>JAWZYU010000002.1:79651250-81003583 GCA_038380435.1 Ryuthela nishihirai
ATTTATGCCAAAATTTGTAATTCGGGAGGTGGAAAGTGAAGGTCGTCCGGTTAAGAATGACACAGTTTCGTTTTAAGAGATAATGGAAAATTCTCTTTTTTAAGTTGGCCAGGTACTAATCAAATAATATAATTCGCATGTTTCATATCTTAAGTTGCTTTAATTTACATCATTAGAGTGCAATAAGTGTGGCCAATATGAAGCTTTTAACTTATGTTGATGATATAAATTTGAAATATCTATGGTAGACTGTGAAGCGATTCTATTAACATCAATAGACTCAGGGGCGTAGCGAAGGACTGTGGTTGGGAGGGAGAGAAATCAAAAATTTTCCAACTCGAAAATCAAATTTTGAAATTTTGCCAACTTTTCAACTAATGTTTAGATTTTCGCTCCGTTGGAGGGGGTGGAGGGGAGATGCAAATTTTCACAACTCTCTTGCATTTTGCCATTTGACTTCCAATTTTGCCAACTAGCCATAATTTCACAGAAATGATCCCAATATTTACATCTTTTCTGAATTCTAGCAAGCCACTGTGAACTTTCCCTTGATTTGGGCAATTCTCCTTAATTTCACAAAACCAATCCCAATGCAATCTTTAAATCTCTCGTTATTTCTCAAGTCACTTCAAAATTTCCAAACTCCACAATATTTTGCCAAGTTTTCTCGATTTTGTCAATTCTCCTTAATTTTAAAAACCCAATCCCAATTTTTGCAACTCACATGTATTTTACCAAGTGGTTTCCAGTTTTGCCAACTACCATAGATTTTGCCAACTACAATAGATTTTGCCAAGTTGCCTGGATTTTACCACCTATCCATAATTTCGCAAAACAATCCCAAATTTTACATCTCTCCTGAATTAGCCAATCACTTCAAATTTTCACACTCCCCCAAATTTTGCCAAGTTTTCTCGATTTTATCAATTCTCCTTAATTTCGCAAAAACAATCCCAATTTCCACAACTCGCCCGGACTTTACCAAGTGGATTCGAATTTTGTCAACTGTTCTAGATTTTGCCATCTCGCCATAATTTTACAGAAAAAAAAATCCCAATTTTTACATCTCATCTGATTTTTGCAAAGTCACTCTGAATTTTGCAAGCTCCCTCAAGATTTGCCCACTCTCTTAGATATTGCGAAGTTGCCTCGGTTTTGCCAACATGCCATAATTTTACAGAAAAAATATTTCAATTTTTCCATCTCATCTGAGTTTTGTCAACTCTCCGCGATTTCGTCGTCACTCCGAATTTTGCCAACTGCCACTAGATTCTGCCAACTCACCATAATTTTACAGAAAAATTTCCAAATTTTACACCTCACCTGAATTTTGCCAAGTCACTCCGAATTTTGACAACTCCCTAAGTTTGGCCAACTCCCCATAATTTTACAGAAAAAAATCGAAATTTTTACATCTCACCTGTATTTTGCCAACTCGCCATAATTTTACAGAAAATAGGCCAAATATTTCATCTCACCTGAATTTTGCCAAGTCACTCCGAATTTTGTCAACTCCCCAAGATTTTGTCAGGTCACTCGAAATTTTACCAACTCCCTAAGATTTTACCAAGTTATCCCAATTTTGTTAACTCACCTGTATTTTACTAAGTGACTTCGAATTTTGCAAACAGCTCTAAATTTTGTCGTCTCTCCATTTTCCAAACTCCCCTAGATTTGCCCAGTTCCCTTGATTTTGACAACTCCCCTCATTTTTCCAAAAAAAAATGATTACAAATTTTCACAACTCCTCTAGATTTTACGAAGTCGCTTCGAATTTTGCCAAATCCGAGTTAATTTGGGGGGTCTCCCCCCCCCCCATAGCTACGCCCCTGCATAGACTGCCCCTTTTCTCAGAGGAATGTGAACAAGGACAGATTGACACTTTTCTTCTCAATTATCTGGATCCAATTCTGTGCAATTTCTATAAAATAACTATTATATTAATAAAATAATCCTGCTCCTCTGTTGTTCAAGGTGCCCACCACACTAAGAGTCCCGATGCTACATTTCTCAGTCAGACGGCTAAAATCAGTCGGTGCCTGGGTGTGAGAAATGGAACCTTTAATTTGAAGAAACAAAAGAAAAATATATTTCATATTTTACAAGAACTACTAAAATATTTTCATTTGCATTCCCAATTATCCATTAATTGGAATTAAACATTTTAAAATATGCAAGATTCAGTAAATGAAACGTTTCATTCTCTTTCAAAATGAGCTTCTTTTATTCGCCAGAGAAATATTATATTATTGTATAGTTTATATTAACACTGGTTTCTGTTTCGTTTCTAGTTTACTTTTTCGACCCTAATTTAAGATATCTTTGTGTAAGAGATAACCAATATATATTTTATTTTGCATCCAATGGACATTCGGGTCTTTACCAGTCGCCTATACCAGTCTGTGACTGGGTATGAGAAAAGTAGCTTTTCATTTGGAGAAATAAAAGACATACATATTTCATATTTGATAAGAACTAGTAAAATATTTTTGTTTCCATTACCCAATCATCCATACCATCTATCTCGGAACAGCCGTTCCAGTGAGTCCCCTCCCACAACCTTCTCTGAGCTTTCGGTGTTCCTGTGACCTGGTCATTTCGCCCATGGAGTGCAAAAATAGTGCAGTTCAGAGGAAAAACAAACCAACAGATATCATCTGTCTCACAACAGCCGTACCAGTGGGACCCCTGCACCAACCTCTGAGCCTTCGGGGTTCCTGTGACCTGCTCATTAAGCCCATGGTGTGCAAAAAAGTGCCGCTCAGAAGTAAAACAAACCAACAGATATCATCTGTCTTCCAACTGTCGTTCCAGTGGGTCCCCTCCCCCAACCTTCTCTAAGCCTTCGGGGTTCCTGTGACTTGGTCATTTAGCCCATTGTGTGCAAAAATAGTGCCGCTCAGAGGAAAAACAAACCAACTGATATCATCTATCTCCCAACAGCCGTTCCAGTGGGTCCCCTCCCCCAATCTCTGAGCCTTCGGGATTCCTGTGACCTGGTAATTTAGCCCATGGTGTGCAAAGAAACTGCCGCTCAGAGGTAAAACAAACCAACAGATATCATCTGTCTTCCAACAGTCGATCCATTGGGTCCCCTTCCCCAACCTTCTCTGAGCCTTCAGGGTTCCTGTGACCTGGTCATTTAGCCCATGGTGTGCAAAAATAGTGCCGCTCAGAGGGAAAACAAACCAACAGATATCATCTGTCTCCCAACAGCCGTTCCATTGGGTCCCCTCCCCCAACTTTCTCTGAGCCTTCGAGGTCCTTGTGATTTAGCCCATTGTGTGCAAAAAACTGCCGCACAGAGGTATAACAAACCAACGGATATCATCTGTCTCCCAACAGCCGTTCCAGTGGGTCCCCTCCCCCAACCTTCTTTGAGACTTTGGGGCTCCCGTGACCTGGTCATTTAGCCCATGGTGTACAAAAATAGTCCCGTTCAGAGGAAAAAAACAAACCAACAGATGTCATTTGTCTCCCAACAGCTGTTCCAGTGGGTCCCCTCCCCCAACCTTCTCTGAGCCTTCGGGGATCCCGTGACCTGGTCATTTAGCCCATGGTGTGCAAAAATAGTACCGCTCAGAGGAAAAACAAACCAACAGATATCATCTGTTTTCCAACAGTCGTTCCAGTGTGTCCCCTCTCCCAGCCTTCTCTGAGACTTCGGGGTTCCCGTGACCTGGTCATTTAACCCATGGTGTGCAAAAATAGTACCGCTCAGAGGAAAAAACAATCCAACAGATATCATATGTCTCCCAACAGCCGTTCCATTGGGTCCCCTCCCCGAACCTTCTCTGACCCTTCAGGGTTCCTGTGACCTGGTCATTTAGGCCATAGTGTGCAAAAATAGTGCCGCCCAGAGGTAAAACAAACCAACAGATATGATCTGTCTCCCAACAGCCGTTCCATTGGGTCGCCTCCCCGAACCGTCTCTGAGCCTTCGGGGTTCCTGTGACGTGGCCATTTAGCCCATGGTGTGAAAAATGTGCCGCTCAGAAGTAAACCAACCTAACAACCCAACCTAATCATTCATTAATTCTAATTAAATCTTTTTAAAATGACCAAGAATCAGTAAATGAAACATTTCTTTCATTTCCAAAATAAGCTTCTTTTATTCGCCAGAGACATATATTATTATTGTAGTTTATATTAACACTGGTTTCTGTTTCGTTTCTATTTTACTTCTTTTGACTCTAATTTAAGATATCTTTGTGTAAGAGATAATAAATATATATATTTTATTCTGCATCCAATGGACATTCGGGTCTTTACCAGTCCCCCATACCAGTCTGTGCCTGGGTATGAGAAAAGTAGCTTTTAATTTGGAGAAATAAAAGACAAATATATTTCATATTTTATAAGAACTAGTAAAATATTTTTGTTTGCATTACCCAATCATCCATACCATCTATATCCCAACAGCCGTTCCAGTGGGTATGCCTTCCCCAACCTTCTCTGATCCTTCGGGGTTCCTGTGACCTGGTCATTTAGCCCATGACGTGAAAAGAAACTGCCGCTCAGAGGTAAAACAAACCAACAGATATCATCTGTCTTCCAACAGTCGTTCCAGTGGGTCCCCTCCCACAATCTTCTCTGAGCATTCGGGGTTCTTCTGACCAGGTCATTTAGCCCATGGTGCGCAAAAACAGTGCCGCTCAGAGACAAAACAAACCAACAGATATCATCTGTCTCCCAACAGCCGTTTCAATGGGTCCCCTCCCCCAACATTCTCTGAGCCTTCGAATTCCTTGTGATTTAGCCCATTGTGTGCAAAAATAGGGCCGCTCAGAGGTATAACAAACCAACAGATATCATCTGTCTTCCATCAGTCGTTCCAGTGGGTCCCCTCCTCCAACCTTCTCTGAGACTTCCGGGTTCCTGTGTCCTGGTCATTTAGACCATGGTGTGCAAAAAAGTGCCCCTCGGAGATAAAGGAAACCAACAGATATCATCTGTCTCCCAACAGCCGTTCCAGTGGATCCCCTCCGCCAACTTATGAGCCTTCGGGGTTCCTGTGACCTGGTCATTTAGCCCATGGTGTGCAAAGAAACTGCCGCTCAGAGGTAAAACCAACCAACAGATATCATCTGGTTTCCAACAGTCGTTCCAGTGGGTACCCTCCCCCAACCTTCTCTGAGACTTCGGGGTTCCTGTGACCTGGTCATTTAGCCCATGGTGTGCAAAGAAACTGCCGCTCAGAGGTAAAACAAACCAACAGATATCATCTGTTTTGTAACAGTCGTTCCAGGGGTCCCCTGCCCCAACCATCTGTGAGCCTTCGGGGTTCCTGTGACCTGGTCATTTAGCCCATGTTGTGCAAAAATAGTGCCGCTCAGAGGGAAAACAAACCAACAGATATCATCTGTCTCACAACAGCCGTTCCAGTGGGTCCCCTCCCCCAACCTCTAAGCCTTCGGGGTTCCTGTGACCTGGTCATTTAGCCCATGGTGTGCAAAAAAACTGCCGCTCAGAGGTAAAACACCAACAGATATCATCTGTTTTCCAACAGTCGTTCCAGTGGGTACCCTCCCCCAACCTTCTCTGAGACTTCGGGGTTCCTGTGACCTGGTCATTTAGCCCATGGTGTGCAAAAAAACTGCCGCTCAGAGGTAAAACACCAACAGATATCATCTGTTTTCCAACAGTC
Source organism: Ryuthela nishihirai (assembly GCA_038380435.1). Taxonomy (NCBI): domain Eukaryota; kingdom Metazoa; phylum Arthropoda; class Arachnida; order Araneae; family Heptathelidae; genus Ryuthela; species Ryuthela nishihirai. The sequence goes on from JAWZYU010000002.1 coordinate 79,656,898, forward strand.
GTTGCAGTGGGTCCCCTCCCCCAACCTTCTCTGAGCCTTCGGGCTTCCTGTGACCTGGTCATTTAGCCCATGTTGTGCAAAAATAGTGCCGCTCAGAGGTATAAGAGACCAAAAGATATCATCTGTTTTCCAACAGTCTTTCCAGTGGGTCCCATCCCCCAACCTTCTCTGAGCCTTAGGGGTTCCTGTGACCCAGTAATTTAGCCCATGGTATGCAAAAATAGTGCCGCTCAGAGGAAAACAAACCAACAGATATCATCTGTTTTCCAACAGTCTTTCCAGTGGGTCCCATCCCCCAACCTTCTCTGAGACTTCGGGATTCCTTATGACCTGGTCATTTAGCCCATGGTGTGTAAAAATAGTGCCGCTGAGAGGAAAAACTAACCAACAGATGTCATCTGTCTCCCAATAGCCGTTCCAGTGGGTCCCCTCCCCCATCCTTCTCTTCGCCATCCGGGTCGTTGTGACCTGGCAATTTAGCCCATGGTGTGCAAAAATGTGCCTCTCAGAGGTAAAACAAACCAACAGACATCATCTGTTTTCCAACAGTCGTTCCAGTGGGTCACCTCCCCCAACCAAGCCTTCGCGGTTCCTGTGACCTGGCCATTTAGCCCATGGTGTGCAAAAATGTGCCGATCAGAAGTAAATCAACCCAACATCCCAACCCAATCATTCATTAACTCCAATTAAATCTTTTTAAAATGAGCAAGAATCAGCAAATTAAACATTTCATTCTCTTTCAAAATGTGCTTCCTTTATTCGTCAGAGAAATATGTTATTATTGTAGTTTATCTTAACACTGGTTTCTGTTTCGTTTCTAGTTTACTTCTTTTGACTCTAATTTAAGATATCTTTGTGTAAGAGATAATCAATATATATATATGTATTTTATTTTGCATCCAATGGACATTCGGTGTCTTTAGCAGTCCCCCATACCAGTCTGTGCCTGGGTATGAGAAAAGTAGCTTTTAATTTGGAGAAATAAAAGACAAATATATTTCATATTTTATAAGAACGAGTAAAATATTTTTGTTTGTATTACGCAATCATCCGTACCATCTATCTCCCAATAGCCGTTCCAGTGGGTATCCCTTCCCCAACCTTCTCTGAGTTTTCGGGGATCCCGTGACCTTGTCATTTAGCCCATGGTGTGCAAAAATAGTACCGCTCAGAGGAAAAACAAACCAACAGATATCATCTGTTTTCCAACAGTCGTTCCAGTGTGTCCCCTCCCCCAGCCTTCTCTCAGCCTTCGGGGTTCCCGTGACCTGGTCATTTAACCCATGGTGTGCAAAAATAGTACCGCTCAGAGGAAAAAACAATCCAACAGATATCATCTGTCTCCCAACAGCCGTTCCATTGGGTGCCCTCCCCGAACCTTCTCTGACCCTTCAGGGTTCCTGTGACCTGGTCATTTAGGCCATAGTGTGCAAAAATAGTGCCGCCCAGAGATAAAACAAACCAACAGATATGATCTGTCTCCCAACAGCCGTTCCATTGGGTCGCCTCCCCGAACCGTCTCTGAGCCTTCGGGGTTCCTGTGACGTGGCCATTTAGCCCATGGTGTGAAAAATGTGCCGCTCAGAAGTAAACCAACCTAACAACCCAACCTAATCATTCATTAATTCTAATTAAATCTTTTTAAAATGACCAAGAGTCAGTAAATGAAACATTTCTTTCATTTCCAAAATGAGCTTCTTTTATTCGCCAGAGATATATATTATTATTGTAGTTTATATTAACACTGGTTTCTGTTTCGTTTCTGTTTTACTTCTTTTGACTCTAAGATATCTTTGTGTAAGAGATAATAAATATATATATTTTATTCTGCATCCAATGGACATTCGGGTCTTTACCAGTCCCCCGTACCAGTCTGTGCCTGGGTATGAGAAAAGCAACTTTTAATTTGGAGAAATAAAAGACAAATATATTTCATATTTTATAAGAACTAGTAAAATATTTTTGTTTGCATTACCCAATCATCCATACCATCTATATCCCAACAGCCGTTCCAGTGGGTATGCCTTCCCCAACCTTCTCTGACCCTTCGGGGTTCCTGTGACCTGGTCATTTAGCCCATGATGTGAAAAGAAACTGCCGCTCAGAGGTAAAACAAACCAACAGACATCATATGTCTTCCAACAGTCGTTCCAGTGGGTCCCCTCCCACAATCTTCTCTGAGCATTCGGGGTTCCTGTGACCAGGTCATTTAGCCCATGGTGCGCAAAAACAGTGCCGCTCAGAGACAAAACAAACCAACAGATATCATCTGTCTCCCAACAGCCGTTTCAATGGGTCCCCTCCCCCAACATTCTCTGAGCCTTCGAATTCCTTGTGATTTAGCCCATTGTGTGCAAAAATAGGGCCGCTCAGAGGTATAACAAACCAACAGATATCATCTGTCTTCCATCAGTCGTTCCAGTGGGTCCCCTCCTCCAACCTTCTTTGAGACTTCCGGGTTCCTGTGTCCTGGTCATTTAGACCATGGTGTGCAAAAAAGTGCCCCTCGGAGATAAAGGAAACCAACAGATATCATCTGTCTCCCAACAGCCGTTCCAGTGGATCCCCTCCGCCAACTTATGAGCCTTCGGGGTTCCTGTGACCTGGTCATTTAGCCCATGGTGTGCAAAGAAACTGCCGCTCAAAGGTAAAACCAACCAACAGATATCATCTGTTTTCCAACAGTCGTTCCAGTGGGTACCCTCCCCCAACCTTCTCTGAGACTTCGGGGTTCCTGTGACCTGGTCATTTAGCCCATGGTGTGCAAAGAAACTGCCGCTCAGAGGTAAAACAAACCAACAGATATCATCTGTTTTGTAACAGTCGTTCCAGTGGGTCCCCTGCCCCAACCATCTGTGAGCCTTCGGGGTTCCTGTGACCTGGTCATTTAGCCCATGTTGTGCAAAAATAGTGCCGCTCAGAGGGAAAACAAACCAACAGATATCATCTGTCTCACAACAGCCGTTCCAGTGGGTCCTCTCCCCCAACCTCTGAGCCTTCGGGGTTCCTGTGACCTGGTCATTTAGCCCATGGTGTGCAAAAAAACTGCCGCTCAGAGGTAAAACACCAACAGATATCATCTGTCTTCCAACAGTCGTTCCAGTGGGTCCCCTCCCCCAACCTTCTCTGAGCCTTCGGGCTTCCTATGACCTGGTCATTTAGCCCATGGTGTGCAAAAATAGTGCCGCTCAGAGGTATAAGAGACCAAAAGATATCATCTGTTTTCCAACAGTCGTTCCAGTGGGTCCCCTCCCCCAACCTTCTCTGAGCCTTCGGGGTTCCTTTGACCCGGTCATTTAGCCCATGGTATGCAAAAATAGTGCCGCTCAGAGGAAAACAATCCAACAGATATCATCTGTTTTCCAACAGTCTTTCCAGTGGGTCCCATCCCCCAACCTTCTCTGAGACTTCGGGATTCCTTATGACCTGGTCATTTAGCCCATGGTGTGTAAAAATAGTGCCGCTGAGAGGAAAAACTAACCAACAGATGTCATCTGTCTCCCAATAGCCGTTCCAGTGGGTCCCCTCCCCCATCCTTCTCTTCGCCATCCGGGTCGTTGTGACCTGCCAATTTAGCCCATGGTGTGCAAAAATGTGCCTCTCAGAGGTAAAACAAACCAACAGACATCATCTGTTTTCCAACAGTCGTTCCAGTGGGTCACCTCCCCCAACCAAGCCTTCGCGGTTCCTGTGACCTGGCCATTTAGCCCATGGTGTGCAAAAATGTGCCGATCAGAAGTAAATCAACCCAGCATCCCAATCATTCATTAACTCCAATTAAATCTTTTTAAAATGAGCAAGAATCAGTAAATTAAACATTTCATTCTCTTTCAAAATGTGCTTCCTTTATTCGTCAGAGAAATATGTTATTATTGTAGTTTATCTTAACACTGGTTTCTGTTTCGTTTCTAGTTTACTTCTTTTGACTCTAATTTAAGATATCTTTGTGTAAGAGATAATCAATATATATATATCTATTTTATTTTGCATCCAATGGACATTCGGTGTCTTTAGCAGTCCCCCATACCAGTCTGTTCCTGGGTATGAGAAAAGTAGCTTTTAATTTGGGGAAATAAAAGACAAATATATTTCATATTTTATAAGAACTAGTAAAATATTTTTGTTTGTATTACCCAATCATCCATACCATCTATCTCCCAACAGCCGTTCCAGTGGGTATCCCTCCCCCAACCATCTCTGAGCTTTCGGGGTTCCTGTGAACTTGTCATTTCGTCCATGGTGTGCAAAAAAGTGCCGCCCAGAGGTAAAACCTACAGATATCATCGGTCTCCCAACAGCCGTTCCAGTGGGTATCCCTCCCCCAACCTTCTCTGAGACTTGGGGTTTTCTGTGACCTGGTCATTTAGCCCATGTTGTGCAAAAATAGTGCCGCTCAGAGCGAAAACAAATCATCAGATATCATCTGTCTTCCAACAGTCGTTCCAGTGGGTCCCCTCCCACAACCTCTGAGCCTTCGGGGTTCCTTTGACCTGGTCATTTAGGCCATGGTGTGCAAAAAGCTGCGCTCAGAGGTAAAACAAACCAACAGATATCATGTCTCCCAACTGCCGTCCCATTGGGCCCCTCCCCCCCCCCCCCAATCATCTCTGAGCCTTCGGGGTCCTTGTGATTTAGCCCATTGTGTGCAAAAAACTGCCGTTCAGTGGTAAAACAAACCAACAGATATCATCTGTCTCCCAACAGCCGTTCCACTGGGTCCCCTCCCCAACCTTCTCTGAGCTATCGTGGTTTTTGTGACCTGGTGATTTAGTCCATGGTGTGCAAGAAAATACCGCTCAGATGTAAAAGGACAGCCGTTCCAGAGGGTCTTCTCCCCCAACCTCTGAGCCTTCGCGGTTCCTGTGACCTGGTCATTTAGCCCATGGTGTGCAAAGGAACTGCCACTCAGAAGTAAAACAAACCGACAGATATCATCTGTCTTCCAACAGTCGTTCCAGTGGGTCCCTTGCCCCAACCATCTCTGAGCCTTTGGGGTTCCTGTGACCTGGTCATTTAGCCCATGTTGTGCAAGAAAATGCCGCTCAGAGGTAAAAGAATCCAACAGATATCATCTGTCTCCCAACAGCCGTTCCAGTGGGTCCCCTCCCCCAACCTCTGAGCCTTCGCGGTTCCTCTGACCTGGTCATTTAGCCCATGGTGTGCAAAGAAACTGCCGCTCAGAAGTAAAACAAACCGTCAGATATCATCTGTCTTCCAACAGTCGTTCCACTGGGGTTCCTGTGACCTGGTCATTTAGCCCATGTTGTGCAAGGAAATTCCGCTCAGAGGTAAAAGAAACCAACAGATATCATCTGTCTCCCACAGCCGTTCCAGTGGGTCACCTCCCTCAACCTCTGAGCCTTCCGGGTTCCTGTGATCTGGTCATTTAACCCATGATGTGCAAAGAAACTGCCGCTCAGAGGATAAACAAACCAACAGATATCATCTGTCTCCCAACAGCAGTTCCAGTGGGTCCCCTCCTCCAACAATTTCTTAGCCTTCGGGGATCCTGTGACCTGGTCATTTAGCCCACGGTGTGCAAAAATAGTGCCGCTCAGAGGAAAATCAAACCAACAGATATCATCTGTCTCCCAACAGCCGTTCCAGAGAGTCCCCTCCCCCATCCTCTAAGTCTTCGCGGTTCCTGTGACCTGGTCATTTAGCCCATGGTGTGCAAAGAAACTGCCGCTCAGAAGTAAAACAAACCAGCAGATATCATCTGTCTTCCAACAGTCGTTCCAATGGGTCCCCTGCTCCAACCATTTCTGAGCCTTTGGGGTTCCTGTGACCTGGTCATTTAGCCCATGTTGTGCAAAAATAGTGCCGCTCAGAGATAAAAGAAACCAACAAATATCATGTGTCTCCCAACAGCCGTCCCATTTGGTCCCCTTCCCCGAACCTTCTCTGATCCTTCGGGGTCCTTGTGAGTTAGCCCATTGGGTGCAAAAAACTGCCGCTCAGAGGTGAAACAAACCAACAGATATCATCTGTCTCCCAACAGCCGTTCCAGTGGGTCCCCTCCCCCAACCTTCTCTGAGCCTTCCGGGTCGTTGTGACCTGGCCATTTAGCCCATGGTGTGCAAAAATTTGCCGATAAGAACTGAACCAAACCAACAACCCAACGCAATCATTCATTAATTCCAATGAAATCTTTTTAAAATGACCAAGAATCAATAAATGAAACATTTCATTCTCTTTCAAAATGAGCTTCTTTTCTTCATCAGAAAAACATATTATTATTGTAGTTTATATTAACACTGGTTTCTGTTTCGTTTCTAGTTTACTTCTTTTGACTCTAATTTAAGATATCTTTGTGTAAGAGATAATAAATATATATATTTTATTTTGCAGCCAATGGACATTCGGAATCCCAGAGAAAATAGAATTGAATTAATGCTGGATGAAAGATACCCAGTGAACTCCCCAACATATGATATGGTAGTGATGCCATTTATCCCAGTTGTCAGGCTACCTAACCCAGAAACGACTGAAGAGATGAAAAAAAGAACTGCATTGATGTGGTTGAAAAGGATGTTGAAATTGGTGTTGGAATTTCGTGAAACGTTTCCTATTACATCCCGTTTTTATAGTATTGTGGGAACAGAGGAAATAATGAGTCACTGCTTTCGGTTGGACATCAATGATAATGAATTTCTGGTTGTACTATTACGATGTTTGAATTCAAAGGACAAACAATATTTAAACGTCTTTATATACGACAATTTTTTTGCACACCCAGGTTTAATTAGAGTTTCAGAACGTAAAGTTTCAGAAAATAAACTCGATTATTTCTCCTATTTTCTACATCACGCAAAAATTCAAAGAGAGACTTTCGGAGGCAAGTGGTTTGGGCAGCAATCTTACCAATCTCTATTTTATTGCATTCAAATCGGTAATGTAGACCTGCTCACCTTATTGCTACAAAATGGTTTTTCCTGCAACATCGGCCCTCGTAATCCAGAGTGTCCGAGGAGACCAATCACTTTTGAAGAATTATGGTAAGTACATGTCAAAAACCTTTTGTATATTGTAGTAACAGACATCTGTGGCAACAGTTGCTTAAATTATTAGTTATTTTATTAATATCTGGCAAAGGATTTATGAATAAATTTCAAATCATCAGTTGGGTTGGGTTGTTTTACTTCTGAGCGGCACTTTTTTGCACACCATGGGAGAAATGGCCAAGTTACTTGAACCCCAATGGCTCAGAGAAGGTTGGGGGTGAGAACCCAGTGGAACAGCTGTTGGGAGACAGATGATAGCATCCCGTCAAGGCCATCCAGTTTGTTCTTTAACGTGCAAAGGGTATGGCTCTCCCGCACACGGATTCACGGCTTAACGTCCCATCCGACGGACGGCGGCCATTTCAAGCCCATCGGTGTCCGTGGCAGGGCGGGGAGTTTTGCGGAGATTCATCCCTGACCCAGCAGGGACTCGAACCTGGTAACTACAGATTACGAACCTGGCGCGCTACTGACAGAACCACCCCCGCCCCTCAAATCATAAGTGACATATCTACAACCTATATCCGGAAAGTATCGAAACTGGCAGTATAAACATGAATACGGTGTACTTACACTTTGATGCTAAGGATTAATTTCGAAATAATTTCCTCCTGCCTCAATACATCGATTCTAACTTTTCGGGAGTCTTTGAAGCTGTCTTGGAAAGCACTACGTGAACCTTTCGTGGCTTGGTGAGTTTGTGCCTCCCCTCACCCTGCGCTTTGTCTTGTACAGTCGCTCAAAAAAGTATCCGAACACTAAGGTTGATTACAGAATTCAGAAAAAATATCTGGAGCGTGTACAGCAACTGCACACGCTCCAGTTTGCTGTGAACGGTAACTGCACACGCTCAATATTTCTGAGTGGGCCCACACGATCCAGGTTTTTGTGAGCTCACACGATTCAATGTTCTGTGAACATTAACCGCAACCGCTCCACTTTGCTGTGAACGGTAACTGCACACGCTCCCTATTCATTGCATTATATATTCATACGCATTATATATATTAAAAAGTATCCGAACGCTATGATTGATTACAGAATTCAGAAAAAATATCTGGCGACAATTTTTTTTTAGGAATTATTGATCTGGCAACCTTCGTGTCACGTGACACGAAGGTTGCCAGATCACTGATTTCTAAAAATAAATCCTTGCCAGATATTTTTTCATAAATTCTGTCATCAACCATAGTGTTCAGAGATATTTTTTTTGAGCGACTGTACCTATGCAGGTATAAATATGTTAAAATTTGCGCACCAGTAGAGGAATGATACTACTTTTCTGCTGCAGAAACAAAATTGGCCGGTTTTTCTGTAATAAATTCAATTCGGAATTTTTCGCTTATAGATTGCATTAAACTGACGTGACAAGCAGCTGCTTGAGGGGGTATTTATTTTTATTTATTTTTATTACATATCCAAACCCCATTTTTTCTATCTCTCAGCCTGTTCATTCGTACTACGAATGTCTGGCAGCAATAAGGTTGTGAGGAAGTCGCGACCTCAACAGAAATAACAAACTCTGCCAGTGAACCACTCTTAACAAATATATTTTCTCTTTTCCATTTTTGTTATTATGTTATCATTGGGCGTTTCAAAATATCTTCAGTCATATTTTCTCATAAAATTTATTTTAGAAGTAAAACACAGATCTTCGAAATTTGCTTGCGATTGCATATATAATAAATTGTTATATATGCTATTACCTTGTTATATAAGATGACCTTTATCTGTCCATCTGGTCTCTTGCAAGCCGAGAATATCTAAATTATAAAGGTTAGTTGTTTTAGAAATATATTGTAACAATCAAAGCATAGTTTTGTTCTTAGAGTATAACAACAATACATTTTTGTGGCGATATGTCCCACATCTGTCATTAATTTTTGTTTCCTTTTATAAGTCCTTATTCTTTTCTAGTTTCTTGTAAGATTCAATTTTTTGCAGAATTCTAATCGATATAAAAATTCTCTAACTTGCACTGAAATTATGGATTTATTGCACAATTTATACATTTTAGAAGATTGATTTTATTATCTTTTGGTCTTATTCTGTGCATAAAATAAAATGTACTTTTTCTTATTTTAAATGATTCTATACTTCCATAACTGCCTTCGATTGTTTTTATGATATGGGAGAGATATTTATTAAGTTTCAATCTCACTCATTAGGAGTTTTTTTCTTCTTCAGTGGAAAAGAGAGCAAAGTTTTAACACAAGTAATACAGATGTAAACAGATTTGGAGAAAGTGATATTCTGCAATGTAAAATATGTTTGTGACAGTGTCTATATTCAATGAACTTCTATTATTTTTCTTTCATAGTTCTTACAATGAACATATAAGAAACTGGTGCAGACAGAAGATACCTATTTTACAAGCGTTGAAGGTCATAGATTTAACGGTAAAGTACATTTTTGGAGTTCCAAAGATTGAATCTGAAGGCAGGATTTTCATGTCCAATGCAAGCATAAATATAGAACGAGTACAAGAAGCGTTGAGTGTATTATTTAGAGCCATTCCGATACCAATCTGCAGAATCCCAACAAATATTACTGAACGCCGAATTGAAGAAGACGGCGTTGTGAATGAGCTACAATACAGCGAACAAAAGCCCTGTAGCCTAAAACATTTAAGCAAATGTGCAATCAGAAAGCTTCTTGGCGAAAACTTCCAGCTACCAGAAGGAATAGGGAAATTAGGTCTTCCTCGTTACTTAGACGATTATGTGAACTTGGAATTTGATTAATTGTGTCAGACATCTTAATATTTTAAATTGGTTCAAACAATGTTTTGTAATTAAAATGAAATAATAATAAAGTACTTCTGTGAAATATTACTGTGTCCGCTTTCTTTCAAACACTATAAGGAAATCTTTAATTTTTAATAATACACTGTTCGTTTCAATAGAAAAATTTTATACGATAATAATTATGACGCTTTTTATTGATTACCACATAAAGTCGCTCAAAAATGTATCCGAACACTATGGTTGATTAGAGAATTCAGAAATAATATCTGGCAACGATTTTTTTAGAAATTAGCGATCTGCCAACCTTCGTGTCACGTGACAACGAAGGTTGCCAGATCACTAATTTCTAAAAAAATCATTGCCAGATATTTTTTTCTGAATTCTCTAATCAACCATAATGTTCGAATACTTTTTTGAGCGCCTGTACCAAAGAGGGAAATATAATAAGTTATAAGTTACAATAAAAAGCACCTAGCCGATAAAATAAACTATTAAATCCACACAATATAACAATGACTATATAAATGTATTAAAATGAGGAATCTTTCGAATAAATCCCTAATTAATTTTCCAGGGATGCATCGTTCGAAGTCCGCACTGTAAATGAATCTTGCTATAATATAATCGCCATCCTATGGCCGAGTGGTTAGCGCGCTTGGATACTATGTAAGGGACCTGGGTTCGAGCACCGGGTAAGGCATTTATCTATGTGTCGCTTTTCTGCTGAGGTCCTGCCATCCTCACAGACCTTCTACTGTGGCATATAAACTAACAGGCTCCTGTCAGACCTCTGTGACAAGCAGCTGCTTGAGGGGGTATTTATTTATTTATTTTTATAATATGATCTTAATATAGCAATATTTATACATTGATCGTTTCCACCAGAGCCGTACTGATAACCCCTGTAATGGTGCGACAAGGCACGATTAAAGCGGCCCTGCAAAAAACATTTAATAATGATGAAGACAAAACCCAGATGCTCCGCAATACATGGACTGCAGTACATCTATAGGGTTAATACCTAATCTCCAGTATTTACGTCGAGGGCAAGACAACACCATATAGATGCAGCTCACCCCACGACTACCTATTGCGAACTGTACTATAGAAGTAAAGTCAAAAACCTAAATTTAATCTGCGCCCCTGTTAACCACAAACAAGGATATATAGATCCAAGTTGCCTCGGCTCCCGTGGTGGGAACACTTAAACCGGCCTTTCCAGGCCCCTCCATCGGGGACCCGTCCAACCAAGGTACCTCCCCAAATACCCATCAGCGTATCCAAATACCACTCAACTTCACCGAGACCGAGCCATTCCATAGGGGCTCCGTCCGACCAATGTATCCCTCAATCCCAGTCAGCGGAACCCTCAACTTCCCGAGACCCAGCCGTTCCATCGGGGCTCAGTCCGACCAACTACTCCCCAATACCAGTCAGCGGAACCCTCAACTTCACCGAGACCCAGCCGTTCCATTGTGGTTCGGTCCAACCAAGGTACCTCTCCAAATACCAATCAGCGGAACCCTCAACTTCACCGAGACCCAGCCGTTCCATCAGGGCTCCGTCCGACCAAGGTACTCCCCAATACCAGTCAGCAGAACCCTCAACTTCACCGAGAACCAGCCGTTCCATCGGGGCTCCGTCCGACCAAGGTACCTCTCCAAATACCAGTCAGCGGAACCCTCAACTTCACCGAGACCCAGCCGTTCCATCGGGGCTCCGTTAGACAAACGTACCCCTCAATACCAGTCAGCGGAACCCTCAAATTCACCGAGACACATTTCTCTGTAATTTGCCCTTTTGAAATGTTTTTACAGCCATCCCAGTGCATTCTTATGTCATTCCTTCACGGTATATTTTGCAAATATTTTGGCGTCCTTTCCATACATTCGAAGATATTCTCTGATCCATTCCCTTGTACTTTGTTGATATTTTCCGTTATTTCTGACATCTATTCCAGCATATTTTGAAGGTATTCTATAATATCCAATACACTTTGCTTGATTTTGCATGCTGTAATGTCTTCCACTTCGAAGAATTTTGAAAATATTCTCCCATCCACTGCAATGTGTACGTATTTACTGTCATTCCAAATTCACTGCCTTTAGTATCTTTCAAGAAACTCTACCAATGATTTCGTTGGTTTTTACAGTTGTTTTCCCTGACATTGCAATGTAATATTTGCAATGTATAATACTCCGTGTATAATAATGAATGTAATAGATCATGAATTTCTACAGTGTGACCCCAGTATACTAATATTTCATGGTTTTCCCGTGTTACTCCTTCTGCTAAAGAGAGACTTTTATCACTTAGTCTTTAGATCACTTTTCCTCCACGAGATGGCACGAGTTAAAAGTCATAGCTTAGAAAAGTCCTGATTTACCCCGTTTTTGTTTGCTGCATTTATCACTTCCTTTGAAATTCCTATCTTGTAGTATTTTTGCTCGAAAGAATAGCAAATAGATATTAAGAAGCAGATACGTTATATGTTTCAGATTGATCTAAAACATTCTATTGTCTAATCCCGTATGTTCTCATTCCTGTATATTTTGAAGAGAATCGCTGTCCATTCCTGTGTACAGTCCCTCAAAAAAGTCTCCGAACATTATGGTTGATTACAGAATTCAGAAAAAATATCTGGCAACGATTTTTTGGAAATTAGTGATCTGGCAACCTTCCATGTCACGTGACATGAAGGTTGCCAGATCACTAATTTCTAAAAAAAAAATCGTTGCCTGATAATTTTCTGAATTCTGTAATCAACCATAGTATTCGGATACTTTTTTGAGCGACTGTACGTTGTTCATTTTCCGGTTTTCCTTCTATGCTTTCTTTTGTCTTGTGTGAGGTTTCTCAGTAATTTGCTGTTTTGAAGTGATTTTTACAACCATTCGAAGATATTTTCTGATTCATTCCCGTGTACTTTGTTGATATTTTCCGTTATTTCTGACATCTATTCCAGTATATTTTGAAGCTATTCAATCAACTCCAGTGTACTTTGATTTCACAATTATTGTACCATCCAGTTCCCAAGTATTTTGAAGATATTCTACCATTCATTGCAATGTGTGCGAATTTGTAGTTATTCTGCCATCCATTTCACTGCATTTTACTGGTTCTCATTTAATTTTACCAACCATCTCGTTCTTTTTCTAATTTTGAGGCGGTTCCTTAATGCATGTCATTTGATGAAACGGCGTAGTCACAGAACGAAAGAGACTACCGGCACTAGACCGGTGTTAAGAAACAAACTGAAACCTCCTGTCAAGGCAATTCAGAGTGTTTTTCGACGCTAAGAAGGTATGGATCGTCTGCACACTTCTCCACACGTAAAGTCCCATCCAACGAACAGTTGTATTTTTCAAAGCAATGTCACCTTTTTCACGGAGGGCCAAGATTAACAGAAATGTCTCAACAGCAACACATTTGGGGGCTGGTAGTCGCTCAAAAATGTATCCGAACACTATGGTTGATTAGAGAATTCAGAAAAAATATCTGGCAATGATTTTTTTAGAAATTACTGATCTGGCAACCTTCGTGTCACGTGGTTGCCAGATTCACTAACTTCTAAATAAAATCATTGCCAGATATTTTTTCTGAATTCTCTAATCAACCATAGTGTTTGGATACTTTTTTTCATATATATAATGCGTATGAATATATAATGCAAAGAATAGGGAGCGTGTGCAGTTACCGTGCACAGCAAACTGGAGCGGTTGAGGTTAATGTTCACAGAACATTGAATCGTGTGAGTTCACAAAAACCTGGATCGTGTGGGCCCACTCACAGAAATATTCAGCTTGTGCAGTTACTGTTCACGGCAAACTGGAGCGTGTGCAGTAACTGCACACGCTCCAGTTTGCTGTGAACGGTAACTGGAGGGTGTACAGTTGCTCTACACGCTCCAGATATTTTTTCTGAATTCTGTAATCAACCTTGTGTTCGGATACTTTTTTGTGCGACTGTACAAGACGAAGCGCAGGGTGGAGGGGAGGCACAAACTCACCAAGTCACGAAGCGTTCAGGAAATGCTTTCCAAGAGAGCTTCAAAGACTCCAGAAAAGCTGGAATCGGTGTATTGAGGCAGGATGAAATTATTTCGAAAGAAATCCTTAGCATCAAAGTGTAAGTACACCGTATTCATGTTTATACTGCCAGTTTCGGTACTTTCCGTATATAGGTTGTAGATATATCACTTATAATTTGAGGGGCGGGGGTGGCTCAGTCGGCAGCGCGCCAGGTTCGTAATCTGTAGTTCCCAGGTTCGAGTCCATGCAGGGTCAGCGCTGAATCTCCGCAAAACACCCCGCCCTGCCCACAGTCAGTAAGGGACACCGATGGGCTTGGAAAGGCCGCCGTCCGTCGGATGGGACGTTAAGCCGTGGACCCGTGTGCGGGAGAGCCATACCCTTTTCACGTTAAAGAACACGCTGGATGGCCTTGACGGGAGGCTACCATCTGTCTCGCAATAGCTGTTCCAGTGGGTTCTCACCCCCAACCTTCTCTGAGCCTTTGGGGTTCATGTGACCTGGCCATTTATCCCATGGTGTGCAAAAATGTATACACGAATCTTCTGCTCACTTGGACATAACTGAATATTCCATCCAACAGACGACACGAGTGTGATTAATGTCGAAATTTCAGGATTACCACGCTTGGAATATGAAAAAAGATTTAATTGCGCCCTCTACGGATCAAAATTTTCATGACTTGAAAGTTTTAACGAACATTACTGACGTTGTGTTTATGATAGAAATATGATAATTTAATGGTGTAGTGTGATTATCAAGACTTTTGCATTCGCCGCAATAAATTGTCCCTTCCCACCTTGTAGTGGGACGGGTAAACGCAAATTTTCGTTTTAGGAGAATAATATAGGCTTCTTGAGTTTAATAGGAACTGAGGAATTATGATGACTCATGGTTTTAAAATCCAACCAAAGGATATAATTTAAATCGTTAGAGGGCGTTGAAAAGAACTCGTAAAACATGAAGTAATATTGCAAACAATGCATTTATGGTAGAAATTTTAGTGATGGAATGTGTTGATCCATAACACATACCCTGATAGTTTAGTAACAGAAGTATAATTAATAATCATATGTCGGAAAAGTCCACAGAATTCTCTTATGGTGGGGAGGGACAGAAATTTAGAGAGAATGTTACAAATAAAAAAATAATAATATCATCGAAATAAATATATATGTATATATGAGGCAGTATACGTACATCAAGAGAAGTAGCTGAATGCATTAGTTATTTAAATTCGAAGACAATTATTTTCTTTATTCACTATTTACCTGATTAAAAGACATTCTTCTTATTTTATCGGAATATTCACTCCCTCCCCCCTATCTACATAAACTCGCACCTAAACGTATGCTATACTGAGAGCTTCTTTGTTTTTGGTTTCTTCTGATCTGATATTTATTCCATCGTGCGAAATTAGATTGATTTTTTAGGGGAAAAACAATAAAAAAAGTCTGCATCAGTATCGGAACTTAAAGAAAATTCAAGATATTGTTTACGCATTTAGTCCTATGGAGTGGGGGCGGCGTGGTTCAGTCGGTAGCGCGTCAGGCTTGTAATGTGTAGTTCCCAGTTTCTAGTCCCAGCTGGGTCAGCGTTGAGATTCATCTGCGCAAAATTCCAAGCCCACGGTCAGTAGGGGACACGGATGGACTTAAAAAGCCCACCGTCCATCGCACGGGACGTTAAGCCGTGGCCTCGTGCACAAGAGAGCTATACCCTGTGCACGTTAAAGAACACACTGGAATATTTTGAACGCAATGGACTAAATCGCCAGGTCACATGGACCCCGAAGGCTCAGAGAAGGTTGGGGGAGGAGACCCACTGGAACAGCTGTAGTTGTTCTGCAGTTGTTCACTTTTGTAAATATATTTACCAGCAAATTAAATCTCGACCGCTGTTCATCGGATGGTACGTACTGACCGTGGCAGTGTATTATGCGGAGATAAATCTCAAAGCTGACCCAGCTCGCACTCGAACCTGGGAACTACAAATGATAGCCTCCCGTCAAGGCCATCCAGTGTATTCCTTAACGTACACAGGGTATGACTTTCCCGCACAGTGGGCAACTACTTAACCTCCCATCCGACGGACGGTGACCTTTCCAAGCCCATCGGTGTCACGTTCTGACAGTGGGCAGGGCAGAGAATTTTGCGGAGATAAATCTCAATTCTGACCCAGCTGGGACTCGAACTTGGGAACTACAAATTCCGAGCCTGACGAGCAACCGACTGAGTCATCCTCACATTCTGTGAATAATTGCAGTATTTCTAATGCTATATCTATTGCAAAAAGTGTAATAAAATGTTTTCACTTTTTCGTTCTGTAAGTATTTTACTAGCAAATTGTAATGAAATTTGGTAATAAATTAGTTTTATTGGAAATACCGCTGTCCATTGGATGGTTCGTTAAACCGTGGTTCTGTCTGCGGGAGAGTCATACTCTTGTGCACGTTAAAAACAAGCCTTATGGCCTTGGCAGGAAACTACCTAAAGTTGTTCACAGGGTTCGTTCTCTGAGAATCTCGTGGTCATTGTCAGTTGGCCATTTAAATCATGGCGTGGAAGAAAAACAACCAAATATCCTTGATATATGAAAGGAAACCACTTTGAAAGCGCCCAAACTTTGAAGACAGGTTTTTTAAAAATGGACAGCTCATCCATGTGGACCACTTCCCCACAAAAAAATAAACCCAAGAGAAAATATAAAAAAGAGAATTTTCAATTATGTTTCATTCTTAACCTCTCTCAAGTTTCAATGAACTCTCTTTCAAGATTCTCAAATTTCAATGTTCATTATTTTTCTTATCTAAAAACTAATATTATTTTTACATTCGTTTTGAAATCATTATTTCTTGTTTCCCGAGTATAATCACCTTTGGAAGCCGCCATCCATCGGATAGGTCGTTAAGCTGTAGGCCTGTGTATTTCAGAGTAGCGTGTTACCCTGTGCACATGAGATAAATGGCCTTGACTTGAGGCAACCACATATCAATTAACAGTTGTCCAACGAGTCTCCTCCCCGCAACATTCTCTGAGCCTTCGGGGTTCTTTTGACCAGTCCCGTTAGTCTATTGTGTACACAGAAGTACCCGTCTGAGGTACACTTTTTATACCAACCAACCATGCAGTATTCAGACTCTCTGAAACTGGGTTTTTTTTACCCCCTCGTTTAAAAGGACAACGAAACAAAATTTTCATTATGTTATCTGTCTGTAGACATTGCAATTTTTCAAGATAAATCAAGAATCTTCTTCCGTTGCATAGGTATTGATGAAATATTAGGATTTGCACTTTCCCAATTCTTTGAAAGTTTAAATTGCGCTCTCTAACTGAAAAATATTGAATATAATTAATACGAAAACTAATGTTGCAAGCGATGGTGTATTTATGCCAAAATTTGAAATTCAGGAGGTGGAAAGTGAAGGTCGTCCGGTTAAGAATGAAACATAATTGAAAATTCTCTTTTTTAAGTTGGGCAGGTACTAATCAAATAATATAATTCGCATGTTTCATATCTTAAGTTGCTTTAAATTACCTCATTAGAGTGCAATAAGTGTGACCAATTTGAAACTTTTAACTAATCTTGATGATATAAATTTGAAATATCTATGGTAGACTGTGAAGCGATTCTATTAACATCAATAGACTCAGGGACGTAGCGAAGGACTATGGTTTTGGTGGGAGAAAAATAACATTTTCCAACTCGAAAATCAAATTTTGAAATTTTGCCAACTTTTCAAATAATGTCGAGATTTTCGCTCCGTTGGGGGAGGGGGAGGCAAACTTTCAAAACTCCCTTGCACTTTGCCAGTTGACTTCCAATTTTGCCAACTAGCCATAATTTTACAGAAATGATCCCAATATTTACATTTTTTCTGAATTCTAGCAAGTCACTGTGAATATTCTCTTGATTTGGCCAACTCTCCTTAATTTCACAAAAGCAATCCCAATGCAATCTTTAAATCTCTCGTTATTTGTCAAGTCACTTCAAAAGTTTCAAACTCCACAATATTTTGCCAAGTTTTCTCGATTTTGTCAACTCTTCTTAATTTCATAAACCCTATCCCAATTATCACACCTCGCCTATATTTCACCAAGTCGAATTTTCTCAGCTACCCTATATTTTGCCAACTCGCCAATATTTTACTGAAAATATCGCAATTTTTACATCTTCCCTGAATTTCCCATGTCGCATCGAATTTTATCAACTCTCCTTAATTGCACAAGAAAGGCACAATTTTCACAACTCCTCTGTATTTTACCAAGTGGCTTCGAATTTTTCCAACTGTCCTACATTTTGTTAAGTCTCCTCGATTTGTCCAATACTTCTTAATTTCAGAAAATAAATCCCAATTTTCACAAATCGCCTATGTTTTACAAGTGGATTCGATTTTTGCCACGAGATCTCGGTTTTTCCAACTCTCCTGAAATTCGCAAAACCAATCCTAATTTTTGCAACTCACCTGTATTTTACCAAGTGGTTTCCAGTTTTGCCAACTATCTTAGATTTTACCAAATTGCCTCGATTTTCCCACCTCTCCATAATTTCGCAAAATAATCCCAATTTTTATATCTCTCCTGAATTTTCCAGGTCACTTCAAATTTTCCAAACTTCCCAAAATTTTGCCAAGTTTTCTCGATTTTTTCAATTTTCCTTAATATCAGAAAAACAATACCAATTTTTACAACTCGCCCGCATTCTACCAAGTGGATTCGAATTTTGTCAACTGTCCTAGATTTTTTCCAAGTTTCCTCAATTTTTCCATCCCGTCACAATTTTCCAGAAAAAAAATCCCAATTTTTACATCTCACCTGATTTTTGCAAAGTCACTGGCCGAGTGGTTAGCGCTCTTGGCTACTGATCTAAGGGATCTGGGTTCGAGCCCCGGGTAAGGCATGGCTGTTTGTGTCGTTTTTCTGCTGAGGTCCTGCCATCTTCTCAGACCTTCTACTCTGGCATATAAACTGACAGGCTCCTGTCAGACCTCTGTGGCAAGCAGCTGCTTGAGGGGGTATTTATTTTTATTTTTTATTCACTCTGAATTTTGCAAGCTTCCCCAAGATTTGCCAACTCTCCTAAATTATGCGAAGTTCCCTCGATTTTGCCAACACGCCAAAATTTTACAGAAAAAAAATTGCAATTTTCACATCTCATCGGAATTTTGCCAACTCCCCACGATTTTGTCAAGTCACTCCGAATATTGCCAACTGACCCTAAATTTTGCCAACTCGCCATAATTTAACAGAAAAAAATTCTAATTTTTCATCTCACCTGAATCATCTCACCTGAATCTCACCTTGCCAAGTCACTCCGAATTTTGTCAATTCCCCAAGATTTTGTCAGGTCACTCGAAATTTTACCAACTCCCTAAGATTTTGCCAAGTTATCCCAATTTTGTTAATTCACCTGTATTTTACTAAATGCCTTCGAATTTTGCAAATTGCTCTAAATTCTGTCGTCTCTCCATTTTCCAAACTGCCCTAGATTTGCCAAGTTCCATCGATTTCGACAACTCCCCTCAATTTTGCAAAAAAAAAAGATTACAAATTTTCATAACTCCTCTAGATTTTACGAAGTCGCTTCGAATTTTGCCAGCTCCGATTTACTTTGGAGGGAGTCTCCCCCCCCCCCCCCCCCCGCCATAGCTATGCCCCTTTTCTCAGAGGACTGTGAACAAGGGCAGACTGCCATTTTTCTTCTCAAGTATCTGGCTCCAATTCTGTGCATTTCTATAAAAGAACTATTATATTAATAAAATAATCCTGCTCCTCTGATGTTCAAGGTGTCCACGACACTAAGAGTCCCGATGCTACATTTCTCAGCCAGACGGTTATAATCAGTCGGTGCCTGGGTGTGAGAAAAGAAGCTTTTAATTTCAACAAATAAAAGACAAATATATTTCATATTTTATAAGAACTACTAAAATATTTTTATTTGCATTCCCAATTATCCATTAATTGGAATTAAATATTTTAAAATGTTCAAGTATCAGTATATGTAATCACCAATTTAAAAAAAAATCGTTGTCAGATATTTTTTCTGAATTCTGTAATCAACCATAGTGTTCGTATATTCTTTTGAGCGACTGTACTTGATAAGGTAAATTTTTGACTCAGGCGAAAAGATTACGCCGTTCCATGGCACCAGAATTTTAACGATTGACAGAGGGGAAAGAATTAGTGGTCGTCTTTTGATATTTTAATATTACGCGACCTGGTGGAGGAAAAACTTTATTTTGTGAATTTAACACTTTTCCTACCGCTCTCTTTATGCGGGATAGCTGAAGTTCTGCATTTATTGTCACGGATATCGCATGGGCAATAATTTAAATTGGTGCCGTCCAACTTCTGTTAGACCGCGGCCATTTTTTCTTTTTCGCGGGCCAAAAAAAAAAGAATGGGACAGGAGATCTAATTGAAAAATTAGTTCATGTCACCAAAAAAAATTACCTTATTTCAAAGAAAAATAATAAGTAATAATAAAAAAATAAAAATTTTCTAAATCTTATCAAATATTTAAGAAAGTTAATGGGAGCATTGTGGCCATAGTTGTTGGGCAATAAGAATAGAATCAGTAAGTGGAAACATTGCAATAATAATTGCAAATAGATAAATAATTGCAAAATATTATTTTAAGTTGAAGACTGCATATCAAGTAAAGTAATATAAGTTGACGAAAAATTATAAAGTGGATTACAGATATTTATTGAAAATTTAAAGTAAAAACTTGATTTTGTGTGCGGACCGCGCTGATTTAAATGGTTCGAACTATTTAATCAAGTTAATTAGTCATTGATTACATTTGATGAACTATAAATATTAGTGACCACCTTCGATATATGTTACATACATATATATACCACTAATATATGATATTATAATACCACCGATATATGTAATTTAAAAAAATGCTTAAATATGGCGTCTTTGTTTAGAATTTGCAAACTGAGTAATAAAAATTCAAAATTAAGTGTAAAATTCATTTTTCAAAATAATTTGCTTTTAATTTTAAGAATTAATATCAATTCAAAAACATTACATTAGATTACAAATTCATAACTTATTACCACTTGTTATTTTGTCCATAAGACTGAAAATCGGTAACACAATGGAATCAGCAAGTATTTAGGTAAATTGAAATTTATTTCATATTAAAAACCCTTAAACTATTTGCTATCAGCGGAAAGCATATGGAGAAATTCAAAACACTAGTTCTTCACCACAATAGCTCTGCTTTGAAGCGTACCAGTAAGAATTAAAATTTACTTTCACCACTGCCATCAGATGACCATTATTATCATCGTGTTAGTAAGTAGTAGTATGTTTCTTCCTTCTGAGTTTTCCCTTCCGGAATTTAAACAAAATGAAGAACCAAAATAAGCTCTGTGGCGAAGTGACCTTCAAATGACGGTCAGATGAGACGTTAACCAATGCTCCATATGCAGGAGAGCCACACCCGTAAGCAGGTATAAGAATACGCTGGATATCCTTCACTGCAGTCTACCACCTGTCTCCTACGAACTGTCCATCATGTGTTCTTACCCATTTTATTGACAACCACTTGAGTTTGGGGTTCTCTAAATGAATTATAAAATTTTTTTTCCTTGTTATATTTAAATTTTAAAATATGAAGACCGTTTAAATTATTGTTATGTGTTCAGTAAAACATAACTCTAATCTTAGCTCTCAAGTACGCCAACCACTAGACTATGTAATGTTGTATAGGTGCCTATAATAAATATTTAAAGAATTTTTTGATTTATGAAAACCAGCACACCAATTTGATTAAGTGCATATGGATTATTCTATCAATTAGCTATTTTTACATGGAAATTGCTTCTGCAGGGTTTGGTACAGTCGGCAGTGAGTCAGGGTAGTAACCTGTAGTTCGAAGATACTAGTCTATCCCTCATTCAAAGAGGCGATATATATTGGCTTGGAAAGACCGATGTCCGTCGGATGGGATGTTAAGCTTTAATTCTGCCTACAGGAAAACCATACCCTCTAAACTTTAAAAAATATACTGCACGGTCTTAACGGCAGGTATAACAGCTGTCCAACACTGGGACACTTTTGTCTAACCTATTCTGAGTATCTTTGTGATTATGCCATTGTGTTGGGTTGTTTTACCTCTGAGAGGTACTTTTTTCCAAACCATGAGCTAAATAGCCAGGTCACAAGGACCCCGAATGCTCAGAGAAGGTTGGGGGAGGGGACCCACTGGAACAGCTGTTGGGAGACAGATGGTAGCCTCCCGTGAAAGCCATCCAGCGGGATCTTTAACGTGCACAGAAAATGGCTCTCCCGCTCACGAGACCACAGCTTAACGTCCCATCCGATGGACGGAGGCTTTTCTAAGCCTCCGTCCATCGGATGACTTTTCTAATCTCAGCGTTGACCCAGGCGCGACTCGAAACTGGAAATTTTTTATGACGAGCCAGGCGCGCTGCCTATGAGCCACTCCCGACCTATTCCACAGAGGAAGTCGATAGTGAGCTAGGCTAGTGACCTGTAGTTCCCAGGTTGGAGACTGACTTGTCCTAGCTTTCTGTTTTAACTCCACTGAACCACGACTAAACTCCACCCTGCCCTTAGTCAGAAAAGGGACACCAATAGGCTCGGAATAATCGCTCTCCGTTGTTTTGGATTTTAAGCTGCGAATAAGTGTGGCTTAAAGAACCCACACCTTTTTTAAGCCATTTGGTCTTTGTCATATTTCCATTTTTCCCATTGTGTTGGATAAAGTTCCGCTTAGAGATAAAACAACCCAACCCTATTAGAAATTCCTCTTTTTGCTATAATTTGACAACACCTCACTGTCCCATGGCACTCCCACTGTGTGGTCAATAATAGGGATTATTATTTCCCTAAGCTGCTCACTGGGCCTGAACAATGGAAGAGATTACCAACAGCTAACGTTAAAGAATATATTGGATGATCTCTGTACAGTCACTCAAAAAATATGCGAACACTATGGTTGATTACAGAATTCAGAAAAAATATCTGGCAACTTTTTTTAGAAATTAGTGATCTGGCAATCTTCGTGTCACGTGACACCAATCATTCGTTGAATATTGTTCTATGCTCAGACAACAAAGGAGGCATTCTTCAGTCTTCATTCGTTCAAACTCAATTCGAGCAAGTAGTCTCTTTTCTGCAGTAGAGTTTGTAGCTATCTTTGTTTGAAAAAACGTTTAACAGCTCTTCAGCACTCTTTGTTTTGGGAATAATGTCGGATACGAATACAGTGAGAGACGTGTATTACCGAGATGTAAGTATATTACAAATTTCAAGCTATTTTGTTACTTTTAGTTCTCGCTCTGCTATATTACGTTGATTTTTATTAATTCTTTCAATAACTTAGAATAGAGAGTACCGGTTTGATTTACCTTGCAACATTTGAATGAAAGCAAAGAGTGTAACTGTTATGTCCTCAAATTGCAACCATTTTCTCAAAAACAACAGGAAATAACGATTATTTATATCTCTCATTCAAAAAGCGTACATCCTAGTAATATTCCTGGTATGTTTGGTTTTCGTTAACCTATAGGTTTTGATCAATTCAATCGATTTACATAAGGAACCTAACTTTAATTATTAACTATTCTATGGACTGTGAAATCTTGAACAATTCTTCTGGTAATACCCATTTAAATCAATGATCGATTGAAATAATAAAGTTGAGTAAATGAAATCATTGGAGCTAAAGTTCACTTTAAGTCTGAGTCACATATTTAATTGAAAGAGTAAGAAATCTGATTTTCGCTCTCAGTATTTTTTATCCAATCTTCATACAGAGCTAGACCTTTTTCAATAGGTTGTAATAATTTTTACGTTTTCAAATAGCACATTAAAATAAAAATAGGTTAGATATATTTTTACTTGATTCCCATCTGCACGCATAGAGAAAAAAAATCTTTCCATAAAAGTTGTCTCAATCTGGCCGTTTAATATTGGAGCTGCAGAGAGTCTGTTTCTGGTCTTCAAGAAAGTCGTGGTGGAGTAGGTCTTTTAGGATTTCAATACAAATTAATTAATATCGGAACTTACGTAAACTTTTGATTTGAAAATAAAAATATGAAGGCAAAACCGGGTCTAGGACAGGTATGCACTCCCCCTCCCTTAAGAATGCTACTAAGGGTAGACATTTAACTGATTTATATCTCATACATTTCGCGACAAATACACCTGTAAAACGAAGGAATAAATTTAATACTGCATTGGAAATTTACTTTTTAATTGGATTACTTTTTCATTTATTTTTAATAGTTTTTAAGTGGCATTCAATGGGTGAAAATAAGTGTTCCCTTAAAAAAAATCAGTTCAATAAACAAATCTTGTTAATAATACCAATTCACAAATTTATGATTCATTTCTGGAAGCACAAATTCGTCTTTTCCTCAAAATGATAACAAGTATATTTTATTCTATTAGAACATACGGAGTTTTTTAAATAATAAGTTAACATATTCCTTTGAGAGATTATCGGTAATGAAACATGCGCAAGAAATAAAGAGATAGGTTAAAGATTTCAAATGCTCAAATCATAATTTTTTTAATCTTAATTTTAACCATTGTGGGGGAAATCCCAAGGTTTTTTAAAAGCTCGTAAAAGTTTAAGAAAAAGACGAAACCTATTATATCTTAAAATCTTTGTTTATCGAAATATTTCGCTGAAGATAAATTAATGCTTTCAACAATATTAAATTTCATGAATGCTGAGTATCGTAAAAATAATTTATGCCTTAAGAGTTTTGGATGCTATAATATCTAAAAGTAACAATGCCAGTTCAAATAACTGATATAACAAATAATTCGGAGAAATTAAAAAGAACGGAATTAAAGTTATATTTAAATTTTCTGACAAATAAGTGTCTTTTTCAGGTTATTTAAAATTTCTTTAAGTCTGAATGGTGTCTTACTGAGTGCAATTAAAAATATTTTAAATTTTAAAGCAGAATTAAAAAATTACCGAGAAAAAGAATCACCGAGAGAGTTCTTAAGATGAATTATTTTAATTCCCAAAGGCTGTATATTTTTGATGTAACTAAATAAAACCAAATTAGGTACTTGAAAAAGATATTTATGAAATTTTCGTAAAACTCAACTTATTTTATAGTATTAACAAGGGTTACACATATTATTGGATTTTTTTTTGTAAGTACAGAAAGCACAAATAACCATTGAGGATAGTTAATTTTTACTTACATCAGTGCTAAAGTGTAAGGATTTGTCTTCTTAGATTATTTGAAATCTTCGGTAACCAGCTTCAACTTTTGAATGAGAAAAGTCACACTGATGATGTTGGAGGGATTCCGGTCCGTCTGATGGAATTCTAGGTCCTGAGCTCTCATGCATGAGCATGGCCACATCTAGAGCGGACAATGTTCTCCGTTTGAGAATCTTAACAAATGTAATAGATGCAAAAAAATCATTAAACGTATCAATTTTTCATTCATTTTTCAAGATAAGTTTGAAGGAGGGGAAAATTATATACTGCAATGGAAATCCTGTCTCTTTTTGGTTATTTCTCCCTCGATTGTGTTTCTTGACCTCCCTCCTTATATTTTTCTAGATCCGTGCCTATGAATACTATACGCTGTAAATGATAATCGATTCAATTGACAGGATATTTCCACTTTTCTTCTTAGGCTGACTAATGGATCTCCTTCCCTAACTTTCTCTCAGTCATTAGGGTCTTTAGGACCTGGCCGTTTAGACCATTGTGTACACAAAACTGCAGCTGAGAAGCAAAACATCCCAACTCAGGTTAAATATCTCAACCCTTTTACAGTTTCAATTGCAACAGGCGTGTCCAACCCGCGACCCTGGACATCTAGTAATGCGACCCACAAAATCGTAGTTTACGAGTTTACGATATAAGTTTTCAACATGATTATGTGATTTTCAGCGAGTTTTTGATATCCCGCTAGTTTTATGTTGCCCTTTTTTTAATGTTTTAATAAAAAACATAAGAAAATAAATGAAGTTTTATTATTCATATGCTTTAACTATATTATACATTTTATAAGCAGCCCAAAACAATTCATCTTCACTCAAAGTGGCCCAGGGAAGTCAAATCTTGACTCATTGTGGCCTAGGGAAGTCGAATGGTTGGACACGCCTGACTTACAACATAGATATTTAAGGCAGCCGTATATAAAGCACTGAAAAAACTGCAAAATGCAAATACATTCATTATACTTTTATTGCTATATGTATATATTTTAAAAAAACACTATTCAGTTAATTCCTAAATTTTCGAAATATTTCGTTTCGTGTTCTCATGAAATTTTGGTGTTGAAGTCGTTGAAATTTCACAACGTTTAATCTACGATTCTCTTACGAGTGAAAGTGTAAAATGTTTTTTTTTTTATTATTCCGATTGATCAAAATTCGAGGAAACCAGTTATAAAATAGTGGATACGATGAATTGATATTACTAGACAGAATGAAACCAATTCAGCTTGTTCTGTATATTCACACTACACGAATCTTCTGCTCACTTGGACATAACTGAATATTCCACCCAACAGACAACACGAGTGTGATTAATGTCGAAATTTCAATATTCTCACGCTTCGAATGTGAAAAAAGATGTAATTGCGCCCTCTAACGGATGAAAATTTTCAAAACTTCAAAGTTTCAACGAACATTACTGTCGTTGTTTTTAGGGCAGAAATATGATAATTTCATAGTGTCGTTTTTCTGCTGAGGTCCTGCCATCCTCTCAGACCTTCTACTATGGCATATAAACTGACAGGCTCCTGTCAGACCTCTGTGGCAAGCAGCTGCTTGAGGGGGTATAAAAAAAATAAAACTGTGATTATCAAGACTTTTACATTGGCAGTAATAAAATGTCCCTTCCCACCTAGTAGGGGGATGGGTAAACGCACATTTTCGTTTTAAGAGATTAATAAAGGCTTCTTGAGTTTAATAGGAACTGAAGAATTATGATGATTCATGGTTTTAAAATCCATCCGAAGGCTATAATTTAAATCGCTAGAAGGCGTTAAAAAGAACTCGTAAAATATGAAGTAATATTGCAAACGACGTATTTATGGTAGAAATTCTAGTGATAGAATGTGTTGATCCATAACACATACCCTGATAATTTAGTAACAGAAGTATAATTAATAATCATATGTTGGAGAAGTCCGCAGAATTCTCTTATGGTGGGGAGGGACCGAAATTTAGAGAGAATGTTACAAATAAAAAAATAATAACATCAATCGAAATAAGAATACATATATGAGGCAGTAAAAGTACATCAATAGCAGTAGCTGAATGCATTAGTTATTTAAATTTCGAAGACAATGATATTCTTTATTCACTATTTACTTGATTAAAAGACATTCTTCTTATTTTATCGGAATATTCATTTCCTCCCCCCCCCCTATCTACACAAACTCGCACCTAAACGTATGCTATACTGAGAGCTTCTTTTTTTTGGTTTCTTCTGATCTGATATTTATTTCATCGTGCGAAATAAGATTGATTTCTTAGGGGAAACAAATACAAGTCTGCATCAGTATCGCAACTTAAGGAACAATCAACATATAGTTTAAACATTTAGTCCTATGGAGTCCCGAGTATAATCATATTTGGAAGCCGCCATCCATCGGATAGGTCGTTAAGCTGAAGGCCTGTGTATTTCAGAGTAGCGTGTTACCCTGTGCACATGAGATAAATGGCCTTCACGGGAAGCTACCACATACCAATTAACAGTTATCCAATGATTCCCCTCCCCGCAACATTCTCTGAGCCTTCGGGTTCTTTTGACCAGTCCCGTTAGTTTATTGTGTACACCGAAGTATCCGTCTGAGGTACACTTTTTATACAACCCAACCATGCAGTGTTTAGACTCTCTGAAACTGGAATTTTTTATCCCCTCGTTTAAAAGGACAACGAAACAAAATTTTCATTTTGTCATCTGTCTGTAGACATTTCAATTCTTGAAGATAAATCAAGAAATATTCTTCCGTTGCATAGGTATTGACGAAATATTAGGATTTGCACTTTCCCAATTCTTTGAAAGTTTAAATTGCGCTCTCTAACTGAAAAATATTGAATATAATTAATACGAAAACTAATGTTGCAAGCGATGGTGTATTTATGCCAAAATTTGAAATTCGGGTCGGGAAAGTGTACGTCGTACGGTTTGCATTAACAACAATAATTTTACTCCTTATACACAGAGGGATAAGAATGAAACAGTTTTGTTTTAAGAGGTACTTGAAAATTCTCTTTTATAAGTTGGGCAGGTACTAATCAAATAATATAATTCGCATGTTTCATATCTTAAGTTGCTTTAATTTACATCATTAGAGTGCAATAAGTGTGACCAATTTGAAACTTTTAACTTATGTTGATCATATAAATTTGAAATATCTATGGTAGACTGTGATGCGATTCTATTAAAATCAATCGACTCAGGGGCGTAGCGATGGACTGTGGTTTGTGGGGGGGGGAGAGAAATCAAAAATTTTCCAACTCGAAAATCAAAGTTTGAAATTTTGCCAACTGTGCAAATAATGTCCAGATTTTCACTCCGTTGGGAAAATTTTCACAAATCTCTTGCATTTTGCCATTTCACTTCCAATTTTGCCAACTAGCCATAATTTCAAAGAAATGATCCCAATATTTACATCTTTTCTGAATTCTAGCAAGTCACTGTGAATATTCCCTGATTTGGCCAACTCTCCTTAATTTCACAAAACCAATACCAATCCAATCTTTAAATCTCTCGTTATTTGTCAAGTCACTTCAAAATTTTCAAACTCCACAATATTTTTATCTCTCGATTTTGTCAACTCTTCTTAATTTCATAAAAACGATCCCAATTATCATACCTCGCCTATATTTCAACAAGTCGAATTTTCTCAGCTACCCTATATTTTGCCAACTCGCCATAATTTTACTGAAAATATCGCAATTTTTACATCTTCCCTGAATTTCCATGTCGCATCGAATTTTATCAACTCTCCTTAATTGCACAAGAAAGGCACAATTTTCACAACTCCTCTCTATTTTACCAAGTGGCTTCGAATTTTTCCAACTGCCCTACATTTTGTAAAGTTTTCCTCGATTTGTCCAATACTTCTTAATTTCAGAAAATAAATCCAATTTTCACAAATCGCCTATGTTTTACAAGTGTATTCGAATTTTGCCACGTGATCTCGGTTTTTCCAACTCTCCTGAAATTCGCAAAACCAATCCCAATTTCTGCAACTTACCTGTATTTTACCAAGTGGTTTCAAGTTTTGCGAAATACCTTAGATTTTGCCAAGTTGCCTCGATTTTACCACCTCTCCATAATTTCGCAAAATAATCCCAATTTTTATATCTCTCCTGAATTTTCCAGGTCACTTTAAATTTTCCAAACTCCCCAAAATTTTGCCAAGTTTCTCGATTTTGTCAATTTTGATTAATTTCGGAAAAACAATCTCAATTTTCACCACTTGCCCGTATTTTACCAAGTGGATTCGAATTTTGTCAACTGTCCTAGATTTTGCAAAGTTTCCTCAATTTTTCAATTTCGCCACAATTTTGAAGAAAAAAAACCCAATTTTTATATCTCACCTAATTTTTGCAAAGTCACTCTGAATTTTACAAGCTCCCACAAGATTTGCCAACTCTCCTAAATAATGCGAATTTGCTTCGATTTTGCCAACACGCCATAATTTTACTGAAAAAAGATTGCAATTTTTACATCTCACCTGAATTTTATCAACTCTCCACGATTTTGCCAAGTCACTCCGAATTTTGTCAACTCTCCATGATTTTGCCAAGTCACTCCGAATTTTGTGAAATGCCCTTAGATTTTGCCAACTCGCCATAATTTTACAAAAAAAATTCCAAATTTTTACACCGCACCTGAATTGTGCCAGTCACTCCGAATTTTCCCAACTCTCTAAGTTTTGCGAACTCGCCATAATTTTACACAAAAAAGATTGTAATTTTTACATCTCATCTGAATTTTGCCAACTCGCCATAATTTTACAGAAAAAAATCCTAATTTTTCATCTCACCTGAATTTTGCCACGTCACTCCGAATTTTGCCAACTCCCCAAGTTTTTGCCAAGTTGTCCCAATTTTGCCAACTCACCTGTATTTTACTAAGTGACTTCGAATTTCGCCAACTGCTCTAAATTTTACCGTCTCTCCATTTTCCAAACTACCCTAGATTTGCCAAGTTGCCTCGATTTTGACAACTCCCCTCAATTTTGCAAGAAAAAAAGATTAAAAATTTTCACAACTCCTCTAGATATTATGAAGTCGCTTCGAATTTTGCCAACTCCGAGTTACTTTGGGGGGACCCTCCCCCCCCCCCCCCCTCCATAGCTACGCCCCTGCATAGACTGCCCCTTTTCTCAGAGGAATGTGAACAAGGGCAGACTGGCACTTTTCTTCTCAAGTACCTGGCTCCAATTCTGTGCAATTTCTATAAAATAACTATTATATTAATAAAATAATCCTGCTCCTATGATGTTCAAGGTGCCCATGACACTAAGAGTTCCCATGCTACATTGCTCAGCCAGACGGCTATAACCAGTCGCTTCCAGGGTGTGAGAAAAGGAGCCTTTATTTTGAAGAAATAAAAGACAAATATATTTCATATTTTACATTTTCATTCCCAATTATCCATTAATTGGAATTAACTATTTTAAAATATGCAAGAATCAGTAAATGAAACATTTTATTCTCTTTCAAAATGAGCTTCCTTTATTCGCCAGAGAAATATATTATTATTGTAGTTTATATTAACATAATTTCTGTTTTGCTTCTAGTTTACTTCTTGGACTCTAATTTAAGATATATTTTTGTAAGAGATAATAAATATATTTCGTTTTGCATCCAATGGACATTCGGGTTTTCACCAGTTCCCCATATCAGTCTGTGCCTGCGTATGGGAAAAGTAGTTTTTAATTTGGAGAAATAAAAGACAAATATATTTCATATTTTACAAGAACTAATAAAATATTTTTGTTTGCATTACCCAATCATCCATACCATCTATCTCACAACAGCCGATCCAGTGGGTATCCCTTCACCAACCTACTCTTACCCTTCGGGGTTCCTGTGACCCGGTTATTTAGCCCATGGTGTGCAAAAAAGTGCCGCTCAGAGGTGAAACACACCCAGATATCACCAGTCTCCCAACAGTAGTTCCAGTGGGTTCCCTCCCCAAATCCTCTGAGCCATCATTGTTCCTGTGACCTGGTCATTAAGCCCATGGTGTGCAAAAAAGTGCCGCTCAGAGGTAAAACAAACCAAGAGATATCATCTGTCTTCCAACAGTCGTTCCAGTGTGTTCCCTCCCCTAACCTTCAATGAGATTTCGGGGTTCCTATGCCCTGGTCGTTTAGCCCATGGTGTGCCAAAATAGTTCCGTTCAGAGGAAAAACAAACCAACAGATATCATCTGTCTCCCAACCTTCTCTGAGCCTTCGGGATCCTTGTGATTTAGCCTATTGTATGCAAAAAAACCGCCGCTCAAAGGTGAAACAAACCAACAGATATCATCAGTCTCCCAACAGCCGTTAAAGTGGGTCCCCTCCCGAAACCTTCTCTGAGACTTCAGGGTTCCTGTGACCTGGTCATTTTGGCAATGGTGTGCAAAAAAAGTGCCGCTCAGAGGAAAAACAAACCAACATATAACATCTGTCTCCCAAAAGCCGTTCCAGTGGGTCCCCTCCCCCAATCTTCTGATTCTTTGGGGTCCTTGTGATTTAGCCCATTGTGGGCAAAAAAGTGCCCCTCAGAGGTAAAACAGACCAACAGATATGATCTGTCTCCCAACAGCCGTTCCATTCGGTCCCCTCCCCCTACCTTCTCTGAGCCTACCGAGTCCTTGTGACCTGGCCATTTAGCCCATGGTGTGCAAAAAGTGACGCTCAGAGGTATAACAAACCAACAGACATCATCTGTCTTCCAACAGTCGTTCCATTGGGATCCCTCCCCCAACCTTCTCTGAGCCTTAGGGGTTCCTGTGACCTGGTGATTTAGCCCATGGTGTGCAAAAAAGTGCAGCTCAGAGGTCAAACCAACAGATATCATCTGTCTCCCAACAGTCGTTCCAGTGGATTCCCTCCTCTAACCATCTCTGAGCCTTCTTGGTCCTTTTGACCTGGTCATTTAGCCCATGGTGTGCAAAAATAGTGCCGCTCAGTGGAAAAACAAACCAAGAGATTTCATCTGTCTCCGAACAGCCGTTCCAGTGGGTCCTTTTCCCCAACCTCTGAACCTACGGGGTTCCTATGACCTGGTCATTTAGCCCATGGTGTGCAAAAAAACTGCCGCTCAGAGGAAAAACTTACCAACAGATATCACCTGTTTTCCAACAGTCGTTCCAGTGGGTCCCCTCCCTCAACCTTCTCTGGGCATCCGGGGTTTCTGTGACCTGGTCATTTAGCCCATGATGTGCAAAAATAGTGCCGCTCAGAGGAAAAACAAACCAACAGATATCATCTGTCTCCCAACAGCCGTTCTATTGGGTCCCCTTCCTCAATCTTTTCTGAGCCTTCGGGGTCCTTGTGATTTAGCCCATTGTCTGCAAAAAAACCGCCGCTCAGAGGTAAAACAAACCAACAGATATCACCTGTTTTCCAACAGTCGTTCCAGTGGGTCCCCTCCCTCAACCTTCTCTGAGCATTCGGGGTTTTTGTGACCTGGTCATTTAGCCCATGGTGTGCAAAAATAGTGCCGCTCAGAGGAAAAACAAACCAACAGATATCATCTGTCTCCCAACAGCCGTTCCATTGGGTCCCTTTCCTCTACCTTTTCTGAGCCTTCGGAGTCCTTGTGATTTAGCCCATTGTCTGCAAAAAAACCGCCGCTCAGAGGTAAAACAAACCAACCGATATCATCTGTCTCCCAACAGCCGTTTCATTGGGTCCCCTCCCTCAACTTTCTCTGAGCCTTCGAGGTCCTTGTAATTTAGCCCATTGTGTGCAAAAACTGCCGCTCAGCGGTAAAACAAACCAACAGATATCATCTGTCTTCCAACAGTCGTTCCAGTTTGTCCCATCCCCCAACCTTCTCTGAGCCTTCCGGGTTGTTGTGACCTAGCCATTTAGCGCATGGTGTGCAAACATGTGCCGCTCAGAAGTAAATCAACCTAACCAAATCATTCAGTAATTCCAATTAAATCTTTTTAAAATGAGCAAGAATCAGTAAATGAAACATTTCATTCTCTTTCAAAATGAGCTTCCTTTATTCGCCAGAGAAATATGTTATTATTGTAGTATTATGTTAACACTGGTTTCTGTTTCGTTTCTAGTTTACTTCTTTTGACTCTAATTTAAGATATCTTTGTGTAAGAGATAATAAATATATAAATATTATTTTGCATCCAATGGACATTTGGGTCTTTACCAGTCTGTGCCTGCGTATGAGAAAATTAGATTTTAATTTGGAGAAATAAAAGACAAATATATTTCATATTTTATAAGAAGTAGTAAAATATTTTTGTTTGCATTACCCAATCATCCATACCATCTATCTCCCAAGAACCATTCCAGTGGGTATACCTTCCCCAACCTTCTCTGAGCTTTCGGGGTTCCTGTGACCTGGTCATTTAGCCCATGGTGTGCAAAAGAGTGCCGCTCAGAGGTCAAACCAACAAATATCTGTCCCAACAGCCGTTCCAGTGGATTCCCTCCTCCAACTATCTCTGAGCCTTCGGGGTCCTTGTGACCTGGCCATTGTGTGCAAATATAGTGCCGCTCAGAGGATAAACAAACCAACAGATATCTGTCTCCAAACAGCCGTTCCAGTGGGTCCCCTCCCCCACCCTCTGAAACTTCGGGGTTCCTGTGGCCTGGCCATTTAGCCCATGGTGTGCAAAAATAGTGCCGCTCAGAAGAAAAACCAACCAACGGATATCATCTGTCTCCCAACAGCCGTTCCATTGGGTCCCCTCCCTCAACCTACTCTGAGCCTTCGGGGTCCTTGTGATTTAGCCCATTGTGTGCAAAAACTGTTGCTCAGAAGTAAAACAAACCAAGACATATGATCTGTTTTCCAACAGTAGTTCCAGTGGGTCCCCTCCCTCAACCTTCTCTGAGCCTTCGGGATCCTTGTGATTTAGCCAATTGTGTGCAAAAATTGCCGCTCAGAGGTAAAACAAACCAACAGATATCATCTGTTTCCCAACAGTCGTTCCAGTGGGTCCCCCCCAAACTTTTCTCAGCCTACGGGGTTCCTATGACCTGGTCATTTAGCCCATGGTGTGTCAAAATAGTGCCGCTCAGAGGTAAAACGAACCAACAGATATCATCTGTCTCCCAACAGTCGTTCCAGTGGGTCCCATCCCCCAACCTTCTCTGAGCCTTCAGGGTTCCTGTGTCTTTTCATTTTGGCAATGGTGTGCAAAAAAAGTGCCGCTCAGAGGAAAAATAAACCAACATATAACATCTGTCTCCCAGCAGCCGTTCCAATGGGTTCTCTCCCCCAACCTTCTGATCCGTTGGGGTCCTTGTGAATTAGCCCATTGTGTGCAAAAATGTGAACCTCAGAGGTAAAACAAACCAACAGATATCATCTGTCCCCAAACAGCCGTTCCATTGGGTCTCCTCCCCTTATCTTCTCTGAGCCTACGGGGTCCTTGTGACCTGGCCATTTAGCCCATGGTGTGCAAAAATGTGCCGCTCTGGAGTAAACCAACCCAACCCAATCATTCATTAATTCCAATTAAATCTTTTTAAATGAGCAAGAATCAGTAAATGAAACATTTCATTCTCTTTCAAAATGAGCTTCCTTTATTCGCCAGAGAAATATGTTATTATTGCAGTTTATATTAACACTGGTTTCTGTTTCGTTTCTAGTTTATTTCTTTTGACTCTAATTTAAGATATCTTTGTGTAAGAGATAATAAATATATAAATATTATTTTGCATCCAATGGACATTTGGGTCTTTACCAGTCTGTGCCTGCGTATGAGAAAATTAGATTTTAATTTGGAGAAATAAAAGACAAATATATTTCATATTTTATAAGAAGTAGTAAAATATTTTTGTTTGCATTACCCAATCATCCATACCATCTATCTCCCAACAACCATTCCAGTGGGTATCCCTTCCCCAACCTTCTCTGAGCTTTCGGGGTTCCTGTGACCTGGTCATTTAGCCCATGGTGTGCAAAAGAGTGCCGCTCAGAGGTCAAACCAACAAATATCTGTCCCAACAGCCGTTCCAGTGGATTCCCTCCTCCAACTATCTCTGAGCCTTCGGGGTCCTTGTGACCTGGCCATTGTGTGCAAAAATAGTGCCGCTCAGAGGATAAACAAACCAACAGATATCTGTCTCCAAACAGCCGTTCCAGTGGGTCCCCTCCCCCACCCTCTGAAACTTCGGGGTTCCTGTGGCCTGGCCATTTAGCCCATGGTGTGCAAAAATAGTGCCGCTCAGAAGAAAAACCAACCAACGGATATCATCTGTCTCCCAACAGCCGTTCCATTGGGTCCCCTCCCTCAACCTACTCTGAGCCTTCGGGGTCCTTGTGATTTAGCCCATTGTGTGCAAAAACTGTTGCTCAGAAGTAAAACAAACCAAGACATATGATCTGTTTTCCAACAGTAGTTCCAGTGGGTCCCCTCCCTCAACCTTCTCTGAGCCTTCGGGATCCTTGTGATTTAGCCAATTGTGTGCAAAAATTGCCGCTCAGAGGTAAAACAAACCAACAGATATCATCTGTTTCCCAACAGTCGTTCCAGTGGGTCCCCCCCAAACTTTTCTCAGCCTACGGGGTCCTTGTGACCTGGCCATTTAGCCCATGGTGTGCAAAAATGTGCCGCTCAGAAGTAAACCAACCCAACCCAATCATTCATTAATTCCAATTAAATCTTTTTAAAATGAGCAAGAATCAGTAAATGAAACATTTCATTCTCTTTCAAAATGAGCTTCCTTTATTCGCCAGAGAAATATGTTATTATTGCAGTTTATATTAACACTGGTTTCTGTTTCGTTTCTAGTTTATTTCTTTTGACTCTAATTTAAGATATCTTTGTGTAAGAGATAATAAATATCTATATATTATTTTGCATCCAATGGACATTCGGGGTCTTTACCAGTCCCCCATACCAGTCTGTGCCTGCGTATGAGAAAAGTAGCTGTTAATTTGGATTAATAAAAGTTTGCATTACCCAATCATCCATACCATCTATCTCCCAACAGCCATTCCAGAGGGTATCCCTTCCCCAACCTTCTCTGAACTTTCGAGGTTCCTGTAACCTGGTCATTTAGCCCATGGTGTGCAAAAATATGCCGCTCAGAGGTCAAACCAACAGATATCATCTGTCTCCCAACAGCCGTTCCAGTGGATTCTCTCCTCCAACCATCTCTGAGCCTTCGGGGTCCTTGTGACCTGGCCATTTAGCCCATGGTGTGCAAAAAAACTGCCGCTCAGAGGTAATACAAACAAACAGATAACATCTGTCTTCCAACAGTCGTTCCAGTGGGTCCCCACCCCCAACCTTCTCTGAGCCTTCGGGGTTCCTGTGACCTGATCATTTAGCCCATGGTGTGCAAAAATAGTACCGCTCGGAGGAAAAACAAACCAAGAGATATCATCTGTCTCCCAACAGCCGTTCCAGTGGGTCCCCTCCCCCAACCTTCTGATCCTTGGGGTCCTTGTGATTTAGCCCATTGTGCGCAAAAAAGTGCCCCTCAGAGGTAAAACAAACCAACAGATATCATCTGTCTCCCAACAGCCGTTCCAGTGGGTCTCCTCCCCCAACCTTCTCTGAACCTTCCGGGTCGTTGTGACCTGGCCATTTACCCCATGGTATTCAAAAATGTGCCAAAAATGTTCCCATGGTGTGAAAAAAACTGCCGCTCGGAGGTAGAACAAACCAACAGATATCATCTGTCTTCCAACAGTCGTTTCAGTGTGTCCCCTCCCCCAAACTTCTCTGAGCCTTCGGGGTTCCTGTGACCTGGTCATTTAGCCCATGGTGTGCAAAAATAGTACCGCTCAGAGGAAAAACAAACCAAGAGATATCATCTGTCTCCCAACAGCCGTTCCAGTGGGTCCCCTCCCCCAACCTTCTGATCCTTGGGGTCCTTCTGATTTAGCCCATTGTGTGCAAAAAAGTGCCCCTCAGAGGTAAAACAAACCAACAGATATCATCTGTCTCCCAACAGCCGTTCCAGTGGGTCCCCTGCCTCAACCTTCTCTGAGTCTTCGGGGTCCTTGTGATTTAGCCCATTGTGCGCAAAAACTGCAGCTCGGAGGTAAAACAAACCAACAGATATCACCTGCCTTCCAACAGTCGTTCACGTGGGTCCCCTCCCCCAACCTTCTGATCCTTTGGGGTCTTTGTGATTTAGCCCATTGTGTGCAAAATAATGCCCCTCAGAGGTACAACAAACCAACAGATATCATCTGTCTCCCAACAGCCGTTCCAGTGGGTCCCCTCCCACAACCTTCTCTGAGCCTTCCGGGTCGTTGTGATCTGGCCATTTAGCCCATGGTGTGCAAAAATGTGCCGCTCAGAAGTAATCCAATCCAACAACCCAACCCAATCATTCATTAATTCCAATTAAATCTTTTCAAAATGAGCAAGAATCAGTAAATGAAACATTTCATTCTCTTTCAAAACGAGCTTCCTTTATTCGCCAGAGAAATATGTTACTAATGTAGTTTATATTAACACTGATTTCTGTTTCGTTTCTAGTTTACTTTTTTTTACTCTAATTTAAGATATCTTTGTGTAAGACATAATATATACATAAATTTTATTTTGTATCCAACGGACATTCGGTGTCTTTACCAGTCCCCCATACCAGTCTGTGCATGGGTATGAGAGAAGTAGCTTTTAATTTGGAGAAATAAAAGAAATATATATTTCTTATTTCATAAGAACTAGTAAAATATTTTTGTTTGCATTACCCAATCATCCGTACCATCTATCTCCCAACCGCCGTTCAAGTGGGTATCCCTTCCCCAACCTTCTCTGAGCTTTCGGGGTTCCTGTGACCTAGTCACTTAGCCCATGGTGTGCAAAAATATGCCACTCAGAGGTCAAACCAACAGATATCTGTCTCCCAACAGCCGTTCCAGTGGATTCCCTCCTCCAACCATCTCTGAGCCTTCGGGGTCCTTGTGACCTGGCCATTTAGCCCATGGTGTGCAAAAAAACTGCCGCTCAGAGATAATACAAACAAACAGATAACATGTCTTCCAACAGTCGTTCCAGTGGGTCCCCACCCCCAACCTTCTCTGAGCCTTCGGGGTTCCTGTGACCTGGTCATTTGACCCATGGTCTGCAAATATAGTGCCGCTCAGAGGAAATCACACCAAGAAATATCATCTATCTCCCAACAGCCGTTCCAGTGGGTCCCCTCCCCCAACCTTCTCTGAACCTTCCGGGTCGTTGTGACCTGGCCATTTACCCCATGGTGTTCAAAAATGTGCCGCTTAGAAGTAATCCAATCCAACAACCCAACCCAATCATTCATTAATTCCAATTAAATCTTTTCAAAATGAGCAAGAATCAGTAAATGAAACATTTCATTCTCTTTCAAAATGAGCTTCCTTTATTCGACAGAGAAATATGTTATTATTGTAGTTTATATTAACTCTGGTTTCTGTTTCGTTTCTAGTTTGCTTCTTTTGACTCTGATTTAAGATATCTTTGTGTAAGAGATAATAAATATATATATATTATTTTGCAGCCAATGGACATTCTGGATCACAGAGAAAATAGATATGAAATAATGCTGTATGAAAGATACCTAATGAACTCCCTAACATATGATATGGTGGTGATGCCATTTTTCCCAGTTGTCAGGCTACCTAACCCAGAAACGATAGAACAGATGAGAATAAGAAGTGCATTGATATGGATGAAAAGGATGTTGAAAAGGATGTTGGAATTTCGTGAAACGTTTCCTATTCCATCCCGTTTTTTTAGTATTAT
Source organism: Ryuthela nishihirai (assembly GCA_038380435.1). Lineage (NCBI taxonomy): Eukaryota > Metazoa > Arthropoda > Arachnida > Araneae > Heptathelidae > Ryuthela > Ryuthela nishihirai. The sequence continues at coordinate 79,695,604 of JAWZYU010000002.1, forward strand.
GGGAGCAGAGGATTTAATGAGTAATTGCTTTTGGTTGGACATCAATGATAATGAATTTCTGGTTTTACTATTACGATGTTCGAATTCAAAGGAGAAACAATATTTAAACGTCTTTATATACGAAAATTTTTTTGCAAACCCAGGTTTAATTAGAGTTTCAGAACGTAAAGTTTCAGAAAATAAACTCGATTACTTCTCCTATTTTCTACATCACGCAAAAATTCAAAGAGAGACTTTCGGAGGCAAGTGGTTTGGGCAGAAATCTTACCAATCTCTATTTTATTGCATTCAAATCGGTAATGTAGACCTGCTCACCCTATTGCTTCAAAATGGTTTTTGCTGCAGCATCGGCCCTCGTAATCCAGAGTGTCCGAGGAGACCAATCACTTTTGAAGAATTATGGTAAGTACATGTCAAAAACCTTTTGTATATTGTACTAACAGACATCTGTGGCAACAGTTGCTTAAATTATTAGTTATTTTATTAATACCTGGCAAAGGATTTATGAATAAATTTCAAATCATTGGTTGGGTTGGGTTGTTTTACTTCTGAGCGGCACTTTTTTGCACACCATGGAATAAATGGTCACATGAACCCAAAAGGGTCAGAGAAGGTTGGGTGGTGAGAACTCACAGGAACAGCTGTTGGCAGACAGATGGTAGCCTCCGTCAAGGCCATCCAGCATGTTCTTTAAGGTGCAAAGGGTATGGCTCTCCCGCACACGAAGTCACGGCTTAACGTCCCATCCGACGGACGGCGGCCTTTCCAAGCCCATCGGTGTAGCTTACTCACCGTGGGCAGGGCGGGGAGTTTTGCGGAGATTCACCGCTGATCCAGCAGGGACACGAACCTGGAAACTACAGATTACGAGCCTGGCGCGCTACCGACTGAGCCACCACCGCCCCTCAAATCATAAGTGATATATCTACAACCTATATCCGGTAAGTACCGAAACTGGCAGTATAAACATGAATACGGTGTACTTACACTTTGATGCTAAGGATTTCTTTCGAAATAATTTCCTCCTGACTCAATACACCGATTCCAGCTTTTCTGGAGTCTTTGAAGCTGTCTTGGAAAGCACTACCTGAACGCTTCGTAGCTTGGTGAGCTTGTGCCTCCCCTCCACCCTGCGCTTTGTCTTGTACAGTCGCTCAAAAAAGTATCCGAACACTAAGGTTGATTACAGAATTCAGAAAAAATATCTGGAGCGTGTACAGCAACTGCACACGCTCCAGTTTGCTGTGAACGGTAAGTGCACACGCTCAATATTTCTGTGAGTGGGCCCACACGATCCAGGTTTTTGTGAGCTCACACGATTCAATGTGCTGTGAACACTAACCGCAACCGCTCCAGTTTGCTGTGAACGGTAACTGCACACGCTCAATATTTCTGTGAGTGGGCCCACACGATCCAGGTTTTTGTGAGCTCACACGATTCAATGTGCTGTGAACATTAACCGCAAAAGCTCCAGTTTGCTCTGAACGGTAACTGCACACGCTCAATATTTCTGTGAGTGGGCCTACACGATCCAGGTTTTTGTGAGCTCACACGATTCAATGAGCTGTGAACATTAACCGCAACCGCTCCAGTTTGCTGTGAACGGTAACTGCACACGCTCCCTGTTCAATGCATTATATATTCATACGCATTATATATATATTTAAAAAAGTCCGAACACTATGGTTGATTACAGAATTCATAAGAAATATCTGGCAACGATTTCTAAAGAAAATCGTTGCCAGATTTTTTTTATGAATTCTTCAATCAACCATGGTGTTCGTGGATATTTTTTTTTTTGAGCGACTGTACCTGTGCAGGTATAAAATATGTTAAAATTTGCGCATCAGTAGAGGAATGATACTACTTTTCTGCGGCAGAAACAAAACTGGCCGGTTTTTCCTGGTTTTTCTGCAATAAATTCAATTTCGAAACTTTTCGCTTATAGATTGTGTTAAACTGACAATACATATCCTAACCTCATTTTTTCTATCTCTCAGCCTCGAATGTCTGGCAGGAATAAGGTTGTGAGGAAGTCGCGATCTCAACAGAAATAGCAAACTCTGCCAGTGAACCATTCTTAACAAAGATATTTTCTCTTTTCCATTTTTGTTATTATGTTATTATTGGGCGTTTCAAAATATCTTCAGTCATATTTTCTCATAAAATTTATTTTAGAAGTAAAACACAGATCTTCGAAATTTGCTTGCGATTGCGTATATAATAAATTGTTATATATGCTATTACCTTGTTATATAAGATGACCTTTATCTGTCCATCTGGTCTCTTGCAAGCCGAGAATATCTAAATTATAAAGGTTAGTTGTTTTAGAAATATATTGTAACAATTTAAGCATAGTTTGGTTTTGTTCGTAGAGTATAACAACAGTATATTTTTGTGGCGACATGTTCCACATCTGTCATTAATTTTTGTTTCCTTTTATAAGTCCTTATCCTTTTCTAATTTCTTGTAAGATTCAATTTTTTTGCAGAATTCTTATCAATATATAAATTCTCTAACTTGCACTGAAATTATGGATTTATTGCACAATTTATACATTTTAGAAGATTGATTTTATTATCTTTTTGTCTTATTCTGTGCATGAAATAAAATGTACTTTTTCTTATTTCAAATGATTCTATACTTCCATAACTGCCTTCGATTGTTTTTATGATATGGGGGAGATATTTATTAAGTTTCAATCTCACTCATTAAGAATTTTTTTTCTTCTTCAGTGGTAAAGAGAGCAAAGTTTTAACACAAGTGATACAGTTGTAAACAGAGTTGGAAAAAAGTGATATTTTGCAATGTAAAATATGTTTGTGAGAGTGTCTATATTCAATGAACTTCTATTATTTTTCTTTCATAGTTCTTACAATGAACATATAAGAAACTGGTGCAGACAGATGATACCTATTTTACAAGCGTTGAAGGTCATAGATTTAACAGTAAAGTATATTTTTGGAGTTCCAAAGATTGAATCTGAAGGCAGTATTTTCATGTCCAATGCAAGCATAAATATAGAACGAGTACAAGAAGCGTTGAGTGTATTATTTAGAGCCATTCCGATACCAATTTGCAGAATCCCAACAAATATTACTGAACGCCGAATTGAAGACGGCATTGTGAATGAGCTACAATACAGCGAACAAAAGCCCTGTAGCCTAAAACATTTAAGCAAATGTGCAATCAGAAAGCGTCTTGGGGAAAACTTCCAGCTACCAGAAGGAATAGGGAAATTAGGTCTTCCTCCTTACTTAGAGGATTATGTGAACTTGGAATTTGATTAATTGTGTCAGACATCTTAATATTTTAAATTGGTTCAAACAATGTTTTGTAATTAAAATGAAATAATAATAAAGTACTTCTATGAACAATTACTGTGTCCGCTTTCTTTCAAACACTATAAGGAATTCTTGAATTTTTAATAATATACTGTTCGTTTCAATAGAAAAATTTTATACGATAATAATTATGACGCTTTTTTTTTACCAAAATTTCTCCCTTATATTTGTGAAATAACGGCTTTTCGAACGCGACTGGTTTTCAGAATACGAATAAAGCCAAACTTCATTGTGAGTATAAATATGTTTCTCACATACTTCTTTTGTGGCTAGAGAATTAACACAAACATAACCTCCATGGGCTTTTTCTCTAGTATATTTCAGTTGCCTTTTTTCAATAAACGTTTTATGAGGAACATCAAAACCATTAATTGACTCTTTTATATCTGTCTTAGATTTTGTATCTCTTCCTCTATCAGTCTTTTTTTTTTACAGATATCATTGCCATAATACTCTTTTTTATTAACAGTGAATGGGCGTCTCATCAGATTTCTTCGCCCACGACAAAGAGAAACAATTTCTCGTTTTCAAAGAAAAAGAGATAAACAAATACGACGTTCTGGTCGCAAAAAATGAAAGGAGTGGATGCTACTGCCAACGGGTAAACTGTCACAAAAAATATATAATATACGGAGCTTTTTTTCAAATGTGTCTCGCACTATTGCAGACGGCGTCTATATACCTAAATTTCGTTAACCAAAAAGTACCAAAGAGAGTCAAGGTCAAAAAACAGATTCCAAAAAGTCATCGAAAACTAGATATCACTGGCATTTGTTAACTTCATTGAAATGGATTCGACAAGTAGCAAAGTGAAATACTAGTATTCTAACTCGAATTGGACAACTTCGAATAAAAAACATTTTACTGATTCTCTCTCACTTGGCCTCCGCTCAATCGGAGCGTTTTTTATAATGTGGGCGACAGATTCACTGGATACGAAGATTGGCGCACAATTACGACTGGCCGAAAACCGTTAACCGAAAAGTACCCTAAATTTTGGTACTACGATTATTTATTGTTTCTGGTCGACCTGAATGTTCTCATATACAGGACAGAGATAGTGAGGTAAGTGAAAGCAGAACCTAATAAGTCAAAACTTTTTGAAAGAATAAATTACCATTAATTGTAAATTACATATTTAATCAGCACATACCCCCTAACGTTTCGCGAGATGGAATTATTATATTATATATAGACATATTATTTTATTCGGTAGTCTTAAAATCGAACCGGGTTCTATTATAGCTGTAGACAGGAGAATGGTAAAAAAAATGTGATCTAGAACTATAACTCGGTCCTATTAAAGACAGACACTTAATTTTGGGTTGGGTTGTTTTACCTCTGAGCGCCGCTTTTTTGCACTCCATGGGCTAAATGGCCAGGTAACATGGACCCCGAAGGCTCAGAGAAGGTTGGGGGAGGGGACCCACTGGAATAGCTGTTCGGGAGACAGATGGTAGCCTCCCGTCAAGGCTATCCAGCGTGTTCTTTAACAGTGCACAGGGTATGGCTCTCCCGCACACAGGGCCACGTCTTAACGTCCCATCCGACGGACGGCGGCCTTTCCAAGCCCATCGGTGTCCCCTACTGACCGTGAGCAGGGCGGGGAATTTTGCGGAGATAAATCTCAACGCTAACCCAGCTGGGACTCGAACCTGGGAACTACAGATTACGAGCCTGGCGCGCTACCGAGTGAGCCACCCCCGCCCCCCTTAATTTTGGAATGCAATATGGTATTTTTCAAAGCGAACCCAGTACGGAAAATTCGGAATCGATTACACAATTTTCTGGGAAGTTCTGGGTTCCCCAAATGTGTTAAAAGTTTGTGAAATTAATTCTGATTTCAATGGCGCTAATGGCGAACGACGACTTTCACTTCGACGACTACAAATATAGACAGCGGGAATACACTGAGCCCCTATAAAATATGGTAATGTGTTATAGCTACTTTTTTAAAAAAGAATTATACTGCTTCGTTTTCGTCCCCAGCTTTGTTTTAATAAATAGAATTATTTGGCTACACTGCAGTATAGGGTCCTCAGATTCATCCGGGTAGTTACTACATCGTGATTTGTGGGATTGCTCTGTAATATTCTTCAAGGCAAATATTCTGTTTCTTAATGCATTTTTAAATTTATGTTAGACGTTTTATTGCGTTTTTTTTTTTTGGTAAAAATCGCAGTTCTGGTATTATGACTCTTATGCGTTGTTTCAAATAATTGTCTATGAGATTATTTATTTATGGAGCTTTTTTTAAGTGCGGATCCAAGGTTAATTCCTTAGCAATAAACGTTTTTAATTAAATCTACTTTTGATGACGTGATTTATTTTTGGGGCTTTTTTAAGTGCGGAACGAGGTTTCATTCCTTAGGGATAAGCATTGTTAATGAACACTTGTTTCGATTGAATTATTTTAAGGTTTATTTTCAAGTGCGGAAACTTGATTTTCTTTTGTAGAGCATTGTATCTGTTACCGCTAAAGCTCGAAAGCCGTTAATGTGCACATTACCTAGCTAATCTGCAGATTAACTGATTTGCTCCGTTAACGTGCGGAATCAAGAGTTTTCCGCATTTTACATAGGTAATGTGCACATTAACGGCTTCCGTATCGTTAAAGTTCAAAAGTTTGTTTCTCTCATAGTGGTGAATCTCTTGAATATTAATCTTCGTGTCACGTAATTCAGTCGTCCGCATTATAAAAACGTCCCGGATGAGCGGAGGCCAAGTGAGAACGAATCGGTAAAGTGATTCATTCTTGAAACGAATCACTAAAATGATTCGTTCTCACTTGGCCTGCTCATTTTGGGGGCGTTTTTTATAATTCGGACGACTGATTCATGATGACAGAGGGATGACCCTGGTTTCAACTCTACTCTAGGGCACTAGATAAATAACATTATGTTAATTTAAGCGTACAGAAACGTTCCTGTTGTTCCAGCAAAGATCTTATTTTCACTTTAACGAGTGCCTAGTAGGTAATGTGCAGATTATTCAGGTAATTTGCAGATTACCTAGGTAATTTGAGAAATGAAACTATTTTCCGCACGTTAACGGATCACCCTAGTTAATCTGCACAATACCTAGATAATCTGTAGAATACACCTATCCCTCGATTTACACGGTACTCAGTTCACACAATTTTGGCTTTGCACGGTCAAAAAATGCAAACAGTTTCGATTTACACGGTACTGACTGAGATTTCCTTTCTAGGTACGTCTCAGTCAGTACCGTGTAAATCGAAACTGGTTGCATTTTTTGACCGTGCAAAGCCAAAATTTTGTGAACTGAGTACCGTGTAAATCGAGGAATAGGTGTAACTGATTTCTGCACTTTAGCGGTAACATATATATTATGATGCATAGCCTATAAACATGTCTGAAGGTAGATGCGGGACGGACTACTTTTTCATCGCGGTGCCTTCGGACAGTCTGCGGTGGGAAAAAAGTAAGATGGCGGTTGAGGACCCGATACTGTAGTTCTGCCAATTATTCTTTTTCTGTTTTATAGATATTAATAATAAACTACGATTTGCTTTTTCCGTTTCAGTATTAATTGAAATTTCTATTACAGTGGTTATTAAAGTCGTAGAAATATAAGCTATATTCTCTTTTAAAACGAGTATCCCATTATCGCTGAAGTATTTTGTGTTCTTAGTTTCGAAAAAGGACTGGAATCCATAAGTCAAGCAATAGTAATATTTCAAGTAATGCAGGTTATGATCAGAGTACAGGCTGAAAAATTAATCCCCCACTTGTATTTATCTCCGCAAAATTCCCCACCCTGCCCACTGTCAGTAGGGGACACCGATGGGCTTGGAAAGGCCGCCGTCCGTCAGATGGGACGTTAAGCCGTGGCCCCGTGTGCGGGAGAGCCATACCCTGTGCACGTTAAAACCCTCTCTCTCGTAGGAGAGAGAGACAAAAGTCAATTTTCCAATTAATTTCACGTGTCTTATATCTCGTAAATAAATTTTCACATTCTTATTTCAGCCACTTAATTGTATAAATTCTAGCGAGATAAGTACACAGTTATAACTTACTTAAAATACTTAACGGTTATTTGAAGGTCACTATCACGCACCTGCTCCCTTTATCTCTCTCCTGATTTGCTTTAAGGGTGAAGGGAGAGGGGCGGGGGTGGCTCAGTCAGTAGCGCGCCAGGCTTGTAATCTGTAGTTCCCAGGTTCGAGTCCCAGCTGGGTCAGCGTTGAGATTTATCTCCGCAAAATTCCCCGCCCTGCCCATGGTCAGTAGGGGACACCGATGGGCTTGGAAAGGCCGCCGTCCGTCGGATGGGACGTTAAGACGTGGCCCCGTGTGTGGGAGAGACCTACCCTGTGCACGTTAAAGAACACACTGGATGGCCTTCACGGGAGGCTACCATATGTCTCCCAACAGCTGTTCCAGTGGGTCCCCTCCCCCAACCTTCTCTGAGACTTCGGGGTCCATGTGACCTGGCCATTTAGCCCGTGGTGTGCAAAAAAGTGCCACTTAGAGGTAAAACAACCCAACGTTAAAGAACACACTGGATGGCCTTGACGGGAGGCTACCATCTGTCTCCCAACAGCTGTTCCAGTGGGTCCCCTCCCCCAACCTTCTCCGAGCCTTCGGGGTCCATGTGACCTGGCCATTTAGCCGATTGTGTGCAAAAAAGTGCCGCTCAGAGGTAAAACAACCCAACCCAAGGTGAAGGGAGAGACAAAGAACTTGGGAGAGACTCGAAAGTTATCCTGTCCTTTATTCTTCTTTTATTGTTCGCTTTGTCTGTGTAAGAAGAGAACGTTTAAAATATCTTCTCTTGTTCTGTTGTTAGTCGTTATGATTAAAGTTTCAACCGGTCGGTTTTGAAGACGCTTCGTCGTTTCAGAGATGGAAGCAACATATGCTGCAATTTACCCTCCAAAACTTAATGTAAGTGCATTTAAAAAAAATAAGTGGCAGTAGTACAGTTCACGGTCCTCAGCCGCCATTTTGTTTTTGACGCAACGTAACAAAACGGCCCTTTTAGTTGATTCCCCCAACTCCCGAGACCCTAACCCAAACAGGGGTTTCTAGAAAAAAGATTGTTTTTTTCGTTACCATAGTAACGAAAAACCCGAGTTTACGTCAAACGCAACGCACCGTAACCATAGTAACAAACACAAACAAACGTAAAAAAAATTAAATTACCGCAAAAAAACCTCGTAACCGTCAATTACAGAATGAAAGCTCATAAAAGTGCCAAATCCAACAAAAAATGAAACGATTGCTTTCCTACATACAGTAAACCACTTCCACCATTACCCTTCCCCTCTTTTCAAAACACAATACACCGCCGACCGAATTATAAAAAAGCCCCAAAACTAAATAATGTCCACCAAAAAACATGAAAATCGGAAACAGTGCACCGCCGACCGCATTATAAAAAAGCCCCAAAACTAAATAATGTCCTCCAAGACAACACAAACCAAAAAACATGAAAATCGGAAACAGTGCACCGCCGACCGAATTATAAAAAAGCCCCAAAACTAAATAATGTCCTCCAAGACAACACAAACCAAAAAACATGAAAATCGGAAACAGTGCACCGCCGACCGAATTATAAAAAAGCCCCAAAACTAAATAATGTCCTCCAAGACAACACAAACCAAAAAACATGAAAATCGGAAACAGTGCACCGCCGACCGCATTATAAAAAAGCCCCAAAACTAAATAATGTCCTCCAAGGCAACACACAACGGAAAACCATGAAAATCGGAAACAGTGCACCGGCGACCGATTATAAAAAAGCCCCAAAACTAAATAATGTCCTCCAAGTCAACACACAACGAAAAACCATGAAAATCGGAAACATTACACCACCGACCGAATTATAAAAAAGCCCCAAAACTAAATAATGTCCTCCAAGTCAACACACAACGGAAAACCATGAAAATCGGAAACAGTGCACCACCGAATTATAAAAAAGCCCCAAAACTAAATAATGTCCTCCAAGACAACACAAACCAAAAAACGTGAAAATCGGAAACAGTACACCCCCGACCGAATTATAAAAAAAAAGCCCCAAAACAAAATCTGACAAAAAAAACATCTTACCGCTCAAATAACCCTTCCCTAAATTACATTGTCATTTTACCTCTGAGCCTCCATGTTTTTCCCACACCATGGGCTAAATGTCGAGATCACATGAACCCCGAAGGCTCACAGAAGGTACGGAACCCACTAGAACAGCTGTTGGCAGACAGAAACTTCCTGTCAAGGCCATCCAGCGTGTTCTTTAACGTACACAGTAACTCTCCCATACACAGGACCACGGCTTAATATCCTAACCGACGGACGGCGGCCTTTCCAAGCCCATCGGTGTCCCCTACTAACTATGAACCGAGTTCGAAAATTTGCCGATACAAATCTAAACGCTGATATAGCTCGGACTCGAACTTTGGAACTACAGAATACAAGCCTGGCGCGCTACCGACTCCGCCACTCTCACCCCACCTCTAAATTTTTCATTCTTTCCCGACTCCATCAAAAAACTGCCGTTTTTTCACACACTGACAATTCTACAATACCCAGAATTACTACATCAAAAAAGTCGCCAGACGCTTCCACATGTTAACGATAAATCATATAACTATTTTTAAAAGACTCCTAAATATACAACAAAATTAATAAATCACTATAATACATTAATAATTACCATACTACACGTAACTACTAAAAAAACATTCAATTCACCCCCAAACTATTCTAACAAAATACATGTGTTCTTTACTATCGCCATTTTCAATCCCACACGCAAAAACTTGCATACTCCCCCACTACATGGGCCCCTAAATATCTTTAATAACTAATTACAAACCATATCCAAACCAATTTTAAAAAAAAAGCTAGAACATATTAATTATTCCTATCCTACCTATCACTGAAAATCACATTAAATATATAATACACACGAACTTACCTCTTACCATATAGGTATGTTATCCAAAGAAGTCATCAAGCGAAAATGGCGAAAAAAACCAAACGTAACTTCACACTCTCGTCAAATCACACACATAACACGTGATTCTATATTACCTACCCAAAAGAAACAAATCAAAGAGCCATAGGCCACCAATAACCAACAGTTACGTTTTTACGTCATACTTTACAAATCAACATCATACTTTACACTTCGACGTCACACGCCACTTGAGCAATGCCATCTATCGGCTGAGGACCGTAATCACTACACGGGCCAAATAAGTGATTTGTTAATTAATCTTCTAATTTTTGATGCATTATTAAGAACGTTTGCTATTTATTATTTCAGGAAGTTACGTAGCGAACGATTCAGGAAGTTACGTAGCGGGATCGAGTTCAGAATTCAGAGAAACGGATTCAGGCTCAGAATAATTTCAATTTCAAATAATATTTGCAATTGGGAAAATGAAAGTAGTAAAAATGTACAGTACCTCAAAAAATATCCGAAAAACACTATGGTTGATTACAGAATTCAGGAAAAATATCTGGCAACGCTTTTTTTTTAGAAATCAGTGATCTGGCAACCTTCGTGTCACGTGACACTATGGTTGACAGATAACTGATTTCTAAAAAAAAAAATTCCTTGCCAGATATTTTTTCTGTATTCTGTAATCAATCATGGTGTTCGGATTTTTTTTAATATATATAATGCGTATGAATATATAATGCAATGAATAGGGAGCGTGTGCAGTTACCGTTCACAGCAAACTGGAGCGGTTGCGGTTAATGTTCACAGCACATTGGATCGTGTGAGCTCACAAAGACCTGGATCGTGTGGGACCATTCACAGAAATATTGAGCGTGCAGTTACTGCACACTCCAGTTTGCTGTAAACGGTAACTGGAGCGTGTACAGTTGCTGTACACGCTCCAGATATTTTTTCTGAATTCTGTAATCAACCATAATGTTCGGATATCTTTTTGAGCGACTGTCTAAAAAAAATTTCAGTTTGTAGCAGTATTTCTAATATTTTTCGATCCAAATAGGATTTGCATTTCAAATTAGCCTTGAAATGATTATAATTAATAACACAAGAATGAAATAAATGATTGGCGATATGCATTTCTATTTTATATCTCATGATGCCAACTCCCCGCTCTGCTCAGGTCAGTAGGGGACACCGATGGAAAGACCGCCGTCCGTCGGATGGGATGTTAAATCGTGGTTCCGTGTGCGGGAGAGCCATACCCTGTGCACGTTAAAGGACACGCTGGATGGACTTGACGGGAGGCTACCATCTGTCTCCGAAAAGCTATTCCAGTCTATCCCCTCCTCCAACCTTCTCTGAGACTTAGGGGTTCTTGTGACCTGGCCATTTAGACCATGGTGTACAAAAAAGTGCCCCTCAGAGGTAAAACAACCCAACTTTAAAGAATACGCTGGATGGCCTTGAAGGCAGACTACCATTTGTCTCCCAACAGCTTTTCCAGTGGATCCCCTCCCCCAACCTTCTCTGAGACTTCGGGGTTCTTGTGACCTGGCCATTTACACCATTTAGTACAAAAAAGTGCCCCTCAGAGGTAAAACAACCCAACGTTAAAGAATACGCTGGATGGCCTTGACGGCAGACTACCATTTGTCTCCCAACTGCTGTTCCAGTGGATCCCCTCCCCTAACCTTCTCTGAGACTTCGGGGTTCATGTGACCTGGACATTTAGACCATGGTGTGCAAAAAAGTAAAGAAGAGAGGTAAAACAACCCAACCCAATCTCATGATGCCTCAGAGCATTTTTCCCCAAATCGGGCTCAGGTTCATGAATTCTTGAAATAGTTCGGAATCGGTCAGGCTTTGGCTCCAAAAATTGCCCCCCCACCCAAACTCATCATTATTACGTAGCCATATTTTGGAAAGGGATATTTAAAAAATTGTGTTTCAAAGAACTTCTTCTTCTAAAAAAGAAATTTTGTTCATATCTTCTCTAACAAAATAATTCAGAACTTCTTAAAGAAAATCCTAAAGCTCACGGCTGAAATGCTGCACAGAACCGCTTGAACTGATGATTGTTGGAACTGTCCAGAAATATATATAAAACGTCTTTTGGGTCGGTAGTTCATTATAAATGGAAATGCTCTTATATTTGGCACTCAAATCATAGATCTCTTTTGAAAAAATGCTTTTGAATCTGCTCTCTATTTCTTTTTTCAAATCATAGATCTCTTTCGAAAGAATGCCTTTGAATTCGCTCTCTATTTCTTTATTCAATCAATATCTCTTTTGAAAGAATGCTTTTGAATTCGATCTCCATTTCTTTTATTCAAATCATAGATCTCTTTTGCATGAATGCCTTTGAATTCGTTCTCTATTTCTTTATTCAAATCACAGATCACTTTTGAAACAATGCTTTTGAATTCCATCTCCATTTCTTTATTCAAATCATAGATCTCTTTTGAAAGAATGCTTTTGATTTCGATCTCCATTTCTTTATTCAAATCATAGATCTCTTTTGCCAGAATGCCTTTGAATTCGTTCTCTATTTCTTTTTTCCAACACTCTTTAATTGTTTAATTTTTACACTTCAGCTTTCAAAATTAAAAACGCAAATTTAATATACCTCTGACAGACCCATTTTTTGCAAGTAATTAGCTAAATGGTAGCTCGCAAGTACTTCAGAGGCTCAGAGAAAGTTTGGTAGTGAATCCACTAGACATGAGTTCAAGTCAGATTTTGAACCCCGACCAAGCCCGAACCCAATTTTGTCAATAGCAGTACTCTGAGGCATCACAAAACATAAACAGAAATGCATCTACCTAAAAATTTATTTCATTAATTGTATTCATTCTGTGACAAAAAGAAAGCTGTTAATGATATTCGGGAGAAAAAAAATATTAGAAAAGCTAGTAATAGAAACTGAAAGTTCGCGAGTGGCATCACTATAATTCAAAGGGTGAAAGGAGAGACAAAGAACTTGGAAGATTGGATTATTTTACCTCTGAGCGGCACTTTTTGCACACCATGGGCTAAATGGCCAGGTAACATGGATCCCGAAGGCTCAGAGAAGGTTGGAGGAGGGGACTCACTGGAACAGCTGTTGGGAGACAGATGGTAGCCTCCCGTCAAGGCCATCCATCGTGTTCTTTAACGTGCACAGGGTATGGCTCTCCTGCACACCGGGCCACAGGCTTAACGTCCCATCCGACGGACGGTGGTCTTTCCAAGCCCATCGGTGTCCCCTACTGACCGTGGGCAGGGTGGGGAGTTTTGCGGAGATAAATCTCAACGCTGTCCCAGCTGGAACTCGAACCTGGGAACTGCAGATTACGAGCCTGGCTCACAACCGACTAAGCCCCCCCCCCCCTGAGAGCAATAAGTTGACCTCTTAGACCTAGAAGGGGTGGGAAAATACACCTTTTTTAGTTTCTTTTTAGTGGTAAATGAAAAATTCTTTATGGGTTAGACAGGAATTGATAAAATATTATGACCCTCGCTCCATCAAATTAGGTAAATAAACTTTTAAATTTAAATCATAGATCTCCTTTGAAATAATGCTTTTGAATTCGCTCTCTATTTCTTTATTCAAATCATAGATCTCTTTTGAAATAATGCTTTTGAATTTGCTGTCTATTTCTTTATTCAAATCGCAGATCACTTGTGAAACAATGCTTTAGAATTCGCTCTCTATTTCTTTATTCAAATCATAGATCTCTTTTGAGAGAATGCTTTTGAATTCGCTCTCTAACGTAACTAATTAGGTGATTTAACTTTTAAGTTAAGGTTAGGTAATTAAACCATTAATTAATTTAGGCATTAGGTTATTTAACTCTTTAAGTAATGATGAGGTTAGGCAAAGGAATAGACTGGCTCCTGTGAGTAGCATATTTTGTAAAGAGAGAAGGCTTTGGTTTGGCCGTGTTGTCCTCATGTATAGCTGCAGATGGGTGAATAGGATTATGAAACATCATGCCAAAAGGGGACTCAGGAAAATGGATCCGTTGAGCAGAAAATGTCAAACAGGACCTTCCTGAAATCGGGTTAGCGTAACCAAATGACTTGTCGCGAGAATAAATTTGCAGTCTTATTGGACCTCTGCAACCCACGGCTGCATAAAAATTTTGAATGTATGAGGTATTTAGAGTCGCTTAGAAAAGTATCCCAACACTATAGTTGATTACAGAATCCAGAAAAAATATCTGGCAACGATTTTTTTTAGAAATTAGTGATCTGGCAACCTTCGTGTCACCTGGATCGTGTGGGCCCACTCACAGAAATATTGAGCGTGTGCAGTTACCGTTCACAGCAAACTGCAGCGGTTGCGGTTAATGTTCACAGCACATTGAATCTTGTGAGCTCACAGAAACCTGGATCGTGTGGGCCCACTCACAGAAATATTGAGCGTGTGCAGTTACCGTTCATAGCAAACTGGAGCTGTTGCGGTTAATGTTCACAGCACATTGAATCGTGCGAGCTCACAAAAACCTGGATCGTGTGGGCCCACTCACAGAAATATTGAGCGTGTGCAGTTACCGTTCACAGCAAACTGGAGCGTGTGCAGTTACACACGCTCCAGTTTGCTGTGAACGGTAACTGGAGCGTGTACAGTTGCTGTACACGCTCCAGATATTTTTTCTGGATTCTGTAATCAACCATAGTGTTCGGATATTTTTTTGACCGACTGTATGTTTGGTTTAAAATTTTTCTGTTGTGCCGAAATTCAATGCTATGCAAAATAATTAATCACTATTTTTGTGTTTTCAGGAAACTGAAATGGAAGTGTATTTTGAAAGTGAAATTACTATCGTGTCTGTGCCTGATGCAAATGCCTTCAAGGTCATCACTCCAGACTATTCTAAAATGTTTCCCAATAGACATCTTTTAGCGAATATTTACAATTCCACAGTCAGTGCAATTAACAACAGGTCGCAGAAAAATATCGAAATATGGTTACGAAACATGATGAAGATTTTTCGTTTAGTCTGCTCAGTTGAGGAATATAATTGGCTGATCTCCAAGCTGCTGGATGTCTGCTTCCTGCATCAGGTCACTAACAGTGAATTAGTGACTGAAATATTAAAGTTTATGTTCTCAATGTGTGAGAGGTGGACGATACCATTTTGGTATGATCAATATTACACGCTATGTATTCTAGAGAATCAGAATCCAGAACAATTCCTCCAAGCAAGGCCTGAGTACATATCGTATATCTTTCAACATGCAAGGAACCAAAATGAGACTTTGCATGGCAAATGGTTTGCAGAAAGCTCTTACAGGGCTGTCATCTATTGTGCCCTACGCGGAAAAATAGATTTTCTGAAACTTCTTTTAGAAAACGGATTTTGTTCCAGTTTCTACAAAATTCAGCGACAGCACAAAAAGTTTATTAGCAGACCAAGTTTCGATGACTTATGGTAAGTTTCTCTATTATTTATTATTATGTGAAGTACAGTCGCTGAAAAAAAATATCCATGGTTGATAAATATAAAAATAAAATAATATATCCATCCAATCTATGGTTGATTACAGAATTCAGAAAAAATATCTGGCAGCGATTTTTTTTTTAATTAATGATTTGGCAACCTTCGTGTAATTACAGAATTAAAAAAAATCTAGCATCGATTTTTTTTTTTTTTGGAAATTAGTTATCTGGTAACCTTCGTGTAAAAAATTATCCGAACACTAAGGTTGATTACAGAATTAAAAACTATAGCAACGATTTTTTTTTTAGAGATTAGTGATCTGACAACCTTCGTGTAAAAAAAAAATTCGAACACCATGGTTGATTACATAAATGAGAAAAAATATCTGGCAACGATTTTTTTACAAATTAGTGATCTGGCAACCTTCGTGTAAAAAAAAAATCCGAACACTATGGTCGATTACATAATTGAGAAAAAAATATGGCAACGATTTTTTTAGAAGTTATTGATCTGGCAACCTTCATGTAAAAAAAATTTCCTTGTGCGTACACGAAGTTTTCCAGATCACTAATTTAAAAAAAAAATCTGCCAAATATTTTTTCTGAATTATGTAATCAACCGTAGTGTTCGGATATTGTTTTGAGCGAGTGTACGTGATCGTCTCAGCCGGTAGCGTTCCAGGCTCGTAATCTGTAATTCTGAGGTTCGAGCCACATCTGGACCAGTGTTGAGAATTATGGTCAGTAGAGGACACTAAGGGGATTGGAAATGCTGACTTTCGTCAGATGGCACGTTAAGCCGTGGCCCCGTCTGCGGGAGAACCATAGCAAGTGCACGTTAAACAACACGCTTAATGTCCCTGATCGGATGGTTCAGTTTCTCTCCTAACAGCTGTCTAGTGAGTTCCTTTCCCCAAAACTTCTCTGAGCCCTCGGGGTCCTTGTGACCTGGTCAGTTGGCCATGCAAAAAAAGTGCCGCTCAGAGGTAACTGAACCGAAACATTATGCATTCAGTGATTTAAAGGTTGGTTTGTTTTACCTCTGAGCGACACTTTTTTTCCCCACAATGGCTAAACTGTCGCAAAGTCACAAGGACCCCGAGGACTCAGAGAATGTTGGGGGCAGGATACCCACTGGACAGCTGTTAGGAGACAAATGGTAGCTTCCTGTTAACGCCACCCAGCTTGTTCTTTAACATGGACATAGTATGACTTTCCCGCACACATGCGCCACGGCTTAACATCCCATCCGATGGACGGCGGCCTTTCCGAGCCCATCGGTGTACCATAATGACCGACGCCGGATTTCTTTGTACAGTCGGTCAAAAAAGTATCCGAACGCTATGGTTGATTGCAGAATTCAGAAAAAAATATCTGGCAACGATTTTTTTAGAAATCAGTGATCTGGCAACCTTTGTGTTACGTGACACGAAGATTGCCAGATCACTGATTTCTAAAAAAATCGTCGCCAGATATTTTTTCTGAATTCTGTAATCAACCATAGTGTTCGGATATTTTTTTGAGCGACTGTAGGTGGTCATATTATTTTGATACTAGATCGTGTGGGCTCACTCACAGAAATATTGAGCGTGTGCAGTTACCGTTCACAGCAAACTGGAGCGTGTGCAGTAACTGCACACGCTCCAGTTTGCTGTGAACGGTAACTGGAGCGTATACAGTTGCTGTACACGCTCCAGATATTTTTTCTTAATTCTGTAATCAACCATAGGGTTCGGATACTTTTTTGAGCGACTGTACTACTTCTAGTGGTCTGGTCACCTGAAACATTCCGTTCCCAATTCTCAAATTTCAGAAATTAACATCTTTGTTGTCAGATCCTCCACATTCCCAAGGGCAATAATGTCGTCTCACCAAACGAAGGAACCCGATTTTTAACCCAAAACGACACAGGGAGAAGAACTTACGAAATATGGGACCACTGGGTCAAGTATCTGTGAGTTAGGTTGTTTTACCTCTGAGCGGCACTTTTTGCACAAAATGGGCTAAATGTCCATTCTTATACAAGGACCACGAAGGCTCAGTGAAGGTTGGGGGAGGGGACCCACTGGAACAGCCGTTGGGAGACGGATGGTAGTCTCCCGTCAAAATCATCAAGTGTGTTCTTTAACATACACAGGGTATGGCTCTATTGCTCACACAGGAACAGCTTAACCTACCATTCTAGGGGTGGGGGGTGGCTCAGTCGGTAGCGCGCCATGTTCGTAAACTGCAGTTCTCAGGTTCGAGTCCCAGCTGAGTCAACGTTCAGATATATCTCCGCAAAATTCCCCGCCCTGCCCGTGGTCAGTAGGGGACACCGACGGTCTTGGAAAGGCCGCCGTCCGTCGGATGGGACGTTAAGCCGTATCCCCGTGTGCGGGAGAGCCATACCCTGTACACGTTAAAGAACATGCTGGATGACCTTGACGTGAGACTACCATCTGTCTCCCAACAGCTGTTCCAGTGGGTTCCCTCCCTCAACCTCCTCAGAGCTTTCGGGGTTCATGTGAGCAGGCCACTTAGACCATGTGGTGCAAAAAAGTGCCGCTCAGAGGTAAAACAACCCAACGTTAAAGAACACGCTGGATGGCCTTGACGTGAGGCTACCATCTGTCTCCCAACAGCTGTTCCAGTGGGTCCCACCCCCAACCCCAGCTGGGCCAGCGTTGAGATTTATCTCCGCAAAATTCCCCGCCCTGCTCACGGTCAGTAGGGGACACCGCTGGGCTTGGAAAGGCCGCCGTCCGTCGGATGGGACGTTAAGCCGTATCCCCGTGTGCGGGAGAGCCATACCCTGTACACGTTAAAGAACATGCTGGATGACCTTGACGTGAGACTACCATCTGTCTCCCAACAGCTGTTCCAGTGGGTTCCGTCCCTCAACCTCCTCAGAGCTTTCGGGGTTCATGTGAGCAGGCCACTTAGACCATGTGGTGCAAAAAAGTGCCGCTCAGAGGTAAAACAACCCAACGTTAAAGAACACGCTGGATGGCCTTGACGTGAGGCTACCATCTGTCTCCCAACAGCTGTTCCAGTGGGTCCCACCCCCAACCCCAGCTGGGCCAGCGTTGAGATTTATCTCCGCAAAATTCCCCGCCCTGCTCACGGTCAGTAGGGGACACCGCTGGGCTTGGAAAGGCCGCCGTCCGTTGGATGGGACGTTAAGCCGTATCCCCGTGTGCGGGAGAGCCATACCCTGTACACGTTAAAGAACATGCTGGATGACCTTGACGTGAGACTACCATCTGTCTCCCAACAGCTGTTCCAGTGGGTTCCCTCCCTCAACCTCCTCAGAGCTTTCGGGGTTCATGTGAGCAGGCCACTTAGACCATGTGGTGCAAAAAAGTGCCGCTCAGAGGTAAAACAACCCAACGTTAAAGAACACGCTGGATGGCCTTGACGTGAGGCTACCATCTGTCTCCCAACAGCTGTTCCAGTGGGTCCCACCCCCAACCCCAGCTGGGCCATCGTTGAGATTTATCTCCGCAAAGTTCCCCGCCCTGCTCATGGTCAGTAGGGGACACCGATGGGCTTGGAAAGGCCGCCGTCCGTCGGATGGGACGTTAAGCCGTATCCCCGTGTGCGGGAGAGCCATACCCTGTACACGTTAAAGAACATGCTGGATGACCTTCACGTGAGACTACCATCTGTCTCCCAACAGCTGTTCCAGTGGGTTCCCTCCCTCAACCTCCTCAGAGCTTTCGGGGTTCATGTGAGCAGGCCACTTAGACCATGTGGTGCAAAAAAGTGCCGCTCAGAGGTAAAACAACTCGACGTTAAAGAACACGCTGGATGGCCTTGACGTGAGGCTACCATCTGTCTCCCAACAGCTGTTCCAGTGGGTCCCACCCCCAACCCCAGCTGGGCCAGCGTTGAGATTTATCTCCGCAAAATTCCCCGCCCTGCTCACGGTCAGTAGGGGACAGCGATGGGCTTGGAAAGGCCACCGTCCGTCGGATGGGACGTTAAGCCGTGGCCCGTGTGCGGGAGAGCCATATACTGTGCACGTTAAAGAACACGCTGGATGGCCTTGATGGGAGGCTACCATCTGTCTCCCAACAGCTGTTCCAGTGGGTCCCCTCCCCAACCTCGGAGCTTTCGGGGTCCATGTGACCTGGCCATTTAGTCCATGGTGTACAAAAAAGTGCCGCTCAGAGGTAAAACAACCCAACCTCCCATCCAACGGCCGGCTGCCTTTCCAAGCCCATCGGTGTTCCCTAGTGAGCCTGAACAGAGCATTGAGTTTTGCGGAGATAAATCTCTTCGCTAGCCCAGCTGGGACTGGAACCTGGGAACTGCAGATTTTCAGCCTGGCGCATTACAGACTGAGCCCCCCCCCCCCCCCGAGTGTTTGTGGAATTACAGGGGACCGAAATGGAGATAAAATTCTCTAAATAACTTGCGAAGTGTAATATAGTGCACACGCTTACGTCAGCACCCATACAGCAAACTCACGTGTCGGACGACGAACCTAATTGCGAGTTTTATGACACCATTTTAACAATCAAATATATTTTAATCGAATTGCATGTTTTAACATCAAACGTCGTATATACACTGCTCACAAAAATTAGGGAATATTTCTTCGCTTCATATTCATTTTGAAATATAAGTTCTGTGAGCAGTATATTTTAGCTGTCATAATTTTCTGTCTTAGCCTCTTACACTGGGACATCTTTTATCCGATCATTGCATTTTAACGCCTCTTTTTACCTTTTCATTGTTGATATTTCAATAGATTATGATTTTGCCTTGTCTTTTGTATAGCCCAGGTCTTTTACACCTGGGATTTTTATACGTTGTATTTTTCAAGTTGTTTTACTTTGTACAGCCGCTCAAAAAATATTAAAATAACCTAATGGACCTAAATGGAGATAAAACTTTCTAAATATCTTGCGGTCTGTAAATGGTAGCTAGGTAGTCACTGGAAGGAGAACTATGCACCAATCCCCTGTGATGATGCATAGAACCGGCCAGGCCTAGCACCTAATGTCCGACCCCGCCTTCTCGTGGTGCAGACCGTTAGTACCTTTCAAAAGAGATATTCTCTTGTGGAAGTGAACGGAAGGGGAGGGCTGCCAGATTAGTGTGGCCTACTGATCTGGACAACTATGGCTACTTTTTTTTCTACCCTGCTGAGGAGTGGTCAACCACACAGGGTCCTGGTGCTGACCATATAAACCCACTGGACAGATATATGGCTCTGAGCTTGATTATGGATCCTGATTTTGCTGCACTGGTGGGCTTCTGTGGAGGGAAAATCTTAGGCTGTGTTTTCTGTTTGTTTGTGGGTTGACAGCCCCAAGTGAATAGATTCACAGGATATGTTTATCAGCTGGTGGATAATCCTGAGCAGAGGTCATCGCAGGCACCTGAACTCTTTGCTTCTATTGGCATCGTCAAATTTTACATTGGAGGAAGTCTTCCGGTGTAGATGGCTTCAGCCTTTAGTAGCGGGGGAACGGGTCTTTGCCCTATGTCTGCGATTAGGGGGCTGTTTGATATTGCCGGCATTCCCTCTCTCAATAAACATAGTTTCTTTAAACATCTCACCAACCATTTTCTCTCCATAGGTAGTTCGAATGTGAGGACTCTGCACAGAACTTTTTCTCTTGATGTCCTCACACATGAATTCCACCATTAAAATTTAGATATTCTCGGCTTGCAAGAGACCAGATGGACAGATAAAGGTCAGATTCTTAAAAAAAAATCTTAAATTTCTCTTTTCAGGGAGGGACGACAAAAAGCATCACCAAGGCGTGGGTCTGCTTCTCAGCAGACACGCTAGCGATGCTCTTCTAGGATATGAGTGCATTAATGAAAGGTTTCTTACAGCAAAATTTCAGACAAGCGTTAAAGACCTGAATGTTATCTGCTGTTATGCCCCCACTGAGGATGCCGATGAGGATGAGAAGGATAGGTTTTATAAAGAACTTCAGGATATTTTGAATTCTGTCAAGAAAGGAGTTATTACCCTTGTTCTTGGTGACTTCAATGCCAAAGTTGGTACTGACTCTGACCTTTGGGGAGGAGTAATAGGCCCTTTTGATATTGGTAGCTGCAATGGCAATGGGCAACGTCTCCTACAGGTAAGTAAACTCGATGGATTCAGAATAACTAACACTTATTACAAACACCGCGACATACATAAGTACACATGGGTTTCACCTGATGGGCTGCATAAGAATATGATTGATTACATATTAATTAACAGCAAATGTGCTAGTTCTGTTAGGAATACCAGGACATACAGGGGAGCTGAAATTGGATCTGACCATTACCTTGTTAAAAGTGTGTTGCAACTTAAACTTAAAAAGTGTTCTGCTAGGGTTAAAAAATTTACTTTTAATACTGAAGCTCTGAAAGATCCAGTTATAGCCAAAGCTTACCATGATAGGTTACTTAGTCATTATGACAGTCATGGTGTGCTTACTACTGAAGTTGAGGAAGAATGGGATCATTTTAATCAGGCTTTTTTGGACACTAACAGTACTCTTTTAGGAAAAAAGGAGCAGAAGAGGCAGAATTATCTGAGTGATAAGGCACTTGAGCTTATTTCGGGAAGAAAGAACTGCAGGAATGTCCTTAATCAATACCCTACTAGTCCTAATAGAAAGCATTACAGAGAACTTAATAAACGTGTAAAAGATCAGTTAGCTGCTGATAAGAATCTTTGGCTTGATGGTTTGGCTGACAAAGCCGAGGAAGCAGTTAGACAGCACAACAGCAGAGAGCTGGACCAGATAGTTAATATTTTGTATGGTAGAAAACGGACAGGTATACAGGGATTGAAGGATAAACAAGGTAAGGTTATAGAAGGTGAGGATTCTGTCATGGCTAGGTGGGCTGAGCACTTCAGTGATATTCTAAACAATGCGGTTAGTTCTATTCCCATTGTTTGCAATGATGATAGATGCATTGGTGGCTTTCATGCTGGCCCTATAACACAATCTGAAGGTATTTTGGCTGTTTCTAAACTTAAACTTCATAAATCCCCATCGGTAGATGAAATTACTACAGAAATGCTTAGAGCTGGGAATGTTTCGGTTACCACTTGGATGACTGAAATTCTGAATATCTTTGATGATAAAGGCATGGTTCC
Source organism: Ryuthela nishihirai (assembly GCA_038380435.1). Classification (NCBI taxonomy): domain Eukaryota; kingdom Metazoa; phylum Arthropoda; class Arachnida; order Araneae; family Heptathelidae; genus Ryuthela; species Ryuthela nishihirai. The sequence goes on from JAWZYU010000002.1 coordinate 79,718,402, forward strand.
TAAGGATTTTACCAGAGCTATTGTTATCCCTATTTTCAAAAAAGGTGATCGCAGTTATTGTGATAACTATAGGGGTATCAACCTACTCTCTGTTCCAGGAAAAGTTCTTTCCATGATTGTGCTTAATAGAATTAAGAATCTGGTTGACAGGCAATTGCGTGATGAGCAATGTGGATTCAGAAGTGGTAGGGGATGTGTAGATCAGATATTTTCACTTAAGCAGATTCTTGAGAAATGTTTAGAGTTTCAGAAACCTTTGGTTGCTAGCTTTGTTGATTTCAAAAAGGCTTTCGACTCTGTTGATCGTCATAATTTGTGGTTGATTGTGAAATCATATGGTATACCAGACAAGTTAGTTAACATAATGAAAGCTCTCTATAATAACACTGAGTCGTGTGTGAGAGTTGGTAAGGCTTGTAGCAATTGGTTTAGCATTACTTCTGGTGTTCGACAAGGGTGCATTTTGTCTCCTTTTCTCTTTTGCTCGGTTATTGATTATGTTATGCGAAATTCACTTCAAGGGAAAGATTTTGGCATTAAATGGACTGGAGATACGAACATTTCTGATTTAGATTATGCTGATGATTTAGCCCTTTTGGCAAATGATGTTGATGAGATGAACTCTTTCATTCGAGCTGTTGATGAGACTGGTAGTAGAGTAGGTTTGGTTATAAACAGAGAGAAAACTAAAGTGATGAAAATTGGTCAGGCCGGCTGTGATTCAGTTAGTTAATCTGAATGCTTGCACCCTTGAGCAGGTGTCACAGTTTAATTATCTTGGGAGCTACGTAACAGATACTGGTGATGTGCGGCATGAGATTAACAGACGAATATGGATTGCTGCCGGGACTTTTAAGAATATATGGAGAGTGTGGAGAAATAGGCGTATACACCTAAAGACTAAAATTAGACTGTATAATAGTTTGGTTCTTTCTAGGGTTAATTATGGCAGTGAAACTTGAATATTTTGTAAACAAGATAACAGGAAACTAGATGCTTTTGATTCCAGATGCTTACGCAGTATCTTGGGCATTAGGTGGTTCAACTTTGTAACTAATGATGAGGTTAGGCAAAGGAGTTTGCAACCTCCTTTAAACAGCATATTGTGCAGAGAGAGACTCCGTTGGTTTGGCCATGTTGCCCGTATGAATAATTATAGATTGGCGAATAAGGTTATGAACAGTGTGCCTAAAGGCTTCAGAAAGAAGGGGAGACCTAGGATGTGGTGGGCAGACAATGTCAAACAGGACCTTGTTAGAATTGGTGTGCAGTGACCAGATGCAGTAGACGTAGCTCAGGATAGACTTGCTTGGAGAACTAAATTGCACTGTCTGGTTGGACCTCCGTAGCCCATGGCTGCTTGAGGATGATGATGATGATGAAATATCTTGCTAAATGTAATATGGTGCACAAGCTGACGTCAGCACCCATACAGCAAAGTCACGTGTCTGTCGCCAGCCTTGTTCACTCACTTTGATAAGCTTATTATTAATTGTGATATTTAGGTACAAAACATATTCCTTTATTCTAATGAAATATCTTCCCTTTTCACAGTTCTTACAACAAAAAACTTCGCTGGTGGTGTAATCGATGTTCCTCTCGAAGACTGCAAGCAAGTATTGTAATTAGCACTCTCATCACGTACATTTTTGGGCTTTCGGAACACGAAGCGAAACGCGTCATAATAGCATTTGGGGAAAGTCCAGAGCGATGCGGAGTGTTGGACGCTGTGCCCATTTTATTCAGAGCTCTTCCAGTGCCGATCTCCAGAATACCGATGGCCATGGATGATTTCCACATTGATGAAGAAGGAAAAGCCACTGAACTGAAATATGACCAGCAAAGGCCATGCAGTCTTAAACATTTAACTAGATGTGCAGTGAGACAGAGACTTGGTGAAAAATTGATGTTGCCAAACGGAATAGGAGAACTTCGTCTTCCTACTTACTTATCTGATTATGTAAATTTAAAATTTGATTAAATGTACCAGATAGCAAATAAATTTTTTCTCATTTGAAAATTTTTTCTGCTGGCTGTGTAAAGAATCCACGACAGAGGTATCGTGTTGGAAAACAGCAAAGCATTGTAGCAGACCCGTATATGTGGGGGAAAAAATAAAGAAGAGATAGGGTTGGGTTGTTTTACCTCTGAGCGGCACTTTTTTCAAAAACCATGGGCTAAATTGCCAGGTCACATGGGTTGGATTGTTTCACCTCTGGGCGGCACTTTTTTGCACACCATGGGTTAAATGGCCAGGTCACATGGACCCCGGTGGCTCAGAGAAGGTTGGGGGAGGGGACCCACTGGAACAACTGTTGGGAGACAGATGGTAGCCTCCCGTCAAAGCCATCCAGCGTGTTCTTTAACGTTGGATTGTTTTACCTCTGAGCGGCACTTTTTTGCACACCATGGGCTAAATGGCCAGGTCACAAGGAAGGCTCAGAGAAAGTTGGGGTGGGACCCACTGGAACAGCTGTTGGGAGACATGGTAACCTCTCGTCAAGGCCATCCAGTGTGTTCTTTAACGTTCGATTGTTTTACCTCTGAGCGGCACTTTTTTGCACACCATGTTCTAAATGGCCAGGTCACAAGGAAGGCTCAGAGAAAGTTGGGGTTGAGACCCACTGGAACAGTTGTTGGGAGACAGATGGTAACCTCTCAAGGCCATCCAGTGTGTTCTTTAACGTACACATGGTATGGCTCTCCCGCATACGGTGCCATGGCTTAACGTCCCATCCGACGGACGGCGGCCTTTCGGAGCCCATCGGTGTCCTCTACTGACCGTGGGCAGGGCTGGGATTATTTGCGGAGATAAGTCTCAACGCTGACCCGGGTGGGACTCGAACCTGGGAACTACAGATTACGAGCCTGGCGCGCAACCGACTGAGCCATCCCTGGCCCAAAGCTAGGATTAGTTCCGTAATTCTTTCGCTGCCCTTTTGTGTTGCAAATTAAAAAAATAAAACTGCTGTCAACTTTCGATTGGTTGAAAAAAAATTTTATGAAATTTCCTGAAGTGGATATTTTTTTTCCAATCTAGCACGTACATTATATTGCACATATTGAGATTATAGAAAGTACTTGTAGTAACTTTTACATTAACAGAATTACGTTTAGCATTTACAGAATATTATTTCACTATTAAAAAGGGCGGGGGTGGCTCAGTCGGTAGCGCGCCAGGTTCGTAATCTGTAGTTCCCAGATTCGAGTCCCAGCTGGGTCAGCATTGAGGTTTATCTCTGCAAAAATTCCCCGCCCTGTCCACTGTCAGTAGGGGACACCAATGGGCTTGGAAAGGCCGCTGTCCGTCGGATGGGACGTTAAGCCGTTGCCCCGTGTGCGGGAGAGCCATACCCTGTGCACGTTAAAGAACACGCTGGATGGCCTTGACGGGAGGCTATCATCTGTCTCCTAACAGTTGTTCCAGTGGGTCCCCTCCCCCAACCTTCTCTGAGTTTTCGGGGTCCATGTGACCTGGTCATTTAGCCCATTGTGTGCAAAAAAGTGCCTCTCAGAGGTAAAACAACCCAACCCACTATTAAAAATAAATAAACAAATACCCCCTCAAGCAGCTGCTTGCCACAGAGGTCTGACAGGAGGCTGTCAGTTTATATGCCATAGTAGAAGGTCTGTGAGGATGGCAGGACCTCAGCAGAAAAACCACACAAACAGCCATGCCTTACCCGGGGCTCGAACCCAGGTCCCTAGGCGTTTCAAAAAGGACGCATCCCTAAATATAAAAAAGTAGAACTTATGCACATGTACATTTTATACCATAATATTAGTCGCTCAAAAAAGTATCCGAACAATATGGTTGATTAGAGAATTCTGAAAAAATATCTGCCAGCGTTTTTTTTTAGAAATCAGTGATCTGGCAACCTTCGTGTCACGTGACACTATGTTTGCCAGATCACTAATTTCTAAAAAAATCGTTGCCAGATATTTTTTCTGAATTCTGTAATCAATCATGGTGTTCGAATTTTTTTTAATATATATATAATGCGTATGAATATATAATGCAATGAATAGGGGCGTGTGCAGTTACCGTTCACAGCAAACGAACGGTTGCGGTTAATGTTCACAGCACATTGGATCGTGTGAGCTCACAATAACCTGGATCGTGTGGGCCCACTCACAGAAATGTTAAGCGTGTGCAGTTACCGTTCACAGCAAACTGGAGCGGTTGCGGTTAATGTTCACAGCACATTGGATCGTGTGAGCTCACAAAAACCTGGATCGTGTGGGGCCACTCACAGAAATATTGAGCGTGTGCAGTTACAGTTCACAACAAACTGGAGCGTGTGCAGTAACTGCACACGCTCCAGTTTGCTGTGAACGGTAAATGGAGCGTGTACAGTTGCTGTACACGCTCCAGATATTTTTTCTGAATTCTGTAATCAACCTTAGTGTTCGGATACTTTTTTGAGCGACTGTACTCAAGGTTAACAGCCTTTAGCAGTTGAAGTGACCTTATCATGCGCTAGTCTCACTCAAGCATTCATTCCTTTGTGTTGTGTCAGCTATGTCGTTTTCCAAAAACGAACGTGTATTTATTGTTGAGACTTATTGTGCGTACAAATCTTACAAACGTGTGAGAGAGGAGTTTGAGTTGAAGTTTCCTCAGTCTGCAGTTCGCAACAAGTCAACAATATCTTGTTTGATTGTTCAATTTCGTAATACTGGGTCTGTATAGGATCGAAAGAGCCCAGGCCAGTCATTACTGTTAACTGCCGAAATTGTTGATGACGTGTCTCAGCGTTTAACTCGCTCACCCAGAAAATCTCTTAGAAAGTTATCTTCACAGGTTGGACTGGGTTGGGTTGTTTTACCTCTGAGTGGCACTTTTTTGCACACCATGGGCTAAATGGCCAGGTCACATGGACCCCAAAGGCTCAGAGAAGGTTGGGGGAGGAGACCCACTGGAACAGCTGTTGGGAGACAGATGGTAGCCTCCCGTCAATGCCATCCAGCGTGTTCTTTAACGTGCAGAGGGTATGGCTCTCCTGCACACGGGGCCACGGCTTAACGTCCCATCCGACGGATGGCGGCCTTTCCAAGCCCATCGGTGTCCCCTACTGACCATGGGAGGGCGGGGAATTTTGCGGAGATAAATCTCAACGCTGACCCAGCTGGGACTCGAACCTGGGAACTACAGATTACGAGCCTGGCGCGCTACCGACTGAGCCATCCCCGCCCCCAAACAACACAAGACTTACCCAGGTCCCTTAAATTAATAGCCAAGCGCGCTAACCACTGGGCTACGGGATGGCTGAATTAAATATAACACAAATGCAAAATGTTAAAAGGAACGTTTAAGTTAACACAATAAACTTATGACAATCGTAATACACTTGAGTCACGTCAGATTGCGAACAAGTGCACATTGCACAAAACATCAGATTAACAGAAAAGTTTCTGCAGATGAATATTGCTGGTTGCTATTAGATTGCCTGGGGCGGGGGTGGCTCAGTCGGTAGCGCGCCAGGCTCGTAATCTGTAGTTCCCAGGTTCGAGTCCCAGCTGGGTCAGTGTTGAGATTTATCTCCGCAAAATTCCCCGCCTTCCCCGCGGTCAGTAGGGGACACCGATGGGCTTGGAAAGGCAGCCGTCCGTCGGAAGGGACGTTAACCCGTGGCCCCGTGTGCGGGAGAGCCATACCCTGTGCACGTTAAAGAACACGCTGGGTGGCCTTGACGGGAGGCTACCATCTGTCTCTCAACAGCTATTCCAGTGGGTCCCCTCCCCCAACCTTCTCTGAGCCTTCGGGGTCCATGTGGCCTGGCTATTTAGCCCATGGTGTGCAAAAAAGTGCCGCTCAGAGGTAAAACAACCCAATTATATTACTTTTCCTCTGAGAGGGTTTTCTAAGCCCTCGCGACCTACAGATAAACGAGATACAGATTGATAATTCCTGTAGAACCCATGGTTATTATAACGAAGCTATCGTAGCGCCCCCATGGACGATCCCCAGAAGCACTAAAGAACATACTCTTTATTACCTTGACTACAAACTTCAGGTGGCGCTGTAATCGCACTAATACCTCATTGGTTATGTTGACCTATACCGTTTTTCGAATCGAACCAATGAAGAGACCCCAGATGATTACAACTGCGAAGATCACATTTCTAGACTGAGAATCACGACAGACGAGTTGAAAAAAAGAGATTTTATTTTTTACATTTTCGCGTTTGAATAAGCTCACCTGAACTGAATGATGATGATGAGAAGTAAGGAATATTTTTTCCCCGGAGACGAAATCTTTTCATCTTCTCCTTTCATGTTCTGTGTAGTGGATGAGATGCGAGAATCACATTGCAATGGCTGCCTTGAAAAGTAAGTTCGTGTTGCATACTTTAACTTTTTCATATCTTCAAAACATTTTGCAGGATTTACTCCGTTAACTGTGGCGGGAGGGAGGGAGGGGGGTTAGACCCAGTCGGTATCGAGTCAGTCTCGTAATCTGCGTTTTCCAGGTTCGAGTCCCAGCTGGGTCACTGTTGAGATTTATTTTCACAAAACTCCTAGGGCAGGGAGTGGCTCAATCGGTATCACGCCAGACTCGTAATATTCATTTTTCAGATTCGAGTCCCAGATGGGTCAGTGTTGAGGTTTATTTCCACAACACTCCTAGGGCGGGGGTGGCTCAATCGGTATCACGCCAGACTCGTAATATTCATTTTCCAGGTTCGAATCCCAGCTGGGTCAGTGTTGAGATTTATTTCCACAAAACTCCTAGGGCGGGGGTGGCTCAATCGGTATCACGTCAGACTCGTAATATTCATTTTTCAGATTCGAGTCCCAGATAGGTCAGTGTTGAGATTTATTTCCACAAAACTCTTAAGGGCGGGGGTGGCTCAGTCGGTAGCGCGCCAGGCTCGTAATCTGCATTTTCCAGATTCGAGTCCCAGCTGGGTCAGTGTTGAGATTTACTTCCACAAAAACTCCTAGGGGCGGGGAGTGGCTCAGTCGGTAGCACGCCAGGCTCGTAATCTGCATTTTCCAGATTCGATCCTCAGGTGGGTCAGTGTTGAGATTTATTTCCACAAAACTCTTAAGGGCGGGGGTGGCTCAGTCGATAGCACGCCAGGCTCGTAATCTACATTTTCCAGATTCGAGTCCCAGCTGGTTCAGTGTTGAGATTTATTTCCACAAACTCTTAGGGGCGGGGGTGGCTCAGTCGGTAGCGCACCAAGCTCGACATCTGTAGTTCCTAAGTTCGAGTTCCAGCTGGGTCCGCTTTGGGATTTATCTCCGCAAAACTCCCCGCCCTGCCCACGGTCAGTAGGGGACACCGATGGACTTGGAAAGGCTGCCGTCCGACGGATGGGAAGTTAAGCCGTGGCCCCGTGTACGGGAGAGCCATACCCTGTGCACGTTAAAGTACACGCTGGATGGCATTCACAGAAGTCTACCATCTGTCTCCCAACAGCTGTTCCAGTGGATCCCCTCCCCCAACCTTCTCTGAGCCATCAGGATCCATGTGACCTGGCCATTTAGCCCATGGTGTGCAAAAAGTGCTGTTCAGAGGTAAAACAACCCAACGTTAAAGAATACGCTGGATGGCCTTGACGGGAGGCTACCATCTGTCTCCCAACGTTTCTCTGAGCCTTCGGGATCCATGTGAACTGGCCATTTAGCCCATTGTGTGCAAAAAAGTGCCGCTCAGAGGTAAAACAACCCAACGTTAAAGAACACGCTGGATGGCCTTGAAGGGAGGTTACCATCTATCTCCCAACAGCTATTCCAGTGGGTCCCCTCCCTCAACTTTCTCTTAGCCTTCAGGGTCCTTGTGACCTGGCCATTTAGCCTATGGTGTGCAAAAAAGTGCCGCTCAGAGGTAAAACAACCCAACGTTAAAGAACACGCTGGATGGCCTTGACGGGAGGCTACCATCTGTCTCCCAACAGCTGTTCCAGTGGGTCCCCTCTCCCAACGTTTCTCTGAGCATTCGGGGTCCATGTGACCTGGCCATTTAGCCCATTGTGTGCAAAAAAGTGCCGCTCAGAGGTAAAACAACCCAACGTTAAAGAACACGCTGGATGGCCTTGACGGAAGGCTACCATCTGTCTCCCAATAGCTGTTCCAGTGGGTCCCCTCTCCCAACGTTTCTCTGAGCCTTCGGGGTCCATGTGACCTGGCCATTTAGCCCATTGTGTGCAAAAAAGTGCCGCTCAGAGGTAAAACAACCCAACGTTAAAGAACACGCTGGATGGCCTTGACGGGAGGCTACCATCTGTCTCCCAACAGCTGTTCCAGTGGATCCCCTCCCCCAACCTTCTCGGAGCCTTCGGGGTCCTTGTGACCTGGCCATTTAGCCCATGGTGTGCAAAAAAGTGCCGCTCAGAGGTAAAACAACCCAACGTTAAAGAACACGCTGGATGGCCTTGACGGGAGGCTACCATCTGTCTCCCAACAGCTGTTCCAGTGGGTCCCCTCTCCCAACGTTTCTCTGAGCCTTCGGGGTCCATGTTACCTGGCCATTTAGCCCACTGTGTGCAAAAAAGTGCAGCTCAGAGGTAAAACAATCCAACTAAATTGGCTAAAAATATAAATTGCTGCTTTATTTCTTTGCTACATCCTTTTGTTCTTTTCCTAGATCTTCAAGCGAATTGATATCGTGCCAAAAATGCGAATATGTCTTCTACTGTGGACGGGAATGTCGGGTAAGTTTAAAAATTTTCTTTTTCGTCAGAGGGGTCAACAGGAAAACTGAAAGTCTTTATCTCGTAAAGATTCCACAACACGTGCCAAACTTCATTACTATTTAAATATAACTTCAATATCTACCTTAAATAAATTTGGTACACTCGCCTTCAAAATAATATTCGAAAATTATGGTTGATTACAGAATTCAGAAAAATTTTCTGGCAACGATTTTTTTTTAGAAATTAGCGATCTGGCAACCTTCATGTTGCGAGATAACTAATTTCTAAAAAAAAATAGTTGTCAGATCATTTTTCTGAAATCTGTAATAAACTATAGTGTTTGGACCCTTTTTTGAGCAACTGTATTTAAATTTAATACTAGGGATTCATAATTTTAGTATAAGCAAACTTTATTGTTATCCGACACGTTAATTTTTTTAAGTTTTCAATATAAATTTCGTACACAGTCATGCACGATTTAACTAAGTGTACTTTAAATTATTGGAATTATTTTTAAAGAAAAAGGTCAAATAGAAAAAGGTCAAATTAGATAACTTCCGTCACTGCCCACTCCCTAAATATCGGGTTTCATTTTTAGGTCGTCGAATGTCATTTCTTTTTCGGTCACTCAAAAGTAGTTTCATTTTCAGCCCTCAAAATAGAAAGGTGAATTTTCAGTTCTGCCTTACAGAAAGTTCCATTATCAGCCCCTCATTGTAGAAAGTTCATTATCAGCCCATCATTACAGAAAGTTCCATGTTCAGTTCCTCATTAGAGAAGGTTCCATGTTCAGTTCCTAATTACAGAAAGCTCAATTCTCAGCCCCTCATTATAGAAAGTTCCATGTTCAGCCCCTCATTATAAAAACTTCCAGGTTCAGCCCCTCATTATAAAAACTTCCAGGTTCAGCCCCTCACTATAGAAAGTTCCATTATCAGCCCATCATTACAGAAAGTTCCATGTTCAGTTCCTCATTAGAGAAGGTTCCATGTTCAGTTCCTAATTACAGAAAGCTCAATTCTCAGCCCCTCATTATAGAAAGTTCCATGTTCAGCCCCTCATTATAAAGACTTCCAGGTTCAGCCCCTCACTAAAGAAAGTTCCATTATCAGCCCATCATTATAGAAAGTTATACGTTCAGTTCCTCATTAGAGAAAGTTCCATATTCAGTTCCTAATTACAGAAAGCTCAATTCTCAGCCCCTCATTATAGAAAGTTCCATGTTCAGCCCCTCATTATAAAAACTTCCAGGTTCAGCCCCTCACTATAGAAAGTTCCATTATCAGCAAATCATTACAGAAAGTTCCATGTTCAGTTCCTCATTAGAGAAGGTTCCATGTTCAGTTCCTAATTACAGAAAGCTCAATTCTCAGCCCCTCATTATAGAAAGTTCCATTATCAGCCCATTATTGCAGAAAGTTCCACGTTCAGTTCCTCATTATAGAAAGTTCGATTATCAGCCCATCATTACAGAAAGTTCCACGTTCAGTTCCTCATTACAGAAAGTTCCATGTTCAGTTCCTCAACAGAGAAACTTCCATGTCTACTTCCTCATTACAGAAAATTCCATGTTCAGTTCCTCATTATAGAAAGTTCCATTCTCAGCCCCTCATTACAGAAAGTTCCATGTTCAGATCCTCATTACAGAAAACTCCATGTTCAGTTCCTCATTACAGAAAGTTCCATGTTCAGATCCTCATTACAGAAAGTTCCATGTCCATTTCCTCAATAGAGAAATTTCCATGTTCAGTTCCTCGTTACAGAAAGTTCCACGTTCAGCCCTTCATTGTAGAAAGTTCCATTCTCAGCCCCTCATTACAGTAAGATCCATGTTCAGCCCATCATTACAGTAAGATCCATGTTCAGCCCCTCATTATAGAAAGTTCCATGTTCAGCCCCTCATTATAGAAAGTTCCATTCTCAGCCTCTGATTAGATAAAGTTCCATTATCAGCCTCTGATTAGATAAAGTTGCATGTTCAGTTCCTCATTACAGAAAGTTCCATTCTCAACCCCTCATTATAGAAAGTTCCATTTACAGCCCATCATTACAGTAAGATCCATGTTCAGCCCCTCATTCTAGAAAGTTCCATTATCAGCCTCTGATTAGATAAAGTTGCATGTTCAGTTCCTCATTACAGAAAGTTCCATTCTCAGCCCCCATTATAGAAGTTCCATTATCAGCCCCTCATTAAAGAAAGTTCCATTCTCAGCCTCATTGTAGAAAGTTCCATTCTCAGCCCCTCATTATAGAAAGTTCCATGAATCCATAGAATTCCTCATTAAAGAAAGTTCCAAGTTCAGTTCCTCATTAGAGAATGTTCCATGTTCAATTCCTCATTAGAGAAAGTTCCATTCTCAGCCCTGATTAGAGAAAGTTGCACGTTCAGTTCCTCATTACAGAGAGTTCCACGTTCAGTTCATTACAGAAAGTTGCACGTTCAGTTCCTCATTACAGAAAGTTCCATGTTTAGTTCCTCGTTAGAGAAAGTTCTATGTTCAGTTCCTCATTAGAGAAAGTTCCATGTACAATTCCTCATTAGAGAAAGTTCCATGTTCAGTTCCTCATTAGAGAAAGTTCCATTCTCAGCCCTGATTAGAGAAAGTTGCATGTTCAGTTCCTCATTACAGAAAGTTCCATTCTCAGCCCCTCATTACAGAAAGTTCCATTCTCAGCCCCCATTATAGAAGTTCCATTATCAGCCCCTCATTAAAGAAAGTTCCATTCTCAGCCCCATTGTAGAAAGTTCCATTCTCAGCCCCTCATTATAGAAAGTTCCATGAATCCATAGAATTCCTCATTAAAGAAAGTTCCAAGTTCAGTTCCTCATTGGAGAATGTTCCATGTTCAATTCCTCATTAGAGAAAGTTCCATTCTCAGCCCTGATTAGAGAAAGTTGCACGTTCAGTTCCTCATTACAGAGAGTTCCACGTTCAGGTCATTACAGAAAGTTGCATGTTCAGTTCCTCATTACAGAAAGTTGCATGTTCAGTTCCTCATTACAGAAAGTTCCATGTTTAGTTCCTCATTAGAGAAAGTTCCATCTTCAGTTCCTCATTAGAGAAAGTTCCATGTTCAGTTCCTCATTAGAGAAAGTTCCATGTTCAGTTCCTCATTAGAGAAAGTTCCATGTTCAGTTCCTCATTAGAGAAAGTTCCATTCTCAGCCCACCATTACAGAAAGTTCCATGTTCAGCCCCTCATTATAGAAAGTTCTATTCTCAGCTCCTCATTATAGAAAATTCCATGTTCACACTCTCATCATAGAAAGTTCTATGTTGAGTTCTCCATTGTAGAAAGTTCCGGTTTCAGCCCCTCATTATAGAAAGTTCCACTTTCAGATTTCACGATACCTTTTTACATGGGAGAAGCTATTAATCTCTAATTTTCGTTAAGTTTAATGTATTTTAGATTTGTATACATATTGTAGATATAGTAAAACAGTTGTTTGCAAACTAGATTTCGATTTCGCCAATGAAACATAAAACTTCATTTTTCTTCTTTCAGAAACAACATTGGAATATTCATAAACTGGAATGCAGACGACTGCAAAAGATTGCTTCCGATTATCCGAATCATTGGGATCGATTCCTTGCTTTGTTGATATTAAAACTCGAAGTAAGTTCATCAAAATTTCGTAGTACGAGATGATTGGTTGCGTTGTTTTACCTCTGAGCTGCACTTTTATGCACACAATGGGCTAAATAGCCAGGTCACAAGGACCCTGACGGCTCAGAGAAGCTTGGGGCGGAGGGGACCCATTGGAACAGCTGTTGAGAGACAGATGGTAGCTTCCCGTCAGTAAGAACACTCAAGGCCAGTGTGTTACCTGCAGAGGGTATGGCCCTCCCGCACACGGGTCCAAGTTTTAACATCCCATCCGACTGACGGTGAAGAACGAAGCCCATCCAGTGCCCCCCCTACCCCCAGCATTTTCTAAGCTCTCGGGGTCATTGTGACCTGGTCATTTATCCCATTGTGTGCAAATAAAAATGCAGATAACAGACAAAACAACCTAAATAATGAATAGGTTAGCTGAAAAAAATGGCTGCAGAGCGAAAAAAATCGCGATGAATCTAAAAGTCATAATTGGTTGAAGAAAGAGTTAGCAGTTGATAATTGAGTGGTTAGAACACCTCGCATGCATTCGAGAGACTTCGAGTGTTGTTTTCAATTTACAATTTCCTCCTCAGGCTAAAATGAATTTTTTCATCTGACTATTCGTGATCTCATGTTTATAGAATACCTCTTGTGACTCTACTCTTGATTCTTTTTTTTTTCGAGGCAGGGGTGGCTCAGTCGGTAACGCGCCAGGCTCGTAATCTGTAGTTCCCAGGTTCGAGTTCCAGCTGGGTCAGCGTTGAGATTTATCTCCGCAAAAATTCCCCGCTCTGCCCACTGTCAGTAAGTGACACCGATGGGCTTGGAAAGGCCGCCGTCCGTCGGATGGGACGTTAAGCTATGGTTCCGTGTGTGGGAGAGCCATACGCTGTGCACGTTAAAGAACACGCTGGATGACCTTGACGGGAGGCTACCATCTGTCTCCCAACAGCTGTTCCAGTGGGTCCCCTCCCCCAACTTTCTCTGAGCCTTCGGGGTCCATGTGACCTGGCCATTTAGCCCATGGTGTGCAAAAAAAGTGCCGCTCAGAGGTAAAACAACCCATAAAAATAAAACTAGCTGCCCACGTCAGTAGGGTACACAGATGGGTTTTGAAAGGCCGCCGTCCGTCGGATGGGACGTTAAGCAGTGACCCCATGTGGTACTCCGCTGTACCCATGGTCAGTCAGGGGACACCGATCGGAAAGGTCGCTGTCCATTGGATGAGACATTAGGCGGTGTCCCCGTGTGGTACTCCGCCGTACCAATGGTCAGTAGGAGACACCGACAGGCTTCGATGGCTCATCCGACGGACGGCTTCCGCCGTCCGTCGGATGAGGCGTTAATCCTTGACCCCATCTGGTACAGTCGCTCAAAAAAGTATCCGAACACTAAGGTTGATTACAGAATTCAGAAAAAATATCTGGAGGGTGTGCAGTTACTGCACAGCTCCATTTACTGCACAGCATGATTCGGGAAAAATATCTGGAGCGTGTATAGCAAATGTACACGCTCCAGTTACCGTTCACAGCAAACTGCAGCGTGTGCAGAACTGGAGCGTGACACGAAGGTTGCGAGATCACTAATTTCTAAAAAAATCGTTGCCAGATATTTTTTTCTGAATTCTGTAATCAACCACAGTGTTCGGATACTTTTTTGAGCGACTGTACTCCACCATACCCATGGTCAGTAGGGGACACCGATGGGTTTGGAAAAGCCGCCGTCCGTCGGATGGGACGTTAAGCCGTGACCCCATGTTCGGGAGAGCCATATTCTGTGCACGTTAAAGAACATGCTGGATAGCCTTGACGGGAGGCTATCATCTGTCTCTCAACAGCTGTTCCAGTGGCTCCCCTCCCCCAACCTTCTCTGAGTCTTCCGGGTCCATCTGACCTGGCCATTTAACCCATGGTGTGCAAAAAAGTGCCGCTCACAGGTAAAACAACTCAACCCATAACTCTCTAAATCTTGAACATATATTGTTTAAAATCGAGATTCAGATACATTTGAATAAGATTTTCATCTTGATGCTTTTGATTCTAGACGCTTACGCAGTATCTTGGGTATCAGGTGGTTTAACTTTGTAACTAATGATGAGGTTAGGCAAAGGAGTCTGCAACCTCTTTTAAGCAGCATATTGTGCAGAGAGAGACTCCGTTGGTTTGGCCATGTTGCCCATATGGATAATTATAGATTGGCGAATAGGGTTATTAGCAGTGTGCCTAGAGGCCTCAGAAGGAGGGGGAGACCTAGGATGCGGTGGGCAGACAATGTCAACAGGGTTGGGCTAAATGGCTATGTCACATGGACCCCGAAGGCTCAGAGAAGGTTAGGGGAGGGGACCAACTGGAACAGCTGTTGGAAGACAGATGGTAGCCTCCCGTCAAGGTCATCCAGTGTGTTCATTAACGTGCACAGGGTATGGCTCTCCCGCACACGGGGCCACGGATTAACGTCCCATCCGACGGACGGCGGCATTTCCAAGCCCATCGGTGTCCCATACTGACCGTGGACAAGGCGGGGAATTTTGCGGAGATAAATCTCAACGCTGACCAGCTGGGACTCGAACCTGGGAACTACAGATTACGAGCCTGGCACGCTACCGACTGAGCCACCCCCGCCCCCATGTCAAACAGGACCTTGTTAGAATTGGTGTGCAGTGGCCGGATGCAGCAGATGTAGCTCAGGACAGACATGCTTGGAGAAATAAATTGCACAGTCTGGTTGGACCTCCGTAGCCCATGGCTGCTTGAGGATGATGATGATGATGATTTACCTTTAGACATATTTTCCATTAAACAACGTATTGAATAAGTTATTGAGTGTGATTTTCAATTGAGATAACCTGAAACAGTTTCCATTTTTGTCTCCAGTTCTTGTAGCTCTAATGCATAAAGTGGCCTCCAATGGCTTACATAATTCACTTTTCCCATTCTTTAGGATCCAAAGGCTTGGGAGATTGCAGACCAAGTCGGTTATGTGAAAACGACTTTTCGAGATCTTCATTACAGTAAGCATTGGAAATTGAACTGAAATTTTTTTCTCTTTTCATCACAAGTAAGCTTTAAAACACACGAAGAGTGGATATTATTTATTGAGGAAATCATGAATAACGCTAAAATCGTGAAGTGACTTATTTATTTACATCTTACTCGGCGCAAATTAAAATAGAAATAGTTGCCGTCCCAAATCATAGATGGCGCCAATCACGGGAAGAGTGGAGATAAGACAGGGCCATCGGTGTTCTCTTTCTGACTGGGGGGGATTTAAAATTCGAAACGTTGAGATTGATCTCCGCAAAATTCCCCGCCCAGCCCACGGTCAGTAGGGGACACCGATAGACTTGAAAAAAACCGCCGTCCGTTGCATGGAATGTTAAGCCGTGTTAAGCATCTGCGGGAGACCTACACACATTAAAGAACACTCTGGATGGCCTTGACAGGAGGCTACCATCTGTCTCCCAACAGCTGTTCCAGTGGGTCCCCCTCCCCCAATCTTCTCTGAGCCTTTGGGGTCCATGTGACCTGGCCATTTAGCCCATGGTGTGCAAAAAAAGTGCCGCTCAGAGATAAAATAATCCAATTCCAATCTAAAATTCGAAGGGACGGGGTCACTCACTCAGACCCAATTTTAACAAGGTCCTGTTTGACATTGTCTGCCCACCGCATCCTAGGTCTCCCCTTCTTTCTGAGGCCTTTAGGCACACTGTTCATAACCCTATTCGCCAATCTATAATTATTCATACGGGCAATATGGCCAAACCAACAGTCTCTCTCTGCACAATATGCTGCTTAAAGGAGGTTGCTGACTCCTTTGCCTAACCTCATCATTAGTTACAAAGTTAAACCACCTAATGCCCAAGTTACTGCGTAAGCATCTGGAATCAAAAGCATCTAGTTTCCTGTTATCTTGTTTACAAAGTGTCCAAGTTTCACTGCCATAACTAACCCTAGAAAGAACGAAACTATTATACAGGCTAATTTTAGTCTTTAGGCGTATACACCTATTTCTCCGCACTCTCCATAGATTCTTAAAAGTCCCAATCAGTGTTGATACTGTTGTGACTCGAACCCGGGAAATACAGATTACGAATCATGTGCTATACAGACTGAACCTTCTTGATTAGGGTTCCAGGATAAACTGAATTAAATATAGAACGTAGACTGTCATAGCAAAATTTAAAAGATCTGGTTTTCTGTATCTTTTTCTCTGTGGACCTTTTCTCCCAAAATCAAGGGGGCGGGGGGTGGCTCAGTCGGTAGCGCGCCAGGCTCGTAATCTGTAGTTCCCAGGTTCGAGTTCCAGCTAGGTCAGCGTTGAGATTTATCTACGCAAAATTCCCCGCCCTGCCCACGGTCAGTAGGGGACACCGATGGGTTTGGAAAGACCGCCGTCCGTCGGATGGGACGTTAAGCCGTGGCCCGTGTGCGGAAGAGCCATATCCTGTGCACGTTAAAGAACACGCTGGATGGCCTTGATGGGAGGCTACCATCTGTCTCCCAACAGCTGTTCCAGTGGGTCCCCTCCTCCAACCTTCTCTGAGCCTTCGGGGTCCTTGTGATCTGGCCATTTAGCCCATGATGTGCAAAAAAGTGCCGCTCAGAGGTAAAACAACCCAACGTTAAAGAACACGCTGGATGGCCTTGACGGGAGGCTACCATCTGTCTCCCAACAGCTGTTCCAGTGGGTCCCCTCCCCCAACCTTCTCTGAGCCTTCGGGGTCCATGTGACCTGGCCATTTAGCCCATGGTGTGCAAAAAAGTGCCGCTCAGAGGTAAAACAACCCAACCCAATCCCAAAATCAGGGCCACCCCTAGGGTTTGAGTGGCCCCTGTCTATATGAACAATTTCGTTAGAATATTTTTCAAAATTCATGGGCCTATGTGAGGTGGTATACTGATTTATAGATGAAGATTTAGAATAATAGGTAGAGAAGAGATATTTTGACGGGAGGCCTTGACGGGAGGCTACCATCTGTCTCCCAACAGCTGTTCCAGTGGGTCCCCTCCCCCAACCTTCTCTGAGCCTTCGGGGTCCATGTGACCTGGCCATTTAGCCCATGGTGTGCAAAAAAGTGCCGCTCAGAGGTAAAACAACCCAACCCAATCCCAAAATCAGGGCCACCCCTAGGGTTTGAGTGGCCCCTGTCTATATGAACAATTTCGTTAGAATATTTTTCAAAATTCATGGGCCTATGTGAGGTGGTATACTGATTTATAGATGAAGATTTAGAATAATAGGTAGAGAAGAGATACTTCCTTGCAATATCCTGAATATAGCCAAAAGATATCAGAGATGACTAATGATTATCCTATAGTCGTCTTAGATATCTTATTGATATATTCTGGATATTGTGGTTGTGTGGATTACATATTTGTTTATTGTCCAATCAGTGCACGTGAAAATTCTTGGTAGTGTCAAGGAACCATCTCTTCATGTCATATGGGGCAGGGGTGGCTCAGTCGGTAGCATGCCAGGCTCGTAATCTGCAGTTCCTAGGTTTGAGTCCCAGCTGGGTAAGCATTCAGATTTATCTCTGCAAAACTCCTCGCTCTGCCCGCGGTCAGTAGGGGACACCGATAGGCTTGAAAAGACCGCCGTCTGTCGGATGGAATGTTAAGCATGTGCGGGAGACCTATACACATTAGGGGCGGGGGTGGCTCAGTCGGTAGCGCGCCAGGCTCGTAATCTGTAGTTCCCAGGCTCGAGTCCCAGCTGGGTCAGCGTTGAGATTTATCTCCGCAAAATTTCCCCGCCTTGCCCACGGTCAGTAGGGGACACCAATGGGCTTGAAAAGGCCGCCATCCGTCGGATGGGACGTTAATCCGTGGTCCCGTGTGCGGGAGAGCCATACCCTGTGCACGTTAAAGAACACGCTGGATGGCCTAGACGGGAGGTTACCATATGTCTCCCAACAGCTATTCCAGTGGGTCCTCTCCCCCAACCTTCTCTGAGCCTTCAGGGTCCTTGTGACCTGGCCATTTAGACTATGGTGTGCAAAAAAGTGCCGCTCAGAGGTATAACAACCCAACACACATTAAAGAACACGCTGGATGGCCTTGACAGGAGGCTACCATATGTCTCCCAACAGCTGTTCCAGTGGGTCCCCTCCCCCAACCTTCTCTGAGCCTTCGGGGTCCATGTGACCTGGCCATTTAGCCCATTGTGTGCAAAAAAGGGCCGCTCAGAGGTAAGACAACAGCAAAAACATATCTCAAATGAAATCATCCAATCAAATTCTTTTAAATAGTTTTTCATATTTGGCGAATGCGATGAACACGGTTCATTCAAATTTTCTTTTTTTGCAGAATTCGACGAAGAAGATTCAGAGGATCATTTCACTGATATTTTCATCAGACTGTGTCACTACATCGGAGAAGATATGATTGCCTACGAAGACTTCCGACCCATTTACGGCAAGGTAAGTTTCCGCTAACGACAATATTTTAATAGTATCGAAAATAGTTAAAGTTTTCATATATTTAGACTTTTCACCCATTATGATGGCGAGCGGGGGTGGCTCAGTTGGTAGCGCATTAGGCTCGTAATCTGCTGTTTCCAGGTTCGAGTCCCATCTGGGATAGCGTTCAGATTTATGTCCACAAAACTCCCTACCATTGGCTAGTAGAGAATACTGATGGGCTTGAAAAGGCCACCATTGGTTGGACGGGATGTTAAGCTATGATCCCGTGTGTAGGTTGGGTTGTTTTACCTCCGAGCTGCAATTTTTTTTGCACACAATAGGCTAAATGGCCAGGTCATAAGGACCCCGAGGGCCAGAAAAGGTTGGAGGAGGAGACTCAATGGAACAGCTGTTGGAATACATATGGAAACCTCCCATCAAAGCTATCCAATGTGTTCTTTAACGTGTACGCGGTATGGCTCTCAACGCACGGGCTACGGCTTAACTCCCATACGACGGACGGCGGCATTTCCAAGTCCATCGGCGCCCCGTACTGACCAAGGGCATGGGAGACTCGAACCTCGGTTGGGTTGTTTTACGTCTGAGCTGCACTTTTTTTGCACACCATGGGCTAAATGACCAGGTCACAAGGACCCCGAAGGCTCGGAGAAGGTTGGGGGAGGGGACCCACTGGAACAGCTGTTGCGAGACAGATGGTAGCCACCCGTCAAGGCCATCCAGCGTGTTCTTTAACGTGCACAGGGTATGGCTCACTCGTTCACGGCGCCACGGCTTAACGTCCCATCCGACGGACGGCAGCCTTTACAAGGCCATCGGTGTCCCCTACTGACCGTGGGCAGGACGGGGAATTTTGCGGAGATAAATCTCAGCATTCAGTGGAATATTCTTTCTGTGAAAGTTAATTCATCTTTCATGAGCCACCCCCCTGAAATTTGATGTGTACTTTTCGATATTAATATAAAAATATTTATAATGTAACATAGATATTGAAAGTTTCAGTCCTTTTTTTCAATTCCTTTTTAAATATCACATTTTCTGGATTACTAGAAATTTTTTTCTTTTGAATTATTTCCTCCCGAGTTTTTTTTTGTGTGTATGTATTTTCTTTAATGCGACGACGATATTTGGAATTTTTACTCTTTCTGTTTGGAGATCTGGTGACATCCCAAAACTCATTTATATCTTGCTAAGAATTATATGAAATAAAAATACTACTACTACATATTTCAGTTAGCGTTTCCGATAATGCGATAACATCATTTCAGGTCTGGTACAATTTTATCTCCATTTGGGAAAGAGGCCAATCTCGAAAAGCCATTGGTTTATACCCTGGGTAAGTACATTGTTAATTCATCTGTCACGTGAGACTATTTTTATGTTTAGCATTTAGTGATGAAAATCAGAAAGTGAAACATACGGAAATAAAAATTAATTTTAATGTCTGGTAATCTGTAGTTCCCAGGTTCGAGTCCCAGCTGGGTCAGCGTTGAGATTTATCTCCGCAAAAATTCCCCGCCCTGCCCACGGTCAGTAGGGGATACCGATGGGCTTGGAAAGGCCGCCGTCCGTCGGATGGGACGTTAACCCGTGGCTCCGTGTGCGGGAGAGCCATACCCTGTGCACGTTAAAGAACACGCCGGATGGCCTTGACGGGAGGCTACCATCTGTCTCCCAACAGCCGTTCCAGTGGGTCCCTTCCCCCAACCTTCCCTGAGACTTCAGGGTCCTTGTGACCTGGCCATTTAGTCCATAGTGTGCAAAAAATTGCCGCTCAGAAGTAAAACAACCAACCCAAGGAGCGGGGGTGGCTCAGTCGGTAGCGCGCCAGGCTCGTAATCTGCAGTTCCCAGGTTCGAATCCCAGCTGGGTAGCGTTGAGATTTATGTCTACAAAACTCCGGGCCCTGCCCCAGGCAAGACAGTCTCACCTAGAGGCCTGCTCCAAGCTACCTATCACGTGACGTCAGTACCATGGGCTTACACTTTTCGGGTTGGGTTGTTTTACCTCTGAGCG
This sequence comes from Ryuthela nishihirai, assembly GCA_038380435.1. Lineage (NCBI taxonomy): Eukaryota > Metazoa > Arthropoda > Arachnida > Araneae > Heptathelidae > Ryuthela > Ryuthela nishihirai. Next base: position 79,739,084 of record JAWZYU010000002.1, read on the forward strand.
GCACTTTTTTGCACACCATGGGCTCAATGGCCAGGTCACATGGACCCCGAAGGCTCAGAGAAGGTTAGGGGAGGGGACCCACTGGAACAGCTGTTGGGAGACAGATGGTAGCCTCCCGTCAAGGTCATCCAGCGTGTTCTTTAACGTGCACAATGTATGGCTCTCCCGCACACGGGGCCACGGCTTAACGCCCATCCGACGGACGGCGTCTTTTCCAAGCCCATCGGTGTACCCTACTGACCGTGTGCAGGGCGGGGAATTTTGCGGAGATTAATCTCAACGCTGACCCAGCTGGGACTCGAACCTGGGAAGTACAGATTACCAGCCTGTCGCGCTACCGACTGAGCCACCCCCGCCCCCACACTTTTCGGCTGCAGACGATAATTGCTATAGTTAGCATCGGTATTTATGATAATGAGGCTGTTTCTGAATGTGGCATTTAACCTAATACATTATTACAGAAAAGTACCGATTGTGTTTCAAACATTTTTCTAAATAATTACAGCAAAGTGAGGAACGATAAAACGAAAACAAGAAAAGTATCAGTGTTTACGAGTAAAATGACAAAATCTTAGAATATTTTCGATTTTTAAAAGATAATTCTATTTACTTATATTCAAGTAAATAAAATGGTAATCAGACTTCATTTCAAAAGAAATATTTTTGTGATGATAAATGTAATATCTGTCAAGGTTGAGTGAGTAATTCAAATTACTTAGTAGAATCTCATACATGATTATACTTTTTCTTTTTAATTCTGTTCATTTGCTTAATTGTGTGAGTGACATTCACAAGTCATTTTTAAATATTGATGTGATGACTGATGTGGCTATGGGGAGGACCCCCCCAAAGTAACTCGGAGTTGGCAAAATTCAAAGCGATTTCGCAAAATCTAGGTGAGTTGTGAAAATTTGTAATTTTTTTGTAATTGGAGGGAGTTAACAAATCTAAAGCGGTTGGGTTGTTTTACGTCTGAGCGGCACTTTTTTGCACACCATGGGCTAAATGGCCAGGTCACAAGGACCACGAAGGCTCAGAGAAGGTTGGGGACACACTGGAACAGCTGTTGGGAGACAGATGGTAGCCTCCCGTCAGGTGCATCCAGCGTGTTCTTTAACGTGCACAGTGATACTCCCGCACACGGAACCACGGCTTAACGTCCCATCCGACGGACGGCGGCCTTTCCTAAGCCCATCGGTGTCCCCTACTGACCGTGGGCAGGGCGGGGAATTTTGCGGAGATAAATCTCAACGCTGATCCAGCTGGGACTCGAACCTGGGAACTACAGATTACGAGCCTGGCGCTCTACCGACTGAGCCACCCACGCCCCAAAGCAGTTGGGAAAATTGAGATGGCAAAATCTAGAGCTGTTGGTAAAATTCGAAGCCACTTAATAAAATACAGGTGAGTTGGCAAAAGCTTGGAGAGTTGGCAAAATTCAGAGTGACATTGCAAAAATCGAGATGTAAAAATTGGAATTTTTTCTGTAAAATTGTGGCGAATTTGCAAATTTTAGGGCAGTTGTCAAAATTCATATACACTTGGTAAAATACGAGCCAGTTGTAAAACTTGGGATACTTTTTGTGAAATTAAGGAGAGTTGGTAAAATCGAGGCAACTTGGCAAAACCTAATGGAGTTGGCAAAATATTAATTATAAAAAAATTTAGTGATTAAAAAATATTAAATTAGGTTCGCTCTGCTTTCGCACAGCGAAACAGGTATGTACAGTCGCTCAAAAAAGTATCCGAACAACATGATTGATTACAGAATTCAGACAAAATATCTATCAACGATTTTTTTTAGAAATTAGTGATCTGGCAACCTTCGTGTCACGTGACACGAAGGTTGCCAGATAACTAATTTCTAAAAAAATCGTTGCCAGATATTTTTTTCTGAATTCTGTAATCAACCATAGTGTTCGGATACTTTTTTAATATATATATAATGCGTATGAATATATAATGCAATGAATATGGAGCGTGTGCAATTACAGTTCACAGCAAACTGGAGCGGTTGCGGTTAATGTTCACAGCACATTGAATCGTGTGAGCTCACAAAACCTGGATCGTGTGGGTCCACTCACAGAAATAGTGAGCGTGTGCAGTTACCGATCACAGCAAACTGGAGCGGTTGCGGTTAATGTTCACAGCACATTGAATCGTGTGAGGTCACAAAAACCTGGATCGTGTGGGCCCACTCACAGAAATGTTGAGCGTGTGCAGTTACCGTTCACAGCAAACTGGAGCGAGTGCAGTAACTGCACACGCTCCAGTTTCCTGTGAATGGTAACTGGAGCGTGTACATTTGCTGTACACGCTCCAGATATTTTTCCTGGGGCGGGGTTGGCTCAGTCGGTAGCGCGCCAGGCTCGTAATCTGTAGTTCCCAGGTTCGAGTCCCAGTTGGGTCAGCGTTAAGATTTATCTCCGCAAAATTCTCCGCCCTGCCCACGGTCAGTAGGGGGCTTGGAATGATTGGGCTTGGAAAGGCCGCCGTCCGTCGGATGGGACGTTAAGCCGTGGCCCCGTGTTTGGGAGAGCCATACCCTGTGCACGTTAAAGAACCACGCTGGATGGTCTTGATGGAAGGCTACCATCTGTCTCCCAACAGCTGTTCCCCTCCCCCAACCTTCTCTGAGCCTTCGGGGTCTTTGTGACCTGGCCATTTAGTCCATGGTGTGCAAAAAAGTGCCGCTCAGAGGTAAAACAACCCAAAAACAACCCAAATATTTTTCCTGAATTCTGTAATCACGTGACACGAAGGATGCCAGATCACTAATTTCTAAAAAAATCATTGCCAGATATTTTTTCTGAATTCTGTAATCAACCTTAGTGTTCGGATACTTTTTTGAGCTGTTGTATGCAAAAAAGTGCTGCTCAGAAGTACAACTCAACCTAGCTCTCCACAATTCGAAGTCGTCCATACTACTTTCATCCCAACAGATGCCGGGATAGAATTAATCTCTGTTATGAACAGTAAAAAAAAATCTAGCTTTTTTTTTTGTAATTAATAATTTCTTTCCAGATTGTCTCTGTTCCAACATTCGTGTGACGCAGACACCTTGCAGATTTTTGATGGTTTCAATCTTCACCTGAGAATCAGAAAAATCGTCCCAAGCAGAAATCTTTCAGAGGTAATTAAAATCTGCTTTCCCCATTGTCTGGTTGATTACAAGGGTTATATTTTTTCATCTCTGACTCATAAGACAAAATGATCAAGTTTGAACAGTTCGAACGACACAACTCTTTAAAATTACTTCTGCTCGTAGAGTACTGCAGTTGACTCATTTGCAGAGAGGGCGGGGGTGGCTCAGTCGGTAGCGCGCCTGGCTTTTAATCTGTAGTTCCCAGCTGGGTCAGTGTTGAGACTTCTCTCCGCAAAATTCCCCGCCCTGTCCAAGGTCAGTTTCTAACCCGATGGCATTAGAAAGACCGCCGTCCATTGGGTGGGACGTTAAGCCGTGGTCCGTGTGGGAGAGCCATACCCTGTGCACGTTAAAGAACACGCTGGATGGACTTGACGGGAGGCTACCATCTGTCTCCCAACAGCTGTTCCAGTGGGTCCCCTCCCCCAACCTTCTCTGAGCCTTCGGGGTCCATGTGACCTGGCCATTTAGCACATGGTGTGCAAAAAAGTGCCGCTCAGAGGTAAAACAACCCAACCTCCAACCTTCTTTGAGCCTTTGGGGGTCCATGTGACCCTGCCATTTAGCCCATGGTGTGCAAAAAAGTGTCGCTCAGAGGTGCAAAAAGTGAACTCTGAGATTTCGTGGTCTATGTGACCTGGCCATTTAGCCCATGGTATGCAAAAAAGGTGCCGTTACGAGGTAAAACAACCCAACCCAATTCTGAGATATCGTGGTCCATGTCACCTGGCCATTTAGCCCATGGTGTGCAAAAAAGTGCCCTTCAGGGGTAAAACAACCCAACCCAATTAAGACATCGTGGTCCATGTGACCTGGCCATTTAGCCCATGTTGTGCGAAAAAGTGCCACTCAGAGGTAAAACACCCAACTGAGACATCGTGGTCCATGTGACCTGGCCATTTAGCCCATGTTGTGCGAAAAAGTGCCACTCAGAGGTAAAACACCCAACTGAGACATCGTGGTCCATGTGACCTGGCCATTTAGCCCATGGTGTGCAAAAAAAAGTGCCGCTCAGAGGTAAAACAACCCAACCTACGTTAAGCCGTGGTCCGTGTGGGAGAGCCATATCGTGTGCATGTTAAAGAACACACTGGATGGCTTTGACGGAAGGTTACCAACTGTCTCCCAATAGCTGTTCCAGTGGGTCCCTCCTCCAACCTTCTTTGAGCCTTCGGGGTCCATGTGACCTGGCCATTTAGCCCATGGTGTGCAAAAAAGTGCCGCTCAGAGGTAAAACAACCCAACCTCCAACATTCTTTGAGCCTTTGGGGGTCCATGTGACCTGGCCATTTAGCCCATAGTGTGCAAAAAAGTGTCGCTCAGAGGTAAAACAACCCAACTCTGAGACTTCGTGGTCTATGTGACCTGGCCATTTAGCCCATGGTATGCAAAAAAGGTGCCGTTACGAGGTAAAACAACCAACCCAATTCTGAGATATCGTGGTCCATGTGACCTGGCCATTTAGCCCATGGTGTGCAAAAAAGTGCCCTTCAGGGGTAAAACAACCCAACCCAATTAAGACATCGTGGTCCATGTGACCTCGCCATTTAGCCCATGTTGTGCGAAAAAGTGCCACTCAGAGGTAAAACACCCAACTGAGACATCGTGGTCCATGTGACCTGGCCATTTAGCCCATGGTGTGCAAAAAAAGTGCCGCTCAGAGGTAAAACAACCCAACCTACGTTAAGCCGTGGTCCGTGTGGGAGAGCCATATCGTGTGCATGTTAAAGAACACACTGGATGGCTTTGACGGAAGGAGGGGCGGGGGTGGCTCAGTCGGTAGCGCGCCAGGCTCGTAATCTGTAGTTCCCAGGTTCGAGTCCCAGCTGGGTCAGCGTTGAGATTTATCTCCGCAAAATTTCCCCGCCCTGCCCACGGTCAGTAGGGGACACCGATGGGTTTGGAAAGGCCGCCGTCCGTCGGATGGGACGTTAAGCCGTGGCCCCGTGTGCGGGAGAGCCATACCCTGTGCACGTTAAAGAACACGCTGGATGGCCTTGACGGGAGGCTACCATCTGTCTCCCAACAGCTGTTCCAGTGGGTCCCCTCCCCCAACCTTCTCTGAGCCTTCGGGGTCCTTGTGGCCTGGCCATTTAGCCCATGGTGTGCAAAAAAGTGCCGCTCAGAGGTAAAACAATCCAATCCAATTTGACGGAAGGTTACCAACTGTCTCCCAATAGCTGTTCCAGTGGGTCCCTCCTCCAACCTTCTTTGAGCCTTCGGGGTCCATGTGACCTGACCATTTAGCCCATGGTGTGCAAAAAAGTGCCGCTCAGAGGTAAAACAACCCAACCTCCAACATTCTTTGAGCCTTTGGGGGTCCATGTGACCTGGCCATTTAGCCCATAGTGTGCAAAAAAGTGTCGCTCAGAGGTAAAACAACCCAACTCTGAGACTTCGTGGTCTATGTGACCTGGCCATTTAGCCCATGGTATGCAAAAAAGGTGCCGTTACGAGGTAAAACAACCAACCCAATTCTGAGATATCGTGGTCCATGTGACCTGGCCATTTAGCCCATGTTGTGCGAAAAAGTGCCACTCAGAGGTAAAACACCCAACTGAGACATCGTGGTCCATGTGACCTGGCCATTTAGCCCATGGTGTGCAAAAAAAGTGCCGCTCAGAGGTAAAACAACCCAACCTACGTTAAGCCGTGGTCCGTGTGGGAGGGCCATATCGTGTGCACGTTAAAGAACACACTGGATGGCTTTGACGGAAGGTTACCAACTGTCTCCCAATAGCTGTTCCAGTGGGTCCCTCCTCCAACCTTCTTTGAACCTTCGGGGTCCATGTGACCTGGCCATTTAGCCCATGGTGTGCAAAAAAGTGCCGCTCAGAGGTAAAACACAACCTGGCCATTTAGCCCATGGTGTGCAAAAAAAGTGCCGCTCAGGGGTAAAACAACCCAACCTATTTGCTGAGAGTACTCTAGACTGGTAATCTAAAATTTCCAAGGTCCAAATTGTGCCTGCATTGCGAATTTTTCCGATAACCTTCGTTTTGCGGTCGGTGGGAAACCTTGCTTCCATGTGCAGGGTACACCAAAGGGCTTGAAAAAGGCTTCCGGCCTTCGGATATAATGTAAAGCCGTGGTTCCGTGTACCCGGGACACCGATGGGCTTGGAAAGGCCGCTGTCAATCGGATTGCGTGTTAAGCCATCGCTGCTGTGCAGGGGACGCCCATCAGATGCCATCAGACAGATTGCACATCATGGGCTACCATGGTGTGCAAAAAGTGCCGCTCAGAGGTAAAATAATCCAACGTTAAAGAACCCGCTGGATGGCCTTGACGGGAGGTTACCATCTGTCTCCCAACAGCTGTTCCAGTGGGTGCCCTCCCCCAACCTTCTCTGAGCCTTCGGGGTCCTTGTGACCTGGTCATTTAGTCCATGGTGTGCAAAAAAGTGCCGCTCAGAGGTAAAATAATCCAACGTTAAAGAACACGCTGGATGGCCTTGACGGGAGGATATCATCTGTCTCCCAACAGCTGTTCCAGCGGGTTGCCTCCCTCAACCTTCTCTGAGCCTTCGGGGTCCATGTGACCTGGTCACTTTAGCCCATTGTGTGCAAAAAAGTGCTGCTCAGAGGTAAAAGAACCAAAAATTTCTGTCAGAATGGAAAATATATCTCTGAGAACTCTGAAAACGTCGATTGAACTAGTAGTTGGAAAGGAAATCTGAGTTGAATCCAAGTTACGAATTCGTGGTCGGAGATTTCTTGTTTTTGAACAATTGGAATAAATACATGAATCATTTTCAATATTTTAGGTAGATAAAAAAAGTTCGTCTCAGTTTTAGATTTGGTTGGTTGGTTGTTTTACGTCTCAGAGGCATTTTTTTGCACACCATGGGCTAAATGGCCAGGTCATATGGATCCCGAAGGTTGGGGGAGGGGACTCAGTGGAACAACTGTTGGGAGACAGATGGTAGCCTCTCGTCAGGCGCATCCAGCGTGTTCTTTAACGTGCACACAGTAAGACTCTCCCGCACACGGGGCCACGGCTTAACGTCGCATCCGACGGACGGCGGCCTTTCCAAGCCCATCGGTGTCCCTTACTGACCGTGGGCAGGGCGGGGAATTTTGCGGAGATAAATTTCAACACTGATCTAGCTAGGACTCGAACCTGGGAACTACAGATTACGAGCCTGGCTTTCAGTTATAGAAATCTGCCAAGTTCTTCTCTTGGAACTGCTTTAAACCCCCCCCCCCTTTTTTTTTTCATCAGAAGAGAGACACGGATGACCTTTTAAAGGCTGTCATCCATGGTATGGGATATTACGCCATCGCTCAGTGTCCTGTGCAGGCTAGACACGAGATTTCCATCTGTCCTTACATTTGTCCAGTGGGTCCCATTTTTCCAACCATAGACCTTGGAGTGTGGTACGAATATCCAGATTGATCCACAAGATATCTTAGATAGCCAGTGGACATCCATTGTTCATCTCCGATATCTTATGATTATTTTCTGGAGATTGTGATAGTGTGGGCAGGTATGAGTCCCATCTGCGCCAGCGTTGAGATTTATCTCCGCAAAACTCCCCTTCCTGCCCACGGTCGGTAGAGGACACCAATGGGCTTATAATGGCCTTTTTCGCATTAGACGTTAAGCCGTGGCCCCGTGTTCGGGAGAGCCACACCCTGTGCACATTAAAGAACTCGCTGGATGGCCTTGACGAGAGGCTACCATCTGTCTCCCAACAGCTGTTCCAGTGGGTCTACACCCCCAACCTTCTCTGAACCTTCGGGGTTGTTGTGACTTGGCCATTTAGCCCATGGTGTGGAAAAAAGTGCCGCTCAGAGGTAAAATAGTCCAACGTTAAAGAACACGCTGGATGGCCTTGACGGGAGGCTACCATCTGTCTCCAAACAGCTGTTCCAGTGGGTCCCCCCCTCCAACCTTCTCTGAACCCTCGGAGTCACGTGACACGAAGGTTGCCAGATCACTTATTTCTAAAAAAACCTGGATCGTGTGGGCCCACTCACAGAAATATTGAGCGTGTGCAGTTACCGTTCACAGCAAACTGGAGCGTGTGCAGTTACTGCACACGCTCCAGTTTGCTGTGAACGGTAACTGGAGCGTGTACAGTTGCTGTACACGCTCCAGATATTTTTTTCTGAATTCTCTAATCAACCATAGCGTTCCGATACTTTTTCGAGCGACTGTACTACCATCCCCTCATGTGTGGGCCATGAATTCAGGGATACCCTGTATATATATATATATACACACACGATGTGATTTCATCTGTTACATTTTTTTACCGTTTTAATTAATGGGTTCCAATTAACCTCTTCTGTTTCTCATAGATTACTGTTGACCGCCTGCACGTCATAGCGGAGAGAAGAAAGAGGCAAAACTCCCTGAAGACTATTTATTTTGCAGACTGCTCGTGCCCCCGTTGTGAAGATGATGCATTTGTGAGTAGCAGTCTTCTCTGTTTTCCAGAGCGAAATGTCCTTAGGACGAAATAGAGGCAGTCACAAAAATGGGTTCTTTATACCGAAATTTCGCTACACTGAAATGCAATTTAAAGAATGCTAGGCAAAATAATCATTATGAGGGAAATTTATTGTATTGAAGTGTACTTCTTAAAAAAAGTCGGAAATTTTTTCGTTAACAAACATCTCTTTTTCGGTTGGGTTGTTTTACCTCTGAGCGGCACTTTTTTGCACACAATGGGCTAAATGGCCAGGTCACATGGACCCGAAGGTTGGGGGAGGGGACCCACTGGAACAGCTGTTGAGAGACAGATGGTAGCCTCCCGTCAAGATCATCCAGCGTGTTCTTTAATGTTCACAGGGGGGCGGGGGTGGCTCAGTCGGTAGCGCGCCCGGCTCGTAATCTGTAGTTCCCAGGTTCGAGTCCCAGCTGGGTCAGCGTTGAGATTTATCTCCGCAAAATTCCCCCGCCCTGCCCACGGTCAGTAGGGGACACCGATGGGCTTGGAAAAGCCGCCGTCCGTCGGATGGTACGTTAAGCCGTGGCCCCGTGTGCGGGAGAGCCATACCCTGTGCACGTTAAAGAACACGCTGGATGACCTTGACGGGAGGCTACCATCTGTCTCCCAACAGCTGTTCCAGTGGGTCCCCTCCCCCAACCTTCTCTGAGCCTTCGGGGTCCATGTGACCTGGCCATTTAGCCCATGGTGTGCAAAAAAGTGCCGCTCAGAGGTAAAACAACCCAAATGTTCACAGGGTATGACTCTCATGCAGAAAGAGCCACGGCTTGACATCCCATCCAACGGCCTTTCCAAGCCCATCGGTGCCCCCTAATGACCGTGGGCAGGGCGGAGAATTTTGCGCAGATAAATCTCAACGCTGACGCAGCTGGGACTCGAACCTGGGAACTACATATTACGAGCCTGCCGCGCTACCGATCGTTGTCAGAGTTTTTTTCTGAATTCTGTAATCAACCATAGCGTTCAGATATTTTTTTTTTGAGGGACTGTATCATTTTACTTTAGCCCCATAGTATATCTCTGACACTAAAATTCAAAGAACAATTTTAAAAATTTTATTTCGTATAGAATATCATTAACCTTACGCGATGGAATACTTCAGTAAATGGGAAACCCAACTCGAGTCTTTCCTCAGACCAACTCACCCTGAAATTAAATTCTTGGACTCTCCCTTCACGAAACTCTGGTCCTGGGTACACTCGCTCAAAAAATATCCGAACCCTAAGATTGATTACAGAATTCAGAAAAAATATTAGGAGCGTGTACAGCAACTGTACACGCTCCAGTTACCGTTCACAGCAACTGTAACGCTCCAGTTACCGTTCACAGCAAACTGCAGCGTGTGCAGTTACTGCACACGCTCCAGTTTGCTGTGAATGGTAACTGCACACGCTCAATATTTCTGTGAGTGGGCCCACACGATCCAGGTTTTTGTGAGCTCGCACGATTCAATGTGCTGTGAACATTAACCGCAACCGCTCCAGTTTGCTATGAACGGTAACTGCACACGCTCAATATTTCTGTGAGTGGGCCCACACGATCCCGGTTTTTGTGACCTCACATGATTGAATGTGCTGTGAACATTAACCGCAACCGCTCCAGTTTGCTGCGAACGGTAACTGCACACTCTCAATATTTCTGTGAGTGGGCCCACACGATCCAGGTTTTTGTGAGCTCACACGATTCAATGTGCTGTGAACATTAATCGCAACCGCTCCAGTTTGCTGTGAACGGTAACTGCACACGCTCAATATTTCTGTGAGTGAGCCCACACGATCCAGGTTTTTCTGAGCTCACACGATTCAATGTGCTGTGAACATTAACCGCTCCAGTTTGCTGTGAACGGTAACTGCACACGCTCAACATTTCTGTGAGTGGGCCCACACGATCCAGGTTTTTGTGACCTCACACGATTCAATGTGCTGTGAACATTAACCGCAACCGCTCCAGTTTGCTGTGAACGGTAACTGCACACGCTCACTATTTCTGTGAGTGGGCCCACACGATCCAGGTTTTTGTGACCTCACACGATTCAATGTGCTGTGAACATTAACCGCAACCGCTCCAGTTTGCTGTGAACGGTAACTGCACACGCTCCCTATTCATTGCATTATATATTCATACGCATTATATATATTTAAAAAAATCCGAACACTATGGTTGATTACAGAATTCAGAAAAATTATCTGGCAACGATTTTTTTAGATATTAGTGATCTGGCAACATTCGTGTCACATGACACGGAGGTTGCCAGATTACTAATTTCTAAAAATAACTAAAATATTAATTTCTAAAATACGGACAGCCAAGTTGCTTCATATGATAGTTATGGTAACCACGGTCAGTAGGGGACGCCGATGGGCTTGGAAAGGCCGCCGTCCATCGGATGGGACGTAAAGTCGTGACCCTTTCTGCATGAGAGTCATACCCTGTGAACATTAAAGAACACGCTGGATGGCCTTGATGGGAGGCTACCATCTTCTCCCAACAGCTGTTCCAATGGGTCCTCTCCCCCAACCTTCTCTGAGCCTTAGGGGTTCATATGACCTGGCCATTTAGCCCATGGTGTGCAAAAAAGTGCCGCTCAGAGGTAAAAGAACCCAATGTTAAAGAACACACTGGATGGCCTTGACGGGAGGCTACCATCTGTCTCCCAACAGCTGTTCCAGTGGGTCCCCTCTCCTAACCTTCTCTGAGCCTTAGGGGTTCATGTGACCTGGCCATTTAGCCCATGGTGTGCAAAAAAGTGCCGCTCAGAGGTAAAAGAACCCAATGTTAAAGAACACACTGGATGGCCTTGACGGGAGGCTACCATCTGTCTCCCAACAGCGGTTCCAGTGGGTCCCCTCTCCTAACCTTCTCTGAGCCTTAGGGGTTCATGTGACCTGGCCATTTAGCCCATGGTGTGCAAAAAAGTGCCGCTCAGAGGTAAAAGAACCCAATGTTAAAGAACACACTGGATGGCCTTGACGGGAGGCTACCATCTGTCTCCCAACAGCTGTTGCAGTGGGTCCCCTCTCCTAACCTTCTCTGAGCCTTAGGGGTTCATGTGACCTGGCCATTTAGCCCATGGTGTGCAAAAAAGTGCCGCTCAGAGGTAAAACAACTCAACCCATGTCTCAAAATATCTCCGTAATACTTTACAACTAAACAATTCTTATCTCATTTCCAATTTATTTTAAGCTTTTTCTGATATCTTTCCGCAGGAGAATGAGGTCACCAAAGTTTTGAATCCGGAAGAAGAACGTGATCCCGAAAGCATTTATCAAAGGCTCACGGAAACGATCTCAATTATCGAAATATTGGAGCAGAAAAATGGTAAGCCTAATAAGCAGCGTTGTTTAGTTTAAAATTTGAGGTTGATTCCACACATTGGGATGATTTACCTCTGAGCTGCACTTTTTTGCACACAATGGGCTAAATGGCCTGGTCACAAGGACCCCGAGAACTGAGACACGGTTGGGGTAAAGGTCCTACTGGAACAACTGTTAGGGTTGGGTTGATTTACCCCTGAGCTGCACTTTTTTGCACACAATGAGTTAAATGGCCAGGTCACAAGGACCCCGAGAACTGAAAGAAGGTTGGGGTAAAGGTCCCACTGGAACAACTAATTAGGGTTGGGTTGATTTACCTCTGAGCTGCACTTTTTTGCACAGAATGGGTTAAATGGCCAGGTCACAAGGACCCCGAGAACTGAGACAGGGTCGGGGTAAAGGTCCCACTGGAACAACTGTTAGGGTTGGGTTGATTTACCTCTGAGCTGCACTTTTTTGCACACAATGGGTTAAATGGCAAGGTCACAAGGACCCCGAGAACTGAGAGAAGGTTGGGGTAAAGGTCCCACTGGAACAACTATTAGGGTTGGGTTGATTTACCTCTGAGCTGCACTTTTTTGCACAGAATGGGTTAAATGGCCAGGTCACAAGGACACCGAGAACTGAGACAAGGTTGGGGTAAAGGTCCCACTGGAACAACTGTTAGGGTTGGGTTGATTTACCTCTGAGCTGCACTTTTTTTCACACAATGGGTTAAATGGCCAGGTCACAAGGACCCCGAGAACTGAGACAAGGTTGGAAAAAGCCCCACTGGACAGTTGTTGGGAGGCTATCTTGACGTCAGCTCCCATCATTGCCATCCAGTGAGTTCATTAACGTACACAAGATGGCCATGTGACCTGGCCATTTAGCCTATGGTGTGCAAAAAGGTGCCGCTCAGAGGTAAAATAAAACATCCTAACCCTTCAGATGGAAAGCGACCTTTTCGAACCAATCGGTGTCCCCTACTTCCTGACATCAAGGCAGGGAGTTTTGCCTGCAACAGCTGTTGGGAGACAGATGGTTGTCTCCCATTAAGCGCATGCAGCATGTTGAACGGAGTAGTCGCCTCAAAAAACATCCGAACACTATGGTTGATTCAGAATTCAGAAAAAATATCTGGCAACGATTTTTTTATAAATTAGTGATCTGGCAACCTTCGTGTCACGTGACACGAAGGTTGCCAGATCACTAATTTATAAAAAAATCGTTGCCAGATATTTTTTCTGAATTCTGTAATCGACCGTAGTGTTCGGATACATTTTTGAGGGACTGTAGGTGGTCATATTATTTTGATACTAGATCGTGTGGGCACACTCACGGCAATATTGAGCGTGTGCAGTTACCGTTCACCGTGTGCAGTTACTGCAAACTGGAGCGTGTGCAGTAACTGCACACGCTCCAGTTTGCTGTGAACGGTAACTGGAGCGTGTACAGTTGCTGTACACGCTCCAGATATTTTTCCTGAATTCTGTAATCACGTGACACAAAGGTTGCCAGATCACTAATTTCTAAAAAAAAATCGTTGCCAGATATTTTTCTGAATTCTGTAATCAACCATACTGTTCGGATATTTTTTTGAGCGACTGTACATAAACGACTGTAATAAATAATTAGTACAATGCAAACGAATTGCATTGTACTAATCAATATGTCGGAAATTGTTGTAATCCCTTTAATTCCTTATTAGATTGGGAGGCTGTATACGATATCTGCAAAGTGTCTGCAAAATACGTGGAAGAAACTCTAGGTGAAAAGAATTTATATCAACTGAGTATCTTGCATAAAGCTTCTTTGTCCTCTTTCTGCATGAACAAATTTCAAGAAACAAGATATTATTTACTCAAAATGATCAACATATATCAGTAAGTATCTGCGATGTTCTCATTAGCGTTTAACGTAGTAATACTGAGATTTAATCAATCTGTTTGGGTTGGGTTGTTTTACCTCTGAGCGGCACTTTTTTGCACATCATGGGCTAAATGGCCAGGTCACATGGACCCCGAAGGCGCAGAGAAGATTAAGGGAGGGGGACCCACTGGAACTGCTGTTGGGAGAAGATGGTAGCCTCCCGTCAAGGCCATGCAGCGTGTTCTTTAACGTTGGGTTGGTTTTAACTCTGAGCGGAACTTTTATGCACACAATGGGCTAAATGGCCAGGTCACAAGGACCCCGAAAGCTCAGATAAACGTTGCGAGAGGGGACCCACTGGAACAGCTGTTGGGAGAAGATGGTAGCCTCTCGTCAAGGCCACCCAGCGTGTTCTTTAACATTGGGTTGGTTTTTAACTCTGAGCGGCACTTTTTTGCACACAATGGGCTAAATGGCCAGGTCACAAGGACCCCGAAAGCTCAGATAAACGTTGCGAGAGGGGACCCACTGGAACAGCTGTTGGGAGAAGATGGTAGCCTCCCGTCAAGGCCATCCAGCGTGTTTTTTAACGTGCACAGGGTATGACTCTCCTGCACACAGGGCAACGAGCGTAACGTCCCATCCGACGGACGGTGGTCTTTCCAAAACCATCAGTGTCCCCTACTGACCATGGGCAGGGCGGGGAGTTTTGCGGAGAAAATCTCAACGCTGACCCAGCCGGGACTAAAACCGAGGAACTGCAGATTACGAGCCTGGCGCTATACCGACTGAGCCACCTCCGTCCCGAAGGGAATAGACAAAAATACATAACTAGAACAATGTAAATTATACAAGGTATCCGAAAAAATAATGGATTTTACAGAAGCACTGTCACCAGCAAACCCCTGTCGGATGGCAAATTAAGCCGTGAGCCCGTGTGCGGGAGAGCCATACCCTGTGCACGTTAAAGGACACTCTGAATGGCCTTGACAAGAGGTTACCATCTCCCAATAGCTGTTTCAATGGGTCCCCTCCCACAACCTTCTCTGAGCCTTCGGGGTCCTTGTGACCTGGCCATTTAACCAATGGTGTTCATAAAAGTGACGGTCAGAGGTAAAACAATCCAACGTTAAAGAACACGCTGGATAGCCTTGACGGGAGGCTACCATCTGTCTCCCGTCAACTGTTCCAGTGGGTCCCCTCCCCTAACCTTCTCTGAACCTTCGGGATCCATGTGACCTGGCCATTTAAGCCATGGTGTGCAAAAAAGTGCCGCTCAGAGATAAAACAATCTAGTTAAGGAACACACTGGATGGCCTTGACGGGAGGTTACCATCTGTCTCCCAACAGCTGTTCCAGTGGGTCTCCTCCCCCAACCTTCTCTGAACTTTCGGGATCCATGTGACCTGGCCATTTAACCCATGGTGTGCAAAAATGTTCCGCTCAGAGGTAAAACCAACCCAATCCTTCTTTCTCAAACCTTCTCTGAACCCTTGCGATCTTGTTATTTAGCCCATTGTGTGCTAAAAAAGAGTGCCGCTTAGAGGAAAAAATCACCGACCCCAAAAAATTCCCATTACTTCGTATATTTTAATTTGGAAGTTCTGCCTTCGTATGTGTTAGTGCATTTTGTTGATGGTTGTCGATCCTTGAAATAATATGTTCCGATTGATGAGTTTCATCTTTACTTCCTCTGTTTACCATTCTTTCCAGGTTCTACTTTGGATCTGCTCATCCTTCAGTAACTGAGATTATGCTTAAAATATCAGTGGTCGAATTGCTCCTCAAAAATAAGGAGAGATCAAGAACGTTATTTTACCAAGTAAGTACGTTTTTTGCGAATCTGCAACTAAAATCTGCCCTTTGACCTTCGCGATTTAATATTCAGATAGGGTCAGTGAGTAGCATGCCAGGCTTGTAATCTGCAGTTCCCAGGTTCGAGTTGAGTTGCTTTACCTCTGAGCGGCACTTTTTCACACGATGGGTTAAATGGCCAGGTCACAAGGACCCCGAAGACTCGGAGAAGGTTGGAGGGGGTGACACACTGGAACAGCTGTTGGGAGCTACAGATGGTAGTCTCCCGTCAAAGCAATCCAGCGTGTTCTTTAACGTGCTGAACTAAAGTATGTAGTAGGGGACACCAATGGGCTTGAAAAAACTGCCATCTATTGGATGGGACATTAAGACTTGGTTCTGTGTAGGACGAGAGCTATACCCTGTGCACATTAAAGAACACGCTGGAGAGCCTTAACGGGATGCTACCATCTGTCTTCCAACAAATGTCCAGTGGGCTCCCACCCCAACCTTCTCTGAGCCTCCGGATCCTTGTATCATACCTATTACAACCCCAGAAGTAAATTGGTCATTTTGGCAGTTAGCTTTCTATTGCCCCTTAAAATAAATTTATAATTTCGTCCGCAAATCTGCCAGTTTTGATATATCAAAAAAATTTCTAATAAAGAACGAATTAGAGTAAAATATTTTTTGTGCATTTATCACTATAAATTCATGTACATTGATGTAATATTTATATATGTACTACTTTTATGTATTCTTGTGCAGACTTTGCGACTGAAGGCATTAACCCATGGATTCAGTAACCCAGAATATCGTAAGCTTTCACGAGCTGGAGAAGAATTTGAAGACCAAAACTGGGCTGATGTCAGAACAGAACTTTTATTAGAGTTTTGGAGAGGTTCAATCAACTGAACATTTCTCATAAAATCATCAAAGGTTTCAAAATCATTGTGGCAACAGTGATATATTTTAGATGTAAGAATATCGCCATTAGTCCAATATACATAAGAGTGTAGGTGAATGTCACTCCTTTTAGCACAAATTTATTATTGTGATGAACTGTTAGCAATGAATTATTTGTACCAGTTTTTATCTACTCTTCTGGAATGTAAAAGGTTTGTTGTTACGCATTAAATTTCTGCTTTATAGAATTGAAAATCTGTTGTCATTTCTTTGGTGATTCGCATATTTTTGCATTAAAAATCATATTCGTCTAATTTTGCTTTGCATACACTACAGTTGGACTCTGAATTCATTTTTTACTTCGGCTTGTGCAATTTTAAAACTCAAATGTATTTCGTTACTATGCAAAGAACCTGATAAGCAAATTCATGGCCTCGCTTTGGACGTAAAAATCGCATTTCCACTCGAGGGGTGAAAATATTTTTGTGATGTCTCAAAGTTCCAAGAGTAAATATAAAATCCAAACAATATCTTTGCAGCAGGAAGCGTAAGGCACGTGGATAGATCGTGCAATATATAACAGAAAAGACAATTCGAAAAATAACTTGAACATTAAAAAATATTTAGTTCAATATATGTATCTTTCGTGCAATTATGACAACATAGTTGCCAGATCTCGGGATGGATAGACCAATGGATAGGATACAAAGAGTGATAACAGTTGTGTTACAGCGCCCCCACTGTGAAGCTAAAGTAAGCTCGTTAATGCCCACCCTTTCTTTATATGGCCGCCAGCATGTAAAATATAGGCAATCATGTAGCAAGCGCCTTTTCTTAGTATTGTAATTATAAAAAATAAAATAAATACCCCCTCAAGCAGCTGCTTGCCACAGAGGTCTGACAGGAGCCTGTCAGTTTATAAGCCAGAGTAAGTCTGTGAGGATGGCAGGACCTCGGCAGAAAAACGACATACATCCACGCCTTACCCGGGGCTCGAACCCAGGTCCCTTAGATCAGTAGCTAAGCGTGCTAACCACTCGGCCAAGGGACGGCTTGTATTGTAATTACATATGCCTTAAACAAAGGAGTTTCTATTTTCATTAAATTGCAGTATCAAAATATTTACTTTCAAAAATGTCTGGAAATAGCGCGATCTTTCAATTGATATTTTTTCTTTCTAAATGCATTTTTATAGGTATTAAAGGTTCAACTAACACACCTTATTGGATTTTATCCTAAGAACGAAAACTTAAATGTTAAAAGCATTTTTTTAAAAAAAAACTAAACTACTTGGGCTTTCTGCGTTAATGCCCATTCTTAACATTACGGCTGCCATATAAAGGGCGGGCAAAACGTCGTTGAAATTGCTTCAACTTTTGAAACCGGTTGCGCACTCGACTTTCCTCGTTGGGATAGACCATATAGGTAAAAATAGATTGGAGATTCCATACGCTAACAATACTTAAGAATTGCAACCATTTCTTTTAAGGGACACGCATCCTTTGGGGACACAAACCATGTGTTTATTTCGCTATAACTCGCAAACGTTTACCTCAATCATTTTTATAGTGAATACGTAGTTCATGTAACGAATCAGTGTATTAAATTCGTAGTATTAAATAGATCCACTGATCATAGCAAAAATAACAACGATAATCATCTGAACGGAATCAAATTCCAAATGCTAAACCAGTACAGATATTTGAAAACTGTTTCCTTTATTGTACACTAGCAGAACACCTAGATTTGACGGGGCTTTTCATCTGCATTTTGTTCTACTGCGTTAAAGATTAGTTTTGCGAATTATATCGCTATTCTTTAACACCACGAATTGCGGTCGTTCCTGACATCAGAACGCTCTCATTGCCCGTTGCAAACTATATTTATTTCTACAAAACTTTGTATCCTACGGTTTCCGTATTACTCGACTGAAGGGTCACAAATTTCGTACACAGGTTCCCCATTGTCATCCTGCGATTTAATTAGGTTCCACCTGCAATGGGATGCCTTTGTAAATTTGGGGAATCTAGCAACGGCAGATTTAAATGTTATTGAGTCAGTAAATTGGATACAGTTTTCAGTAGGAACATGGTAAATATTTTTTGCTTCTACCAAGTCCCCATTTTGGAATTTCGATTTGAAATTCGGTAAGTTAACTAGAAACACTGAAATTTTGGGGCGTCTTCCACGATTTCCCCGAGTTATGGTCGCCAGGCACTTAGTTTTCGCTCTTTTTTGATCATTTCATCCGCCTATAGTATTGGATTACATTACCAAATATGCGACTTAGCAAGGGGTCGGAAATTTCGTTTCGAACTGCACATACTTTTGAATTTCGTATGCATTAGCCTGTTGTGCCATCAATTTAGTTAACTTTTCACTACCAAGGAAACAGATAAACTGTTGTTGCTGTTAGGATTTGTATGAAAATTATAGGGGGATCTGGTGGCTCAAAATAAAACCCTGCAAAATCAATGGTGCAATATATACGAAATTCAAAACAATGCGCAGTTCGAATACGAAATTTTTTTCGACCCGAAAACAGTTGTTTAAACTTGTGTATTTAATGCACTTTTCGAGACTTCTAAAACGGAGGGTGAAATGTTATATATAATGGAAATCGTCTCTCGACACCACCACCTGTTTCTTTTCCAAATCTCGGCCTCGATTTCAGATTTTAGAATTTTTTTTCAGTTCAACTGTTAGTGAAAACATTACAATTACTCATTAATGTCATATTTAGTGCTTTATTTTGATACACAGAATTTATATTTTACATATTACTTTCATCTAAAATAGCACATACCACAATATTAACAATGACACATGAATAATAAGAGTAAGAGGTTGAAAATATTTTAACGTAGCTGTTTGTAAGCAGATTCTTTTATCCGATTCCTGTTCGCAACTTACAGCAGAGTGAAACTCTAAAATGCTTTCCTGAGGTAAAAAGATATTTTAATTTGGGGACGGATTTCCGTAATCTTACTACAGGTAATCAAGAAAATTGCTTCAAGAATCAGATTAAAAAAATTTTCTACCCATGCACCCAACTTTTGAACAATGTGTATTAATACTGACTTGTAATTATGCCATTTAAACAAAAAAATTTTGCATTCATGAAAGCCTTTTTAAAATTTCATTCAAAAGTTTACATAAAAAAGATATTTAATTCACTTTAGCTCTATATGAGTAAAAAAGCACTTTCAAGCCCTTTATGCAAAATCATTGATTTACTCCACATAAAATCCCATGTGCGGGAGAGCCATATACGTGCACGTTAAAAGAACACACTGGATAAAGATTCTTTAAGGTGCACAGTATATGAATGGAAGGCTACAATCTGTCTCCTAACAGCTGTCCAGCAGATCCCCTGCCCCCAACCTTCTTAGTCAAGTTAGTCCGGGTCCCCCTTCTTAGTTCCCCCAACCTTCTTAATCCCCGGGTTCTTAGTCCCGGGGTCCTTGTCATCTGGCCATTTAGCCCATTGTGCACAAAAAAGTGCCGTTCAGAGGTAAAACCAACCCGAAACCGCATAAAATATCACATAAATATACCATAATTCTAGATGAGTCACGGAATTCAACTAGATGTCAGCTTGTTAACTTGAAAATGTTCAAACAATTCAGCATAAACAAGCAACGTGAAGATGGAGGACCAAGTTCTCGACACTCAAAAGTTGAGCATATGTCGTACTAGAAATCGAACGGTGCTTTGCCTCTTGATTTCTAGCCTGTCGCTTCGACCCTTATTTTCTCTTGAATACACCAGACCTAAAAAATTCCTCTCATTTCCCAGTTCTACTCCCAGAAATAGCCCTATTCACCGATGTTTAGCTCTCCCACTCTGGTGTAGCGGGATTTGACCTCAAAGGACCCATCACATCCAAAATTTGGCATAATTTCCGAGATCTACAACTCAAAATACCCCCCAGGCGAGCTGTATTTCACCTTCAACCTCTAACGACAAATTGTTAGCTCTCCAGCAATGATAAGACCGAAATTTGACCTCGAAGGATACTCCGAATCCGAAATTTCTTAGCGTTATCTAGTTTTTTCCTTCCCCATACCAATTTCCTGTTTTTTAGCCGTGATAGATCAAGGTTTGACCTCTATTTGACCTTGAAAGTCGCGTCGGATTTCCCCTAGGTGCATATTTTCAAAGCTCTACCATTTCTGCTTCATAGTTAGAATTACCGTGATCCCCTGTCAGTTTTGTGGGTTGGGTTGTTTTACCACCGAGTTGCACATTTTTGCACACCAATGGGCAAAATGGCCAGGTCACATTGACCCCAAAGGCTCAGAGAAGGTTGGGAGAGGGGACCCACTGGAACAGCTGTTGGGAGACAGATGGTAGCCTCCCGTCAAGGCCATCCAGCGTGTTCTTTAACGTGCACAGGGTATGGCTCTCCCGCACAAGGGACCACGGCTTAACGTCCCATCCGACGGACGGCGGCTTTCTAGGCCCATCGGCTGTCAATCAACATATTGTATGCAAGTCTCAAGGAAAATGGGCTAGGATGTACTAATTGTGCTAAACGTCTTCGGTGCAGGTAGCATCACAAGTACATTGCAGTATCGCGAATGCAGTAGAATGTTAGTAAGGGTGCCATATAAAAAAAATAGCACATAAATACTTCTAAGGACACGCGATTATGCATTCTAGAGGCATTCTCGAAGAAGCTATCAATCACGAACGAACTTGACGAGAAGATGTTAAAATGGCAAGCGTAATATTTTACTTATAGAAATGCATCATACAATCGATGTTAAAAACCAACAATTTTTTAAACCTAATAATTTGAAAAAAAATACTTTATTTCATTTTTTATATTTATATCTCTCCCTTCCCCCCACCTTTCCCTTACACCTCAAAATCTGGAACCGAGTTTCAAGAATTTGAATTAACTGTTAACATTACACTTGAATGCACTTTACATTCTTTCAACGTCATATTATATGAGAAAGGGGGTGGCTCAGTCAGTAGCACGCCAGGCTCATAATCTACAGTTCCCAAGTTCAAGTCCCACCTGCACGCCAGGCTCATAATCTAGTTCCCAAGTTCTAGTCCCACCTGCACATCAGGCTCATAATCTAGTTCCCAAGTTCCAGTCCCACCTGCACACCAGGCTCATAATCTAGTTCCCAAGTTCTAGTCCCACCTGCACACCAGGCTCATAATCTAGTTCCCAAGTTCTAGTCCCACCTGCACACCAGGCTCATAATCTACAGTTCCCAAGTTCAAGTCCCACTTGGGCCAGCATCAATTTATTCTACAATTCCCAGGTTCAAGTCCCACCTGGGCCAGCATCAATTTATTTATCTCTGCAAAACTCCCTGCTCTTCATCAGTATAGGAAACCAACGGCCTTGGGAAGGCCATGGTCCATCAGATGGAGCATTAAGCCGTGGCACTATGTGCTTGAGAACCATACCCTGTGCACATTAAACAATCATACTGGGTGGTCTTGATGAGAGGCTACCATCTGTCATTGTACTACTGACTGAGCCACCCCTGCCCACAGAACAGAGGCGAAACAAGCAGTCATATATCTGCATATGATATATTTGTTGTGGAAATCTGACAGAATTGTTCTAATATCTTTTCCAAGTTCAACAGGTTTAAATGCTTTTGAATAGTAACTCTTAAACATCAATAATAAATCTGTGATGACCAGCCATAAGTCAAAAAATGTCTTTTTGAGGTAAGATTATATTTTGTAAAAAAAAAATTATACTTCTAAAAACCAATCATTTCTGACTTACACTATGGCAAGACACCAGAGAAATATGTACACATATAAATATATACAGATAGAACATTCATGTTGAATCTATGTGTTACCACAAGCATGATTCAATTTTACAACAAGCTCATTTTTCAACTATTTAAACCAGGAGTCTCCAACCTTTTCACCATTGCTCAAATTGCCAGCACTAATAATATCTCCCCATATAAAACTGGGTCCTACTTTCATACACCTTCCCAGTGTACTAGTGGCGTATTTTGAAAATATGTATGTGGGGGGGGAGTTTTTTTATTTCAAGATTAAAAAATAGGTAATCAGTAAGTAAATAAAAACCAATGATATATTTTGCATCAATGTTTGTGTGTTACAAAATATTTCAAACAACAATAACATACATAGGCATGGCAGAAACTAAAAGCAATATGATTGGAAAAAAGATAAATCTGTGAAATTATATATACATCAGTGTACATAACTTTTAAATTTGAATATCAAACAAAAACGAAACAAAACTTTGAAAATTTGTAGATATATGATTAAAATTTCAAATCACCACCATCATTATCCAATTTTTTTCTTGATTCGTGTGGTCATCAGTTTGGAGACACCTGATTTAAGTTAAAATTACTTTTCTTTTATACTACTTTGTACTGCTGAGGTAGCATTGAAACTGTTTTAAAAGTAAGAAATATAATAGCTAAATAATATCTCCTGATAATTTATAGCATGTAACCATAAGTAATTCTATAGCACAATTACTATATATTAGCCATTTCTCTCAGGTTCTTATCCACTCGACTACTAGCTGGATGGACTTATTTTGATGAGTTAACCGAGTGTGACTTAATTAAAATATATTTATACTTAATTCTTACTACATTTCTAGTATTGAACTGTGACACAATAGTATGAAACATCAACTAATCATTCATTATTAAACATGAGAACCTATCAAGTTATGCTAAATAATAAATAAACTCGACATATTTGGTATTAACCTATAAATTACCACTTTGAAGTCTATTTAAATTTTAGAGGAAAAATTGTCTTGAGCCAGGTGGAATAATATGAACCCACGTGGGTCATATCCCACCAGCTCAAGAATAAATTACCACTTTGAAGTTGATTTAAATTTTAGAGGAAAAATTTAGGTTACAACTACGAGGTTAAAAATTAATTGAAATTTAAAACAAGAATTGAGTGATTGATAATGACCTTATGGAAGACTTCCTTTTTTTTGAAGCCAAGAAATCTTTTCAAGCAAAGCAGCTGAACAATCACATAGTTTACAACTAGCTTGGCATCTAAAGCAGTGGTTCTCAACCTTTTATGCTTCACGTACTCCCTGGAAATGTGTCTCATACTCCCTGGAACTGACATACTCCTTGTAAAGATAGATAAAACTATAGTTATAGTATAACAATGGTTATTTTTACTTTGTCGTGGCCGAGTGGTTAGCGCGCTTGGTTTCTGATCTACGGGACCTGGGTTCAAGCCCCAGGTAAAGCATGGATGCTTGTGTGTTTTTCTGCTGAGGTCCTGCCATCCTCTCAGACCTTCTACTCTGGCATATAAACTGACAGGCTCCTGTCAGACCTCTGTGGCAAGCAGCTGCTTGAGGGGGTATTTATTTTTTTATTTTATTTTTACTAGATCTAATGACTTTTGAGCTCTTGTGGCATACCCAACAAAATTTTACTGCATACCCTACGTTGAGAACCCCTAATCTAAAGGATAAAGGGGAAAAAAGGGCATTTCCTACTAGTATGGCTAAAGATGGGATGTGAGTGAATAATTAATAGGCAGAACATATGAGAACTGGCATATGAAGCTGATAGTTGGTATTCAGATACCAGTTTCTATCTGAAAGTGAGGAAATCAGCCAAATGTTACTTTTGCTAAATACTTCAAAGATCAGTTAACAAAGACAAGTCAGGGTTGGGTTGTTTTAGCCTATGGACAACTATTAAGAGAAATGTGTGCAAGGTATGGCTCTCCTACACCATGGGGCCACAGATGGCAATGAAAGGCAGCCTTTCCAAACCCATATGTGTGTCTTGTCTGACCAAGGGCAGAGTGGAGATTTAGCAGAGATAACTTGTCAGTGCTGGTCCAGGATGGGCCTCAAACCTGAAAGCTGCATATTACAAGCTGGCCTGCTACTGACTGAGCCAAAGGCCACCCCTGAGAACTCAAGGCGAGGGTTGTTAACACTTAGTTTTTCTCCAACACAATAATTGGGATATAGTGATTAGATTTGAAACTCTTAACAATTTTTCGAATTTGATCCAGGTAATTAATATTTGGATAATCAGTGCTCTACTGTAGAACATTTTTGTACTTTTTAGAATTACACCCATAGTAATCTAAGTTTCTACTTCACCATAAATCACAAAATACATTAGAACAGGGCTCGACAAATTCCAGGTGCCTAAAAACTACATTGTGGAGCATAATTTTCTAGCAGTATGCCATTTACTGTTCTAAATATTCAAACACCCAAGTAACTGAATTTTGAGTATACTTTCCAACTGAGTGCACCAATACTTTTAGCTTCCTGAAGAGAGGGCAAGCTTTAGAACATATTGATAAACAGTACACATGACTGTAGTTAAGAAATAATTTTGGATTTCACATCATTCAATTCATTTTGTTTGCATTGTTCCATTTTGCATTGCTGCAAGGTATTTTTTATTCAAAGTATGCAATGATTTTGAGCCTCAAAATTATCTTTGTTTTAAAACATTTAGGTAGTATTTTTCTTTTCATGAGAAAATAAATTTTCAAATTTCTTACTTAATATGCAAATATCTGAATTTTTCCCACTAATTTGCAAATAATTCTGGAAAGCAGTTCCACTGTTTGTCCCGCTAGTTAAGAAATATTAATGAAGTTTAATAGTTCTGCGAATCTATCCCAGTATCTAAAACTTTGAGCTAGCTCCTTCATCTGATCAGCTTTATCAAGCCTTGTATTATAAAAGTATTTGAAGTTAACATTAAATTTAAATTTCACAAGTAGCAAAATACTCACATTCTATGAAAGGATGCATAAAATTGTTTATACATAATTTATTACTCGTTCTATTTTTTATTTGTTCAGTCACATTGACAAGCACAATATTATAAACTAGAGATCTCAATTAGTGAAAGTTTTAATGTACAGTCCTACAATTACCAGAGCAACAATACGTAGAGCATATCATATAGAATTTAAAAGTGGTATGAACTATTATAAATTTATTGATATTTTTAATCAATCACAAGGCTTGAAAAAAATCCTAGTGATTTACCAATCAAATTACAGTGACTTTCTTTTCAGTAAAAACAAACCAGAACTGCATGATTTTAAATTTATAAACTAGAACCAAAATGCCCATGTAGTAAAAGATCATGTGAAAAGTAATTATTTTATTCCATATCATTCATATTATTATTGAAGAAATATAATTTAATATTTTAAAGAAGCCAACATATTTACAATTAATACACTTTGTACAAATCATTCTAATTTGCAATATTTTCCCTGGCAAAATCCAAGTTTGCTAACTCATGGCTACTTCTTGTTGACAGACATTTAACAACTTTAGTAGATCTTGATAAAGAGGATGTTTAGGCCCATGACTGATACTGAGAGCATGTTCAGCCTGGAAAATAATATTTGCATAGTTTCATTTTCTAAAGTAACAAAAAATAGACATCAAATTAATAAATATATAACTTCTTAATACCCCTCAGTTTTTTAAATCTATTAATTTAATTCAACTTTGTTAGATAAAAATTAAAAATTAACAAATCAGACTTTGATTGGGTTGGTTTGTTTTACCTCTGAGCAGCACTTTTTTGCACACCATGGGCTAAATGGCCAAGTCACAAGGACCCCAGAGGCTCAGAGAAGGTTGGGGGAGGGAAACCACTGGAACAGATGTTGGGAGACAGATGGGGTAGCCTCCCATCTGACCATCCAGGGTGTTCTTTAATGTGCACAGGTTATAGCGCTCTCGTACACGGGGCCACAGCTAAATGTCTCATCCGATGGATGGCAGCCTTTCCAAGCCCATTGGTGTCTCCTACTGACCTTGGGAAGGGCAGGTAATTTTGCAGAGATAAATCTCAACGCTGACCCAGTTGGGACTCGAACCTGGGAACTACAGATTACGAACCTGGTGCACTACCGACTGAGCCATCCTCGCCCCATCAGATTTTGATGATGTAATTCAATATTTTAACAATTATGAGCATATTCTTCCATAACTGAAATTTCCTAAGAACAACCAGACTACAACTGGTTAAATTTAACTAAAATTACCTTAGATAGGGTCTTTTAACCTTCCTACACCAAATTCTTGGCATGTAAATATCATTTTAAATTTTCCAATAGTGAAAAGTCAACTTGTCTTCTCTGATTTAGTCATCATCATCCTCAAGCAGCCAAGGGCTACGAAGGTCCAACCATACCGTGCAATTTAGTTCTCCAAGCAAGTCTGTCCTGAGCTATATCTGCTACATCTGGGCACTGTACACCAATTCTAACAAGGTCCTGTTTGACACTGTCTGCCCACCGCATCCTAGGTTTCCCCTTTTTTCTGATGCCTAAAGGCATCAGAAAGAAATATAGATTGGCGAATAGGTTCAGAAACCTATTCGCCAATCTATAATTATCCATATGGGCAACATGGCCAAACCAACAGAGTCTCTCTCTGCACAATATGCTGCTTAAAGGAGGTTGCCGAATCCTTTGCCTAACCTCATCATTAGTTACAAAGTTAAACCACCTAATGCCCAAGATACTGCGTAAGCATCTAGAATCAAAAGCATCTAGTTTCCTGTTACCTTGTTTATACAGCGTCCAAGTTTCACTACCATAACTAACCCTAGAAAGAACCAAACTATTATACAGTCTAATTTTAGTCTTTAGGTGTAAACGCCTATTTCTCCACACTCTCCATAGATTCTTAAAAGTCCCGGCAACAATCCCTATTCATCTGTTAATCTCATGCCACACCTCACCAGTATCTGTTACATAGCTCCCAAGATAATTAAACTGTGACACCTGCTCAAGACTGCAACCATTCAGATTAACTGAACCACAGCCTGCCTGACCAATTTTCATCACTTAAGTTTTCTCCCTGTTTATAACCAAACCTACTCTACTACCAGTCTCATCAACAGCTCGAATGAAAGAGTTCATCTCATCAACATCATTTGCCAAAAGGGCTAAATCATCAGCATAATCTAAATCAGAAATTTTCGTATCTCCAGTCCTTTCCCTTGAAGTGAATTTTGCATAACATAATCAATAACCAAGCTAAAGAGAAAAGGAGACAAAATGCACCCTTGTCGAACACCAGAAGTAATGCTAAACCAATCGCTACAAGCCTTACCAACTCTCACACACGACTCAGTGTTATTATAGAGAGCTTTCATTATGTTAACTAACTTGTCTGGTATACCATATGATCTCACAATCAAACACAAATTATGATGATCAACAGAGTCGAAAGCCTTTTTGAAATCAACAAAGCTAGCAACCAAAGGTTTCTGAAACTCTAAACATTTCTCAAGAATCTGCTTAAGTGAAAATATATGATCTACACATCCCCTACCACTTCTGAATTCACATTGCTCATCACACAATTGACTGTCACCCAGATTCTTAATTCTATTAAGCACAATCATGGAAAGAACTTTACCTGGAACAGAGAGTAGGCTGATACCCCTATAGCTATCACAAGAATTATGATCACCTTTTTTGAAAATAGGGATAACAATAGCTCTGGTAAAATCCTTAGGAACCATGCCTTTATCATAAAAGATATTCAGAATTTCAGTCATCCAAGTGGTAACTGAAACATTTCCAGCTCTAAGCATTTCTGTAGTAATTTCATCTACCCCTGGGAATTTATGAAGTTTAAGTTTAGAAACAGCCAAAATCACTTCAGATTGTGTTATAGGGCCAACATTAAAGCCACCAATGCATCTATCATCATTACAAACAATGGGAGTAGAACTAATTACATTGTTTAGAACATCACTGAAATGCTCAGCCCACCTAGTCATGACAGAATCCTCACCTTCTATAACCTTACCTTGTTTATCCTTCAATCCCTATACACCTGTTCGTTTTCTACCACACAAAACATTAACTATTTGATACAGCTCTCTGCTGTTGTGCTGTCTAACTGCTTCATCGGCTTTGTCAGCCAAGCCATCAAGCCAAAGATTCTTATCAGCAGCTAACTGATCCTTTACATGTTTATTAAGTTCTCTGTAGTGCTTTCTATTAGGACTAGTAGGGTATTGATTAAGGGCATTCCTGTCGTTCTTTCTTTCTGGAATAAGCTCAAGTGCCTTATCACTCAGATAATTCTGTCTCCTCTGCTCATTTTTTCCTAAAAGAGTACTGTTAGTTTCCAAAAAGGCCTGTTTAAAATGGTCCCATTTTTCCTGAACTTCAGTAGTAGGCAAATCATGACTGTCATAATGACTAAGTAACCTATCATGGTAAGCTTTAGCTATAACTGGGTCTTTCAGAGCTTCAGTATTAAAGGTATATTTTTTAACCCTAGCACAATACTTTGAAGTTTAAGTTGCAAGACACTTTTAACAAGATAATGGTCAGATCCAATTTCAGCTCCCCTATATGACCTGGTATTCCTAACAGAACTAGCCCATTTGCTGTTAATTAATATATAATCAATCATATTCTTATACAGCCCATCGGGTGAAATCCATGTGTACTTATGTATGTCGCGGTGTTTGTAATAAGTGTTAGTTATTCTGAATCCATTGAGTTTACTACCTGTAGGAGACGTTGCACATTGCCATTGCAGTTACCAATACCAAAAGGGCCTATTACTCCTCCCCAAAGGTCAGAGTCAGTACCAACTTTGGCATTGAAGTCACCTAGAACAAGGGTAATATCTCCTTTCTTGACAGAATCCAAAATATCCTTAAGTTGTCCGTAAAACCTATCCTCATCTTCATCAGCATCCTCAGTGGGGGCATAACAGCAGATAACATTCAAATCTTTAATGCTTGTCTGAAATTTTGCTGTAAGAAATCTTTCATTAATGCACTCATATCCAGAAGAGCATCATAGTGTATCTGCTGAGAAACAGACCCACGCCTTGGTGATGCTTATTGTCATTCCTCCCTGAAAAGAGAAATTTAAGATTATTTTTAAGAATCTGACCTTTATCTGTCCATCTGGTCTCTTGCAAGCAGAGAATATCTAAATTATAACTGTGGAATTCTTGTGTGAGGACATCAAGAGAAAAAGCTCTGTGCAGAGTCCTCACATTCCAACTACCTAGGAGAGAAATGGTTAGTGGGATGTTTAAAGAAACTATGTTTATTGAGAGAGGGAATGCCGACAATATCAAACATCCCTCTAATCGCAGACATGGGGCAAAGACCCATTCCCACACCACTAAAGGCTGAAGCCATCTACACTGGAAGACTTCCTCCAATGTATAATTTGACGATGCCAATAGAAGAAAAGAGTTCAGGTGCCTGTGATGACCTCTGCTCAGGATTATCCACCAGCTGATAAACATATCCTGTGAATCTATTCACTTGGGGCTGTCAACCCACAAACAAAGAGAAAACACAGCGGAAGATTTTCCCTCCACAGAAGCCCACCAGTGCAGCAAAATCAGGATCCATAATCAAGCTCAAAGCCATAATTCCGTTCAGGTTGGTATATATGGTCAGCACCAGGACCCTGTGTGGTTGACCACTCCTCAGCAGGGTAGAAAAAAAAGAAAAGTAGCCACAGATGTCCAGATCAGTAGGCCACACTAATCTGGCAGCCCTCCCCATCCATTCACTTCCGCAAGAGAGTATCTCTTTTTAAAGGTACTAACGGTCTGCACCACGAGAAGGCGGGGTCGGACATTAGGTGCTACGCCTAACCGGTTCTATGCATCATCACAGGAGATTGATGCATAGCTCTCCTTCCAGTGACTACCTAGCTACCATTTACACCTTCCATTATTGTTCTATACCTCAACTACTGCCTACCATAATAAAATGCATAGACAAAACTGGATTGATACATAAGATTCATAAAGGAATTAAATTTAAACATAATCACTCTTGTCAACCACCCACCCCATCCAAAATCTACAGAATCTAAATTTGCAATATATATAAATATCTTTTATCCCACATTTCACGCATAGTAAACAGCATATTTTGCATTCATATAACTTAAAGGTCCCAATTTCTATTACCAATAATATCAAGCATTTTATTTTAAATGCCTGAAATAGAATACCACCAACTGGTGGAATTTATAAAATTAAATAACCCTAACCACATGTTGAATTTTAACAGTTATGTTCGCAGAGCATACTGTACACTAAATGTTAGAATAGAACACCTTGGTACCTGGGTTCAAGCCCCAGATAAGGTATGGATGTTCATGTTGCTTTACTGTTGAGGTACTACCATCCTCACAGATCTACTATTTCATATAAACTGACAGGCTCCTGTCAGACCTCTGTGGCAAGCTGCTGCTTGAGGAGGTATTTATTTATTTTTACAGCTCTACCTCAAATCATACTACAAAACAATTTACCCAAGAATTTTAAAACACTGATATTCTACTACCCCTAATCATGTTAATTTATTTACTGAAATTTATTTATTAATATTAATGAGGATATTACTCTCTAGCCCCCTCTGCTTGGAATTTAATCTTCTGCAACCACAAACTTAAAATGTAAATGACAGGACCATCACCAGAACACCTGGCTTTATAAATACTAAGGCGTTATTGCTATTTAATCAGTCACCTATTGATGTCTTACAGAACAGCAAAACACAACATGATTTTAAAACAATTTTAGAATTTTTAATCTTTCATATTTTAAGTACTAGTCTGAATAAGGCATTTATCAGATTTTAACTATTCATCATCAAAATATTATCAAAGTAAGCTGCCATTTCAAAGCACAATTGCACCATTATTTCACAAGTTTGTTCAAAACAATGAGAGAATACCCATGAGGAGCAACCTGAAACTGTCTCATTCAACTGTTGCAATCATCATGTGACAGTACATGAGTGAACATCTTAATCTGAAACTTCAGGTCATTTCTACAATCATCTCCAATTCAAAACATGGACCAGCACAAGAATTACATCTAGCTACAGGAACTTTAGACCATAAAGTTTTCTATGTAAGTTACGAACTAATTCATCATAAGTAACAGAATATTCCATTCCTTTGTAAGTAATAGAATAATTCCATTCCTTTGAGCAATGAGCATTTATTTATACAATTCATTTAAGTAGACTGATGCACTCTTAAACTTTTGATTGATGCATTGTTTTAAAGATTTAAAATTTAATTTTAACAGTAAAAATTATTAAATTTTTATTTAAGAGTTGTTTCATTATATCTTCTCTAAATATATTGGGCTTGCACAAACCAAAAATATTTAACACATCTGAAAATAGCCCCACATTTGTAGCATTTGATATTTTTTTGAATACACAATAACAAGAGAGATTATCTAAATAAATGCAGTTTATAAAAGCAACAAAATAGAATCAGAAATAATTTCTACCATTGAATAAAGAATAATCATTTTCATACAGTTTAAACATTTAATTACTGCTACTGACAATCATGGTGCAAAAAATAGAACATTAATGCAAATTTCATACCTCAAGAAGATGTTTTTCTGAATCCTTTAACCGACCAATAAGGTGCTCAATTTTCCCAACTTTGAACAACTGAATCCCAAAATTTGGATGGTAATTACCATAATACAACCTAAGGTAAAAAATCAAAATAGTTGTTATTTCATCATAATAAAACTTCAAGTAGTATTCATGCTTGCTAACCACTGTATTAGCAATGTCATATTAAATTTTCTAATTCCCTCTTTCATTCCCTATTTAATGCAATCCTGTTTAATGTAATGAATATTAATGTATCAATTTACTTATTCTTGGAAAATAAAAATCTATAAATTACAATAATTTAATTATGTGCAGAATTAATTGCATTACTATTATATTATTATTCTTCAAATGGGGGAGGAATTTAATTCCTCTAAAATATCCCAATAACAAAAAAAAATGATGAAAATACAGAATTGAGTTCTGTAGGAAAGAGCATTAGAACTTTACAAGAACAGACACATATCAACTAGTATCAAACTAAAACCTTCCAATAGCAGCAATCATTCACAGTCATCATTTATATAAAACTATACCATAATCAATTTTATCAAGTTCTCATAATTACATCTAAATTCTATCACTAAACTAAAATAAATCAAGCCATTAACATATTGCATCAAATCATACTAGTATAATATTGAAATCTAAATACTGCATGAACTTTGGTGAACATTACTATTACTTCCTGTATCTAGGTCATTTATACATGCCGACTGAATCCAAAATATGAGTCTGAGGATGTCTGTGTCCTTTTTAGTACAAAAAAAAATAATTGTCATTTAAAATTTTTCTTACATCTTATAAAAATATACTTTCTTTTTTCATTTGATACATATTATATTAAACTAGGACATAAATAATTTGTTAAACCATCTGATCACCTCCTGATATATGCTATTACTGATTTATTTGCTAACATTACTCTATGCTGAAGCAACCACCTGATTAAGCTCATAAGTTTGATTTGAATTATTATCAGTAAATTTTTAAGTTTCAAAAATCTCCTGAAAATTAATTAAAAAAACAGCTATTTTTGAAAACGGAAGATTTTGGAAGTAATTGCGAAGTACACACATCTGTTGTTTTTTTCCCATTTTACACTCTTTTCTGCCTTAATTGCTATTGCTTTCAAATCCTGATTTTACCTGATTTGGAATAAAAGCCCCTGTATATTGCAGTATTTCAAGATATGTACACCCTGATGCTTTGCAAGTGAAAAAACCTTTAACTCATTAGAGTAAAATTTGTGAGCTGTCCTAATATGCCAAATGAAAAAGTAATTTTAAAAAAATCATCACTCAAGCAGGTGTTTGTTACAGAGGTCTGAGAGGAGTCTGTCATTTAATATGCCATAGAGAGGATCTGTGAGGAGGGTGAGGCCTCAGCAGAAGGAAATGTTTTATAGCGAAATGTCACAAGAAATAAAAAACCTCAAAAATTACCTAAATCTTCAAATTAATCAATCAAATAAGCAAGCTTCCAAATTTGAGCAATTTTTTTACTATTTAGAGTTCTGAAAACGAAATATTTAACACTATGATGTTGCTCTATTTTATGAAGTTACCTAAAAATTATAACATGATTTTCTGATGAAAAACCTCAAAAATTACCTAAATCTTCAAATTAATCAATCAAATAAGTAAACTTCCAAATTTGAGCAATATTTTTTACTATTTAGAGTTCTGAAAACTGAAATATTTAACACTATAGTGTTGCTCTACTCTACAAATTTACCTTAAAATTATAACATGATTTTCTAAAATAAATGTAATTTTAGAAGTTTGGGAAATGGTTTTCACTTTGCATCAATTTTAAAAAGTGTTCAAGATATCAGATGTAACAGCAGCATCTTGCTCTAAAATATTTCAGCTTCAATAACTCTTTAAAGTAATAATTTTGTAAAAATATTATTCATGAATGAGTGGGTTTCAAAATCACGCCTCCCATTTACATGCCAAGTGCTACTGGGAGGTGTGGTTCGAATCCCACTCATTAGTGAATAATTTTTATCCCACAAAATTATTTCTTGAATCATATGCCAACATGTATCTGTATTTCTTATTCGTTGATTCTAAAAAAGTAATATTTCCGAAAATAAAAATTTGGATAAATTTGAAATTCTTCCGCAACATTTTTGTGTAATAAAACTTATTTCAAAGTTAGGGAGCTTAGAATGTGGTTTTCCTTTCACATACGATGGAATTTTCCTCTCACTACATTTGGTAATATAGTGTATAATCTCTTTAATAAACCACGAATAAATACTGTAAATAAGTCTTGATGCCCAATTCTGCTACGATTCACCAGTGCACCACATTGAGTATTACATTTGTTGTATACATAATTCTGAGCATGACAATATGTCGTTCACCAAGTCTAGGATGCGGACATTTTATGTATTATCCCAGATGTTACTATACCATCCTTATTGTATCGAGACTTATTGTACAGTATTTATTCGTGGTTTATTAAAGAGTTTGATCCTACTGTGCCTCGTAATATTTAGAGTGTATAATCTCATAATCTATATTCTTTTAAGAGTTCATCTTCAATTATTAGGAGAGAGGGTACTTTGAAAAGAGAGTAATAGTTTTCCCATGGACACTTGCAACTAATTAAAATGACAATAGACATAATCTTATTGTTACTTAAATAAATCAATTGCATCACTTAAATGATGACTCCCTATTGTGTCGGTGCCCATAGGCTTGTGCCTAATGAGAAATACAGCCTGCTCAGGGAACAAACTTAGTGTCATTTAGGCAGATAGTATTTTCTAAGTGATACTAATATATATATTTTAGAGACAATATTTATATTCATTGGTTTATTCAATTAAACACATTTTCTCAATTGCAAAATAATTTTCTGTTTACAATAAAGAAACTATATTTTTGTGATTCTGCCAAATGTTTGCTGAATATGCATTTGAAATAACTCTTGGGACTATAATAAACACTAATCATGACTTTACTAAAAGTATATCCTATGCCTCTTTTCCAATTTAATATTTAGAGAATTACATTCAGTCATCTCTGAACCATTTCAGAGAACTACTAACCTTGCATGATGAAAATTACGATTTGGGAGAGTGAAAAATCGGAGGAAATCAAAGCATTTATGGAAACTAATAAATTCCCATGTTTTGCAGAATTTACTCAATAAATCAATTTACATAAAATAAAAAAAAAAGGTTTGGCACCTCATGAGTGTCGAATGGTTTATGGGTGGAAAAAAATTAGCCTTCACATTTCAAACAATCTGAGTTTAGCAATGATCATTTTATGGTACCCATTAGCTGATTATTAATTAAATTTTCCATCTTATAACAAAAAACTTAAATCGGTTTAGTTACATATTTGCAGTACAGAAAATCTATGGCATGAATACTTTTTGATATTAATGAAATTTAGCTTAATCACTAATAATCAACAATACATAGTAGGCATCATCCAATGATAAACAATAGATATATTGCAAAAGCTAACATTTACAATACAGAGAGAATAGCAACAATTATTGTGCCCTTTTCTATGGTGATTTATTTGAGAAAGAGCTTGGATCACCAACAGTGGCAAGTTTTGTATGCAGGACAAGAAATGATACACACCACAGCCAACTCAACTGCATCCATAAGTTTTTGATATTAAAAGTTAACCTAACATTTAATTAATAACTAAGAATCAATTCATAAACATTATTCAATGATTAATAATCTCTAAAAGCCATTGAGCAGCATTTTCATGCATCTCAGATGTAAAACAATCCAAATGCATACCTCTCGTGGTCAGCTACCAAGTTACACGGTTATGGTGAAACAAAACTGGCATCAGCCAACAAATGACAAGCAAATGCAATAGGAAGATAAGTAACATAACAGTAGGTAAAATAAAGTGCAAAACCAATTATAATTCCTTACCATGCAGTAAAAATCTCTCCAGCCTCCATGCCTAATGCTAATATCACAGTTGCAGAATTTGCAAAAAGTAAAAGTTTCCCTTTTATGCGACAATTTTACACATTCAAATTCCTGGTAACATTTTGCCAAATATTTCTGATTGTGAGAACATTTAGGATGGATAGTAAAAACTAATACAAAACTAGTAATGAAACCATTTACTTACAACAACAAATGACAAAGTGCAGAGATAAGAACAGAGACAGTATTACAGTGCTGAAACCAAACTAAAGAGAGGAGCTTTGATCAGGCAATAAAATGGTCAGAGCAATAACCCCAGCTGTCAACTTGCCTCCACTCTAGTGAAATTAAAGTTTTAATCCGTTATCAACCCCTTAGCCCAACCCAAATAACAACATACAAGCATGAGACTCATTCAAGTTGCAATATCAATCATGGACCACAGAGCAGGGAAGTTATCTAATCTGTATTATCTCCTTCACTCTGAAGTTCACGATTCTAAGTAATCTAATTAACGTTTAGTTGGCCAGAGCCGGGAAAGTTGGGTATAGGTTCAATAAACACCCATTTAGAATCAACCTAAGACCTTCAACTCTGTAAAAGAATTTAGGTGTGGACTTTGCCATGTGTTCTTTCTGGAAATGGTAATAGTCAGCTGAAGTCATAGATTTCCTCTGATTGATGTGCAGGTGAGCCCCACAAGCAAGCATAGATTAGGGAGTGGGGATACAACTGCACCTTTAGTACAGTAAAAGAGCTAAACCAGAAACAATTCTCTCCTTTTATTAGCATTCTCCTTTTGGGAAAAGGGCAAAAATACTGTAAAATTTGGGAGCAGATTTTTGTAAGGGTAAAACTGAAAAAAAACACACTAAAAATCAGATTTTTAATGACCAATTTGGATTTTAAACCAAAAATCGAAGAAAATCCAAATAGTTGGCAGCTCTGCGTTTTGTTATTCACTTAAGATTTTTCAGCATCACAACTTCTATTTCCCTCACTAATAAGCAATTGTTTATTCTTATCAGATCATTGTTTTTACTTTGTCAGAGCGCATACAATATAATAAAGCAAGCTTTCATTAAAATCTTTTGGTGTCATAGTCCTTTTACTTCACTGGATGAACTTGATTTTTTTATTACCATAATATTTATATCACTTCAACAACACTAAAATTTTTGAAAATGATATCTGAGTACACAATGATGAAAACTTTCAAGATTTTCGCCATAAACCCGTCATTTTACCGTATACTTTCTGAAATTAACAGTACATTCCCATTAAAATATTTCAAGCTTAAATCCATGTGATGTTTCTATAGTATATATATATAGTATATATATATATAGTTTCTATATTCTATATATTACCAGATCCTTTCTCAGCTGTAGTTAGTGGAGTGGTCTATTGTAAACATCAACAATTTGTAACTTGGTGATTCATGCACCTGGTATGTTGCCAGGTCATAATTTATATTCCACTCAACAAAAAACAATTTTCCCTCTAACTTGAATTCTTCAATCTACATCTCATTGTATTGTTTAATTTATTATTGTGATTAATTTATTACCTTTGAATTATTAATTAGTTTATCACTGTATAATGCTGGATTGTGTAGTGGGCTATAAAAATATCATATTCATTTGTGACACTAAATGTTTCTCATATGAGACATGTTATTA
Organism: Ryuthela nishihirai; assembly: GCA_038380435.1. Classification (NCBI taxonomy): domain Eukaryota; kingdom Metazoa; phylum Arthropoda; class Arachnida; order Araneae; family Heptathelidae; genus Ryuthela; species Ryuthela nishihirai. The sequence continues at coordinate 79,776,599 of JAWZYU010000002.1, forward strand.
AAAGGTTGTTGGTTCACATCCCACAAATTTAAGACAATTTTTCTCCCAATTTAAAAATTACACTGTACTTGTTTGTGTAGATGAACTACAATTAAAAATATGCTGGTGAAAAGTTTAACCCTTCCAGGGTCCTCATGAGCTGCAGGAATTGACAGATTCTGAAACAAATACAGCCATCCTTACTACAACATACAAAACATCAGTTTTAAAAAAAAATATAAAGTCCTGTTTGAATATTTTTTATACATATATCTTATAAAAAATATATAGTTTAGACAATAAATATTGTTTGTTTTCAATTTGATGCAAATTTTAATCTGATGTAAAATATCTGTGGTATGGTTATGATCACAATTTCTAAATAAAGAATTGTGGATTTAGCATTTTCCTTGTGTATTTAATATCAAGTTCTATAAGCCGCCTGATTTCTATTCAAGAGTTGAATCTGAATTATGCCAATGCATTTTTCCATAACTTTTCAAATGCTTCTGAAAATTAGCAAGAAAAGCTTCTTTTCCAAATTGGATAAAATCAGGATTTGAAAGCAATAGCAAGTACATCATTTTTGTCTTTCAGTTTTATTATCTTTCTCATTTAAACACATTTCAGTATTTCTAGAATTATTTTTATCATCCATTGCACAGCTACCTGAAAGGGAAACAAACCATTAAGAGTCTTAGTTTATGGGGACTTCCATTTCCAATAGAATGCACAATCTTGTATAGCTTACACTAATAGATGACACGTCTCCATGTCAATGTTAGCAGTGTGTGCGATATTGATCACTAGTAGTCTATTGTAAACATCCCAATCAATATTGAATGTAGTGGTGCTTGCACAATAAGTTTTTTGACAATTTTTTTGTTTCTTTACATTTATTTAACTATATCATTCTTTTAGAGTTAAGCTACATCTTCACCAGTTATTTTCTTATGAGGAAGCCTTACAACTTATTGCTGTGGCCTTTCGTTTTAATTTAGGTTATTTCTCACTTTTCCAATTCATTTCTTAAAATTGAGTATTCTCAGTAATGAAATCAAAGGGGATTCCCATGGAATGGAAATCAGTGATGGAATCAGCCACCCCAGTGATGGGAGATGGTGATGATGAAATTTTGTCAAGGGGGTCTTCTCTACTGCTACACTAAGGGGGAAGGAATTCTTCTCATTTTACAAAAATTACCACTTCAAGAGTTTATATTCATTGTTTAAAAAGTTTTGGCTATGCCCTTCTACTGATATTAAAATTTTAATGTCCTAATTGTAGACACTTTGTTAGGATCATCAACAAAGTATAACAGCCAAAAGAAAATATGTGGTGATCACTGCAAAAAATAAAACAACCAAGGAACAAATATGCAGTTGCCTTGTGCAATATTGGCTCTTATTTAACTGTTGTGCAATAGAGAAAAATTACACAAAAGTCCCTCTTCTTTCATGTTTATATTTTATACTTTTGTGGGGAAAAACGAGTTCTGCTGATGCATGCAACTCATGGTGCCATCTATGATCAGGAGAGGCACTTTCATTACTTATTGTTCTGAATAAGAAAGTCCCTCATGCTAAAGCACCCATGCATGTCTACTGAGAACTGAGCAATCAGCTCTCACTAAAGAGAATGTAGGTGTCCATATTAATCTCCACCATGTCCATTGATACTATCAAAAGATACTCTGCACTGAGTGCTTTCAATGACTGATAATAACTCTGGAATAATAACTACAAAACTGTCCATTACTCCAACACATATGAGCTTCTGTGCCAATTACGCATCAGTTTAACAATGGTTGCTTTCTATCCTCCTCTGATTGTATGCAATGTTTGTTCTGTAACCTATGGGCAATCATTACAATCTACAAAATAAGTTTTTTGATTTCTCATGAATTACACCAGTACTCTTTGTTCACCATCGAAAGAATACTGAATTCTTTGGAGACGGTTCATTGATGTAATCTTGCCACCCATTACAATTCTACTTCATTAGAAGTTTGACCATTCCTAGGATCCCACAAAGCATGGCTTCTGCAAGCAAATATAATTTTTTCCTGCTCACATTTTTATATCTGATACTATTTTGCATTGCATATGGAGACAGTGTATAACCTGCTCTGTCTTCATATTGGGTTTGTGTCAATTTACTTGTGACCAGTCTCCAAATCTGCAAACAGAATTTTTTTTTTCATTTGAACACATAGGACAAAGAATCCTAGAAGCTACTCCTAACTTTTACAGGCCTTCTGATACAAGGACATGCCCTACTAAGACTGAAGTCACTGCTGACCACTGCCTCAGCTTACACAGCACAAAAAGTTTGCCTTGCTGGAACAGTCCCTAGCTCTCTAACCACTATACCATTTAAAGCTTCTTAATTCATCTGTAATTACTTCAACATTTTTAAGAATTAAATTTAAAGCAAATATGAATGCTCAATATGAATCTAAATATTTTTATGCACAGCCCAATAAAATATTTATTTACTATCATAATGCTTTCTGTTACCTGTAGGGTTCAATAAGCTGAAGACCAATTGTCATTGCTTCTGTCCACCTACTCAACTGTATGCATGCATCAAAGGAAAACTCTAACAACCTTATTCTTGAAATATGTGAATCAGCCAAAAAACCTTCTTGTGACTGTAGGTCTTCAATACATGCACTCAAAATCACAGCTGGGGCAACTAAAAACAAAGCCAGAGAAATTGCCACTATAGTATTATATAGTATTATTTGTAAAATATTCTATTTGAAGAACCACATGCTGAAGAAACTTCATAAACATCTCATACACATAGACTGATAATTAATAAAAATGCAGTCTTACAATTCAGCATTTTATTAATATTTCTTACTAGATCTAAAATGGTTTAATGTTAAATGCAATCTACTAAACTGCAAGTTTATCAAGAAGGTAAATTTTATTGTTTTGAATGTGTCTAGTTAATTATTAAAGCAATGATCTATGAAGTAGTGTTCTGACTGAAATATGAATAAGAGGAAAAGTTTGATGCAAACATTAAGCCATTTCTGGAAAAAAAAAATCATTTGTAAAATGACACTAGCAAGTGCCCTTAATTATTGTTACAAGGTTCATATTCACAAGATGCCTAGTGCACTTAAAAAATGTGCCCATATATACAGGGTTTATTTTCTTTTTGGTTGTGTTTACCTCAGAGCAGCACTTTTTTGCACATGATGGGCCAAATGGCCAGGTCACAAGGACCCCAAGGGCTCAGAGAAGACTGGGAGAAGGTACCCTTGGACAGCAGTTAGGAGAGAGATGGTAACCTCCTGTCAAGACCCATCAAGCTTGTTCTTTAACATATACAGAGTACGAACTGCAGCACATGGGGCCACAGCTTAACGTCCCATCCAATGGATGGCAGCCTTTCCAAGCCCATTAGTGTCCCCTACTGGCCGAGGGCAGAGTGTGGGTTTAGCAGAAATAAATCTCAATGCTGACCCAGCTGGGACTCAAATCTGGGAACTGCAGATTACAATCCAAGAATGCTGTAATGCTCCAAAGATTATTAAATTTTCAAGTTGGACCTTTTGTCTGATCCAAATTTATTCAAAATTTCAGATAGCTTTGTCGGGCGCCAGGTAATATTAACTTGCCAAATAAAGCTGAAATAGGGTTCATTATGTATATAGCATTACTTATCAAGTAAGAATTCAAAAAGGATTGTCAAGTTTAATTAATGTTTAAATCTAATCAAAAATCAATTGACATTGCTCAAGAGAAAAATAGCAAAAATTCAAAAGTTTCTAAAACAAACAAAGTTTATTTCCAAAAAATTCAAAGACTCACCAAATTTGATGAAAGAATACAAAAGTTTGAGTACTAACAACTCACATCTATATAAATATCTACTAAATCTCTCTCCATTACATCTCCACTGACAATACTCATTTTAACTCACTGACAGCACTCTCTCCGCTACACTCATGACTTAACGTCACTTAGTTATACAAGCTGTGTATAAATCTGGCATGTCTATTGCATGCTGGGAAAACATTTGAATAATCTGATGATCGCGCTAGCTATAATGCAAGAGGGTCATGTCCTACATGTGCGCATTAGCGGATGGCAATCAAAAGGTCGGAGATGTGCATGTGCAACTCCTTCGGCTCGGAAATGAGAATTGCGATGTCCAAAAAATTAAATAATAATCCCCAAAATGATAAATAAAATGTAAACAAAGTAAAACTGGTTAAGGAAAAGTAAAAGAGAATGGGTGAACCATCACAACACTACCAACTGAGCCATCCCCACCCACCTATATATATATTTTTTTAAAGCTTGAATCATTCAGGTGCTAAAGCCCACACAGACAGAATTAAAGAAATCCCTTTTGAGTTTAGGATATCTATAATATGCCCCTAATTGAAACACTCAAGACCCAAATTTTTTTCATGATTTCAATGCATTTTCCCTACTTTGTATCAAAAAGAAAAAAATAATATGTTTATATACATCATTCAAGAGATGTTCATTAATGTGATATCAATTAAGCATTTATAAATTTGTAATATTTAAAAAAAAACTCAAAATAATTTCAAAACACTATGGAAAAATGTTTTAGAGCTTTACATAGATAACTAAATAATAAAATTAAATCTACATATATATAAATGCAAATGTGTAAAAGAAATGCTTTACAGTACTAATTTCAAAGCATTTGACTGAAATTCACTTTATGATTTATTCAAACTTTGTAGCAGTGTTTCTCCCCATTATTTTTATTCACATAAATGAAAATTAAGGACCTGACATACATAACAAGATATCTTTTAGAGCAAACTTTATCACAATCCTTTCAACCTCATTGTAATGACTTTTTATCATATATAACTTTACATTCTCCATTTCCATTATTTTCTACAATGTTAATAACAACAAAACTAGTATCAAACTTTCTGAAATAATGGCAAAAAAAAGGGTTGTTGTAACAGTACTAACTAAAAAATGAAGAAAACCAAATTCTAACTGGAAAACTTGGGGAAAGGGTTAAAAATCATGAAAAATGGCAGATATGGAGCAAAGGATTATGGAGAATATACAGAACTTAGTAAAAAGACACAGTGATAGATCTGAAATACAAATGAAGTCTTTTTAAGACTGAATGTCTTAAAACTGATAGACAAGTTTGTTCAATGCACGGTTAACTGCGCCTGATATGGCCATGTAAAGTTGATATTTTATCCATCTGTCTGATTTATTTAAAAGGTCAATTGCATTCAGATATAAAATGATCTCTAAAAGAAACTGTAACAAGACATAAAATAATATCCCAAATTAGTTGCATGGGTCACCTAAGCTCTTATCCTCGTGTCATAATTTCATATTTCTGTGAATTATTTGCACTATTCCAGATGACAATCAAGAACAAATTTTAGAAACAGATTATTATACAATTTACTTCTAATGTAAAAAATCCAATAGAAGGACCACTATTCTAGTACGTAAAAATGCCAATTTAATTGCTTTTATGGAAAAAGACAATATTTAAAAACTTTTTCAACTGCTTAATCTGATTACTAGATTACAGGAGTAATGAATAACAAACAGTTGGATTTACATATTATAGGATAAAAAAAAACTTCATAAAATGTGTCAGTTACATCTCTGTTGCATTTCTGCCTTGCACATTACTTTCCAAAACATTTTTATCTAGACCAGGCCCTAGTCTATTCTATCAACATGTCTCTCCAACACATGACCCTAGTCTATTCTATCAACATGTCTCTCCAACACATGACCCTAGTCTATTCTATCAACATGTCTCTCCAACACATGACCCTAGTCTATTCTATCAACATGTCTCTCCAACACATGACCCTAGTCTATTCTATCAACATGTCTCTCCAACACATGGCCCTAGTCTATTCTATCATAATCATGACAGCAAACTGGGCTTACTAATTTGGCTTGAATGCAATAGTCATGCAAATATGGATATTAACATAGAATTCAGCTGAAAATGAAGCCACTACAAATGAAATTTAGGTCTGTGTTATGGTATCAAAGTATGCAACATTTAAATAATAAAACAATGTAATTACACTTGTTTATTATTGCTTAAAAATGTGGCCTGCCATATATATATTTAGAAGTAACTTATCCCCCCCCCCCCACCTCGCTGCACTTCCTATATAATTTGAGTTTGAGATTTCTGATCTAGACTAGCCATTTTTAGGTACATAACTAAACGATTTTTGGCAATTCATAATACTCATCAAAAATGTATATTTTTGCTTTTTAATCAAGATATTTTCTCAATTTCTTATAAATATATATATATATTTTTACACTTCATTACTCATTAAAAATAAATGTACGTTTGTTTTTAAAGAAGAGAATTTTTCATGCAGCTCTTTAGAAATATAGTTTTTTTTTTTCTTAGTAGCTCTTCATTAAGTTTGGATTGGATGGGTCTGTATGTTTAATGATAAAAACTCTAAACACAATCTAATGAAACAAATGCATGCAATGAAATATTCCACACCTTTATCTTTTTTCATTTGCTTTATTCTTTCCACTGCTTTTTTGGAATTGGCTTCAACCATTTTTGCTGATTCTTTACTAACCACAGTTTTAGTCATAAGTTCATCCTTAAGAAATACATAATTTATTATAACTATGCAAATTAAAATTACATTTTATTTTCAATATTTCATATAATTTAAAAATTTGGTTAAAATAGAATATCAAGGTAATTTACTAAGTAAAATATTATTGAGATGATTAGTCCATTAGTCCATAAGTTCACTCTTAAGAAATACATAATTTTATTATAACTATGCAAAATAAAATTATTTTTCATTTTTAACATTTTATGTATTAAAAAAATTGTTTAAGATACAATATTAAGGTAATTTACTAGGTAAAATATTATTGAGATTAGTCCAATATGCCAAAAAACTAGAAGGGCTAAAAATAATTAAATATATATATCAAGTACACCCAATACTGTTTTTACATGGATTTTTTTACACTATTTTGATTTAACACAGTTTAGAAAAAAATTTCAATTCTCTTTTCACACGATTTATTTTGATCTAACACAGTTCAAACGGTGCCTTTTTAAAAATCTCCATTTGAATTTAATTCTGAAAAAAATATTCCTATTCAAGAAAAAAATTCCTAGAATTTACATTTATAACAAAGATGCCACTTTTAGGGTCACATTTTTTAAAGTAATTTTAAGTTTGAAAATGTACCATAGATACACATTTTGTGCACTACAATCCCCAAAATAAAAACCTATCTACCATGTAAAAACAGAATTGGGTGTATTTCAATGTTAAATCAGATTATCATTAAGTAGTGCTGCCCAATGAGCTTCAACAGCAAGTAAACAAGATGGTTAGAGTATTGTATAAAATTGACTACTTTTCAATGCTATCAGTTGGGTTGTTTTACCTGAGTGGAACTTTTTTTGCACACAATGAACTAAACGGCTAGGTCACAAGGACTCCAAAGCTCAGAGAAGGTTGGGGGAAAGGGACCCACTGGGCAGCTATTAGAAGACAGATGGAAGTATCCTGTCAAGACAATCCAGCATGTTCTTTAATGCACACAGAGTATGGCTTTCATACATAGAGGTCCATAGCTTAATATCCCATCTGATCGATTTATATCAATTCACAGAGGCACTTATTTTTCATCTGGTGCTCTTAAACTTTATACTTATATTTTTAAAATAATAAACAAACAATTAGAGTTTAAACTAAATTGAAAATATGTCAAAAATCATGTAATAGAAATATGAAATTTCTTACAAAAAATTTAATTGTTTAGAAAAGAGAAAGCTATGAAAATTGAGTGAATATGTTTAAAATCTTCTAAGTATCTATTTCTTTGGTTACAGTGATGTTACGTCACCATAATGTAACATACAGGGCAGAAACTGAGAATACTTACCAGATAAAGGTTTGTACATCGTGAACAGTGGCAAGTAAAATAATACTGGTCACTTAGGTGCTTCTGTCTCTCTTCAGTTAACTGCATTTGATCTATGTAACTGATGTAGGCCTAAATTAAAATATAACACAAATAAAAAAAGCAAAATAATTTTAAAATTAAGCTTAAAATGATATAAAATTGATATATTATTGGAGTTAATGAGGTGAGGAGGAAATAATAATTAAAAAAATACAGATAATCTAAGCACATAATTATGAATTTACATTAACAAAATAAGTTATCATGTAAATAGAAAAAAAAAGGAATGCAAATCCACTAAATTTCACCATCTTTGCTTAATCTTAAAATTAACCATCAGTCCTATTATTGTTGCATTAAATACAATAGTGTAATTTAAATTATTGCTGATCTTGCCCCATCACAAATAAATGGCAAATTGTATTTAATTCAGAATGTCCAATCAATGCATAAATAATAACCTATAAATAAGTCCCACTATATATTATTGCAGTATAAGAAACTACTTCAGAATATATTCTTGAAATTATTTTAATCACATATTAAATTACTCAATTATGTGCATATGGTGACTAGAAAAAATATAGCAATTAAGTTTATAAAGTTTGATGAACTGTTGGAGAATGTTAGGGTACTATAGAATGGTAAATGAGCATAGTTTCCCAATATTTATAAGAATTTTTCTGAATTCAGTTAAGTTTGCTAATGTAATATGTAATGCACCATAATTTCTTTGTTTAGCATTCAATTCCTCTAGTGTTTTACAACTTTTTTTGTCGTATTTTGAGTTGTTTTTACTTCTGACCAGATAACAAGGACCCCAAAAGGCTCAGTTAATGTTGAAAGAAGGGGACCTATTGGACAGCTGTTAGGAGACCGATAGAAGCCACTTATCAAGGCCATCCAATGTGTTCATCATTCACAGGGTATGGCTATCATGGCATGAGAACCCCAGCTTTACATCCCCTCCAATGGACAATGGCCTTTCCAAACCCATTGGTGTCACCTTTCTGACTGAGGACAGGTGGGGGTTTAGCAGAGATAAATTTCAATCCTGGCACAGGTGGGACTCAAACCTGGGAACTACAGATTGCAAGCCTGGTGCCCTATTGACCAAGTAAACCCCCATCCTTAAAGTTGTGTTTTTAGATTATTTATACCTTGTGATATATTAAACTTTAATTAGTTAATAATGTTTACTGAAAATTTTATGTACATCTTTATTATATTACTTGTGAGCCATGCACATTCTACATTTCCTTATGAGACGGAAATCAAATCCCCTTTTCTCTCTAATGGGCAATATCAGGTAATTTTAGTATTTTACTGCCAGTAATAAATAGGCACTTTTTGACGTCGATTTCAATTTTAGGGGAAAAATTGTCTGAGCCGGGTGGGATATGAACCCACGACCTCCTGATAACATGTCAAGTGCTCTGGACCACTGAGCTACTGGCTGCCGATCAATATTTCCTCTAATTAACACTATGAACATTCCCTTCATGTCACATGTAGGCGTTATTTTAGGCAATTTTTACCCCTAGCGGCTTTTTATTTGCCAATAGACGGAAAGCATGTCTTACAAGTATGCTAATGATAATAAATATTGAGATAAACTCGACAATTCAACATCCAGTAATAAATAGGCACTTTTTGACGTCACTTTCAATTTTAGAGGAAAAATTGTCTGAGCCGGGTGGGATACGAACCCACAACCTCCTGATAACATGTCAGGTGCTCTGGACCACTGAGCTACCGGCCGCCGATTAAGATTTCCTCTAATTAATGCTATGAACATTCTTTTCATGTCACATGTAGGTGTTATTTTAGGCAATTTTTAACCCTAGCGGCTTTTTATTTGCCAATAGATGGTTCAGGGCACCTGACATGTTATCAGGAGGTCATGGGTTCATATCCCACCCGGCTCAGACAATTTTTCCTCTAAAATTGAAAGTGACGTCAAAAAGTGCCTATTTATTACTGGATGTTGAACTGTCGAGTTTATCTCAATATTTATTATCATTAGCATACTTGTAAGATATGCTTTCCATCTATTGGCTAATAAAAAGCCGCTAGGGCTAAAAATTGCCTAAAATAACGCCTACATGTGACATAAAGGGAATGTTCATAGGGTTAATTAGAGAAAATCTTATTAACCCTATGAGATTTTACTGCTTTCCTGGAATGCAACTTCCACAAACAGAAAGCACCTACTGCATATATACTTCTTGAATATGTAAATTACCCCCAACAAAAAATAATTGTTTTTCTGTTAATTTATTTCAATCTTGAAATTATCAGAAATTATAGTATGGTAAATTGTATCAGAAATTACAGTATGGTAAGATAAAACATGTCTTTCTTGTGCCAAGTAAACTTGTAATAATGGAGATCCAGAGCAGTACCAATTTTCTGCTTAGATTATTTATAAAATTATTTGTTTTTAAACAAAGCAAAAAAATGCATAATAATATATTTTTTTTTAACTTTAATTACAATGTAAATTAAAAAATAACTGTTAAGAAAAAAAATTTCTTTGAAGGGGGGAGGGGTTATAGCACAGGTATATGTTGCAATTTTTAGCATAGGTACTGATCTTAATAAAAAAAAAACAATATATCAGCTTCCAGCAGGTAAAAGGATTGTACTAATTTGACAATATATTACAAGAAGGAATCACAGAAACACTTGTAACCAATACAGAAGGCAAAACTATGTTTATTTCATATATTCTTTTCTTAACCACTTCAGTTATGTTACAGCAAGTTTTCACTGCAAATATTAAGTTGATAATACTCAGGCATATTTCCAATGATAATGAAAATTATAAACTGCATTTTTTGGCACATAGCTAATGTCTTTTACACTGAGAACAATCATATTTTGAGCATTTCCTTCTTACTGGGGAATATCAATATTTTAAATGGCAATATAAATATCACTGACTTATGAAAACAGTTTTGAATAAGTATGATACAGAAACTGTCAACATTTTGTGTTCTTCACTTTAAAAGGATTTAAGAGCAAATTTTCTCTCAATTATGACCAAGCAAATAACCCACACTGTTTTCCTTTTTTTTTTAATTTCCTTTTATTTTTAATATCAAATACAAGAACTGATTAATCCAGGTTAAGTAAAAATGATTATTTCAAACTATAAAAATTACCATGAATTTTAAAATGAGAATATTCTTATTCAAAAATTTAATTTCACATACATTTTAAAACATAACTAAGACACTGAAAATCATTTCCATAATGAAGGGGGGATTATAACCCCCCCCTCCCCTTGAAGGCTTAATAATATATTTTATAAAGAAATGCCCAAAAAACATAATTGATACTCCTGCACTTCCATCTTCATCTATTAGATCCAAACATGTCCACACCCTGCCATATTGGAAATTTCTGGGTACATCACAGCTGGAAATTGTGTTATCTTGCATCTCAAGTTTCCTTTTCCAAAATATGTTTAAACTTTTGCAAAAACTAGACTTTTTTTTTAAAGAAACTGAGACTTACTCGTTTTAAATCCTTTTGTGGTATGTCACAAACTGCTCTAGCAAGCAATGTTGTTCCTTCAAAGACAACTTCCACATCAGGTTCACATGAATGATCAAATATTGATGCACTGTAAATCAGAGAAACACATGCACTATTTTACATTAGATTTCACAATGTTCAAAAAGCTACAATGCAAATATTAGACAGAATGAATAAGACAGCATCTGAAAATAGTAGCAATCATATATTAGGACATCCAACTTGAAACAAAAAATATATATTGTGAACTAAAAAACAGATTATTTGAATACTCTTAATACTGTCAAATTATATGAAAAAGTACAAACTTAGTCCAATCTAAAATTTTCAAAGTTTGTTGGGAACATCTTTGAAAAACATTGCTATACATCAAGGAATCACGTTATCTGTCACTAGGGTGTTTCTTCAACCCATTATTTTATTAAGTTTTAGCCCATTACATACCAATTTATATGATCTAAAGCAGGAGCATACAACTTCTTTTCATTTGGCAGGTCCTTTTGTAATAATGGAGCAACTCTTAGGCCAGAATGTTAATTTACCATTATTATGTTGTATTAAAATGATTATTAAATAGATTTATTAAATATAAAATTTTTATTAAATAAATAAATGTATTAAAAAATTTAATAGTGCATTTTAGTTCAATTATTGTAATAGATTTTAGATACAATTATTGTGAAACACTCATGCAACTATAATGTGTTGAATGAAACAAGATGCTAGCCTAGTTTCTAAATAACAATAAGCACAAACTGCTTTACAGTGAATCACAGTTCCTAATAATATATAAATATTAACACCCATCTATATTAATTCAGTGGGTCAGACAAACCTGATTTGAGGGCTGGATACAGCCCGCAGACAATAGGTTGCATTTCCCTGATCTAAAGCCTAATGTCTGTACAATATTACATCATATGTCCTCACAATGCACTCTATGATAGCTTGTGAACGATATTCTGACACAAAAGGATAAACAAGAAAGGTAGTGAGATATATTTGTTATCTGACTTATATGTACACCATATGCTAGGCTCAAGATTAGTAAACAGATGATTAAGCATAGTAACAACATACACTACCTGCCCAAAATATTATGAACACCTACCTAACACTTCATTGTATAATGGTACAGCTCCCAAATTTAAAAGTTTTCAATTCACTATGCATAGTGCTTGTTGAAATGGGTTTTGAAGTACTGCTGGTGGACATCTCTTTCAGTTGATGAATTGTAGCAGTTCTGTTTTGCTGTATAAAATAAAAAATAAATAAATACCCCCTTAAACAGCTGCTTGCCACAGAGGTCCGACAGGAGCCTGTTAGTTTATATGCCATAGTAGAAGGTCTGAGAGGATGGCAGGCCCTCAGCAGAAAAACGACACAAACAGCCATGCCTTACCCCGGGCTCAAACCCAGGTCCCTTAGATCAGTAGCCAAGTACACTAACCACTCGGCCATGGGACGGGTATAGTATATGCCAAAAAAGCCTGTCCATATTTCAGAGCCTTTTTACTCCTACATTTCCCACAATTGGCAGACATTTTTCAAGACATTTCCATTCATCATACTTGGGATAATGAGTCATCCAATTTTCTGTTGAATTCCATCACCTCCATTATGGATACTCTGGACTATCGCATTCAGTGGTGAGACCTCTTTTGAAGTCGGTCAGATCAGCACTTTTACCCATGTTGCACTTGAATTTGTTTTCCACCATGCCTTTGTGGCTTTTATGTGATGTAGTGACTTAGAATATTTAAGTGAGTAAAAAATTTTCCATATATTGTCATGTTCCATGGTACTTCACACATGATGCAGTATTCACAATAATTTGACCAGGCAGTGTACAATAAACAAATTACTTACAAAATAATAGTATGGTTAAAAAAATTAAGAAATGATTATATTAGCCATTAATGGAGACATTAAAATAATACTGGAACTAAAATATTTGAAGAATATGTTGAGTTAAGAAAGAGGAAACAAAAGTTAATTTCACAAAAACATCACGAAAGTTTCGAATTCATTTCATTCTATGAAGTGACTTGAAGATTGTACAAAACATTAATACTTACCCTAAGTAAAGTCCACTTCCAATGCTTTGCATTTCTGCATCCCATATGCTAAATGTATTAATGACCATCTACTAGAAAATGTGACAAATGTTAGTGAAACTTTAACTGAAACAATGGTACATATTAACAAATACTAAAAAGAATTAAAAAATCTACAAATATCGATTTTTCCATTTTAAATGCAGCTATAAATTAAAATAGCAAACACAAATAACAACAGCAATGATGCATAGCAAATTAAAACAGCAAAGTAACTGCAATGATGCAAATATAATCTTTTTTGGTTCCAGAATGACATATTACTAGAAACTTCTTACAAAAATAAGCTGTGAGCTAATGGATATGGCAAGAGCACTTGGTATATAATCACAAAGTTGTGGAATTCATACTTCACTTGGCCCAAAGTTTTTCTCTCTACTTCTTGCATAATTCCATATAAAATATGCATTCAATAAAAAAAAATGTTGACACTGTCTATTTAGCTCATATAGTTTTGGTTTTCTGAAACTGAATTCACAATATGTTCAGAGTAACTCTGAAGTGCTTTAGAAACAAAAAACTTTAGAACCTTATTTCCTTCCCCCACCAAAAAAAAAACTAAAACAGTCAATTTTATATATGAAAAAGTACCTATAATTGTGAGTAATAAAATAGCAAAAAGTAAAAAAAAGTTTAAAAAATTTAAATGGAAATTTTATTGCATTATTTTTATTTTAGTTTCAGCAGATTTTTAAAAACAACTTTTTGCTAATTTTTCTAAATTACTTCATTCTGTCAAATAAATAGTTCATTTTAAATCTTTCCTTTAATGTTTTCTACATTTTTTAGTCATTTATGCAAATAACAATACATATAACAACATATATAATATAACAACATAATATATATAACAATAATAAACAATATAACAACATATATAATACAAATATACACTGCTGGCCATTAAAAATGCAACACCAGGAAATACAAGAGATATCAAAAGCCATATTTAGTGAATACATAGCTTATGTTACAAGAATCAAATGATTACAAATACAACTCAGACTTGTGGAATACAAAGAAATCAGTATCTTGTGTAGCCACCAAGAGTGGCAATAACCACTACTACACAGTCTGGCATTGAGAGGATAAGATGTCAGATGCATTTAGGGAATGTCAGTCCATGCAGTTTCAATACATAGCCGAAGTTCATCTATTGTAGCAGCTGCTGGTGTCTGGTGTGCTAGTCGTCATGAGATCATGGACCAGACATGTTCAATTGGGGACAGATCCGGTGAATGTGCAGGCCAAGGCAGAAGTGTCACAGGTGGCTATCTAGGAATTGTTGGACGATGCATGCCACATGTGGTTGGGCATTATCTTGTTGGTAAATGGCACCAGAGAGCTCCTGAAGATAAGGTACGACCACAAGCTCCAACCCCTCAATGATATAATGCTGGCTGTTCAAAGTACCGGTAATGCGTGCTTGAGTGGAGTCCAATGGCACCCCATACCATAACACCAGGAGACAAACCTGTATGGTGCTGCATCATATATGTCTCACTGAGCCTGTCGCCGCGGTACCCCCAGATACAGATTTGTTCATCATGGTGTTGCATACTGAAGCAGGATTCATCTGAAACGATGATGAGATGCCATTCACACATCCATGCACAATGTTCTTGGCACCATTGCAGTCACTTATGCCTGTGTCATAGAGTCAATGGTAGCCGTAGCAATGGCCGCCTAGCAAAGATGCCCCAATGTTTGCCCAGACTAAAGATGCTCAGATGTCGAACTGTACATACAGACATTGGTTGTTGTGTAACACACCCTAACTGTTGAGCTAAGGTGTTTGATGTGGCTGTATGATCATTCAAAGCCATGTGCACAAGATGTCTGTCCTCTCATTCATTTGTGTGACACAGCTGTTAATATCTCTCATGTCGGTGAGTTCGTTCCTCCTCTACCCACTGATGCCATATTCTCAATTCTGTGACAGCATTCCATCCAACACGAGCACCTATGTCTTGGTACAATAATCCACCTTCCAGTAATCCCAAAATTCTCCCTCGATCAAGTCGGAAACCTGGTATTATGGATGTCATGTTCTTCGGCAGGGCACATTTGATCCTTTAGTGTGTAAGAACTGCAAGTAAACACAATTCCAGTGGCTCTTTGTAATCTCTTCCTATACCACTTCCAGGGGGCATTACTGTCACACATGATGTGCATATGTGTTGCGCTTTGAATCATTTACATGTTCTCCCATGGACTACCCATCTTGCATATTTCGGGACAATCTGATTAGTTCTTCCTGGTCTTGCAATTTTAATGGCCAGTAGTACATATATATACAGAAAGTAGAATTGTGAAAAAATTAAATATAAAATATTTCAAAGGACATAAAGTTTAACTGATACACTGAATTCAAGTTCAAATCATTTCCAGACTAAGCTTGATAGAGCTCTAAATGTTTTGTGTAAGAGTGTATCTTTTTTTTAAATTAAAAGTTTGCAATCTCTATTAAAAAGAAAACTTCAATCTTATAATATGGTACTAATATATAATTTTCAAGCCCCAAAAATTTAAAAAAGGAAAAACAAGAACTTGGCTTCTAATACTCAGAGTATTTAATACTGTTAGCTTGCAAAATATGAAATATTTCTGAACATCAGTGAACAGCATTAGCAAAGAATTACATTAAATAAGGTTTTTTTTTCATGTTGTGAATTAGATTAATGGTAAAAGTAAAACTGCCAGTTAACCTACTCTTCCAAATATTTCTGTGAAGTCTATTGGTGAGGGAATGTTTTTTTCTCCAATATAATCCTTCAGTGTACCAATAAATGCAACCATCTGCTGACAGCATTTACCATCTTTTTTAATTTCTTCTGCATCTGAAAAATGCAAAGATTTGAATCTGTCTTTGTTTTTAATACTACAATTAAACACAAAGAACAAATTTTAAAAATACATTAGAGCAATTTTGACCAAGCTGCATAGAGTGCAACTTTCTTATGTCCATTTTAATGAATACCACACTCAAATTTTATGATCATATTCTTGATTTTAAATAAAAACTATTCCTTACTACCATATTTTTACATTTAGCACATTTTTTTCCCTTCTCCAAAAAAATTTAGGTTTTACTACATATCACGCTTTTATTACATAAAAATTAAGACCTGAATGCAAACAGAGTCAGAGACAACACAAAATATAACTCTAATGATCATATAGATTTAGCAGATATATCTATATAGTATTTGCATGTGGTTATAGATTGCTGAAAACAAACAATTCAGAGGATATAAAACTAACGAATATACTAACTCATAAATAGAGATAAATTACCCCTCAAACAGCTTCCTGCCACACATGGGTTTGACTGGAACCTGTTAATATATGTCAGAGATCTGTGGAGACAATAAGACCTCAGCAGAAAGACAAGAAAGGAAACATTCATTTCTTTTCTAGGGCTTGAACCCAGGTTCCTTTGATCATGACCAAGCATGCTAACTGCCTGGCAACCTTGCACTAACTTTAAAATATCCAGCAAAGTAAAAAAAAAAACGTTAATGTCAGATGTTTAATTATTGTTTTAATTTAAATGTAGAATCAAATAGTTAGCATACTTGCCTATAGATCAAAGGGACCATGATTTGAGCCTCCTCTATGGATATTATACTGGCTGGCTCTTGTCAGACTTCTGTAGCAAGGAGTCACTTAAAGATTTTATTTTATAAAAATAACAAAACA
The DNA here is from genome assembly GCA_038380435.1 of Ryuthela nishihirai. NCBI lineage: Eukaryota > Metazoa > Arthropoda > Arachnida > Araneae > Heptathelidae > Ryuthela > Ryuthela nishihirai. The sequence continues at coordinate 79,793,904 of JAWZYU010000002.1, forward strand.
TTAACCCTTCTAGAGCTCAGCCTTTAAAACTGCAGCAAATCTGAAGGCCCAGCTATTTTTTCACTTCAACATAAACTACAAAAAAAAAGTCACTATCTTATTTTATAACATATTAAAAAGCTAAGCATAATTTATTAACTTCAAAACATGTTATTTCAAATACATATATAAAATTAAACAAGATATTCAAATTTAAAAAAAAAACTGAAGTTTTTTATGCTGTAATAAAAGTGTCTGTCCATTTTTGGTCTATAATCAAATTCACAATTTGTCCGATTATTTGGAGTTGTAAAACCCAATTTATTTTCCATGAGTTGAATCTGCAAAGGTTATACCCATTCAATATTTTAATAGGCATTATTTTCATTTGCAATATTATTATTGCCAAGTTATCTTATTATTTATTAATAACCTGATCATATAATTGTAGCCTGCCTAACCTCAACTGATTTACTTATCATGATAAGACAATACTATTTCTTGATGACATTACTATGACATTCTTCAACACTTTAATCTCTCTTAGTTTCTATTTCTCATTATTATCTGCATTTAGCTGTTCAATAGTTTGTGTTTTGAATCTTTGCATTCTACATTATGATATTCAATATGAAAAAGAGAAAACTTAAAAACTGGTCCATGGAAGAGAACCATTTTAGAATTGTTTCATTATTATGTTTAATCATGGGAAGAAATGCCAGCTATAACTTTTTAAGTCTGTCAAAGACTCTGAAAATTAGATGGAAAAGAACATGTCAATCAATGTTAAGCCCTACCTGGTCTAGTGGTTAGCATACCTGACTCCTAAGACCAGTGAAACATGTCCTTATGTAAGTGTTTGCATGTTATATGAGAAGCAATGACAAGCCTAATATAACTTCCAGGTTATCTCTTTCCTTTGTATAGGTAAGTACCTCCTTCCTTTAAAAAAAACTGACTTTGTTCAAAAATAAATTCCTAAAAGATTAAATACTAATCAAAAATGTGATAAAATTTATGAACTTGAATATTGCAGTGTTATTGCAGAGTAAATCATAAAAAATCTTTTTTAAATACAAGTATTTTACACTATTTTACTGTGAATCACAGTGCCATGATAAATTTGTTAAAATTATATTTCAATTTTGCCTGTAACTTTACAAAAAATTCCATTCAAAAAAGTTTTTGAAAAGTTAATAAAATTCCCAGTTCAAATATGTACAACTGCATATAAAATACACGTGGGTGTACTTATATGAAATGATAAATTATACAAGATATATATATATAGCACTAGAGCATTATTTTCTTTCTAACAAATCAGAAATTTCATCGGTAAAATTTTTTGCAACTTGGATATTCTTCTTGCTCACTTGGAGGGTAGATTTTTACTACATTCATTGCATTTCAAAATAATTTTCAAAACTCTAGTTAATGCTTAGCAAATAACAATTATAAGCAGTCAATTAAAAAACCAAATGACATGCTTAACCAAGCAATATCAAATTTGGCTAATTAACAAACTGCATATTTGAAATATATAGTAGCCAACATAATGTAAGCAATACATCCTACAATAACATTTTTCTGCTTAAGTTTTCTCAACAGTGTATTAGTGTTTAAATGATACTGACAGATAACTTACGAGATTCAAGATCCTTAAATGATCTTCTAAGCCCTCCTACTTCTTCATATGGCTCATTAAACCCATGTTTCTGTTAGTGAATATAAAAATATTTAGTTATACAATGGCAAAATATTAAGAACCATATATCTGCATCATATTTACATATTTAAAGCTGACATTTCAGCAAGAAATATAAAGGAAACTAGAGATTTAAATCCAATATAAGAGGGCCTAAAAGGTAATAATTTTATATAGTTATCATTAAAAATCACAAATTGAAATAAGTAAGCTAAACCTGTATGTTACCAATTGCAATAAAAAACAAATTGTTACTATTTTAAATCATAAATATTAATTAGTGATAAAAATACTTGTGTGAAATTCACGACTATATAAACTTAATCATATAAAAATAAATACCCCCTCAAGCAGCTGCTTGCCATAAGAGGTCTGACAGGTGCCTGTCAGTTTATATGCCATAGTAGAAGTCTGTGACGAAGACAAGACCTCAGCAGAAAGACACAAACATCCATCCTCATCTGAGGTTCAAAACCAGTGATCAGTAGCCAAGTGTGCTAACCACTCAGCCATGGGACAGCTACCATATAAGAATAATCTTTTAAATTCTTTTAATTTTATAATCTTTTAATCCTGTCTCTGATATACCAACAGCTTTCGGCTACAGACAGGCACTAGAAAAAGTTTCCAGGACTCATCCTCACAATAATGAGGAACGGAAAAATATCAGGACCCAATCACATACAAGACAAAAATTTTGTGCTAGCAAAATGCCATATTATGCTGATTCCAATAAAAGCTAGCTCTTAAATCCCCTATGACTAAATCTGGACATTTCTGGCTGGCTCCTAGAATTCAAAATATTTCCACCTCCTACATACTAGCCTTCCTACTAGTCTATGAATCTATATTCATCAGAGATATGTGATTATTTATTTACTGAAAGTAAACTTGTCATATAAAACTTCTGTACAAAATTTCCAACACAATTATTTACAACTCAGCATCATTACATCCAAAAGATCTTAGTCACATGCACAAAATATAGCCACCTTTTCACCTCATGCTGTGGTCAATTTTTTCTCAAGTCTGAGAGACAAGTGCCTTCTTTCAATTTTAGGTATATGCAATACTTGCCAACTTTGAAATCTCAAAAGCTGGAATTTTTTCTCGATTTTACAGTAAGCAAAATTTAACAAATCATTCCTTAAATCCTGCAATGGAAAGTTTAAAATTGGGCTGGTTATTTTACCTCTGAAAGGCACTTTTTGCACACAATGGGCCAAATGTCGAGGTCACAAGGACTCCAAAGGCTCAGAGAAGGTTGGAGGGGGGGGGGGAGTCACTGCAACAGCTGTTGAGAGACAGATGGTAGTCTCTTGTCAAAGCCATCCAGAGTGCTCCCAAGCATTGGGCCACAGCGTTATTTCCATCTGATAGTAGCCTTTCCAAGCCCTTTGGTATCCCCTACAGTTTAAAATTGCAAATACTAAATGAAATTACATAACTGCTGCTAAAAGTAGCCAGAGTTGCAGTAATTTGACCAAGAACCTCAATGCATAATACAGGATTAGTTAAAGTTGGCTTATCCTGCTTTCTCTATCATCTATATGCTTACATCAGTTGTAGGCTAAATGCATTTGAACAAAGATAATCTTCAGAAAATAAAAAGACTGATATTGGTCCCCCCCAAAAAAAATTTTTTTTGAAGCTTTGGTGTAAATATGGCCCTGCTTTAAAATCATGTCAATAACATAAAACAAAAAAGATGCCTTATAGCATCATTAAACTTAAATATTTAGCATCTACTAAAATTTGAATCGTACCCTGCAGTGAATAAACAATGCCTTATTTACTTCAATTTAATGAAATCAAAAACTCACCTTTGTTTTCAGAATGAGCTGTGCAATTAAACGGAGACTAGGTGTGGGTTCTTTGGGATGAACTTTCTTTATGCTCTTGCATTCCTCTTTATGCTCATCCCATGCTTTGCTCTATAAAAAAATTAGCAATAAGCAAATAAAATTAAGATTAATGTCTTTAAATATTTAATATAAAATAGTATGGAAACTGAAACTAGAGAAGCAGCATACAGTGCATCATATTTTTGTTTTTCATAAGAAGTTTAGACTAATAATCAATACAACATGCAGTCTCAGAGTTCATACTTTCACTAAGCCTTCTGATTAAATGATCTGTAATGGTTTAAAGTGATCCACTAATTGCAATTTCTAAGTAGATGCAAGAATTCTATGAATTTTATGTGAACATGTAAAGTTGTTTTATGAAACAGTAGCCTATACAGTAATAATGGGGATTGTACTCCCTATACATATAAATCACAAACCTGCACAATGTCTACAGAACACACATGGACTCTGTTACCTTATGTTGCTTCTACCATCTACATAGCCATCCATTTGCCTGGTTCGAAAGGAAGTTCTATTCATCAGTCCATCAGACCCTTTTCCAATCATTCAAAGTCCATGCTTTGCATTCCTAGTGCCATGCAAAATTTTCAGTGCTGTGGGTTAAGAGTGGATGATACTGTGGGTATCTGTCCTAATATCCAATGGGGAGGGGGTGGCTCAGTCAGTAGCACACCAGGCTCGTAATCTGCAGTTCCCAGGTTCGAGTCGCAATTGGGTCAGCGTTGAGACATCGCAAAACTCCCTGCCCTGCCCATGGTCAGTAGGGGACACCGCTGGGCTTGGAAAGGCTGCCGACTGTCAGATGGGACGTTAAGCCGTGGTCCCGTGTGCGGGAGAGCCATACCATCCTGTGCACGTTAAAGAACACGCTGGATGGCCTTGACGGGAGGCTATTATCTGTCTCCCAACGGCTGTTCCAGTGGGTCCCCTCCCCCAACATTCTCTGAGCCTTTGGGGTCCATGTGACCTGGCCATTTAACCCATGGTGTGCAAAAAAGTGCCGCTCAGAGGTAAAACAACCCAACCCAACCCTAATATCCAAAACACAGTTCCACACTCAAAAAAAGCCCCAGGGATTAAATAACACAATGGACTAAAACAAGTACAAAACTTCCCAAAATTGTAAACAACAAACCATCATTCTGCACTTGAAAAAAGTCCCAGGGGTTAAATATTACCAAATGGGCTAAAACAAGCAAAATATTCCCCAAATTAGAAAAAAGGAAATGCCATTTAACACTCAAAAAAGCCCCAGGGGTTAAATAACCCAATGGGCCAATATCACAAACAACAAAACATTGTTACACACTTGAAAAAAATCCCAGGGGTTAAACAATCCAATGCATAAAAAAAAGACACCAAAAAGCATATATCTAACCTAAAAAAAAACACATAATGTAACATTATCCATGCCCAAACCACATTTATTTTTCTGAACACACACCACTATACCCAGTACCCAAAATTCATTCAACATTAACATCTAGACATAAATGACAATCACAGCATTACCTGTTGACTTTTTTAACGTCTATAAATCAATAAATATTTTGTAGAAAAAAAAGTTTGCTGACATACAGGAATTGAACCCGCATCTCTCCAGAAACACGCCAAAGTATTCTACCATTGAACTAATGGCAATGTAACTCAACACAATATAAAAAGAAAAGTTGCCACCCAAGATCATAGATGGTGCCAATGGTAGGTGCCAAAATCTCAGTGATGAGTTTAAAATCTTAAATTAGTGGAAAAAAGACAGAGCTGGCATTAGTTCAATGGTAGAATACTATGGCATGTTTCTGGAGAGATACGGATTCAATTTCCATATGTCAGTGAAATTTTTTTCCAAAATATTTGCTTTATAGATGTTAAAAACTCAACAGGTAACACTGTGATTGTCATTTATGTTTAAATCATTTACCTTTCCCAGGTCCAGATATTTTTTTTCCACTGATGAGGCAAAAAAATATTAACTTTAGAACTTTTTTGCCAAATAACTAATGAAAGGAATTATGGCATGTTATATGCCAAATTATTCAGCATTAAATTCTGGATTTTATGAAAATGAAATATTTAAAAAAAGATAACTACTAGTTTTATTTTAATATGAGTTTTTTAAAGTCCTGTAGTAAAAAAAATGCATCTGGCAACACAAATAAAAATTTACTTAAAAAACACTAATAGACAGAAATGGTTTAAAATGCACATGAATAGAAAGGATATTTCTGACTAATAAAAAAAAAATAATTTTCTTGTTTAAAGTAAACATTTCTTCAGTTTTATAAACAATTTTCTATACCATACTTTGAGAAACGTCCAGACTTGTTGCAGAGTCTAATAAAATAAGTCAACTTTAGAATATTTTTAATATATAACTAATCAACAGAAATAGGTCATGTTATATACTACATTAAAGAGAATTTAATCCTGAATTTTATTGGTAAAAATATGAACACTGTAGTAATGTGTTAATTTTAATAACACTTTTTACAGTGGTATACCGACAAAATAGGTACGTATTTCATGATTACTTCCAAAATCTTTTGTTTTAAAAATAGCAGTTTTTTTTGTTAATTTTTAGGAGGATTTCAAAAAATTTAAGGAAAAATATGTTGATAATAGTTCAAATTAAACTTGTGAGCTTAAATCAGGTGATTGCTTCAATACAGAGTAACATTAATAAACAAATCGGCAATACTGTATGGCACTTCTAAAATATGGCAATCAGATGGCTTTATCGAATTATTTATATTGTAATTTAATAAAATATGCATCAAATGAAAAAAGAAAATATAATTTTTTAAGCTGAAATTACGATTTTCAAAAGATGTAAGAAAATTTTCAAACAGCAATTTAAAAAAAAAAAGCAAAGTTCCACGTGTTCTCTAAAAACGTCTATAGATGTCTTTGACCCAGGAAGGGTTAATAACACTTAAGAGCATGAAGAGACTTTACTATTCATTTCCATCTTACTCAGCGCAATATAAAAAGAAATAGTTGCCACCCAAGATCATAGATGGCACCAATGATAGGTGCTGAAATCTCGTGAAGAATTTAAAGGAAAAATTAAAATGAAAAAAATAACATTAGTTCAATGGTAGAACACTTTGGCATGTTCCTGGAAAGATGCAGGTTTAATTCCTATATGTTGGCAAAAAATTTTTTCACAAAATATTTATCAACATCCAGTATAACAAAATTTTCCTATATGCTCTCCATTAGCACAAAGTTGGGTTGGGTTGTTTTACCTCTGAGCGGCACTTTTTTGCACACCATGGGCTAAATATGGCCAGGTCACATGGACCCCAAAGGCTCAGAGGTTGGGGGAGGGGACCCACTGGAACAGCTGTTGGGAGACAGATGGTAGCCTCCCGTCAAGGCCATCCAGCGTGTTCTTTAACGTGCACAGAGTATGGCTCTCCCGCACACGGGACCACGGCTTAACGTCCCATCCGACGGACGGCGACCTTTCCAAACCCGTCGGTGTCCCCTACTGACCGTGGGTAGGGCGGGGAATTTTGCGAAGATAAATCTCAACGCTGACCCAGCTGGGACTCTAACGTGGGAACTACAGTTTACGAGCTTGGCGCTACCAACTGAGCCACCCCCGCCCCTCCATTAGCACAGAAACAACTATCACACTCCAAAAAGCTGTGAAAAATGCATTTACATATCAAATTTCCCACAATATCCTTAGAACAAATAAAATTCCACCACATCAGAACTATATTTATTTGCGACATTAACACATTCACTCAATCCTACTACCAAATTCTATTCATATGCCACAACACATTTTGTCATTTAACTACCCCTTTACTGACTCACTCTACTTGCAACTCCATAGACTTAGCATTACAACCAGTAGCATCCCACGATAAAAGAATCCCTTACAAAAAATGCTTCTTAGGCAGTAGTGCACATCACAGTACTCAGGTGCCATTTTTTTTTTTTGATGTAACATAACAAAACGGTCCTTTTTGTTGATTACCACAACCCTCCAGATCCTAACCCAAACAGGGGTTCCTAGAAAAAAGATTTTTTTTCCGCTACCATAGTAATGATAACTCGAGTTCATGTCAAGCACAAAATACCATTACGTGGTAACAGTAATTTGCGTTGTAAAAAATACGTGACAAAAAAATGCGATTAACTAAAAACATCTCTCACAACCACAAATTACTAAAAAAAAATCAAAATTGTCCAAAAAACAACAAAAAGAAAAACATAAAGAAACTACGACAACGCATTTACCTTCCCATATACTACAAATTCCTGAAATATCCCCCCCCCCTCTTTTCCCAATAGTTAAAACTCTCCACAAATACATTTCCACAAACTAAACCAGTAAAATAAATCCAGTCAACACATAAAATAATTAACCTAAATAAACCACCAGAATTAATGAAATCAAACAACCAATCTCAAAACCAAGAACATCATCAACAATGTATCCCCGACCAACATTATAAAAAAAGCCCCCATAACTAAATAATATCATTGGAGATAACAGATACCAAAACACATAAAAATTGGAAACAGTACACCACTGATCCAAATCATACAAAAAACCCTAAAACTAAATAATATCATCAGAGACAGCATAAACCGAAAAACATGAAAATCGGAAACAGTGCACTGCCAATCAAATCAAAAAAAAAGCCCGAAACTAAATAATGTCCTCACAGACAGCACAAACCATAAAACGTGAAAATTGGAAACAGTGCACTGCTGACCAAATTATAAAAAAGTCCCCAAAACTACATAATGTCCTTGCAGATAGCACAAACCAAAAAACATGAAAATTGCAAACAGTGCACCACTGACTGAATTGTAAAAAAGCCCCTGAAACCAAATAATCTCATCAGAGATAACAAAAAAAAAACTTATAGTTCAAACCCTACAATAAATTATTGATTAACCTTCCTGACTCCATCAAAAACTGCCATTTTTTCCCACACTCACAATTCTACAACACCCAATATTTCTACATCAAAAAACCACCAAATGCTTCAACATATTAACAATAAATCATATAAAAAATAAAAAAAATAAATAAATACCCCCTCAAGCAGCTGCTTGCCACAGAGGTCTGACAGGAGCCTGTCAGTTTATATGCCACAGTAGAAGATCTGAGAGGATGGCAGGAAGTAACTTTAAAAGACTCCCAAATACACATAACAAAATTAATAAATCACTACAATACACTAATAATTACAATACTACACATAATTACTAATAATCACTCAATTCATCCCAAACTACTATAACAAAATACACATATTCATTACTACCACCATGTTCAGTCCCACAGGGAAAAACTTCCAACATTCTTTCCCCCAAGCATACTCCACTCCCCCCCCCCCCCCCAACTACATTAGAATTCTCTGAAAATTCACTTTATACATATCACCAAAAACTATTCTCCCAAAACCCAAAACCCCATAAAAACTCTCATTTTTGAAACTTAATTACCCCACATTACAAATTTTTGCCATTTTCTTCCACTCACAACGAAACACATACTATTACATCATAAAATAAAATTAAAAATACCCCCTCAAGCAGCTGCTTGCCACAGAGGTCTGGCAGGAGCCTGTCAGTTTATATGCCAAAGTAGATCTGAGAGGATGGCAGGACCTCAGCAGAAAAACAACACATACATCCATGCCTTACCCAGGGATCGAACCCAGGTCCCTTAGATCAGCAGCCAAGCACGCTAACCATTCAGCCATGGGACGGACTACTAAACACAAAAAAAAAGATTTAAAATAATTCTAATTGGTTAACCCTCCCCCTTCAATTGCCCCTCACTCCAAACAACTTACAAAAACATTCCTCCCATATACACCGAATAAAATGGTGCCAAACTCCCACTTCCAAACGACATGACTATAACATTACAAAACAATAAAACAGTTCACTAACATTTTCACCAACAACCCTCCTAATATTAAATAATTTCAATTCCAAAATATGTTAAATAACTTATTATTTATCAAATCTTAATAAAATTTCGAAGAAACAACAGGAACATATTAATTATTCCTATTCTGGCTATCATTAAAAATCCTTCATTAAATATATTATACATATGCACTTACCTCTAGCCACATAGGCATGTTATCCCAAGGAGTTATCAAGCAAAAATGACGAAAAAAATCAACGTAACTTCACATTCCCATCGAATCGCACACATGACACGACTTTACATTACTCCCCAAAAGAAAACAAAGAACCATAGGCCACCAACAACTATTGGTTATGTTTCTTCGTCATACTTTACACCTCAACATCATATGCTTCTTGAGCAGTGCTATCTGTTGGTTGAGGACTGCGAACAGCAAACCAACCCTTGACTCATATATATGGGTTTTATATTTTTGTGTTTCACACTCTTTATAAGAAATTTTATTATTAACTATATGATGGAGCTCAAAATTTTTATTAAAAAATTAAATAATATAAAAGTTTAATAGAATAATAAATGTATTTATTTTTGCTTGTGTTATCAACATGAGTAAAAGAGAAATCATATTTTGAAAATTACATTACTACTGTAAAATAAAATTATATAAACGTTTAAGAAATTTTTTATTTAAAAATGCACGAATTTTAAAATGTAAACTACTGAGCCTCCTTCCTTCTTAATTCCACAGGAAAATTTTGTCACTTTTGATTTATACAAGTTCCACCCTTTTTTTAAAGCTATTAAGCTATAAAAAAATATGTAAACAAATATTTGATTTTTACAAACAGAACTTCCAGATTTTTTTTTTCCAGTTAAAAATGACAGTCCCTATTTCTTTGTCTGAACGAGTATCAAAATACTTTACACACACACACCTTAGTATCTCATCTGACATACTGCACAATTTTAAAGACCAAAGATGCAACTGTCACAGTTTTCCAATTAATCAAACTGGTTATTCAAGATAGTTTTTATTCCATATATGGAAATTAAAAAGAACAACATAAAATTAGAATATAAAAAAAACTACCTGACACTCTCTATTGCAGAAATATACAAATGAACACTGAGAACAGCGCTTCAAGGATTCACTGCTGTAAGAAAAGAATTTGATATGACTTTTAATATTGATACTAATAAAAGGAAACATTCATAATTATCCACTAATATGTAAAAAAAATTACAGAGTAAAAAATTTAAACTCTTATTAGCCAATTTATAATATATTTCATGGAAATTATTTTAATATTTTCTTATTTCCATTTACCTGCTGAATCTGATAGGTTAACATTGGCCATTTCTGCTGCATAATAAATATTTTATGCACACCAACAATTGTTTCTTCTAAAAAATGTATCATATAATTAAACTGGCTTTACCCTCTGAAGTATTATCATTTAATACCTTTTAGGTTCCACATTAGAGAAATGTATCTGGAAGCTAGGGCAGATTCATTCTAGATGAACAAGGATTAGCACAATTTTAAACTAGAAGAATGCATATTGCTTCTGGTGATGAGAATCTCGTTTTCAAAGAAAATGAAGCGTTTCCTTTACCTACTGTTTCAAATAATAATTGACAATCTCAGCATTACCTGTAGATGTTTAAAAGTCAATAAATGTTTTTGTGGAAATTTTTTTTTTGCCAAACTTCACAGGAAGAGTGATAATCATTATTAGTGGAAGAAAGACTGCCAGCATTAGTTCAACAGGATAGAATACTCTGACATATTTCTGGAGAGATGCAGGTTTGAATCCCGTATGTTGGCAAAACATTTATTGACCGTTTCATTCCTTAAAAGATTTATTTTGAGCTAGCAGATGATGGGAAAAATGCAAATAGTATTTTATTAGTAATTATACAACATAAAAGTATGTCTTTTAATTCTTAAATCTAAAAAGCTGCATCTCCCACACCTCTCCCAGAAAAGAGGGTAGATTATTGCTGTCAGTGGGGCATCTCTTAAAAACTGCCACTTTCTTCAAATTTCTATTCCATACATATTATTTATAAAATCCCCATAACTGCTCTGCCTTTTCATATTAAGTGATCTGTAAAGCACGCTTGGCTACTGATCTAAGGGACCTGGGTTTGAGCCCTGGGTAACGCATGGATGTTCATGATATTTTTCTGCTGAGGTCCTGCCATCCTCACAGACCTTCTTCTACTATGGCATATAAATTGACAGGCTCCTGTCAGACCTCTGTGGCAAGCAGCTGCTTCAGGGGGTATTTATTTATTATTTAAAGATATATATATATTAAAACTACTAAGTGTTTGAAAAATGCAAATTATAATATTTCATTAGTTTCCTAATTATCATTTTCATTGTTTCCAATCAAAACTTCATGGTGTTCACATTCCACCACCCAAATTTCATATTTCTATCATTAATATATCGCTGCAATATTTGTTTGAAATTTTGGAATTTTCAATCTTTTTCACCATTAGAGAGCACAATTATAGTGTTTGAAAGATTCTGAAAATGCGAATCATAATATTTTATCACAGTTCCTATCTAATCTTAAAAATATTTTTTCATTTATCGCTAAATACAAACAGTTATCTGTTAAAACAAAAAATTTGTGTCCCCCTCCCTGGGTCTGAGGTCAATTCATGGTTGCCAATAGAAACATCATGATGTTCACCTCCCACCACCAAAATTTAAAATTTCTATCATTAATACATCATTGCAATATTTGTTTGAAATTTTCCACTATTAGAGGCTGCAATTACAGTTTTCGGAAGATTTAAAAAGTGTGTATCATAATACTTTATCAATTCTTATCTATCCATAAAGAATTTTTTATCTCTAAAAACAAACAATTATCTGCTAAAACTAAAAAGGTGTGTTTTCCCACCCGCTCTGGGTTTAAGGGTCAACTCATTGTTGGTAATAAACACTTCATGGCCTTAACATTCCACTACAAAATTTCAATTTTTTAGCTTAAATACATTGTTTGCAATATTTGTTTGAAATTTTGGAATTTTCAAATTTTTACACAGCTAGAGGGCATAATTATAACATCAGAATATTCGGAAAGTGCATATTGTAATATTTCATCAATACCTATCCAACACAAAAATAATTTTTAATTTATCTCTGTAAACAAAAATGTTTGATGTCTACAGATGGACAGACAACAAAACCAACTTTTACCTCATATTCTTTGAAAGTGAGATAAAAAAAAAATGAGAATTTCTCAAAAGTTAAAAACAAATATTAATGAACCCTTCCAGGGCCCAGCCTGAAAAACTGGAATGGACCTAAAAGTCCAGCTATTTTATCTCTTAGGAAAGAAATGAAGCTCACTACAGTGTTATTAATTTGTAGTAATTAAGCAAATGTGATAAAATCCATTCATCCACCTCTTAGATTCGAACTTGGGATCTCCTAATCAGGAGATCTATTTGGACTCAAACATGAGATTTTTATTTACTTTCAAAAATAAATATAGAGTTATGTAACATGAAGTAAAAACTTCCAAACTGATTGTTCAGAGCAATATTTTTATAGACTACCTTTCAGGTAGAGGTTAATAAAATAGACTAAACACGTCTATACAAGCTCGGAAGATTTAAAAAGTCAACAAAAAGACGACGACATGCTTATTCCCAGTCTAAAGGAATGAACTTTGTTTCTTGAATTTTATTAAGTCAACTTAAGTGCTAGTTGAAAACAGCCAGGGATATAATCTAGTAGTATTTATTTACCACTATCAAAACTCCCCCTAAAATACGAGTCCTAGACTCTAAATAATAACCCAAAGTCACTACTAATTATATTTCATAATTAACAAAAAAAACATAATTTCCTAAGTTCAAAACAGTTTCCAAGCATAATTTATATTTATCATTTACGATTATGGTGCCATCTAATAGATTGCACCTGATGACAACTTTGAAATAAAACAACTGCGTTGTCTTTTTGTAATCGTGGCTTACCGAGTGAAACAGTAGTCACATCGTCTTCCCCTGTCAAAGTTATTTAAAACGTAAGCATATGGCTGTGATGTCAATATTAATTCACCCTGCTTAAACCCATTCATTTTTACAAATTTTGCAGCTATACAAATTTTGTTTACTTCCTCCTTCTCAAACGAGTTTCAAAATCATATTTAGCCCGATTTTGCCATGGAGGAATATGGTGACCAGACGAATCGGTTTTAGAGAACTGTCACGGTGACGCAAATTTGCAGAATGTGTCTAAATTACCAGTTTTTCCATATGATAAGCGGCTTTCGATTCATGCGGATTTCAATACCACGACCACTACATTTAAGCTTTTTTTGGGGGGAGGGGGGAGCTTTGCTGGTGAGGTAAATTTTCAGCATGCACATCACGTGCTAGCTATCCTTCATATCTATGATGGATGGGCAGGGATTGTCTCAGTCGCCTTTTCCCTATATTTGAGTGGCAAAAAGCTTTGCGAAAAATTTCCTTTACCTTTCACTCCAGGGCCTTTCAGATGTGGAGCAAGAAAATCAATTTGGCCTGGGCCTCAAGCTTACATACTTGATAATTTTTTTTACATTAGATACAAAAGGACTATTTCCTTAGCTGATGAGCTCCAAATAAAGCATTGATTACTCTTTTCTCGTGGTGTCGGTCAGCTGAGGTCTGGTCTTACAGAACTTCTTTCTGACATTTATACTAGCCTGTTGTTGGAAAGAATAATTACAATTTTCATTTTGGCTAAGGGTTTCAAATGTTGGAAGTGGCTCAGTACTCTACGGAGCAGTGAGAGGGCTGTCCTCAGTGAGAAAAGGGAAAATGATTTGTTTTGAAACATATAGTTCATATAGATAGAATGTCAAATTGTGAACATGTTAAAGGTTTCGGTCTCCTAAAAGCTGTCCAGTCAGTTCTTACCCAACCTTTAGCAATGTGATCTGGCCATTTAGCCCATTATAGAAACAAAAATACCGCTCACAGATAAAATCCAACCTATAAAGGAAACTGCTGAACTTAAAGTGCGAAAGTTACACATCAGTTTTCCTTAGTAATTCGAAAAGTATACAGAAAAATCCAAAAATGAGTTACTTATGAGCTGACTTTTATCTGTTTCCTTTTTTTTTTCTTACTCCCCCAAAAATTACATCTTTAAAATCTGTGTGGAGTCTGTTCTTTTTTCTTATGGGTTTGTTGGCTGAAAATGATTTTGCCAGATATAAACCCGAGAACCAGCACTTTATTATTATCAACCGTAAAACCGCTTGAGATTTCAAACTTGTAAATGAACAGTCAGTATAAAAGAAATAGGATTATGCAATGTTCTTCCTATGAAACTGCAAATTCAATATAATTATTAGGTTAAAAATGTCTCAAAGGCATCGTCCTCAGTTTACAAGACTCGTTCAAGTGGAGTGACCTTTGAATGGGGGCTGGCCAATGTAACCAGATGAATGTATTGTTACAGGTTTTTAAGTTGTATTTCTATATTTGACAACCGTGCGTGAAATCGTAATAAACAGACATATAGTAAATCAACTGATTTAATAACAGAGACAATAAACTTACAACAATAACATTGAAATTTCAGTTACTTGAAACTCCAATTGATCAGCTGATAATTGAACATTCGAAAACCAAATGACAAATCAAAGCATAAACCTTATTAATCATATTTCACTGGTTAAATAATTGTAGAAGAAATAACCTTATCTACGATAAATATAGATACTCTATTGTTTTACTACCAAATAAAACTATTCTCACCACTCATGTATTGATAATTTATCACAGCATACAACGTTTTTTTTTTCTTTTTTGCACACAGCAAAACTCTCTACTGTATTCTTTTCCTTCTTTTAATCGTGTTCCAATCTATTCACCTTATTCACGATGTAATTCTCACTCCGTGCTCTATCGGAGTATCTCGTATTACCATAGTCTCGTTTTCATTCTCGCACATATGGATTCTATTTCAATATATGATACTGATCTCGATTCTCCACACAATTTCGGAGTTAGGTCGCATCAACACAGAACACAGGGTCGCCCAAGTCATCTCAAAATGACTTGTACCTAACTTTCAGGCCTCTTATGCTGCACAAGCTGACAGGCTCCTGTCAGACCTCATAGGCAAGCAGCTGCTTCAGGAGATATTTATTTTTCATTACACCTATAGGATTTTTCGGGCATTTCCAACCATACCTGTCAGTGGTGTCAGTTACTTTGCCAGTATGAGAGCAGACATTGTCATGCAACAAAGCAATCGTTTTACTCAAAAGTACTGTGCTTCTTCATATCCTGCCTGCAAATAGTCATAGTTTTGGAATATCTTTGCGCGTGGTGTCAACAGTCCAAAAATTCAATCAACACAGACCCCAATAGTCAAATTAAATTGTCAGCATACCAGCCGTCCCGTGGCCAAGTGGTTAGCTCATTTGGCTACTGATCTAAGGGACCTGGGTTCAAGCCCCGGGTAAGGCATGGATGCGTCGTTTTTCTGCCGAGGTCCTGCCATCCTCTCAGACCTACTATGGCATATAAACTGACAAGCTCCTTTCAGACCTCTGTGGCAAACAGCTGCTTGAGGGGGCTATTCATTATTATTTATACCATATATCGTTATCTTTAGATGTTTCCATGCAGAATTTGCCAAGAATCCACACCTATATCATGTTCAAGCTAATATTTGTCACTGATCTGGGTTCTTTTGTTTTACCTCTGAACGGCACTTTTTTGCATCCAATGGGCTAAATGGCTGGGTCACAAACACCCCAAGGACTCAACCACTTGGTAGAGGGAACCCACTGGAGAGCTGTTAAACAGATGGCAGCCTCCCGCCAAGTCCATCCAATGTTTTTTAACATGCATAGGGTATACCTCTCCCACACAGGGGCCAAGGCACTATGTTCCATCCAACACTTTCTAAGCCGATCAATGTCTCCTACTGACTGGCCAGGGTAGGATTTTGTGGAGATAAATCTCAACACTGACCCAGGTGTGGCTCGAACCTAGGAACTGCAGATTACAAGCCTGATGCATTACTGAATGAGGCATCCCAACTGATTCTGGTGTTGAAGTCTTTCTATGCATGCCAGGTCTTTGGGGCAGAGGTGTTTCAGTGGTTATAGTACCACACTCATAATCTAGTTCCCAGGTTCTAGTCCCAGCTGGGCCAACTCTCCACCCTACCCACAGTCAGTAGGGGGACACAACGGGTTTGGAAAGCTGCTGTCCATTGGATGGAACATTAAGTCATACCCTGTGCACGTTGAAGAACATGCTGGATGGCTTTGATGGGAGGCTACTGTCTGTATCGCAATCTTCTTCTAACAAGTCCCCTCCCCCTTCTCCGAGCCTTTGTGGTTCTTGTGACCTGGTCATTTAGCTCACTGTGTGCAAAAAAGTAGAGGTAAAACAACCCAATCCAGTTTCTGTGTTCCCGTGGTGACACAAATTCAATCCATTATCTAGGTATAGAAGTTGTCCAGCTTTAATTTTAATGACCCTTACATTTGAACCCTCGGGATTGAGGATTATAAATACTATTGTAATCCCCAATGGTTTTCACCAGTAATTCCCAATCTCCACAATATTCCAATGATTGACAGTAGTTATTGTAATCAGGGATCACACCTTTATTAACTTGAGTTTTCCTCTTATATTCTAGTATTTTAATATTCTTCATATATATACATAACCATAATTTTTTTTTCAAAATCTATAGAGACCAGTTTTGGTATTTGTAGCTTTTGCACTTGGTATTTATTCGATCTTTTTGATCAAGAACTCCTCCTAAAGACCTAGGTCCACCAAATTCGGTATACATCTTCCTCTGATCATAACTTGAAATAATGTATGTACCCGCAAAGAAAAAAAATACCTTCCACATGAAAACGAGAAGAAACTGTTTAGGATTTCTTCCCCTAAACAGCAATAGCTAGGAATTCAAATTCAGTATATAGTATCCTTCTCATAACTTAAAGAAATGCAAGAATTCCCTTTTTTTTTCACCTGAAAAGTTATATCAAATGAGACTTCTAACGTAGAAAGTACTTTAGGCTACCTCAGATTATGTCACCCTTTTTTCTGCCCCCCAAAATTGGGGAGAAAAATTCCTAGGGTCAACCATAATGAGCTGCATGTGAAATGAAAGCTTGCTATGCGAGGAGTGCATTCTATTATATATTTTGTGTTTAAGACCTAGGCAAACGTCAATTAAGCCTGCTAGTCATATATATTCATGATGTCTGCTGTATTTTAAACAATTTAAGAATCTTTAAATCTTTTCAACCATACTTTTTTTTTTCTTAATTATAAAATGCGCTATTCTACATGTCGTCTTTTAACATAAAGGTATTTTGTACATAATACTTGAAAATCATCTCTTACACTACAACCTACTTTCATTTTTTCCTCTGTTAATATTAGATATAGAAATGCGAATTAGAAATATCAGTAACATTCTTAACTTTTCGTAATTAGGGGTATTTCCATCAAATGAAAGGTTTGTATCATCGATTATCTTTAATCATGTCCAAAGGCTATTGCTTTTATACTTATAAATTATCAGTTCATTAAAAGAGCCTCTACTAAGTTACCATTGAGATTCTCTTTGCTAAATCTAGTCTACCCTTGGTGAGAAAGGAGACACCTACAAGCTTGGAAAGGCAACTGTCTGTCGGATGGTAATTACACTGCGACTCTGTGTGCATATAAAAGAACGAGATGCATGGCTTGATGGTTTCCACCTGTCTTCTAACAGTTGTCCAGTGGGTATACCCTTCCACCACCCAGATCTGATCCCTTGGAATCCTTATGACTTGGCTATTTAGTCCAAGTTCACAAAAGTGCCACTTAGAGGTAAAATAACCCACCTACAATAAGAACACCAAGCACTAAATGCTGTACTTCTATGACTTCATACTTTACAGGTAGCAACAGTGTTATGCACATTTTCTATTTTTTCCCCATTAGAACTATGAAAATATTTATATGCACATAAATTTCACCTAAATTCTTACTATTCGAACGTTTCTACTTTTACCTTTACATTTTTCAATTTTTATTTCTTTTCAACATATCAACTTTGAAAACGTGATATTTTCCACAAAGTCTAAGTCATGTTCAAAAACATCTTTCTAAAATTATTTTAATAAAATTTCATGCATTTCATCATGCTTTAAACATCGTCAGATTAAAAGTTTGCTCTTATATAGCAAGTGATTCTTAGGTTTCTTCCAAAGTTCTCCTCTCAAAGAAGCTCAGGGTAGCATTTTTTTTAAACACCAAAAGATTGGCAATAGCAATGGACCTTTGGCACACAATAGGCAAAATGGCCAGGTCAAAAGAACCCCAAGGGCTATGGAAGGTTCCCAACAAGACCATCCAGCATGTTTTTCAATGTACACAAGACATGGATTACTTGTACACTGGGTTATGACTAAACATCTAATTCAATTTTTTCTCATCAAGGGCAGGATCAGGCTTAGCAGTGATAAATCTCAACACTGGGCTGGAACTCGACCTGAGAATTGCAGATTACGAGCTTAGTGCCTACCCACTGAGCCAATCTCCTTCCTCCACAATGAAAACAGAGAAATGAGATTGGTTGAGGTTTTATGGGGCACGGGCAACTACGATTATAATGCACAAAAGAAAGAAAACAGGACTGCATTTCAGCAGAATCTTGAGCATTTCTGTGATGTCAATTATTGACTGAATCATACGGTCATATTCATTATACAGGGTGATTCAGAATTCATCATCAATATTTGGTGGGGAGGTAGGTAATAAGAAACGAAGGAGATTTCACATAGGAAAACATGGGCGCATATGCCATGTAGTAGGGCAAAATGACCCCAGTTCAATGATGGAAAGAACACATAAGAAGGAAGTGGTAAGGAAAAAACATTTATTATCTTACATGTAACATTTCTTTGCATTGGTTGTACAGACTTACAAGAGGTGCTCGAACTGCCGACCATGTGCTAGAATGCACGACTCGCAACGGCGTTGCATGGACAGCCGGACCCTGTGGAAGATGCCTGGCATTTCCCGGATGTTTGAGGCAGCAACTGATATGCGTGCTACAAGATCCATAGCACTATCAACAGGGGTCTCGTACACCATGTTTTTCATAGCACCCCATACAAAGAAATCGATTGGAGATAAATCCGGTGAACGTGGTGGCCAAGAAACCGGTCCACCGCGGCCAATCCATTGACCACCAAACTGTCTGCGTAGGTAAGCACGCACAGCATTTGCGAAATGTGCAGGAGCGCCGTCATGCTGGAACCACATTCGCCGGAGACTACCATCAGGAACCTCGTTCAGAAGATCCGGTAACACAGTCTGAAGAAATGTTAGGTACTTGGCACCGTCCAAACGGGGTGGTAGTAAATACGGGCCCAACAAACAGTCACCGACAATCCCAGTCCACACATTGACAGCAAAACGTTGTTGCGCAGCTCCAGGTCTTGTACCGTGTGGGTTCGAATGAGCCCACACATGCCAATTGTGTGTGTTGAAGACACCCACTCGAGTGAACAACGCCTCATCGGTGAAAAGAACATACGTTGGGAAATTGGGATCAACGGCTGTTCTCTGCATGAACCACTGACAAAAAATAACACGCTTGGGATGGTCGTCTGCTGCCAATAATTGCACTCTTTGCAGATGAAACGGATGTAACCCTTCATCGTGTAATATCCGCCACGCTGTTGCTTGCGAAATTCCAAACTGCCTAGCCATACCTCGTGTGCTAGCACCAGGTTGTTCCTCGATTTCCTGTAGGACAGCTTCCTCTACAGCTACTGTCTGTGCCGATCTGCGCCTCCCTCGATTAACATTACTAGCAGCAAACGACCCTGTTTCACGCAGTTGGCGATGAATACGTGAAAACATTTGATGCTGTGGCACACGGCGGTTTGGGAAGCGCGCTGCATACAATTGCCTGGCTCGAAGACATCTTTCTCCTGCCGCACCGTAAGTTACATGCATATCTGCACATTCATTCCACGTATACCGGTTCATGTTACTTCTGCAAATTCACCTTGTCGAATGACAACTGACTGCACGCGTCAAACAGCTGTGCTTCTGTATGAGAGGTGTGTACACACAGCGCCCTCTACACCACGTGTTCGTCTGCCCCCATACTTTCCTATGTGAAATCTCTTTCTTTTCTTATTCCCTTCCTCCCCACTAAATATTGATGATGAATTCTGAATCACCCTGTATTGTATCTGAACTTTACAGCTGTTGAGGGAAAAAAACAACAAAGATAAAGAAGTTAACGGATCATTTCCCTCCCAAGCACTACTTAGAAACTACTCTAAAATACAATATATAAGCATCACAAATATGATGCTATACAACTTATATATATTTCAAAAAAAGTTTAGAGAGAGCTATCAAAAAATTACCGAATAATCTTAAAAACAGGAATAATTTTTAAGTTAGCAAAAAGATTTTACAAAGTTCGGTGGAATACAAACACTACATAGTGGCAAGTCAGTTGTTCTGACCATTGAACTATCCATTGCTTACTGAGCAAGATTTCCCATATCCAAGTGGTTATTGCAAGTAACCAGTGGTCAGTATAATTTAGTGATGTCATCCAGCTGGTTCACACAGGTTCAAAGTAACGATTAGAAACATTATTAATCTCCTGTCTTGTGTTAAAAAAGAGAAAAAAAATAACTTGAAAAAAATTTTTTTACTGATATAAAAGAGTTGGGTTGGGTTGTTTTACCTCTGAGCGGCAGTTTTTTGCACACCATGGGCTAAATGGCCAGGTCACATGGACCCCCGAAGACTCAGAGGTTGGGGGGAGGGGACCCACTGGAACAGCTGTTGGGAGACAGATGGTAGCCTCCCGTCAAGGCCATCCAGCGTGTTCTTTAACGTGCACAGGGTATGGCTCTCCCGCACACGGGGCCACGGCTTAACGTCCCATCCGACGATATAAATGAGAATCAGTGAGGTTGTTCCTTTTATTGACTCTTTAAAAGGTGATTCTCCTAAATGCATTTGCTTTTGCTTAATAAAAATTGCAACTGAAGAGAACCAGATGTTACTGAATTGGAATGATATATCTATCACTGGCCTAATGGTATTCATTTTTTCCCCATTAATTACAGTTATGTGCATGTCAGAAATAATAATCAACTGTCTATAATTTAAAAATAGCTGTAACACAATACGAGAAGAACGCATATGAGAATGAGGCTTTTCCTTTACCTACTGTTTCATTCCTTAAAAGTTTTAATTTGAGCTAGCGGATGATGGAAAAAAGGCAAATAGTATTTTATTAGTAATTATACAACATGAAATATCCGTTTTTTAATTCTTAAATTTAAAAATTTGCATTTCACACACCACTCTAATTGGGAAGATTATTGCTGTCAGTGAAATCTCTTAAAAACTATCGCTAATTTTTCAAATTTCTATTCTGTACATATTTGAAAAACTCGATAAAACTCTGCTGCTTCATATTTAGTGATCTATAAAGATATACAGGGTGAATCTGAAAAAGTGGGCAAAACTTTATGGGGCGGTAGAATGCAGCTATACGAGCAATATTCATCATAGAATGTATGGTCGGAACGCAAACGGCGAGCCGCTAGGTGGCGTTGGAAATGGTATAAACGGGTCGGTCCTCGCACCCAACGGCATTTCTACCGTGGATTGCCGAGAGGATGGCTGGTTATACTAACCATGAAATGGCGGATATGCACTTTGTGTATGGTGCGGCGGACGGGAATGCAAGTGAGGCACGGCGAAGGATCCCGTTTCACACAGCCGCCGATGCAAACGCTCGAAGGTTTTCCGATCTGGAGTGCATCTCATCGGAAACCGGTCGCGGTAACGTCTCTGTGCCTCACTTGCATTCCCGTCCGCCACACCGTACACAAAGTGCATATCCGCCATTTCATGGTTAGTATAACCAGCCATCCTCTCAGCAATCCACGGTAGAAATGCCGTTGGGTGCGAGGACCGACCCTTTTATACCATTTCCAACGCCACCTAGCGGCTCGCCGTTTGCGTTCCGACCATACATTCTATGAAGAATATTGTTCGTATAGCTGCGTTCTACCACCCCGTAAAGTTTTGCCCACTTTTTCTGATTCACCCTGTATATATTAAAACTAAGTATTTGAAAAATGTGAATTATATTTCAAAAGAACCAATCAAACTAAAAAAAAAGTTTTCTAATTATCATTTTCAATCGTAACTTAATAGCATTCACATTCCACCATCAAATTTCATATTGCTATAATTAATATATCGTTGCAATATTCGTTTGAAATTTTTGAATTTTCGATCTTTTTCACCGTGTTTGAAAGATTCCGAATGTGCGAATCATAATATTTTATCAAATCCTATCTAACCCTAAAAAGACTTTTTCCCTTATTTCTAAATAAATATAATTATCTGCTAAAACAAAAAACTGTGTTTTCCTCTGGGTCTAAGAGGTCAATTTATTGTTGCCAATGGAAACATCGTAGCTTTCACATTCTACCACCAAAATTTAAAATTTCTAGCTTAAATGTCATTTGCAACATTTGTTTGAAATTTTTGAATTTCCAATTTTTTCCACCGTTAGAGGGCGCAATTATAGTTTTTGAAAGATTTAAAAAGTGTGAATCATAATATTTTATCTATTCGTATCTAACCCAAAAAAATTTTTCATTTATCTCTAAAAACAAACAATTATCTGCTAAAACTAAAAAGGGGCGTTTTTCTACCCTCTCTAGGTCTAAGAGGTCAACCCATTGTTGGCAATAGAAACTTCGTGACCTTCATATTCCACCATCAAATTTTCAAATATTTAGCATAAATATATCGTTTTCAATATTCGCTTGAAATTTTGGAATTTTTAACTTTTTCCACCACTAGAGGGCATAATTATAGTTTTAGAGAGATTTTAGAAAAATTATGGTTTTAGAGAGATTCGGAAAATTACGATATGCAGAAAGTGCATATCGTAATATTTCATCGATACCTATCCAACATAAAAATAATTTTTAATTGATATCTACAAACAAAAAAGGTTCGATGTCTACAGATGGACAGGACAGACGACAAAGCAAAACTATTATCTCGTTTTCTTTGAAAACGAGAAAATAAAATAGAGTTAAAACTGAAAATTTAACAAAAATCATGATTGGAACACAAAACAGAAAATACACAAATGTGAAAAACTTTGAAATGCTTTACAACTTATAATTGGCTGTTACTCGCACTAAAAGTAGCACCATTTATTCACCTACAACCATCGAAATTTTAACACATTCTGCAGTTCGTCAAGGTATAATGGAAAGACTGCTTTCTACCAGGTAGGGTGTAAGCCATTACCAATGTGCAGGAGACAACACTGTAGCATATTATACAGGGTTTTTAAAAAAGGACACAACCCTAAATATAAGAGTAGAACTTACGCTCATGTACATTTTATGCCATAATATTAGTCAGCTGGCATTACTGTACTCAAGGTTAACAGCTTTTAGCAGTTTATATGACCTTGTCACATGCTAGTCTTACTCAAGAATTCATTCCTTTGTGTTGTGTCAGCTATATTTTCCAAAAATGAACGTGTATTTATTGTTGAGACTTATTGTGTGTATAAAACTTACAAACGTAGAGAGAGGAGTTTGAGTTGAAGTTTCCTGTCTGTAGTTCTCAACAAGTCGACAATATCTCGTTTGATTGATATCAAAACTTCGTGACACTAGGTCTGTACAGGATCGAAGGAGCCCAGGCCTGCCATCACTGTTTAACTGCCAAAGTTCTTAATGATGTCTCAGTGTTTAACTCGCTCACCCAAAAAATTTCTTAGAAAGTTATCTTTACAGGTTGGACTGTCACCAAGTAGTTTTCAGGGCTACAAAGAAGTTAAAATTTCATTCCTACCATACTAGTGTCATTCATGAGTAGTAGCATAAATGAAGGTTCTGGGCCAGTAAAAGGGTCTAGAAAATTTACTGAAAGAACCAGACCATGAAAACGTTTATGGTACTGTCATTGGTTTCATTTTTTGGTTGATGAAAATGGAATTGAGGTGTTGGACCTTGTTTATTTCAGTGACGAAGTTTGGTTCCACTTGGATGGATATGTGAACAGTCAAAACAGCCAAATATGGAGCAGTGAAAATCCTCACGCTTTTCACGACCATTACATGCACAGAAAATTGGTGTTTGGTGTGCAATTTCCCATCATTGTGTGATAGGGCCTTTATTTTTTGACTCAACTGTAACTGGTGAAGTTTATCATGACTTCATCCAACAGTTTATTGCACTATTGGATGTGAATGAACGAGAGTGTTGGTTTCAACAAGATGGTGTGACCACCCATACTGCAAATGACACAATGGTCGTGTTGCAGGAATTTTTTGGTGATTATTTGATTTCAAAAAATTTGTGGCCCCCAGGATCCCCAGATCTTACTCCTCCAGATTTTTTCCTTTGGAGATATCTCAAATGTGCAGTGTTTCAAAACAATCCTCATACACTTGAAGACTAACATTGAAAGAGAAATTTTAAACATAAGAAAACAAACATTATGAAAGGTGGCTAAAAATGTCATGAAAAGGGTACGAACCTGCATCCAGGTTGTAGGAAATCACATTCAACATCTGCTGTAAAGGTAGACATATGTCTAATTTGCATCTTTTGAAATTTGTGTCTTTTGTCAGGTTTAAACAGAAAAATACAATAGAGGGTTGCATCCTTTTTGAAACACCCTGTATATATATATATAGGATGGTCTTGGTGGAAGGCTTCCATCTGTCTCATAACAGCTGACAAATTCTTTCTTATTCATTCCAAACTGTGGATTATGATGACCACTTAGCTAGTGTGTAAAAAAAATTCCTCTCAGAGGAAAAACAACACATCTATATTCAACAAGTCATGCTAAGCTACTGGCTTAGAACAATTTCCAAAAACATACAATGCAACAGAAAATGAAAATAATGCAGTTTCACTCTCATCATATATGGTATTGCTATGCCATTTCATACAAGTGAACAAGGAGTTCAAGTTTTCTTCCTACACTTCTAGCACATTAAAAAACAAAGCTTGAAATCTATATGGGTAATTTATTTCTTTAAACAATAGCAATTAATTTCAAAAAATAATTTAATATTTTCAACGGTAACATTACATACCTAAACAAGAATAAATAATAATTAACTCAAATTATTATGTATCAATAGCTATCCCTAATTATCTTGAACATAATTTAGTGCAAATTTAAAACACTACAAAATGCACTCTTAGACAAGTAGTATTACTTTAACCACTAATGATTATAATTATCCATAACAAAATACTAAATTTTTTTATTGCAGTTGTGCCATATTTAGGATTTAGCTGTATAAAATTTAAGTTCTTTTCAAGAAATGGCACTTTCCGCTCTAACCTGAGTTTTTTTATGCACTTCCAGAAAATTTGATTCATTGCTTCTAAAGCAGTTTTTTCACATTCTTTAGATGCATACTGTCAATTATGTATATATATATAAGGCACTTACAATATACTTCTATCTTTTATTGCACATGTGAATATAAACATTAAACATAATCTTAAGGGTGAATAAGGGGCCCTTTTAAAAAGGCCAAGCCACTAAGAAATAAAAAAAATGGCACTATATACAATAAGCTCTTGTTGATCATAGTACATATAATAGGGCTTCATTGACCACATAGCATTCCTGAAGAGTTCTATGAATAGCAAATCTGAAAGCATTAGTACAGAAAATACAAAATCATCCCAGGATTTTACACCAAAAACTCAAAATGGAAATTTTTACAAATTTTAACACATTGGCTACCATGGAGGAAACAGGTGTTTTATATTACATGCTTGAGAATGTCTTCACTTCACTGCCATATGTCCATAAATGAAGTAGGTTTGTCTGCTTGTGTGTCCACTATGGCCTGTATAACTCTTCTGCAAGCATCAGTATATGGGATTTACTTCATTGTGAGCAAGAGTGGCAAACTGAATTGGAAAGTAATTATTTTTTCATCTGAATATTAATATAATGAACACAATAAGAGTTTGTGGTTTATAACAGAGTGTAGGTTTTATATTGGTATGAATATTTACTATCTTATTATGAAATGAAAAATAATTGTATTGTCAAATATCCTCAATGAATCAGACTTGCCACACACACGTATATAGATTTCATCACAGCCTACTGAGAATGATTGGGTGAAGGTGAATGTTACGTGAACTTAAATAATGCAAAAAGCACATGAAGATTTGACAAAATTCTGTGAACCAGGATATAAGTCACAACAAGTGACATTCATTCCATGGCAGTCCCAAGTGTCCACTTCAGAAAATGCTTCCCACCCCTTAATTATTTACATTTTGAAAAATATGATTTATAACAATAATTTACAAGTAATCTAAAATGTAATACTGCTCTTGGCTAAGACAATTTTTGTTGTTTTTAAAATCAGTCTGGCAATCAGCATGTTAATCTTTCTCAAAAAATGCTGTAGAGAAACTATTGTTTCAACATCTAGTCTCTAGTTCCCAAATGGTTATCCATTTCAATAAAAATAATATCACTGTTAACACAAGGCTTCAGAATTTGATGAGCAGAAATCATTGTCGGATATTTTCCTCAACAGGAATTGCAAAACTACTTCTTGTGCATTTACCCCATGCACTTACTATGTCCTATCATTGTGAACATTGTACATAATCCATTGAACATTGTAAACATTGTATATAACCCATTGAACATTGTGAAACTACATATGTTGTAACATTTGATATATTGTTACAACATATCAAAACTAACTTTATCTTACAAGGTCTCAACCTTTTAACTGCTTACAAATTTAAACTTGTGCAGAATTCTCATTTTAGGTAAATTTTGCCTTGATTGAAAATACGATGGAATGCAAAATGTTCATCACTCTCCCAAATGCATAAATATTCTAAGTTAACCCTAATTATAGACATATCCTTATCCTGTATTAACAACCATACGTGGTATATAAAAACACACAGATCTAAAAATTAAAAAGCATTACATATTCACCCAATTTCATTTGAACTGCATGTTAAAAAGATTATTGTAGCAAAATAGAATGAGTGATATATATATAAATATTTAAATATTAACAAATTATTGTTTTTCATGTGGGTTAGGCAAAATGATAGGGGGGAAGGGAAAGAAAAGTGGATCATGTATCTTCCATTATAGATGTGCTTTTTAGATCTGGATCAATTACAGAAAGCACCCCACCAATAAGGTGCAAACTTCCAGTTACCAAGACTTGAACATGGCTTGCATTTTTTAACAACAAGATACTACTTTCAAAGCTTGATTTATCTGATGTTTGCACAGACTGCATATCACTTGAAATCCAATTGAAAACATTACTGAGGCAAGGGAATGTCACACTATTTTCTGTAATATGATTATGTTGATAAACAGCTGTATTATGCATTGAAGAGACAGAAGTTTGTGATAAGACATCAATTTCTTCTTCATAAAGGCTGCTCATGAGGTGGCACCATATCTGTCTGTTACTTTCACACTTTTGCATTTCTGTTTCATTATCAACCATGAAATTGCTTTGATCTGAAAAGCATAAAAAGTAAATATTAATGACAAGAGAAAACAATGCTCCATAATTAAAATATTTTTAAAAATCTTTTAAAACATTCAATATAAACTTTAAAAAAAAATTTTGCTGGGGAGTGGCAAAATTGCCCTCCCACATGAGGACTTATTTCCATATCAAGGAACTCCTTTTTGCTTCTGTATCAAAAACCTCATTCATTTTTAGGAAACGATACAAGATTCAAGTATTTTTACTGGAAAATGAAGAAATAATAAAAGAAAAATTACATATAACCTAATGCAATATTAAATAAAATATCCACAGCAACAGGTTGTAAGCTAGTCATCCACTGTAGCATAACTCCTAAAAATCAATAATAACTGATTGACCAAAAGTTCAACAATTTACAAAAATAAAGTAAATCTACAGAAATGAAAGCAAAGGTTTAATTATAAAAAAGGAAATAAAATACTAACTTTACAAGGAGATTGAATCCAATACGTTGGAAGTATTTGGACTTAAATCATCCATGTAAAGTACTCCCATACAGCCACTAGCAGATGGCTCTTCCCATTCTTCCACATTGAGTGACCAATTAGAACACCTGCGACTTCCTATCCTGTGATGCCATAGGCTGCAGCCAGTCTTGAAGAAGCTCTAGCTATGAAGAATTTCCTCTTTAGTTATAGTTTCGATTTGGAGAGCAGGAATGATATATTGAATATAGGGATAAATGATAAAAATAAGTCTAAGAATAGTGAAATAGGTTTAAAATGGCACAAAAGAGTGTGAAACGGAGGGAAAACAGAGTTACATATTTCGTAATTACTTCCAAAATCTTCCGTTTCTAAAAACAGCAGTTTTTGCTAATTTTCATGTGATTTTCAAAACTTTAAGAGAAAATTTGTAGATAACAGTTCAAATCAAACTTGTGAGCTTAAATCAGAAGGTTGCTTTAGCAAAGAGTAATGTTAACAAACAAATCAGCATTACTGCATAGCACTTCTAAGATAGCTTCATCAAATTATTTACATTGTAGTTTAATAAAATATCATCAAATGAAAAAAAAACAAACATTATTTTTCGATCTTGAATTACATATTTTAAAAAAATTTAAGATTTTTTGTTGTACTAAAAATGAACATAGACATCTTGGGCTTCTCATTTCGGATTCTGTATACGTCTATATTCAGCTTGGACTCCGGAAAGGTTAATCATTATGACCACCATGATTTACAACTGAAGATGAGGAATAATGGGACCGTTTTAAACAGGCTATTTCTGAAACCATCCATACTCTTCTGGGTGTAATGGAGCAGGGGGTAAAAAGGAGCAGAGGAGACAAAGAAAAATTGAATGATAAGGCATTGGTGCTTATTTCTGAAAGAAAGTATTGAAGCGATAAACTTCGTCAACATCCTACTAGTCTTAAATATACTGAATCAAGAACCTACTAGTCCTACCAGAGAGAGCTTAATAAAAGTGTAAAGAGTCAGTTGAAAGCTGATATGAATCTCTGGCTTCATAGTTTGGCTGCCACAGCAGAGGCAGCTAGACAACACAATAGAGAATTGTTTTGTGTGGAGAAAAACAGACTAACATACAAGTATTGAGGGATAAACATGGTACTCTTATTGAAGGTGAAGACTGTCATGGCAAAGTGGGCTGAGCATTTCAGAAATGTTCTACACAATGCAGTTAGTTCTACTCCCATTGTTTGTAATGAGAATCAATACATTACTGGTTTTAATGTTGGTCTTATATCATGATCTGAAATTACTTTGGCTATCTCAAAATTAAAATTACACAAGTCACCATAGGTACATGAAATTACTATTGAAATGCTTAGAGCTTAAAAACATTCTCAGCTCTAAGCATTTCAGTAGCTGGCTTACTAAAGTTTTGAATATCTTCAGTGATAAAACATTTTAATATATAAAAGTTTATTAACAATGCAGTAAGCAAAACACACATATATATATATAAATTTAGCATAGTCAATGTAGCAACCTTAGAATAACTTGTCACTTAAAAGGTTAATGGTCTGCAGGTGGCCAGATGCAGAAGGGGCTTGGGTTGGCATATCTGGAGAACAAAATTACACATAATCAATAATTTCCTAAGTGTCCATTTCATTCATTTCCTAAATATCCATAGGATATGGTTTAACTTCCATAATCTATGGACACTTAGGAAAAGATGCATGCAGAGTGTTTATGGAGGATATGAGGAACTGATGGTATTGAATGGCAAATACAATGTCTAAATTAAAATATTTTAATTTTGAAATACTAACAGCTACAGAAATGGGATGATTTTAATGAAGCAACAAAATATTATGACCATTGTAACAGTTTTTATAAAAATAAACTCACCAGATGCAGAATCTTTCATAATAGATATTCTGCTAGGACTAAAGATTGCAATATCAAAATTCAACTCAGCAAGGGGATGCAGCAAACTTTCAGCATTCCTTTCTCCAATACAGTTGAACAGCAATACACGACATACTGGACCTCTAACAAAGATAAAAATTGCATAAAATTAAAAATATTCTATATTGCTTCAGAAAATGTTTAGAAAGCTGAAAACATAGTCAGCAAAACCTTTTTAAGTATTGGTGGAAAATCTTATTTTTGCAGCTATTAAAATCATTTCAGACTGGCAACTATTTTTTGACATTTTCCAAAATCTTTCTTTGGTTCATATCAGAACAATATAGTGATTTTGCCATATCATGTATGAGATCCTCAAAATTTGTTCAAAGGCACTATTTATTTTAACATTTGCAAGGGATACAAAACTTTACATCCCATTCTATTTAATAAGGTACCTTTTACCAAAAATGGAAGACTATCAAATCTATGTTCCCATTTCCGTGTAGAAGAGAGGATTTTTAGGGGCCCCTAAATAATTTTATGGTAAAAAAATTACCAAATATTGCAATCTAAATTAATTTTAGAGCTTTAAAAAACTAATTATTCCAATGTGAACATGAAATATGTTTATAAATATATCATGCATAGCACAGTACTTTTCATTTAATCCATTTTTCAAAAACTATTCATTTACAAAATGTATTTTTTATTTTTTTTTCCAAGTCTTATTGTCTATTACTACTCAACACATTTATTATAACTCAACTTGCAAAACTTTTCTCAGAGGCACATGCACATTCCCTTAGGGTTGGGACTGATATTTAGAACTTAATTGTGAAATACATTCACAGCCTCTTTGGTTTCTCTTTTGGCAATGTACATAACTTGTTTGTGCATATGGAAGTGAAGCAATGTTTATGAACCACAATTTAATTTCTTTGGTTTAAACTGATGCATAAGTGGAGCACTGAAATATGTAAGCATCAAGTTGCAAACATTGATGTTTAAAATATAATTATTATTATATTAAATTTATATTTTTTAATCAACATATATATCTCAAATCAGTCCTTGTATTTTTTTTTTAAACTGAATTCCCATTCACCCTCAATTATGGAACAAAATTATGCTGAAACCATTCTTACTGAATGCTTCATATTTTACAATACAGTCCAAGTTTTTTTTAACTTAAAATATTTCTACTGCATTATATTTTTCATTTATTCCATGGGAGATCTATCTACCCTGGAAACTAATACCAATTTTACTCCAGGGCAGATCTAATAACCCATTTGCTCTCATTCATCCCACAAAAATTTGAAGTTGCTAAGATGTAAGTGAAAAAAAAACAAGCAATGAGCATAATGAAATTTCCTATGAAAAGCAAAGGTTACGCAAATGCTCAGAAAATATCAGAAATATCAGGGAGCTCAGAAATATCAGGGAGTACAAGGCATATATATATACCTTCCACTTACCCTTGCTTATTATACACATAAGGATTTGGCTTAAACAATATAATTTCTTAATGAATAAAGGTGACAGGTAAATGGTAAAAAACTGATATCAGGAATAAAAAATAAAATTAATGATTAAAGTCTTACTTTATTTTAGAGCACTCTTTCTGACTAACTTCATTAAACCATCGCACACAGTGTTTCATACTTTGAGAAGTATGAGCACCATCTAAATAATATGTAAAACGGTCTTGCTTGATTGTTTGGAACCTGCCAGGCCACACACATGTCTGAAGACCTATAGTGAGATGATTGAGTAAGTGGAAAATAACATAATAAATGTATTAAATATGAAAAAACTAATGTATATGGCAACTGGTCATCATTATATTGAAATAAATTACCTCTAAATCAATTTAATATATAAAAATAAATTCCCCCTCAAACAGCTGCTTGTTGCAGAGGTCTGACGAGAACCTGCCAGTTTAATACACTATAAGGAAGATCTGTGAGGAAGACAAGACTTTGGTACAAAGACCCCACAATGAAAGCAACTTCCATGCTTTACCTAAGACTTGAACCTGGGTTCTTTCAATCAGTAGCCAATTATGTAAAATACTTGGCCACTGGGACAGTTCAATTTAATATTTAAAACAAAAAATTAACTACTTGAGTGTTTTAATAATACTAAATTAACAGCTTGCACAATGGTAGTAACATATTTAAAAAATAATGGTGGAGATTCTTCCTCCCAACCAAACTTTATTGAGTCATGTGAAATCATGCTCTTTATTTCAAACACATTGCTCATCAAAAGTTAAGCACAGATCACCTAAATGCAAATAAAGAATAATTAGAGATAAATAAAAAAAATTCATGTACCTAGGTAATTCAATGCGTAGTTTGGAAAAATCAACAAGTAAATACCATGTCATGTTGAGTTAGTTGGTCACAGTTGTGATAGGTATCTATCTCAACTGTGACCAAAAAGCTTCACAAGCTGGACTTTATGCCCTTTATGTGATTATATGTGTCCCTTTAACCTCCAGACACAGACAGGCCTGCTTGAAATGATACCACGCTAATGTAGCTTGGACCCAAGAACAATGAAGTCATGCTATCTATGGACAAGTCTATGTTTTTTGTTTTTTTTATTTTTCTGCACATGTTTGCTGTCTATCAGACAGCAAACATGTACTGATCTGGAGAGAAATGCTAGCCTGCAATCAACCCCATAGTATAATTCATAGAAATGTATTTAGTAGTGAACATTTAATTCTGCAGACTGGTTTTCATTGGGTGGCTGTAACAACCTCCATTTGTTTGATAGTGGCTCTGTAACATTATGCTCTAAATATTACGATAAGATCCTAGATTCCAATGTCAACCTCTGTGCTGGAGCAGTAGGTGACAGTGTCCTTCTAATGGACGGTAATGCATATTCACACAAAGACTGACCAACCAATATCTAGAGGAAGAAGGTATGCAATAAACAGAATAATCTGATTCTCTATGGATCTTAACTTGATAGAACATCTATGGAATGTCCTAGTGAGACATATTATCTGCCTTCAACACCCTCCCTAAACCCTCTAGGACATCATGACTGCTCTTACTGCTCAGTGAACTTTATTGCCCTCCCATTCTCTAGATTATTTTATTGAGGGCATGATTAAATGCTGTTAGACCTGTATTAGTGCTAGAGGGTGTCACATTCCCTAATGACTAAACAATTCATATTCAAACCCCACCCCCTTTATTTTTTCATGTACTTTTCTTTATTTGTTGTTTTAGGGTATATGCAAGTAATTTTTGTCCTAATTTTCATGACTTGTCACAGCATTATCTTTCCCTCTTCCTATGAAATATAATTTAAATTTGTCTAAATATATTTAGATAGCAGCACATTTTATTGAATCATGCTTTTGACAAGCAGTGTAGTTTTAAGTGTATTGTGATTTATCTAAAACAGTATCCACACATGCAAATAATCTTCTTTGACCCTACTTATTGTTATTATTGTTAGAGAATTTATTTAACCAATGAATTACCTCACTAGCAGCAATACATGCAATGTACACAGTCGTATTAGAATAATATGACCACCTATCATAGTGTATGTATGGTAAGTGATCATATTATTCTGATACAACTGTGTATATATTCAGTGGTAAATAGAAAATATAAGTTTTACTTCAGAAATGTTAAATCAATTAAAATAAACTTGCCTTTAAGAAACAAGGGAGTTAGCTGAAAAGGCTCTGCTAGTGGTGGAGGTATTCGACCAAGTTCTTCATCAACAATAGGTAATGTAGAAAGAGAATTATTCTTGATGTTGATACCACCTAGGTAAAATGCATTACATCCATTGTAAGCTTCTTTTTTTTAATTAATGAAGAGATAAACCAATATTTTATGCATCAATAAAATTTCAACATCTAAAAATATTAATCAACTAAAACAGGAATTTTTAATTTCATTAAGTCATTTTACAAAATCTTCAGCTCATTTTACAGAATTGTGAACTTTATTATCCCTTAATAAAGCAATACAGAAATTACCAATAATATTTAAACAAGGAAGCTTTTTCAAGCAGGAATATTTTATGCAGGATAATTAATACATATCAATTTTAAATGTTAATACACAATACAGAAAAACTTTAAATACAGGAACTTTTAAAGCAAACTCTACTGTTAATTCTTAGGGATTATAAGTACTGTACCTTCTGCCATTCTGCTGTTTAACCAGGCTCTACATATTTGCAATGCTAAAGATGCATTCAAACTTTGAACATCTCCAGGAACACCAAGATTTACTGCAATGCCTTTCTGATAATAAGCTTCAAGTGGGGGTGCTAAAGTAATTGGGCACTGCAAAGATAATGAGAAAGAAATGTGTGACAGTATGAAGTGATCTATCCTACTTAATAGAAAAAAATTACATAATAAAAAATATTAGTAAGTACTTAATGGTATAAAACTAAAAATAGTTAAAAAATGTGTATATAACATTTTTCCTTATATAATATGGTTATAATATTGAAAATTTAAATGTGGTATAGACAGTCTACTACACATAAAAGCCAGTATCTGTTTGAAATGCTGACAGAATCAGATTTAACAAATGATTAGTGATATGTAATTACATGAATGAAACAGCATATCATCAAATTTTCAATAAACAAAAATCAATGTTCTTCAGCAATTTATAATTTATAATCTAGAACAGACAATATTAATACATCTGAATAGAGTTTCAATGTTAAACTGATCCAATGATTATACAATTTTATATTCTTACACTTTTTGTTGTATTTTATTAATTTTAACATATTAATTACATTATTGATTATAAGATCACAATCATGATTCAGTTTTATTCATTGCCAGAAAAAATTATTTTTTTTCTATATGCATTCTTCAACATCTGTGAGCACATTCTACAAATATCATGAGCTATCATTCAACACATCATGCAGACTCTCTTAGTGCTTTGTTTCCTCATCTATCATCTTGAAGATTACTTTTATATCTTTGAAAGAAAAAAAACATTCATGTCTATTTACAACTCTACTGACCATTTACCATCAAATAAAGATAAGTTTTATAAACTTTTACCTTTTGCTATGATAAAAGCCTTTACAATGTTTTTTAAGCAAGTTCCTCATGAATATAATAATTCATACTATTCTCAATGAGGAAAAAAATATTTTTTTATTTACTTTACATCTTATCTAAAGAGAAATTAAACTTTGAAGAATTATAAGTATGGTGTTAACTGCAATTACTATAATGCATTCTATCACCAATTTCAGGAAACCATTTCAATAGCTGTTGCACAGGATCAGAATGGAACTTGTACTTTCAATTGTTTTCTTGTGCAGCATCTGCATGATACTACATCTTGATGGTTCTGATAGATATCTCAACATTGCATGGAATTTCAGTGTAAAAAGACCAACGAAAAAAGGATTGTTTGGTGGTCAGCAGTCATGAAACTTGCATTACCCAGTCATCAAGGTATAGTATTATGCAGATTCTGTGCAAGAAAATACAATATACAGGTAAAGTTCTATTCCCATGCAACAGCTATTGGAATGGTCTCCTTAAAAAGGTGATAGAGTGCAGTGATACTATTTGTGAACATGATAATATTCAGCCTAAATTAAACAAATCACAAATGTAGCCATCTTTGTATAAACAATGCATAATTACCATTTCCAGTACTCGAATCTAGAACATGCTAAAAGTAATTTGATATTAATTCTAAATTCAGCACATAATCTTTACACAGTGCAACAAAAATGTGATATTTTTATCTATATTTAAAATAGTACCTTTTTTCTTTCTCAAATTCATTTGAAATGCAAGGGTCATCTTATATTTGAAAGTGACCGTATTTTACATAATATATGAAGACCTCATTTTGTATCAGAAAGGTACCTAAATCAAATAGATACAATATTTCCCATAAGAAATATTTCACTTTAGGCACAATGCTCATAATTCTATTTGCTAATATGTATTTCTACATATGAGAAAATGTCCAAATCAATGCAGGCTTTCCTTCAAAGATGATTGTTACTCCATATAACACCATTATTACTTGCATCCTCAAACCACCTAATACCCAAGAAGGTGTAAGTCTCTAGATTTAAAAGCATCCAGTTTTCTGTTATCTAACATCTTACTTGCAATAAGTCAGTTTCACTACCACAAAAATTTTAGAAAGGACAAAAGTATTATGTCTAATTTTAGTTTTTAGGTGATTACAACTATCTTTTCACAATCTCCATTATTTCTTTAAAAAGTCCCTTTGCCAGTGACTATTCTTCTGTTTATCTCATTTTGCACATAATTAGTATCTGTTACCAACTCCCAAGATAAATAAACTAAGAAACTTGTTCAAGAGCAAGGTCATTCAAAAGAACTAGAGCAAAACATGCTTGACTCATTTTCATCACTGTAGGTTCCTCTCTACTTATCACCAAGCCAATCTTATTACCAGTCTTAACAATATCCTTATTAAAGAGTTCATCTCAATATCATTTACCAAAAGGGCCAAAATTAGACCATCTAAGGACCAATATTGCCCTTTCAGTGAATTCCTCTTAACATAATCAATAACCAAAGAGAAAAAGATCCAAAATGTAGTCTTGTTGAACTCCAATCACTACAAGTTTTATCAATTCTTACACACAACTCAGCATTATTACAGAGAACCATTATTATTTTAACTTATCAGGTATGTCACATGACCTAATGATCAACCACAAATTATGACAATCCAATTATTATGACAGTCAAAAGTACCTTTTAAATCTACAAAGCTAATAACTTGTGGTTACCAATTTTGTAGATTTCAAAAATTCTTGAAAATTTTTAAGTTTTTTCAAGAATCTGCCTAAATTAAATCATTTTATCTATGCATCTCCATTCAATTCTAAACCTACACTGTTAATTCTGAAGCTATCCATCAACAAAATGCTTAATTCTATTAAGCAAATAATGTTATCTGGGGGGGGGGGGTTAGATTAATGTCCTATAATTATCACAAGAACAGTAATCATCTGTTTTCAGATTTGGGATAATAATAAAAAAAAACCTCAAGCAACTGATTGCCACAGAGGTCTGACAGGAGCCTGTCAATTTAATACACCATATAGAAAATCTGTGAAGACGGCAAGACCTCAGCAGAAAAACACAAACAGCCATGCCTTACCCAGAGCTCAAACTCGGTTCCTTTGATTGGTAGCCAAGTATACTAATCACTCAGCCAAGGATGGCTGGGGAAAATAAATTCCTCTACCAAAATAGTTAGGAACAATACTTTATCACCGGAAATAATGAAGATTGTAGTTAACCTTATGATAGCAGAAACATTCCAAGCTCTAAGCTTTTAGTATCAGTACTAACTTCATTTACTTATGGGATTTGTGCAGTTTTAATACTGAAACAGTCAAAGTAATTTGGATCATAAAACAGGGCCATCCTTAAAGTCAGTTATATATCAGTCTTCATTACAAACAATTAGAGCTGAACTAACTGCATCATTAAAAAACATATCTGAAATACTCAGTCCACCTTGCCATGATAGAATCCTCACCTTCAATAACCTTATAATTTAATAAATATTTAGTGGAAAAAATTTTCGCCGACATATGGAAATCAAACCCGCATCTCTCCAGAAACATGTCAGAGTGTTCTTACCAGTTGAACTAATGCCAGCTCATCTTTTTTCCACTTATTTAAGACTATACTCTATCCCCGAGAAATGCGGACCAACCATTGGTGTCATCTGTGGTCTCGGGTGTCAAATTAATAACACTAAATAGCGTGATGAGACTATTATTTATTTCCATCTCACTCTGTGCAATATAAAGGTAATAGTTGCCACCAGAGACCACAGATGACGCCAATGGTTGGCCCGCATTTCTTGGTGATAGAGTATCGTCTTAAATAAGCGGAAAAAAAACGAGCTGGCATTAGTTCAACTGGTAAGAACACTCTGGCATGTTTCTGGAGAGATGCGGGTTCGATTCCCGTATGTCAGCAAAAATTTTTCCCGCTAAATATTTATTGATTTATCAGTGCCAAAAGAGCATCAGTTCATGCTGCAATTATCATCTACGTTTAAATACCTTATAATTTTTTTGCTCATTATCTATATGCTAGTCTGTTGTTTTTTACACAAAATATTTACTATCTGGAATAGCTGGTTGTTGTACTCTCAAGCTGTTTTGTTAATCTGATCAGTTTTCAACTGGTTCTTTAGAGTTTATTAAGCTCTCCATACTGCTGTCTGTTAAGACTAGTAGAGTGTTGACTGAATGAATAAAATAAGCTCCATAACTTTATCACTCAAGAATCTCAATATCTCAAGAATAGCCTATTAAAAATGGTCCCATTGTTCCTCAATTATGGTGGCACACAAACCATGCTTATCATTATGACTAAATAACCTAGCATGGTAAGCTTTAATGATTTCTAGTTCTTTAGGGGATTCAGTTTTAAAAGTAATTCTTCTAACTTTACACACATTTCTTAACCCTTCCCAAATCCAGCTATTTTTTCACTCTGATCAGGCAAAAAAAAATTAACTTTAGAACTTTTTTGCAAAATAATTAATGAAAGGAATTATGGCATGTTATATGCCAAATTAATCAGCATTTAATTCTGGATTTCCTGAAAATAAAATATTTAACAAAAAAAGATTAGTTAATTTATAGGGCTTTTTTTAGAGTCATGTAATAAAAAAAATGCATCTGGCAACACAAATAAAAATTTATTTAAAAAACACCAAGGGACAAAAACGATTATAATTTACATGAATAGAAAGGTTATTTCTGAATAACAAAAAAAAAATTTCTTGTTTAAAGTAAACATTTTTTCTGCTTTGTAATTTTTTTCTCCATACAATACTTTGTGAAAAAAGTCATGGCTTGTTGCAGAGTCCAATAAACAAGTCAACTTTCGAATATTTTTAATAAATAACTAATCAACAGAAATAGGTCATGTTATATACCAAATTAAAGAAAATTTAATTCTGAATTTTATAAAAAAAGTACAAAATATGAATATTGTAGTAATATATCAATTTTAATAACACTTTTTACAGTGGCATACCAAAAAAAGGTATATATTTCATAATTACTTCCAAAATCTTCCATTTTTAAAAATAGCAGTTTTTTAACTTTTAGGAGATTTTTGAAAATTTAAGGGAAAATATGTTGAAAATAATTCAAATCAAACTTGTGAGCTTAAATCAGGTGATTGCATCAATACAAAGTATAGGCAATACCATATAATGCTTCTAAAATAAGGCAATCAGATGGCTTTATTGAATTATTTATATTGTGTTTAATAAAATATGCATCAAATGAAAAAAAATATTATTTTTCATGCTTGAATTATGTATTTTTAAAAGATATATGTAAGAAAATTTTCAAAAGGCATTTTTTTTTAATCAAAATTTCATGTGTTGTACAAAAAACGTTTATAGATGTCTTTGACCTGGGAAGGGTTAAAGGTGAATTGCAAGACACTTTTAACTAGGTAACCAAACTTTGCATACCTTATGTGGTCTGCTGCTTTTAACGAGTTAACCTATTCTCTGTTAATCAATATACAATTGATCATGTTCCTACAGAACCCATCAGCTGAAACCTATGTGTATTTATAAATATCATGGTGTTTATTTGTGTTAGTTATTCTCAAACTATTAAATTTACTTATTTGTAGGAGACATTCATCATTGCTATTTCAATTACTAATACCATTAGGACCTATGACTCCTGCTCAAAGGTCAGTACCACCTTTGGGAATTGAAGCCAGTTAATGCAAGAGCAAAATCTCCTTCAACAAAATTCAAATAACCCAAAGTTACCGAAAAATGCACCTTTTTCATTCTTATCAGAATCCTTAGTGGGTCAATAAATAAGATTCAACTCTTTACTCCATCAGAGGCATGTTTTTTATAGCCATTGACTACAGTGTTTCTTTAAGTATGTTTTAGTAAAATTATGTTATTTTCAAAATTTTCATGATATAGTTACAATATATTATTATTAAAACTATAAAATGTTCCAATTTGTACATAAATATAACTATTCATCTCATGGGCCACTGACCACTGTCATGCAAGTATTCCGGGCATGTCACTGAAAGGATTAATCTCTGTTTTGCATTTACGTGAAATATTCATCAATATGTTACATCCTAAGTAACACAGGCATCCCTACTGAGAAGCAAAGATAAACATTGTCCTTTTGTCCTGAAAAAAGAAATTTAAGATCATTTTTAAGTATCTGACTTGTCCATTTAGACTTATGCCCAAAATGCCCAGGTCATACCACAAATTCCTATGTAAGGGCATCCAGAGAAGAGTCACTGTTCTATGTAACTGTGGAAAGAAAATGGTTAATATGTTTTTTACAGAAATTAGCTTTGTTAAGAGGGTCAGGGGCTAACAATAACAAACAGCCCACTAATCATAGACATGAGGTAAAGATCTATTCCCCATTACAAAGGCTTAAGCCACCAATACTGGTAAGAACTTCAGACATGTTAAATAGAAAACACAGTGTTAGGATTTCCTCAACAAAAGCCCATTAGTGCAGCAAGTTCAGGATCCATAATCATTAGGCAGTCTGATGGTTTAAGTGGTAGCACCTACACTATGTGAAATTGACAATTCCTCAGCAGAACAGAAAATAAAATTAAAAATGACCATAGATAACCAGATCATAGACCAAACTGATCTGGCAGCTATCCCCTTCTATTTCTCTCCAAGAGAACATCTCCTTTGAAAGGAACTAGCAATGAAAAGGTGGAGAAGAACTTTAGGTTCCATGTCTGGCTGATTTTGTGCCTCCTCATAAGGGATAGGTACACAGCTCCCCTTGTATTGTGTATGCTTAGTCAGAATTTTCAAATTACAGCTTAAAATGATTAATAGCAAAGTCTTTTTTTTTTATCTTACTTTTAAAGCTTGTGCTTGTTGTTGAAGTATGTCCATTCCACCTTCTGGCTGAGGAACAGTAAATACAGGAACATTTGGCTTAAAGATGCCAGCCTTCTGTGATGCAATTTTCTTTATTGTATTCCCAAGGATACTTACGTGGTCTATTCCTAATGATGTTACACCAACCACCACTGGATTCCTAAAATGATATAAGGAGTTTTTCTCCTTAGAACATGACAGAACAGAAAAAATATATTTAATTCTATGTATATATATATTAAATTCATAAGTTTGGTACACATCTTGGATTTCAAATGTCTTAATGTAAAATTTTGGTATTAAAATTCCCATAAAGAAATGGTTTCTTGTATTTTATTTGTAAACAATTAA
This sequence comes from Ryuthela nishihirai, assembly GCA_038380435.1. Taxonomy (NCBI): domain Eukaryota; kingdom Metazoa; phylum Arthropoda; class Arachnida; order Araneae; family Heptathelidae; genus Ryuthela; species Ryuthela nishihirai. The sequence goes on from JAWZYU010000002.1 coordinate 79,835,664, forward strand.
TTCATGCCTTCTGCTACAACACAGTTTAGACAGGTATTAGCACAGTAAAGAAATGTACTATTAACAATGCAGCAAAATTGTTAATCAGATTTTACAAGACTTTAAATTATAATTTATTATAAAATAAAATAAATAAATAAATACCCCCTCAAGCAGCTGCTTGCCACAGAGGTCTGACAGGAGCCTGTCAGTTTATTAGTATTATAAAAATGGTAAAGAGAAATGTTTCTTAACAATTATTTTTAATTCAATCTAAAAGCTTGTAAATTGTAGCTTAAAATAAAAAAATATCGTAGCAATATTATAAATTTACTGACAGCTTTATCTGTCTGAAAAGTGGGTGAATAAATAGTAGTGTCTGAAAAGTGGGTGAAAAGTGGGGTCATAAATAGTTCAAATACAAATTTGGTGATACAGCAGATCACCTTTATTGCAAACTTACTAGCTGCAATGACTCTGATTGCTTTCTTCACACTACTGTTTTTGAATTAAATAGTGGCAGAGAATGCTCTTATAACTGTTACCAATCCTTAATTTCTAATACATGCAAGGATTTTCAAAACATTAATTGAAAAATTAAATAGGAAGAAAGCTATTTTTATCAGGGGTAATTCATATATTTCATGAAGTAAATACTTTGGGTTTAACTTCATATTTTACTACCTATGTTCTTAAAAACATTTCACAGATTTTAAACATTTATCACTCATAAAAGCATGTACCAGATTTTAAAAGATAAAACTGTGTCATTAAGTTCTAAATCACACTGTTCATCTTAATGTTGTCCATTGACCAATACTTAATTTTATTAAGCACAATAATGCAAAATATTTTACCTGCAACAGAAAGCAGACTAATGCCCCTGTAATTACCAAAAGAACAGCAATAACCTTTTGAAATTAGGGATAATATCTCTAGTAAAATGTTTAGAAACAACACTTTATTGCAGAAAATATTCAAAATTTTAATCAGTCATAATGTTTTTTACATTAATATTTATTGGCTCATAAAGGTATAACATGATTACCTTATAGGAAAAGTTAGTTAATATAAGATGTGTATGAAAATTGTACACTGAGTCTTTGGAAAAATTGTACACTGACAAGTTCAATATGTATGTCATTATAATCCAGCATACTAAAAAAATTTCAAATACAAAAAATTATATATTTCATACATTAACTGAGTCCTGTGTGAAATTTCACAAAGTTTGCAGTGATTGATTTAGCATTACTACTACAGTTCAACAGAGATGCATTAATGGGTAATTATCATGATAAATAATAACAGTATTTGAGAGGGTGAATGAAAAAACAAGTGGGCAGCTACAATGTGTATTTCTTCTACAGCATGCTGACATCAGTTTTTCTCCAACATGTGCCTAATGTTGGTGATAGATAATTGCTATAAAAACTTTTGGAACAATTTTCCTCTGCTTCAACAGATTTTAACTTTGTTCTTTGCAGTTCCACAGATATTTGACAAAATGGTTCCAAATTCAGCAAATGAGTTTTCCTGTGCTGCATTAAAAAAAGCAAATCCTACCTATAATGGGATACAGTTTACAACTTTGAATGGCTTTGCAACTTTAGAGAATCTGTCATCACCATAACTTTCTCAGTTATAATTTTTGAATGTAGAAATTAATTTTGTGGCAAACATTTGGTGGGTTGTAGCTATTAACAAAAATATTTGTATTCAAAAAATATTTTAAAAAATGTATGCAAAAAATAATGAAAATAAAAAATGAGTAGATATCTGCCTTTAGTTAGAAAATAAGAATAGTAAACTTTATCACTTTTCTTCAAATTTTTATACTTGAATGTTACTTTTGGTGCATAACATTATCTATTTCTCTTTGTTAATTGAGTTACTAATATTCTCTTTATTAATTACTCCAGAATAAAGGTCTATTTTTTTTTAACACCACAAAATTAATTTGCAGAATCCCTGATTAGAAACTTAACACATTAAGATTAAATGCAGAATGTCAATACCTTAACATGTTGGGTTCATAGAGCAGAACTCATTCTGGTGACTGGGTTAATTTTGAAATACTTCCAGCAGAAAGATAGAAAATTTTAAAAAACTTATACTTAAATGTCTAATAGATAGAAATAGGTCATGTCATACATTAAAAAAAAGAATTTAACTTTGAATATTTAGAAAATATTTGAGAAAAAACAGAAAGCATATTAATTTTAGTAATGCTTATTTAAAATCATATAATAATAAAAAGTATTTCATTGGATTTGAACCACATTCTGAAATAACTAATGAATAAGAATATGGCATGTTATATCTTAAAAGAAAAAATAATTAAAGTCTGCATAAAAATATATAAACAGATTCACTTAAAATGGGATAATTATATAATTCCATATTTTATTCTTGCACAGTACTGCTGGAAATTTCAACAGAGTCATTATTTGTGTACTATCACTGTTGCTATCAATATTTACTATTAACTCATTAAATAGGTTATTTTTGAGGGAATTTTAAAACATCAAAAAATAAAAAGGTTTAATAACAGTTCATTCTCCATGAAAGTTTTAGTTTGGGAACATTAAAGGAAGGAAGAAAACAACCAATGCTAAGGTGTGAAAAAATGTTACAGTGATGGCTGTCACAGCAATGTAATGGCTTTTTTTCTCATTTTTGGCAACTTTACTGAATATATAAATGATCAGTTTTATTTTAATTAAAAATGGCCAATTTCAATGGAGGAAAATTAAACTCTTTGAGCACATTATCTTGGGAACTATAGTTCCCAACAGATACAAGACTGCATTTGGCTCTGGGAACCAGTGTCTTCTGACATTTTAAGGATTAAATCATAAGTTAAGATAGGTATACATAGTGTATTAAAATGTAACTAAAATAATATTATTCACCAAACACTTATATATGTAATATTTTTCCTTAAAAAAAGAAGACAACTGAAATTTTTTTTTTATTATAGTATGTGTTGTCCCATGGCCGAGTGGTTTGCATGCTTGGCACTGATCAAAAGGACTGGGTAAGGCACAGATGTATGTGTCATTTTTCTGCTGAGGATCTGCCATCCTCACAAGATTTTCCACTACAGCGTATAAATTGACAGGCTTCTGTCAGACTTCTGTGGCAAGCAGCTGCTTGAGGGAGGTATTTATTTATTTTTATTTATGATCCTGTACTATATTATCTTATAGACCTAATTGTCTAAAGGGGTCACTGAAATATGCATGAAAAGTTTAATTTTATTATGCTAGTTAAAAGCATGAGACTCCCATCAGAATTTTGATTACACTCAAGAACTGTAAAGTCATAATCTCACATTTTTTACTACTCCTTTGCAAATCATAGGCTGCTTTATTATCAGAATTACCGTTATATTTCAAAGACAAAACTAAATTACATTTTTTTCACTGAATATTCAAATGTTTATATCAAAGTATACATGCTTAAACTTACTGGATAAAATTTGTGCAATCATATAAGCCTCCAATTCCAACTTCAATAACAGCAACATCAACCTACAAAATAAAATATCTTTCACATTTTCTTTTACAACTTTACTTTAAAATGCCATAATTTTTAAGAACTTTAACATTAACAGAAAAATTATATAAAACTATTTAAAAATTCTTAGTTTATACATTATTTCTGCAATGAAAGAAATAATGTTCATGGAATGAAATTGAATATTATGCTACACAGTACAAAAAATATTAAACACTTATTATAAATTTTATTAAACCAATGCAAAATAGGTACAAATCTAATAGATTATACTGTTATGAGAATCTAAGTCATTAGATGTGTTCTAAAAATATTTTTAAGTACTCATATAAAACAATCCTAGATAGCAACTTGAGAAAGCTCCTAATATAGTAACAGAAATATGATTGTTTCAAATATTATGTAAGTTTCATTAATTCTATTTCATTTTCATTTATTTTAAGTACATAGTTTTATAGCAATAGTATGTATTTTCAATAAGTAATGCATGTAGTGCTGCAAAATCAGTTTTTACAAGTGATTATTACATATCTACAATTCCAAATTCCTATGAAGTAGGCAACAAAAAGTAAATGTCATAAAGTAATTGCAGATCTGAAATAGGAAAGTCTACAAATAGATAATTTAGTAATGTATTTTGGTTCAATATTGCATATTAACTGAATCAACAAATATAGATTCTTAGAATTATGTAAGAGACTGCACTTAACTGTGGCATGAATATACATGAATTAGCCAGTACATTAAAACCACCTCTGCATTATGCAAAGAAGCATGCATGCAGCCAATCAGTGTCACGTGCCAAGGTCGTGAATGATATATATAATACCTGGGTCAGAGCTCTCGCAGGCAGTATTTCGTTTCGTCTCAACATGGGAAAAGCAAAGGATTTATCTTATTTTGACAAAAGCCAGATCATTATGGCAAGATGCCTTGGTAAGAGCATCTCCGAAACAACGATGCTGGTAGGCTGTTCATGCTATGCAGTAGTTAGTACCTATCAAAGATGTTCCGAAACAGGTGACACTTCAAGCTGTCAAGAAGCTGTGGGCAGGCCATGTCTCATTGATGCCAGAGATCAGCGCAGGTTATCTCATCTTGTCTGCAGCAACAGAAGGACTACTCTGGCTGACATTACCCATAATTTCAATTGTAGTAAAGGGCCCAATCTGTCTGAACACACAGTTCATCGTAAGCTCTTGGATATGGGTCTCCGCAGTCCATTCATGTGCCTATGCTCACAGCTGTTTACCGTCGTCAATGCTTGCAGTGGGCATGTAATCATCGATATTGGACCATAGAAGACTGGAAGAGGGTTGCATGGTCAGACGAATCCTGTTTTCTGATACACCTTGTGGACAGATGAGCTCATGTGCAACATTTCTCCACAGAAGCCTTCTCACCTGGATGCACTGTGGGACGGATCCAAGCGGCTGGAGGGAGTGTGATGGTCTGGGCAATATTTTCTTGGGGAACACTTGGACCAATTATCTCTGTAGAGCAAACTCTGACAGTTTTCACCTACATGAACACTGTGGCTGAACAAGTACACCCCTTTATGGCGACTGTATTCCCTGGCAGAGATGGCATCTTTCAACAAGACAATGCCCCATGTCACACTGCGAAGAAGGTTCAGGAATGGTTCCTAGAATATGATGAGGAATTCCATTTATTGCCATGGCCCCCAAATTTGCCAGACATGAATCCTATCAAGCATTTGTGATTTGAATTGGAGACGGCTAGAATGCATACGAGCAGCATCACCTCAACCACATAATTTACGAGAACTGCAGGATCTTCTGTTGCAATCATGGTACCAAATATTAAGTGACACCTACCAACATCTCGTTGAATCTATACCTCATTGGGTGAGAGCTCTTTTGGTGATGAGAAGAGGACCTACATCATATTAGGTAGGTGGTTTTAATATTTTGGCTGATCAGTGTATATATTCATGACACAGTTAAGTGCTCGATTCATATGTATTATTACTATCAAATGTTTGTATTACATAAAAAATTACCTTTTCTTTAATAAAGACATAGAAAGCCATAACTGTCAGAAACATAAAATATGGTGGCATTCGTTCTTCATTTTTCTGAAAGAAACAAAGAAAATTTACTCTCAGAAAAATTCTATTAACATTTATATACATTGCATAATAATTTCGGTAAGATTGCGTATTTCAATTAACACTTTCTAGCCCTTTGTGGATCCAGGTAAGGCCTCAGTATTTCTTAGCTACTGCTTAATACCAACTACCACAGTCAAATAAGACTATCATCAGTTACTACATTGAATGGTTCAGAGATGACACTAGCAGTCACAACCTGATTTATTTATTATTTGTGAAATATAGATGGCTAGAAGGTTACATAAGATTAATGCTTACAACACAATATATAAGCAATAATATATAATCTTATATTTTTTTATCAATGCATGTTTGTGCCTTCAATATGGCCAGCAAAGAAACAATTATTCACGCTTCAGCATTCCCTAAACTAATATACCATTAAATGTTGCAAGAATGCTTCATAAACATTCACAATTTATATTATACTGCTGTCCAAAAGTTAAGATACAACCTAATGTTAGGTCAATGAAACTTTAAAACATTATAACTTCTAAAATAAGGTTTCCACATAAAAATGTAACTGAACATAAATGAAAGATCTCAATAAAATTAATCTAAATCTCAATTTCAATCCTTACAAGTATCAGGTTCCTGAAATTTAACTCCCACTAGTGTTATTTAACTCCACTATTACACTGAATAACAATTTTAAAATTTTACCCTGGAGTGACCAGCAAACAGAAATAGGTCAGGTTACATATCAAGAAGAAAAAACATTTAATTCTGGTAATAATTTTTTTTAAAATGAAAAGTAAAATTTTTCAGATTTTTTTAAAAATAGATGAAATTGTGTTGCATATTTTCATTTTAAATTCAGTAAAATAATTTAAAAAATTATACTAATTTTGATATTTTTTCTAAAATTATTTCATTATCCCAATAAATACTTTACATTTTTATCACTATTTTTTAGTCATTTATGCAAATTAGGCATAACACATATGCCTAGATTATTATCTAGGTTTATTATCTATTATTTATTTTATGCAAATTAGGCATAACACATATGATTAGATTAGTGATTGGTAAACTGTACAATTGAAGAGTAATGCCATAAAAATTTATTTTGTTTTAAAAACAAGATAATTTAAATAAAATTTGATCTAAAAAGAGAGAAATTTTTCAAAGCATAAAAAGTCAGACTAAACCATTAAAACTGGGATTGAATCCTTTCCAGATAAAGTTGCATAAACAAAGCAAATCAAGTACATGTAAGTTTTTCAGTGTGAAGGTAGAAAATGCACACTCACTTAACCAATACAATGTGAATATGCAAATTAGTATTGCTATAAAGAACACATGATTACAGTCACCACTCTTTCCATTCCAGTTAATTACATTGGTCAAGTGAATTTCTTTGCAAACATTCTGATTTCCCCATGTCACAAAGATGACATATGGATGATTGTGTATGGTAGAAAGCAATAGATAGGATGTAAATAAATAAAAATTAAGGTTACTTAAGCTTAATATTAAATCATGGTTAACTGGCTTGGACAGTTAACCATGATTAACCATTATAAAGTTGAATGCAACTGTCTCGCAAGCTATTTGCAACCACAGAGACAACAAATCTGAGATAACTGTGTGCAAGGAGGCTGCATGAATGAGATTTAAATGCACAGAGGGCAATGGTTTCCATTCCCCTCAACCCCTTCAATGGAAGAGATTATTTAAATGGTGTGAGTAGTTTCAGAACTCAGGTCAGTGGGGAAATGTGTTCTTCACATATGACTTCATATTCAATTTGAACACCAATTCTAAATGTGTTCATCTGGAAAGGACAAAGAACTCACCATAACTGCTGTAATAGAGAAAGTGACCATTATAGTGTCAGAAGGGTGATTGTAGGACATCACTGTGAATCTGGCTACACAGAATTTCACACCTTTCAAGAAGGCACTTGGACTACTGAGCAATACAGAAACAAGATTCTTGCATCCTATGTGAGACTTTTCAGAGGTGTCCTCAAAAGTAAACATATTCAGAGGATGGAGTGGCCAGCCAGATCTCAGGATCCAAATCCAAATGAGTAAATGTCCTGAGAGATTTGGTCCTGAGGATTCAAACTGAAAGGCAACAGCCCCCTCTCAGAATCCTCTATGAGCTCAAGCCTGCTCTTGTGATGGACTGGGCTTTATCACAAAACCTCATCAATGGCTTTGTCAAAAGTATGAGAATGACTTCCATGGCTGCTTGAGTTATCATATGTCTTATTAACATCTTTTGTTCCTAAGTCCAACACCACCATTATGGGAAATTACATTTCTCATATGCAGCAATAATGATTATTATGTGATTTTGTTGTTATCCCACTAACAAAAATTACAGTAGAGCTTCAGAGTCCTAAGTCCAACACCACCATTATGGGAAATTACATTTCTCATATGCAGCAATAATGATTATTATGTGATTTTGTTGTTATCCCACTAACAAAAATTACAGTAGAGCTTCAGAGTGCAGAAATTAAAATGAAATCAATATCTTTAATACTATGACACAATATTAAAGATACTGATTTAATATCCCACTTGCTATTACTCAGCCATATCAAAATACTTTTCCATAAAACATTTAGTTGCATATCTTAAAACCATTGTGAATTATGTACACTTTTGTCCATTATCCTTTAATTTTGAGCACCAGTAGTTTTCCTTAAATTTTCAGCTCAAGAATATGAGTTGAAAATGTAAAGTTAATAATGTTTCCTTTACATTTTCATCAGAGAACATTATACATATGTAAAAAAAAATTACCTGATTATTCTGAAGACTTCCATAAACATGCCAGAAATACAAAGCAAATTTTTCCTTGCAAAATGGCTTCCCATTAATACGTATTCTCTCTGAGACACTTATCAAATGAGGTGAGCTATTGATAAATAAATATCTTTCAATTTCTTAAAATATAGCTAAGCACAAATATAGTAACACAGTAGCTGACAGTTTACAACTTGCAAATATTTAATTTTCAAGCATAAATTTTTAAGTGTGTGTATATTTATTTAATATAAAGAAATTATACAGTTCTAGTAAAATCCTTTGGAACAATTCCTTTATCATAGAAAATATGCAACACTACAGTCAGCCATGATAACAAAATCAATCCCAGCTCTTAGCATGTCAGTAGTAATTTCATCAATTTCTGGTGACTTGTGTAGTTTTTATTTTGAGATAAACAAAGAAGCTACAGATCATGAATAAAGCCAAAATTAAAGCATTAATACAACTATCAAATCTCTAGCAGATGCTTGCCACAGAGATCTGATAGGAACCTGTTTTTTTTTTCCCCTTTCCTATTCATATTTCATTGGTATATTAACCAAGAGCATATTTTTCCATCTTTCATATTTTTTTTTTTTTTTCAAAGAATATAAAATTATGCTTCTATTTTGGTAAAGTATAAAAGAATTAAGAAATTAATGCTTTTTTCTTTTTAATTTTGTATACAATTGGAACACATAATTTGGATTGGGTTGTTTTATCTCTGAGTGGCACTTTTTTGCACACAATGTGCTAAATTACCATGTCGCAAGGACCCTGAAGGCTCAGAGAAGGTTGGAAGAGGGGACCCACTGGAGCAGCTGTTGAGAGACAGATGGTAGCCTCCTGTCAAGGCCAACCAGTGTGTTCTTAAACGTGCACAGAGTATGGCTCTCCCACACATGGGGATGGCAGTCCATCAGATAATCAACACACAGGGATGATGGTCCATCAGATAACCCATCTGATGGACAGTGCCTTTACATAATTTGGCATTTGCATCCATAATTACCAAAATATACTTTGAGTGTTCACTCACAAAATTATATACAGGTTGTAATGGAAAATGCAAACCAAAATTTAATGAGAAAAATGACTAATATCAGTAAGAACACTATGGTCTTTTTACCAAGCATGATTTTTTTAACACTGCACAGTAAAATGCATTCTTCAAATGGCAAAATATTTTGCCTATATAGCAGAAATATTGATGGCCAACTAGAAGTGGACATATAGATACCAAAGAATTTTTGCCAACCCAAAAATAAAGATGGGTAGGGAAAAAGATCACACATATATATAGCTCTTAGGTTAGAGAAATGTAATAATATTATAAAATTTAAATATGATATATAACCATCATACAAGTTTGATTACTCACCTATAAAATCCAGTCTTGTATCCATGATGGCGAAGAATAGACTCTACAAATGCACATGTAGATCCTTTGCCTTTTGTCCCAGATATATGGATAACATTCAATGCATCCAAGTCTTCCAGCTGTAAATTTCATTAAACAAATGTTTATACTAGCTACATTAAAATTTTGGATAGTTTTAAGCAATCAATCTAGATTCCTATGTATTACCATACACCACAGCCAGTCTGGATTTAGAAAAAAATTCAAAAGGGGATGGGGAGCAAGAAGCACAATTGAGCCAGAAATATGTAGACCTTTGAACCCAGGTTCCTTTGATCATTAGCCAAGCATGCTAAACATTTGGCCACTGTGATTATACATAAATTGAAGGTCTGTTTGTTGTTCACGGTCCTCAGCCAACATATGGCATTGCTCAAGAAGCGTATAGCATTGAGATGTAAAGTATGACGTAGAAACGCAACCGTTGGTTTTTGGTGGCCTATGTTTCTTTGATTTGTTTCTTTTGGGTGGGTAATGTGAAGTCACGTGTCATGTGTGTGATTTGATGGTAATGTGAAGTTATGTTTGATTTTTTTCACCATTTTTGTTTGATAACTCTATGGGATAACATATTTATGTCGCTAGAGGTAAGTGCATATGTATAATATATTTAATGAAGGATTTTTAATGAAAGCCAGAATAGGAATAATTAATATGTTCCTGCTGTTTTTTCAAAATTTCGTTAAGATGTGATAAATAATAAGTTATTTAAGATATTTTGGAATTGAAATTATTTAATATTAGGAGGGTTGGTGAGTGTTCGTTCAGTAGCTTTTTATGGCTGTGTGTAGGGAGGAATGTTTTTATAAGTTCTTTGGAGTGAGGGGCATTTAAAGGGGAAGGGAGGAGGGTTATCCAGATAGAATTATTTTAAATCTTCTTTTGTGTTTAGTATGCTGTAGTAGTATGTGTTTGTTGTGAGTGGAAGAAAATGGCAAAAGTTTACAATGTGGGGAAATTAAGTTTCAAAAATGAGTTTTTATGGGGTGTTAAGGGTTTTAGGAGAATAGTTTTTGGTGAAACATATAAAGTGAGTTTTCAGAGGATTCTAATGTAGTTGGGGGGGGGGGGTTGTGGAGTATGCTTGGGGGAAAGAATTTTGGAAGTTTTTCCATGTGGGACAACATGGCGGTAGTAACGAACACACGTATTTCGTTATAGTAGTTTGGGATGAATTGAGTGATTTTTAGTAGTTACATGTAGTATGGTAATTATTAGTGTATTATAGTGATTTATTAATTTTTTTTATATATTTAAGAGTCTTTTAAAGTTACTTATATGATAAATTGTGATATGTGGAAGTGTTTGGTGGCTTTTTGAGGTAGAAATTATGGGTATTGTAGAATTGTTGGTGTGGAAAAAATGGCAGTTTTTGATGGAGTCAGGAAGGTTAATCAATAATTTAGGGAAGGGTTATTTGAGCTATAAGATGTTGTTTTTGTTTTGTTTTTTGTTGTTGTTGCCTCTGGTGAGATTATTTGGTTTTAGGGCTTTTTATAATTCAGTTGGTGGTGCACTGTTTCTGATTTCCATGTTTTTCAGTTTGTGTTGTCTGTGAGGACATTACATAGTTTTGGGGCTTTTTTATAATTCAGTCAGCAGTGCACTGTTTCCGATTTTCATGTTTTTCAGTTTGTGCTGTCTGCGAGGACATTATTTAGTTACAGAGGCTTTTTTATAATTCGGTTGGCAGTGCACTGTTTCCGATTTTCATGTTTTTGGTTTGTGTTGTCTGAGAGGACATTATTTAGTTTCAGGGCTTTTTTGAAATTCGGTCGGTGGTGCACTGTTTTCAATTTTCATGTTTTTCGGTTTATGCTGTCTGCAAGGATATTATTTAGTTTTGTGGACTTTTTTATAATTCGGATCAGCAGTGCACTGTTTCTGATTTTCATGTTTTTCAGTTTGTGCTGTAGGCAAGGGTATTATTGAGTTTTGGGGCTTTTTTTATAATTCGGTCAGCGGTGCACTGTTTCGATTTTCTTTTTTTTTTTTCGGTTTGTGTTGTCTGAGAGGACATTGTTTAGTTTCGGGGCTTTTTTATATTTCTGTCGGTGTTGAATTGATGATGATGTTCTTGGTTTTGAGATTGGTGTTCGATTTTATTTATTCTGGTGATTTATTTAGGTCTATTTAGGTTATTGTATGTGTGACTGGATTTATTAGTTTAGTTTGTTGAAATATATCTGTGAAGTGTTTTAACTATTGGGAAAAGAGGATGGGGGAATTTTTACTATAGGGGAAGGCAAATGTGTTGTCATAGTTTTTTTTGTTTATGATTTTTTTTTTTTTTTTTTTTTTGAAAATTTAATTTTTTTAGTAATTTGTGGTTGTGGGGGGTTTTTTTTAGTGTAAATCGTATTTTTTATTTTTTTTATTGTGTCGGTACCATGGTAAAAAAAAAAATCTTTTTTCTAGGAACCCTGCTTGGGTTAGGGTCTGGGGGGGGGGGGGGGGGGGTTGTACTATTTGTTGCCAGATGTTCAGCAACCACAGCAATCCCCGGTTCCATCTCACGACACTACCAAGTTAACAGAAAGCCATGACTATCTAGAGTCAGGGGCAAGAATACACAATATAGATGCATCTCATCCCCAACCTCACATGGCAGCAGTCCTATAAAAGGAAAGCTAACCACCGGTAGAAACCTAAAATTTAATCTGTTCCCCGGTTAGCCATGAACAAGGATATGTAAATCCAAGTTCGCTCGGCACCCAGGGTGGAGACTCTTAGTGAGGCCCAGACTTTGAAAAGGGCTCGTACCTACTAGGTGACCAAATCCATTCAGCCGTGCCCTTGAACTGCTCCATGGAGCACCTGATGGAGATCTTGACATTGTCCAACCGGGTCACCAAACCGGTCAGCGATGTCTTCGACCTCAGTTGGTCTTGGCTCTGTCCAACCGGGGACCCAATCCAGTCAGCAAAGCCTTTGACCGGTTGCTGGGCCCGAAGCCCCACCACCACGACAAGGTGGTCCCCTATTGGGGGGGGGGGGGTCGAAATCAACAAAAAGGACCATTTCGTTACATTGCATCAAAAAAAAAGATGACAGCCAAGGACCGTGATGTGCAATACTGCCAAATTAAATATATTTGCGAAACATGTATCATACCTCATGCAATTTTTACACATTACCATTGTCCACTTTACATATTTTATGTCTGAATTGTGTTTCTATTTACATTATTTTTAATTCTGAATTTAATGAAAGTAAAATATTTAACAAAAATCATAAATTTATTAACCCTTCCAGGGTCAAGGATGTTTATAAATATTTTTTGTACAACACATGAAACTTTGATCTTTTTTTAAATTGCTGTTTGAAAATTATCTTACATATATATATATATCTTTTAAAAATATGTAATTCAAGCTTGAAAAATAATATTTTCTTTTTCATTTGATGTATATTTTATCAAACTACAATATAAATAATTTGATAAAGCCATCTGATCGCCATATTTTAGAAGCACTACATGGTATTGCTGATTTTTTTGTTAACGTTACTTTATATCGAAACAATCACCTGATTTAAGCTCAGAAGATTGATTTGAACTATTATCAACAAATTTTTCCTTAAAGTTTCTAAAATCTCCTGATAATTAACAAAAAAACTGCTATTTTTAAAAATGGAAGATTTTGGAAGTAATTATGAAATATGTATCTATTTTTTTTTGGTATATCTATTTTGTTTTGTTTTTTATTCAAAAATAGCCTTTCTATTCATGTGCATTATAATCATTTCTGCCTATTACTGTTTTTTAAATAAATTTTTATTTGCATTGCCAGATGCATTTTTTTTACATGACTCTAAAAAAAGTCCTATTAAAATAAAACATCTTTTTCATTAAATATTTTCTTTTCAGAAAATCCAGAATTAAATGCTGATTAACTTGCCACATAACATGCTTTAATTTCTTTTACTAGTTATTTGTCAAAAGTTCTAAAATTATTTTTTTTGCCTGATCAGGGTGGAAAAATAGCTCGACCTGGGAAGGGTTAATTATAATAAGACTTTTTCAGAGTGATATAATAGGAAAATAGATCTGGCAAGGCAAATAAAATTTACTGGGAAAAAATGCCTAATGGACCAAAATAATTGTAATACATATGAATAGAAAGTTGATTTCTTCCTGAACAATAGGATAACAATTTTTTACAGAAACAAGATAATTATGTTTCTGTAACATAAAACCTAAATTGTCATATCAGTGTCTGTGCTGGAAATATGGTTTTGACCTTTAATTGTAAGTTTTGAAGAATTACAATATTTGGTGAATTCTGAACTTGAAAAAACTGTAGAATGGTGTAGAATTCTATGATAGATAATAAACTATCTATAAAGTATCCAATATATCATGTTCTGTTGAAGAAATACAAAAGATGCAAAATGTGATAAGTTGCTACTGCAGATATATAAACCAAACTGTCAAGATAAAAAAAAAACATTTTTGTCCTTGTCCTGAAATTGAAAAAGCTTGTAGTTTTTTATATCTTGGAGTTTAAAATGATCATAGTATAACATGGAAACTAAACATAAAACATCTTACTGATAAATTAAACTGATGTTAAAAAAGGTTTTACTGCTTGAAAAATATTAGTGACTCAGTATGGTATTTTAAGTTAGAGAAGTACTTATATTGCAAATTTAAAAAGTATTGTTTCTGATCAAAATGGAATAATTCACGTTACTATAATGTCAGTTATTCTGTTAATATTATACTGAATTCAATCAATAATTATACTGCATTCAATCAATTATACCTTATTATCAAGTAAATGATTATACTTTATTAAATAAATAACTGTATATTCTAAAAGTGCGTGTAAATAATTCCTTCAATGTTCATTTAATATTTTTCTGAATTTCTTAAAACACATTACTGCTCTTAAATGTTTAAAATTCCGTACTTGTTTAAATACTGAAAGAATATTGAAATCAAGATTTAAGATAGAATTGATTGAGAACTTTAAATTATCATCAGCTACAAATCTCATAAAATGCTTATTTTGGAAGTTACAGATCTTCAAAATTAACTTCCCATCAACAAAACATGGAGTTGTCATAATTCAATAACTACTGAATGTATATATTTTTATAAGATATATATAAAAAAACAAACAGAAGTTCTACTTTTAAAAATTTAAGCTTCATTTATTTTATTAGTGATGCTGACCAGTGACTATGCTACAAAACAATTGACAACACTGTCCAGTGCTGATGGCATTGGAAGATTTAAAAGTTGACTCCCACCCTTGTCTAAATAAAACTATATTCATAAATATTACAGTAAGCATATTCATCAGAGTTAATTTCAAATTAATAATTAAGCTATAAAGGTTGTATTAAATTATATATTGTATTTAAAGCATGTATTATTTACCTTGATACCTAACATTTCTAAATGTTTCTTAGTATCTGTCAAATTTTTGTGAGCATTTAAATCTCTTTCTTCTCGAGACTTTTGCAATGCTGCTGCATTACTCTGAAGTCCATTCAATGCCTGAATTGCTTCCTACAAATAAAATTTACACGTTATATATTTTAAAAGAAAGCAATAATTTTAATTACTAATTGTAAAAAATATTTATTTCACAAAATACAATAATAAAATGCTTAAATGAATATGAATTTTTTTTTTCTTTCGGTTTCATACCAAGGTTCAATATTCAACACTAGTACAGTTGAAACTCAAACCTGAGAACTGTAAATTATGAGCTTGGCCCAATACCAACTGAACCAACCCTCACTCTAAAGAAAGTGAGACCTAAGCAGAAGGACAATACCTTAACAGAAATTTACATGCCTTATCCTGAGCAGAAACTTTGGTTTCTTTGATCAGTAGCCAAGCACACTAATACTTAGCCACTGAGATGGATGGATTTCTTAGCTGGTCTCCTTGGATGTACTTTGGCTTTTCAATAATCTAGATTTAGCTCTTTTAGAACAAAACTTTTGTACTTGCTGAAAATATCAAGTACTTTTTTGGTTTAAATTGTATTTACAGTAGATTTTTAAATGGGAATAGGAAATTCTAACAATGAAGAAAGATCAAGAGCTTTTGGCATGTCTTTGTGTGAAATTGTTAGTAATTTCCTTTTGAGAATATTAGGTGGAATAATGTTTTCAGCTTTTTACTTAATCATATATTTTTAAGTGCTTCTATCCATGAGACAACAGATGTTTTAAATGGCTCTTTCTCTATAATGGTACTTTCCAAATAAGGCAATATCATTGCACCACATTTGCAACAAATTGTCGCTTTATTTTTACTGCTACTTGATAAATGACCTAGAACTGTCATCTTGAAGAACACCTACAATTTTGATTTGTCTGAAGGCATTAAAACATTATGCTGCAGGCAGGAATACTCAGGAACAAAAATCCACTTGTTTTGGCACAGGATGTAAGCTTAAAAACACATCTACATTTTTAACCATGCTTGTTAAATGACAGAGAAAATTTTGAAGTTATTTACTATTACTGATGTATTTTCTTCAGTTTCAGAATTTTTTTAACTTTGATAATATTTCTGATGCAAGTAAACTTGAATTAATAGGATAAAAGCAATCAGATTTTCTTAACCAATTAGATTAGATCCGATTTTGAAATAATGAGTATGAACAATGCAATACAATTCTCAAATATTTCATTTTAAACAAAAGAAATATTTAATATTAACAGCATAAAACTTTAATGGAATATCGATAAATATACGGTCACTCACCTCATACGAAGAATTTACGTTATTACTCATATGTAAAAGCTTTCTTTCACAACGTTTAACGCCCAAAAAATGTCTTGATATTCTACGTATGCATCTACTGATCCTTGCTCTAGACAATAACATGATAGCCATTTGATAATTTACGCAATATTTCCGATGCAAAGGTCCAAGGTCATATACCTTCCCCTTTCCTAGAAAATCACGTTTCCCCTACCACAGAAAACCTTATGATACATTCAAAACAATCAATCACATGGTGCATGCAAATCCTGTTGCCAAAAATGCAACGTCAACTTTTAATATTTTAACTTTCATTGCCAGTATACACAGTATACATGACTAATCCATCGGAAAGAGAAAAAATATAGTTCTATAATGTAGATATCAACAGACAGAATTCCATAGGAAAAAACTGGGAAGTTTCAGCCTACTCAAACCGAAACATTTTCCTAAATGTCGTTTTTTTAGTTTTTTTGCAACTGGAGCATTTTTTTTTTTCAAGTACCCTTTCCTGCCTCCCTATGCTGAGTTAGCAATTCAAATTCCTACGTCTAATAGAACTCGTTTTCAAAAAGTCAAATAATACAATTAAATAAAAAATACACAGAGAAACTGACACTAAAACTATTACCCACTGTAAAAATATATATTTGTTATCAGATATGTTTCACAAAACACAAGCGATGTCAATTAATGGAAGCTATGCTCATACATCGGACACATAAGCAAATTTTTTGACAGATGTGGCCGAGTGGTTAGCGCGCTTGGCTACTGATCTAAGGGACCTGGGTTCGTTCCCTTAGATCAGCCCCGGGTTCCTTAGTTCCCGTCGTTCCCTTAGATCAGCTCCGGGATCGAGCCCCGGGTAAGGCATGGATGTATGTGTTGTTTTTCTGCTGAAGTCCTGCCATCCTCTCAGATCCTTCTACTATGGCATATAAACTGACAGGCTCCTGTCAGACCTCTGTGGCAAGCAGCTGCTTGAGGGGGTATTTAAAATTTAAAAAATTTAATTGATATTTGGTGCTGTAAAGAAGTAGAATCTTGTATCAATTAAATATTCAGAAATCTATACTTTCTAACTGTTGATCAATTTAATTATTAAGTTTTGATCATATCTTGCGTCTGAAAACGTTTCACATGAACTTAATTTTTTACGATGAAGGCTTTCATTAGATTAAAAGAAACTGTTAAGTAAAAGTATGGTAAGAATCGGAACCCTTATAGCTTTAAACAACACTTTTGCTCCACCAGCGTATGCATAGTGCATCTCAGAATTCAGATTTCTTGCATATGAACCAGTTGGTTAGTTTTGAATAGGTTATAAAGTAATAGATGTAGAAAATTATCTCCATACGTTTTTTTTAAATAAATTGCAATACGAATTGTTACAAATAAAACTAGTTTTACGTGTATTGATTCAATACACAACCACAGACGTCTGCGATCAAAAAAATGTAATAAAATTATCTGTTTGGATTATATAAAAAAATGCTATAGAGTGTAAGTATATCCATTTAATTTCAAAATTATATATTACTACGCCAAATTTATTGGTACTCGAAATGATTAAAGGGCATTCAGTGGAATATTCTTTCTGTGAAAGTTAAAACCGCTGCTAAATCATAAGTAGAATAAACGAATAATAACTGAAATAACACCGGAAATAGAAGCGGGTATAAACTTCACAGAGAATTACAAATATTTGACTTTTTTTTTTCGATTTCCAGTACCAAATTGCTATGATAAATGTTATGATATGAATCTATTGGTATATAAAGTGCATACAATGTATTGGATTAAATAATTATTCAAAATGCAATATCAAAAAATAACCTATTAGTAGCATTACACCATTTATACCCATGATTTACTCCGTCGTTGAATTCTAAACACTCTGTTTCATGTTATATGAATGGGAAAGTAATTATGAAATGCTTGAACTTCTAAAATACGTTTTTATAAGAAAACAGGACTGAAGATAATTTAAAGTTTTCACTCAGTTCTATTTAAATTTCGATTCTCAACAATATGCGCTCAGTATTTATAAAGTTATCGAAGCTGAAACATTTAGCAAGTTAGATGTTCTGCAAAAGATTAAAATAATTCTGTAACTTTGTTGAATAATTAGCATAATTTAGTATTGTTCTCGTTTTAACTTGTTTTTACCAACTTTTTAGAACAATTAAACTGATATTGTTGCTCCTCAACATTCCAAGTTCCGTAACTCTATAAATAATGAATATGTTAAAAAGCGAGATTTAAATAGATTTGATAGGACCTGTAAATTATTTTAGGTCGCATTTTTTCATAAAAATTTTATTTCAGAACCCATAGCTTGTCGACATTTCTCTCCCATTCACATATTATGGAATAGGGCAGGGGTGGGCAACCTTTTTAAGTGTGCGTGCCAAAAACGCCAATCTATGATGCAAAATTTTCTCATGTGCCAACCGAAATTTTGGAAGCATATTATTATTTGATGTCTTCTAAGTATTGGGAGAACCTTTTCAAATAATCAATAAATTCTTTACGAAACACGAAAAATATATAAAATGATCACGTCCGTCCGCCTGCCTGGAGAATGATGCAAAAACTTAACGGGGCAAAACTTGTACGTCAGTATGTCATATCGCGGAGATAGATGGCTTGGAAATAGGCTGTTTGTTTCATTTTCTTATTATTTATTATTACTAAAACAGTTGATAATGTTTGTTACTTTATTGGATTTTTATTTGGTATTGCTCTACTTAATAAAATTGTATTCTATTAAGTTAAAATATGCAACTCAGCGAAGTTGTATATTAATTTAATTATTTTTTAAGGTGAGCTCTGGGTTGCATGCCAAAAAAAGTCGTTGGTGTGCCCCGTTTGGCACGCATGACAAGGGTTCCCCACCCCTGGAATAGGGTATCATAATCTAATGACTTGGGGTATGTCATAGGCTATAAACAAATTATTCCCTGTGCTTTCTTACCCCATAAAAAAAGGGAAGTATGAAAATGATTGTTCCACTACATTTTAGGAAAGTGAGGGCCGAAAGTAACGGGTTATGCTTCCAATGAAACCTGTGACATGTGTAGTATGACAGGTTATAAAAAATTTATCCCCAATGCTCTCTTCTCCCCCCCCCCCTCCAAGAAAAAGAAGACGAAAATATGTGGAAGATTGTTCTAGTCAGGGCCAGATCTGGGGTGGAAGGGGTAATGGCCTATTCACTTTTCAGAATGCTAGTAAGAGTAATAGAGGAAAAAAAATTATTCAACTTATTTATATATCATGCATTTTTCAAGAAACGTTTTAAAGATCCGTAAAATGGAGGTGGGAAATGTTGTACTGCAATAGAAATTCCATTTTACTGAAATTTAAATAAGACAATCCTTTTTCCATTATTGACTAATCATTTGATGGAAGAAATCAACATTCACAGCCAACTAGAATTAAACAACTTGATACCTTCGGTACCAATGCCTTATGAAATCATCACACAATCTGTCAACTACATTATTTTGTCTCTTTCTATTTCAATACTTCACAGCAACTTAACACAGTAATTATAGTAGATTGAACATACCTGAATGAAACTGAACAGTTAATCACTATCTGACCTGTTTAGTTATAATTTAGGAACTATAGTATCGTTTTTGTGATTCAAAATAACATTGTGATCAGCGAATACAGATCCAAAATGCTATTTTGAATCAGTAAGATGATACTAAACAGGTCAGATAGTGGTTAAATTTTTAATGCAATAGTTTTACTGCAGTTATGAGGAAGTTCCCTACATGAAATGAATCCGTTCAATGTAATTACATCTGTATTGTACGATTAATAATACCACAACCTATACCATCCTTCCGTTAATATATGCAACGAAAGAATTTAAAAATTAACCTAGAACATTATCTTCGCTTACAAGATTCAAAAGTTGGAACTGAATGAGCCATAAACTACTAACATTAACGACAGAGTCAGAAAGCAAGCTGAATACTTTTCCCCATGGAGGTAGGAAGAAAAGAGGAGGAGCCCTAAGCACTTGAAAATGATGCTTCGGCGACTGCGCGGCAGCCATGTTGTTCTATTCAAAACATTGATCAGTAGCATATCAGTAGTATAGGTGAGTAACGAGGTGTTGCGTTATAAAAATTTAATTTTTTTCGACATTTGTATTATGGCAGCCTGTTCCGCTTACGGCTGAACGAATCGCCCTTCAAAAAAGATACCAGAAATTACCTTTCATCGGTAAGTTTGTAATTTGTATAAAAGTTTAAATAATTATATAATGATACAAGCAACTTCGTGTTGAAATTACGCCGCTATGAAATCGGTTTTATTTCGAGTTACAAACCTCGATTCTTCACCAGATTTTTTTTATTTTCTTAGGATTGTATTCAG
The DNA here is from genome assembly GCA_038380435.1 of Ryuthela nishihirai. NCBI lineage: Eukaryota > Metazoa > Arthropoda > Arachnida > Araneae > Heptathelidae > Ryuthela > Ryuthela nishihirai. Next base: position 79,856,609 of record JAWZYU010000002.1, read on the forward strand.
TGATAAATATCAAAATGTACTTCTTATACTAGCAACAGCAATATATTTATAAATAAGCACAAATTCAGGGGTGTAGCTATCTCTAAAAATGGGAGTGTTATCACACTATAGAATTTTTTTTTCCCCTTTTATAAGTTTAGAGGTGTGTTAGAAATTTTACAAATTTATTTGAAACTTAATTCTATGGTTTACTGTTCGATACTGTTTTTTTTTTCAAAATAAATTTCTTGAAAAGATGCTTTATTGTTTGCACAGTAAACTAAAATGCACTGTCAGCTGATGACCAATACATAGAAATTATCTTTTATTTCAGCTTTCCATTAAGTAAAGAGAGACGAGAAGCATGGGTGAAAGCTGTAAGAAGAGAACATTGGGAACCATCAAAATGTAGTACATTGTGTTCTGCACATTTTACAGAAGATCAAATTGACAGAACATCTCTGTGCTATGTTTGATTAAGGGATACTGCAATACCCAATATATTCAAGTCATTCCCAAGTTACCTTCAAAATGTAAGTATTTTTTTTAACTGCACTAATTGTTTGAATGTAGAAGATATATTAATGGATATATACAATGAGAGCAAAATACTTTTGAACAATCTCACATTCCTTAATCCATTATATACCTTTTGTTATTTACCAAATTCCTAAGGTATATTAATTTAACATATGAAATTCAAAAACTACCCTACAGAATATGCTGATTCAGCATTCTTCTGAACATTCCAATACACAGACTTGTACATTTGCTGTTCTACTATTTCTCTTTTTATAAATTGGATATAAACATTATAGATAACAGGTGATGACACACTTTGTCTCTAGATGTTAAGTTCCTCATCTATCCAAAAATATCTGGGATAGATGGAATTGTACCTTTATCCATTATCAGAAATATTAGAAAATCTTAAACAAACTGAGCACAAAGTTTTAAAATTGTCTTGTAATATGTACAGTTTCATTTATTTTCCTATGCTTTTTGTTATAAAATAAAATTTTATTTGCCAAGTCACCACAAGCACATGTCACGTCTAATGCACACTTCGGATTTGATTTGACTGACCGTGTCTGGCAGGCATTGTTAGCACTGCCCTTCGCCATTGAGTCACGAAAGAACTTGCTGAAATTCACATAATCATGTTGAAAGCTTATGTGGTAAACACATAAACTTTACGATTTTGTTAGGCACATTATCAGCTTCCAGGGCCGCATGTGGCCCACAGGTTGGACATGCCTGAATTAGAGGAAGTGAGACCTTTGTTGTCTTGTTCATGATGACAAAAATAACCTTTTGCACATTTCCAGTGAAAGGTTTTGAGAATAGTAGTTATCTTCAATTGTGGGAATATAAATAGTAATGCAGAGTGGCCATTAAGTGGTTAATTATATCCAAGACCACATGTCAATACTTAAAGCAGTGGTGCCCAACCTTTAGTCTATCTTCAGTATACCTGTTGACTTTCAAATCAATAAATCAAGAAAAAGTTTTGTGTAAATGAATTTTGTGAAAATACAATAATTTTTTTCCAGTAAATATATGTCAACAGCAGGTTGTAGTTATTAATGTTACAGAAATATTTTCAATTTTCTAGATATTTCTCCATCTACTTACACAATTATAAACCCAGAAACCACCACTATCTTTGGCCATTAACAATTAAATATAATCTCATCATATTACAATATAATTTCCTTGACTCTTATATATATATACATACATCTAGCATTTATGGTTTTAAACAAGAAATCTAGAAGTAGGATGGGATAAGTGGGGGTATGAAATTTTATGGTGGACCACAGACAATGATTGACTGTGTATGTGGTGTCATATTTTTTGCCCCAGGTTTCAGAATTCATAGTTCCAATACTTTAGGAGTACAGGCAGGGCTGGACTTTGAACTTCTGAGACCCTAAGCTATACACACCATCCTATATGAGTGGTTAGCATGCTTGGCTGCTGATCTAAAGGACCTAGGTTCAAATCCTGGGTAAGGCATGGATATTTATGTTGTTTTCCTGTTGATGTCCTGCCATCCTCACAGACCTTCTACTATGGCATATAAACTGACATATAACAGACCTCTGTGGCAAGCAGCTGTGTGAGGGGGGTATTTATTATTTTTATTTAAGATATACAAATTTAAGAGGCCCGGAAAATTCAAAAGTTCAAATATATATTCATTTATTATGATTGAAGGGAGCAGTAAAAATTTAACAGGAAATTGATGTGAGAACATTATTCCTGCAGTGCTAAGTTATGGTGAAGAATGTTTGCACAATAGAGTAAATATATATTTACTCTATTGTAGTAATATATATGTACTCTATTTTTTTCTAACAGTAAAACGTGAAATGTATTTCTTTGAGGCCCCTCATATTGCAAGACACTAAATTGTAGTTTGGTTAGCTTAGGCGTAAGTCCAGCCCTGAATACAAGAATGTAATAAGCTAAAGAAATCTTCATATTGTATTCACAGTTTCCAAATAACTCGGGATTAGACATAATATTGCAAATCACATTGCTCATTTAAATTAAAACAAGTGTACAATTGGAAAGAAATTTTGTGAAGCTTGGAAAAGCCATTTTCTGTCATATGGAGTTTAAGGCTGGCCATCCCATGTAGGAGATACATACCATGTGTATGTTGAGTAACATACTAGATGGCCTTATCAGGAGGCTATCATGTCTGCTAACAGCTGTCCAATGGAATGTAAAACAACCCAACTGTTCATTTTTAACCATTTTGAAATAAAAGTTTAAATTCTTGGAATTCTGTATTTCACTTTTGGATTACTTTTGATTTCTAAAAAAAAATGGAATAAGAAATATTTTGCTAAAGCTCAGAATCATGTTTCTAGGGGAAGAACAAAAAAATAAATTTAGAAATTAACAGTGGTTGCCAAAATATTAAAGGTATAACACTTTAGTCCTTTCAGTTAGTATATAAATTAAAGCATCTCCTGGATTAAGGATTAGGTGAATTTTGTATTTTCTATGAGCTTAGCTGTTGAAATGCTGATTTGCTCATATAATAACAAAAAACATGATATAGTATAATGAAGGCCTTCTGATAAACCCATATTTTATTTGCAGGTTAAAAAACAGAGAAAACTTCCAGCAGATCGTAGTAAAAGTTCAACAACTGTAGATTTTAATTTAAGCACAGATAGCTGCAGTGAAGTAGCAAATTCATCTGTTTCCTCTGAAATCATACGCCAGTCACCTAGCAAAGAGGAACTTAAGAGACGATTGGATGAATCTGAGAAAATTAATGAAAGATGTGTTAAAAAAATCAGGCTACTTCAGCAAACAAAATCAGAAACAAGAAGAAAATTAAAAACCTGAAGTTAGTTCTGAAAGATATTGAGAAAAAAAAACTTATGGAGGAAGACACATTAGAGATTTTAAGCAAAGCATCAGGTCCTAATCAAGAATTGCTGGCTCGTCAGCTTGCAAAAGCTCAGGACAGAAAGCAATCCAAAAAATATTCTGCTGAATTAAGAGCTTTTGCACTCACACTTAACTTTTACTCACTGAGGGCTTATTGTTATGTGAGAAACACTTTTAATTCTTGCCTTCCTCATCCTAGAACCATTTCAAAATGGTACAAACATGTTGATGCTGCACCAGGCTTCACTTCTGAAGCCTTTGCAGCTTTAACAAATGTAGTCATCAGTAGTCATTATCCTCTGGTATTTTCTCTAATGATAGATGAAATGGCAATTCGTCAGCATGTTGAATATGATGGACATGTGTTTCATGGCAACATTAGTGTAGGATCAGAATTGGATGATGACTCTCTTCCAATAGCCAAGGAAGCATTGGTTTTCATGGTTGTTTGTATAAACAGCAGATGGAAAGTACCAGTAGGATATTTTCTTATTGATGGTATGACATCAGTACAAAGAGCAAATCTTGTTAAGCAATGTCTGAATTTGCTGCATGCAGCAAAGATAAAAATAGCTTCTCTCACCTTTGATGGATTAGCAGCAAATCTAAGCATGGCCAAACATTTAGGCTGCTCACTCGATACAAAAAAATTAAATACAACCTTCACAAATTTGGATACTGACATTCTAAACTCTAGGAACTCTAGGAAACTCTAGGAATGTCAAACAATATGGCTTAAAAAAGGCATTGTGCAAAAGAATTATGAAAGTGTATTTAATTTGCTTAGTGTCATTGAAATTTATATAACATCTCTGCAAGTGAGCAGAAATGGTGATAAAATTTTATCATCCAATAGGAAAACTGGTTTCTTAGGCTTTCTTGTTTGTATTCAAAGTTTGAAAACCATGTTCCAGTCTCTAGTATTAACAGAACATCCAGTCTTGGCTTACTTGCCTTTGTACAAGATAAGTCAAGATCACATTGAATTATTTTTCCAAGCAGTTAGATTTCATGGTGGATGTAATAACAATCCAACAGCCAGACAATTTAGGGCTGCCTACAAAAAGTTGCTCATCAAATCAGAGATTACAAATTCAATATCTGGTAATTGTGTGGCTCTTGATGAGTTAAGTATATTAAATGTTACTAGTACACAATCATCAGAAAGTATCATTAATTCATCATCTAATGGATATCAGGCAATTTATTGTGATAGTGGTAACAATTTAGATGATAAAGATGATTTTAATGGTCATGATTGTTTATTTAATGCTAGTTCATTAAGTCAGTGTGCTGAACATATTGTGTATTATATAGCTGGCTATATTGTTAGGAAACTGTCTTTAAAGTTAAAATGTGAAATATGTATAGAAGAACTTCAGGCAACAATGCCATATTTTAGACAGTCATTAGTAAGCTACAAGAGTAATGGTGGCTTAATTCACCCCTCCAAAGATGTATTTTTGATATGTAAAAAGAGTGAATCTGCTTTTCGTAAAAATGTCAATTTAAGTGGAGGAAAACACTTAAGCACAAAATATGGTATGTTATATACATCAAATCTGGTTTTAGAAGCAGTTGCAGGCCAAAATCTTTTTACCTCCTTGGATATTCATATGCATGACATGTCTCCACTGGAAAATCATTATATTCATTTAATCCATGCTGTAGTACAAAATTATTTGCATATTAGATATATGTACTGAGCCAAAAGTGTTGTAAACAACTCAAATTCAATGAGACAACTGTACACAAAGATGATATTATTTAAAGGTCAATAGAACTAGATAAAAGTTTTTTTTTTTATCTTTTATGTACTTGTTTTTGAGTCATTGTGTTATTCATGTTTTCAAACTGGTTTTCAGACCTATGTAATAGCATTACTTGATAATCCTCATACAGTGCCTTACCCAAATATTAGAGAATTAAAATATCCTACCTAAAAGATCAATAACTTCTACAGTATGCATTTAATAAAAAAAAATGCTTGTATTATCAAAGTTAAAAAGAATTCTTAATGAAAATATCATCACACAAACTATTAAAATATATATTTTGTTAATTAAATAATATTGTTCCAAAATATTTATTTTGTGAGGTAAATTCTTATGATGCATTACTGTGTTTAATATTCCAACTTCCATATAACTTTAAACACTAAATTAATATTATTGAAAAAACAGGTTAAATTATGATCTTTAATTTTCCAACAGTTACATTTTTTCATTAAAAGAATATTTTAGAAGTTATAGAGCTTTGAAGTTAGATTGATATAACAATGTATTAATGTATTATATACCCAAGCTGAAAATGTGGAGAATCATAATTATAAACTAATTTATATAATGTTAATATTGATATCTTTCAAAAACTGTGTGATATGTTTAAACATTTGTAAGTCATTATGAATTTGGCTACTATTATTGCAAATTGGTTAACTGCTGTATTTTTACTTAAAACCCAACTAACCAACTCAGATTTTCAAATGAGTTAATAAAATGACTTGTATTGAATGTATTTCTATCAATCCAAAGTGAATGCACAGTATTCCCTGTTAAGATAGACATCAAACATTAATTAATAGATTCTGAAAAACATTCATTGCCGACACGGTGGGTATTGAACCCGCATCTCTCCAGATTCGTGTCAAAGTGTGCTACCATTGTACCACACGTCAGATGTGTGGTACAATGGTAGTGCGCTCTGGCATGAACATGGAGACATGCGGGTTCAATACCCACCGTGTCAGCAATGAATTTTTTTCAGAATCTGTATTTCTATAAAATTTAGGACTATATATTTCAGTACATTCATTTCATCCAATGTTTTTCTGAAAATTGGTTATCTTTTAAATTAACAAATCTAGTTGCTAATTGGTTATGTTTGAAAATTTTTAATGTAACTTAAAAAATTTAAAAAACTGGGATATACAGAAGTTATATGATAACTTTAGCGTGGCCTCAAGTAGATATGGATTATCAAGGTCAGACCAGTGTTAAAATAAATCAAAAATTTTAAGTTTATCCTTCAAACCATATTCATGTTAAAAGGTTTTAGGAGAAAACTCAGAAGCTTTCCGGAGCAATGACAGTGCTCCTTCAGTGAGGTGACAGTATGTGGTGACTACTTCAGTCACATAAGGTATTCTCATAGTGTCCATCTACATTCACCTTTTCACATAGTGGCACTTCACTGAACAAGGAGCACTGTCCTTGCTCTGAAAAGCTTCCGAGTATTCTCCTAAAACCTCAAACATTCAATTAGTTTGAAGCAAAAACTTAAAAAATTTATTGCTCAATGACAAAGAATTTTAATTTATGTTAGTTTCTGAGCTAGGTCTTTTCAATTGTGTATTTAAAGAGTGTTATTTAGTCCTCCAAATATCATTTGGCCACTGCAGATTAATTTTAATGAGATTAGTTTGAAACTTCCAACTCATTGTAATCTAAAGTTTGTATGTGGGCAACATAGCTGAACAAATGACCAATCTCTTGTACACTGCTGCTCTAAGTGATTTCTGCCTAGCATCATCTTTGCTTAGTTCAAACTAACTTGTCAGACCTCTGTGGCAAGCAGCTGCTTGAGGGGGTATTTATTATATATTTTTATTAATACCCAAGATACTGTGTTATAAGCATGTAGAATCAAGGGCATCAAGTGTCAGTTTACCTTGCTTAAAGAGGGTCCAGGTTTCACTAACATAGCAAATTTTTAGAAAGGACCAAACTGTTATGTAACCTAATTTTAGTCTGTAATCTTGTAATTAAACTACAGTTGTAATAATAATTGATTTTGTTCAACTTAGTAAGACTTGAATCAATAACATCTTAGTTACATACCATGTGCTCTAGCAACTGATCTGTTGGCACCCAAATTAATCATAAATAAAAAAAATAAATACCCCCTCAAGCAGCTGCTTGCCACAGAGGTCTGACAGGAGCCTGTCAGTTTATATGCCAAAGTAGAAGATCATCATAAGTCAGAAAAAATCAAATAGCTGCCATATTTGTTTTTTGATAAATTTCTTATTTGAGAGTATGAGGACTGTTTGATTGTTGAGAATCTTCATTTAAGGTATGAGGTGTAATTTAATATATAAAAAGTAATAAAGTATGCAAATTTAAAATTCAGAACCCACTGCACATAAATGTTTTTACTGTTTATGAAAGTATTTTCTTTGGATTGATATTTAATGAGATACTTTATGTGAGAAATGAAGTTTTTTTTCCTCAAGTGACTTTTGTGTCTAAAAAACCTACCAGTATATATTTTTGTTTAATAATAAAAAATTTTGTTCATTATTAAAGTATATATGATATTTCAGTATTAATTGTAGCATAAAATAGATATTAGTATTAAAGGTATTTCCATTTCAATCTGGAATTGCAGAATATAGTCCTTTCAAATCCAATAGAGAAAATGGTCTGATTATTTATATTCTAAATAAGATTTAAATTGACTACTTTTATTTTAATGTAGTTTTGGATTTTTTTTATATTTAAAACAGTTTATGAATAAGGCTTTTAAGGTGACAAATTTTTGAATAACATAATTGTCATAATAGTGGGTGTCATAACTTATTAACATTTTTTTGGAGTTGAATCATTAATATTGTGAGAAATCACTGGAAAGTATTTTAATGTAGGGGTGTTATACATGATTTATCCACCAAAGTTTAAAGTGTTTTTAAAATCTACCATTTTGGCTCCTACACTATTGGCTTTATTTAGTTTTGTTATGCAATTTTTTTTTTTTTTGTGGAATGAGAATTTTTTTTAACGTAAAACAGCTATTTTCTGAATCTTACAAATATGATTTTTTGCAGTTTAAATGCTGTTATTGCATGTAATGTTTAGTGTTTTATCCATAAAATGTTTTGTGCTATTATCAGTGCAGTATAAATAAACTCAAAATCTGGTAATTGTATATTATTGTCGTATTCAACGAAATACATAAATAGTTCTGCTATACAGTAATTTTATATGGAAATATTCATTGCATTAAAAAAAAGCAATATAAATTCCAAATAGCTTAAATGGGCTTTCTCCTAGTCGTAAAAAAAATCATCTTCCCGTATATAACGCACAGTAAAACTGAGTATGGCACGTGAAAAGTAGGCTTGATTGCAGCGGCAGACGGTTTGTTTTGAATGCAACAATATGGCTACCGCCCTGCTGCCAACGCGTCATTTTCCTTGCACAGGGAAAGCGCGTTAGGGCCTCTCCTTATCTTCCTACCTCCATGCTTTTCCCTCTTAGCAGTATCTTCAGCACTCTTGCTAGTAGTTAGTTTTAGGCGAACGAATTTAACCGATTAGTTTAGCCTGGTAAATTTCTTCGACACCCACACATGCCCAAGGAATGTAAAAAAGAGGGGAGAGACCATGAACGAGTTTCGCAGTATGGCCCTAACAACAGGTAAAGCAAAGGACGGCCATATATTTGTGACCATATACATTGTGCCAAATATGTGTCAGATATCAAGTTAGTTTATTTTCTTTACATGATGAAAAAATTCTCTAGTTTAGGGGTTCTGAACGTGGGGTACAAGGAAAATATTTTGAGATACGCATTGAGAGCTCAAAAGTAGCTAGATATATGTTATATATATATGCTTTATTATTATACTATAACTCACAGAATAAGGAAGCTATAGTTTTATCTATCTATACAAGGGGTACGTCAGTTACATACACATTTCCAGAGGGTACCTGAGGCATAAAAGGTTGAGAACAATTGCCTAGTTGAAATATTAACTAATTATGATTATGATCAAATTAAATAATACATAAAAATGATACATTATTTTAGAATGATTATATGTTTATTGCTTGGCCAAATATGATATATCCCGTAGCCTTCTGTCAAAGAATATGTAATGCTTGCGGTACCCATCGTTTCACAGTGCTACACACGAAACACAACATACTTAGAATTGTCTAAGCTTCGTTTAACGAAACATCATGTTAGATGAAATGCGAACAAATTTAACATACCGTAATTCTTTACTTGTCATAGTGTTCAAGTTAAACTTGGCAACACTGAAAATTGCCTTTAAATTTCTGAAACTGATTTCACAATAATGCGTTAACTTGCATAAATGAATGATTATTTTAAATAGGTCTGTAAATGGTATCTAGTCGTAATTGGAAGGAGAGCTGTGTACCAATCCCCAGTGATGATGCACAGAAACTGCTAGGTCTAGCACCGAATGGTTGACCCCACTTTCTCGTGTTGCAGTAACTTTCAAAAGAGATATTCTCTTTTGTAAGGGAACAAAAGGGGATGGCTGCCAGTTCAGTATGGTTTACTTCACAGAGTCCTGGTGCGGACCATTTATACCTACTAGGCTGGGCTTGTTTATGGATTTGAGCTTGATTATGGATCCTGGACTTGCTGCATTGGTGCACAGATTAGTGGGTTTACAGATCAGATCCATCTATGGCCTCTTTTTTTTTATCAACCATGTTGATGAGTGGTCAACTTCACAGAGTCCTGGTGCGAATCATTTATACCTACTAGGCTGGGCTTGTTTATGGATTTGAGCTTGATTATGGATCCTGGACATGCTGCATTGGTAGGTCTCTGTTGAGGGAGAATCTGCCGCTGTTTTCTGTTTGCTTCTGGGTTGCCAGCCCTAAGTGAACAGAGGCATGGGATATCTTATATCAGCGGGTGGATAATCCTGATTAGATGCCATCGCAGGTATATGAACCCTCACCTAGCTAGTTGGGCATGGTCAATCCTAAACTGGAATAATGTGCCTCAGGCAGGCCATATGGCTCTTGAAAAGGTGGTGACTGAAGTTCCTACCAGCATTAGTGACTTCAGTCTTTATCAGAGGAGAAAGTTTTTGCCCCATACCTGCAATCAGTGGGCTGTTTGATATTGTTGGCCCTACCTATCTCAATAAATCTAGTTTTTTCAAAAATCCTAATAATCATTCTCTCTCTGCAGGAACGTGGAACGTGAGGACATTACATAGAGATTATTCTCTTGATGTCCTCATGCAGGAATTCCAGCACTATAACCTAGATATTCTACGCTTGCAAGAGACCAGATGGACAGGTAAATGTGAGATACTTAAAAATAACTTTAAATTTCTCTTTTCAGGGAGGGAGGATGGAAAACATCTCCAAGGTGTAGGTTTGTTTCTCACCAGACACGCCAGTGATACTCTTCTAGGATATGACTGGATTAATGAAATATTTCTTACAGCAAAATTTAAAACAAAAATTAAAGACTTGAATGTCATGTGTTGTTATTCTCCTACAGAGAACTCTGATGAGAACGAGAAGGATATGTTTTACAGTCAGCTTCACGATATTTTGAATTCTGTGAAGGAAGGAGATATTTCTCTTGTGCTAAGTGACTTCAATTCTAAAGTTAGTACTGACTCTATACTTTGGGCAGGAATTTTAGGTCCCTTTGGCATTAGTTGTTCCGAAGGCAATGGGAACGTCTCCTACAGGTAAGTAAACTTAATGGTTTGCGAAAAACTAACACATACTACAAACACTAGGATATTTTTAAATATACATGGGTAGCACAGAAATATGATGGATTATATTTTAATTAACAGCAAGTGGACTAGTTCGGTTAGGAATACCAGATCATACAGGGGAGCCGAAATTGGGTCCGACCATTACCTGGTAAAAAGTGTTTTGCAGCTGAAGCTTAAAAAATGTGTGCTAAGATTAAAAAAATTAGCTATAACACAGAATGCCTGAAAGATCCAGATATAGCCAAAATATCCCATGATAGGCTACTTAGTCATTATGACAATCGTGGTTTGGTTATTGCTGAAGTTGAGAAAGAATGGGATCAGTTTAAACATGCTTTTCTTGAAACCAACAGTACTCTTTTGGGGAAAGTGAACAGAGGAAACAAAATTATTTGAGTGATAAGGATATAGAACTTCTTTCTGAAAGAAGGTAGTGCAGGATTAATATGAATCAACACCCTACTAGTCCTAACAGAAGGCATTATAACGAGCTTCATAAACGTGATCAGCTAACAGCTGATAAGAATCTTTATCTTGATAGCTTGGCTGACAAAGCTGAGGAAGCATTGCACAACAGCAGCAGCACAACAGCAGGCGTTATACCAGATTAATAATGTTTAATGCTGGAAGAAACACACAGGTACACAGGGACTGAGGGATAAATATGGCAAGGTGGTTGAAGGTGAGGATTCTGTGATGGCTAGGTGGGGTGAGCATTTCAGAGAAATTCTAAATAATGCGAGTATTTCTACTCCCATTGTTTGTAATAGCGGTAGATGCATTACTGACTTTAACGATGGCCCTATATCACATTCCGAAGTCACTTTGGCTATCTCTAAATTAAAACTATATAAATCCCTAGGGGTGGATGAAATCGTCACTGAAATGCTTAAAGCTGGGAACGTTTGTGTTGTCACATGATTGATTGAAATTTTGAATACTTTTTATGATAAAGGTGTTGTTTCTAATGATTTTATTAGAGCTATTTTTGTCCCAATTTTTAAAAAAGATGATCACAGTTCTTGTGATATTTATAGGGAAATTAGTTTACTTTCGGTTCCAGTTCTTTGCATGATTATACTTAATAGAATTAAAAATTTGGTTGATGGGCAATTGCGTGATGAACAGTTTGGATTCAGAAGTAGTAGGGAATGTATTGATCAAATATTTTAACTTAGGCATATTCTTGAGAAATGTTTAGTTGCTAGCTTTATAGATTTCAAAAAGGCTTTTGACTCTGTTGATCTACATAATTTGTGGCTGATTGTTTTATCATATGGAATACCTGATGTTAGTGTAACGAAAGCTCTCTAAAATAACACCGACTCGTGTGTGAGAGTTAGTACGTCTTTCAGCGATTGGTTTAGCATTGCTAGTGGAGTTAGACAATTTTGCATTTTGTCTCATTTTCTCTTTTATTTGGTTATTGATTATGTTTAATGCGAAACTCTCCTTAGAAAATCTAATCTCTTTGCTACACAAATTCCATACAGACTTGTTGGCGAGGCTCTGATGACGGGCACAAACAAATGGCCGTCGATTATGCACAATGCTTGACTAATTAGTTCAAAGGACACCTCCTGTTTTCTATATTCCTTGCACTTGCCACATGCGCAGTGATAGCGAATGGCACCAGCTGATAGCAATATGGCGTCGGAGGAGCACGTGAAAGAAGTATGAGTTTAAAAATTATCTCTTTTAGTGTAAAGTGTAGGTTATATGATATGAAGATTTTACTGTGTTAATTGATTTTATCTCCTACTGTATCCTTACGACGTAAAAGATATAACTATTTCTAGTAGGTTAAGTCAAGGTTTTAGTGGACTTAATAAACTTGCACTTAATAGACTATAAACACCATAATAATGCATATGAAATTCTTTTAAAAGTTTAAATTTAAGATATATTTTTCTATATATTACAATCTGAAAGCGATACATTATAAAGGACGAGCGTTTAACCAGAATGATAAGTCAGGAGAAATCTATATATCGTGACAATGCAGCCAAAAGAGCTACAACTATTCTCAGGTTAAAGGGAACAATACCAATAACAGAAAACCTTATAACATTTTTCACAGCACAGCTGTTGTTTATTAGCATAGAATCACTGATGTGAGTAAATTATTCGATCGTTCTTATAACAGTGTTGTATAGGCTCATGTATATTTTATTTAAAATTTAAAAATAGTTTAAATTTAACAGCTTCACAACAATAAACAAGTGACTGTGACTGATCATTTATCCACAATGGAGTTAACATTTATATCTATCAAATATTACAATAATGTATGATGTATTGCATACAATGGGGTTAATAATCTTTGACTGCCATCCTCGCAGACCTTCTACTATGGCATATATATAAGCTGACAACCTCCTGTCAGTCCTCTGTGGCAAGCAGCTGCTTGAGGGAGTATTTATTTATTTATTTTTATATGTCCAATAATAAAGTCAAGTTGAGAGAAAATTTTTTTTAGCAAAGTTCCAATATATTTCATAATGTTCAGGAGTACATTTAAAATTTTATACGCGAGTAATAATGAACAAACATTAGATAAAAATTCAAAAAGAAATGCTTAAAACCTTATAATAAGCATAACAACTTCAAATGTGAAATTCGGCAATTTCCAATGATATTGTCAAGTATTTCTTTATCATTACTGAGCTTATAAGAATTGTAAGTGCATTCCTGAATATTATGAAATTAAATCAGAACTTTGCCAAAATTTTCTTCTCTCATCTTGATTGACTTTATTATTGCACATGTACCAACAAGATTAATCCACAATATATATATGATACTTCAGTGTTTTAGGTGACCTTTATTTATCTCTTTATTGTATATATACTAAGAATGTTCCCATTTTAAGGTGATATCAGTTGTTAGCACTGAGTATGCAAGATCCACAATGAAGTAATGAATGGAGTGGTCTAAATAAAATTGCAGAAGTGAGAAGAAATTGAGAACAAGAAACAGAATCATCTGAGCCTATCAAACCCAGCATGACTATCCCCTACACACCAATTATGCTATATTTTTTCTGTTAGTAACAGCGACAAATTGAATATAAAATTATCACAGTACATCTTTCATAATGAATATTTAATAAAAATTTCATTAGCAAATTTGGATAGCATCACTTTTAATTTGTATTACTTTTACTTTTAGTTCAAAAGCCAAGGCTTTATGGTTATCCAGAACTTTCTCACATCAGAAGAAGTAGATATAGTGAAACAAGAATGTGCTCGTATAGTAGAACAAATGAATCCGTCTGAGCACTGTTCAGTGTTTCAAACAGGAAAAAAACAGGTATGTGTAGCTATATATTGCTTTTTTTTGTTTATTTATTTACAGTTCATTTTGTAATTAATGAAACATTATTTTAATGTCTTCAAGTACAAGGTCAGTCAATAACAGTAATTCAGTCTTAAAATTTATTAAACAAAATACAAAGAGGAGTTGTTTTTTAATTTTTCCACATACACTCAGTACTTACTAAATTATGACCACCTCCTTCCATGTTATATAAGTGGAAGCTAACTTCGAAGCTCTATGACTTCTAAACTAAGCATTTTATGAGAAAATGTAATGGAAGATAAAGATCTCAATCAAATTTATCTAAATCTTGATTTTCAATAATGTTTGCTTTGTACTTAAAAATTATTATATTTATAAAGTTACGGACTTTGAATATTTAACAGCAACAATGCAAGTCTTAGGAAAATTGAAAAATATCAGAAAATTATTTACATTAACTTTTTAAATATACTCCTTTAATTTTCATGAATATTACCTGTACATTAACTTAACATGTTCTATGCCATATCAGTAGAGTGCATTGAGTATAACAACTTCGATATACCTTAGCTCATGAGCTGAAATAATTTATAAGAACCATTTCCCTATTTCTAGGGATAAGACCTATTTTACATTATCACAGTACCCAGAGGTCATTATACATCAACCAGATATTATTTACTCCAAATACTAATAACTAAGATCACACCCTTAAACATATTCAAAGGTTACTAGTCTTGTATTTAACCAGGAAAGGATTTTCATAGATTTACAATAGGCTGGTAAAACTGCAACTGATGTCTTTAGACAGTCATTTTTGAAGTTAAAGGAGTTATATCCTACTGTGCTTGATATTAATTAAATAAGTTCAAAAATGACTGTTTAAAGACATCAGTTGCAGTTTTACCAGCCTATTGTAAGTCTATGAAAATTCTTTCTTGGTTAAATACTAGACTAGTAACCTTTGAATATGTTTAAGGGTGAGATCTTAGTTATTAGTATTTGGAGTAAATAATATCTGGTTGATGTATAATGACCTCTGGGTACTGTGATAATGTAAAATAGGTCTTATCCCTAGAAATAGGGAAATGGTTCTTATAAATTATTTCAGCTCATGAGCTAAGATATATCGAAGTTGTTATACTCAATGCGCTCTACTGGTGTATAGTGGCTTAGAACATGTTAAGTTAATGTACAGGTAATATTCGTGAAAATTAAAGGAGTTATATCCTACTGTGCTTGATATTAATTAAATAAGATTTTTAAATATACATTTGTTGTATTAAATGGTGTGAAGTTAATACTTCTTATTCAAATTATAATTAACTTCTGAGTTCAGTTTTAACTTTAGGCATTGCTATTGTTAAATATTCAAACTTCCATAACTCCTTAAATACGAAAAGAATATTGTTGAAAATCAAGATTTAGATAGATTTGATTGAGATTTTTGATTTATCTTTAGTCCCATTCTGTCACAAAACTCTTTTTTAGAAGTTATAGAGCTTCAAAGTTAGTTTCCACTGACATGGTGGGAGGTGGTCATAATTTAGTGAGCACTGAATGTAGTCTGCCTGCTTTTGAATAAATGTTTTCCAGTAATCTACAACTTTATTCATGCTAAATGTGTGGTTGTAAAACCACTCATGCTCTGCTTTTTTAACTTCATTATTGTTAAAAAAAATCCACAGCTTAGAGAATCTTTCAAAGTTCAAATTCATGAAAATTGCATGGTGAGATCAAGGCTGTAAGGTGGGTGATCAAGAACTTCAAATTTCAGTTTTACAATCCTTTCATTTTTATATTTAGCAGCATGAGAACAAATATCATGGAACAAAAAAGACAGTTTCAGATAATATTTTCCTTACATTTTGTTAAAATCACAGGCTTCAGTTTCAGTTCATTAGTTAACATTTCACAGTATTGTTCACTATTTACTCTTTGTCCTTCCTCTTGATGATATTTAAGAATAAGTGAGAATCCTAAAACAATACCAACATGATTTTTCTTCCTGATGACTGTGCTTTGTTTTTTGTGACTGTTTGAGAAGAGGTGTGCTTCCACAGCTTATTTGTCTCTTGCTTTCAGTCTCGTAATGGTGAATCTAAGTTTTGTCTTTTGTTACACTTCCTTTAAAAAATACACTACCCTCATTTTCATATCACTATAGGTTTTGAGTAACAATTTAAAGACATGATTATTTGTGTGAATCCATTAATTCTTTTGGTTCCAAACTTGAACAGACTTTTGGTATTTCAGGTCATCGTGAACAAATTTATGCACAAAACTGTGACTAATGTTCACTTCAGCAGCAATGTCATCAATCATCATTCTCTTATACTCATATTTCAGATAATCAACTCAATGCTGTCTTATGTACTCACTGGGAAGATCAGCATGAACAAGGTTCATGAATAACTCTTGTTTTAGTGTTCTACTATTTTTAAACAATCCAGCCCATTCCTAAACTTTGCATTGAGCTAAACAATTGTTTGTGTTCTAACATTCTTTTGTTAATTTTACTTTCCTTCACTCCTAATCACATAGGAAAAAACAGATGATAGCTTGTTGTTCTCCTTTGATGGAATTGGATAAGGGTGCAGCCATTTTAAACACAACAATATACAGGATAATCCACATACTAAAACTCATCAACAATAAAGCCACTTTCTGAGTTGATCTAACAGGTTGCCAACCTCATGACTGCAAACAACATACTTTAAGAGATATATTAAAATTACTGTCCCTCATATATCATTGAAACATTAATACATTTTATTAAGATTAACATTAGACTTAATATGGGGAATGTAATCTAATTTGTACCATTTCCTATCTATCACTTCTGAAGTGGCTGCCTCTTACTGTGTGGTTAGAGTTTTTTTTAACAGTATATATACTGAACTTTCTACATCAATAACTCATGTATTGAGTCTTCTCCTGTATAAGAATAATATTTGTAAATATTTTAACTGATATCACCATTTAAAAACAACCATTTAAGAAATACCAGCCAAGAAATTGTAAAAATTTTAAGAATCTAACATTTTAGTTTGATTGATGGACAAAGCATTGATAATTTAACTAATAATTAAGAAAATTAACTTGACAACATAACTGATAATGCAGAAATCTGTATTGAAACTTTAACGTTAAAATCCATTTTAATTGGGGATTTTGTTTCCTTGTATTAAGAAAAATTAAATTGAAATCTTTAATTCTCTATGAGAGTGTTAACAGTGTCATAGAGAATTAAAGATTTTAATTTAATTTTATCTACTTCACTGTGAACCTCTGCAGCAATTTTTATTGTATTAAGCAATTGACAAATATTCAATTATAATTTGATTTCTTGACTGATTAATTTTAAATGTTTCTCTACCATTAAAGGTTGGAGATGATTATTTTCTCAACTCTGGGGACAATATTTCTTTTTTCTTTGAAAAAGATGCTGTGGATAGCAGTGGTTAGTATTTTGTTTATGCTAATTATCTTTTGATTTATTTCCTTCTATTCTAGTGTCAAAATTAATTCTTTATAAACAGAATAACAGGAGGCTTGATACTGCAGTTGTTTATATTATGATTCATTGATTTTGTGGATAATGATGGTTAGACAAAGTAATTATCCACCTTTAAGTGAACAGAAAACAAACAAAATCAAAATTAAGAATCGTACACTATTTTTAACACTCAGGAATGTAATTGCTGTCAATTAATAATTTGCTATATGTAGTATTACATATATATATCTCTATTGACTAGAAATTTTTATGAATATTACATCATGCATGAAGTACCATGAAACATGTCAATGTACAAAAATTTCTTACTGACATAAGTAATTTACATCACTACAAAGTCGTATAAAAGCATGGAAAAACGTATGGATAAAAAGGCTGATCTGACTTCAAAAGGAGGCTTATTGTTGGAGTATGATGGGCAGAAGCATCCATAATGGAAGTAATAAAACTCAGCAGAAAATCACAAGGTGCAATATCCTGAGTGTATGAATGGTGGCAATGGTCTGAAAAAAGTCTGCTAATAGTGGCAAATACAAGAGAAAAAAGGTTCTGGCAAGCAGGATTTTTTTGGTGGCAAACTCTACAGCCAAACCAGAGCTATTACAGTTTATCATGAGACAGATGACTGTAGCAGTACTTCAAAACCCATTTCAACAAGAACTATGTGTAGGAAATTGAAAACTTTGCAATTTAGGAGCTGTATCATGACACATATGATCTAGTATTAGGTAGTTTTTCACAATTTGGCCAGGCAGTGTATATGCAGTTGTAGGGCTCATCATATCAATGTACTCAATTTTTTTTTTCCAGCTAACTATTCATGAGTCCCATGTTTATAGGATGGACTGTGTTACTCTATATTGAAATACCCATGTGTGTTGTGAAGAAAAGAATGTAGTAAGTGTTGCGAGTTATAAGAGCTAAAACACATTATTGATAAACATTAAAAAAAACTCGAGCAGATGTTGTCCACAGAGGTCCAACAGCAGCCTTTCTGTATAATATGCCATTGAGAAAGTCTATGAAAATAACAAGATCTCAGCAAAAAGAGAAGAAAAGAAATATTCATGTCTTCTACAGGGCTCGAACCCAGATCCATTTGCTCCATATTCAAGCATTCTACCACTAGGCTATAAAAGTCTATATTTTTGAACAAATATATAAAAATATGTAATTTTACATATAGCACAACAAATGCATTTAGTTCTCTTGTAAATTGCTTTTATTGACTCAATTAAAAGTTTTAAATCGGCTCACTAAATCTAGCTTTATTACTTCAATCTGCTTGCAGTAATATTACAATTACTGTGAAAGGAATTACAATTTGATAAACAATTTTAGAATGCTCATTTTAATTGATGTATATTAGAACTTTAATTTTTAAATTCCAATAACTTATTTAGTTGAAGTATTTCCACATACTGCAACAACAACAACAAAAAAAGTGGAATCAGGAGGCATACAATGCATAAATTGCTTCAGAAACAGCACAAAACAGATTCTAGGAATGCATTAGTGATTAACTGTTATAAATTGTATTGGGGTTGACTGATTCATGTGATACTAACAATTAGCTGATTTATATATCACTTAAATGTCCCTTCAGTAATATGTATTTTCTACTAAATGTCTCAGAAAAAAAGTCAGAGAAGTGAAGGAGAATTTTTTTTATAATCACATTGTTTTGATTATCTATGTTTTAAAATTATCCTGTATTCATCAGTCCCTATTGACACAAATAATCTGAAATTTGTTTAATCTGGATTGAAAAGATTAATATTTCAAAAGCCATAATTAAACCTTGGAAATAATCACTAGAAAGAAACAATGCTTAGAAATGCAAACTATAGTGCTTTATTTATTAAGTATAATAATAAAAAAAATAAATACCCCCCTCAAGCAGCTGCTTGCCACAGAGGTCTGACAGGAGCCTGTCAGTTTATATGCCATAGTAGAAGGTCTGTGAGGATGGCAGGACCTCAGCAGAAAAACAACACACACATCCATGCCTTATCTGGGGCTCGAACCCAGGTCCCTTAGATCAGTAGCCAAGCACGCTAACCACTCGGCCACGAATCTCTATTAAACTGTTTAAGTAACTGGATGAAGTGGGTGTAGAGGAAAAATTGTCCTTCGAAGCCAAAAAGAATGTGAGAAAGAATTAAAAGTGTGAGACCAAAAAGAGTGTGAAAAGGAGTTAAAAGTGTGAGGCTAAAAGTGTTGTGAGCTGGGTGGGATCTGAACCCACGACCTTCTGATGACATGTCAGGTGCTCTGACCACTGAGCTACCTGCAACTGATCAATCTCTCCTCTACTTCTGATGTTATGCTATACACTATTGGGTCAAGCATTGTCTATTAATACAAATTACGATACAGATACTATAGTGAATCAATAATGAGCTGTGGATTCATTTGTCTAAATATAGTGCTTTATATTTTTGGCAAAAAACATGGCTGAAGTAGAAGAATTAAAGAATTATTTCATGTTATTACACTGCTTTTGGATTCTGTGCCCCTTTAGGAGTATGATACTTCTTTTTAAAGCACCCTCTATTTTTGCATGCTCCTTTAAATTGGTATTAGTAACCTTTTTATTATTTTTTGCACTCTTTTTCTCTATAAATTCAGTATTTGAAAATTCGAGGAAAAACTCCATACAACATTCAGCTACTCTGTAAGACCATTGCAAAAACATTACAATCATAATTGATTGCAGAGTAATTTGAGTAACAATAATTATCTGTCTTTAGTAAATGTAGTTCACTTCAAATGCACTATAATGGCATATTACTTGAGTATTATTTTAAGATATCTTCAGTTTATTATATTTATGTGTGTAATTCTGTATAATTTATTTAATGTTTTTGATATAATTTTTAGTGATCATTACGTGTACTATTTTTTAATTTTAGAATTTTCTAGAAACAATTTGGTATATAACATAAATATTCATAATCTTTTGAAACCCTAAAGTTTGTATACTGTGTATACACATGTTTTATCAAGATTGAATGTATTAATAAAATATGTATTCTTTTAAAGATTATTTGCAATTTATTTTTACAGGTGAATTAATTGTAGACAAGAAAAATGGTTTAAACAAGATAGGACATGGTAAGTTTGTTTTTATATTTAAATTACATCCTTAGTATTTTTCAGTAGATTCTTTTCAGACAATTCAACTTGACCAATCTTAAATCTACTGCTTAGAAATATCTTTCTGCCTCTGAGTGACCAAAATTAAAAAATTTAATAATACATATTTTAACAGTTTTTAAAATAAAATGAACTAACCTATGGCAATCATTCAAGAACTACACAAGTCAATAATTGAAAGGTGTGAATTTGGCGCAATTAATAAACTAATTGTAAACATTGATAGAAAAATAATAATTAACCAAAAAAAAATTGTTGCTTTGTAGTATATAAAGTCCATAAAATATTGCATTACATCAGCAACAATTGCATTCATGGTTGTCTTAGACAAAACTTAGCTAAACTTAAGACAAAGACTTGTGAATAAAAATCCAAATATTTTGACTCCAGTCAGAGATCCTTTAAGGTTACATACAAGAAATCAATGGATTTCTGTATGACCTACCTCTATTAATGAAATTTTTGTATGCTCTTTCATAAATGAATTTGACAATTCACCTTTAGTTTTATATATACTATGCTAACAATTTGATGAGTTTAGCAACAAAAAAATAGTGTGCTGCTGCAGTGGTTGACTCATTAATAAACAACAGTTTGTGACTTATTGTGAATTAAACTCTGTTTCATTAAAGTTTCCATCCCATCACAACAAATGATGTCATCAGTTTCAACATTTGATAAAATGATGACTGATGATGATTAATTGGTTGGTAGACACTCCAAAGTAAATAAAATTTTGAAAAACAAGCAGCTGCTTGCCACAATGGTCTGATAGGAGCATGCCAGTTTATATGCCACAGTAGAAGGTTTGTGAGGATGGCAGGACCTCAGCAGAAAAACATCACAAATATCCATGCCTTAACTGGGGCTTGAACCCAGGTCCCTTTGATCAGTAACCAAGCATGCTAACCACTCAGCCAGGGATGGTGTACCACAGTAAATAGGTACTTTCAAAAATTGCCTGTGACCAAATATGTGCAGCCAATAAAATATTTCGCAAAAAAAGTTACCAATCACAATAATATTTCTCACAAAATATTATTTCTTAACTTTAGAATAAGCAGTTGCTTCACACATATGTCAATTGTTTAAAGTGTCATGAAAAAGTTTGTAAAATGCTCAAGAAAAATACCAAGTAATTCAAATTCACCAAATAGGTTACACTGCAGTACTAAAATTACATTTTAGCTATTATAGCTGATTAACGCTATTTAATATCAGCATTTTTTATACTCTTCAAAATTGTTTCTCTGAGTCACACTTTTATGCACACAATGAGCTAAATGATCAGGTCACAAGAACCCCAATGGCTCAGAGAAGGTTGGGGAAGAGGACCCATTGAACGGCTGTTAGGAGATAGATGGAAGTCTCCCATCAAGGCCATCTATCATGTTCTTTAACATGCACAGGGTATGGCTCTCCTGTACATGTGACCATGGCTTTATGTTCCATCTGATGGATAGTGACCTTTTCAAACCCATCAGTATTCCCTTTCTGACTGAGGGTGGATGGGCATTTATCGAAGATAAATCTCAACACTGACACAGGTGGAACTCAAACCTGGGAACGACAGAATATGAGCTTGTTGTACTACAATCTGAGCTAACCACCTATTTAAAGTAAATATTAACTAAATTCAACTAGCCCATTTTCATTTGGGGAGACTTAGTCTCATAGAATCCCTTGATGATATCTATGCTTTCAGTTGCATTAATTTGTGATGTTTTGATAAAAAATCTGAAGAATTCATCAGAACAAGTTCCAATCAAATAATTCATTAGAACTGATACAATCACTGAAATCATTATTCAATCAGAAAACAATGATAAAATTTATTACCTGACTCAATATCAGAGCACAGAAAAGTGGATTTGATAACATTAGATTAGTATTACAAATGTTTCCGATATGGAGAGAAAGAGCAGTACTCAATTAGACAGGTTTGAGTCCCAGCTAGGTCAGCATTGAGATTTATCTCTGCAAACCTTGCCCTGACTACAGTCAGTAGGGGACACCGATGGGCGGAAAAGGCTGCCTTCATCAGTTGGGACGTTAATCCATGTCTCCATTGTGTGCAGAAGAGCCATACCCTGTGCATGTTGAAGAACATGCTGGATGGCTTTGATGGGAGGCTACCATATGCCTCCCAACGGCTGTTTCAGTGGGTCCCTCCCCCAACCTTCTCTGAACCTTTGGGGTACTTGTGATGTGGTTTAGCAACAAAAAAAATAGTGTGCTACTGCAGTGGTTGACTCATTAATAAACAACAGTTTGTGACTTATTGTGAATTAAACTCTGTTTCATTAAAGTTTCCATCCCATCACAACAAATGGTGTCATCAGTTTCAACATTTGATAAAATAATTTGCATTTAGCCCATTGTGTGCAAATAACGTGCTGCTCAGAGGTAAAACAATCCAACCCAATGAGACAGGAGATGTAATTGAGAAAACAACACTCTGTTTTTTTTATTTTTTGATGCTAGCTTTCCTTTGTCAATGCAATTCCCAAAGGTATTATTGTGAAGTTTTTTTTTATTGTTGATGTTTTAACTTTTGCAAGAATACTGAAGTTTATTTGTTTTCTTAGCACTGCATTGGTGGAACCCAATATTTAAAAAAATTACTTTCAGTCAAAAAGTCAAAGTAAGTACATAAAGTATTTCAAATTTATAATTAAGCAAAATAATTTGACTCTAAATGTGAATACAATGTACAATATAATGTTTATATTATTCATAGGAATTGCTAAGAAGTCTTGGCTATCAGAATCCAGTAGTGGTACAAAGCATGTACATATTTAAGGTAAGGTCTACATTATCAATATGTATAGAATTGAACAATATTCAGCAGTTCTGTTATTAAATTTAAGAACTTGCACATTTATTATCCAACACAGCGATGGACATTCCATTTGGCAATATTTTAGGCTAATATCTTAAAACTATTCCTCAACTCTGTGTCCATTCCTTAGATATAGCAAAAATTTTAGAAAATTAAATTTAAAAATAATTTTTATTTATGCCATAATTTAGAATATTTTGGCTTAGTTTTCCTTTGATTTTGTTTCTGAAGTTATATGATAAAACTGATAGTAGAAATTTGTGAATTTTTGTTTGGTTATCAGGTGAGATGCATAATTTATTTTTAAAAGTGATGTAAAGATGACAAAAAAATAAGATAATGCAAAAAAAAAAAAGTGAAGGATGCTATAGATATGAAAACTGTTTTTACACAATATATTGTAGGACATTGAGTCATAATTCATTGTGAATAAAGTCAACATCATTTTATAATAAAAATCATGGGAGCTGACCTGTAAGACACCCATTATTCCATTATTCATATACTCCCTGCTCTCAGTCAGTAGGGGACTCCAATGGGCTTGGAAAGGCTGACATCCATTGGATGGGATGTTAAGTTATGACCCTATGTATGGGAGAGCCATACCCTCTGCATGTTAAAGAACATGCTGGATGGGAGGCTAACATCTGTCTCCTAACAGTTGTCCTCCCCTAACCTTCTCTGAGCCTTTGGGACCTGGCCATTTAGCCCATTGTGTGCAAAAAAGTGCCACTCAGAGGTAAAATAACCCAACCCACAACAGCTGACTACTAAGTCTGCTTAATCCAGTCTTTATGGCATGATCATTAAACACAATGTGAGATAATAAAAAAAATGCCATTCTGAGATCAAGCAGTTCATCCAACTATTCCCCCAACAAAAGAACCAAAATTACAAAACTCCACAAGAAAATTTCACTAATGTTTCTGAAAATGTTATATGTTAATTATAACAGTATTAATATATCAATGGTGTTTCATTCAATTGGCATAATTCTCCAAACTAAAACAAAATTCAGGAGAAAGAAAATCTAATGCTTCAAGTTATGCTGTGGAGTTACATTTACAGCACAGTTAATATAAATTAAGATGGTATTTTGGATATACTTACTGGCCTTAGCATGTTTCCTGTTTTATAAAATTTAAAAATACAACAAAAAAATAGAATTGCACTTATATGCATGTACACCTATTGTTATAGCAATGTTAAAGACATTATTAAATTACCTAGTTAGAAATTTCAAAAAGGCTTTTAAACAAATAGTAATGGAATTGTTGCACTTTTAATATTAATTTGGTTACTTTATACTCGAAAGACTTCCCTTGCTGTAGAATGGAATAAATGTCCCATGTAACTAGACTCCAATGTTCATGGCATAGTTGGTTAGGAGACCCACTTTAAGTGCTATTGAGGAGCTTCCCATCAAGTATCTTTAATTTGCATAAATGGTCTTTGAAACCTATTGATATTTTTCAATGTGGGCACTAACAACAAAGAACATCAAAATGCTAGCAGAATTATAATTTGATATTAAAAGACTTCACATTACACTGGAAGAACACAAAAATATAACTCTTCAAACTAAGCCAACTTCTGTTTTTACTGTTAATTCCTTTTAAAATATATACACACTATGCAAGGCATTCAAAAAGTTCTTGACATGTCTGTAGATTGGAATCCATTCCTCTGAAGTTAATGAGCAACAACTTGTTTGAAAGCTTGTCTAACCTTGTTACTACATTTTAGTACATTTGTTACATCTACATATATACTTTGTTACTACATCTGAAAGGCCATATCATCATTTCTCTCTGCTGGCAGCACTTAAAGTTCTATTAAAGACAGAAAGATATTACATTTTCACAAGGATGCGACTTGGGGATGATATAAAAAAAATTCATGCTTATTTATCACAAGTATGTGGAGATCGTGCCTGTTAATATGGCCCTGTTATGGGATGGATGAGCAAACTCAGAGGATGATAGAGCTTCAAAGGCCTCCTTCGTGAAGGAAAACCAAAGATGGCCGTGAATGAGAGAACCATCACTACTGTTTTCATGATCTTGTTAAGGAAAACCCATACATCACCATTCAGGTAAACAGTTCCATTGCAATTTGTTTAAAAGCCTTTTTGAAACTTCTTTTAAGTTGTCAGTGTATTGATTGGAACTATGGAAACAATTATTCATCAACATTTAAAATTTCGAAACATCTGTGCTAAATGGGTATCCCACAAACTGACAGAACAGCAAAAAAGGGCTAGAATTGACTCATGCAAGGAGATACTAGCAGTATTTGAACAAGGTGGCCCTAAACAGTTAACATTGTCACAGGTTATGAGACGTGGTTTTATTACTATATAACTTCCAAAAAGTTTGACAATTATGTTTGGATTGTGGGAGA
The DNA here is from genome assembly GCA_038380435.1 of Ryuthela nishihirai. Lineage (NCBI taxonomy): Eukaryota > Metazoa > Arthropoda > Arachnida > Araneae > Heptathelidae > Ryuthela > Ryuthela nishihirai. Next base: position 79,882,729 of record JAWZYU010000002.1, read on the forward strand.
TGAACCATGTCCTCCAACTGAATTGGAAGATGGTACTAAATGGAAGATGATCCATATCCTCCAACAAAAATTTTGCTCCAGGGAGAGGATGTTCACAATTTTTTCCAATACCCAAGGAATGGTAGCCATTGACACCTCAACTTACACCAACATTGTTTTGCCCATAATGGTTAAAGAGATGAAGGAGCAGCATCCAACAACAGGCATATCAAGGGTTTTCCTTCTTCATAACAATTCCAGTGATCACAGAACCCGGCAAGGTATGGCCTATCTGGAGCAGGAAAAAATCAAACAGCTACTCCATCCTGCATATTCACCCATCTTGCACCATGTGATTTTTAGTTGTTTCCAAAAATTAAAAAGGAACATGCTGGGAAACCTTTTTCAAGGGTGCAAGACATTGCAAAATGCATTCATTCAGAGTTGTGGAGTATTCCCCAACACCAACAGGAGTACCACTAAGCATTCCAGAATTGCTTATAGATGTCTGCAACTTTGCATGGATGCTGTAGAGGAGTACTTTGAAGGACAGGTAATTAATTGAATGACAAAACCCAGAATGTATCGCAATTCAGAGACTGCAAGCCATCTTTGGGGAAATGCCAAGATTACCACTAACTATGGTCGAGGGCAAGTCAGTACCATATAGATACAGCTCACCCCACAACTACCTTGGTCTAACAGTACTATAGAAGTTCATCCCTCGGTCAAAACCTAAATTTAATCTTCATCGTGGGTTGCCACAAACTAGGATATTGGGATCCAAGTTGACTTGATGCCTATGACGCCAGGAACTCTTCGTTTGGCCTTTCTGCCTCGGTCTGTCTGACCTGATTAACTCTGGTCAGCATAGCCCTCAACTTCATTAAAGCACTCAAGCCGCTTCACCACGACATGGTGGTTCCCTTTGAGGGGGACTTTGAAGGACAGCAAAAATTTTGTCGAAGTAAGTACAATGGCTTTGTTCTGCAAATGCATGTTAAGATCTTTTTGAATGCCCCCCATAATGTAAAGCCATGCATTTGGTAATTTGTGATTTAATCTTGTCCTGTGATTATAGTTTACAACGATTTTGCTGAGGTTAGATTTTGGAGGCATTGAGAAGATCCCTGATGATTAACCAGTAAGAGACTAATATTTTACAACTTTCAGCTGTAAACGAAAAATTAATTATTGATAACTTCAAAGCCAAGATTAGAATTTAATGGCATATTTGGAATTAATAAATACTCATAATTATAGTCAACTTTACCTTGACATAATCATGAATAATTTTAGAGCAAAATATGCTTTGAGAAAATAAACAGTGTTAGTTTATTAGTATTTTAAAATTATCAGTGTTAAACTGTTTTGCAAAAATGGCAAATTCACTATTTTAGGGTGGAATTGCATATATTTCTGTAATGATGTGAAGAAATAAACATTCTTAAGAAATGCACATCAAGAAACAAAAGTGTGTTTTACTTAAAGTTACTAACAATTATGGCCATATTTTTATGTCTAAAGGATGTAATAACTTCATTGGTGATTTAAATATATGCAAATATTTTAAAATAGGTATCTCCAACTCAAATAATATAATGTATTTAATTACATTCATACTATGAATGTTAAAGTTTATAGTTAAATATTTAATGTATCAGCAATAAATGTGCAGTTTCTAAAGATACTTCTTTTTATTCATATACTTTTTTTCATATTTTAGTAACTTTTGCAACTTTGCTTTCCAGAATCCAGGGATTGGTGGTGAAGGTATGAGTAACTTCCAAATTTCTTTTATAAATAATAGGTAAATATGCCAATAACACAGTTTGTAAAACTCTTTTTTTTTTTCTTTACTAGAAACTATAATTTTATCTAAAAATTAAATACACTTGTTGATTGGATTTAAATTAGATATTACTAGTACTATTTTCTATAATAACGGGCTTACAGTTAAGTATACTGATGTTAAAAAAAACAGTATGGACTCAAAATATTATAAAGCATATTCCTTGTTCTGTTTGTGGTGATGAACAAGTCCTTTAAGGATCATTTAAGGCTATAATTTTCTCTCAGTTGGGTTGGATTGTTTTACCTCTGAGTGGCACTTTTTTGCACACAACATGCTAAATGGCAGGTCACATGGACCCCAAAGGTTTTTAGAAGGTTGGAGGAGGGGACCCACTGGAACAGCTGTTGGGAGACCTCTCTCAGCTATAGGAAGAGATATTAATAGGAAGCAATCTATAATAGTGCTGAAAATGGATTTTGAGCTGGAGAAAGGGATTTCTTTCAATTCTATCCTAAAATATTAAAAAAAAATTCTGCATTAGTTTAGTGTTATTTTGAAGGGGACTTAATGGAGGAAGAGGTCTCAAAACAAAGTATTTTAGTGGACGTGATAGGAAAACTAGTTCAAGTGATTACCCAAACTGTAATACACAGGAAGGGGCAGTTCACATACACCTGTTTATAAACTACTGGTAATTGTTAATACCACATGGATGATTTGCAAATTATTTTTATGGTTTACCAAATTTTGCCAATATTCCTAATACTCTAAAAATATAAAAATTTAGCATGAATAAGTAATAATAATAATACTGTAAAACTTTTAGGTTATTGTAAATTTAGTGTATGCCCAATGAAGAGAGTATACCTATCCCTCAATTTACAAAGTTTCACATGGTAAAAAAATGCAACCAGTTTCAATTTACACAGTGATAGACTCGGTAAAATGCAACCAGTTTTGTTTTATACAATTATAGACTGGGTTTTACACTGTATGGATTGAGATTTTTTTATGTATGTACATATAATACATATTATGAAGTAGCAGTGGTATAGCATCAAGGGAGATTATTAGATTGTCATCCCAAAGTAAAAATAAACTAAATGGTTTTAACTGATTTCACTTATTTTCAAGAATAAATAGATAGCAGTAAATTCCTATATTAATAAACTCGTCATCTGCAACAAGTTATATTCTTTAAGTATACAATTAAAAGGACCTTCTTGCTCAGAAGTTAATTAAAAATAACTTAAAATTCACTGTCGTTGAGCAATAACGACAGAGAATTTTAAGTTATATTCTTTCACTAAAATTATATTCTTGCCATTCTAATGCAAACTGTCTTGCAATATCTTAATGAAATGAAACCTGTTTTAAATTGGCTGTCAGAGCTGACTTTTCTAGACTGAATATTTCAGACTAGTAAAAACTGTGTTTCATCTCAATTTTAGTAACAAGTTTAACTTTAAATAAATAATAAATATTCCCTCAAGCAGCTGCTTGCCACATAGGTCTGATAGGAGCCTGTCAGTTTATATGCCATAGTAGAAGGTCTGAGAGGATGGCAGGACGTCAGCAGGAAAATGACACATACATCCATGCCTTACCTGGGGCTCCAACCCAGGTCCCTTAGATCAGTAGCCAAGCGCACTAACCACTCTGCCACGGGACGGTTTTAAGACTATTATATAGTCTAAATACAGCTGATTTGTAAGTACATTGTTTCATAGAATATCATATAAATACTAATTTAACAAAATAAAGCACTAGATCCAAATGCTTAATTTCTATTCAGCTCATAAATATATTTCTTTCAAATTTCGTCTTCAAATTCGATAATGTATGTCTACATTAACAATGAATATTTTTTGTGACCGAAAAAAGAAATGTATGAGAAATTAATCTAAGCTTATCTGAATTAGTGCAAAAAAGTACAAAATAATGCTATATAATGTTCATTATTACTGCTGAACTGACATTTGAGATAAATATGTATAAATAAAACTTAATTTCCTTTTTATTCATAACAAGAATTTCTTCAGAACCTATCCGCCTTTTGGCCATAGGTTGTTGGTTTTGCATGGAGATTCCATGGAACCTATCTACTGTATAAATCGAGGAATGCGTGTACTTGCTTATTATTTTTTCCTAAGCAAGTTTATTACTGTATCAATAAAAGAAGCTTGATTCTTTTGATTTCAGATACTTTATATTGCACGTTGAGTATTAAGTGATTTTTGTAAATACTGATGAGGTTAAATGAAGGAGTTATCAATTACCTTTAAGTACCATCAGCATAAGAGATTGGATTAGCTACATTGCCTGCATGATGATTAGTAAATGCAATTATGAACAATATGTCTAAAGCCTCAAGGAAAAGGGGCAGACCTAAATTGAGGTGAATATACAGTTTTAACGAAAATTTTATTAGAAATGACTTTCAGTGACCAAATGGAGCAGCTGTTTATATTTGGCACAAAACAGTCTGTCGCTCAGGGTAGATATGTAGGGAGAATTACATTACAGTCTGCTTGGACCTTGTTATCTTACCGCTGTCTAAAGATTACATGTATTGAGAGTCTAATTAAATACATAATCAACCTTATATAATTAATGTTTCAGATATAAATGATAGTAGAAATCAGTAACTTCTCAGATAAAATGCACATAAGGAAAATCAGCAAAAGTTATGAAGCTTCTTTATTTTAATAGTCAACTTGCTCAGTCCTCCTGTTAAAGACTGCATATTTGGTAGTGCTTATCAGAGAAGTCAATTTTAAAATTTGTCTTTTATCTGTAATGATTATCACCAAAATTTTAATTACCAAATTAATTTTTTCACCAAATGATTACTTTTTTTACTTGCTTGTTTTAAAGCATTAATTTTTTTACCTTCTCTATAAGATGAATTTTCTTGTTGCTTATTAGAAAATCAAAATAGTATTGAAAGATAGATTTTTCTAACATAAAAATGTTTTCTGTCTATTATTTAATTGTATTACATTGATGAATAAGATAAATTAATATTTAAATTACAAATTAAACCATGAAATTATGAATATCTTTTGTGTGATAGTCTCTTTCAAATATTGCTTTTTAAGTTGTCGCACATCAGGACTCTACATTCCTTTATACTGAGCCACCAAGTGCATTAGGATTGTGGATTCCACTGGAAGATGTCACTCTACAAAACGGTTGTCTGTGGTTCTATCCCAGATCACATCATGGTAAAAAATGTTATATTTATAGGCAAAATAAATATTAACTTCCTTTAGCAAAGAAATCCATTCAAATATGTGCAATATTTACAGCTCTCTTAGTTTTACTATATCTCCATAATTTAGCACTCTGTCTAAAAGCTACAATTATCAATATATATTTGGTTTATGTGTGAACCTTGAGCACATTAAATAAAAAAAATTTTGGTTTTTTTCCCTTAGCTTTTTTATTTTTTTCTTCACAGAAAGCTAAAGGCCAGATCACAAAGGCCCTCAAAACTCAGGACACAGTGGGTTAAGTTAGCCCAGATGCAAATACCATATATTCTCTTCATGTCTGTACACTTGAGAACTATGGGCATGCATATATATATATAAAAGAACTATCTCTCTCTCCCTGTAAGCACAAAATAACTGTAAGAATACATTGGCATGCTTGTTCAGGTGAATTCCTGGATTATGTAAATATGTTAGCTTCCCCTAGTAATTTAGTTGCAGATGCCCATGTTGACAGCTTGGATTTTTTTTAGTCCTTTCTGTGTTGAACAACTGTTTTACTCAATATTTCAACATGTAGAAAAAATTATTTTTAGGTTCCCAAGTCTTAAATAGAAGCCAACATTGGAAACAAAATGATTGTTCACATATAAAATAGCATTAATTTTAATTTAATTTTAATATACATTAAGTTTTAACTATGTCTTAGTTTGAAATATGTTAGATAAATAATTACCATATTCTTAAGTGAAATAAATATATACCTAATATTAAGTTTTAGAATTTAGTGGCATGTAATTGATTTAAACTGGAACTGATCTGCAAACTTTTGAATTCTGCAAGATAATAGGTGTTTCAGTATTTATACTCCACAATTTGCAGTATACATGCTTAATTGTTTTAACTTTTTTTTTTTTATCCTGCTTGGATATGTGTTGTGCAGATGACTATTCAATGTTCCATGCTATATTTTCAACCAGTGACATGCTTGTGCTCACTTTTTGGAAGGGGGGTTTTAAAAAAAATTATTTTTAATGTAAATTCATGAACTAATTATTTATAAAAATTAGTTCTACAAAGAGTTTTTACCTCTGAGTAGCACTTTTTGCATACAGGAGGCTAAATTGCCAAGTCACAAAGACAGAGGGCTCAGAGAAAGTTGGGGGAGGGGATTCACTGGCTCTACGTGGAAGACTCTAACATCAGCACATTTTTATGAATACTGAGTAGAAAATTTTAGTAGTTTTGTTATTCATTATTTTAATTTATTGATTTTCATTCTTTTTATGACCTTTTTTATTTGACAAGGTGAAATTCACCAAAGATTCATCCGTAACCCAAGCAAAGAACCTTTATTAATACTAACTGGCAGTTTACCTGAAAATGATAGCAGTCACTACATACCACTTCCTGTTAAAAAAGGTATGCACATGTTAAATCATATTAAACATATAATAAAATCAATAATGTATGTTGTCAAAATGGTACTAAACATTTTTTTCCGTTGTATGTGTATATTGAAATTAAGCTGAGAGTTGCTACCTAAAAATTTTAAATTTTGATTTAAGCCACACGCAGTTTTAAAAAATAAAGCTCTTGTAACAGTTATGTACAACTTTGCATTATGGCAGTGCAATATTTTCCCCACTATCCAAAAAAGATGATTTTCTTTTTCAAGCTAAAGCTATCTAGTCAATTATAATTTAATAACAAACAGCTTCTGAAGTCACATTTTGGCATGAAAACATAGCATCCAATTAGTCCTGGGGTGGGGGTGGCTCAGTCGGTAGCACACCAGGCTTGTAATCTGCAGTTCCCAGGTTCGAGTCCCAACTGTGTCAGTGTTGAGATTTATCTCCACATAACTCCCTGCCCATGGTCAGTAGGGGACACCAATGGGCTTGGAAAGGTTGCCGTCCATGGGATGGCACGTTAAGCCATGGTTTGTGTGTGGGAGGCCATACTCTGTGCACGTTTAAGAACACGTTGGACGGCCTGGACGGGAGGCTACCATCTGTCTCCTAACAGCTGTTCCAGTGGGTCCCCTCCCCCAACTTCTATGAGCCTTTGGGGTCCTTCTGACCTGGCCATTTAGCCCATTGTGTGCAAAAAATGTCGCTCAGAGGCAAAACAACCCCAAACAACCATCCAATTAGTCCCAAAATCTTGTTAGTCACGAATGGCATATTTATCTTAGTTAAACATTTCTAAATGAACTGACCAAGGTTCACTAAACTGGCTGAAGTAAGCAGATATGCTGCACTCTAAAGTGTATGTTAAGATAGCAAATTGCCAGTCATCTGCAATCTTTTATTTTGTAGGTGAGCTTTGTATTTGAGAACAGTGGCTTCCAAAGATAGATCAATACATAGCACAAGTGTTAAAAGCAACTGTGTCATTGCATTGATGACCCCCAGTTAACCTTTTGAAGATGGCTGGTACAGCAGTAGTACCAGTGAGAAAACATGGCAAAAAGACTGCTCTGGTACAGCAGTTGTACCAGCTACTTCTTTCCCCCAAGTGCAGGGTTGGAAGGCAGCTAAGCCGATAATGACAGGGAGTGGTGTCTCTGCCACCAGCAGAGAGGGAGTGTGGGTCGGAGCTGAGCAGAGAGTTAAGATCACACTAATTGCTTTTCCCTGTGTCAGTTGCTTATTTGACTACAAGAAATTTTTTTTTATTTTTATCTGTATTAATTTATCGTTTTAGGAATGGTGAAATATACGAAAGTTCTGATCGATGAAGATCTCCTAAGACAATTGTATCAAAGTGATGAAATATTTGTTGATTCTGATTGCGAATATGATGAAATTTTACAGTTGAATATGTTACTATATTTCTAAAATCTAGTTATTTTAATTACAAATGCCACTGTTTATTATTTTATAAATATTGCAATCAGTCAAACAGTTAAAGATTAAAATTTGCTTTTGATAATAAATATCATGAGCATGGCTATTATAGTAAAATAATTAAAATTATTTATTCTGAACTATATTTTTACACACATAAACACAAAGTGGCGCTACACTACATATACACTCACAAAGGGGGTGGGGAAACATGGTCGGCATGCCTCCCTGCCCTCTTTGGAGTATTATTAAGTTTGATGGAGGCTAAAAGTTATTAAAGTTGTGTATATTTCATACATTTTTCAAGAAATGCATAAAAAAAGAGGAGAAACTGCAATGAAATCCAGTCTCTCCCCACCCCCACCCCCCACCCCCCCCACCCTTACTTTTTTTCTGACTGGATTGAGTTTCTTTCCTCCCCCATCCCCTTTATTTTTTTCTGTACTGGGCCTGCATATGTTATAAATATAATATGTGAGCATCCCTGCTATTATATAATTCTCAGATGAAAACATTTTCCCTTATAATTCCCTGGTATTCATTTTAGCAAAGATCGATATAGAAGGATGGAAGCAAAAAAATCTAATATTTATATTTTATGTACACTATTTTTGAAAAAATGTTTTAAAGATAGAAAGAAATTATGGAAACTGAAAAACAGGGAAAATAATATGCCAGATTGTATTCTGGTCTCCCCGGACTCAGCTCATTAATACCCCCTCCCCCTCATACAATATGTATTTATACCTAGTTAAAATTTGCATCTTATTTCAGTGACACATTTGTTTTGAAAGTCATAAAAGGACCTGGGTTAGAGCCCCGGATTAGGTATGGATGCTTGTGCCATTTTTCTGCTGAGGTCCCGCCACTTTCACAGACCTTAAACTATGGCGCATAAGCTAATAGGATCCTGTCAGACATCCGTGGCAATATATATATATTAATACACTAAACATTATATCAGATGGATAAAAAAATAGAAAATTTCAGTATTATACCAACAGTGAATGTATGTTCAGAAGCAAGGGCGGATCTAGTGGGAGGAGGAGAGGAGCAAGGGAGCCATGCCCCCTTTTCAGATTGCTAATAATGGTAAAAAAAAAGGCAAAAAAAAATGAAACTTATTGATATTTCATGCATTTTTAAGTTTTTTTAAAAAAACTTGTAAAGGGAAGGAGAAATGCTATACTGCATTGAAAATAGTCTCATGCCCCCCCCCCCCCCCCCCATTTGCATTTCTTCTGATTGGTTGTGTTTCTTGCCTCCCTCGTTTTTTTCTAGATTCAGTGATGTTCAGAATTCAGAAGATTAAAAATAAAAAAAATAAATACCCCTCAAACAGCTGCTTGCCACAGAGGTCTGACAGGAGCATGTCAGTTTATATGCCATAGTAGAAGGTCTGAGAGGATGGCAGGACGTCAGCAGAAAAATGACACATATATCCATGCCTTACCCGGGGCTCCAACCCAGGTCCCTTAGATCAGTAGCCAAGTGCGCTAACCACTCTGCCACGAGATTGTTTTTAAGACTATTATATAGGCTAAATACAGCTGATCTGTAAATACATTGTTTCATAGAATATCATATAAATACTAATTTAACAAAATAAAGCACTAGATACAAATGCTTAATTTCTATTCAGCTCATAAATATATTTCTTTCAAATTTCGTCTTCAAATTCGATAATGTATGTCTACATTAACAATGAATATTTTTTGTGACCGAAAAAAGAAATGTATGAGAAATTAATCTAAGCTTATCTGAATTAGTGCAAAAAAGTACAAAATAATGCTATATAATGTTCATTATTACTGCTGAACTGACATTTGAGATAAATATGTATAAATAAAACTTAATTTCCTTTTTATTCATAACAAGAATTTCTTCAGAACCTATCCGCCTTTTGGCCATAGGTTGTTGGTTTTGCATGGAGATTTCATGGAACCTATCTACTGTATAAATCGAGGGATGCGTGTACTTGCTATCGAGGGATGCGATGCACTGTCATTGAGCAATAACGACAGAGAATTTTAAGTTATATTCTTTCACTAAAATTATAATCTTGTCATTCTAATGCAAACTGTTTTGCAATATCTTTATGAAATGAAACCTGTTTTAAATCGACAGTCAGAGATGACTTTTCTAGACTGAATATTTCAGACTAGTAAAAACTGTGTTTCATCTCAGTTTTAGTAACAAGTTTAACTTTAAATAAATAATAAATACCCACTCAAGCAGCTGCTTGCCACATAGGTCTGATAGGAGCCTGTCAGTTTATATGCCATAGTAGAAGGTCTGAGAGGATGGTAGGACATCAGCAGAAAAACAACACATACATCCATGCCTTACCTGGAGCTCCAACCCAGGTCCCTTAGATCAGTAGCCAAGCGCGCTAACCACTCTGCCACGGGATGGCAATTTATTTACTTATTTATTTTTTATTATTAATTAGACTTTACTTTAATAAGCTCTTTATAGATAATATTATGGAAGTTAATTATCTCTAAGCTTTCTAACATCAGTTTTTCTGCAATGTTTTCATCTGTATAATTTTTGAATATTTATGGACTCTAAATTTCATGGACTTAAAAAAAATTGCAAAAACTAAACATAAAAATTATTTGACCCAAACTGTTATTATTGATGTTTAATATATTTTTAACATTCACGAGACTTTGAACTTTCCATTCAGGAACAATTTGAAATCTTAAATTATTTTGACCACCCTCTGTACATAACTGGCTATTAGGAAGTTAGTTGCAGGAGGGGAGAGAAAGTGTCACATGCCTGTTGGTTCTTCCCAGCTCGCCACCCATGGTGAATGGAGTGGGCTATAAATCATTTATCTGCAAGACAATAGTGCTGGTGGGGGTGGAATTCAACAGGAATCCGCAGTCCGTTTTACTTTTAGGTTAGAAACTTGACAAGACAGCCATCTCCAAAAGGTTAACAAGAAACCATTTAATTATGGAATACAGTTGATTTCCATCTTTTAATAACACTATGAGTAATAAGATTTAACTGAACTAGTTTTCTAGTTTCCTAAAGTATATTCTTTGACTACGTTATAATTAATTTTGATTAAAATCACCCACAATATAAAATTCAAGTAATGTTTCAACGGAAATTGTTTTTAACCTTTAAATTTCAGGTGATTGTGTGGTCATTCATGGAGCAATTCTGCATAAAAGTGAAAAGAACATGTCAGATAAACCTCGCCCAGTTTACACTTTCCATGTTGTGGAACAGAATGATACAGTGTATAGTTCTGAAAACTGGTTAGTAATAACTTTTTTTATGAGTAAAAATAAAATTTTTAGAACATCAGGTTTTGATAGAAAGTGCAGTTAGCACTAGTAAAAAGCAAAATATATTGGTAAGTTAGTCAATGATTGCCACTGCAACGTCATTTACTAAAATAAACTATATAGTGTTTCTATATGAATATTCTAATGATTACAATAATAAGTATATACTAGTTTTACTTAAAAATGCCTTAGATAATGCATCAAATAACTGAACATTAATATTATTTATTGCAGAATTATTAATTATATACCAAATAGTTATGCTAGCAACTCAAGTGTTCATGAGCAAAATCAAATCCTTTACAATGGCTTAGAAAGTGATTTTGGTAAATTATCATCGACTTCCATGTAACAAGAATATCTTTTGTCTTCTTTGCTAATTCTAACTTGAGTTGTTAGAAATAGTTTGGAATGTACATTTGCTAATGGACAGATTAAATTTACCGTGTTTTCTTTGATACATTGATTTACCAAAGTAAAATGATGAAAATATTTTTCTATGCAATTTGGCATGAATATTCCATTATTAATGTGCAATCATTTTAACGTACAAATTAGTGAGGCCTATGAAAAGCTGATAGCTACCAACCCCAGTCAGTCTAGAAGGCTAGCACTTTGTAAGAATGCGTCCTGTGATATTGCAAATGGCAAATATTTTCTACAATGGAAGACTCTAAGAAAACAGAAACTACATTGTCATTGGCTTAATCCTCACAGTGCCAGATTCTTTTTTTTCTCTCTAAAAATGCAACTCAACTTCTAAGCCATGTTATGAAACAGTTAATGAATGAAATAATAGTATTACATACTAAGAGAAAAAGCATTTAATTTTGAACAAAAAATATAAAAATTGAAAGGAAAAAAATGTAAGCATAAAAAAACACATTGCAAGGTCATTTGTAGTGATTTTTGAAAACCATTTAATCAACTCTTGGCATTGTAAGGGTTAAGTGGTAAGAGAGCTAAATTATGTAGAGAAAGTGTACAAAGTGATTACAACATGGTGTTGGAGAATTTCCTCAAGGTGATCAGTATCTTGCTCTGTTGATAAAATCAAACACTTGTTCATTATATGAGCAATTATTTTATTTTATACATGTATTTTTTTTAGTATGGTATTTTTAAATACAAAATGGAGCAATTCTACTACCTCACAAACTCCAAATACTGATCTGCCCATTGCTGATACCTAATAGAAATGAAGTCACTGAAGAATACTACTGAGAACTATTAAAAAAAAATAACTGGACACTTCCATGTTATGTGAATGGAAAGCTACATTAAAAGCTCCTCAACTTTGGAAATAAGTTTTCTATGAAAAATGTTCCTGTAGATAAATAGAAGATCTCACCCACATCTCCCTAAATATCCATTTCCCTGCAATATTTGTTTATTATTTAAAGAATTATGGAAGCTGAAATATTTAACTGTAACTTTTGCTACTTGGGAAAAACTGCTTCAAAAAATAAAACACAACTGTAATAACAAATTGTTCATTAACATAAGTATAATATTTGAAGTTTGTGTAACAGTTTTTTCAGTTTTCATAAGTTTGGAGGAAGAAGTGTTAACGTTAAATGTTCCAGCTTCAGTAACAATAAACAATACATAATAATTAACTGAATATTGTTGAAAACAGATTTGAGGGAGATGTTCGATTTTCCTCCAGTGACATTTTTCCATTAAAAAGCTTATTTTCAAAGTTAGGGAACTTTGAAGGTGGCTCTATATTCATATACGAGGATGTTCAACTGTGTTTAGGTTGTGGAAGATGAACCACATCCCCAAATCCTGTGACTAAACTTTTGCTCAAGGAAGAGGATTTTCACTTTTTTTTTCAATTCCAAGGAATGGTAGCTGTGTACACCTCACTTGAAAATAAGACTATAAATGGCTAATATTACACCAACATTGTTAAGGAGAAGGAGATAAAGGAGTACTGTTGCGCCTGGACTTGGCACCATCTATGATTGGGAATGGCAACTATTTCCTTTTAATGTTGCACTGAGTAAGATGCTGATAAATAAGTAAACTGTTAGAGCAGTGGTTCTCAACCTTTTATGCTTCACATACCCCCTGGAAATGTGTATGTAACTGGTGTACCCCTTGTATAGATAGATAAAACTATAGTTATAGTATGACAATGGTTACTTTTACTTTGTTACTAGATCTAGAAACTTTTGAGCTCTCACAGCATACCCCCAAGGGGTATGTGTACCCCAAGTTGAGAACCCCTGTGTTAGAGGATGCTAAAGACAAAAAAATAAAATTATGCAACATCTAATGGTGTTTGAATCTCTGATTTTCTAGTATTTTGTTAGAATGTTAGAAAATATATGTTGTTCAAGTTCTCAAGGGGGGATAACCCCCTCCCCCTTGGGTAAGCCACTGAGGTGATATGTTAGTCCCTTAGTTTCATTGGTAGAAGAAAAATTTATGTAAATTATTAGCAACCACTTACAAAATGCATTTTTGTAAAAATAAAGCTAATTTCAATAATTCCTTTACAGGCTTCAACCTACTGCCAAATTGCCTTTTCCTTCTGTGTATTTTACCAAAGACTGATTTTGAATCAGTGCCAGAATGAAACATCACATATGTGTTATGAGCACATAGAATTAGTGTATGTGTGCAGATTTTATTCTTGTTGATATATATTTTATAAAAAAAAAATTAAATGATGTGTATAAAATCATTTTAAGAGTTTAAAATCAGAAATTTACCAGTAATTTTATGAATCACAAAAGTTATGTAATTTTTATGCATACATCTCGTTATGAATAATAAAAGTACTATTTTTTTGCATATTAAATATTATGAAACACTTAATGTGTCCTGCATTCTATAATGTACAGGGTACTTGTAGAGGTACTCTCTAATGTACAGGCACATTTGCCTCAAGCCCCAAATTCATGCTATTTATGAAGCCTGGATCTAGAAAATAATGCAGGGGGGTGGACAGAGGTTTGAAATTAGATTCTACAATAGGTATGAAGTTGATGTTTAACGTAAGATGAAGGAAATTTATGGGGTGTCAAAAATCCTTAAAGAGCAATCTCTCTAAGTTAAATCATGCCTCTGCTGCTTGTGTTTAATGTGAAAACTGCCAAATCCTCAGATACCATACATTGTGTAGTTGAAAGGTAGGCAATGTGAAAAAAAAAACTGATTGCCTCTTAATGAATTATCAATATCTATATAGATGTTTAATATTTTATTCATTTGTTTCAACATTCTCAATACTTATTAACTGGGGTAAAAATTTACACAAGATATAAAGGTAAGAGCAGTGTTCCTATCTGAAATTGTCAAAAAAAACTCGTAAAAATCCTTATTCTTTTTAAAATATATGATTTTATATAACAATCATTCCTATTTGTCTTCCCTGATTGTTTTTTTTTTAATGGAGTAAAAAAAATGCACCTTGTGATTGGGCCGATACCTTTTTCACAACCATTCCTGTATGCAGGGATTTGACATTCTGGTATAATTGGGCTTTTCTAATGACATTTGAAATAAACTGTTTTTTTTTAAAGCTCATCATATACTTTATTAATTTTACAACAAACAGGTGTGTCAAGACAGTTAAATCCATCCAACAGCTTATAACGCCGAGTATATAATACCCAGAAACCTGGATGTAACCATCGACCAATCCAAAGAGAATGGTCAATCATTGACCATTCTCTTTGTAATTTAAAAAATATATTTTTGAAAGCTCCAGTTTTGACTTTGTATTTTCATCCAGATGGCCTGTAAAGATATACTTTCACACAAATAAAGGTGAAAGTTTTTTTTAATCACAGGTGGCACCATCATGGGTGTCCAACCAAACTTAATGAAGAGCCACAAAAAAATTCTCTACTTAAAAATGAGAATATACATTTCTAATGAATGAATTGTATGTTTTTTAAGAAATCAAGAAAACATCTTTATTTTTAAATAAGTACTATAAATTGGAAAAACTGGTTATGCACCTAAAAAATGTTTGGTAAAAAAAAATTGGAATATGCCTTTTTGAGCTGCAAGTTCTTTCCCAGTGAGCTTTGCATTGGCCAAGCCTATTCCAAATTGCACACAGTCTTAATTATCAGCAGTTATTGGTTCTTATGGTGTTTTCTGGACCAGATTTCCAATAAGGCACTTGCCTAGATGCAGCAGCACTTAAATGTTTCAATTTATTTGTAAATAACAAAATTGTCGTTTTCAATTCTCAGAAGGAATAAAAAACTGTTTGCAAAAAGTGATTACTCTCTCTTCAAAGCACACATTCATGCGAGAATCAAAAGTGAACTTGAAAAACTATATATATATATGGATTTTGAGGGTACACACTACATTATAAATATTGGGATATCTCTATAGTAATTGAATGGAAAACCAAATTGAAAGCTCCCAAACTTTGAAAATAATCCTTTTTTACTGAAAATGTTGCAGAATATAGATTTTAAGCAAATGTATCCAAATTAATTTATTATCACACTATCAAGTTGTTTTATGTAACAGGATGAAGATGGGTGTAGAGAAAAAATTGTCTTGAACCAGATGGGATCTAAACACACAACCTCCTGATGTCAGGTCCCATCCGACTCAAGACAAATTTTCCTCTACACCCATCTTCATCCTCTTACAAAAAACAGTTTGATAGTAGATAGATACTCAATAAATCAATGATGAGCTGTGAATTCATTTATCTAAAGTACCCAAATTACGTTTGGTACATTTGATTAATCCAATTATTATCCAATATTAGTTTAATATTTAGTTATTACAGATGAAATAGCAGATGCTGCAGTTATGCTCACCCAGAAAACAAGATTGAACTAAAAAAAATCCATTATTATAATCTAAAATAACTTGTTACAATTTTGAGGTCAATTCTTATGATTAACAACACTACTAGCAAATGTTTCAGCTTCTGGAACTCCTCAAATACTCTTTCCAATAAACACTTAAACCAAATTTCAATTTTCCCAAAGTTAAGATTTTCATTTCCTGTCACATTTTGATACACAGTGCTTATTTTGTAGTTAGATTTACATAACATGCAAGTATTCTATTATTTTTAGTAATTTAATCTTAGCAGAAGGAAGGAAAATGTTAAAAATCAAAATATTCGTTTAAAGTGTTACTGCATATTAAATATCAAATTTCATGGTAGGTCTAATATTTTACAGTATGTTTTTAACCAATTTATCAATAAAATTCTTACATTCATTTTGATTATATCTATTCTTCATGGTTGTAAAAGGAACATTTTGTATTTTTTATACAAAGTTAAAAAATGACCATATATAATGGTATAGTACTGCTTCCTGTAATTAAGGAATCATAAGGTGGAAATCTAGCCCTTGTGTTTTAGCAAGAAATGCGTTAAACCAACAAGAGGAGAACATAAAAATTCAACTCAAAATAAAGCACTGATAGTAAACTTTTAATTTTTATTTTAATGGAACAATAATTTAATGTATTTACAATTCACTCCAAAGTGTTAAGGAATATCATGAATTCTCATTTTCTTGAAACCTGTAATAGAAATAAAATTCAACATGTAGACACATTTCAATTTTAACTACATGTATGCTTCATCTAACATTCACTGATATCAAATTTTCAAAATGTCCAGAAAAATCTGGATTAATCTAACTTCTGTCATGCATATGCTCACTATCGAATTGCTGATAAGCCTGCATTTATTAAAAATAATCAAGTTCAGCATATATTCATGAAGGGCAGCTTTGCATTTAGATTAATTGTATATTTCAGGTACAAAGAATTACTGTACAGGAGTGGGAAATTCTGAAAAATATACCAGACAGCAATTTTTACCAAAAGCCTCGGCAAAGGCACCTAACAATGTAATAGAGAGCAAAAAAAATCTTGCTTTTATGTACATTTAAAACAGATTATTAATATTAAAGGGAGGTGCACTAATGTAATATTAATCAGAGTTAATGATGTTTCCCCTGGAAATATTTTACTGTTGTAATTTCTTTTAGTTTTGAAAGTAACAGCCACACCAGAAATATCATTAACCATTAGCAAGTAGGAGAGTGGAGTTCTCCAGCCTTGTTCTAATGCTGAAATTTTGCTACAATTTTTACACAGTAACTTATCAGTTTCTAACTGCAACTGAAATATACTGACATAAACAGAGAACCCATGATAGGCAGAAGTGGCTCTTGTCCTTTTTGATTTTCAGACCATATCAGATTTTATGCAAATCTGCTGGTAATATGCCATTGCTTGCTATAAATAGAGCTATAAATAGAGCAACTGACATGTTACCAGATCTCACAGTTGAATCCAGGAGATGGCTGACAAGTAGTACTACTTAGTGGGTAACTTATTGTTTCATGAAGCATCAAAATTACTGAGTGCGACTTATCAAATGTAGAAATGTACTTACATGGGTTGGGTTGTTTTACCTCTGATCGGCACTTTTTTGCACACCATGGGCTAAATGGCCAGGTCACATGGACATCGAAGGCTCAGAGAAGGTTGGGGGAGGGGATCCACTGTAACAGCTGTTGGGAGATAGATGGTAACCTCCCATCAAGGCCATCCAGTGTGTTCTTTAACGTGCAGAGGGTATGGCTCTCCCGCACACAGGGGCCATGGCTTAACGTCCCATCCGACGGACGGTGGCCTTTCCAAGCTCATCGGTGTCCCCTACTGACCGTGGGCAGGATGGGGATTTTGCGGAGATAAATCTCAACACTGACCCAGCTGGGACTTGAACCTGGGAACTACAGATTACGAGCCTGGTGTGCTACCGACTGAGCCACCCCTGTCATTGTACTTACATGAATTTTTATGAATAACATCCTTCATAGTTATCTAAGATATCAAAATAGTCTACTTAAGTTCTAAACATATTCATGTGTCAGTTTAAATAGCACATTAGATAAAACCCCAACATCTTAAGCTCTTAACCTTATCAAGTTTGAATTCTGGAAGCAACTGACTTTTAACATTTGCATCTTCTTTGAATGAATACAGAAGCTATATATCAATCCAACACAAAAGAATACAGTATATCTTTGCATTGTTTACACTGTAAGGCAAATATTCGGAGTTTTTCATATAAAAGAAATTACATTATTTATGAAAACTTCTAAGATAATGAGAATTTATACTTTTTGATAAAATATAAATATTCTGAGACTATTTTGGCAAAATTAAACAAGAGTCATAACACCCCCTCCAACCCAATGATTTCTAAATATGTCAAAATCCCCATTAGATTTTTCTGGGTATGACACTGTACTAACCTATTCTACAGTGTATTTCTCCTTGCAATAGATTTGGTCCCAGAACCTTTTGATCAAATGTGTGCAATATCACATCTCTCACTAAAAGCATTGGTCTATCCCTCAAAAAAGGTTTTTCTTAAAAATTTCACTTTTCTCCTACGTTTACTCTTGTATATGTATGAGGCCACTTCTAACTACTTATGGCCTATGTAGAAAGTTATGCAACATGGATGAGTAACCTATAGTATTATATCATTTGGTCAACAAATCACTTTTATAAGAGCCTAAGATATTTGGCTTTTTTACCTTTGAGTACCACTTTTGCACATACAACTGGCTATATTAAAGCTCCATCATAATGCAAGGAAATTACTTTAACATCTAATCACTGAATCTACTTTACACATTTTTGCAGTTTCCATCAAAGCTTATTTTGAAATTCCATGTCAAAAATGGTATACTTTTGTGCCAACTAGAAAGATCTTATTAAAGTTCTTGTCAAAAAAATAGATATTTCTATAAATTGTATTTCTATTTTAACCATATATTAGTATAGTTACAATTCTGATTATTTAAACCATTTATCCAGATCAATTTAAAAAAAAAAGTGGTGTTACCAGAAAGATAAATAACTAATTACAACAGAAAACTTAGAAGACAGGAAATTTAAATGTGCTGCACTGATCTACGGGACCTGGGTTCGAGCCCCGGGTAAGGCATGGATGTGTGACGTTTTTCTGCTGAGGACCTGCCATCCTCACGGACCTTCTACTCTGGCATATAAACTGATAGGCTCCTGTCAGACCTCTGTGACAAGCAGCTGCTTGAGGGGGTATTTATTTTTTTTATTTATTTTAGTGGAAACTTGGTATAATACATGCTTATTGGAAGTTTAGGGCACATTATAGTGCAAAACACTTTTCATGTTGACTAAACTGCATACACATCACTAAGACAAACTTCCCAAAATAACTACATCTAAGTTACATTTATCTCCATACAATTTCTGAATTCAAGTTAATAGAAATAGAATATCAAAATCCAAGTCAATAATGAATAGCATTATATATTTCATATTTCTCTGTGTATGGCAACTACTGCATTGTGTTCTTTTTTCTAATTAACACATTGATTAACAAAGTAAGCATATCAAAAAGCTATTATTAACTTATATATCTGTATCTCACAAATAATCAAACACTGCATCATAATCTGTATATCTGAATGATAAAATTATTAAATCTACTTTAAATTATTAATTCAGATATAGCAAAATTAATGTACAAATTCAATGATTGTCTAAATTTTTCCATTATTTGGCACACACCACTACATTTATATCATGGATACTACTCATGCATTATATTGCAACCATTTTTTTCAGATTTCCCCATTATTCATAAATTACCATAAATTTTGCAACCTGGATAAGTGTCATGAATTCTGTGAAATCATGGAAACTTAAGTCTTCCCATCACTAATTGTTTTGTGTCTTGTCAGCTGAGGTTCAATTATAACAATGTAAAAATTCTAATAGGAATCATCCATTCTAATAACATCACCAGGAGGGAAAAAAAAGTTGCATTTCCCCCTGGAATCTGGGCAATGTATTTATATGCATATTAACCCTTAAAATATCAGATTTCTGAAACTGAATCTATTTTAGTGGATTTTAGTGTATTCAAAAAAAAAAATCACTAATGGACAGATATGTTTTTTTATAAAAATTTTAGAACATAATTTTGTCCTTTTTTTTCCTAATTTATACATGTTCTCCACAGGCTGGATATGATCCAGAGGTTTGCCATTTCAGTAGGGTTGCTATATAACTTCAATTGCAGTTTGCAGCAAACAGAAAATTTTGCTCACTTTGTTTTTATTTTATGCACAATTGTTTCAAAATTGTAAATTCAAATAAATTACTTACTGGCAATGAGGACAAGAATAGAAAACAGTCTGCCCTTCATCAGCTGAGCGAGTTTGAAGTGTTGCATATGTCATTCCTTCATGTCCACATTTGGCACATTTCCTATCCACCTAAAAATATAAAATCACTTTCTTAAGCATAATACATCTCTGTTACCAAAAAAATCCTTAACATAGTTTAAATAATAAATGAACTTATTATATTAATATACTTATGGTACAAGATACAGAAGTACTAAAATTAGTGCATTCCATTCCCAAAGGGTGTAAAGTGATCATTAAAGCAAAAGGTAGCTTATAAAATATTGATTTTAAAACATTTAATACTTTCATTAGCATGTGTAACAACTGCAGTACAATGATTAAAGTAAGGTTAAAATTAAATGTTTCATGAAATTTAAACTATAGCTTAATATTACAATTTCTATTTGATTGCATCCCATATACGTCAACTGTTTTAGATCACAAAAAACTAAGAACAGTAAACCTGAATAAATACTTTAAAAGTGAATGATAAAAATTATATATACTTAATAATTCATTGGCTAGAAATCAATATGAACAAAAGAAACATGCAATGATATATATTCGGAATTTTTTGCCACCACTGTAATAAAATAGTTTTACATCACAATAAACTTAAAAAAAGCAGACAGTTAAATTTAATTTGAAAATAGGATTTTTAGCATTATAATTTTTGAAATCACCACATTCAATGTTTAACCTTTTCATAGTGGCTGGGACAGCACCTGTCCCGGCACATTTCTATATTTGTCAGTGGCTGGGATCAAATGTAGAGAAGCAACGAAAGTGGGATACTTAAAATGATTAATGGATGGAAAGGGTCACTGGAAACAGGGAGTGGTGTCTCACCTATTCATATCTCACTGCAAGAATTTGGTGGGAAATGTGCCGCTACAGCAGAGAGATCTCTGAGAAACCAAGCTGCTGTCAAAAGGTTAAAGGAACACATTTTACTGGTGCTAAACTAAAAAGTGTTTCCATAGATAGGATATAAAAATTGACAAATTTTATTTTTTATAGGTCTGTAAGGTTTTTAATTCCCCCATATTAATGCCGAGAATCTTGTAAAGAATAAGATATAAAATAGAGGCTACGATTTAATGCACCCATCAATTACACCATCACCTCCCACATTGATTTTACATGCACACACACAAAAAAATAATACAGATGCAACTGCATTTACAAGTACTCAGTTTATGTAAACTCTTATATACTCCCTTTTTATTAGGGGATGGGCTCAGTCAGTAACAAGCTGGGCTCGTAACTTGATGTTCCTACATTTGAATTTCCACTGTGCTTGCATCCAGATTTTCTCTGCTGAGAAAAAGTAAAATGGTAATACTAATAGTAGTGAATCTCAATATGAAAGCATATTGAATCCAGCTGGGAAACTAACATTGAAACCTTTGAAGCCACTGCCTAAACCACTGGTTATCAATAAATGGTGCTTCATTACTCTACAAATGGCACACAAATATTTGTAAAGATACCAACATTGACATTTCTGATTTATACTTCTTTAAAGAAAATTAAACATAAATCTTTAAAATCTTAAAATTTAAAGCTTTTAAAAGCTAAAATGAAGCTTTTAAGAAAATAATTATTTAAAGTTTTATTACCAAAATAAATGAACACCAAAACAGAGTGCTCTCACTTAGTAATGGTAACCTTAAAGGTCTGATGGTTAATTCCCTTTTGGGGTTTTTATGGAGCACTAGAAACTAAAGCTATAATGTACAAGTTGTTTACTGAGTTACTATAAGTTTCCCAACTCTCACTGCTACTTACACATTGGTAATAACTCTACATAGTATGACATTAAACTTAAAGAGGCTTTTATCATGCAAAAGCTCCTGTGTTTTTAAACATGGATTATAAAGAATATTACCACCATTATGCTGTGTCCAGTGACTGGCTCAGATGGACTTGCTTTTGTCATCAATTAATGGCGGTCATTTTGTTGTATTTGATGTTGGCTTGCTGGTTTTTGCCAACTGATGTTAATATCATCAGTTGATGTCAGATGATGATGAGTCCATATACCAGTCCATCTGAGGTGTGTGGCAGGCATGGAGTTGAAGTTGACTGTTGTCATGCCATGATATTCACAAGCATATGGAGAACAAAGTTATACTTTTGCTGCTGGCTGTTAGATCCACAGAATGATTATATTCTTTTTAAGATATGCTAAGTTGCTATATATCATTGCTCAAGTAGCTGCAAATTTTAACCTCAAATTATGGTAAACATTTAACAAACCAAAGCTTAAAAAGAAATTTCCTAAGAAAATCAAATCTAAAAAACATTTGGCAACATGTTTCATCTCATACTTTCACAGGGCTGAGTCAGCCATTGGACACTAAGCATAATTGCAGTAATATTCTTTACACTTAATCTTTAAAAACTTAGGAACTTTTGCAAAAAAAAAACTTTTCAAGTTTAATCTCATGCTACTTTAGTTACTACTATTGCATAAGAAGCAATGACAGTTGGTAAACTCATAGATATAAGCTATAATTGTTCAAGAGCATTTAGCACTATTATAGCATTGTGTTGAAATTTAATTATTTTACACATCTGCTGTGTTTCTAATATTTTTTAATATTTTAGACAATGCACATAGTGACTTTAAATTATGCTAAATATATCACCAGGTACGATTATAACACAAGTTTGCTAACAACCACATGAAATTGAACAACATATATACACACTAACCAAGGGGCCAGTTGGTATTGCTTCTTTTTTCTTTCCTTTATTCTTCAAAATTTGTTCTCTGTCATTAAAAACTATCCTTGAAGTTGTTTCTAAACCATCAAACTCTAAAAAAATTATGACAATATGTTATTATCTAAAACTGTAAGCAATGATGATGAAATTCTATTACTTTTTAAGCGAACATCAATAAATATTTGTAGTAGCAGCTTATGAGCTACTAAACAAGCGGATCAGTAAATATACATATAATGAAACCAATTACATAGCCAGAAAATACAGAGAAGTAAAATTAAAGCAGGGGAGAGAAAAAGGGATAAAAAATTTGGTATATGGAATATTTTTATTTGCTTTTAATAAAGTTTATAAATACAAAATATAACTGAATTGCAAATATTTAAAAACAAAGGAAAATTAATTTCTGAAATCTTAATCTATTTTTTTCTTTCTTCTTCCACTTAAGATTTAAAAAATGCTATTAGTTTTCTCATCGGATCAAGAAACTACTATAAAAAAAACATTGGTAAATATTACGAAACTGTTTTATGCCTACCACAAACATTAATTTTGTGTTTACAGACTCTGCAAACTACATATTCTTCGTTACTGGGAAGAGGTAATATAGCTCCACATTCGCTACAAAAATCTATATTTCCAGTGAAAGCACCCTTGGTAGATATATTCGACATTCTTATGCTTTATTACTAGAATTTATATCACTACGATAGTAGAGAAACAAACGAAACCAAACAAAAACCAACTGTACCAAATTTCTGAAAACATCTGCTTTAGGTGGTTGTTTTCTTCTCTCTTTCAAGTTTATTGACATCCCTTACCTATCAAGGGGTGGCCTAACTCTCTTAAGGTGTTTTACAGCTGTCAATTCAACCGTTAAAAATTGACAGAATACCTGTAGAAATAGACCAACAATTGTTAAAAACTTCAGAAAAAAAAACATTGCTGATGCAGTGGGAATCGAACCCGCAATTCTAGATACATGCCAGGTTCGATTCCCGCTGCATCAGCCAATAATTCTTTTCAGAAGTTTTTAACAATTGTTGAAGTCTATTTTTGCAGGTATTCTGTGAATTTACTATGGATGAATTTTTAATAATAAACGCTTAAGCGTATTTTGACCTCCTGATTAACATCTAAATCATTGGCAACAATTGGAAAAGTTGTCTCTCCTGATCTATAGATGGCGCAAGCTCCGTCACGTTCAGTGAAAGCTTTATAGGTCTATCCACCTCAATAGTCAACCTGGAACTCTTTGTTGCTTAACGCATGTTTAACGGTTAGAGCGCTCTGGCATGTATCTAGAGTGTTGCGGGTTCGATTCTCGCTGCGCCAGCAATAATTTTTTTCAGTTTTTTTTTTTGGACAATTCAAAATCGCTATTCTGTGCTTGCGAAAGAGCCACTACAAGACATATTCTTAACAAGCCACAGGAAAAGTTTTCTAAAAATTAAACATTTATTTATAATGAGCAATGCTTAAAAACAAAAGATATATTAAAAACTATAAATATGCATTTTTAATGACTAATATGAATTGCAAAATCATATAGTTGTGCAGCAACGAGGCCATAATAATTAAGTGATTGCACTCCCATTACCAGTGCATTTAGCACCATGTGCAGTGGCAGTTGGACCGGATGGTTGCTTAGAGAAACAAGAACGCTGACGATATCTTGTAGGTTTATTGGGAATAATAGTTGCTAAATAATACTCTGCTCTCCGTTGAAATTGCCCACCAGGAAAGAATCTCAAAATTTGCATGTATGAAAACAACGTATACCTCTGTCACGAGCAAAATCTTCTTTAATGTTCAACCCTTGCAGGAAGAAACGTAAAGATCGGCTCAATCAAGGTTCGAGGTGCACTAAGTTCATGGTGAAATTATCCTCCAATGAGGGGCTCATTACACCAATTACAACAGGAGGGCGAGAAAGAAGAGGCAGAAAGGACTGCCTCTCAGCAATCTCTCGGATCTAATAAGAGTACTAATCTCTTGAAAGAAATAAAGAAAACATTATACCTTAAGGAAGAGGCCAATGTTCTGAAAGAAATCAGTGACAAGTCGGAAGTGCGTTCGATGCAGCTTCAGATTGTGGTGGTGGAGTAGTCAGTGGTTCCGATAGCATGAAGCTCCCAGAACAAAGCTTCTCTTTCGGCATTATAGTGGGAGCAGTTGAGCAGAACGTGAGATACAGTCAAAGAAGGTAGACTCTCCTTAGACACTCCTTGATACAGTCTCAGGTGTGCTGCATATGGCACAGTTGGGACTGTACGTACAGTTGCTGTAGATGACATCAACTCGGAGTCGATGAAAGAGGGTCTCTTCAGATCTGCGGAGATTACCGAGGATAAGCGCAGTAAGAGAAGGGTCAACCAGGTCTGAATGAGGAACAGTTGCTGTTCTTCTGCCACTGAGCAAGACGATACTGGATAATCAGTTGTGAGACAGAACTTTTACAATCGCTGAGAGAGAGAAGGTAATTAGTTACACACCTCATCAGCGCCTCCGCGGTGTGATCAGCGAGCTCATTGCCAGGTATCCCTACATGGGAAGAGATCCACTGTAAGTGAACCGTGATTCCAGCAGAAGTGACCTTGGAACAAGTCTTCAAGATCTTCTGGACGAGGAAAGGGTTGCAGCTCTCGCTGTCTCGCTTCTTGAGAGCTTCCAAGGCTGACCGAGTCAAAGAGGATGACAAAGTTGCCACTCTCTAGGCTGAGGATGAAGAGTACAGCTTCAAGGATAGCATGAAGTTCTGTACAGGTGGAGGAAGCGAGATGCGGGAAACGGAAACCTCTGGCGATGCCTGTATATGGGATGGAAAAAGCAGAGGCAGCACATAGCCTCTCCCGGTCAACAGAACCATCGGTGTAGACATCAGTACATCTTTCATATCGCGCAGTGACATAGGAGAAGGAGATCTGGGATCTTTTAGTTCAAGCATGATGATAAAACGATACACTACCAGTTGGGTAGTCTCATAAAGACTATCTACCAGTTGACACTACCAGTTGGGTAGTCTCATTACCAGTTTGGTAGTTCCATAAAGAAAAGTAGTCAACTATAGTTTAATAAAATTCTCTATATCCAGGCACGATTTTGCTTTGCATATCAAGGGTCTTCTTAAGTATTAATGCTTTTTTTGGGACATCATCCAGCGCTTTTTCGAATTTTCTTATAAGTGCTTGAGAAATTTTTTGAAGTCAAGAATAATGTAATTTTCAGGAATGATTTTTCTGCTTTTGTTGAAGTCGATAGGAGATACAATTTTACGTTTAAACCTATTTCTTGGAACGATGGAGTGGACATGGCACTGTTGAAGTTATCTAATATTTCTGGATTAATTGCTTTGACTGAAGGTTCTTCTTTTTTCGTCGTTTCAGATAAAGACTTCGGTTTTTTCTTCTTATCTGCGTTAGATTTTTCAATTGTAGAAACAGTTTCAGTAGGTATCGGAGTATTATTTCTTTTTTCGGAATTCTGTGGTGGAATAACTGAGTTTAAAAAAGGCAGTGAAGTTTTCTCCTCTTCAGGTGGGGAAGAAATGATTGAAGCGAAAGTTTTTTTTGTTGGATTGAAAGTCATACAAGATTCTGCATAGTGACTAGGTTGTGGCATTTTCTGCATAATTTTGTGATTCCTGAATGAGAAAACGTGGCCGTATATCCAGAAAAGGTAAGGAAATTGGGAATGTGTTCATCCAAATCGATTTTCAAGAGTCTATTTCCTGTTTTGATGTTGCGGAATTTTAATTTTCTGTAGTATTCATAAGAAATTTCCTGAATTTTTCCGTACTT
Source organism: Ryuthela nishihirai (assembly GCA_038380435.1). Lineage (NCBI taxonomy): Eukaryota > Metazoa > Arthropoda > Arachnida > Araneae > Heptathelidae > Ryuthela > Ryuthela nishihirai. The sequence goes on from JAWZYU010000002.1 coordinate 79,909,617, forward strand.
TGAGAGTTCTGCAGTAATATCGTCATTTGAAATAAAATAGGACAACTTGGATACTAAAACTCTCTTGGTTGAGGATCCTAGGTAATGAAAAGCAATTTCCAAATCGTTGATTTTAAGCGAAGTCACTTTTTGCAGTATATCGGAAGCTTCGTCGGTTGATAGCGTGATAATGGCTAAGGAAAGATTAATTTCCTGTGCCACTTCGATGGCGTCATCAAGTTGAATATTGTTTTGAATTTCTTCTAAGAGTTATTTAACGTCCAGGCCTTGTAGAAAAAATCGGAATGATCTTCTAAGTTTTGAATCTTTAATGGCAAACATGATGAAAAAATCAGAAAAAATGTGTAGTCTCGTAAAGACTGTTAATCATAAATCTGAGATGATAGTGGCGAACAAAGGCTTGTTCCCACCTAACGGAAATCGGCTAGAAACGTGGAGCACACAAAAAGACGACCGCTCTTTACCGTATCTCTTCAAATAGTTCTCTCTCTCATGTCAATGATTCTCGAAACGATTGTTTGCCTGATTTGTATACTGCACACTGCTGTAATGTGACGTATTACATGTGAACCATTTATGTCATGAGGGATGGCGTACTTAATAAGCTGCATCTCGGTATTTTTTTTTTATTCCTTCTAGAATTGGAAAGGACTTCATTTTGCTCTTTCTTAAATAAATAAATTGTAGCATTAAATGCTCGCCCTTATCATTTTGCGCCCCTAGGCAAGGGGAAAATCTGTCTCTTATGTTAAAATTTATATAATAATCAAAAACACTGTTTCACCTTAATTTTGTCAACCTGTGCAAAAGCGCGTATAAATATTTCTTGATATGCCATTCTTTAAGCTGTTTAATAATATTTTACCCCTCAAATATCTACTTGCCACAGAGTTCTGATAGAAGCATATCGGTATAATACGCCATTGATAAGATCTGTGAGGAAAGCGAGAGATCAGCAAAAGACAGTAGAAGAAAATGTAATGTATCCGGGTCTCGAAACGTGTAGTTCTGCAAAAATGGAAGAAACCAAACTGTAAGTGTAAGACTGTATTCGGTGGTTGGGTTAAAATATTTTTTATGCGAAATTGTTATTTGGCTTTGTTTTAAAGTAATGAAGCTCTTAACGCATAATTTAATGACATCAAAATGTGTGAAAGGTGTGCTTGTGGGGTTTCCATTAGGGATTGTGGTAAGTTGTTACTGCTTTGAAGAAATATTTATGATAAAGACCAAGAACCCATTTTATTTCCATTCCATTACTAGCACATTGAGGCTTTCTAAAAATTTCAGCTAATTATATTTCTATGAAATATGTATTACAGCATAGAAAGTAGGATCTCAGAAAATGATTGGTAAATGTTCAGAATAGCTCTGTGTAGTAGGGGAGGGACTCCAAGGAGAGAGACTTTAGGGCTTAAATTAAGTATTTTCTAAAGAAATTCCCAAAAAACGGAAGACATCAGCCCCTTTCCTAAAAGTTTTTGGGTGTGCCACTGCCTCTGTTAATATCCAATACAAAGGCTTTGCAATGTACTGGGTAAGTATGTTTGGATGACTACATTACACAGTCTGATTGGACCTAGCCTTAAAACATAGGTACAGCTCTTTGTTCTTTAGGCAAAGTTCTAACATGGTTCTGTTTGACTGTTCACCAGTTTCTGAGGCCTTTAGGCACATCTTAACATATCTGCGGTTATTAATATGGGCAAGATGGCCAAACCAACAATCTATCTGAAAATGATGCTGCTCAAAGGTGACAGATGGCTTTATCTAACTTTGCAATTGCTTATATAAATCGATTGATGCGCAGTATAATTTGTAGCATTAAATGCTCAAAATCACAAGACCTTGGACTCTATATGCATAAGCATATAGAGTCCAAGGTCTTGTGAAATATTTAAGTTTGATTACCCCAGCAAATTTTCAGCAATTTAATGTTTTAGTACTTGCATGTTGGTTTGGACATATTGCCCATATGCATAACATTAGCTTAGCAAATAGAGGTAGGAACATATGCCTAAAGGCCTCAGAAAGGAGAAACCTACGATGCAGTGGGCAGACAGTGCCAAACAGGACCTTGTTAGAATTGACCTACATGGGCCAATGCAGCAGCTGTATCTCATTATGTATTTATTTGGAGAATTAAATTACAATCGGGTTGAACTTCTGTAGCCTAGAGCTGCTTAAGGTTTTTGTATGTATGTATGTATGCATGCATATCTACTTTCAATGACGTGCAACCTACAGCTAGGATTATCTTTCAAATGTAATCTATGAGTCAAATTATTTGGGGATTTCTATACAGCATGAAAGGGAAGGAAAATACATTGGGATAGGGGAAAAATAGGGGGGGGGGAATATAACGCATGCGGGTAAAGGTATTTTGATATAAAACACAAGGTCAAAGTGCATTTAATTGATAATGATATAACTTTTTTTACAGTTTTCTTGCCTTACTAGTGTACTATAATGGTAAACCATAGGGAGCTGCATACAATTGCCATGAATAAATAATCCAAATCACTACAAAAAACCCAAAAAAAAGTGTTCAAAGGTAAATTTCCTAAATCATTATAATGATAACATAGCTGTAATTTATATGTCTCTTACTATAACAATTTTGTATTATAGTTAGGAAAGAAAAAAGAAAACTCATAAACCCTCAGAGCCAACTATAAAATTTGGATTGCTAGGCTTACAGATTTTAAAAGCCAGTGCGCAGAAGTTGCGGTTATACGTCAATAAAGAGCAATCTTGTTGTTCGCACGCGCACGCAGTTATCTTTTGGAACGAAAATGTACCAATTCCCATGACATGAAACTTTATTTTGGTAAACGTAAGTTTTGGAAATGTAATTTAAGACAGTGTGATCAGCAAGTGGGACTTAGAAAAGACAACTGGTTTGAGGGAAGCAGAATTCCATTTTGTTCAGCTTTGAGATTCATATACTGCTGGTGCGAGGAGTTGACGTCGATTAAATTTTGTGAAAAGCAACTTTATTTATCGGATAAAACTGTTATAGATTGGAACAATTACATGCGTGAATTATGTGTCTTGGATATGGAGAATAAACCAAAGAAGAAGGTAGGTGGACCACATTGCATTGTGGAAATTGATAAAAGTTTGTTTACTAAACGTAAAAATAATTGTGGTCGAGTATTACCCGAACAGTGGGTGTTTGGTGGTATATGTAGAGAAACAAAAGATGCATTTGTTGTCACTGTTCCTAATAGAACTGGCTCTACCCTTCTTGATAAAATTATTGAAAACATTGCAGATGGTAGCACAATTTATTCTGACAGTTGGAAAGGTTACCAAACAAATAGAATAGAAATAGAAGGATTCCTACATGCTAAAGTTAATCATAAATACAATTTTATTGATCCTGATACAGGAGTTCATACACAAACAGTTGAGAGAATGTGGGGCAATGCTAAATGGAGGAACAAGAAACATAGGGGGACAGCGAGACATCATTTGGAATCTTATTTATCAGAGTTCATATGGCGACAGCATCAGTTCATATGGCGACAGCATCAGGTGAAAGAAAATAGAGACTGTTTTGAATCTATGTTAAACTCTATATCGGCCCATTTTCCACCGAAAACCGATTGACTACTTTGTTTTTAAATAAAGTGTTTTGAATTTTGAAAGTGTTTTGATTTTAAATAAAGTGTTTTATTTTATGATTTGTCACAAAAATTTTAGGTGTAGATTGGCGGCACTTAAAACCCGCCAAATCTGTAGCTGCGGTGGCGTTAATACGTAAGTACCGAATTTTTTATATATGGATATAGCAAAAGACATAAATGGCCCAAGTGCAATTTAGAGGTAAAATTCTTATGACTGTAAACTGATGCCTTGTGTGATTTATATAGACTATTAATCTACAGCTTTTATATGTAATATAAGCAAATAAAGAAACTGTTGTAATTCATTTTCCATTTTCAGGCACGAGAAGTTAAAGAAACTAAAGTAGATTTCAATCCAGAATTTGTTTCAAGGATGATTCCTAAACTCGACTGGGATGCTCTCTACCAGGCAGCAGACAGTGTGAGTAAATATTGGAGATCACCATATTTTTAATGGAAACATTACTTTTTAACCAATATTTTGGGTAAATCCAGATATTAGCTGTGTTTATCCCTTTCAGAAACTTGATTAGTAATTAGAAGTGGAACGAAGTTATAAGTAGGCTTTGCATATATTTTTGAATGATAAGTTGATGAATACTTCAGTTATTCCAGAAGTCTTTTGGAATAACTAATTCTAATTCTAATAAGAACTATATTTTTTAACAGGATTGGCTGCACTACACTTTCAAAGTGGGTCTGACTACATCCCCAAACATATTTGTACAATAAAACATAATATGTTGGGGGAAGTCTTTAAGTCAGGAATCATAACAGACTGGATTCCATCTTAGTCCAGCAATTAATTGTTTGCTGCAGAGTTTCATGCTATCTGTCTTGACATGGGCCACACAATAGCTAAGCATCATGATTGGTTTGTCATCTACACCAACTCGCTTGGGTGAGGGTGGCTCAGTTGGTAGTCACCAGGCTTGTAATCTGCAGTCTCCCCATCCTGTCCTCAGTCAATAGGGAGCCCTAATGGGTTTTGAAAGACCACTGTCTGTTGGATGGGACATTAAATTATGGCCCATTGTGTAGGAAAGCCATACCATGTGCACATTAAAGAACACATTGGATGGCCTATCTACCATCTGTCTCCTAATAAAATAGCCAGTTGATCCCCTCCATCCAACCTTCTCTGAGCCCTCAGGGTCCTTGTGACTTGGCCATTTTGCCTATTGTATGTAAAAAAGGGCTGCTCTAAGGTAAAACAACACAACCAACTCATTTAGCTTTCAGCAGGTTCAATTTCAGTGAGATGTAATAATCCCATGTTCTGCCCAAGGTTCTACAGAAGCTCCATTTTTGTGGCCATTACCCCCACCATCCAGTTTCGTTGTATCCCTGGACAATAAGTTGGCAGATACTATTGCCAGGTCAAAATCCCTCGGTATGGCACACTACTGCTGGTTCTACAAAAGGATTTTAAGCAGTGTTTTGTCACCAAGCTATGGATACAGTGACAAAATCTAGATCAGAACAGACTTAAATTGTTCCCAATCAGAAATGTCAAATTGTGATGGTTCCTTCAACTGAAGAAAGAAATCTGAACTTAATAGTGACCTTTGTGCTCTTATTTACTTTATACTTTTTCATATTTTATTTAATATTTTCTTTATTCTAATATATTTTAGCATATAGTCCTGCCAAATATTAAGAGAATTTCCATGTTATGTCAGTGAGAATATATCTTTGAAGCTCTCTAGCTTTTAAAATATGCATTTAATGGGCAGATGTGACAAGATAAATTAAAGATCATAATCAAATCTATATAAATCTCAATTTTCAACAATATTCATTCAGTATTTAAAGAATTATGGAAGTTAGAATATTTCACAACAGTAATGCATTATGACTTTACCTCAGAAATTAATTAAAACTTAATATATTGTTTCAAACCATTTAATAAAAAAAATTCATTTTTAATAGTTTGTGTAATAATTACTTCAATATAAAACAATTGTTACTTTTATATAATTACTTCAATATAAAACAATTGTTACTTTTATAAAACATGATAATTTATTGTTGAATATTACAGCTTCCATTAATTCTTTAAATAACAAATGTTGTTGAAAATTGAGATTTAAATAGATTATGATTTTTAAATTTTCTTAATTACATTTTTAAATTAAATGAATGTTTTAGAAGTTAGCCGTCCCGTGGCCGAGTGGTTAGCACGCTTGGCTATTGATCTAAGGGACCTGAGTTCGAGCCCCGGGTAAGGCATGGATGTATGTGTCGTTTTTCCGCTGAGGTCCTGCCATCCTCTCAGACCTTCTACTGTGGCATATAAACTGACAGGCTCCTGTCAGACCTCTCTGGCAAGCAGCTGCTTGAGGGGGTATTTTTTTATTTTTAGAAGTTATAGAGCTTCAAAGTTAGATTCCATTGATATAACAGGGAAATTCTCTAATGTTTTTGTACAGCAATGTATAAATGAATAAAGAGAATAACCATTATACTTTTTATCTTCTTTTATTTTTCCATGGTTGTGTTGCAATGCTTAGATTATATATATGACAAAAAGTCAGATTTACATGCCAGTTTTATGCAGGGCAGTGTCAAGCAAGTATGCATTGCACATGAAATTTGATAAATCAAAAGTGCAGCTGGAGTTGGCTGGAAATTTTGTTGCCTAACTAGTGACAATTTCAATAGTAATAATTGTTCTGCTATTTAAGTGTTGTGATCAACATTAGAACTGATGGAGTCAATTGGTACTTTAATGACAACTTACCACCCCATGATTTTACTTTAGTATGTACTGAAAATAAGGATAGTTTGTTAAGTAAAGTAAGTGAGGCAGTAGTGCCCCTACACACATAGCCACAAAAAGCTACCGAACTCCCACTTCCAAAATACATGGCCATAACATTAGAAAACAGTTGACTAACACTTTCAACAGCAACCCTTCTAATATTAAATAGTTTAAATTCCAAAATATCTTCAATAACTTATATTTACCATATTTGAATGAAATTTTGAAAAAACAACTGGAACATATTAATTACCCCTATTCTGCCTGTCATTAAAAATCTTTCATTATTATATATATGCACTTACCTCTAACCACATTGGCATCTTATTCTAAGGAGTTATCCAGGAAAAATGGCAAAAAAAAGCAAACACAACATCACATTCATGTCAAATTACACACGTGACTTCACGTCAACTACCCAAAAGAAACAAATCACAGAACCATAGGCCACCAATCAATGTCATATGCTTCTTGAGCAGTACCGTTTGTTGACTGAGGACCGTGAACTATACACTGACCATAAGTGAAACTAAATTTCATCAATTTTTTCCAAGGTTAATTTCAGCAATAATGAAAATGTATTGGTCATAGCAGGGAATCCAGAATGGTTTTGCATATGGTAGCTAATTTCAAAGATAACTATGGCTCTAGACCAGGGGTTCTCAATGTGGGGTATGCTGTAAAAAATTTTTGGGTACACCGTGAGAGCTCAGAAGTCACTAGATCTAGTAACAAAGTCGCTAAGTTGTCATTATTATATTATAACTATAGTTTTATCTATCTATATAAGGGGTATGCCAGTTACATACATATTTCCAGGGGGTACATGAAGCATAAAAGGTTGAGAACCACTGTTCTAGACAATGAGTGTAGCTTGTTACATACTTTACTCGTGGTTGAAATGACATTCCTTAACACCATAGCTTGCTGAGCTTATAAGGCAGCTTCTAAACATTTCACATAATAAATGACCCCATGAAATCAATAATTTCTAATTTGGAACTGGCTCAAATTAAGGATTAACATGGGCACTGAAAATATTAACCAAAACTCAAGGAAACTGCAAAATAATTTTGCTCAGAAGTGTTTTTAGTGCTCAATAATAAAGTAGATGTGGCCTGTAATTCCAATCAGATGTTAATCTATTATTAATTAACAGCTTCATTCTTAGCACAAAGAGTTAATGTCAAATTTTTTATGACTTCATTGACTTTATGTACCATTTTACCTACTCTTTACTCTGAGATTAGAATTTGTCTAATCTTCATGCATTATTAGGTTATAACCAGAGGTGTGCTCTACTGAAAAAAATTGCAATGTTGTAAAAAATTAAAATGTATTGTCATGTGATATTGATCATAATGTATTAAAAATAATAACTGTAATATAATAATAAAGAGCTAGTTTGCTCTAAAATTGATTTTGAGTTTTTGATCTTGAAAATTTTTTTAGCAATCAGTTCCAGCACATAACTGGTCATAATACATCTCAGTATAATTTCAGAAAAAAAAATTACAGAATTTTTGAATTGTTCAAGTTTTAATGTTTCATCCTTTAGACCCGAGCCAGGCAATTCAAATTTAGTGAAGAGCCAAAGATATTTTAAAAATGTCACAGAAAAATTTCTCCTTTTAAAAACAAAAATGTTCATTTCTAATGAGTAATGAATTGGGAAGGGAGACTACATTTTCCTGAAACCAAAAAGATATTTTTAATTTAAAAAACTGTAAATAATATGAATTAACAAAATTTTTAGTTATACACCCAAAAATATTTGGTAAAAAAAAGTTTAAAGGAATGAACCAGATTCGTTATATTGATGATTTGTTTTATGAGCTATGAGTAGGCCAGGTTCACTTTAGATCACCAGTGTAGATGAACAATCATTGGAGAAGTACTCTTCTGATGCACTGTTTTGGCATAATCAATTGCTCTGGATATGAATAAGTAAAATATGTAAATTCAAGAATAGCAACTTATATCTTGATAAATTAAAACTGATGAATTATTGAGAAACATAAGCACCTGACATGTTTTCAGAAGGTTTTAAGTTCAGATCCCACTATGTCCAAAACTTATTTTTTCCCAAGTTAACCAATCAATTATAGTAGTTAGCATCTAAAAAGTATGTTTTCATACAATAATAGGCTGAAAAAAATTGGTTTTACCATGAGGGGGATTTGAACCCAGATATCTAGGAAACATGTCTGATATGCTACCACTACACCACCAATGGCTAACCTTTTCTCAGCTTGTGTGACCTTAGCCATTGGTGGTGTAGTGGTAGCATAACGGGCATGTTTCATGGAGACGTGGATTCGGATCCCTCTCATGGCAAACCAATTTTTTTTAGATTATTATTCCATGAGTTCCATGTCTACAGGACATTCCTGTGTTTCTTTACTAATGTTTTCATACTATTGTGCAGAAATTAAAATATTTTAAATTTTTTGATATTGCCCAAAACATATTGAAACTACACTCAATATTTTATTATTAAACCATTTTATTGTGTTTGAATGATGCTTTAACTTTTCATCTATTAAAAACATTCAGTTTGATACTGATAAAGGAAGTAATTTTTACATACTCTAGTCCATATATTATAACATTATACAAACTGAGTGTGTTCAATTTGCTGCTTTGACTAAGAATGTTTTTATGTATGATTTTCTTTAATAGATTGGATGTTTAGATGACTTGCCCAAAACTCTTTCATCTAGTTATGAAAGTGATGAAGAATTTCTAAAGAAAGCTCATCATGTTTTGATGGAAGTGAGTTTTTCATTCTTTGCATTTTTTTAAAATTCCTATTGCTTTGTTATTAACTTGTAAGTGGTGAGATCTTAAAGACTGCAGGTAATTTAAAAGTCACTTAATTTGTTCCATTCATTTTAGTCAGGAACTTGACATTTTTATTATCTTCAAACTGACTGCTTTAAAGGATCCAGGTGAAATTGCAACATATTTCCACAAATGCAGTCTGGATTATTGTGTGTAGTCCAAAATTTTCAAGCAGTCTCAGAGACCTCACCATTTTAACTATTTTTGTAGTGTATTTTGTACAGCTGAATGAAAACTTTTTGGACAAAAATATTTTAAAATCTGCTCTAAAATATTGACTATAACTTAAAAATTACCAAAAACACTAACTAATGCTTTAACTGTACTCTAAGTTTTATATATATATAGGTGTTACCAGCTACTCGAAGCAATATTGATAAAAAAATAGCTTTTTCATATTGTAGCTTAAATTTTTTTAAATATAAATATTATCAAAATACTTGCCTTCAAAAACTTTTTTTATTGGTAAGGATTTTTATACATATTTATGGAACAAAAATAACAGTGATTTACAAAAAAATGAATAAATGCAAAACAAACAAACATCACAAAAAAAATAATAAATAATATGCATATACAAAAACACTACAGCTTATAATTTTTTTTAGCATGTTTTCCACTTTTATCACAGTTGTTGTAAACAAATTCGTCACTGCTATCAATCATGCAATAACTTCTATCACTGGTATTTTTTTTTATCTGCCATGTTTATGGGTAAAAATTTTGATCACAAATAATATTATGGAGCACAGATATGACCACATAACCATCCGCTATGGATGTAGTGCCAGACTGACCATAGTGTCTCGCTGCTATGGCACCATCGAGCTTTACGATAAATTCAAGATGGCGCCCTCGGGTGCAAAGGATTAATTTTGATATTCTATTAATCCATAATAATTAATGAATAAACTGAAACTGAACTTTATAAGATTTTGAACAATGAAAGCTGTTTGAGACATTTGCCTGGAATGATCTGGATGAAACATATTATGAGGCTGCTGTGAGATGTATACCTGTCATCATGACTTGATAGCTTATGGTACTCTGACTACTGAGGTTTACAATCTGAAATTTCCAGGTTCGAGTTCTGTCTGGGCCAGCATTGAGATTTTTCTTTCTAAAACTCCCTGCCCTCGGTCAGTAGGGGAAACTGATGGGTTTGGAAAGGCCACCATCTCTTGGATGGGGGCGGGGGTGGCTCAGTCGGTAGCGCGCCAGGCTCGTAATCTGTAGTTCCCAGGTTCGAGTCCCAGCTGGGTCAGCCTTGAGATTTATCTCCGCAAAATTCCCCGCCCTGCCCATGGTCAGTAGGGGACACCGATGGGCTTGGGAAGGCTGCTGTCCGTCAGATGGGACGTTAAGCCGTGGGCCCGTGTACGGGAGAGCCATACCCTGTGCACGTTAACACGCTGGATGGCCTAGACGGGAGGCTACCATCTGTCTCCCAACAGCTGTTCCAGTGGGTCCCCTCCCCAACCTTCTCTGAGCCTTCGGGGTCCATGTGACCTGGCCATTTAGCCCATGGTGTGCAAAAAAGTGCCGCTCAGAGGTAAAACAACCCAACCCATCTCTCGGATGGGGCATTAAGCCATGGCCCCAATGTACAGAGAGCCATACCCTGTGCAAGTTAAGAACACACTGGATTGGCTTGACAGGAGGCTATCATCTGTCTCCCAATAGCTGTCCAGTGGGTCCCCTCACCCTCAACTTTCTCTGAGTCCTTGTGACCTGGCCATTTAGCCCTTTGTGTGAAAAAAGTGCCACTCAGAAGTAAAACAATACAACAGAGTTACTTCCAAATGACAGTTAACAAAGCAATAAAGAAAGCCAGATAGAGACAATGAAGAGTCAATTGACAGAATTACCTACCATTATTAGGTAATCTGATATAGAGAACCAGTCCTCAGGTAAGATGTTAATTCATAGCCAAGCATGCTACTCAGTATTGCTTGAAGGACATTCAGCATTTATATTCACATGATGTAATGACTCACAGTGTAAGGTCTTAAGTTGATTTTACTTATATAGTGAGATAGTCTTTCTTAAATTTGAATAATCACATGTTTATGTTAGTGCTAGCAAAAGAATTTATTTTCATCCTAGTAGGACAAAAACCCACTACTTCATACATGTTGGATACTAACTAAATCTTTGCAACAGAACTGTGGAGAATAAGGTTGACATATTTCTGTGTATTGATATTGAATGGCAGATTTTTTTCTCTCTATTATTGTTGCTTAATCAATGACTAAGTATCCTTATAAATTGTTATACCAAGTTTATTTTTGAAAGAGATAGTTGCTTCTTTGACAAAAGTAGGACCTTAGAGCTTCATCCTGAAGTTTAGTAGTGTATAATTTTGTCTCACTCATATGATGAGTCAGTTATCTTGTAAGATGGAAAGTTTGTTGTAAACTTCTCACTTGGTCCATGAAAGAATTTATGGTCGCCCATGGAACACTGAAAGTTGAATTTGGAATAGAAATGAGATTTAAATGTCTGTTTTCTTACCTTTCAATTAGACACACATCCATGCAGTTAGCAAGAAATGAAACTGTAATTGTAATATCAGAACTTGAAGCATTGGAATATTTAAGTTATTCATTATTTATAATTTCAATTAAACTATGCATCATGAAAAATTTTCCTAAATATGTACTAAAATGTCATGCTTGTCCTTTTCTTTTACAATAATGGATCATTTGTTCTATTGCATAGTGAACTATAAGTTACTCTATAACATATTTTAATATTGCATAATAAAGTTAGTGGAAATTGAAACAAGGAAAATTCTAGTAATAATTAAGAATATACAAATATTAGCAGATTTACACAGTGTTGCTCAAAAGTCGGATTTAAATTTTTTCTATATTTAATCTATATTTTTATTTTTCTATATTTAATTTGATTAAACTCTGTAATATATACAGATCTAACTGTCCAGTTTTTCCCGATTTTATCTGATTCTTGGCCAATAGAAATAAGAATTTTGCATCCCCCCCCCCTTTTTTTTAAAGGAAATCTGCATCCAGTATTTTCTTCTTTTTCCAAAAGGAAATGCTAATAAAATGGAAGAATTGTTTCCATTTAGTTCTTTAACTGCTTAAAGGTTCACCTTTGCTCCCACCTCCTAATCTGTCTTGATATGGGTTCACCTCTACTAATGCTCTAAAGGTTAGAGGGAGTCTATTTCCAGACAGACAGAAAACATTTTTGGTAGCATGTTGTGAGTTCAACTTGACAATGTTATAAGTTATGAGAAAATGTACCTTGAATTTGTGTTTCCTAGTTCTTAGTGGAGAAGCTTTCTCACCCTGCTTTGGTGGGGGAGGAAGAAATGTATGGTAGGGAGCCAAACACATATCTTATCTTCTTACTACTTGTGACCTGGTGAGGACTTATTATCTGCTTTTGGTTATGATAAGAGAAAGTGTATATTGCATTTGGTTGTCTTAGCTCTTATCATTTATGTGAAGTGTAAGGGGGAGGGAAGAAATTTTAAGGGGCAAAATTTTAATGATACTTAAGTCATGAGGAAACTGTTATACTAAATTTGGGTGTTTACCTCTTACCACTTAGGAGGAATTCTTGATCAAACAGGCAAACTCTTTAAGATATATAGTAGTAGAAACTAGTATGAAGCTCTGAGTGTAATTATGTAATATTTATCTCATTCATCTTGAGTATCTTACAAGTGGGATCTTTAAAACTTCTCAAATATTTTGAACTATTGTTATATATTCCTTTTGAAATTACTAATAAAATTAAAAGATTATTTGTATTTCAAGATAAATTTGATTGCGGTTGGTAACATTTTTACCTAAGGGCAAACTTTTGACAAACATTGAATAAGATGACATGATTTGTTATGACAGTGTGTAGACTCTTATGAGAGTTCTCAACAAACACAAATATAAGTGAATCATAAACTGCAGTAGTGCCCAATCTAATGTATCTGCTACTAAGAGCAAACATATTGTTACTAAACTGTGTCAAGTGCTTAGTATGGCTTAGTATATACTACAGATAAATTATCAAATTTGGGCATGAAATAACTTATAAATATGAAAACTTTCCTCTTCATTATGAACGATGACATTTGGTCATTTTGCTGTAAGGAATAGAAGAGTGCAAAAAAAAAAAGCAGAAGTTGAGCTGAAAAAAATTTGATACATTTTTAAACTCCAACAAAAAAAGCTGCAAAGCACTGGACAACAATAAATCTTTTCCCATAAAAAGGAAACTGATCATAGTATGTTACATACAGCTTTAGAACTAGAAAACGAAGTGGACAAGATTGAGCATAAATGAACTGGAGTGTCCCTCCATTTTAATTTTAGTGGTCTTTAACAAATTTCTTGGGGTGAGGGATGGGTAATGTATATGTGTTTCATATATATATTTATCTTTTGCTCCATTCCAGTTACTAGCATTCTCAAGAGGAAAGGCATGGTTTTCTTGCCCCCAGCCCTCCCACCCAATCAGGCCTTAGTTATATATTGTATCATCTAAAGCTACTGAGTAGTTTTTTTTTAATTTACTGGTGGGTAATTTTTTTCGCTTAGCTCAAATCCATGTTGGTCAACAATTATCCAGCAGATCATGGGTTTTGTACCGCTTTGCTGAAATCTTTTCCTTACTTATTATGTCAAAATATGTGTAATAATATCACAGTTATTATTCATAGAGTGCTTTAAAAATTTTGGGAGAAGTTTTATTATAACATTATTCCCATAATGAAAATTGTAATAATGCTCCAGTTATGATGGGGGTGGGGGTGGCTCAGTCGGTAGCGCGCTAGGCTCGTAATCTCTAGTTCCCAGGTTCGGTCCCACCTGGGTCAGCGTTGAGACTTATCTCCGCAAAATTCCCCGCCCTGCCCACGGTCAGTAGGGGACACCGATGGGCTTGGAAAGGCCGCATTCATCGGATGGGACGTTAAGCCGTGGCCCCGTGTGCGGGAGAGCCATACCCTGTGCACATTAAAGAACACGCTGGATGACCTTGACGGGAGGCTACCATCTGTCTCCCAACAGCTGTTCCAGTGGGTCCCCTCCCCCAACCTTCTCTGAGCCTTCGGGGTCCATGTGACCTGGCCATTTAGCCCATGGTGTGCAAAAAAGTGCCGCTCAGAGGTAAAACAACCCAACCCAGTTATGATTGGGGGGGGGGCTCAGTTAGTAACACTCCAGGTTCGTAATCTGCAGTTCCCAGGTTCAAGTCCCAACTAGACCAGCGTTGAGATTTATCTCTACAAAATTCCCCACCTGCTCTGTCAGTAGGGGGCAGTGTTGGTTCAGTTGGTAGTGCACCAGGCTCGTAATCTGCAGTTCTCGGGTTCGAGTCGCAGCTGGGTCAGCGTTGAGACTTATCTCCGTAAAACTCCCCACCCTGCCCACAGTCAGTAGGGGACACCGATGGGCTTGGAAAGGCCACCATCTGTTGGATGGGACATTAAGCTGTGGCCCCGTGTGCGGGGAGAGCCATACTCTGTGCACGTTAAAGAACACGCTGGATGGCCTTGGCGGGAGACTACCATCTGTCTCCCAACAGCTGTTCCAGTGGATCCCCTCCCCCAACCTTCTCTGAGCCTTCGGGGTCCTTGTGACCTGGCCATTTAGCCCATGGTGTGCAAAAAAAGTGCCGCTCAGAGGTAAAACAACCCAACTCAGCCAATAGAGGATGCCAATGGGCTTGGATAGCCCATCATCTGTCGGATGGGATGCTAAGCCATGGCCATGTGTGTTAGAGAGCCATACCCTATGCACCTTAAAGAACAAGCTGGATGGCCTTGACGAGCGGCTACCATCTGTCTTCCGACAGCTGTCCACTGGGTTCTCTCCCCGAACCTTCTCTGAGCCCTTGGGGTCCTTGTGACCTGGCCACTTAGCCCATTGTGTGCAAAAAAAGTGCCTCTCAGAAGTAAAACAACCCAACCCAGTTATGGTGTTTAGGCCTAGTTCTATATTAACCCTGGACCCACTCTGAATACACATCAACACAATTTGTTTACAGATCATCATTCTTGAGTACTTTACAAGTCATTGATAATGCCATATCAGCTACTCACCATTCCTGCAGTTTCTAAATGTTACAGCAAAAAGGGTGAAAATTCATTGACTGTAATATTAACCATGAATGCATAAATATCAGTAGGGAACACCAGTGGGCTTGGAAAGGCCACCATCCATCAGATGGGATATTAAGCCATGGCCCTTGTGCAGGAGAGCCATACTCTATGTACTTTAATCCTCTAGAAATGGAATTTCCCCGCCCTGCCCACGGTCAGTAGGGGACACCGATGGGATTGAAAAGGCCACCGTCCGTCGGATGGGACGTTAAGCCGTGGCCCCGTGTGCGGGAGAGCCATACGCTGTGCACGTTAAAGAACACGCTGGATGGCTTTGACGGGAGGCTACCATCTGTCTCCCAACAGCTGTTCCAGTGGGTCCCCTCCCCCAACTTTCTCTGAGCCTTCGGGGTCATTGTGGCCTGGCCATTTAGCCCATGGTGTGCAAAAAAGTGCTGCTCAGAGGTAAAACAATCCAATCTCTAGAAATGGTGTGGAATGATAGAAATAAAGAGGTGGCATAGGCTATCTCCCAGACCGATTATGCAAAAATGTTCTCCTAAAGTTTATAATTTCAGTATATTATATTAGGAAAGTACTACAGCACACCTAAACTTTTGTGTTGCAAAATTTTTAGAAAACATTCGCGATCGGTCTGACAGACTGTATGCCACTTCTGGAGGGTTAAAGAACACCTTGGATGGCCTTGATAGGAGGCTATCACCTGTATCCTAACAGATGTTTAATGGATCCCCTTCTCTGGGCACTTGGGATCCTTATGGCCTGGCCATTTAGCCCATTATGTGCTAAAAAGGACCCAGAGGTAAAAACCCAGCCAAATGCATAAATCTGAAGGAGTCACATACACCCTATAGAGTGTTTAATGTCCAGAATTTTCACCTATGGTTCCAGGGTTAAATATGTAATTATCTAGTACAAACTGAGCTTAGTAAAGAAATAAAATGTTTAAAAACTTTGTGTTGTTGTGCTTCTAAAGTATAAGGTTTTAATAGAATAACTGCATAGTCTATGGTTGCATTAACACTCGGGAACGTTTTTTTTTTATCAGAATTTTACTGTAGCAACTAGCAATAACAAAATATTAAACGTGTGTATATTTAATTCTGTTGTTGCTTTTATCGCACATATAGTTTTGTAAGTATATTAAAGTAGGTGTTCAATCAGTAAAATGCTTTACCTTTTGGATAGAAATTTACATTCAAACTTTGTGTCTAGGTTGAAGTTATATCAGGAGACTTAGTATGCCCGGAGACAGGAAGGAAATTCCCAATCACTGATGGTATTCCAAATATGCTTTTAAATGAAGATGAAGTCTGAGTGCAAACTCATGTATTTGTAAAAAATGCATTGTACATTTCAAACTGTTATATATAATAAATTATCATTTTCATTCATGAGTAAAAGTTTGTGTGCATCATCCATTTATTGAACATGAAACGTTTAAAGTTTACAATAATTTTGAATTAAATATGTTCTGTACATATTGTTTTATGAATGTGCTTTATCACCATATTTCATTGTAAATCATACATTACTGAAGTAGCATGGATAAGTTTTAGGTCATCAGCATTATCTTTGAAACTGAGGTTTAAATTTTTTTTTATGCAAAAAGAGCTGTATTACAGCAAATTAATCCAGAACTTTAATGGATTACATTCTGAAAGCATTATTAGTGAAAACTAATTATCGGACACAAAAAGTGGTGACAAACTTATACTGTTACTCTTTGTTTAATAAAGTAAGTACCCCCTCAAGCAGCTGCTTGCCACAGAGGTCTGACAGGATCCTGCCAGTTTATATGCCATAGATCTGTGAGGATGGCAGGACCTCAGCAGAAAAACCATACACAACCATGCCTTACCCGAGGCTTAGAAC
Organism: Ryuthela nishihirai; assembly: GCA_038380435.1. Lineage (NCBI taxonomy): Eukaryota > Metazoa > Arthropoda > Arachnida > Araneae > Heptathelidae > Ryuthela > Ryuthela nishihirai. The sequence goes on from JAWZYU010000002.1 coordinate 79,926,826, forward strand.
CCAGGTCCCTTAGATCAGTAGCCAAGCGTGCTAACCACTCGGCCATAGCCGAATTTAAATCCGGAAAACATTTGGCATAATGTCATCTTTTGTTAACAATTAAGATGATTTTGTTAAAATGAGCTAATTTTAAATTTAGGCACGTGTAATTTTTTTCCATTCACATTAAATTCAAAGAGGCAACGGGTGCCAAATAGTTTTCTTGCTCAGGATGCCAAAAGAGCTAGGAACAACTGGTATGTTCCTGAAAACGTTAATTGTTCAAGCAGTACTAGTTTGTCTTCAGCTTACAATTGGTATTCCTTTACAAAATCTTGGCTACTGCTGGTTCAAGGTTGCTTTTCACATTCCCTGGGTGTTCGGGTCTGAAAATTTTATTCTTGGAGTCTACCATTGAATCAAATTTCAATTCACATCATTAGGCTAAATGTAGCTAAATTATAATTGAGCAGCAGAGCTGAAAGTTTTTATTTTGGGAATTTTTATTGATCACGAATAATGAAGAGGGAAGAATCTTTGCAAAAGGAATTCATTTCATTTCATCACTTTATTCCCCTCTAACAAAGGATTAAATGTTCACTAAAAAAAGTGGTACAAAGTCAAAAATTATAAATGATGCATTTCAAAACAATTTTGATTAGTTTTAAACAATATTAGTACATTGCAACAGTCTAACCAGATTTCAAGCTCAATGTGTTTTGGTAGTGCCATGATTAGGAAACGGTATTTAACACTTTGACTGCCGCAATGTTAAAATATTTTCGACTCCTGGGGCCACGTCTTTTTTTTTTGTTAAATCAACTAAAATTGGTCTTAAATTGCTATACAATAAGTTTATATAACTTTTATAAATTTGTTGCTTAAAAACAAACTTTAAAAGTGTGAATCTCTTGTGCTTTACGACCCCTAAACTACAAATTTGTATGTGAAGCACGGATGATTCACGCGGCCACAGGAGCAAATTAAGTGTGAATCATATATGATTCATACGGCAGTTAAAGTCGACACCTAAAACGCTGTTTCTAGGTTGCCTACTAATGAAAGATGAAAAAATGGTTCTGTTAACAATCATTCAACAAAAGGCATTCTCAGTAGCAAAAAAAATACAAAAACTTGGTTTTAAAGAAAATTTATTATGCACCATTTACAGTCAAGTAATTTAATCTGAAAATTACAACCTTTGCATACAAATAGTATAATTAAAAACCACATACAATTAATATAAGAATAAATTGTAGAAGTTAAAAATAATGGGAGTAAATGGTATAGCTAAGATCATAATATTCCTTTGTATCAAATCCTTTCACCATACACCCTTGTCTCTATAGGTTAAACATTATTTTCCTTCCACCACCAAGAGTGTAATATGTACTTTTTACACGTCTCTTTCCTTAATACAGTCGGTTGAAATATTTTGTGTTTTTCAAACAATACACATGAAAAATTCCAATTTTCCCCAATTATGAAGATTTTTTCACAAAAAAAAAAGATCTAGTGGCTTAATTATGATCTGTACATGAAAACCTAAAGAAATGTAACAAATCCGTAATAAACTCATTAGAACCTTTCATTTTTAGACTTGCTACTGTAATTAAATTTTTATGATAGTTGGTTTCCTTTATACTTCATCTAAAACCTGTTCAATGGGTTTGTTACTACTTACATCTGATCTTGGGCAAGGATCTAGAAAAAAATGGAGGGTGGGGGGGAGCATTACACTTCATTGAATATTTTAAGGGTAAATTTTCTTTGGATATCTCGTAGAGCTTGAAAGTTGCAGTAGAAGAATAGTTCAATGTGGGAGAGAAACGGTCGAGCGACAAAGACCCGACCCAGTGGAGTCTGTTGATTCCCTTGCAGATGGCAAGCAGGCTATTGCGGTATCGAACTAACTTTATATCAACTTAAAATTTATCATTTGAACTTTAGCAGGAATATGGCATGGTTCCAGTGGTTCGGCTGAACCATGGCCTGGTGCTCGAAAATTTATTTTGGAATCGTTTGTTACAGGTGTCCTTTTGTAGCCATTAGAGCAAAAGGATGCGAGCCTTGCTCCCTTTTTATCCTCTTAATTTTTTCCAAGAAAGTTTTAAGGAGGGGAGCCTGGTAAAAATCTCAAACCAGGGCTCTGCATTATCTTGTATGCCAGTAAGCTTTAAGCATACGAGTTCGCAATCTGCTCAAGACGCTCATTATACAGCATTAAAAATAATAGTACTTTAAAGTTTCAGAAGTATTGTATGCTAAAATTATCAGCAAAAAATGACATACCAATTAAACAATGAGCATAAATTGATCTTTAGATACCGGCGTTCAAAAATGCAGTTTGCTCTCGCTCACCTGTGTGCAGTCAAACTTCTGTTTCAATTTCATCATATCCTGTGAAAGACGACAATCATTCTAATTCTTGAACTCTCCCCAGATCCGGGCGAGGTGACCATATAGATAAGAATAGTAGCTGCATGGAGGCAATTGAGGTCAAGTTTGCTCTAATTCAGTTGTAAGAGAATGCTAGAAAAGAGATCTCACCGTGGGTTGGGATGTGTCACTTGCTAATGGGCTGACCTCTTGGCTTGGCACTGCACAGCTAAAGCAATTAACTGCCTATGATGGAGGAATTAAATCTGTGGTACAATACCTGTACCTGTGTTTTTTTTTTGGTGGGTCTAGTTGGGTTGTTTTTGGTCACAAGGCGGGTGACATCTGCAGATCATGATGGCTCGGAGTAGATCGGGGGGAGGGAACCTGCTGGACAGCGTTGGGAGACATGGTATGACCAGCCAGCATGTTCTTTACGTGCACAGGGTATGACTCCCGCACACAGGGTCATGGCTTTATGTCACATCCGCCAATCACACCATTAATGTGACAGCCTTTCCAAGCCCATCGATTTTACTTACTGGCTGGGCGGGGAGTTTGCAGAGATAAATCTCAATACTGGCCCAGGCGGGATTTCAAACTGCAGATTGTGAGCCTGGCGCATTACTGACTGATCCATCCCCGCCCCAGTGGGTCTAGTGTGTTGTACAGCTGTAACAAAAAAAGTTAAATGCAGTGTTTCGCATTCCAGTCGGTTTTAGAGTTAGTTAAATCATCAGTTTAACAACCAAGAAAGATTGGTTTCTGGTACTTTTAAAATGGATTATAGAGTTGTTACAATATCACAAATACACAGCCATGAGAAATAGTAATATTCTATTTTGAATATATATACTCATAAGTAAGCCACCAGATGTCTTAGTATACATCCAAAATCATACTAATGAACACATACTATAAATTAGAACCAAATAGAAACCTCTACCATTGTAGTAAGCAGAAAAAGTTAGATTTATACTGGAGAGTGTGATGCTATCGTCGAGGAATGATCTTCCATGACCATCCATAATGTCTTTTACAAGAGTCGTGTTGCTGATCTACAATAAGGTTAAAGTCTACTTCGTCTCTGCCATGATAGATGATGTTGATAATATTCACACCTGGTTCAAATTTCAGTTGTCCTAGAAAAGAAAAGCTAGTTAGTCCTCATTTATAACAAAAGCAGTTTTCAGTTTTAATGATAATGAAACCTAAATATTTTATACGCAATCTACAAAGCTGGTAACTAGAGGTTTTTGGTCACGTGACACGAAGGTTGCCAGATCACTAATTTCTAAAAAAAAATCGTCAGATATTTTTTCTGAATTTTGTAATCAACCATAGTGTTCGGATACCTTTTTGAGCTACTGTACCTTCGAAAAGTAATTCGAGGAGGGAAAAACCATGATCTGTCTGCAAGGTGTGGGCTGACCATTGTTCATTGATGCTAGAGGTGAGCAAAGGCTATCCTGTATGGTACAAGCCAACAGAAGGAATACTGTGGCGCAACTGGCCCTAATATGAATGCTGGTGATGGGTTGGTTGATTGTTTTACCTCTGAGCGGCACTTTTTTGCACATGGGCTAAATGGCCAGGTCACATGGACCCCGAAGGCTCAGAGAAGGTTGGGGGAGGGACCCACTGGGACAGCTGTTGGGAGACAGATGGTAGCCTCCCGTCAAGGCCATCCAGCGTGGTTCTTTAACGTGCACAGGGTATGGCTCTCCCGAACACGGGGCCACGGCTTAACGTCCCATCCAATGGACGGCGGTCTTTTCAAGCCCATTGGTGTCCCCTACTGACCGTGGGCAGGGCGGGGAATTTTGCAGAGATAAATCTCAACGCTGACCCAGCTGGGACTCGTACCTGGGAACAGAGCCTGGCGCGCTACCGACTGAGCCACCCCCGCCCCAATGATGGGAGTAATATACCATGACACAGAGTACATCAAACCCTACTGAAAATGGGACTGCGTAGCCACAGTCCACTCTGAGTGCCCATGCTAACCTCAGTTCACCATCCAAAGTGCCTACAATGGGCATGAGAGCATCAAAATGGGACCTTGAATGATTGGAAGAAGGTCGTCTGGTCTGATAAATTCTGGGGAAGTGTTGGCACCAGGATGCACCGTGGGATGAAAACAAGCCAGTGGAAGAAGTGTAATGCTTTGGGCAATGTTCTGCTGGGAAACCCTGGGTCCAGTCATTCATGTGCAGGAAATTATGACGTCTACTACGTACCTAAACATCATTGCAGACCAGGTACATCCTTTCATGGCAACAGTATTAGCCTCTAACAGAGCCTTGTTTCAGCAAAATAATGCGCCATGCCACACGGATTTTTCGAGAATGGTTTGCGGAACATGAGGAAGACATCCAGGTATTGCCCTGGCCTCCAAATTCCCCAGACATCAATCCAATCGAGCCTCTGTGGTTTGTGTTGGAACAGTGTATCCGATCTGCAGTGGCTCAACCACGTAACTTACAAGAGTTAAAGGGTTGGGTTGTTTTACCTCTGAGCGGCACTTTTTTGCACACCATGGGCTAAATGGCCAGGTCACATGGACCCCGAAGGCTCAGAGAAGGTGTGGGGAGGGGACCCACTGGAACAGCTGTTGGGAGACAGATGGTAGCCTCCCGTCAAGGCCATCCAGTGTGTTCTTTAACGTGCACGGGGTATGGCTCTCCCACACACCGGCCACGGCTTAACGTCCCAACCGACGGACGGCGGCCTTTCCAAGCCCATCGGTGTCCCCTACTGACCGTGGGCAGGGCGGGAATTTTGCGGAGATAAATCTCAACGCTGACCCATCTGGGACTCGAACCTGGGAACTACAGATTATGAGCCTGGCGCACTACCGACTGAGCCACCCCCGCCCCAAGAGTTAAAGGATCTGCTGGTAACGTGTTGGTACTAGATACCAAAAGACACCTTTGGAAATCTTGTAGCGTCCATGTCTCAGCAGGTGAGATCTGCTTTGGTGGTATGTGGAGGACCATCATATTGTTTTGGCTCTTTGGTGTAAGCTTCCTACTCCACTCCAAATGGGGGCAGGGGGTGGCTCAGTTGGTAGTGGCCAGGCTCGTAATCTACAGTTCCCAGGTTCGAGTCCCAGCTGGGTCAGCTTTCAGATTTATTTCCGCAAAACTCCTCGCCCTGTCCACGGTCTAGGGGACACCGATGGGCTTGGAAAGGTCACCGTCCGTTGGATGGGACGTTAAGCTGTGGCCCCGTATGCGGGAGAGCCATACCCTGTGCAAGTAAAGGAACACGCTGGATGGCCTTGACAGGAAGCTACCATCTGTCTCCCAACAGCTGTTCCAGTGGGTCCCCTCCCCCAACCTTCTCTGAGCCTTCGGAATCCATGTGACCTGACCATTTAGCCCATGGTGTGCAAAAAAGTGCCGCTCAGAGGTAAAACAACCCAACCTAGGTTAAATGAGTTTAGTTGAATAGCAAAAAATTCCAAAATCGTTATCTATATTTAGTGTGGCGTCTAAAAATATCAGATGCATTATTGTATGCAAAACTATATATAATCAGTTGTCGTTGAATTATGACCACTGTACCTCACATTTTGTCAATGGCGTTGGGTTGTTTTACCTCTGAGCGGCACTTTTTTTGCACACCATGGGCTAAATGGCCAGGTCACATGGACTCCGAAGGCTCAGAGAAGGTTGGGGGAGAGGACCCACTGGAACAGTTGTTGGGAGACAGATGGTAGCCTCCCGTCAAGGCCATCCAGCGTGTTCTTTAACGTTGGGTTGTTTTACCTCTGAGCGGCACTTTTTTGCACACCATGGGCTAAATTGCCAGGTCATATGGACCCCGAAGGCTCAGAGAAGGTTGGGGGAGGGGACCCACTGGAACAGTCAAGGCCATCCAGCGTGTTCTTTAACGTGCACAGGGTATGGCTCTCCCGCACACGGGGCCACGGCTTAACGTCCCATCCGACGGACGGCGGCCTTTCCAAGCCCATCGGTGTCCCCTACTGACCGTGGGCACGGCGGGGTTTTTGCGGAGATAAATCTCAACGCTGACCCAGCTGGGACTCGAACCTGGGAACTACAGATTACGAGCCTGGCGCGCTACCGACTGAGCCACCCAGCCCCATTCTCAATAGGGAGTTAATTTTGAAGATCTATTATATCCAAAATAATCATTATATCAGAAAATGTGGATGAAGAGAGGGACATACCAGGAATTTGTTTCGGGGGGGGGGGGGGGGGGGGAGTCCAACAATTTAGTTTTAAAAGTCTGCGAATTTAGTTTTGGGGTGTTGTTTATCTGAGAATAAGACTTGAGTAGGGATTTCGCAATTGCTAAAATATTCCACCAGACCAAAAGAAAGGAAAATTTAAAATGAAATGGTTAAAGTGATATTCTATATATTTTATATTTCATATGGAATAACATTTTATAGTTTTTTTGTTTTTTTTTCAATCTATTTTTAACATCGGACATACGCTATGGGGCTAAAATAAAATCATATCGAGATACAACTGCTTTGGATTTTAAAGCAGGTAGACAAGTTTGGAGTTTCGTATAAGACGATCAGATTTTCGGTGGTGGGGGCGGACATCCTGCTCCCGTCTACGTTTTTTTAATAGATCAAAGGATCCTGGGTTTGAGCTCCGGTAAAGCATGGATGTTCGTGTCGTTTTTCTGATGAGATTCCGCCATCCTCATAGACCTACTATGGCGTATAAACTGAGAGGCTCCTGTCAGACCTCTGTGGCAAGCAGCTGCTTGAAGGGGTATTCATTTTTTATTTTGTCTGGTTGGGTTGTTTTACCTCTGAGCGGCACTTTTTTGCACACCATGAGCTAAATAGCCAGGTCACATGGACCCCGAAGGCTCAGAGAATGTTGGGGGAGGGGACCCACTGAAAAAGCAGTTGGGAGACAGATGGTAGCCTCCCGTCAAGGCCATCCAGCGTGTTCTTTAAAGTGCACGATGTCTCCTACTGACAGTGCACGATGTCTCCTACTGACAGTGGCGCGCTACCGACTGAGCCACCCCGCCCCTATTTAGTCTAGTTATAAAAGTAAACATATTCTGTTTAAATAAAATAGGTCGAAAATTCTTTCAAAATATGGGGCGGGGGTGGCTCAGTCGGTAGCGCGCCAGGCTCGTAATCTTGTAGTTCCCAGGTTCGAGTCCCAGCTGGGTCAGCGTTGAGATTTATCTCCGCAAAATTCCCCGCCCAGCCCACGGTCAGTAGGGGACACCGATGGGCTTGGAAAGGCCGCCGTCCGTCGGATGGGACGTTAAGCCGTGGCCCGTGTACGGGAGAGCCATACCCTGTGCACGTTAAAGAACACTCTGGATGGCCTTGACGGGAGGCTAAAATCTGTCTCCCAACAGCTGTTCCAGTGGATCCCCTCCCCCAACCTTCTCTGAGCCTACGGGGTCCATGTGACCTGGCCATTTAGCCCATGGTGTGCAAAAAAGTGCCGCTCAGAGGTAAAACAACCCAACTTTCAAAATATGCACAGGCCAAACTCTCCCAATATAAACCAAATACATAAAAAAATTATACTTTCAAATTGTAAATAAATGAACTAAAGATCAACTCACTAGGTGGAGCCACTGCAATGCACATCTTGCTTCTGTCTGGCAGCTCGATAAAATTGGCAGCACATGTCATTCCATGATTTCTAAAAGCCGACACTTGAAGCCTTACAATGCATACAGATGGATGTGCTCTGTGGATTACATACTGACACTGCATCACACTTCCTGGGAAGCCAAGTGGGTGCGTCGGTGGAGTGAAGTGGCCTGTGTACGAGGTTACCTCTTGATAGCATCGTCTTACGCTGTCTGGAATTAGCGATGGGTAATCTGAAACAGAAATATCTGCTTCTAGCGTAATCTCACTGTTATAGGTTACCACAAAAGAGCATACTACCGTATTTCTTCGATTCTAAGACGAACTTTTTTTCCCATATAAACGCTGGGTTGGGTTGGGTTGTTTTACCTCTGAGTGGCACTTTTTCGCACACCATGGGCTAAATGGCCAGGTCACAAGGATCCCGAAGGCTCAGAGAAGGTTGGGGGAGGGGACCCACTGGAACAGCTGTTGGGAGATAGTGGTAGCCTCCCGTCAAGGCTATCCAGCGCGTTCTTTAACGTTGGGTTGTTTTACCTCTGAGCGGCACTTTTTTGCACACCATGGGCTAAATGGCCAGATCACATGGACCCCAAAGGCTCAGAGAAGGTTGGGGGAGGGGACCCACTGGAACAGCTGTTGGGAGACAGATGGTAGCCCCCCGTCAAGGTCATCCAGCGTGTGCTTTAAAGTTGGGTTGTTTTACCTCTGAGGGCACTTTCTTGAAACCATGGGCTAAATGGCCAGGTCACATGGACCCCGAAGGCTCAGAGAAGGTTGGGGGAGGGGACCCACTGGAACAGCTGTTGGGAGACAGATGGTAGCCTCCCGTCAAGGCCATCGAGCGTGTTCTTTAACGTTGGATTATTTTACCTCTGAGCGGCACTTTTTTGCACACCATGGGCTAAATGGCCAGATCACATGGACCCCAAAGGCTCAGAGAAGGTTGGGGGAGGGGACCCACTGGAACAGCTGTTGGGAGACAGATGGTAGCCCCCCGTCAAGGTCATCCAGCGTGTGCTTTAAAGTTGGGTTGTTTTACCTCTGAGCGGCACTTTTTTGCACACCATGGGCTAAATGGCCAGATCACATGGACCCAAAGGCTCAGAGAAGGTTGGGGGAGGGGACCCACTGGAACAGCTGTTGGGAGACAGATGATAACCCCCCGTCAAGGTCATCCAGCGTGTGCTTTAAAGTTGGGTTGTTCTACCTCTGAGCGGCACTTTTTTGCACATCATGGGCTAAATGGCCAGATCACATGGACCCCAAAGGCTCAGAGAAGGTTGGGGGAGGGGACCCACTGGAACAGCTGTTGGGAGACAGATGGTAGCCCCCCGTCAAGGTCATCCAGCGTGTGCTTTAAAGTTGGGTTGTTTTACCTCTGAGCGGCACTTTTTTGCACACCATGGGCTAAATGGCCAGATCACATGGCCCCAAAGGCTCAGAGAAGGTTGGGGGAGGGGACCCACTGGAACAGCTGTTGGGAGACAGATGGTAGCCCCCTGTCAAGGTCATCCAGCGTGTGCTTTAAAGTTGGGTTGTTTTACCTCTGAGCGGCACTTTTTTGCACACCATGGGCTAAATGGCCAGATCACATGGACCCGAAGGCTCAGAGAAGGTTGGGGGAGGGGACCCACTGGAACAGCTGTTGGGAGACAGATGGTAACCCCCCGTCAAGGTCATCCAGCGTGTGCTTTAAAGTTGGGTTGTTTTACCTCTGAGTGGCACTTTTTTGCACACTATGGGCTAAATGGCCAGATCACATGGACCCCAAAGGCTCAGAGAAGGTTGGGGGAGGGGACCCACTGGAACAGCTGTTGGGAGACAGATGGTAGCCCCCCGTCAAGGTCATCCAGCGTGTGCTTTAAAGTTGGGTTGTTTTACCTCTGAGCGGCACTTTTTTGCACACCATGGGCTAAATGGCCAGATCACATGGACCCCAAAGGCTCAGAGAAGGTTGGGGGAGGGGACCCACTGGAACAGCTGTTGGGAGACAGATGGTAGCCCCCCGTCAAGGTCATCCAGCGTGTGCTTTAAAGTTGGATTGTTTTACCTCTGAGCGGCACTTTTTTGCACACCATGGGCTAAATGGCCAGATCACATGGACCCGAAGGCTCAGAGAAGGTTGGGGGAGGGAACCCACTGGAACAGCTGTTGGGAGACAGATGGTAACCCCCCGTCAAGGTCATCCAGCGTGTGCTTTAAAGTTGGGTTGTTTTACCTCTGAGCGGCACTTTTTTGCACACCATGGGCTAAATGGCCAGATCACATGGACCCCAAAGGCTCAGAGAAGGTTGGGGGAGGGGACCCACTGGAACAGCTGTTGGGAGACAGATGGTAGCCCCCCGTCAAGGTCATCCAGCGTGTGCTTTAAAGTTGGGTTGTTTTACCTCTGAGCGGCACTTTTTTGCACACCATGGGCTAAATGGCCAGATCACATGGACCCCAAAGGCTCAGAGAAGGTTGGGGGAGGGGACCCACTGGAACAGCTGTTGAGAGACAGATGGTAACCCCCCGTCAAGGTCATCCAGCGTGTGCTTTAAAGTTGGGTTGTTTTACCTCTGAGCGGCACTTTTTTGCACACCATGGGCTAAATGGCCAGATCACATGGACCCCAAAGGCTCAGAGAAGGTTGGGGGAGGGGACCCACTGGAACAGCTGTTGGGAGACAGATGGTAACCCCCCGTCAAAGCCATCCAGCGTGTTCTTTAACGTGCACAGGGTATTGCTCTCCCGCACACGGGGCCACGACTTAACGTCCCATCCGACGGACAGCGGCCTTTCCAAGCCCATCGGTGTCCCCTACTGACCGTGGGAAGGGCGGGGAATTTTGCGGAGATAAATCTCAACGCTGACCCAGCTGGGACTCGAACCTGGGAACTACAGATTACGAGCCTGGCTCGCTACCATCACTAACGCTCTCAATGGCTGAGAAGACGATATATTATGGGATAATGAAGATATAGACGCCTTGGAAGAATCAGACTCTGATATTAATTCAGAAGGAAGTGATGAATAACACACCTACTGATAAATAATTACTATTATTGTTACTAATGGCCGAGTGGTTAGCGCGCTTATCTACTGGGACCTGGGTTCGAGCTCCGGGTCAAGGCATGGATGTATTGTATCGTTTTCTGCTGAGGTCCTGCCATCCTCTCAGACCTTCAACTATGGCATATAAACTGACAGGCTCCTGTCAGATCTCTGTGGCAAGCAACTGCTTGAGAGGATGTTTATTAATTTTTTTTATTATTTATAATTAATATATTTGTTAGATATATTTTACCGTTTTTTTTTTCTTAGAATCAAAGCTTTTTTTTTCGGTCGGTGTTACTGAAATTAGGGTGCGTCTTAGAATCGAAGAAATACGGTAGTTAATAACTTAAGTATAAAATAAGGATTTCTGTTTCATGACTATGAGAAAAACCAAGTCTGCAGTACAATGTTTTTTACCATAGAGATGTCAGTATTGGTTTTTTTTCTAAACAAATTTGACAAATAAAACAGTAGTGTTACTTAATTTTTGGTCAACAAAGAAATTCTGTTTATTATTTCATTAGCCGGTGTTGCTCGAGCAACACGTCATGTAACAGAAGGCCTGTGGTCCAAGTTATGACGTCAGCATAAGTAGTCCTGCAATATACAGTCGTTCAAAAAATAATAACTAAAACAATAACTAATGCCTCACTCTAAAACTATTTTTGCTTCGCTCAAACTATTTTTGCCTCACTCAAACTATTTTTGCCTCACTCTAAAGGTATATTTTTGCCTCACTCTAAAGGTATATTTTTGCCTCACTCTAAAGGTATATTTTTGCCTCACTCTAAAGGTATTTTTTGCCTCACTCTAAAACTATTTTTGCCTCACTCTAAAACTATTTTTGCCTCACTCTAAAACTATTTTTGCCTCACTCTAAAACTATTTTTGCCTCACTCTAAAACTAATTTTGCCTCACTCTAAAACTATTTTTGCCTCACTCTAAAACTATTTTTGCCTCACTCTAAAACTATTTTTGCCTCACTAAAACTATTTTTGCCTCACTCAAACTATTTTTGCCTCACTCTAAAGGTATTTTTTTGCGTCACTAAAATTATTTTGCATCACTCTAAAACTATTTTTGCCTCACTCTAAAACTATTTTTGCCTCACTCAAAGTATTTTTGCCTCACTCTAAAGGTATTTTTTTGCGTCACTAAAATTATTTTGCATCACTCTAAAACTATTTTTGCATCACTCTAAAACTATATTTGCCTCGCTCTAAAACTATTTTTGCCTCGCTCTAAAACTACTTTTGTCTCGCTCTAAAACTATTTTTACCTCGCTCTAAAACTATTTTTGCCTGGCTCTAAAACTATTTTTGCCTCACTCTAAAACTATTTTTGCTTCGCTCAAACTATTTTTGCCTCACTCAAACTATTTTTGCCTCACTCTAAAGGTATATTTTTGCCTCACTCTAAGGGTATTTTTTGTATCACTCTAAAACTATTTTTGCCTCGCTCTAAAACTATTTTTGCCTCGCTCTAAAACTATTTTTGCCTCGCTCTAAAACTATTTTTGCCTCGCTCTAAAACTATTTTTGCCTCGCTCTAAAACTATTTTTGCCTCGCTCTAAAACTATTTTTGCCTCGCTCTAAAACAATTTTTGCCTCGCTCTAAAACTATTTTTGCCTCGCTGTAAAACTATTTTTGCCTCACTCTAAAACTATTTTTGCTTCACTCTAAAATTATTTTAACCCCCCCCCCAAAAAAAAAAAAAAAAAAAAAAAAATTCTGCCGACGCAATGGACGTAGCAATTTTTTCCCAAAACCGGCTCATATCCAGACGTAGCACTCACCTTTATCACTTTTATCATTCCTCTCACAGGTATTAGGTAACTGGGTGAGGTGGACTTGAAATCCTTTTCCCGAACTGTGACTGTCGCTGAAGAACTGAAGCATCACCGGATCCACAAATTTTGTCACTTCTATTAGCCCTGGGAAATAAATTAAAAGCTTTTAAGGATAAATTATTGAGAAGTATTTATAATATTCATCAAATTTTTTTTTCGGGATGACAGTAATATCAATCAAGATAACGAGAAACTTGACACGCAAGAGTTGTTGGGTTGGGTTTGCCTCAGCGGCACTTTCTTGCACGCAATAGCCAGGTCACAATGATTCCAAGGGCTCAGAAAAAGTTAAGGGAAAGAGACCAACTGGTTATTCCCATTAACACCGTTGGGCTGGGTTGTTTTACTTCTGAGCGGCACTTTTTTGCACACCATGGGCTAAATGGCCAAGTCTCATGGACCCCGAGGTTGGGTGAGGGGACCCACTGGAACAGCTGTTGGGAGACAGATGGTAGCCTCCCGTCAAGGCCATCCAGCGTGTTCTTTAACGTGCACAGGGTATGGCTCTCCCGTACACGGGGCCACGGGGTAACGTTCCATCCGACGGACGGCGGCATTTCCAAGACCATCGGTGTCCCCTACTGACCGTGGGCAGGGCGGGGAATTTTGCGGAGATATGTCTCCATGCTGACCCAGCTGGGACTCGAACCTGAGAACTACAGATTACGAGCCTGGCGCGCTACCGACTGAGCCACCCCCGCCCCTGCACACCATGGGCTAAATGGCCAGGTCACATGGACCCCGAAGGCTCAGAGAAGGCTGGGGGAGGGAACCCACTGGAACAGCTGTTGGGAGACAGATGGTAGCCTCCCGTCAAGGCCACATACGTGTTCTTTAACGTGCACAGGGTATGGCTCTCCCGCACGTGGGGGCATGGGAAACATGGACACGGCATGGGGGACATGGGAACACGGCTTGACGTCCCATCCGATGGATGGCGGCCATTCCAAGCCCATCGGTGTCCCCTACTGACCGTGGGAAGGGAGGGTAGTTTTACGGAGATAAACCTCAACGCTTACCCAGCTGGGACTCGAACCTGGGCACTACAGATTACGAGCCTGGCGCGCTATCGACGAGCCACAAAAAAACGCAATTAAAAGCAGAATTTAAAAGGTTTTATGTACAAGATGAAGAATCTTAAACCAGCTACTTACTTTTGCCAGTGAACACGTGACAGAGACGACTGCGATCCGGAAGCTCCAGATAGGCTCCTGTGTAGCAGCTCTTGGGGTTGTGCCTCCCAACATCGAAGTAAGTGAAGTCAAGTTCCATCTTGCAGACTGAAGTATCAGGCCGTCGAATAACGTAGAGACAACGGTGATTAGGACCAAAGAAACCGGGATAGCCTGGAGAGGTGAAAGTTCCTCTGGAGCTCGATATCTCTTGGTCACACTGACGACCTGAAGATTAAAGGAAATATTTAATGTATCAAGAAATTAATGATTCCCGCTGAAGTCGGAGGGGTGGCTCAGTCGGTAGCGCACCAGGCTCGTAATCTGTAGTTCCAGGTTCGATTCCCAGCTGGGTAGGTTCGAGTCCAAGCTGGATCAGCGTTGAGATTTATCGCCGCAAAATTTCCCTGCCCACGGTCAGTAGGGGACACCGATGGGCTTGAAAAGGCCGCCGTCCGTCGGATGGGACGTTAAGCCGTGGCCCCTGTGCGGGAGAGACATACACTGTGCACGTTAAAGAACACGCTGGATGGCCTTGACGGGAGGCTACCATCTGTCTCCCAACAGCTGTTCCAGTGGGTCCCCTCCCCAAACCTTCTCTGAGCCTTCGGGGTCCATGTGACCTGGCCATTTAGCCCATGGTGTGCAAAAAAGTGCCGCTCAGAGGTAAAACAATCCAATCCAACCCAGCTGGGTCAGCGTTGAGATTTTTCTCCGTATAACTTCCCGCCCTGCCCACGGTCAGTAAGGGACACCGATGGACTTGGAAAGGCCGCCGTCCGTCGTATGGGACGTTAAGCCGTGGCCCCGTGTACAAGAGAGAGAGAGCCATACCCTGTGCACGTTAAAGAACACGCTGGATGGCCTTGACGGGAGGCTACCATCTGTCTCCCATCAACTGTTCGAGTGGGTCCTCTCCCTCAACTTTCTCTGGGCCTTCGGGGTCCTTGTGACCTGAACATTTAGCCGATGGTGTGCAAAAAAAGTGAGCTCAGAGGTAAAACAATCCAACTGCCGATAGAGTGCAAGGCTCGTAATCAACAATTCCCAAATTCGAATCCCAGCTAGGACAACGTCGAGATTTATCAGCGCAAAATTCCCCACTCTGTCCTTGACCAGTAGGGGACACCGATGGGCTTGGAAAGGCCACCGTCCGTAGGATGGGGCGTTAAGCCGTGGCTCCGTGTACAGTAAACAATACTTTGTGCACGTTAAAGAACACGCTAGATGGCCTTGACGGGAGACTACCACCTGTCTCCTCACAGCTGTCAAGTGGGTCTCCTCCCCCCACCTTATCTGAGATCTCGGGGTTCTTGTGACCTAGCGATTTAGCCAATTGTGTACAGAAAATACCCAACTAACTCTGAACTTTTACCTAGCAAACATGGACAATAATGTTACTGTTTTGTGGCTGTATTAGACCTTCCGCTCAGAGGTAAAACAATCCAACTAAATTTGAGAATAGTTTGGGTTGTTTACCTCTGAACGGCACTTTTTTTTGCACACAATAACCAACTGGCCAGGTCAGAAGAACCCCAAGGGCTTATAGTTCAGGGAAGAGAACAAACTGGCATGACGTTAAGAACACCGAAAAATGTTAGGAAACAGAATCCTCTAGTTAAAGACATCCATTGGGTTTTTTAAGATATACAGTGTTCTGCTCTCCAGGACAAGGGGGAGGGGGGCTCAGTCGGTAGCGCGCCAGGCTCGTAATCTGCAGTTCCTAAGTTCAAGTCCCAGCTAGGTCAGCATTGAGATCACGTGACACGAAGGTTGCCAGATCACAAATTTCTAAAAAAAAATCGTTGCCAGATATTTTTTCTGAATTTTGTAATCAACCGTAGTGTTCGGATAATTTTTTGAGCGACTGTAGGTGGTCATATTATTTTGATACTAGATCGTGTGGGCCCACTCACAGAAATATTGAGCGTGTGCAGTTACTGTTCACAGCAAACTGGAGCGTGTGCAGTAACTGCACACGCTCCAGTTTGCTGTGAACGGTAACTGGAGCGTGTACAGTTGCTGTACACGCTCCAGATATTTTTCCTGAATTCTGCAATCACGTGACACGAAGGTCGCCAGATCACTAATTTTTAAAAAAAATCGTTGCCATATATTTTTTCTGAATTTTGTAATTAACCGTAGTGTTCGGATACTTTTTTGAGCGACTGTACCATATAGATACAGCTCATCCCCGACTACCTAATGGCGAACAGTACTATAGGGAGCAAAGTTCATCCATCGGTCAAAACCTAAATTTAATCTATGTCTCGGACCACCACAAACAAGGATATAGAATCCAAGTTGCCCCGGCTCCCGTGACTGGGACGCTCAGTCCGGCCCTTCTGTCGGGGCCCCGTCCAACATGACCGGGTTGGGTTGTTTTACTTCTGAGCGGCACTTTTTTGCACACCATGGGCTAAATGGCCAGATCACATGGACTCCGAAGGCTCAGAGAAGGTTGGGGGAGGGGACCCACTGGAACAGCTGTTGGGAGACAGATGGTAGCCTCCCGTCAAGGCCATCCAGCGTGTTCTTTAACGTGCACAGGGTATGGCTCTCTCTCTCTTGTACACGGGGCCACGGCTTAACGTCCCATCCGACGAACGGCGGCCTTTCCAAGCCCATCGGTGTCCCCTACTGACCGTGGGCAGGGCGAGGAATTTTGCGGAGATAAATCTCAACGCAGAACCACCTGGGACTCGAACCTGGGAACTACAGATTACGAGCCTGGCGCGGTACCGACTGAGCCACCCCCGACCCCCAACATGACCGAACCAAGTCAGTCAGCAGGGCCCTCAACTTCTGAGATGCTACAGTGGAATTCCAGTCTTTTGCCCTCCCCCCCCCCCCTAACTTTTTTTTTTTTTAGATCCGAACCTCTCACATTCATTTTCAGAAAAAAATAACAGCCACCAGCACTTACCTGGTTGTGGATAAGATCCCCTTCCACATGGGCCAGGAAGTTGGCTAACTTTAATGTCAAATCCCCGTCCTGTTCCTCCGTGGTCATCGGAGGAGAAGGTCAAAACCACTTCGTTATTTCCAGAAGGAAACTGCAAAACTCCTGCAAAAGGAAGTGGGGGGGGGGGAAGTCTCAGTGAAATGAATGACTTTCAGCAAAGCACGACAAAACTTTGAAAGAAAAAAAAAGGAGCAATGTATCGCCTGTGGCGTTTACGGAAAGTTCATCTCCAACAGGAATGAGATTCTTTATTTGGCGACTTTAGCGCCCTTTAGCGGCGGAAATTCCAACTAATGAATGCTTCTGAAAATGGAAATAGTAGTATTTCATTAGTACAGTCGCTCAAAAAAGTACCCGAACACTATGGTTGATTACAGAATTAAGAAAAAATATCTGGCATAGATTTTTTTTAGAAATTAGTGATCTGGCTACCTTCGTGTCACGTGACACGAAGGTTGCCAGATCACTAATTTCTAAAAAAAAAATCGTTGCCAGATATTTTTTTTATGAATTCTGTAATCAACCATAGAGGTCGGATATTTTTTGCACGAAGGTTGCCAGATCACTAATTTCTAAAAAACTCGTTGCCAGATATTTTTTCTGAATTTTATAATCAACCATAGTGTTTGGATTTTTTTTTTACACGAAGGTTGCCAGATCACTAATTTCTAAAAAACTCGTTGCCAGATATTTTTTCTGAATTTTATAATCAACCATAGTGTTTGGATTTTTTTTTTACACGAAGGTTGCCAGATCACTAATTTAAAAAAAAAAATCATTACCAGATATTTTTTCTGAATTCTGTAATCAACTATAGCGTTTGGATACTTTTTTGAGAGACTGTACCTATCCAACCCAAAAAAGAATTTTTCCATATATCTCTTAAAACAAAAAGTTTAGTTTCCTCATGCCCCCTGGTGGAAAGGTGGAGAGGTAAATCATTGCTGTTAATGTAACTTCTTAACCGTGATATTCCACCGCCAAATGAAATATTTCTAGAATAAATAAATCGTTTGCAATATTCGTTTAAAATTTCTCCACTTTTCCGTCCCAACTTTTTCCACCGTTAGAGGGCGGTTCGTTTTCCCAATTCTCTCATCGTTAGAGGACGCTTTTTGAACAAATGGGAGATATGGAAAATGCAGATCCTAATAATTCATCTATACTTATCCTAATCAAAAATACTTTTACATTTATTTCTAAAAACGGAGACGTTCAATGTGTACAGTCGCTCAAAAAAGTATCTGAACACTACGGTTGATTGCAGAATTCAGAAAAATATCTGGCAACGATTTTTTTTTAGAAATTAGTGATCTAATTTCTAAAAAAACCGTTGCCAGATTTTTTTTCTGAATTCTGTAATCAACCATAGCGTTCGGATACTTTTTTCAGCGACTGTACAGACGAACAGTCAGAAAGACAACAAAGTGAAATCAAAAACTCGTTTTTCTTTTTAAGGTGAGCTAAAACCAGATTGTTTCATCGCTTACAAAAGCAGATAATTTAAAAACTTTCAGGATCAGAATTAAACTGCAAAATCAGTTAACATTTCTGAAAAATATTTATTGCGACACGGCGGGAATCGAGCTAGCAACTCTCGAGATTCATGCCAGAGCACGCTACCATTACACCACGGATGAGAAAATCTTTCAGAATAAGGTCTTATTCTGAAATAATAAGATTTTATTCTGAATAAGACCAATTTAGCCAGAATAAGACGTTATTCTGAAAGATTTTATTCTGAATAAGACCAATGTAGCCAGAATAAGACCTTATTCTGAAAGAGTTTCTCGTCCGATGCGTGATGTAACGGTAGCGCGCTCTGACACGAATCTGGAGAGTTGTGGGTTCGATTCCCGCCATGTCGACGATAAACTTTATTCAGAAATATTAACTAATGTTGAAGTCTATTTCTACAGGTAATCTGCGTATTTACTACGGATGGATTGCAAAATCAGATTGTTTTATCACTTACTTTTCACAGCACCTAGTGAGCCGCAGAGTCTGCCAGCTCCAGGAAGCTCCAGATAATCTTTCTCGCAACCCTTGCTATGTTCCAGGTCGAATCTGCGAAAATCAAGTTCCACTTGGCAGGCTCGTGGTTCATGCCTGCGAATCGTGTAAGTGCAGTATTGGCCTGGGCCGTAGTTGTATGGGAAACCAGGTGAAGTGATTCGGCCCGAAAGACCATCGATACGTTGACTGCATGGGGTTCGCGACGGACCTAAAAAGGAAGGAGAAAAATTAAGCCTCTATAATTATGAAAAAAAGTTCTATAATAAATGGATTGGATTGTTTTACCTCTGAGTGGCACCTTTTTGCACACCATGGGCTAAATGGCCAGGTCACAAGGACCCCGAAGGCTCAGAGAAGGTTGGGGGAGAGAACCCAGTGGAACATCTTTTGGAAGACAGATGGTAGCCTCCCGTCAAGGCCATCCAGCGTGTTCTTTAACGTTAGGTTGTTTTACCTCTGAGCGGCACTTTTTTGCACACCATGGGCTAAATGGCCAGGTCACATGGACCCCGAAGGCTCAGAGAAGGTTGGGGGAGGGGACCCACTGGAACGGCTGTTGGGAGACAGATGGTTGCCTCCCGTCAAAGCCATCCAGTGTGTTCGGACCGAGACCTTTCCAAGCCCGTCGGTGTCCTCTACTGACCGTGGGCAGGGCGGGGAGTTTTGCGGAGATAAATCTCAGCTGGGACTCGAACCTGGGAACTGCAGATTACGAGCCTGGCGCGCTACCGACTGAGCCCCCCCCCCCCCCCCCCCCCGCCACAATCGATGCGCAAAAGGGTAAAAAGGGGGAGGTAAGAGACTGAATTTGTATTGTGGTATAGCATTTTTCCCCTCCGTTTCAGAGATCTTTAAAAAATTGCCTTTTAGAAATTTTAAAATTTGCCTTAAAAATTTGCATTTTTTTGCCTCCATTACCCGTAATAGCATTCTCAAAGGTGGGGATTATCCCCCTCCCCCTCAGATCCGGTTCTGTTAGTGAACGTTTTTCCAAAATTTTTTCTTCGCAGGGTGAACTGATCTTCAAAAATGGACAGACTGATTAATCCGGGGCGGAGGTGGCTCAGTCAGTAGCGCGCCAGGCTCGTAATCTGCAGTTCCCAGGTTCGAGTCCCAGCTGGGTCAGCGTTGAGATTTATATCCGTAAAATTCCACCGCCCTGCCCACTGTCAGTAGGGGACACCGGTGGGTTTGGAAAGGCCGCCGTCCGTCGGATGGGACGTTAAGTAGTGGCTCCGTGTTCGGGAGAACCATACCCTGTGCACGTTAAAGAACACACTGAATGGCCTTGACGGGAGGCTACCATCTGTCTCCCAACAGCTGTTCCAGTGGGTCCCCTCCCCCAACCTTCTCTGAGCCTTAAGGGTCCTTGTGACCTGGCCATTTAGCCCAAGGTTTGCAAAAAAGTGCCGCTCAGAAGTGTTACAATGCAGCCCAACTGAATTGATTCGATTTACGGAAATAAAATCTCTAACAATTCTAAGGTCCCTTCGAATTCCCTTAATGGTGAAATATCAACCATAAGAAAATACAATAATTTCAGTGAGAAGGTTCAAACCTTCTCCAGTCAAGATTTGACAACTAACATTTTTGAAGAAAATGTGCATTTGTTCATGAGCATGCGCAAATTCGAAATGCAACTCCCATTTCTATGCAGTTCATTGGTCCATGATAAGTCAAAATCTCACTCGATCTAAAATCTGGCAACTTTCGTCTCACGTGAGACGAAGGTTGCCAGATCACTATTTTCTAAAGAAATTTTTAAAGAAAATTTTAAAAGAAATTTTTAAAGAAAATTTCTTTAAGTAAATCTTTTTAATTTTAAAAATTTCTTTAAGAAATTTTCCCTAAAATTTCTTTAGAAATTAGCATCTGGCAACCTTCGTGTCACGTGACACGAAAGTTGCCAGATCACTAATTTCTAAAGAAGTTTTTAAAGAAAATTTCTTTTAAAGAAAATTTAAAGGAAATTTTTTCTTTAAAGAAAATTGCCAGATCACTAATTTCCAAAGATATTTTTAGAAATCAGTCATCTGGCAACCTTCGTGTACGTACACGCAGGTTGTTAGATCACTAATTTCTAAAAAAAATCGTTGCCAGATTTTTTCTGAATTCTGTAATCTACCGTAATGTTCGGATATTTTTTTGAGTGACTGTACACCGCTGGTTTCAGCATTAAAATTTTTGTAAAAGGTTAAGAATATAATACAAAAATTATGTATAATAATAAAATGGGATAAATTTAACTCACTCAGACACGGATTTTTATTTTATAGAAGAAATACGTTTTGACTTAAATGTGCTTTATCACCAAAGAAGAAAGAATATGTAAAAAAAAATATTTTTAACATTATTTGAACGAAATTCTGCATTTACATTATAATATAGAAACCATCTCATAAGTTGCCAGATTCTGCAATGTCAGAAAGCAGCAAAGAGGAACATAAAAGAATTATAATTAATATCGTCTTTCTTATGATAAACATATCAAATGAATTTCACTTGTGAAATGTAGCCAAACTGTTCTTATTGAGTGTAAGGTACGTTATCTTCAGTGCTATTGTATGTAGTTTCTGTTATATCCGAAAATGGCACCAAATTCCAGTCCATTCCTCTATGCCCAAGAAAAAATATCTGGCAACGATCTTTTTAGAAATTAGTGATCTGGCAACCTTCGAGTACGTAAACCATGGTTGTCAGATCACTAATTTTTAAAAAGATCGTTGCCAGATATTTTTCTTTAATTCTGTAATCAACTTCTGTAATCAATTGGTATACACTTTTCAAACAATGCAAGTTTACTTGTGGTAAAAAAATCTAAAGCGTGTTGTACATTATAATGAACACAGGGTGTGAAGGAATTAAAATATTTTTTTTGCAAATTATACACTTTTTTCCAATTCATTAGAGATAAATAATACTTTACCTCTCTCTTCCGGGGCATAACACGAATTCCGTATCTGTTTGACTTTGATGGAGAAGCCTTTGCCTGAATTGTAGCCACTACTCCGAAACTTGAGAGTGAGAATTCCAATTCCAGTGGGAAAATGCAAAGTCTCTGCAGAGATAAAAGAAAAGGATTTGATAACTAAAAAGTCTCAATTACTTTTGATGAATATGAAACCAAAGAATGTACACTATATTGCAAAAAGTGTCCGGACACTTTCATGTTAAGTGTACGAATAGCCACATTCAAATCTACCTAACTTTGAAAATAAGCTTTTTACTGAAAAAGGTCATTAGACATGAATTGAAGATCTCGGTCAGAGCTTTCTAAATCTGTATTTTCTATAATATTAATTCAATATTTAAAGAATTTTGGAAGCTATAATATTTAACAACAGATGTTATCAAACACCACACTTTCAAAACATTTTCCCCCCAAATTGATGAAAACTTCAAAAATCCTTACACAAAATCCAAATATCGCATTTATATTGCGAACAACTTGTTATAACAGTTGTGATTTAACTTTTTGAAGTCAATTTTCAAAACTAGCAAAAGTTTCACACAAATGTTTCAGCTTCCAAAATCTTTAAATATTAGATTAATATTACTGAAAATAGAGATTTAGAGACCTGTGACCGAGATCTTCAATTTATGTCTAGTGACTTTTTTCCGTAAAAAACTTATTTTCAAAGTTAGGTAAATTTGAATGTGTCTGTTCGTTCGCTTAACGTGAAAGTTGGGTTGTTTTACCTCTGAGCAGCACTTTTTTGCACACAATGGACTAAATGGTCAGGTCACAAGGACCCCGAAGGCTCATCGATGGTTGGGAGAGGGGACCCACTGGAACAACTGTTGGGAGAACAGAGTAGACTCCTATCCGACGGACGGCGGCATTTCCAAGCCTATCGGTGTCCCCTACTGACCGTGGGCAGGGCGGGGAATTTTGCGGAGATGTATGTGTCGTTTTTCTGCTGAGGTCCTGCCATCCTCTCAGACCTTCTACTATGGCATATAAACTGACAGGCTCCTGTCAGACCTCTGTGGCAAGCAGCTGCTTGAGGGGGTATTTATATAACATGAAAGTGTCCGGACACTTTTTGCAATATAGTGTATAACTAGGTTGACTAGATTTCGATTGGCAAAAACCGGGACATTTCAGTAAGCATTCCGGTTTCAGTTTACTCGAAAAGGACACGTATTCTTGAAAGTTTAACTTCCCAGAATATTTAGCTAACCTCTGAGCGCAGTTTTTATTACACATAATTGGAAAAACGGCTAGGCCACAAGTGGACGACCAAATCTCTGAGAAGGTTGGGGGAGGGGACCCACTGGACAGGTGTTAGGAGATAGATGGTACCCTCCTGTAAAGACCATCCAACATGTTCTTTAATGCGGTGTTCTCAACGTAGGGTACGCGGTAAAAATTTTTGGGGTACGCCGTGAGAGTTCAAAAGTCGCTAGGTCCAGTAACAAAGTCGTTAAGTTGGCAACACTGTTGTGCAAAAATGTCATTTTTTGTGTTTAGCGATATATGCAATTTATGAACACAAATTTAATGTGCGTATATATATATATGTTTTATTCCCATTGTTATACTATAACTATAGTTTTATCTATCTATACAAGGGGTACGCCAGTTACATACACATTTCCAGGGGGGTGCGTGAAGCATAAAAGGTTGAGAACCACTGCTTTAAAGGGGCGGGGGTGGCTCAGTCGGTAGCGCGCCAGGCCCGTAATCTGCAGTTCACAGGACACCGATGGGCTTGGAAAGGCCGCCGTCCGTCGGATGGGACGTTAAGTCGTGGTCCCGTGTACTGGAGAGCCATACCCTGTGCACGTTAAAGAAAACGCTGGATGGCCTTGTTGGGAGACAGATGGTAGCCTATCGTCAGCTGTTCCAGTGGGTCCCCTCCCCCAACTTTCTCTGAGCCTTCGGGGTCCTTGTGACCTGTCCATTCAGCCCATGGTGTGCAAAAAAGTGCCACTCAGAGGTAAAAAACCCAAACCTTATAAAGTGTGGGTCTACCTTTCATTCTCACAACAGCATATCGCGACATGGACTCTATCAAGTGTTGGAAATGTTCAAGTGGTCTTGCAGCCCATGATTCCAGGATAGCCGTCTGTATAGTGCCAAGAGTTGGTGGTGGTAAACTTCATTGAACATTTTAGGGGTAAACTTCCTTTGGCAGAGCAGTACGCCAAGCCTCAGGATATCTGTATAACTCAGTAGACAAGTTAGTACTTCCCCCAGTACGGGGGAGAAACGATCGAGCCACAAGTGCTGACCTTGACCCCGGAGGGTCGGTAGATCTCCAGGCAGTCGAGTTGGGTTGGGTTGTTTTACCTCTGAGCGGCACTTTTTTGCACACAATGGGCTAAATGGCCAGGTCACATGGACCCCAAAGGCTCAGAGAAGGTTGGGGGAGGGGACCCACTGGAACAGCTGTTGGGAGACAGATGGTAGCCTCCCGTCAAGGCCATCCAGCGTGTTCTTTAACGTGCACAGGGTATGGCTCTCCCGCACACGGGGCCACGGCTTAACGTCCCATCCGACGGACGGCGGCCTTTCCAAGCCCATCGGTGTCCCCTACTGACCGTGGGCAGGGCGGGGAATTTTGCGGAGACAAATCTCAACGCTGACCCAGCTGGGACTCGAACCTGGGAACTACAGATTACGAGCCTGGCGCGCTACCGACTGAGCCACCCCCGCCCCCCAGGCAGTCGAGAAGCAGGCTGTTGCGGAGTTTGGTGATCGAATGCAGTGATCCACTTCATCCCATAGAAGCTCAACAGGGTTCAAATCTGGAGAGCGAGAGGTGCCATTCGAGAGTTGCGAACTCACTGGAATGCTTCTCCAACCAGTCTTTCACCAAATGAGACCAATGAGAGTTGGGTTGGGTTGTTTTACCAATATTTTTACGTGACCCCGTGTGCGGGAGAGCCATACCCTGTGCACGTTAAAGAACAAGCTGGATGGCCTTGACGGGAGGCTACCATCTGTCTCCCAACAGCTGTTCCAGTGGGTCCCCTCCCTCAACCTTCTCTGAGCCTTCGGGGTCCTTGTGACCTGGCCATTAAGCCAATGGTGTACAAAAAAGTGCCGCTCAGAGGTAGAACAACCCAACCCAACTTATAGTTTCCTTTGATGATATGGCAACCGAACTGTCTTAGATAGTTAGAAGATTTAGCCTCTTATAGATTTCTGACAGTTTGAATGAAACAGATTTTGATCCAAACCTAAAGAAATCTCCATTTTTCATGCCTTTAATTTAAAAAAAAAGTACACGAATCTTTAAGTAGTTATTATTAAGTGTTTCAAAAACTTACTTTTGGTTCCGGAAGCTAACAATCCACATATTCTCTGTTTCATCGGTCCATCCTGCAGCTCCACATAATCCGTGTAGCAATGGGGACTTTCCTGAATATCGAAATCTGGCAGCGTCAGCTTCACCTCACACACATCACTGCTATAGCGCTCAATGACGTAGTCGCAGGACTTGTAGTTGCCATATCTTGCAGGGTAATTGGGAGAAAAAATCCAGCCTTCTTTATCACGAATGGTGACGTCACAAAATACATCTAGAGGAAGAAATGAGGATTAATCTTTCAGATTATTAATCAAGCAAGCAACTAGGGAGACAACGAAATATCTACATCTGGAGCATCGAATTTTTTCAGGGGGGGGAGGAGAATTTCATGTAATAATACGCCCCGTGGCCGAGTGGTTAGCACGCTTGGCTACTGATCTAAGGGACCTGGGTTCGAACCCCGGATTTAGGCATGGATGTGTGTGTCGCTTTTCTGCTGGGGTCCTGCCATCCTCTCAGATCTCCTACTATGGCATATAAACTGACAGGCTCCTGTCAGACCTCTGTGGCAAGCAGCTGCTTGAGGGGGTATTATTTTTATTTATATTATGTTGAAGAAAGTGTCCGGACACTTCCATGTTATGTGAATGGAAAGCCACTTTCAAAGTTCCCTAACATTGAAAATAAACCTTTTATTCAAAACCTGTTGGGCGGGGGTGGCTCAGTCGGTAACGTGCCAGGCTACAGATCTGTAGTTCCCAGGTTCGAGTCCCAGGTGGTTCGGCGTTGAGATTTATCTCCGCAAAATTCCCCGCCCTGCCCACGGTCAGTAGGGGACACCGATGGACTTGACAAGGCCGCCGTCAGTCGGATGGGACGTTAAGCCGTGGCCCCGTGTGCGGGAGAGCCATACCCTGTGCACGTTAAAGAACACGCTGGATGGCCTTGACGGGAGGCTACCATCTATCTCTCAACAGTTGTTCCAATGGGTCCCTTCCCCCAACCTTCTCTGAGCCTTTGGGGTTCTTGTGACCTGGCCATTTAGTCCATGGTGTGCAAAAAAGTGCCGCTCAGAGGTAAAACAACCCAACCTAAAAACTGTTATTGGCGATAAACTGTAGATGTCACTCAAATCTCTCTCTATATATATATTTCCCCCAATATTCGTTCAATATTTAAAGAATAAATGGAAGCTGAAGCATTTATCTTCAACTTGTGAAAAAATACTTCAACAGATAGAAAAACACAACTCTTGTAGCAATTTTTTCATTATCATAAATTAA
The DNA here is from genome assembly GCA_038380435.1 of Ryuthela nishihirai. Lineage (NCBI taxonomy): Eukaryota > Metazoa > Arthropoda > Arachnida > Araneae > Heptathelidae > Ryuthela > Ryuthela nishihirai. The sequence goes on from JAWZYU010000002.1 coordinate 79,953,382, forward strand.
ATATCTGAAGTTTGTATGACGATTGTTTAACCCTTTCAGGACCATAAGGTTTCTAAGAGTAAATATTTTTATGTAACTGTTAATTTTAGTTTGTTTAGACGTAAAATAAATAAAAATCATAAGAAAAATACATAACGATGTGTAGTTTTTTTGGAATTTTATGGGAAATATTTTTCCCAATGGACTATAAAGGTAACACAAATTATAGTTAGGCTTATTATGCAATGTCTTTTATTTATTGGTTTATTAGAACAAAATGTTAACTAAAATAATACAAAATTATGAAATAAAATTACTATACAAAATAATGTGCTAATTATGATATTCTGCAAAACAATTTCTTTTGGTAGTGAGGCAAAGATGGACATTGCACATAGTACATATATTATGCGTCCTGACAGTTCTGTTTTTGTTTTCTAAACGTTCCCGTTTACGTAATTGCGTTCGGCATACGTTCTATTTTGACATTCTGTATAAAAAATGCAGATAAGGTTATAATTAATACGACAATCACCAATTTTAAAATGGGAAAAATGTTTCCCTAGTCGTGAAAGGGTTAAGATTTCATCAATTTGGAGGCAGTGTGACATGTAACAAAAGGGGTTTTATATGCCAGTGTCAATTTTCAATAATCTTCGATCCAGTGGCGCACCCGGGTGTGGGGGTGGGGGGGGGGGGGGGGGGGGGGTAAAGGAGACATGGCACCCCCCAAAGAAAAAAAACACTAGAAATTTTTTCAAAATCTTTTCCAAATAAAAATTCATTTTTTATATTTATGTTGTTTCTTCTATTTCTATACTACTTATGAATTAGCGGTCACATAAGGCGGGAATACCTTATAGCTCTCGGGAATCATGGCCGCTGTGAACACAAGGCGAACGAATCGGGCGGACCGAGCGCTATTTCGTTTGCCCGAGCCGGGGCAGCGGGCCCCTCGCCCCCCAAGATTAAATCCTGAGTGCGCCACTGCACTCCACTATAACAGGGCGGTAAATTCTTAGAGTTCAGTTCTGATAAAACTTCAAAATACGAAACGTTCTTAAATTAAATGATCAATTTCTTCACCTAAGGAAAAATGTATCGATTGTCAATAAGGATGTATTGGTTGTAAAGTACAGTCACTCAAAAAAGTATCCGAACACTATGGTTGATTATAGAATTCAGAAAAATACCTGGCAACGATTTTTTTTTTAGAAATTAGTAATTTCTGAAAAAAAATATCTGGCAACGAATTATTATTATTTTTCTTTTAGAAATTAGTATGTAAGGGACCTGGGTTCGAGCCCCGGGTAAGGCATGGTTGTGTGTGTTGTTTTTCTGCTGAGGACCTGCCATCCTCTCAGACCTTCTACTATGGCATATAAACTGACAGGCTCCTGTCAGACCTCTGTGACAAGCAGCTGCTTGAGGGGTATTTATTTTTTATTATTATTTAATCTCTAAAAAATATCTGGCAACGATTGTTTTAGAAATTAGTAATTTGTAAAAAAATATCTGGCAATGATATTTTTCAGAAATCACTAATTTCTGAAAAATATCTGTCAACGATTTTTTTAGAAATTAGTCATTTCTAAAAAATATCTGGCAACGATTTTTTTTTAGAAATTAGTGATCTGGAAACCTTCGTGTCACGTGACACGAAGGTTGCCATATCCCTAATTTTTGTTAGTGTTTCGTTTTCGTTCGTTTTCTGTTAATAATTTCGTTTTCCCGAGCCGTGACAGCGGGCCCCCTCGGCTCACTCCCCCCCCCCCAAAAAAAAAATAAAATAAAAGAATAAATACTGAGTGCGCCACTGCTTCGATCAATATTTAAATATTTAAAGAGTCATTGAAGCGGGACCATTTAACAGCAGACGATAACTCTTAGTAACATTTACAATAAACGGTCATTGAATTCTGACTACTCCAGATCATGTCATGTGAATAGGAAAGAATTTTTGAATTGTTTTAACTTCTAAAATACGCTTCTTGTGAAAAAATGTGACTTAAAATAATTTAAAGATCTCAATCAAATCTATTTTAATCTCGATTTTCAACAACATGCGTTCAATATTTAAAGGGTTATGGAAGCAGAAACATTTGGCAAGTTACTCGTTCTGCAAAAAAAATATTAACCTAATAAATTTAATACAGCGGTTATTGCCCTCGTTTTAGCTTGTTTTGAATAATTTATCAGAGCAATTAAATTGATACTGTTGCTGTTAACCCTTTCACGACTAAGGGAAACATTTTTCCCATTTTAAAATTGGTGATTGTCGTATTTAATTATAACCTTATCTGCATTTTTTTATACAGAATGTCAAAATAGAACGTATGCCGAACGCAATTACGTAAACGGGAACGTTTAGAAAACAAAAACAGAACTGTCAGGACGCATAATATATGTACTATGTGCAATGTCCATCTTTGCCTCACTACCAAAAGAAATTGCTTCGCAGAATATCATAAGTAGCACATCATTTTGTATAGTAATTTTATTTCATAATTTTGTATTATTTTAGTTAACATTTTGTTCTAATAAACCAATAAATAAAAGACATTGCATAATAAGCCTAACTATAATTTGTGTTACCTTTATAGTCCATTGGGAAAAATATTTCCCATAAAATTCCAAAAAAACTACACATTGTTATGTATTTTTCTTATGATTTTTATTTATTTTACGTCTAAACAAACTAAAATTAACAGTTACATAAAAATATTTACTCTTAGAAACCTTATGGTCCTGAAAAGGTTAAAACATTCCAAGTTCTCTAACTCTGTAAACAATTTATTGAAAAGCGAGATTTAAATACACAGGGGAGCAAATTGCTCCCTACGCTTTCTTCCCCCGTAAAAAGGGGATTATGCGTCAAATGAAAGCTTGTGACACGGAGAGCATCACAGGTTACAAATCCTCCCCCCACCCCCTCTAAAAAAAGAAGAAAATATTATTTGAAGGATTGTTCTACTCAGAGCCGGATCTAGGGGGGGGGGAGCAAAGTGGCCTTGAGCTCTATCCCCTTTCAGAATGCTAATAAAGATAAAAGAGGCCAAAAATTACTTAACTTATTTATATTTCATGTATCTTTCAAGCATCCCAGCTGGGTCAGCGTTGAGACTTATCTCCGCAAAATTCTCTGCCCTGCCCACGGTCAGTAGGGGACACCGTTGGGCTAGGAAAGACCGCCGTCCGTCGGATGGGACGTTAAGCTGTGGCCCCGTGTGCGGGAGATACATGCCCTACGCACGTTAAAGAACACGCTGGATGGACTTGATGGGAAGCGACCATCTGTCTCCCAACAGCTGTTCCAGTGGGTCTCCTCCCCAACCTTCTCTGAGCCTTCGGGGTTCTTGTGACCTGGCCATTTAGCCCATGGTGTGCAAAAAAGTGCCGCTCAGAGGTAAAACCAACCCAACTTGAACTCTAAATCAATATTTCTCTCTTGATATTCTCACACAAGAATTAGATATATAAGCTGAACTTAAAGAGACCGGATGGACAAGAACAAGTGATATTATTAGAGTTAAATTTCTCTTTTTAGGCTGTGGTTGATGGAAAGCATAGGCATGGCATATTGTTATTATTCAACAAGAATGCCAGTGATGTTCTTTTTGTTATACTTTCATGTTATATCTCCGCAAAATTCCCTGCCCTGCCAATGGTCAGTAAGGGACACCGATGGGCTTTGAAAGGCCGCCGTCCCTCGGATGGGACGTTAAGCCGTGGCCCCGTGTGCGGGAGAGCCATACCCTGTGCACATTAAAGAACACGCTGGATGGACTTGATGGTAGGCGACCATCTGTCTCCTAACATCTGTTCCAGTGGGTCCCCTCCCCCAACCTTCTCTGAACCTTCGGGGTCCATGTGACCTTCGAGCCATTTAGCCCATGGTGTGCAAAAAGTGCCGCTCAGAGGTAAAACAACCAACCAACCAAATCTTTCAAGCAATTTTTTAAAGACCTGTAAAACAGAGGGCGGCGAAACCTTATACTGCAATCAACATTCAGCCTCTTGGCCTCATGTTTACATTTTTCTGCCTTAATTTTATTACTTTCCCACCGCCAGACCCTCGATTTGCTTTTCTAGATCAGGACCTGCTGAAGTGGTGAATGTTGTCGTTCATAAAAAAAAACCCTCCCCGCTTTTTTTCCTCCCTAAAAAAAAAATAGGATAGGTGATGAAAGTTATTATATCTTTAGAACACAAAGGCCCACATTTACGAATTAATTGTCATGTGAATGGTCATATGAGGACTGACATTACCCCCCCCACCACCACCACCACCACCACCACACACACACATATTCTCCCCTCCTCCAAAAGAAAACAAGAAATTTCCCGGGGATCGACTTTGAGAAGTTATATCTCAAATCATGTCGTTCCATGGCCGAGTGGTTAGCACGCTTGGCTACTAATCTAAGGGACCTGGGTTCGAGCCCCGGGTAAGGCATGGATGTATGTGTTGTTTTTCTGCTGAGGTCCTGCCATCCTCACAGACCTTCTTCTATGGCATATTAACTGACAGACTCCTGTCAGACCTCTGTTGCAAGAGGGGGGGGGGGGGGGGGGGCTCAATCGGTAGCGCGCCAGACTCGTAATCTGCAGTTCTCAGGTTCGAGTCCCAGCTGGGTCAGCGTTGAGATTTCTCTCCGCAAAAATTCCCCGCCCTGCCCACGATCAGTAGGGGACACCGATGAGCTTGGAAAGGCCGCCGTCCGTCGGATGGAACGTTAAGCCGTGGCCCCGTGTGCGGGGAGAGCCATACTCTGTGCACGTTAAAGAACACGCTGGATGGCCTTGACGAGAGACTACCATCTGCTCCCAACAGCTGTTCCAGTGGGTCCCCTTCCCCCCACCTTCTCTGAGCCTTTGGGGTCAATGTGACCTGGCCATTTTGCCCATTGGTGTGCAAAAAAAGTGCCTCTCAGAAGTAAAACAACCCAACCCTGTTGCAAGCAGCTGCTTGAGGGGATATTTATTTATTCCTTTTGTTATATCTCAAATTAAAGCTTGTGACGTTTTCAATGTCGTGGGCTCCTTCAAAAGGGTTGGGTTGTTTTACCTCTGAGCGGCACTTTTTTGCACACCATGGGCTAAATGGCCAGGTCACATGGACCCCGTAGGCTCAGAGAAGGTTGGGGGAGGGGACCCACTGGAACAGCTGTTGGAAGACAGATGGTAGCCTCCCGTCAAGGCCATCCAGCCTGTTCTTTAACGTGCACAGAGTATGGCTCTCCCCGCACACGGGCCACGGCTTAACGTTCCATCCGACGGACGGCGGCCTTTCCAAGCCCATCGGTGTCCCCTACTGACCGTGGGCAGGGCGGGGAATTTTTGCGGAAATAAATCTCAACGCTGACCCAGCTGGGACTCGAATCTGGGAACTACAGATTACGAGCCTGGCGCGCTACTCCTTCAAAAGTGACACCAAATAAAGGGAAGAAAAAATATGGTCCTTCTTTATGAGTCTTATGTTTATGATTTGCTGGCTCCGCAAGATTTATCAAAGGAGGAACAATTGCATTTCACAGGTGAATGAAACAATTTTAACTTAGATCGTTAGGTCAATTATTTATGACTGTATATATATGACTGAAAAATCCATATAGCAAATGAACGTTTCTAAAGAGAGGTGTTTTTAGTAAGAAAGGAAACTACAAATAGAAAAAAATTATCTTCTTATATGCACCTGAAGAAGCAAAAAAAAAAGCTTAAAATATATCGATGGTGCATAGGGACGCCCCCCGAAAATCATTTTTAATATTTCCTGTCTGGTAGAATATTTTAGTAATGAGAAACCCTACTCAAGTCGTATTCTCCGACCCCCCCCCCCCCAAAAAAAAAATAAATAAATAAATAAAATAATAATAATAATAATTTTTAATATTTTCTGTTTTTCTGTCTGGTGGAATATTTTAGTAATAGGAAACCCTATTCCTTAAATCCTATTCTCCGACCCCCCAATCATTTTTAATATTTTAGTAACGAGAAAGCCTACTCAAGTCGTATTCTCCAAACCCCAAAAAATAATAAATAAATAAATAAAATAATAATAATTTTTAATATTTCCTGTCTGGTGGAATATTTTAGTAATAGGAAACCCTACTCCTCATATCCTATTCTCCGACCCCCCACAATCATTTTTAATATTTTAGTAATGGGAAACCCTACTCAAGTCGTATTCTCCGACCGACCGACCTCCCCCCACCCTCCAAAAAAATAATTTTTAATATTTCCTAAAGCAAAATGTCTTTTTAATAATACCTAGGTGGTGGTGAGGGGGTGGAATATTTTAGTAATAGGAAACCCTACTCCTTAAATCCTATTCTCCGACCCCCCCCCCTCCCAAATCATTTTTAATATTTTAGTAATGGGAAACCCTACTCAAGTCGTATTCTCCGACCCCCTCCCCACCACCACCGAAACTAAATTCTCCGACCACCAGAAACACTGAATCTGACACTAAATCCTGAGTAATAAGAAGAATGCCGCCGATTTATCTACGCAACATATTGCCAGCGCCCTATCTTCCTTTGAAGTGAATACGAATTTAGCAACTGATTGCACCATCGATTGTTTTTGGTTTATTTTTTACTTAGGACACATATTGGAATTTAGTAAGTATTTTAATTTATTTATAGTACCAGAAAGGGGAAAAATTCGTAAGCATATACTCCAATAAAAATAGTGCACAATTAATGAAATAAATTTAGTATTACTTTACTTCAATGATAGAACTCGTGCAATAACATTCATAGGTAATTCCAAACCCTGTTTAACAGAAATAAAAATTCAGCCCCAAAAATAATGCACGAGATTAAACGTTAGACGTTTATCAAAAGCTGATTAGAATGCCCATATTATAAACAATATGAGAAAATAATTCAGTAGTCAATATTTTCGTGTTTACTGAAATATGTAGCCATGTTAAAAATAATGTTGAATTGTTACATGCGACTAAAGCAAAATGTCTTAATAATTTTATTTTAAGTAAGATATTTAACACTAACAGTCATAAGTAATTGACATCAGTTAAAATTGCTTTATTCACCTGTGAAATGTAATTGTTCCTCCTTTGATAAATCTTGCGGAGCAAACAAATCCACAGCACGGCAACACCATTCCCAAAGCTTTCTTTCCATCAGTCACGTGATACCACAGCTTTCGATGTTGGGCGTTGAAACGTCATGAGCTTATATCTGATATCTTGAATTAATTTTTAGAGCTCCAAGCGTAGGGCTTATATCTCGAAGTCTAAAATAGTGCCTGATTGGCAATAACAAAGTTAAAACACATCAACTCCAAAGGGCCAACAAGGGCAAAACAAATTTCCTATAAAAAGTACAACTAAAAGTTAAACAGGCGAGTGTCAAACACCATAATCTTAGGACTCTTGAATTGGTTTAAAACCAAGGGAATCTTTGACGTCATGAGCATACTCCGTCTACTCTATTTACTGTCTAAGATTACTACCTCCGTGGCCAGATCTCTGTTTTATGAAATTAGAAAGCTTCAGTTTTGTTACCAGATCCATGCAATAATAATAATATTTTTTTTTTATTTTAGCAATTTTATTTTATTAATATGTCACAAAAGAGTTAAAACCAATGAGATAGAATACATAGAGTGAGCAACCACTCATAGTGAGCAGCGCCCCCCAGTCTGAAGCTAAAGTAAACTCATTAATGCCCACCCTTTACATGGCCGTCAGCATGTAAAGCAGGCGTGTCCAACCCGCAGCCCTGGACAGCTAGTAATGCGGTCCACAAAATCGTAAAGTTTACGTGTTTACGACATAGGTTTCAACATGATTATGTGATTTTCAGCGAGTTTTTGATATCCTACTAGTTTTATGTTGCCCTTTTTTAATTTTATAATAAAAAATATAAGAAAATAAATGAAGTTTTATTATTCATATACATTAACTATATTATATATTTTATGAGCGGCCCAAAACAATTCATCTTCACTCAATGTGGCCCAGGGAAGTCAAAGGTTGGACACGCCTGATGTAAAGTATAGGTAATCATGTAGCAAGGGCCTTTGCTTAGTATTCTGTGAACATCTATATAATAAAAGATGTCTGTCTGTGGCAGCCATAACTCATCGGGAAATCAACGTATACGCTCCAAATTTTCAGAGAATGTTTCAATTTGTGGTCCGGATTGCAGAGCCAAATTTCAGGTCGAAACCTCAAACGGGGAGCTTGCTACAAGCAAAAATATTTACCATGCTATTCCTACGGGAAACGAGAATCACTGCCAAATTTACTGTTGCCATTTACTGCTCCCTAACTGTGAAGGTAAAGTGTTAAAATAGCATTTAAATTAATGCCGTTGCCAGATTCCCCACATTTTCAAAGACATTATTAAGGCGTTCCATTGCAGCTAGGGACCTGATTTCCTAACCGAACATGGGGTCGGGCAGAGGAACCCGCCTACGAAATTTGGGACCTTTCGGTGAAATACGTCGGGAATTACAGAATGACAAAATCTGAAGAAATAAATATCTCGATCGTTTGTCACGGGCTCTGAGAGCGCGCGCAGAGTCAGCAATGATCTTTGGAACACCGGGAAATTCTTCGTATCCAAACCTGTGATAAAATGTCGGGGGGTTGGGGGGGGGGATATACTCACAAAACTAAAATTTAGTGCAGGAAACAACAGGATATGCAGATTAAAAGTGAGACACTAGCTGTCACAATTTGTGTAGAAACGAAGCCACGGGCCTTGTGAGAACCTGATTTTTAAACCAATCACCGGGACACAAGGGGGACACTGTGCAGGAAATTTGGACCGTGCGAACGAATATCACGGGAGCCATAGAGTGGGAAAATCTGTAATAACGGAAATAAAATCTCGATAGCTTACGCAGAAACTAAGCCACGGGCTATAAGGAGTGCTCGCTGACGTCAACAACGATCCGGGCAAATTTCTTCCAAAATTTACCTTTAATGCTGTGTTCTTAAAAAATTTACCTTTAATGCAATGAAAATAAAAATATACAGACTAAAAGTGACACCCAGGCAGCGCCGGGAACGTTCAGCTAGTGTTTTAAAAAACAAAGGAGTTTCTATTTTCATTAAATTGTAGTATCAAACAAAACATTTACTTTCAAAAAAGTCTGGAAATAACTCGATCTTTTAACTGATAGTTTTTCTTTTTTCTTTTTATTAAATACAATATTTTTATAGGCTATTAAAGGTTCAACTAATATGACTGATTGGATTTTATCCTTAGAACGAAAACTAAACGTAATTAAAAAAAAAAACACGTTTAACTACTTAGGCTTAGTGCGTTAATGCCCATACTTAACATTACGGCGGCCATGTAAAGGGTAGGCAAAACGTCGTTCAAATTACTTCAACTTTTGGAACCGATTGAGCATTTTATCTTCTTTACCTAGTTGGTTAAAATAGGGCTTAGCGAGTTGAGACAACAATATCATGAGGGAATGACAGCGTTATAGCGAACTATCACTCAGAAAATCGCGATATAATGAGGGATTACTGTATTTTTATTTTCAGGAATTTATCTAAAACTGATTTATACAATTTTCTGATGAACCTTTTTGACGATTTGGATACCATTCTTGAGATATTCCGTTTCATTAAGATTCGTCTAGTAATTTTGGAATTTATATTTTTTTAAACTTTTTCTTTAATATTAACGTATTTTTGCATCTTTAAACGTTTCAGAAACAATTTTTTTTACTGGTAAAAAAAAAGAACAAAAAGAAAAAAAAAGAACAAAAAGAACATAAAAGAAAATAAAAGTATCAGAATAAAAAAAGAGAACACGTTCTCTTTAAAAAGAGACTTTCTCGCCACCCTGATCAACGTAGCCTTCGGTTCAGGAGGGCTAGAACTCGAAATTTTGAGCCTCAACTCCTCTCTAATACATACCCAAAGTTTCAAATACTATGACATAATATTATTTAAATCTATTTACTGTTTTATTTACTTCTTATTTTCTATTTATTTCTTCAGGGTTAGAAAAAATACATAAGAAGTTTAATAACATAGGCTCTTACCTCTTCTACGCCTATTTCTGGCAACTTCATTCTGAAATTTAAAAGGTGCTATGAATTAAGAGGTATTCTCTGAAACGGAAAAATGTTAAAGATTAACAAACTTTATGAGAAATTATGCCAAGATTTAAGAAGGGTATTTTCAGTTTTTTCTGATCTTCAGATAGGTTAATCTTGTATTGCGTATTACTTTAACCATTTTCTAAAAAAACTTTGCTTTTCCACGTAACATCAAGTACAGCACTGAGGATTCACCCCCCCCCCCCCTTACTTCCTTTTGATATGCATTTTTTTGTGTGAAAAATCATCATATTTCGCTCACTTTATCTAAAATTTATTCAATATGTATACTAGAAATGAGTTCGGGGTCGGGCTGAACCAAAAATTAAATTTCTAATATTTCTCGTAATTGTCAAAAAATTAGCAAAAGATCAATTTTCAATTATATAAATGTTATTTATTTATGAGCTTGCTATGAACATGATTCTTTTATGTTAGTTCTTTCTAGATAGGAGTGGGTGGAGGTTGGCTCAGTCAGTAGCGTTCCAAGCACGTAATTTGCAGTTTCTAGTTCGAATCCCGTCTGTAGGGGACACGGTTGGGCTTGGAATAGCTGCCGTCCATCGAATGGAACGTTAACCCGTGGGACCGTGTGCAGGAAACACGCTGGACGGCCTTAATGGGAGGCTTCCATCTGTCTACTATCAGCTGTTCAGTCCTCAAACTCTGAGCCCTTGGGTTCCTTGTGACCAGGCCGTTTTTCCCATTATGTGCAAAAAAGTGCCGCTTAGGAGTATTTTCTTTTTATCATCGATTTTCTCTTTCTGCATTGACAGGATTACTTTTTCTTCACAAAATGAAACAGTTTCTTAACCGAACGCATGTGTTATCAAGCGTAAAATAAAAACATGCAAGAAGGTGGCGTCTGCTTCACTACGTCCTTTCTCAAAGACGACAATGCTAAGGTCACGGTGTATGGAACTGGCAGCATCTACAGAGTCTTTTTCTCTCGCCAGCAAATGAACTGTTTTCCCACTTTCGTGTGTCACGCTGGCTGGAGCCAACTTTCTCGGTTTTCCTACCCACATTAGTCCTGGTGAAAAGTGTTCTGTAAAGACAAGGTCAGCTTTACATTCCGACATTTTAGCAGTCATGCGAAAACAGAAGAGAGAAGAGCTAATGTGATGCTGCACATGCAATAATCTTCCGAACCAAAATTTTCTGTTGGACTCAACTAGCCAATTTTTGTGTTTTACCTATATCTGTCTGAGCAGATGCTGATATATTATGCCATTAAAAACAAATTGTTAACAAGTTTCTGTTCAATATTTTAAATCTGTCTTTACATTGACTAATTTTTCGCAATTTTCAAAAATACTCCTTATAACCTTTTAAAAAAAAAAATTGGTCAAATAGGGTTTGGAGTGATAACCTAGAAATGAATAGGCGCTGATTGATTTTTTAGTACATATATATATTTTACCGCGTTTGTCAAGAGTTTTTAAGCCCACTAACAGTGACCGAGTGGTTAACGTGCTTGGCTACTGATCTAAGGGACCTGGATTCGAGCCTATTAAGGATAACGGAGGCCAAAAAATTATTAAATTTGGGCATATTTCAAGCATTTTTCGTCAAATTTTTTAAAGACCTCTGAAGCGGAGAGGAAAACGTTATACTGCAATGGAAACCCAATCTCTTGCCCCCCCCCCCCCTCTTAATTTTTCCTATATCCTGGTCTGGTATGTATGTATGTACAGTATGTATGATGGCCCATAACTTTATTTTTCAAAGCTTTCAAGTTTTCAAAAATTTCTCAAAATATTTTCTTAAAAATTTCGGTTATCAAATATCTAACAGTAAAAGAATATATCGCTTAACGTTCAATATACAAGCATATAAATATAATATTTTAATCCAAATGATTCTAATCTAAATCATATCCAGAAGATAAAGCTAATTTTCAATTAGATGACGTCTAAAAGAAAACATAACTAGCATATATGTATAAGAATTAAAAAATATATCAACTAAAATAATACTAGATTGCCTTTCACATTCTAATGGAACTTCAAAGAACGTTAACGTTGCAGAAAAACGAATAGATATAAAATATAATTCGCACTGAAATTAATAATATTTTTAAATGTAAAACATAAATGAAAAAATGTGAAAATATTAAGAAATGTTTGCCACCCAAATGAAATAAAAAACTTCTTTATACTAAATTTCTTTAAGTTTTACTTTTTGGGATCAAAATGTTTTATTTTTGAACTACAGAAGGAGCATATGGAAAAGGGGGGGGGGGGGGGAATTACGTTCCTGGGAGTCAGCAGAAAATGAAAGAGGTTGGGCAGCTACTCATAAGGTTCGCTAACATCGCTAGATGGCCTACAATAGACATGCGTGTAAGTTGTTTATCTTAGTGCTACAATAGACATGCATGTAAGTTGTTTATCTGTGTGAGATAGTTAATCTGTGATTTGCCAAAAGTGATTTGTTATCCTTCTCGTTTTTATTGGTTCAGCCCCGCACATTTGAATAATAACTAGTGTCTACATTAAGAAAGCCGAAATGAAAACTTTTTTCAACTACAATAATAGGAATAAGTAAACGTTCAGGTCAAGAGGTATTTGGTATCTGTTCTTTCTTAGCGCATCTTACAAAATGAGCAAAACAGACAGTTGTGTAGAGCGGAAATATGGCCCAAAGCCTCGCTTTGTTGAATTGCACCACTCTTAGCACGCTCACTCCTACGGCAGCTATGCAGTAAATTGTTCAGATATTATTGCTCGCTTTGTGTTTGAGAATGGCAACCGAGGTTAGGAAACTTCGTAAAGGTTGGTTTAACTTTCACTTGTCTCTCGTTAGCAAAAAGGTGCCGCATAACAAATGCGCTGACAACAAAGCATACTTGGGTAATAAAAATTTATCTCATGAATTGTATTGTATGGAAGAGGACCTAATCATAGGAGTAATAAAATAATTCCTAATATTCATTTTTCTATGAAATTGAATTATTCATGAATTCTACTGAAAAGTCTATTAACGTTTTTTAGATCTATTCAAACTTCACCTGTCAAGCACACAACAAAGGGGAGGTGAGGATTCCCTCAATTCCTCACTTCTGCCTTTGCAAATTCAAGCACGCTAAAATGTTTAAAACATTATGCTTAAGCAACTTATTTTTGTGTCTATTGAATTTCTTTAATTTTATTTTTATTCCATTAAACATAACTGCAAACATTTTCAAAAGTAAATAAAAAAAAAATATTGTGAACGTTTTTCTCCCTTCTAACGTTACCAGCATATAACTTCCTATCCTCGAATAGAGAGTAAAAATAGGCTATATTTTTCACTACGTTCCTACAGCTTATAATTCTTAACACTATGCCCTATTTAATGCTCCCCCCACACTAATAGAAAACCTAACAAAATGTGCATCTATTTTAGTGCAGTTTCTCAAATTTTATGCCCCTTCCCCCTCCGGAAAAAAATAAAAAGATTTCTGAGGCCGTTAGAATCTGAAAAATCTGGAATGACAGTGGTAGATACACTATGAAACAAATTCTAATATTCATGCATTTTATATAATTTAGTGTATTTATTAATATCATGAGATTTAATTTCAACGCGGTATTTACAATGACGAATGAACAGGCTCATGAAATAAAAATGACACTGCTTTCACCATTCGTTTAAAAAATATCTATTTCTGTTAATATTCATTAAATAGAGTTGGAATTGTAGTTAACCAGTAGTGAACCCTAAAAGTACTTTTGTAACCAGCAAAATTTTTTAACAAAAAGAAACATTTTGCTACCTAAAAATATATGAAATCATGTGAAAGGGTAAATAAAATTATATAAATGTAATCTTGCGAAATTTTTTTACTATTTTCTGTTGCGAAAAAGTACGAAATTCAAGAAAGTGCAATGTACTTTTCCGCTTGAAAATTTAATCTGTAGACCTAGTCTAAAAGATTTTTTTAAATTTGACTTTATTATATCAGTCACGCAGCATACTTCATTCTTTTTCAAACGTTTAAGATATTTCTTTTATGTATCTGGCATTGTTACTTGTTTGATATTTTGGAATTGTAAAGTGTTATGGCGTAAGTCGAATAAAGGCGGTTGTTTGCAACTCTAAAGAGACAAATATGGGAAGATATTACCGCAAGTGGAGATCAAGAAGGGGTTGGTCTGGCAAAGTAAGTGTTAAGGAAACAAGTAACCGATTTTTACAATAGTTATTAAATGTCATAAAAGTTGTGAAGTGAAACATGATTTGTCTTCCAGTAGGTTCTACTGGGCGTATAACTTGAACTTCCCGCCTTTAAAATGATTTAACCAAGCGTTTCTTTCACACTAAAACGAAGTTCATTACCCTTAAATATCATTCAACCGGAAGTTTTACTGCAAGAGAGAAGATATAAGAAGAAATGGTGGTTAATAAACAAATAACTTTCACCACAGTCCTTTAATATGACATCTTCAGAATGATTAGTTTTGGGCTTGTGATTTTGAATACCTTTATGTTTTTACAAGATTCTTAATTTTTAAAATTAATGTTTTGGTTTTGTTTAGCCGAAATACTGGTAATATAAAATTAGGTTAGTTTATTGGTTAGTCAAACTGGATGCATCAAGATCGCATTTAAATAAAGTATTTTGAGCAATCCGCCAAAATTTGGAACCTTTTTAATTTATGAATTTTAATAACTCATTTGAAGTCTGTTTAAAAGAAACTGAATTTGAGAACGAATTATATAGGATAGATTTAAAGTTTTAAAAATAAATAAAAAAAAATTTATGTCTCTACTAGTTCAGCCATTATACATATTTACTAAATCTAGTAATTATTTACTGTATGATCCTCACACTTATTAAAGGGTTTGGGAGAGCGAATTATGTTTACTTGTCGTAAGGAACTATTTTGTTCCGGAGTACTACTGTTTAATGTTAAGTCTATGATAATTCGGTCGAAGGGTATGGATATAAAGAAAAAGAATTGTGGGTTTGGTTTTGAGAGTATAAGTAAATGGAACTACTTTTGTAGAAAAAGAAACAATCGATGCTTCTGGCATGTACTATAAATAATTACTAGTGTCTATTTTTGTTTTCATGTGCAAAGTGCTAATATTGCATATTTTTGGCATGCAAATTGTATTATCTTTGGAAATTGAACTACAGATAAATAAGAATAAATGAGCATCAACTTCATTGTTTTAAATTGCAATGATGTAATTCTAAGGAAATAGCAGTACTTATCGGTGATCTCCGGTCACATTTTCTTGGCGACTTTTTTTGGAAAAAAGTGGCAGTTTTTGATGGGGTCAGGAAGGTTAATGAGTAATTTAGGGGTGGGTTATTTGAGCTATAGGATTTTTTTTTGTTGTTGTCTCTGATGAGATTATTTAGTTTTGGGAGCTTTTTTATAATTCGGTTACTCCGGTCACATTTTCTTGGCGGAGAAAAATAAATACCAAAGTAAACCAAGAACATCATCGACAGTGCATCGCCGACCGGCATTATAAAAAAGCCCCCAAAACTAAATAATCTCATTGGAGACAACACATACCAAAAAGCATGAACATCGGTAACCGTGCACTGCCGACCAAATTATAAAAAAGCCATCATTCGTGTTCAGCACTTTGAAATCTTTAAGAAATGGCTACTTTTATCTCAGAGGCATGACTTTTATGAAAATTTGTTGCCCAGTATTATCTGAGTGAGGAAATTTCGTTTTTTGGTTTAGGAACTTCTGACGTGGGGAGGATCATACAGTACCTCCGAAATATGAACATTTCTTTCCTTCCCCAAAAGAGAGGGATGGGTTGGGTTGTTTTACCTCTGAGCGGCACTTTTTTGCACACCATGGGCTAAATGGCCAGGTCACAAGGACCCCGAAGGCTCGGAGAAGGTTGGGGGAGAGGACCCTCTGGAACACCTGTTAGGGAGACAGATGGTCGCCTCCCGTCAAGGCCATCCAGCGTGTTCTTTAACGTGCACAGGGTATGGCTCTCCCACACATAGTCCACGGCTTAACGTTCCATCCGACGGACGGCGGCCTTTCCAAGCCCATCGGTGTCCCCTACTGACCTGGGCAGGGTGGGGAGTTTTGCGGAGATAAGTCTCAACGCTGACCCAGCTAGGACTCGAACCTGGGAACTACAGATTACGAGGCTGGCACGCACCGACTATGCCACCCCTACCCCAAAAGAGAGGGAGAAAAATTAAACCAGAGGGATTGATCATAATTGTTTTTATGCCAAATGAAAGCTTGTGACGTGGGGAGTGCTATCTACTCTATATTCTGAAGAATTTAAGACCCGAGCGACGCCAGGAAAATCTAGTTTTCTATATGTTTAACCTATGAAGGGCGTTCATAAAGTTCTTGACACGTATCTGTAGGTTTGCACTCTTCTTCCGAAGTTAACGAGGTACGACTTTTTTGAAAGCTTATCTAAACTTGTCATTACGTCTTAAAAACAAGGATCGTATCATCATTTCTCTCTTTGCTAGCAACGCATAAAATTCGTTCTGCGAAATCTGTGCGTTCTTACTATGGGGCCTACTAAAAAAGAGGATAGATTTTTACATTTTCACAAGACTGCAGTATTGGGACGACGCGAAAAAAATTCATGCCGATTTATTACAAGTATATAGGGATCATGCCTGTTCATATTATAATGTTACGGGATGGATGCGCAAGTTCAGAAAAGGACAGGAGCTTCAAATACCTCCCTCATGCAAAAAGAACGAAGGGGGCCGAAAGCTCTGTGCCAAATAGGTACCCCACAAACTGACAAAACAGCAAAAAAAGGACTAGAGTCGACTCATGCAAGGGTTAGGTTGTTTTACTTGTGAGCGGCACTTTTTTTGCGCACAATGGGCTAAATGGTCAGGTCACAAGGATCTTCAGGGCTCACAGAAGGTTGGGGGAGGGGACCTACTGGACAGATATTGGGAGGCAGATGGTAGCCTTCCGTCGAGGCCATTTAGTGTATTCTTTAACATGCACAGGGTACGGCTCTCCTGCGCATGAGGTCTCAGCTTAACATCCCATCCAATGGACGGTGGGCCTTTCCAAGCCATCAATGTCCCATACTGACAGGGCATGGCAGGGAATTTTGAGAAGATAAATTTCAATGCTGTTCCAGCGGGACTCGCACCTGAATACTGCAAATTACGAGCCTTGCGAGCTACTGACTGAGCCATCCCCTCCCCACTCATGCAACGAGATGCTTTCAGTGTTTGAATCTATCTGGCCCTAAATGTTTAACAGAGGTGTGGATTTATTACCATGCAACTCCCATCCCAGAAAGATCGACAATTATGTTTTAGTTGCGGAAGATCAACCGCGTCCACATATCCACCGATAAGACTCTCGCTCAAGGAAGAGAATGTTCACATTTCTTTTTCTGCAATTCCCAAGGAGTGGTAGCCGTGGACACCTTACCTGAAAAAAAAAAGATTATAAATATCCAATACTACACCAATACTATTTTGCCCAAAATGGTTAAGGAGATGCAGGAGCATGCCAACAACAAGCCTGTCAAGGGTTCTTCATAACAATTCCAGTGCTAAAAAACCCAGCACGTTACGGCCTATCTGGAGCAGGAAGAAAATCAAACACCTACCCCATTGTGCATATTCGTCCGATCTTGCACCATGCGAATTTTGGTTGTTTCCAAAAAAAATATTTATTTTATAAAATTTTAAATTAATTTTAAAATATTTTATTTTTAAAAGGAACTTGCTGGGAAACGTTTTTTAAGGATGCAAGACCTTGTACAATGCGTTCATTCAGAGTTGCGGAGAGCATACCCCAACAGGAGTACCACCAGGATGTTCCAGAATTCGCGTAGACGTCTGCAACTTTGCATATATGCTGCAGGGGAGTACTTTGAAGGACAGTAGACGTTTTGTTGAGTTAAGTGTAATGGTGTTTATTGTGCAGATGCATGTCATAAACTTTTTGAAAGCCCCTCATAAATGTAATATAATGTTACTGATAGCTTGCATGTTTATGAATCCGATCCTTATATGCAGTTGAATGAATCAGTGAGTGTTTCATCCGTATTAAAATGGGAACGTCTTTAAGTAATATTCCCTGCTGTATATTATACATTGACCCAGGAACGTTATACGGGCTCTCGGCACCCCAGCTGCGACAATTGGGAGGTGATGAGTCCCAAAGTGAAAAATAATAAGTTAAAAAAAGCACTAATAAATACTATTAAATTAATAAAACTGATGTAATTAAAATAATAATTTAGTATAATTACTGATGTCATTAAAGAGTTTGGAGGAATCGAAGAAAACTATAGATTGGTGTGTTTTCGACAGGTAAAAGTAAATACGAAAAACGATTTTAGGAATAATGATTAATTATGAAATTGACCTTTTCGTAACATAATTTATTGGGCCAACCCACTGTTGCCTAATGTTAAATTTATGGAGGTGTCAGTTGGTCGAGGCTCACGAAGATATTGAAATCATGTTGTGGCGTATAAACATTACAGATAGGTAGGTGTGAGCCTGAAGTGGGTTTTACATGATTAGATTTTTTAGCCCTTGGAGCTCTTTCAAAGTGCGGATCTGAAGTGCATTTTTTAAGTTTTTTCATTGTTGGTTTGTGTTATATTTCCTTTTATGATGTTACAAAATGAAAATTTTTTGGGACTATTTTATTGCGAGAGAATATATTTGATAAATATGATATGTAAAGTAACACATTGATAAATTTGATATATGGATTGATAGATTTGTCATACGTTACTATACAGTAAGGTTGACGTTTTCGTAGACAGCCAACTGGGCAAATTTCCGAAAACACTGTGACGAGATTATGAAAGATTTTTTATTCCACACTTGGCAATTATTTAGAATTGGGCACTCATGTTATTGAGTGGGTTTACGGGAGTTGAAAAATCAATCCATACAACCAGGTTGCTGGATGTATGGAATTATTAATGGTTGCTGGATGTATGGACTAATTGGAATTATAGATATAATTCCAATTAGTCCAATTAGATATAATTTCGCCCTCCTCTAGCGAGTTCACCGCTAGAGTTTCCTTTTTAGTTACAAAGTTATTAATGGTAAAAAAAATTAATAATGACAATGAATAATATTACATACATAATTTCCTTATTATTGCTTAAAAGAAATTGCCTTCTCCCATAGATTGATGTATTTTTCTTGTTCTAAATAAATTGCGTAATTTTGTTTTGAAAAATAAAGTAAAAAATTATGTAACGCTAGTTTCATTCTAAGGTAGATCCTATATATACATTTCTTGGCAATAGAAAGATGTGGATTCAAATTTGAAATAAAAGCTCTTTTGATTGGGTTAATTTTGAACTTTTTCTACATTTAAAATTCTTCGTATTTTTTTAATATTTTCGTAAAATAATTTAGACATTTTTTATAAAGATACATATATGACAAAAAAATTGAAAAACTGACATCAACTTTGATGGATATGAGATGCTTGAAATAGAATGCAGTTAGTTGTTTCCCACCTTTAGCATCTTCTAAAAGTGGAAATTCAAATTACTGGATGATTGGGAAAATGCAAATAGTAACATTTTATTAGTACCTATAAAATGTAAAAATAATATTTCATTTATCTCTTAAAGAAATACATTGTTTTCGAAGAAAAAAACTAATGGCCTTTCTTGGAATAAGGAGGCAAATTATTGCTGCCAACCTAAACCTCTTCTCCACCACCAAAATTCAAATATTTTTCATAAGTAGATCATTTGTAATATTAGTTCAAAGTTTTGGACATTTTCCATTTAGAGGGCACTATTAAAGCTATCTGGATAATCCGAAAGTGCGAATCCTAACATTTTATCAATACTTATCAAAATCAAAAATAATTTTCAGTTTATCTCTAAAAAAATAACGTATGTAAAAACCACGTAGAGGAATTATTAGAAGACAAAAAGGTTTCTAGTAAAGTAGAACGCTTTTTATCTGGATTCCTCTAATCCGACATTCCGTTTTATGCAAAAATCGAAAAATCAATTAAATCTATTATTAAAAAAAATGTTTAATTGTTTCTGGTACAATTTTTTTTCTTGGGTGTAATTTCAGTGAGCTCATTACTGCTTAAATATAAACATCGGCGGGTTTTAGGGAATAATCCCTAAGGTGGGTAACGGAATTTTGAAACCATAAGAATAATCGAGGCATACACCCAACAATTGGCAGCTATGCTGCATACAAAGTCCCTCTTTCTCCACCCTCATTGCACAAAATTCTAGGAAAAAATTTATTTTTGTATATGATTTCCCATTTTTAAAAAAGTCAATTGAAATATTCTGGCGAAAAAAATTAGTGTAAAAATTCAATTTACTATTAAAAATATATAAAAATTGTTTAATGTTAATTAAAAATTTTAACCTTGCAGTGTTTATTTCAAGGACTCTAGTTTTATCAAGGATCACTTCCCCTAACCTTAATTTTACATCGTACAGTAATCCTTCGCGTGTTAAATCAGGAATGTATTTCACGAGGAATTAATGTATATATTAAGTAAAATACTACTTACGTGAAGAAAGGTTTGATTATGCTGTGTAGAAAAGCTTCCAGCGAGCCATAAATTCGCAGCTGATCCCAGCGAAAGAAACACTAAGATCTCATTTGCCAACATTATGGAAGTCGGATATTAGAAAGGGAACCACATGCAGGTCCAGAGAGCAGCGTGCAAATAAGTCTACTCCAGAAATGTTCTGTCACTTGTTTACTGGTTTGTGACGTAACTCTCACGCAGTCTTCAGGTAGCGTAGCTAATAGGTTCGTTACTGAACGGTTGTTGGAGCTTTAGAATATGCTTCTTTTCAGAAAGAATGTTCAAAGGATGTTGGTTATCTTTACGTGTCTTGTACGAATCAAACAAGACTTTAAAGAATTCATATTTATATAGGGCGATAGTCATAAAGATGTTTAGGGCATGGGCGTATCATCCGTGGGGGACGAGTTGTATAAGAAGGTAATGTCCGCACAGCGACGTACCGGAAAATCTTGTCACCCCCTTCCCATTGCAAGAAATGTCTATGCGACCCTTTGTTTTTTTTTTAATGTACACTATCATATACTTAAATTTTAACTTTTTTTAAATCGTACGCAATAAATATCTGACATATATTTCGCATTTCGTAATTCACAATTCGACGTTTTGGAATGAAAAGGGCCGGATCTACTGGAGGGAGACAGACGGGCAAGGGCCATGCCCCCACCTCTTGAGAATGCTAATATGTGTAATAGAGGCCAAAATTTGGTAAACTTGTGCATATTTCGCATATTCATGAAATGTTTTTTAAAACCACCAAAAATGAAGGGCAATCCAGTCTCTTGCTCCCCCCAAACCCCTTTTTCTGGCTCGATTGCGTCGCTGACACCCCCGTCCCCCGTTAAAAGTTTATTGCTGGATATGAGCCTGAAATAAATAAAAACTTTATTACTTTCTTCATAAAATATTGGTTCAGTTGTTTTCAAACAAAGCATAAACAATATTTGTATTAAAATATTTACATAGTTTCAACTAATTGTTTTGAATATGATTCATTTTCTCCTCAATTGAAAAACTATATATAAAAAGAGCATCCCATATCGCATCTGGCGAATATGATTAACTTTTTCATTTTCCGAATTTTGCACCCGATGTGAGTGAAACGTATCACAATATACTAACGGAATTGTAGTATTAGTAGTCGTACATTACGTTAATTGCAAAATATTTTAATTATTTTGTATATTTTCTATTATACCAGTATATAGTAATAACTGTAATAGTAATAACATATCTTTAGCTATTACGGTAATGAAAATAGTAACACGTAGCTTAAGAAGTTATAAACCACTTCAGCAAATGTGGTCGGAGGAATTAAGCTGACAGACATCGGAATGCGGTAGGACACAGTTGACGTTGATTTTACATACTTTCAACGGTAGAGTAATACTATCAAAACGCTTGGAATGAGAAATCCGGACATAGGACAATAAAGGAGAATTCCACCTCGTTTATTAAAAAATAATTGAAATAATTAACACATACTTTCGACTCCTCCTGTGCCGGAGGCATTGCTAATGACAGTCACAACAACTGTAGCGCCCTCTAGTGGTAAGAAGCACGTAAAATATTACGTATGGTGCAAAGCAATGGGAAAGCTGCTTCCAACGAAAGAAATTTCTGCTCATTGAATTCTGTGGATTGAATATGGAAGATGTAACTGCCACTGTAAGATACGATAACCAATGCAATAGCAGTGAAGCGAGATTCTCTTTACACTCCTATCTCGACTAGCCTGACAAATTGATGCTTCTGTTAATTATACATTATAATACAGAAAAATTCGAAGAATATTATATAAATGTAAACTTTATGTTAGAATAAACTTATTAAAGTTATGAAAATACTTTTATGTCAAAACATTTAAATATATTTACTTTATATTTCGTATTTTTTGAATCAGAATTTTAAGGGAGCTATTGCTTCCTTTGTTTCCATGGACGCTTCGTCACAGTCGCATGCAAATTTGCATTTAGCATATTACTTGTTACGCTTGGCCCTCGTATTCAAAATACATACTCACGAACAATCGCTTGCACAGTTCTTTTTTTTTGGGGGGGGGGGGAGAGAAAAGATTAGGAGGTAATTTTTTTGTAGTGTAGACACTCCCCAGAGATTGTACATAAATGCATAACTTTTTTGCCGAATTTCTCTCCCTCTTCCCTTTTCTACGTGATGCCACGTAACGCTTGGCAGTAATCCAGTCCACTTTACATAATTAAAAAAAATTACACCTCAAGCAGTTGCTTGCCAAAGAAGTCTGATAGGAGCCTGTCAGCTTAATAGAGAGAATCTGTGAGGAAGTCGAGACCTCAACAGAAATACAAAACAAACTTCTATGCCTTACACGTAAAACTTCCCTTTGTATAGGGTCTTCCCTTTCTGTACGGTAATCAGTAGGCAAAGTTTGTGTTATGGTCGTGATAGTTAATTAATTTTAAGTGATAATATAATACATTAGCTGATCATCATCAGAGAACGAAAAAAAATTACTTATTGCGGAAACAAATATAGTATCTTAGCGATACATAACGCCATTTCTGAACCTCCTTTCCCTCCCCCCAGGTAACGCAACGTAACAAAATCAGCCCACAAAATGTTACATAATTTATGAAAGACCGATCAGGTTACAAACGTTCATTTCATACATAATGTCCTTCTACTGGGTTGAGAAGATAGTGGAACAATCGTTTTTACAAACCAAGTCACAAATGTTAAGAAAAAAGGAATAGAAAGATATTAATAAATTCGAGCTCTTTAGCAAGTAATTAATTAACACCATTCTTTGGTAAGTTATTTAGGATATGTTCCGATTCTGGGCTCAGGAACATGTTTTGCTGTAGGAGTTTGTTGATAAGATTTAGAACATTGATGTTTGTATTGAGGAATGCATCAGATTTGAAAAATGTTGGAAATTGACTAAAAGAAAGAGGAATTTTAATTATGATTGTGAATTTAGGTTTTTATTTCAGGATTGAAGCAAGGTATTGATAGAAGGGAAAAAATAAACTAACGTATTTTAAGAAAAATATGTACTTGCGAGCAGGGCCGGACTGGCATTCTGAAAGGGGGAATTTCAGAATGCCAGTAAGGGTAAGAGACGAATAAAATGATTAAACGTATTTATATTTCATGCAGTTTGCAAGAAAATGTTAAACACCTCTGAAATGGAGGGTGAAATATTTTTCATACAATGGAAATCCATTTCTTGCCCCCCTTGATTTTCCCCCCTTAGATCCGAGCCTGATTGTGAGCATCAGCTGTTATAGCAGTCAATGCCAGACCTGAAAAGTACGTTTTGAGCCAACGGGTGGCAGGGGTGGCTCAGTCGGTAGCGCACCAGGCTCGTAATCTTCAGTTACTAGGTTCGAGTCCCAGCTGGGCCAGCCTTGAGATTCATCTCCGCAAAACTCCCCTCCCTGCCCTCGCTCAATAGGGGACACCAATGGGCTTGGAAAGGCCGCTGTCATCGGATGGGATGTTAAGCCGTGGCCCATGTATGAGAGAGTCATACCCCTATCCTGTGTGCCAACTAAAACTCTGGCTGCGTGTGTAGAACGAAATGCTACTATGTTTAAGCCTAATAAGGACAGATTAACAGTTCTTACATGTGCCAATGCTTAAGGTCAGCATAAAATTGAGCTTTTGGTGATTGGCAAATTTTAGCATCCACGGGCCTTAAAAGGGATTGTGTACTGGCCTGTCACCTATATATAAAAAAAATGCTTAGATGGACAAAGAAATATTTTGAGATTGGTTCATTAGTCATTTTGTTCCATTTGTTCGTCAGAACTTAATCAAATTGAGGAAGCCTAAAAATGCAAAGTGCCTTTTACTTCTCGACAACATGAATCAAAATTTGTCTGATTGCGGGAATATTTTTGCTTCTTATTTGCCCCCAAATGTAACCTCAATTATTGAACCAATGGATCAGGAAGTTTTATACGAACTTTGTGTCATTATAAAACTGATTTCGTGATGAAATGATGAATAAGAATATGGTACCTCAAGAATTTCAGCGCAGTTTTACAATTAAAGATGCAATTATTCATTAGCGAATGCATGGGAGGCGGTGAAACCTGTAATTTGAGATTGAATTGTAATTGAGAGCGTGGCGAAAGTTATGGCCAAGCATGATATTTGGCAGATCAAGAGTCGGATAAAGACGAAGATTTTGAAGAGTTTCAAATAAGGCAGACAGCACAGGAAATGCAAGAGCTGATGGAAACTGCTAAATTATCTTAAATTATTTCCAGAATAAATTCGTGTAGTATTATTTCGTAGTAAAAATACTATCATGATTTACCTGTTTTCTTTTTCTTCATCCCTCCTTAAATTTGAATATCAAAGTTACCCCTGAGAATCCGGACCATCCCAATCCCCGAGCAGTCCGGATTTTCGGACCCTTTCTGTAATTGCTGCAGCAGCTCACTGACAGCAATGTTGTACCATTATGCTACAGCTTTTTTAATTTTTGTAAGGACCAAGTTTTTAGAGTACAGGGAACATTTACTTGCACATTGCATTCCGCAGCTCATTTAAAAAACATTTGTGATGCACGGGCCGATTCTCAATGAAGCCATTAACAGCAATGCATCTTGACCTACTGATTGTCGAGTAGATTTGAAAAATTTCGCCTTCTTTCATGGCTGTTTAGGACTTAAGATTAATTTGCTTGTAAATTAAAAGTACTTTTTAGTACCATATTGTTTGCTAAACAAAAACAATTCATCGAAACCAAGATTTTTGAAAATTGTAATTGTATATTTTTTCAGACCAAAATATTTGTAACAATTGCTTTCCAAACTGTCTTTGTTCAATAATATTACTTTCTTAAATTTGCAAAAGACATAATCCCTAGTTGAATTATCCGAAGGTGTTTCGGCCCGCTCTGTGGCCTTCATGGAGTTACGTCGTAGGCTGGAGAAGCACTATTAGAATTTACGAAGAAAGTTGCTTTTGTGATATCTGCTAATTTAAATTTTTTTAATACTTTTTTACCATAAAATATATAATAAAATTATTATTTTCAAGAAAAAGAAAGCTTCATACTATCGACTTTCGGCTGATGTATTACACCGATAAAATAAAATCTTGATTCTACGGATCCCGATTTCATGAACTTCGGATTTTACTGACTGCTTCCACCCGTTCAGCGCCAAAATGGTTTAATCGGCTTTTGTTTGGTGCAAGGCTGTATCATTTTCAAACTACACTACTTTCTCAGTTTGCTCCCTATTGCTGTCCGAGATATTGGCTTTGGCACTTCTCGTGTGCAAAGCTGTTTTATTTGTGTTAATAAATAATACAGTAAGAGTATTTTGTGTTCGCAATGTCCTCAAAGTAAAGGTACGAAAGTAGCTTGCTTCCCTCAGTATTAATGATATTAAAGATTATTGAGAAGTTTAGAAACTGGTATGTCTGTTGCTAAGATCTGTGCCGAATTTCATGTTGCTCTATATATTGTGTCTGCTATACAGAAGAGAGGAGACAAAGTAAAGTAATTCGCTCTAAAATTTGATGTTGGTGCTTCCTACAAATGGAGCAAGTTTTGCTCATGTAATTGATGTGCCTGGATTACCTCCCAATACAACACACATTTTCGATAGGTTGTTTTAGCTCTGAGCGGCACGTTTTTGCACACAATGGGTCAAATAGCCAGGTAATTTTAGTTCAGCATTAGCCACATATTAGGAGAATATTGATTTTTTTTTTTCGAAATTTTCGGTATGAAACATTAATCTGAAAGAAAAACAGTTTACACATCTTCGTTTTGCATCGGAAATATATTGGTAAGTGTGGATTAATAATTTATATTTCTCGTTTCAATTACTACATTGGAATAATCTTAATATAAAATCTAACTGGGTTCTGCGTCCTTTAAATCATTGGGTACACATTATGAGGTGTATCTACCGCAGTCAATTTTCAAGGAATCATTGGCATTCTTGCCTGCTTATAAGCGGTTGGCAGACACATCCATCTGTGATGTATCTGTAATCCAATGAATGACATGAATACTGTACCAAATAATGATATACTTGTTTTCTTTTTCTTCATCCCTCCTTAAATTTGAATATCAAAGTTACCTGATTGGACAAAACAAAGTACCAATACTTCGAAAATGACTAAGTCTGTCACTCCTCAGTTACTTATGCAAATGCAGTTGCAAATAATGCACCTTTAGCAAATGTATATGATAAAACGGAAAGCTGTACCTGTAAATAAACCACCAACTAAACAATCATCTAATCAGACATCACCTTCCAGCGATCATTTTGATGCAAATATCTTAAATGATATTAAGGAGATATTCCAATTTGTTACGGGCATGAATGTTTCTAATATTCTGTTCAAACTTAAAACTCTGATAGTAGAGTATCAAAAAGCTAATGGCTTAATGGGTAAGCTTACAGTTGGCTTAAAGATTTTTGTAAGATTTTGATCAAATGTTTCACAAATTGAGTCTCACAAAGAATTTGACACAGTCAATGATGGTTTTAAAAAGTTCAAGAAAAGACATAAAAGATCCCTCTCGCCATTTAATGAAATTAATTACATCTCAAAAAAGTATATTTTCTGTCTTAGACGAGGAAAATCTGGATTCAAGTGAATCCGAAATGGATGAAAATGAAAAGCATGTTCCATCGCAAATAAAGGGAAATAAGGAGAGGAAAAATTCCTCCGAGCATACTTAGATCTAAGCAATGGACAACAGTACATCGAGAACTCACCAGGATAGCAGTTGAAAGCTTCACTTCTAAAAGTTCAGGTGACTCGATACATATGCAACCAAAAAACAGTTTGTAAATTAAAGGTTGAGAAAAATCTGAAAGTAGTTTTGAAAAACCTACCCAAAGATGAAAGAATCAAAAGTGAACTAGTTGGTCTTGGCTTCACAGTAATTAAGATATCTCAGATGAAACGTCGAAAAGAGAGAATTCGATTCCAGTGTTTCTTGTGGAACTGCCCAAAAATGCAGTGAACAAGAAAATATACGATGTCTCGGATCATTTTCACCTAAAGATCAAAGTAGAAGGTTATAAAGCCATAAAGAGCCCAACTCAGTGCCACCGCTGTCAACGCTACGGTCATGCACAAAGTGGGTGTTTTAATCTCCCAAGATACGTGAAATGTGCAGATGAGCATCTTACTAAACATTGCGCCTGTCATAAATTTGACCTTCCTCCAAAGTGTGCCAATTGTGGCCTTAGCCATATGGTTAATTACAAATGTTGCACACATTTCCCCAAACGGAATGCTGAGAATGTTTTGAAAGAAAAACAAAGTACCAATACTTCG
This sequence comes from Ryuthela nishihirai, assembly GCA_038380435.1. Taxonomy (NCBI): domain Eukaryota; kingdom Metazoa; phylum Arthropoda; class Arachnida; order Araneae; family Heptathelidae; genus Ryuthela; species Ryuthela nishihirai. The sequence goes on from JAWZYU010000002.1 coordinate 79,981,278, forward strand.
AAAAAGACTAAGTCTGTTACTCCTCAGGTTACTTATGCAAATGCAGTTGCAAATAATGCACCTTTAGCAAATGTATATGATAAAACGGAAAGCTGTACCTGTAAATAAACCACCAACTAAACAATCATCTAATCAGACATCACCTTCCAGCGATCATTTTGATGCAAATATCTTAAATGATATTAAGGAGATATTCCAATTTGTTACGGGCATGAATGTTTTTAATATCCTGTTCAAACTTAAAACTCTGATAGTAGAGTATCAAAAAGCTAATGGCTTAATGGGTAAGCTTACAGTTGGCTTAAAGGCTTTTGTCTACTTAATATTTACTCTAAACTTTGATGGATAACGTTATTAAGAAAAATTATCTTAAAACCTATGCATGGTATAGCGACAGTATTCTTACCAATCTCCCTGAGTTTTGTAGCTTTTTGACAGATTCTCAGGCTGATATAGTGCTATTGGGCGAAACGCACCTCCATGCTTCTGATACACTTAAATTTCTTGATTTTGAAGTATATAGGATGAATCGCTCACACAACCGTGGAGGGAGTACTTCTGTTGTTTTCAAGCGATCCATAAACCATCATTTAATTTCTATTACTAATCTCAATATTTGGAAGCTACTGCAATTGCAGTTACAGATACAATCTCGGCACTATCAATTTTGTAGCTTCCTACAAGCCACTTAATTCTGACTTTGCGATAATTTTAATTCCATATTTCATAATGGAATTCCTACCGTTCTGGCAGGCGATTTAAATGCCAAGAACGTTGCATGGTATTCTAGAATCTGCAACAAGAGTGGTAGATTGCTTCTAGATTATGCTACCTAGAAAGGACTTATTGTTGATGCTCCAAGTGAGCCAACTTTTTACCCTTTTAACCCCATACACAGACTAAATCTCCTAGATGTAGTCGTCTTTGGTAATTTCCTATCATCATATGAACTTTGTGATCTAAACCAGCTAAATTCAGGACACCTGCGAATTTGTTTGACTTCTATCTTTGACCTCTACAACAGAATACCACAGTCTAACAAATTGGGAACTTTATAAGATTTATGGATCTTGTCAACCTATTACACTCAGATCTATTAATGATCCCATCTCAGACTTTACTGATCTGCTGCATGAATCAAGAATTGAATCCAGTACTCTGATGTCAGCTAAGAAAGATTTTTACATTCTTCCATTGCATATCTCATGTCTCATTAAAGAGAGAACAGGGCACAACATGCATGGCAAAGGACCAAGAACAGATCTGATAAAGTTCATTACTATTTTCTCAAGAATGAGGTGAGACAAAAACTCCTCAAAGATAGAAGCAACTCCTGGAATAAAAAATTCCCATCATTCTCTACTCATGATAACTATTTAGAAGATGATGAGGGTATTCAAAAATCCTCACTCGAAATACCCCCCTCCCATTCATGGAGAATCAGGAATATGCTATAGTAAAGATAAATCTGAAGCATTTGTAGATGCTTTTGAACTACAATTTCAAGAGAATTTTGACCTTTCCAACCTTAAAATCTGCGAGGAGGTAGAGGATGAACTTATACGTTTTTATCAGACACAAATATCAAAAATTTTATTTACCTAACCTCAGGAATTGATTCAAGCTATCAAGAAGCTTAAATTAAAGCTACTGGTGGCTTTTATTTTTGATAAGATATCGAACAGGATGTTGAGGCATCTTCCCAAGAAAGCCATAACACATCTATGTTCTATTTTTAACATACTTCTTAGAAATCATACTTTTCCTGATATTTGGAAAAATGCCTTTGTTCGGCTTATCCACAAGCCAGAAAAGGACCCAACATTTCCTCTGAGTTATCGTCCGATCAGCTTGCTTCAGTTCTGGATTTAGATCTTCTGAGGCCCTAAGCTATTGCAAATTTAAGATTTCCTGAACTATTGCAAATTTAAGAGGCCCCAAAGATTCAAAATATATTTTTTTTATTGTTATTGAAGAGAACATTTAAAATAATCTTGAAACTGGTGTGGTGAAAACATTATTCATTCGTATACACTGCTGACTGTTTAAAGCTAAGATGAACAGTGTTTACACAATGGATTAAATATTAAAAGAAATTTCTTGACACAAAGCTTGAAATACGTTTTTTGAGGCCCTAAGCTGTTTGAGGGGGTATTTATATTTATTATTATTATTTTTTAAGCTGTAGCTTAGCTAGCTTATGGCCCTGGCTTGATCTCTTGCTTGGGCAAGTTTGAGCGAATCATTCTGATCAGATTGGACGATTTTCTCTCCCTGCACCCTGTCTTGCCTGAAACCCAGTTTGGCTTCAGGCGGAACAGATAAACTGAGCATCAAATTCTCAGACTAATGAAGAAAATCGCCGATTCTTTGAATAAGAAGAAAGAGTTGCTGCTGTCTTTTTAGACATGGTCAATATTTTTGATCGCATCTGGACGGATGGCTTGATTTACAAGTTATTAAGATGGGTGTACCTTCGGGTCTCACGAGTATTTTACAGTAATATTTGTCAAATAGAACATTCCAAGTTCAAGTGAAAACTTCTCTATTTACAAAGAGAGAAATGGCTGCCGAATTACCCCCAATGTTCTCTCATAGGCCCTTCTCTCTTCTCACTTTACCTTTGCGATATGCCTTCTTTTGACCGAGTTCTACTGGCTCAATATACTGATGATGTCGCTCTCCTCTCCTCTTCGTTGGGCCTCTCGTTTGCGATTGACAGATTTCAGGGGAGCCTAGACGAAATAAGTGGTATGATAAATGAAAATAAAGATTAACACTGAGAAGAGTACTGCTATCCTTTTCAGTGCTAAGATCATTAAAAATCCAAAATGTTTAAATTTCTTATATAAACCAATTGAATGGCAGAAAACTGTTAAATATTTGGGTATAACTCTACACCACAAGCTCAAATGGGACCCTTATATAAATGAAATTATCATAAAAGTTAATGCAGTGAGATAGCAAATAGGACCTCTCCTTCGGAGAAATGCTCTCTTGATGATTGACCACAAGCTATTATTGTACAATACGTCATTCGTCCTATTATCACATTCTTCCCCAATCTTGGCGAACACTACTACCTCAACGAATATACGTAAGATTCAAATCTTACAAAACAAAATATTGAGATCTGCAATCGATGCCCCCTGGTTTGTTACTAACAGACAACTTGACAAAGATTTGGGCATCAACCACATATATACTCCTATCAAACATATCTCAAAAAGGTTTTTTGAGGCTGTTAAAAATAATCCTAACGAGATTATTTCTTCTTTGTTATGAGCATGAAGTTCTGAATAAGTTCAAAAGACTTAAAATGATGGCTTTCTCTCAAGAAAGCTGGTTTAGGTCTCTTGGCACGATATTTATATCTGATTGCGTTTTATGTTTGCCCTTAAGGGGCCCACCCAATGGTGGTTTACTCTTTATTTGTACTCTAATTATGCCAGTGGGCTTACTTTAAGATGGTAATGGGTATTTTTACCTGGAATATCGAAGATGCGTATACGATCTACGATCCATCTGTGATCATGGCGGTCGATGGTACGGGAATGACAGCACTATAATTTTATGGAGAGATCAGGGGCTTTATGATTCGATTTTTAAAAATCGGGATTAATAAATTGATTGAATTTAACTATTGACTGGAATGCCATATTTAACGTGAAATTTCGTTTAGTTATTTTTCCGTCTTAACGTTGGCAATATTTAACCGTCATCGCGTGATTAACGAAGATCCCTGCTTTCCGCCATTTTGCAGTTTGCACTATGTCGGATTCCAGTGTGATATCTTCACCTCAAAAATCCAATACTTCTGGAGGAAGCGATACAAATTCTGCGTTCGCGGATGCTGTGCAGAGAGCTCGTCAGGTATTCAAGTGTTCTTTTACTTGATTTATGTAGTTTTGGAACGTTATTATTATAATTTAAAAGCTAAAAATGTTTCTTACTTCTTTTCGGTTTTTACTCAACCCTAGTGCGCATGGGTACAAAGCAAACCTTTGTCTGAAGTACTAAACGGTGAATATGTAGAGTTTTTATTAATTCTTGAAATATTGTTTTGAAATATTTTTAATGATATGGGACCCAAAATGTAGTCGACTGTTTTTCATAAGTTTTATTATTATGAAACAAATTGATGATCTAATTGCTTATGACTAGTTAAAGAGCAAGTACGCACACTATTGTTTCATTTTTTTTAACCTGTAGTAATTGATTTCACTTATGATTTTCAAAGTGTTTAAAGAATTTGTTTCATGTGAGATCAATAGTTCCATCTTTTTATGGCTTTTCTTCCACTTCCAAAGAACAAGTTTTTGCCCCGTTATACTTGGTCAGACAAAGCAATTTTTTAGTACATTAAGATGAAAGAAAGAAAAGCATAGGCCTAGTTTCGCAATTCAAAATATATGTTTTACTGAGGTAATAAATCTTTCACATGAAGGTGCATATATATATTGTATTAGTGTGGATAAATAAAGAATATTGTTTCTCAGTTTTGTAATGTCACATAAAAATTTGCCTGCAAATTGCAATTTTTTTTTATTATTTGCTTACACTTTAAATAGCAGTGGGTTATCCATGCAAAATGCCACATTCACCAACAGCTAATAATGACTTTTTTTTCATCCCCAACAGAGACAGTTATTACCACCTGTAATGCTTTGGCCCTCTGCCTAATAATGTAAGGTCTTAGATCTGCTGATGAGACTAGTAATAGAGTAGATTTGGTGAAAACGGAGATAAAACTAAAGTGCTGAAAATTGGTCAGACATTCATTGCCTTGAATTGAAAATTGGCCTTCACTTGCCTTGAATCTGTAAGTAATTTTGGGAGCTGTTTAATAAAATATATGGTGGTATGTGAAACAAGATAAACAGAAGAATAGAAATTGCTCTACCAACAGGTTTCAATTGAGACTCTACCAACAGGTTTCCTGTCAAACCTGTGGCAGGAGGGGGTATTTATTATTATGGAGAGAGTAAAAATGGGTGTATTAGATATGGTAGGGAAACTGACTATTTGTAAGCAAGATAACAGGAAACGATGCCTTTGGTTCTAGATGCTTACATAATAATTTGGGCATTGGGTGATGACTTTTTAAGTAATAATGAGATTACAAAGTGCTTGCAATCTCCTTTCAGCAGTATACTGTACAAAGATACTGTATTGGCTTGGCCATAGAGTAGGGAGGTTAGTCTTCACTCACGTACAATATATATGTATATTTGCTTATATTTTGATGATATTTTCAAAACTAATATTTCCTACATAATGCCGAAATTAGGGTGGAGCAAGAGATCCCTGCCTTTGGGCATAGAACTATATAGTGAATAGATGATTTTTTAGAATTACTTTAAAAAAAATGAATAATACATTTTTTTAGTTACAGCACATGTTAGTGTGCTGTAACACTTTTAACATTTCAGTCAGACATATATACTGTTTTTTATATGTGAAAGTTTCAAAATATGCTATGTTTTTAAATAATTTTTTGTCTTTTTGCAAACATTTTTTTATTTTCTTTTTCATCACATTGCATTTTATAGTTAATTTTTTTCCTATATATAATTTTTGCAGTTACAATATTTCTATGGTAAATATAGGCATCAGTATAAAATTTTTATTAATAAATCCTAAATTCATAACATTAAATATGGGGGGAGAATTGTAATTGCAAGTAGTAGTTCATTTCGGCCTTATGTCTAATCTTCTAATAATTTTTATCTTAGTAATATATTTTTATTGGAAATCATGTTACTGTCTTGCTCATATTTAACTAACTTGCAATTATGTATGCAATAGTTAAGGTTCTCAAAGTATGGTTTAAATTGGAATAATGCACTTTTACTAACTATAAGAAAGTAACTTTTAAAGATTTATTACTTACCTAGAAAGATCTGTAGGATTATTAATACTACCAATATAAACCTCGAAAAAATCATACTTTACCATAAAAATTTCAGGTTTTTAATTAAATAGATCGGCAGTAGTACAGTTCACGGTCCTCAGCCGCCATTTTGTTTTTGACGCAACGTAACACAACGGCCCTTTTAGTTGATTCCCACAACTCCCGAGACCCTAACCCAAACAGGGGTTTCTAGAAAAAAGATTGTTTTTTTCGTTACCATAGTAACGAAAAACCCGAGTTTACGTCAAACGCAACGCACCGTAACCATAGTAACAAACCCAAACAAACGTAAAAAATATTAAATTACCGCAAAAAAAACCTCGTAACCATCAATTACAGAATGAAAGCTCATAAAAGTGCCAAATCCAACAAAAAATGAAACGATTGCCTTCCTACATACAGTAAACCACTTCCACCATTACCCCTCCCCTCTTTTCAAAACACAATACACCGCCGACCGAATTATAAAAAAGCCCCAAAACTAAATAATGTCCTCTAAGACAACACAAACCAAAAAACATGAAAATCGGAAACAGTGCACCGCCGACCGAATTATAAAAAAGCCCCAAAACTAAATAATGTCCTCCAAGACAACACAAACCAAAAAAGGTGAAAATCGGAAACAGTGCACCGCCGACTGAACTATAAAAAAGCCCCAAAACTAAATAATATCCTCCAAGGCAACACACAATGGAAAACCATGAAAATCGGAAACAGTGCACCGGCGACAAAATTATAAAAAAGCCCCAAAACTAAATAAAGTCCTCCAAGTCCACACACAACGGAAAACCATGAAAATCGGAAACAGTGCACCACCGACCGAATTATAAAAAAGCCCCAAAACTAAATAATGTCCTCCAAGACAACACAAACCAAAAAAGGTGAAAATCGGAAACAGTGCACCGCCAACCGAATTATAAAAAAGCCCCAAAACTAAATAATGTCCTCCAAGACAACACAAACCAAAAAAGGTGAAAATCGGAAACAGTGCACCGCCGACCGCATTATAAAAAAAGCCCCAAAACTAAATAATGTCCTCCAAGCAACAATCCAAAAAACGTGAAAATCGGAAACAGTGCACCCCCGACCGAATTATAAAAAAAAAAGCCCCAAAACAAAATCTGACAAAAAAAACATCTTACAGCTCAAATAACCCTTCCCTAAATTACATTGTCATTTTACCTCTGAGCCTCCACGTTTTTCCCACACCATGGGCTAAATGTCGAGATCACATGAACCCCGAATGCTCACAGAAGGTACGGAACCCACTAGAACAGCTGTTGGCAGACAGAAACTTCCTGTCAAGGCCATCCAACGTGTTCTTTAACGTACACAGTAACTCTCCCATACACAGGACCACGGCTTAACATCCTAACCGACGGACGGCGGCCTTTCCAAGCCCATCGGTGTCCCCTACTAACTATGAACCGAGTTCGAAAATTTGCCGATACAAATCTAAACGCTGACATAGCTCGGACTCGAACCTTGGAACTACAGAATACAAGCCTGGCGCGCTACCGACTCCGCCACTCTCACCCCACCTCTAAATTTTTCATTCTTTCCCGACTCCATCAAAAAACTGCCGTTTTTTCACACACTGACAATTCTACAATACCCAGAATTACTACATCAAAAAGTCGCCAGACGCTTCCACATGTTAACGATAAATCACATAACTATTTTTAAAAGACTCCTAAATATACAACAAAATTAATAAATCACTATAATACATTAATAATTACCATACTACGCGTAACTACTAAAAAACCATTCAATTCACCCACAAACGAAATATGTGTTCTTTACTATCGCCATTTTCTATCCCACACGCAAAAACTTGCATACTCCCCCACTACATCGGCCCCTAAATATCTTTAATAACTAATTATAAACCATATCCTAACCAATTTTCAAAAAAAAAGCTAGAACATATTAATTATTCCTATCCTACCTATCACTGAACCCCCCCATATTAAATATATAATACACACGAACTTACCTCTAACCATATAGGTATGTTATCCAAAGAAGTCATAAAGCGAAAATGGCGAAAAAAACCAAACGTAACTTCACACTCTCGTCAAATCACACACATAACACGTGATTCTACATTACCTACCCAAAAGAAACAAATCAAAGAGCCATAGGCCACCAATAACCAACAGTTACGTTTTTACGTCATACTTTACAAATCGACATCGTACTTTACACTTCGACGTCACACGCCACTTGAGCAATGCCATCTATCGGCTGAGGACCGTAAACACTACATGGGCCAATAGATCATTTGTAATATTCATTTAAAACTAATATTTTCCCAACTTTTAGACTTTTACATGGTGCTATTCAAGCTTCTGAATGTAAATTGTAATACCACATCAATATCTAAAAGGAATTTTAAATTCTAAAAATTTCAATTTCATTTAAAATTTTCATCTTAAAAAAAACAAATTATCTACCGACAGATGACGCTATTAGGCAGTGGTATGCTTTAATAACAAAACTTAATGCAATAATAACCACAATTATTTATATCAGAAGTAAACATAGATGATAATCGCAGCATGACCTGATACTCTTTTTGCATTGATAAATCAATAAATATTTAGTGGAAAAAATTTTTGCCGACATACAGGAATGGAACCTGCATCTCCCCAGAAACATGCCAGAGTGTTCTTACCAGTTGAACTAATGCCGGCTCATCTTTTTTCTGCTTTTTTAAGCGGAAAAAAGATGAGCTGTCATTAGTGTGGCCAAGTGTGCTAACCACTTGGCCACAAAATCTTACTTAAATCTATTGCTTATGCATTTCCCTTAACAATAAGCTTTATTGCAATAGTAATTAAAATTATTAATTTGAATTGCTTTGGAAAAATATTTAATTTTGTTGGGTAAACACTTGAAAATTTCAGATTTTAATCTATAATAATTTTCAATTTTAACACGATTGTTTTCAAACATTTTTCATTATGGAGAGTTAAATCATTATTCCCATTGTATCTCTAAGAAAGATTCTAGTTTATTGTATTTGAATAACTATCTGTCTAATTCTTTAACATGACTTCGACTAGATCATTATATATTTACTGTTAGCGTAAGTTAGTGTACTACAGAATTGTGCTGCCCTCGTGGCAAGTTCTGAAGCTTCCTACATTCTTATTAACACAAGAATTTGCAGAAATCACCAGGCATCCCATTACATAGGCATATATCAAATATATACTTATTTGCCACTATAGCAACTTTCCAAATCACTTAAAAATAATACTTTTGAGACTCTAAAATATCAACTAATTATTGTTTTAGTCATTCATTTGATATATCCTCCCGGATAAGGCATGGATGTGTGTATCGTTTTTTCTGCTGAGGTCCTGCCATCCTCTCAGACCTTCTATTCTGGCATATAAACTGACAGGCTCCTGTCAGAGCTCTGTGGCAAGCAGCTGCTTGAGGGGATATTTTTTTTAAAGTAACTGCAATATCTAAAATACTCCTCCAGTAATGAGATCATTCAAATTGCTATCGTGGCTTAAATTATTGAGCTAAACTTGTTTAGGCATTGGGCAAAACTCTACTTACAGCCATATCCATTTTATTTATTTTTATTTATACTTCGGAAGCTGTTAAATGTACAAAAGGAAAAAATTTCCTAATTTCTATTTCGCAGTTCATGTGGAGGTCTAATTGAGAGCTGCAATTATTAACACACTGAGCATTTTTTGCTTAATATGCAAATTCCTCGAAAAAATGTAAATTCACAGTTTTACGAAATTTTAGAGCCATTGTTAATAGCAGGAGTTATGCAAATGCCACAAGTTTCTAGAGATTTCATTTTAATCCATAATATTATGTGCTCTTATGTTCCTTAATGAAAAAAAACTTTTTGTTCTACCCTACTGTGCACAACATTATCATATAAAATTGAAGTTAGTGCAAAAAATATATACTTTCAAAAGAATCAGATTAAATATTTGTTAATTATAGAATAGTTAAAAAAATTGTGATAGTAAGTTAAAAATGTGGTAAAAGCTAGAGAAATCCTCTCACTAACAGTGAGTGAATTTTCTGCCATTGCGTATTACTTTAAAATCTAATCTAAATTGCAATAGTAAAATATTTGCAGGGGAAAGAACATCAACTTTCACCTTTGATATCATTAATTTTGTTGTATGCACCTTTTTAATATATGTAAAAGCAGGAAACGGAACACCATCAAATTATATCCACCATCAAACTTACCAGCCAGCCTTTGCTGTGGCTGGTCAGATTTTTTTTTATTTTCCTATCCCTGCCAATTATTGCATGAATTACACCTCAAGCAACTGTTTGTGACAAAGGTATGACAGGAATCTAAGTGTAATATTTCTTAGGGAAAATTTTCAAGGAAGGGAGACAACAGGAAAACATCAGTGAAAGAAAAATCTAACTTATCCAGGGACTTGTACCAACACCTCTATAACGGAAAGCAAGTGGACCAAGCTATGGCATCGTCATAGTAGTCCTATGCCACAGATTAGAGTAACTACATACAGATAGGACACTAATGCAAAAACACAATCAGATTGATCTCAGCACCTCTATCATCAGTGATACCGAGTTATTCAGTTTGTAGTTGAACATCAATGAGTGCATATGTCTTTCCTTGACTGTGAGTGCATTGAACTGGTTGAAATGCACATGTCTAATGTTTGCGATATTGGTGAAGGGAGTTGCATATTGAAGGTTAATTTCATCAAGAGCTAATATTAACTTGAAATTATATATTTAAGCCAAAGCAAATATGATTGTTTTAATATCAACTGTTTTTTTTATGGAATTGTAGCAATGTTGAAGAATGTTCAATAGTGCAAGCTGTTGACTTAGCAACAACAGCTTGCAACAATGTTTCTTTGTTTGAATTTCCAAAGAATAATCCTATATAGCTTTAAATTGTTTTGTGATTTAAAAATTTTACTTTTAGTGCTAATATCCAGAAATTGTAATGTACATCAAAATTAAAGTGCAAATTCACTATTATTGTATTAATTCACTGTTAAATTCTAGAGCATTGCTCAGAATGCAATAATTTTAGAAGAAAATAGCTTTAAGTTATCTTTCTTGCCAACCTGCAAAAGAATTGAGGTCTTTTTTAAGCAGATGTTATAAGTGTATGCTTACTTACAGGTAATTTTTTTTAATTATAGCTCAATTACTTGTTTTGTACCGTGGCTGGTGCACTCCATCTTTGAGTGGCAGCTTGGATCTGGTATTTTGATGTTACTAGCTGTTGAATGCTGTAATTGTTTTGCAGCACTTTCACTCTTTCGGAGATACCATTCCTTGCTGTGCCGAGTCATTATCAGACTGCTTGGCAATTCTTTTTTTTTGATGAACTTATGCACTTTTGATGATGTTAATTTTGCTCTCTGAGAACATTCATTTTTAACTAACCATCTTTCCAACTAATATTCCACTCTAATACATAAATGAAAAGAATTAACACTAGAATGTTTATCGCCTCTCGCACATAAGAGAATAAGATTTTCATTTTCTTCTGTTTCATTCCCTAAAAGTTTTAATTTGAGCTAGCGGATGATGGGAAAAATGCAAATAGTATTTTATTAGTAATTATACAAGATAAAAGTATTGGTCTTTTAATTCTTAAATCTAAAAAGTTGCATTTTCAACACCTCTCTGAAAAGTGGGGAGATTATTGCTGTCAGTTAAATATCTCTTATAAACTACCACTGATTTTTCAAAGTTTTTTTTATACATATTTGTAACATTCGAAAATTGCTATGCTATTTCATCATTTCAGTGATCGGTAAAGATATATATATTCAAACTACTAAGTATTTGAAATATGAGAATTATATTTCATTAGTACCAATCATATTAAAAACGCTTTCTTATCATTTTCATTTTTTACGATCGAAACTTCTTGCCATTCACATTCCACCATCAGAATTTCATATTTCTATCATTAATGCATTGTTGCAATATTCGCTTGAAATTTTGGAATTTTCAATCTTTTTTCACTGTTAGAGCAATTATAGTGTTCGAAGATTTTGAAATTGCGATTCACAATATTCTGGTTTGCAAACATCACTTCCCTCACAAATGTAGCAAAATGTGTCTGCACTATTAACACAGTTACGAGACATCCCCACTGCTAGGATCACTTGTGTTGTACTTATGACTCAGGGATAAATGGGAGTCTCTCAAGACTTGCTCACCCTAAGAAGTGCCACTTACAACTAACGATTGCATCATCTTTTGTCCACATGTCATGACTTAACTTACATTGCATCAGACTGATGCAATACCTCCAGGGGTTGTGTATGGTGGGCTGATGCAGTATGTTGCAATCTGGAGTTTAAAATACAGCGTTGCGAAATGGTTACCTATGCACTCAATGCAGACTGAGTTGTTTATACATGATCATCTCTGTCTCTCCTAAACAAGAGCCAATTGAGAAATTTTGTCATTTTCATGTTCAGCATCTCGAAATTAGTAAAGATTGGTTATTTTCATTTCAAAGCCTTTTTGTATGTTGCCCAGTGTAATTTATATATAATGTCGAAAAAATATGTACCACTCCAATCCATATCCCTTTCGTCAGGAATATATTCACTTTCATTATCATTAAATTCCTCTTCATGTGACATATTTATTGCATTTTTATTAAAATATGAAAAATTGCGATTAAGCTGCAAATTAGCACACATCACATTTATTTGAATGTCCATTGGCAACTGATTTTTAGCCTCCCTCAGGCCTTATATGGTGTGGTAAATTTTGATTTTTCGAAAAATATGACATCACTGATAAGCATTATAAAAGTTTCCAAGAACTCATAACTGAGCATTTTAAATTATATACAGGGTGATTCAAAACTTTTCGTTCAAATTTCGTGGGGAGGTAGGGAATACGTCAGGAAACCGATTTCACATAGGAAAGTATGTCCATAAACGTCATCTACATGAACAAAATGGACAAGTAAAGTGAACACAAGGAAACAGTACAGTTAAGTGGTAACGAATGTGACTTTTATTCCAACAAGGTAAAGTACAGGTTCACAGTAGGTGCTGAAAATTGCGACCATTTACACGGACACAGGATTCACAGCGCCGTTGCATTGACCGCCAAACATTTTCAAAAACGCCTGACATATCACAGACAATGCCTGCGGCGGCCACTATTCATGCAACAAGGTCCATTTCACTGTCGACGGGGGTCTCGTACACATGGTCTTTCATGGCCCCCCACAAAAAGAAATCCATGGGCGATAAATCAGGTGACCTGGGTGGCCAAGCGATTGGTCCACCTCTACCGATCCATCGAGCTCCGAATGTTCAGTTCAGGTAATCACGCGCAACAATTGTGCTATGGGCTGGAGCCCCATCATGTTGATACTACATATCTCGGCGGATATGTGCAGGAACAGCACCCAGAAAAGTCGGTAACACTGTCTCGAGAAATATTAGGTATTTCCGGCTGTCCAATCGGGGCGGTAGCAAGTAAGGTCCCAACAAACAGTCACCAGTGATTCCAGTGCACACATTTACGGCAAACCGATGTTGCGCAGCGTGACTTCTCGTACCATGTGGGTTGTCGTAAGCCCACACATGTGAATTGTGTGTATTGAACACACCTTCATGAGTGAATGAAGCTTCATCTGTAAAAAGGACAAGCTGGAAAACTGGGGTCCATGGCACCTTTCTGCATGAACCATTGTGCAAATTTCACACTCTTCGGATAATCGTCAGGATGCAGTAACTGCACCCTTTGCAGATGGTAAGGATGCACACGTTCCTCGTGCAGTATCCGCCACACTGCTGACTGAGAGACCCCAAGCTGCTGAGCAATAGCTCGTGTGCTGGTATTCGGATTATCTTCGATGGACTGTAGGACTTGTTCTACGACGTTGACAGTCCGCGTCAGTAGTCTTCTCCCCGTATCCTGCATGTTGCTGTGCAGTGAACCACATTCGCGCAGATTGCGATGCACACGTGCAAACATTTGATGCTGCGGTATTCTTCTGTTGGGGTATCGGTCTTCGTAAACTTGCCTAGCTCGGCGGCCGCTTTCGCCAGCTGCCCCATATGCGAGATGCATATCCGCTAGCTCTTGATGCGTAAAACGATTCATCTTATCACTAGTAAGTCAGCTCGTACACTGATGACAGCGGGAGTGGTCGGGCGAGCTGTACACTGGTTGGGTACACACAGCGCCCTCTACATACACATGCGTACATTTGCGGACATTCTTTCCTATGTGAAATCGGTTTCCTGGCGTATTCCCTACCTCCCCACGAAATTTGAACGATAAGTTTTGAATCACCCTGTATATGCTCCATAAGCATCTTAATTGTGATGGCTCCAACAGTGGAGCCATCATAGGGAAAGGTTTAACAACAATAAAATAGAAATTCTAATGAAAAAAATTGACTTTGACTCAGTAATATAAATAGCATTTTTTTTTTGTCTTGGACTGGAATCACAAAACATGCTGCACAAAAAAATGTGAAAGTAGATGAAATACCGAACAGAAAAATGCAAAACTAAATGAGGAAGCTGCCAATAACCTCTGAGTCTAGTTCTATGTCACTGCCATTAGTATCACAGAGATTGGTAAAGCTGTCATTCAAAACCCATTTAGCTGAAGTATCTGTGTCCTATGGCCACTCTTTGCAGTGCATTTTCCATATTTCAGTTCTGTTCACTGTGCATATTTTTTATTTGAATTCTTAGTATTATTGTACTTTTATATTAATATTATTGAAGAATATAATATCAATATTTCTAGAAATTAAATTGTAGCATTTCTAATTATTTTTTGAAAATTATTAGACATAAAGCTCTAAATTGACGTTTAGTTAAGGTTAAGAGCTCCATTTTATGCAACCTCAAATTTTAGTAATTATTAATATCTTTTATTATTAGCAAAACCACACCTGAACATTTCTTAATTTGTGATAAACTATTAATTTAAGGTATTGCTTTCTTATTACAAAGAATCAAAAGAATTTGACAAATCGTATTATTTCAGACTATGTAATGTATTGTATACATAAAATTAACAGTAAAATATTACTAAGGAATTGCAATTATGTAAGGAAATATGAGTTTATATTTGTAAACAATGTCAAACTCTTCAAATGCAATCATAAATATGATATTTAAAAGAGAGATGTATGTTTTTGTGGGAACTGTTGATTGGACACTAAATACACTATTCCAAAATTGTTGCATTTACTAATTGCAATTTACTATACCCCAGTTTCAGAACATTCTGGTTATTCAAATAATTCTAAACTTATCTATCACATTTTTCAAGTTAATTCCCAGAAATATAATAATGCATATCTGAACACATGAACAAAAATTAAAGGGTTTTCCAGTTGGGTATTAATCAACTGATAAGTAAATAATAATTACTAATATTATCATTAATCTTCCAGACAAATATAAACACTTTAAGAATGTAATAAAGGAAAGGATTAAACATTGCATTTTTTTTTGTTGCAACTTCATTCAATTATCAAAAAGTCAGTGGAAAAATCTAGAATGATCTTTAGATTTGAAACCAAATATAACATAATATGCTCTTTGGTTTGTAAATGGGAACTGCTGGATTTTTAATATGTACAGTTTGAATATGATTGCAATATATTTTTTAAGCTTTTTCTCAATTAGATATTGTTTAAAGGTAACTTGCACAGTAAGATAAATTAAGCATTGAAAGCAGAAACTAAACACAGATTATTTCAGAATGACTTAAATCTCTGATTTGCACACTGTTTACTGGATATAGTATTTAATGAGGGAAAAATCAAAACCTTACCAACTCATTATTTTTTACAGAATATGAAAGCATAATTGCATAACTACAGATGTTTTTACAACTTCTTTGCCATTGAACACAACTTGTTGTGTTCAATGGAAAACATACTCTTAGACATTTCATTATAGCCCAAAAATAAATCATGCATACACCCTGTAATTTGTACCATCACATACAATTTGGTTGAATTTGTGCAACAAGAACCTCGGTCGCTGTAATATCACACTGGTTTACTGCTACACTAGTATAGATTGATTCCAATATGAAATTCCATTTATAATAATATATAATTTGTATAATGTCTAATGATAATCAGTCACAAAGGAAATCAATTTTTCATAGCTAAAATACTAGTTATTCTCATACTGTTAGGAATGAAATATATTTTACATTCCTAACAGTGTGAAAAGAAATTAAAATGACTTGCTTTAAAAAAAAATTTTAGAATATAAATTCTGGTTATCAATGAGTAAACATTTATATACATATTAAAAAAATTGGAAACCTAAATGTTTCTTCATATTTTACAAGCACATTTCCTTTTCTTTTAAGTTTAATATGACAGTTTAAACAGACATGCATTAAATGCAAAATTGACATTTTAATTAATAATAGTTTATGTACAATTGTTTAGCAATGTACATCATTTAATACCGCTGGGGCGAGGGTGGCTCAGTCGGTAGCGTGCCAGGCTCGTAATCTGTAGTTCCCAGGTTCGAGTCCCAGCTGGGTCAGCGTTGAGATTTATCTCCGCAAAATTCCCCGCCCTGCCCTCGGTCAGTAGGGGACACCGATGGACTTTGAAAGGCTGCCGTCCGTCGGATGGGACGTTAAGCTGTGGCCCCGTGTGCGGGAGAGCCATACCCTGTGCACGTTAAAGAACACACTGGATGGCCTTGACGGGAGGCTACCTTCTATCTCCCAACAGCTGTTCCAGTGGGTCCCCTCCCCCAACCTTCTCTGAGCCTTCGGGGTCCATGTGACCTGGCCATTTAGCCCATGGTGTGCAAAAAAGTGCCGCTCAGAGGTAAAACAGCCCAACTTTAATACCGCTGTTTTCGTAAATTTTGAATTAACTAGGTTTTTCATAATTAGTATACATTTCCACATTAAAAAAAACCTTTAACCAGCTGCTTGCCACAATGGTTTCATGGGACCCTTTCAATTTAATATGCCATAGAACAGATCTATGAGGAAGGTGAGACCTCAGCAGAAAGATAACACAAGCATCCATGCCTTACGTAGGGCTCACCCCAGGTCCCTTGATCAGTAGCCAAGCACCCTAACCATTTGGCCATGGGATGGCTCACATTTTTTGATAGATCAATATTTAGAAAGCTTGAAATGTAGATTTAATTATTAAAAAACCTTATTTAAACTGCAATATATGTATTTTAAAGGTAAAGTTTCTTACATTGTATTAAATAGTAGATGGCTTCAACCCTTAGCAGTGGGAGAACTGGTCTTTGCTCCATGCCTGCGATAAGGGGGCTGTTTGATATTGTTGGCATACCTCTCTCAATAAATATAGTTTCTTTAAACATACTACTAACCATTTTCTCTCCATAGGTAGTTGGAATTTGAGGACTCTGCACAGAGCTTATTCTTTTGATGTCCTCACACAAGAATTCCACCGTTATAATTTTTCTCGGCTTACATGAGACCATATGGACAAATAAAGGTCAGATTCTTAAAAATTCTCTTTTCAGGGAGAAAAGATAATAAGCATCTCCAAGGCATACATCTGCTTCTCAGCAGACACGCTAGTGATGCTCTTCTAGGATATGAGTGCATTAATGAAAGGTTTCTTACAGCAAAATTTCAGGCAAGCATTAAGGACTTGAATGTTATCTGCTGTTATGCACCCATTGAGGATGTCAATGAGGGTGAGAAGGATACATTTTACGGACAATTTCAGGATATTTTGAATTCTGTCAAGAAAGGAGATATTACCTTTGTTCTAGGTGACCAATGCGAAAGTTGGTACTGACTCTGACCTTTGGGGAGGAGTGATAGGCCCTTTTGGTATTGGTAGCTGCAATGGTAAACGTCTCCTACAGGTAAGTAAACTCAATGGATTCAGAATAACTAACACTTATTACAAACACCGCAACATACATAAGTACAC
This sequence comes from Ryuthela nishihirai, assembly GCA_038380435.1. Taxonomy (NCBI): domain Eukaryota; kingdom Metazoa; phylum Arthropoda; class Arachnida; order Araneae; family Heptathelidae; genus Ryuthela; species Ryuthela nishihirai. The sequence continues at coordinate 79,999,145 of JAWZYU010000002.1, forward strand.
ATGGGTTTCACCTGATGGGCTGCATAAGAATATGATTGATTATATATTAGTTAAGAGCAAATGGGCTAGTTCTGTTAGGAATACCAGGGCATATAGGGGAGCTGAAATGGGATCTGACCATTACCTTGTTAAAAGTGTGTTGCAACTTAAACTTAAAAAGTGTTGTGCTAAAGTTAAAAAATTTACCTGTAATACTGAAGCTCTGAAAGACCCAGTTATAGCTAAAGCTTACCATGATAGGTTACTTAGTCATTATGAAAGTCATGGTTTGCTTATTACTGAAGTTGAGGAAGAATGGGGCCGTTTTAAACAGGCTTTTTTGGAAACTAACAGTACTCTTTTAGGAAAAAAGGAGCAGAGGAGGCAGAATTATCTGAGTGATAAGGCACTTGAGCTTATTTCGGAAAGAAAGAACTGCAGGAATGTCCTTAATCAATACCCTACTAGTCCTAATAGAAAACATTACAGAGAACTTAATAAACGTGTAAAAGATCAGTTAGCTGCTGATAAGAATTTTTGGCTTGGTTGGCAAAGCTGAGGAAGCAGTTAGACAGCATAACAGCAGAGAGCTGTACCAGATAGTTAATGTTTTGTGTGGTAGAAAATGGACAGATATACAGGGATTGAAGGATAAACAAGGTAAGGCTACAGAAGGTGAGGATTCTGTAATGACTAGGTGGACTGAGCATTTCAGTGATGTTCTGAACAATGTGGTTAGTTCTACTCCCATTGTTTGTAATGATGATAGATGCTTTAATGTTGACCCTGTAACACAATCTGAAGTTATTTTGGCTATTTCTAAACTTAAACTACATAAATCACCAGGGGTAGATGAAATTACTACAGAAATACTTAGAGCTGGAAATGTTCCGGTTACCACGTGGATGACTGAAATTTTGAATGTCTTTTATGATAAATGCATGGTTCCTAAGGATTTTACCAGAACAATTATTATCCCTATTTTTAAAAAAGGTGGTTGCAGTTCTTCTGTTAACTACAGAGGTATCAGCCTACTCTCTGTTCCAGGAAAAGTTCTTTGCATGATTGTGCTTATTAGAAATAAGAATCTGGTTGACAGGCAATTGCGTGATAAGGAATGTTGGATTCAGAAGTGGTAAGGGATGTGTGGATCAGATATTTTTACTTAGGTAGATTCTCGAGAAATGTTTAGAATTTCGGAAACCTTTGGTTGCTAGTTTTAATTTCAAAAAGCTTTCAACTCTGTTGATCATCATAATTTGTGGTTGATTGTGAGATCGTATGGCGTACCAGATAAGTTAACCTAATGAAAGCTCTTTATAAGAAACTGAGTGGTGTGTGAGAGTTGGTAAGGCTTGTAGCAATTGGTTTAACATTGCTTCAGGTGTTTGAGAAGGGTGCATTTTGTCTCCTTTTCTCTTTAGTTTGGTTATTGATTATGTTATGCAAAATTCATTGCAAGATAAAGGTTTTGGCCTTAAATGGGCTGGAGATACAAAAATTTTTGATTTAGATTATGCTGATAGCCCTTTTGGCAAATGATGTTGATGAGATGAACTCTTTCATTCGAGCTGTTGATGAAACTGGTAGTAGAGTAGGTTTGGTTATAAACAGAGAGAAAACTAAAGTGATGAAAATTCATCAGGCAGGCTGTGATTCAGTTAATCTGAATGGTTGTAATCTTGAACAGGTGTCACAGTTTAATTATCTTGGGAGCTATGTAACAGATACTGGTGATGTGCGGCATGAGATTAACAGATGAATAGGGATTTCTACCGGGACTTTTAAGAATCTATGGAGAGTGTGGAGAAATCGACATATACACCTAAAGACTAAAATTAGACTGTATAATAGGTATGGTAGTGAAACTTGGAGGCTTTGTAAACAAGATAGCAGGAAACTAGATGCTTTTGATTCTAGATGCTTAAGCAATATCTTGGGCATTAGGTGGTTCAACTTTGTAAATAATGATGAGGTTAGGCAAAGGAGTTTGCAACCTCCTTTAAGCAGCATATTGAGCAGAGAGAGACTCCGTTGGTTTGGCCATGATGCCCATATGGATAATTATAGATTGGCGAATAGGGTTTTGAACAGTGGGCCTAAAGGCTTCAGAAAGAGGGGAAGACCTAGGATGTGGTGGGCAGATAATGTCAAACATGACCTTGTTATAATTGGTATGCAGTGGCCAGATGCAGCAGAAGTAGCTCAGGACAGATATGCTTGGAGAACTAACTACCTAGTAAGGTCCAAAAGTTTCTAGCCCAAGGATATTAAGAGGTAATAGAATCAAACAATAATTTTTATTTTTCAATATAATCACCCTTTACTTTAATACATTTTTTAGAAATGGCTAGTTAACTTTTCTATACCACTGAAAAAATAATCTGAAATTTTGTCCTTAAAATGGTCTAAAACTGCAGAAATGACTTCATCACTTGTAAATTTTTTCCCATGCAGATCCGACTTCAATTTTGAAGACAAAAAAGAGTTGCTAGTTGCTAGGTCGGGGCCGTATGGTGGGTGATTTAATTCCTGGAAACCACATTGCTGAATAGCAGTCTTCACAGCAACTGAAGTGTGCACTGGCGCATTGTAGTGCAATAACTACTCCCCGGGACAGCTTTCCTTGGCGTTTCTCTTTGATGATATCCTTCATTTGTACATTAATGACACATAATATTCACCAGTAACTGTAGTATTTCATTCTTTAAAGTTGTCTAGCATAATTCCCTGTTTTTAAATAATAAAAATCAAAAAAAAATGTTGAATCTAAGCACTGTTTAATTTCTGCCGGGCTTTCGCCTTTTTTCATCAAAAATTTAATGACTGCACGATACTCAAGTTTAAACATTTTAAAATATTGGGCAACAGCACTTCTATCTCCGATGCTAGCTGGAGTGCTACTGATGCTAGAGCTGCGAAATTTTAACTGATGTGCAACAAAAATAGGGTGGTGGGTTGACATAGTTAGACCTGTCAATTCTTGTTCTAAAATGTTCGGGCCGAAAACTTTTGGACCTTACTACATAAATTGCATAATCCGGTTGGACCTCCGTAGCCCATGGCTACTTGTGGACGATATTGATGATGAAATTACCTTTGCTGATGGTGTGTCATGCCACTTAGAAATATGTAAAGAATGAAACTTGAAACATTGCACTAAACAGCTCTCAGATCCATGTTCCTTGGAATACTCCAAGGAATGGACACAGACTGCCTTCAAATTATAAAACCATCAACAATGGTGAAAATAAATAGCAAACCTTTGTCCAACTGCTATAATGAAACTCATGGATTCCATAGAAATCTTGATATCAAGGTCCTCCTTTGGGCACACTCATCTGTATATGCTTGCAGACAGCCAATGATCCAGGATGGATATGGTCCAGCTCGTGGGGTGTTGCCATCCTTGTGAGCCACCAGTCTCAAGGCTGTTGCCATCCATCTCCTCTTGGGATTTTCCTTGGCCATCTGCTCTGTCTTTCTCCCCTGAAGTGTCGTCTTTCGTGATGGCCTTGATTATGTTGTCTTGCAGCCGCTGTCCCCTTTCATCATCATGGCCTTCAATGCAATGGACACAGTCCTGTTTGGGGCAGTACTGACACAAACGGGGAGGGGTCCCTGAGCATTGGCTCCTGGATCCTTGCCTCTCCCAGTTGAACACTGGTGTTTTAGTATCTACTTCCATGCTCCCTATTGGGAGGAGGGAGCTTGTGACTCTTCACAAGTATCGTGGAGGATTGATTTGGCTGACTGGAGTTGTTTTGAACTCCTGTGAGTTGGATCATTCAGGCAGCTGCCTTGACCATTCCTCAGACTTTGACGATTTCTGAAACTGGTGAATACCAATTGCACTGCAACTTTTAAGGGTGAGGGGTTGGGGTTGTTTCATAAATATCAGACATCCTCCAACCTTGAAGCTTTCTTGTGCACAAGGGTTAAAGCCCATTTTGTCTGGTGCGAGAGCCATAAGGAATCTTGGCTATTCTATCACACGCATGACCATGTCATGTGAAATAGTCTGGAAAATGGATGGGAACTATTTGTCCCACTCATTATTGATACTGCAGCACAATGAACAGGCAATTGCCAACTGGGGAAATCTTTTTCCTCTATCTCTTCCTTTCTTTCTTATTTCCCTGAGTTTCTGGCCCTGAAGAGCAAGGCTGAGCACTTTCCACTCTCTTTTTACTCCAATGGCCTGGAGCTTTACAACAGGCCATTCACAGTGCAGGAGCTGTGCTTTGCCCTCTGCACTTCTTGTGCAACTGCTGTTAGGCCAGACAATGTCCATTATGTCATGCTCCAACATCTAACCATCGAGTAAGGATCAGCTACTCCAGTATTTTTCTCGAGGAGCAGTTTCCGGACTTCTGGTTGGGGGCCGTTATCTTGGCCTTCCCAAAGCCAGGAAAGGAACCCAAGATTATTTCCAATTACCATCCCATTTCATTGATAAGCTGCACATGCAGGGTTATGGAAAAAATGGTAATTACAAGACTCCTGATATTTGGAACATCACAACCTTCCTTCCAAAACCCAGTGTGGCTTAAGCAGGTAAAAGTCTACCTTAAATCACCTGTTCTGTCTCGAATTGGTGATCAGGAATTCATTTTTACATAGAGAGCACCTGGTGTCAATATTCAACATTGAAAAATCATGCAACACGATATGGAGATTGGCCATTCTTCATGACCTCCATGCGTTCAGCTTGAGAGGTCACGTGCTGATCTTCATCTTCAACTTTATCTTCTCGTACTTTTCATTTCTGTGTTGGCAACACTGTCGCAGTCTTTCCCCTAAGAATGGGATAATACAAGTCTGAGTGTTATGCTTTTCATTGTCAAAATCAATTGTATTGCTTGACAACTTCCAACTGTAGACAGTGCCCTCTATGTTAATGATTTTGGCATCTATGTCCAGCATGAGGGTCATTTAGTGTCAACTGCAAACTGCCCTGAACAGTCTCTCAGTTTGGATAATAGCCAATGGTTTTCAGTTCTCCCTACATACTGCTTTATTAAGCACTTTTGCCACAGGCTTAATCTTCATCTGGACTCCTAGCTTCAACTCGGAGATACCATCATTCCAATTGTGGTGGAGATGAAGTTTCTGTCTTTGATAGGAAATTGACCTTTTACTTCACATGCATCATCAGGTCCAAGTGCATATGAACATTGAACATTCTCAAGGTCTATCCCCCCTCTCATGGGAAATGGACCAATATATATATATTCTTTGTTCCACTTCTACCATGAGTTTTTCTAGTCGAAGCTGGACTAAGTATCCCAAGTGTACAATTCTGCCCAGGATTCAGCGGTGAAGATGCTAGAACCTCTCCTTCAGGCCCTCTGTGTTTGCATTGTGGCCTTCAGCACCTTACCAGTTCAGAGTCTTTATGTTGAGACTGCATTTTCAATCTTCAGTGGGAGATACTTTGTGGAAATCGCCAGACTGCCTTTTGGTTTGCATGTTTCAGGCTATTTCAGAGACATCAAGATCAGTCTTGATAGCATAGCCCAGTCGACAGCTGAGCCACTTCCATCATGGTTCATTGTTTCCCATTCTTATGACCTTTTGCAAGATGCAGAAGGCCTTTACACCTGACTGTGTGTACCAGCAGCTCTTTGCTAAGCACCTGGATTTTTTTCCCATCTTCGATGGCTCAAAGTCTGGCACATCAGTGGGATTGGCAATTATCTGTTGTGATACTATAATGGAGACCAGATACCAAGGCAGTTTTCCATCTTTACTACAGAGTTGCATGCTATCACCTTTGGCTTGGACCATATGGCAACTAAGCATCATCATTGCTGTGTTCTCTACACTAGCTCGCTACAACCTTTTGATCTTGGTGAGGCATCGGGCTCATCCTGTTCTCTCCAAGATCAGTCAGCCATAACCACCATTCTTTTCTGTTGGGTGCCCTGTCGTGTCAGAATCGGAGGCAATGATTGGCAGATTCTGCTGCCAAATTAGCCATGCCACTGTCTGACTCTACTGCTGATTCCATACATGGACTTCTGGCAGCGTTTTTCCCACCAAGCTCTGGACAGTGTCATCGATCATGGTTGGAACAGATTACAAACTAGCACTTTGAGATCAAGATTGTCAAACCATGACAGTTGTTTACATAGGAATCACAAGGAGGAATTTGTACTTGCTCCACTTAGGTCATTCGTTTATTACACATTCATTTCTTCTCCGGATGGACACTGGTTTGTGACACCATTTTAACCATCAATCATTTTTTAGTCCAATGTCTCCACTTTTAACCTTGGCCATCACTTACATTTGAACTGTCACAATTTTACATCCGAAATTTATCTGATGACTGTTTTAGCTCATATATTTGACTTTTTTCACTGGGTATTTTAACAGATGGTAAGTTTTTTATACTTTCTGACTTGGGTCTTATATATCTTGGTCAGTTTTTTTTCTACATATCTCATTTTACCTATTTCTACATTTGTTCTTTGTTGTTTTGCATCTTTTTACAATTACCTGTTTTTAACTTTTAGTTGAGAATATAGATGACTTTAATCTGTTTAACTTTTTCTGTTTGCCATGTTTTGCACAGCATGATTTCAGTTGCCCTTGCATCATATAATCCCAAACAACCAAACCAATGAAAACATCACACCGGTGATAATCCATTTAATCTCACAAGAGGAGGTTATATTTATTAAAAAGACACACAAACTACTGCAGCATTGAATAAAATCAATCTCTGGGGAATTCTCTCTGCCAACAGTGTTTCCATGTCATTTAAATATATGTAAAGAGCAAATTTTAAATGACAAAGCATGTTACAGTGTGAATTTTGTACTTGCTTTAAGATTGCCATGTATAAACTAAACTATAAAAAAAATTTGAGACAGAAAAACTTTGGAAGGAAATACGGTAGATATATAATTGTTTTTCTTGATAATTTTTTTAATTTTGTTTCATCTCATGTGTATTTCCCATTAAAATCATGAATAATGCAAAATAGTTACTGAAGATAAGCAGCTTTTTTTTCTTTATTCAAGTACAATTAAGTGATACATAATTCTGTTTAGTAGAATCAGACTAGTATAAAAATTCTGGTCATTGGACTTGAGAAAATTTCCTTACCATTATGTATTTCTAATTTTAGTGATTTTAAGTGTTTTACTATGTGTGAAAAGTGCTAAATAGTATTTTTCTTTCTAACAGCTTGCTGCAAAAATCCATTCCTCTGGAAGTGAAAACAATAGCATAAGTAGTGGAACTAAACGACCTTTAGAAGACAATATGAATGGTTCACAAGGTATTTTTTACTCTTTCATAGCCATATATAATATACTATCAAAAATATTAAATTTTTCAACTATATATATACCCCAATTGGAGTTAGCCTACTTGGGTCATTCCATGTCAAATCAACCAAATTTTTGGAAAAAGATATGTTTAATTGTTCGAAATATTTTGAGTCAAAAAATTTTTTGTGATGAGTTGGATTATAAATTCGTTAAAAAAAAAATTTAAAAAATGTAATACGGTTTTGAAAAAAAATCAAAAAAACTGAAAATTTTAAAATGTGAAAAAAAGTGATGTAGCACCAAATATAAAAAATTGAAACACATATGTTGTACATTATACTTCATAGAAATGTACAAAATTTGGAGTATTGTCATTTCTTTGATAATGAGTAAAAAATATTGAAATTTTACTATTTATAGTTAATGATGCACTTCAGAGGACTGCATTTGACATTGACACTCTTGCACATGCTCATTAAAGGAGACGCACAAAGAGGCTACCGACGTATGTGCTGCTTGCACTCAAGCATGACTTTGTAACTCCAACTAACATTTAATAAGCAGCACACACTTCGGTAGCCTCTTTGGGCGTATCTCTAGTACATCATTAGCCATAACATTAGTAAAATTTCAATATTTTTTACTCATTAGCAAAGAAATGACCATACTCCAAATTTTGTACATTTCTATGGAGCATAATGTACAATATATGTCAATTTTAATTTTTTTTTAATATTTGGTGCCACATCACTTTTTTATTAAATTTTCAGTTTTTTTTAAAAAAAATTCAAAACCATATTGCATTTTTTAAATTTGATTTTTTTAAACAAATTGATAATCCAAATGTACACCAAGTTTGGTCTTATCTGCCATAGAGGCAAAGAAAAAAAACAAGATTTAGTCACAATCGCAATTTGTATATTTTTCCCTTAGGTTAAACAAATGATATAATAAATAAATAATAAATACCCCCTCAAGCAGCTGCTTTGCCACAGAGGTCTGACAGGAGCCTGTCAGTTTATATGCTGTAATAGAAAGGTCTGTGAACTCCTTACAAAAAATATTTTGACTCAAAATATTTCAAGCAATTAGACATCTTATATGTACTAACATTTATGCCAAAGATCATTGAAATCTGTGATGGGCAATGAACTGGCTTGGATGAATTGACATGGAATGACCCACTTTAGAATTTTTTTGCAGTTTTTAAAAATGCCATCACTTTATTAACGGACACTGCATTTTAGCTGGTTATTGCTTTAGGTAATTCTTTATTGCACACTAACATATACGTACACAGATGATACAGCATTTTGGCTGTACCATCTGTGTACGTATTGTTTTATATCTGTTTGCTATCTTCAACTATATTGATGTTCCATAACACTCCAACTAAAACAAGTCTTCAACTTTGTCCTGTGATAATCTTGTCAATTATCTGTTTGCAGTGCAAGTCATTTGCTACATAAATAACAAAGTTGTTGCAGAAGGATGATAAAGTCACTTGGTGAAGTACAGGAATTATGTTCTTTTAGGTTCATGTATATAAAAATTATTTTGATGAAACCTCATCAGTTATTAGTAATAGTTTTATTTGTAATAAATTAAACTCATCGGTTAAGGGCTTCATTCTTGAAGATTATCTTCCAATTCCCATTTCTTAATATTTTGTAGAATAAATCCTGTATATATTTTTTGTTATAGAACCCATATTATGCTTGATGATCGTTTAGTTTTTTGCAAGGTGCTATTTTAAGGGTTAAAATAGTTACCATTCTAACTATGCAATGTGTATAACACAGGAATATGAGCTGTTGCTAGCTGAAACTGCAGAAACCAGCAGTTGCTTTTCAGTTACACATATCTTTCAGGATGGAAAACTTTGCATTCATCAGTATTAGCAAAAAAGAGATTCAACTCTCCAGGGTGAAATTGATACTGAGATATACATTGTTAAATTTCGATATTAAGTAAGGATTGTTTTGAATACTGAGCTCAAAATGAAACTTAAGCAGGCAAAACTGTATTCCTTGGATGTTGTCAGCCTATATCCAAATATTCAAATATTTGAATCAATTATGTAAATCAGAAAAGAAATGCTTGAATTATCATCATCATCATCCTCAAGTAGCCATGGGCTACAGAGGTCCAACCAGATTGTGCAGTTTAATTCTCCAAGCATATCTGTCCTGAGCTACATCTGCATTCATCCACTGCACACCAATTCTAACAAGGTCCTGTTTGACATTGTCTGCCTGCTGCATCTTAGGTTTCCCCCTCTTCCTGAGGCCTTTAGACACACTGTTTATAACATTATTCCCTAATCTATAATTATCCATATGGGCAACATGGCAAAACCAACGGAGTGTCTCTTCACACAATATACTGCTTAAAGGAGGCTTCCGACTCTTTTGCCTAACCTCATCATTACTTACAAAGTCGAACCTCCTAATGCCTAAGATACTGCGTAAGCATCTAGTTTCCTGTTATGTTTACAAAATGTCCAAGTTTCACTATCGTAACTAACCCTAGAAAGAACCAAACTATTATACAGTCTAATTTTAGTCTTTAGGTGTATGTGCCTATTTCTCCACACTCTCCATAGATTCTTAAAAGTCCCGGCAGCAATCCCTATTCGTCTGTTAATCTCATGCCGCACATCACCATTATTTGTTACATAGCTCCCAAGATAATTAAACTGTGACACCTGTTCAAGACTGCAACCATTCAGATTAAGTGAATCACAGCCTCCCTGATGAATTTTCATCACTTTAGTTTTCTCTCTGTTTATAACCAAACCTACTCTACTACCAGTCTCATCAACAGCTCGAATGAAAGAGTTCATCTCATCAACATCATTTGCCAAAAGGGCTAAATCATCAGCATAATCTAAATCAAAAATTTTCGTATCTTCTGTCCATTTAAGGCCAAAATCTTTCCCTTGAAGTGAATTTCGCATAACATAATCAATAACCAAGCTAAAGAGAAAAGGAGACAAAATGCACCCTTGTCGAACACCAAAAGTAATGCTAAACCAATTGCTATAAGCCTTACCAACTCTCACACACAACTCAGTGTTATTAGAGAGAGCTTCCATTATGTTAACTAACTTGTCTGGTATACCATATGATCTCACAATCAACTACAAATTATGATGATCAACAGAGTTGAAAGCTTTTTGAAATTAAAACTAGCAACCAAAGGTTTCTGAAATTCTAAACATTTCTCGAGAATCTACTTAAGTGAAAATATCTGATCCCACATCCCTTACCACTTCTGAATCCACATTCCTTATCACGCAATTGCCTGTCAACCAGATTCTTATTTCTAATAAGCACAATCATGCAAAGAACTTTTCCTGGAACAGAGAGTAGGCTGATACCCCTGTAGTTAACAGAAGAACTGCAACGACCTTTTTTAAAAATAGGGATAATAATTGTTCTGGTAAAATCCTTAGGAACCATGCATTTATCATAAAAGACATTCAAAATTTCAGTCATCCACGTGGTAACCGGAACATTTCCAGCTCTAAGTATTTCTGTAGTAATTTCATCTACCCCTGGTGATTTATGCAGTTTAAGTTTAGAAATAGCCAAAGTAACTTCAGATTGTGTTACAGGGTCAACATTAAAGCATCTATCATCATTACAAACAATGGGAGTAGAACTAACCACATTGTTCAGAACATCACTGAAATGCTCAGTCCACCTAGTCATTACAGAATCCTCACCTTCTGTAGCCTTACCTTGTTTATCCTTCAATCCCTGTATATCTGTCCATTTTCTACCACACAAAACATTAACTATCTGGTACAGCTCTCTGCTGTTGTGCTGTCTAACTGCTTCCTCAGCTTTGCCAACCAAGCCAAAGATTCTTATCGGCAGCTAACTGATCTTTTACACGTTTATTAAGTTCTCTGTAATGTTTTCTATTAGGACTAGTAGGGTATTGATTAAGGACATTCCTGCAGTTCTTTCTTTCCGAAATAAGCTCAAGTGCCTTATCACTCAGATAATTTTTCCTCTTCTGCTCCTTTTTTCCTAAAAGAGTACTGTTAGTGTCCAAAAAAGCCTGTTTAAAACGGCCCCATTCTTCCTCAACTTCAGTAGTAAGCAAACCATGACTGTCATAATGACTAAGTAACCTATCATGGTAAGCTTTGGCTATAACTGGATCTTTCAGAGCTTCAGTATTAAAAGTAAATTTTTTAACCCCAGCACAACACTTTTTAAGTTAAAGTTGCAACACACTTTTAACAAGGTAATGGTCAGATCCAATTTCTGCTCCCCTATATGCCCTGGTATTCCTAACAGAACTAGCCCATTTGCTGTTAATTAATATGTAATCAATCATGTTCTTATGCAGCCCGTCAGGTGAAACCCATGTGTACTTATGTATGTTGCGGTGTTTGTAATAAGTGTTAGTTATTCTGAATCCATTGAGTTTACTTACCTGTAGGAGACGTTGCCCATTGCAGCTATCAATACCCAAAAGGGCCTATCACTCCTCCCCAAAGGTCAGAGTCAGTACCAACTTTGGCATTGGTCACCTAAAACAAAGGTAATATCTCATTTCTTGACAGAATTCAAAATATCCTGGAATTGTCCCTAAAACGTATCCTTCTCACCCTCATTGACATCCTCAATGGGTGCATAACAGCAGATAACATTCAAGTCTTTAATGCTTGTCTGAAATTTTGCTGTAAGAAACCTTTCATTAATGCACTCATATCCTAAAAGAGCATCATTGGCATGTCTGCTGAGAAGCAGACCCACAACTTGGTAATGCTTTCCATCTTCCCTCCCTGTAAAGAGAAATTTAAAGTTATTTTTAAGTATCTTACCTTTACCTGTCCATCTGGTCTCTTGCAAGCCTAGAATATCTAGGTTATAGTGCTGGAATTCCTGTCGTGAGGACATCAAGAAAATAATCTCTATGTAATGTCCTCATGTTCCATGTTCCTGCAGAGAGAAAATGATTAGTAGGATTTTTAAAGAAACTAGGTTTATTGAGATAGGTAGGGCCAACAATATCAAACAACCCCCTGATCGCAGGCATGGGGCAAAAACCTGTTCCCCCTCCGCTAATGGCTGAAGTCACCAATGCTGGTAGGAACTTCAGGCACCACCTTTTCAAGTGGACTTTTTCAAGAGCCATATGGCCTGCCTGAGACACATTACTCCAGTTTAGGCTTGATGATGCCCAACTAGCTAAGTGAGGTTCAGGCACCTGTGATGGCCTCTGATTAGGATTATCCACCAGCTGATATAAGGTATCCTGTGCCTCTGTTCACTTAGGGCTGGCAAACAGAAAACACAACGGCAGATTCTCCCTCAACAGAGGCCCACCAGTGCAGCATGTCCAAGATCCATAATCAAGCTCAAATCCATAAAACTCCAGTCTAGTAGGTATAAATGGTCAGCACCAGGACCCTGTGAAGTTGACCACGCCTCAGCAGGGTTTAAAAAAAAGAAAAAAGTGGCCATAGATGACCAGATCAGTAGGCCATACTGAACTGCCAGCCCTTCCATTCCCTTCCAAAAGAGAATCTCTCTTTTGAAAGGTACTAACGGCCTGCACCACGAGAAGGCGGGGTTGGACATTAGGTGTTAGACCAGGCCGGTTCTGTGTATCATCACTGGGGATTGGTACACAGCTCTCCTTCCAGTTTATGCCTAGCTACCATTTACAGACCACTTGAATTATGCAAATATAATATTTTTGAATTTTTTGCAATAGTTGAAGCTCTGGATATTCTAAAAGACAGTACTTATTTTCAAGTTAATAAAAAATTGTACAAACGAAACTTTGGTACTCCTGTGGAATCATCACTGTCATAACTTTTTCCTGACGTCATAATGAGAGACATTGAAAGTAAAATACTAGACAACAGAAAGAATATTAAAGCCTTTATTATGGAAATGATACATTGAAATATTTATTGTATGGGAATATTCAAAACAATCCTTGATTTAATATCAGAACTTAATAATGATATCCTAGCATCAAATTCATTCTTAAAAGTGAAAAAAAATATCTTAAAATTTATTTACTAAAACTGCAAAATATATGAAACAAACTATTGTCTACAAACTGAAATCGAAAGCACATTCATTAGGAATCGATGCTGGCTATCCACGGAATTTCATTCAAAAATATCATTCATCTATATTTCGATTAAATAAGCACCATACCACCAACAGGTCAACTGACAAGATCTTTAAATATACTAACTCTATATCACATTTACTTGCTTTGAATATACACTGGTTTCCATAAATTAAAGAAAATCCCCTATGTTAAGTCAATGGTAAACTAATGTCAAAGCTCTATAACTTCTAAAGTATGTTTCTTTGTTTTGAAAAATGTGATTGCGGGTAAAGATCTCAATCAAATAAATCAATATCTCTATTTTCAACAATATTCGTTCAGTATTTAATGAGTTATGGAAGTTTGAATATTTAGTGATAACAATGCCAGCCACAAAAACTTCAGAAGTTAATTGAAACTTAGTAATAGGTGTTGGATCAAAGTGTTTAATAAAATAAGTTTGTATTTTAGAACTTTGTAAAGAATTCTTTCACTATTCAGTTTTGTATAAGTTTCTTCAGACTCGCACTGCTGTTGTTAAATATTCAAACTTCCATAACTCATGAAATACTGAATGAATATTGTTGGAATTCGAGATATTGATTTATTTGATTGAGATCTTTATCTGCACTCACATTTTTCAAAACAAAAAACTTATTTTAGAAGTTATAGAGCTTTGACATTAGCTTCTCATTGACTTAACATAGGGATTTTCCTTATAAAAAAAAATCAACAACTATATAGTACCTATCAAACCTTCCACCACTCTGTTAAGATCCATCTTGAATGACAGTGACAGCTACATTCGTATATGGGGTGTTTACCTGATTTTTTTAAAAGATACCACTCCTAATGTAAAATCACCATTTGGATACATTGGTATAACTTCAAGAAACTTACCAGAAAGAATTAAAGAACATCAATATGATATCAAGAAAAAATTAACAACTTTATCTAACACCGTTATCAACCACAATGCAAATCCAATCTTCAAAGAAGCCAGAATTATTTCAAATCCTAATACTAAATTTAAACTTTCATATAGTGAAAAAATGTAATTCATATCAACAAAGATTTCTGCTGTAATGGCAAATTACCGAATTTACCCACAGCCTAGAAACTCCTACTAAAAGACTACCCTAATGCACACATCCTCATTAACAACAAAAAGTACCATCAATTTTCTAATAACACACAACAATAAAAACATGTCATCATGCATATCATCTGATACTACATCTCAATAATAATATCTCTTCGTGTTTTTCAAATATACCTTCTCACAATGTAATTTAACACAGAAACTACCACTATTTTGCTGATGAAGAATGTATTGTATGTTTCGAAATCTAAATCCTGATTTTACCATCAAAAGGTTTGTTATATGATGTGCTCTAACGATTTCTTGTTAATATTGTGTGTGATTTTACCACAAAGTGATTCTAAAATGTTCCCGAATTAATACCATTAAGTTCATGAAGAAGCCACTTTTCCTATTCATCTATTTGGAACTGTAAGTGTAGCTACTATGTCATTAAAATGAACTTTGCTGAATTGTTTTCTTGTCTCATCTGTGCACTTCTGAATAACAAGAAACTTTCACAACGTACCTCAATGTATACCTATGTTTTTTTTTAAGGTCTTGTATTCTACATTTTACACACTGAGACTTTTGAACTATTAAAAAAAGTCTAATAGAATGGCACAGCCACGTTACTGAGGGAGGAGGGGATAAAATCTTTGAAAACTGTTGAATATAAACTTAAAAACTTTTTTAACGAAACTTTGCTGGGGAGGGAGTAAAAAAACATGCCAAAATTGCTCTCCCACAGACTGATTTCCATGCCAAGGAAGTTCTTTTTCCTTCTTATCCAAGACCTCATTCATTTTCAGGAATTTTGGGGAATGATACAAGATCAAAGTGTTTTTTACTGAAAATGAAGAAATAGTAAAGGAAAAATTAATATATAACCTAATGCAATGTTAAAATATACATACCAACAAGTTTTAAGGTGGCCATCAAATGTGGCTTGACTCCAAAAGATCGATAATTTATGGTAATAAAACAAATCTACTGAAATGAAAACTAAAGTTTAAATATAAAAAAGTAAATACTAACTCTACAAAGGGTATCCAATATACTGGAACAACACTAAACAATCTGTTGTGGAGCCACTTGTAACACACAGAATGTAGTGAGCTGAGGATTCACTGTGAAGCCACCTGCATCCTCAGCTCATCCCTTGACGTGTGCAGTGAGCCATGACCTAGATTCTGCTGCAGCTGAAAGGCTCTGTCTTTAGTTATAGTTTCAATCTTAAGAGTGAGAAAGATGCATAGAATGTGGGGATAAATGATAAATCATCTCAGCCTCTCATTTTGAATTCTGTCAATGTCTGGACTCTGGAAGAGTTTAAGGTAATGTTTACAATGGTTTATATTCATGGTCCCAGTGTTTTATCTGTACAAAATGATGGTGACCAAGACAGATACAATTTGTGGACCATTAGTTATAAGTTCTATTTTGCAAAAATGTCACATGTTACTGAAGATTTCTCCTGCAGTTGAATAAATAAGGAAAATTTAGTCTATTGTTTTACAAAGAAATAAAACAGCTGTGTTATAATAATAATAATAATGAGGCCTTTAGAAAAAGCTTGAAAAGTATATATTTAATATCTTTTGTATTATTTAGCAAAAACTTAATATGCTGTTTTCATAAAAAAAAAGTTGCTCAAGCAGCTGTTTCCCACAGAGGTCTGAGGAAAGGGAGAACTCAGCAGAAAGTATTATCTAATTTATGTTTGTTAAAAATCCACAATACTAGAACCTTTTCCTTTGTAGAAATTTTGGTGTACAAATTGTACTAAATAAAAAAGAGGATTTTGCTTAAAGCCATTAAAGAATACAAGGTTACCTATATCTCAGTGAATAGAGTTTGATAGTAGGCCTCTCAACAGAACTATGTTAGACAGTAACACTGACACTGGAATTTCTTGTTTAAGCAATAATAAACAGTGAAGGCACCTATATTATTAATTTTTAGAGTGTGTAGGTTTAGTTTGAAATGCAGTATAGCATGAAACCAGTACCAAGTTATTCCTAAAACAAAATTGCTGAGAAAGTGTTGAAATGGAATAATTTAGGTTGTTGCTTTACTAAGGGGGTGGGGGAAATGGCATTTTGAAAAATACTGCTCACAATATGTTTAAAAAGGTGAATGAAATGGAATTATAATGAAACTTTATAACATCTTGAAAAATATAAAGTAAAAAAAATATTAATTAAAAAAGTTATCAAAATCATCACTTCTTAAATTGAGGGATTGAAATCATCAAGAAATAAAACAGTTTGCTAATACTGGGTGTCCAAACAATCATGAGCTTTCGAGAACCAATCTGTTAGAAAATATACATATTCAAAAAATGTAATATTTAAATAGTAATATTTAAATTTAAACACTGAACATAATTTGTAAATTTTCACGTATACAATGTTCATGACCCTAATATGATCAATCTGTATTCCACTTCTTTCCATACACCAGAACTGGCAACTACTCCGATTTTTGGTTTAAAATCCGAAAATCCTATTTTGTCTTTGAAAATTCGAATATTTAGGTTTTTTTCAGTTTTACACTTACGAAAATCCTCCAAATTGTACAGTATTTTTACCTTTTTGTAATAGGTTTCTGATTTAGTTCTTTTACTGTACTAAAGGTACAGCTGTGTCTTCACTCCCTAATCTGTGCTTGCTTGTGGGCTCACCTGCGCACTAATCAGAGGAAATCTATGACTCCAGCTGACCATTTCCAGACAGAACACATGACGAAGTGCACACCTAAATTCTTTTACAGAGCTGAAGGTCATAGATTATTTCTAAATGGATATTTATTGAACCCATACCCAACTCTCTGGACTCTGACCAACTAAACGCTAATTGGATTATTTAGAATCGGAAACTTCAGAGTGAAGGAAATAATAAGGTTAGAGAACTTCCCTATCAGTGCCATGATTGACATTGCAACTTGAATGGGTCTTGTGCATGTCTGTTTTGGCAGTAACCCTACAGTTTACAGCACTCAGCTCACAAGTGACTAACCTTCTTAAGGTGTGTAAAGAAGGGTAAAAGCCCTAACGTTTTAGTAGGATTACAAAAAGTAGGGGAATTTATATAGTATAACTTTTCATCATATTGAACAATTTATTCGGTTCATTTTAGTATGTTTTGTGTGGCCTCTAGTTCTTCATTTCTTTTTTTGCAGGTCTAACCTTATAAAGTGAATAAAAGTTTATTTTCAGAACCTAAACTTTCCAATTTAAATGCAGTTTGGATTTAATTCGTATATATGTAGCATAAAAGTATAAATTTTGCCTCGAATAAGTACTGAAAGTTGCTGACGATTTATGATATTTAATCTTGAGCAATGTTTTAAATTCTCCTTTTAAAATAGTTTTCTCCGATGACATTATCTTATTCTGGGTATTTTTTAATAATTCGAATGGCTGTGCATTATTTAAGATCGTGTTTTTTAGACTTTCTCTGATGGGATTATTTAGTTCCTGGGGCTTTTTTATACTGTGGATCAGCAGTTCATTATTTAGGATAATTCACACATTTCAGGCTTGTTTTCTTTAATGGGATTATTTAGTTCTGGGGTCATTTTTATTATTGCTGATCGGCAGTGAATTGTTTGCAATTTTGTTTTTTAGGCTTTGATCTGTAAAAAGAGTGGCACGGTTGTTTGGCTGTATGTTTAGGTTAAAATGGTTATCTCTGATAATTTTGTACTGGGTTCTCTTAAATAATGGAATGGCAGTTCTTTGTTTACTGGTATGCTCTTTTTTTGAATAACAATCTCCAATGAAATTATTGATTTTTTGTAAGTTTTTTTTTAAATTACGGAATGAGCGTTTGTTTGTTAGTGATAATAGACTTGAAACAAGTAGCCTTGGATGATACTAACAGACATTCTTCATATAATGATATGTATCTAGATACTATTACTTTTAGTGGGAACAAAACTTTATGCTTAGGAATAAACGTTTATCATTATATTCTTTACTCGGCATATTCTCGTTGTATGGTCTCTTTACTGCTAGTAATATGATTGTTTTGGTTATTGTTTGTAGAGCTTTCCAAGAAGTTGAATATTCAGCAAAATGCCGATTTGAGGACCATCAGTTTCAAAAAATAAAGATGGCGGCCATTGCCAGATCAGCGCTTTTGCCGAATATTTTTCCTAATGTGATATCGAAATGCTTTCGTGATTAGTTTAAATCGCATAGTTGGGGTTTTTTACAGAAGTAATATTAAGAAACCTGGTATAATTCTGGAAAAATTAAATTTTTTTGTCCCTGCTAGGAGTCCAAAAGTTGAGCATTCTTTTAGACGAAACGTATTATTGTTGGGTTAAAAAATGGTGCCTTAGCACTGTAAACTGTGATGCTCTGATTTCCTCCAATTTTTCATTCTCTCAAATTGTAATTTTTATCATGCAAGGTTACCTGCTCTGCCATGCACGTTTCCTGACAGATGGGTGGGCAAGGATGGTCCGATTCTATCACAACCAAGGAGCCCTGATTTTGACACAGCTAGTTTTTTTTTGTGGAGTCATGTAAAGAATTTTGTTTACATAGACAAAATTGAGACCTTTTAGTCATTTGAAAATCAGAATAAGAGAGCAATTGAGCAAGTAACAAAAGATATGCCACAACATGTATGGCAAGAAGTGAAATACCAATTTGAACATATGCAGAATCACAAAGTGCACTTTATGTTCAAAACTATTTGAGGTACACTTTCAATTAAAATATTACTTTCTTTAATATGCATATTATTTCCCCATATTTGTTGTCAATACCCCATTTATTTTTCTATCCCTGTATATCTCAATTTGAAACAAGTCTTGAAAGAATGATTTAACTATATGGTAATGAAACTACTCCTTATCACAGGACAATTACATTGCACATCACTGGCACTAATAATTTGTCTTTTCATAAAATTATGCAAGAATAAGCTTAGAACAAAACACACAAAATCAAAACTAACCCAAATTGTGCATTTGTTCCTTACATACTGCCATCAGACTGTTCAGCATGCTCCTAGCTTGAGTGGCTTTAAGTTCAGTGGGCCTTTGATTTATAAAATCTTTTAACTAGGTAATTATTCGATCTAGTCTCAACTCCTTTGTAAGATGCTGAAGATCCTAACAACTAATTTGTTTACTGTTAATACATGATCATTGTTCCTATATAACGCATGTGTATTTATAAATATTTTATTACCAAAGTTATTATATAACCATTAAATTTGCATTCCTGTAGTCATTTCAACTACCAATGCCAAAATGTCATCAGTTTTTACTGCAGTGCTATATAATATTTAACATCTTATACAACATTGGACTATAAACTGCTAAATATCCAATTGTTTAATGGTTACTGTGCTATATGTTGCTTTATACCACTGGTTGGAAACTCCTAGTCTGCTACACATTTATGGATGAATAAAATGCTTTATACCAATTAGCACAATACTAGAGCCTTCTTTTCTCTTATAGAATTTTTGGTGTAGAATTTGTGCTACATAAAAGAGTGAATTCGCTAACACATTAGAGAATGCTGCATTAGTGCACTCGGCTGCTGATCTGAGGGACCTGGCTTCAAGCCCTCGGTAAGACATGGATGTTTGTGTTTTTCTACTGAGGTCCCGCCATCCTCACATACCTTCTACTATGGCGTATAAATTGACAGGCTCCTGTCAGACCTCAGTGGAAAGCAGCTGCTTAAGGGGGGAAGTATTGATTTTAAAATTAGAAATAGTTTTTAAACTGCATACATGAGGGTGTGAAGTAGAGCAATGGTTATAGATTTTCTAATGACTATTTGAGATATAATAGAAAATGTGAAAAAAAAACGTTATACCGATTAGCACAATACTAGAACCTTTTTTCTCTTATAGAAATTTTGGTGTAGAATTTGTGCTAAATAAAAAGAGAGAATTCGCTAACACCATTAGAGAATGCAGGATTACCTGTAATCTCCATTAATGGAGTTTGATAGTAGACCTCTCAACAAAATATGTGGCAGATTTTTTTTTCCTGATCTGTAGCCGAATGGTTAGTGTACTCGACTACTGTTCTAAGGGACCTGGTTTCAAGCTCTGTGTAAGACATGGATGTTTGTGTTTTTCTGCTGAGATCCCGCTATCCTCACAGACCTACTATGGTGTATAAATTACAGGCTCCTGTCAGACCTCGGTGGCAAGCAGCTGCTTAAGGAGGGAGGGGGGCAAGTATTGATTTTAAAATTAAAAATAGTTTTTAAACTGCATACATGAGGGTGTGAAGTAGAGCAATGGTTATAGATTTTCTAGATGACTATTTGAAATATAGTAGAAAATGTGAAAAAAAAATTATCTATTAGCACAATACTAGAGCCTTTTTTTCTCTTATAGAAATTTTGGTGTAGAATTTGTGCTAAATAAAAAGAGAGAATTCGCTAACACCATTAGAGAATGCAGGATTACCTGTAATCTCCATTAATGGAGTTTGATAGTAGACCTCTCAACAAAATATGTGGCAGATTTTTTTTTCCTGATCTGTAGCCGAATGGTTAGTACACTCGACTACTGTTCTAAGGGACCTGGTTTCAAGCTCTGTGTAAGACATGGATGTTTGTGTTTTTCTGCTGAGATCCCGCTATCCTCACAGACCTACTATGGTGTATAAATTACAGGCTCCTGTCAGACCTCGGTGGCAAGCAGCTGCTTAAGGAGGGAGGGGGGCAAGTATTGATTTTAAAATTAAAAATAGTTTTTAAATTGCATACATGAGGGTGTGAAGTAGAGCAATGGTTATAGATTTTCTAGATGACTATTTGAAATATAGTAGAAAATGTGAAAAAAAAATTATCTATTAGCACAATACTAGAGCCTTTTTTTCTCTTATAGAAATTTTGGTGTAGAATTTGTGCTAAATAAAAAGAGAGAATTCGCTAACACCATTAGAGAATGCAGGATTACCTGTAATCTCCATTAATGGAGTTTGATAGTAGACCTCTCAACAAAATACGTTCGAGTTTTTTTTTCTAATGTATAACTAAAATTAGAAATTGTTTTTAAACTACATATGTAAGGATGTAAGTAAACCTTTGGTTATAGATTTTCCAGAGTAGTGGAATTGACATGTAGCTTAAAATGTGAGTGAAAAAAGATATATGTGGTCCTTAACTCTAAAAATTAAATGCATTACATATATACTTCTTACTTGATCTGGGATCTTTCACATTTTACTTGGTGCAGTTCTTAAATGTTGATGTGATCATTATCTACAATTATTATATTGTGACTGGATGGCCCTTCATTGTGCTTGTTTTTAACATGTAGTTGGGTGTTGCTATTTAGTAACGGGAGTTTTCTTCTTGCAGGATCAGCTGCCATTCTACTGGAGGGAGTAGTGTGTCTATATTGCAACTAATTTCCTAGTTTTGGCAAATCTCTTAAGATTTCTTTGGTTAGGATTTGTCCTTCAGTAGGAGTGGCAACTGGGCATGCTTGATAAAAAAAAAGTTCAACATATCCTTCTAGCACTAATTTGGATAATCCTGTGTTGGGTTTCTGACTTTGTAAATCTAATTTGTGTTCATAGATTCTTTGCTTGAGAGTCCAAATGGTTATAACAATATAAAGGTCAAGGATTTGATTTCCTGAAATGGTTTTAAAAGAGATTCTATATACTTTGCTTCTATCCATATGTGAAATAGGATCTCATCTATTCTAAACATTGTTAATATGTTTGGATGCTTGTGGCTTCTGCTTGCCCGGAATGAAAAATGTGATCAATCTCTGCTTTTAGGGCTTCTGGCTTAAAAATATACATGCCGAATGAAAGATGCTGATTTGTAAATTTGAAGACAATATGAAAAATGTCGCAATGAAGGTTGGGAATTTAGGCTTCCAAGGTATTATGGAGTACTTTTGTGATTTGAATGTCTAGAAATGATGATATACCTCTCAGCAGACTGTTTTATCTGGCCCAAGATTTGTTTGTTAGTCAAGAATCTTAATAGTTACTGTTTACTTTTCGATTTGAGTTCAAGCAATTATGTTTCTTTAAGCTATATAATAAGAGTAAGGGTCAGTTCCTTTAAGTAATGCTGAATTTGGTAGTCCTAGATCTTTTCCATTAAGGCATTGTATTTTTTTTGGGGGGAGGGGGGCAATCAAACAGAAAAAAAGCTTTCTTGACCTGTGGGACTGTCATGCAAATTTTGATTAGGCTATCTTAAGGTGTCTTTCAAATGCATAACAGAGAGACAGACAGCTTTCCAAAATGTATATGTGAGAACAATTTCACACACATGTAAATGAGCTTTAAATTTTTACATACCTTCATGGTTTTTGCTAATCATTTGTTGGTTTGTGTATTTGCCAAGGTGATTGTTTTCCTATATCTCCCAAATGGAAAAGCCAAAGCCAAGCGTAACAAGTTTTTTTTACCAAATGAAAGCTTGTGGTATACGGAGGTGCAAGCTTTTGACAGATGATTGGTATTTTAGCCCCCCCCCCCCACACACACACAGAGAGAGAGAGAGAAGAGAGGGGGGTAAATAACTATTCTGCTGCATTGTTTGAACATCAGATGAAGGCAGAGCAACAAGTTAGGTATCAAACGAATGCTTGTGTTAAGGGAAATGTCATATCCTACCACATATCCCCCTCCCCTCCAAAAAAAAATAAAACAGGTGTTAGCTCAGTGGGTAGTGTGTCAGGCTCTTATGTTCCCAGGTTTTTTTTTTTTTCATTTGGACATATAAGACAGAAGAATCCTAGAAGCTACTTCTAGCTTTTACAGGTTTCTCATACAAGGACATGACCCTACTAAGACTGACATCCTACTACCACTGCCTCAGAACTAATGCAGCACACAAAGTTTATCTTGCTGGAACAGTCACTAGCTCCCTATCCACTATGCTAGATGCTTCAGTTCAAGTCACAGCTAAGCATGTGTTGAGAATTTTCTCCTCTAATACCCATTCTGCCCTTGCAACATTATTGCACTTGGAAAAGCCAATTCAAATTGTTTGGACCCTTTTTCTGATCCAATTAGTTTTATGCTCCGGATAGCTGAGACGGGCGCCAGGCAATAATTAACAAATTGCCAAAAAATAGAATAAGTTAAATTAGGGTTCAAAATACCAGCGAGCGTTAATGAGTAAGAATCTCAAAAAATGATTGTCAAAACGTAAATGTTAAATACAATCAAAACTTAATTCACGTTGCTCAAGAGAAAAAATTAGTAAAGGCTCAAAAGGTTAAATAACAAACAAGTTTATTTCCAAAAATCACTCACCAAAACTTCAATGAAGATACATTAACTGAGCACTAACTGTGTCCTCCATTGTTACTTCTCTCTGCGCTATGTGCTCTGACAACTCACTGTGCTATCTCTCTGTGCTACTGTGACTAGCATGTCATCGGTTTTAACAAGAGCGAACGTGTCATGTTGCACGCCGGGAAAGACATTTACATAAACTGACGAGCGACGCAAGCTATGACGCAAGAGTGGGCATGTCGTTGTGCACGCGCTTTAGCGGGTGACAGTCGGAAGATCGGAGTTGCGCATTCGCAACTTCCTAACTCTTGGAAATGAGCGCTGTGATGCCAAAAAGGAAATAAAAGTCCCCAAAATGATAAATATAACGTAAATTGAGCAAAACTGGTTAAGGTAAAGTGAATGATGGGGCATCACAAAATCTTTAACCTTTACAGATGTCCTTGATGGGAGGCCAAATCCATTACAGAAGGATCATTTCATTCATTACAAACAGCTGACTAGTGGATCCCCCTTCCCCAGTGTTCTTTTAAAACCCTAGGGTCAAGTCATGTCAAATGAAAGCTTAAAACATGCAAAGCAGGGGAAAGATGTGATTTTAGTTACAAAGTTTTCTGTAAAGATGTCACTAACCAAAAAAATTTAAATTAAAAAAGTATAAAAATACTGATCTTATAATCAACCAAAAACATTAAACATACCAATGATGAAATCACTATTATAACTTCAAAGTGAGATAGAGTGCCAAAACAGATTTTCCTACTTACTGAGCAAAAATTGCCAGTGACATATCTTCCTATGAAGTTTATATGAATGCAATAAATGATTTCATCATTAATATATTTATTTTTTCAATTTTTTAGAGTGCATTTAAGAAGATATTTATATATTTTCAGTAATCACTTATTAATCTGTGTGAAAAATTATATTTGAAAATACTATGGTCTAAAAATTGGCCTTTTGCATTAATTAATGTAATTTGATTGCTAACACCTTTCATCTAGAAAAAGCTGAATTTTACTCTTCATGTGAATTTAAAATTTTTTTATTTTCCTCATTGTATTTAGAGGTATAGTTTAATTTTGTACATTGATTTTTTTTTTTTTGCAGATGGTTCACCTGATGTTAAAAAAGTAGCATCTTCAAATGACCGTAAGTATTAGTAATGCTAATGTATATATGTCAAATTTTCTTTTGTGATATGCTATTTCTGCATATGTTATTGTTGTTAAAAATAATGTATTTGCTTCATTTTTATAGCATTTGGTGCTCAGCTAGCAGCAATGCAACAGCAGAGGTAAGAATTTTTACATATATATTTTTAAATTTTAAAAATTTTCTTAATGCTAAATATATATATTACTGGATTGTTATTTTCTTTTTATTATTGCAGAAACGGTCCAACTTCAGATTTTGTTATTGAAGAATACAAAGTTCCAGACAAGATGGTGGGATTAAGTAAGATCTTTGATTTTCTTTTTAAGTGGAAATGAAATTCTATAATAAAGCAATTTTATCTTTAAAAATAGATATTCTTTTTATCCTTTTGTTTCTATTTTTTATTTTTCTATATACTGGTATACATACAGGGTGGTTGTTAACAAACTTTAATGGTAATTTGGTAGGTCCAAAAGAATTGATATTGCATGTATGTCACCTGGAATACATGCTTTAAGGATAAAAGCATTCCAATAAATTAGCAACAGTACTGTTTAACAATGCATGGGGGCATGTGTGATGGCAACACCTGCTGATACACATTAACTAATAAAGAACTTGGACAATGAAATTGGAAGTGTTCTTTGTGGTTCATTTGAGTTTCAAGCCCATACTCCGTATATATTGAAAGTTGTACATCACTGCAACGATGTACAAGTTCAGTGGTATGGCTCATTTTCCTGATAAATGGAGTCCTTGTTTGTAATACGTGTGTACCTTCAGGTAGCCCCAAAGCCAAAAGTTGCTGCAGTGAGATTAGAAGACCATACAGTTATAGATCTAACAATCATTCAGTTATAAAGTGACAGATAACAGTAATCTCTTGCAAACTGCAGGAATTCCTGTAAAGTATCATGTTTGGCAGTACCACTGTTGGCAAGACTAAGGTCCAATAGAAAGTGGGTAAGGGAAAACTAGTAAATATGGCAAAATATACAAAAAACATTAATTTTCCATTTACCCAATATAAAAATGATTATATAGTTGACAATAAAATGCACAAAATGTTGACTATCCTCCTAAGTCGCATCATTTTATACAGTGATGTTTAAAGAGTAAAATAAATGTTAAGTTATAAGAAACGTGTTAATCATTATGAAAATAATTCCAAGAAAAATAGACGTTAGTCAAAAACATGAAAAATCAACATAGAGGTGATGACACATCCACATGCAACATAATTTTACTGACAAGTGCATCATTAAGAGGGTGGTGTGCAAATTCTCTCTCTGCATTTCCCACTAGATCTGCTTCCATGATCTAAGGGATTCTGAAGTAATAATGTTCTTTCATTTTAAGGCTAGTCCCGGAACCCCTCTTGCACCCTAATTTGTGGAAGTTTGAAATTGCTTGTGTTGGCCACAGATGCATTCCCATGTGTGGGCAATTGCAGTAGTAAAGTGCTGAAAAAAAAAAGTAATCAGTAATCACAATATTTCCTCACTTTTCAAGGGCAAAGAAGTGAAGGAACAATTCCGTACTAAACTGCATATAGGTTAAAAACAAAAATTGTAAATTTTCGTTAAACGAATATATAAAGCCATGCTATCTCAAATCTGGTTGGTGAGGGATTACTGTACATGGTCATGAAAATATGTCCACAAACAGGCCCTGATCTAGGAGAGAGGAAAATCAGTGGGAGGGGAGACTAGATTTTCAATGCAGTATAACATTTCTCCCTCTGTTTTACAGGTCTCTAAAAAATTCCTTAAAAAAATGCATGAAATATAAATAGGCGTAATTTTTTTTGCCTCTATTACCCTTACTAGCATTTTGAATGGGGAGCATCCCCTTTCCTGCACAAATGATGAAATTGTGTGTTTACCCTACTGCTAAAAGTGAAGTGGGTCTTGTCTGTCAAAGGATGTTACCAGGCCACTGGTCATCCATTTGTTGTGGTAAGAACTGTACCATGAAGTGAACATGTATTTCTGGAAGCAATACATAGCCTGTGATTGTTGAAATATGTATGGGAACATTTTTGTAGGTTTCGGAGTACCTTTCACATAGTTGTCATTGGTAGATCAAGGTGCCCTGCCATCACCTGTTGGATCTCTGCTACCTCAGTGACTGAAATTGATCTGCTAGTTTCTGTCACAGATGTAGCCTGATTCCACAAACTTCCCAATCAAATGCTGAACTAAATGCCTCCCCTGCTCCCCATGCAAATGGATAAACTCTCAGGTCAGATTGGCCATTGCTTCTGTTTGTGTAGTACAACTTTACTAATTCAGCTTCTCTGTCTCATTTTCAACCTGAATTTGACCTTTTTACCTCACATCCAACATCTCAGATCCAAGTATATGTGGGCATTGAACATCCTCAAAGTTCTCTCCTCTCTTGGGGGGTGAACCGATGTTCTCTGGTCTGTCTCTATTGTGCACTTGTCCAGTTGAAACTGGACTATGGATCCCATGCATACAACTCCACCTGGGATTCAGGTGGTGAAGGTGCTGGATCCTCTCCACCATCAGGACCTCCATGTTTGCACAGGGGCTTTCCATACTGCACCTCACTGGCTCAGTCTACATTGAGATTGACTACATTGGGTATGTCTTCGTTATCTATTCACCATCAGCAGTTGTCTTTATATGTACCCTGCCAGGCTATCCCACTTGGAACAGCATTTTCAGTCCCAAGTAGGAAATGCTTTACACTAATCAGCCGACTGCCAATGCCCATGTTAGCGGTGAATCTCGGTCAACAGCCGAGCCACTTCCACCGTGGTTTGCTGTTTCCCCTTCCTCTGATTTTTCCCTTTGTAGGATGGGGAAGGCCTTTACACCCGATTGTGTGTATTGGCAACTCTTTGTGAGCCAATGAGCACCCTGACTTCTTTCCCATCACAGATGGCTCGAAGTCTGGCACATCAGTGGGATCAGCCATGGTCTGCTGTGATGTAATCATGGCAGACCAGATCCCACAGCAGTGTTCCATCTTCACTGCAGGGTTGCATGCTATCAGCATTGCCTTGGACCATATAGTGGCTAAGCATCATCGTCAGTGTGTTCTTTACATCGCCTCACTACAGGTTTTGATATTGGTGAGGCATTGACCTCACCCTATTCTTTCCAGGATCTGCCAGCAACTCCATTGTCTGGCAGCAGCCACCACTATTCTCTTCTATTGGGTGACCAGTCATATCAGGGGCAATGACCTGGCAGACACTGCTGCCAGGTCATCCATGCCCCTATCCAACTCTCCACTGCCAGTTCCATATATGGACTTCCAGCAATGTTTTTCATTGAGCTCCAGGCACAGTTGCAGGTTGGTAACAAGCCTTTGGAGATAAATCCCATTGTCAAACCATGGCAGTCATTTTTCACAGGAATCACAAAGAGGAATTGTGACATGATTTTAGCTGTTAATCACAGAACTGAAATCCATGGGTTTTCTTTGCAGTTTTATTGTTTTGTCTTAGTGTCTTGTTCACTTTTTGTTTTCTTTTTCACTTTCACTGAGAGGGTACATGTCTTTTATCTCTATTTTATTGAAATCTAGTTTGGTGCAGCATGGCCTCTTTGCTCTCATACCATAAAACCCCAAACAACCAAACAACTAATTCAGCTTGTTCCTTGTCAATGTTATGTCTGATTAGTAGAGTCATGTATATTTTCGCCATACATACAGGTGAAATGCTTGTAGTTACGAATGTTCAGTTATTGATGCAACACTGAAATTCTCACCTGCAAAGTTTCTTTATAACTGCTCATTACATCTAATATAATAAATTGTCATTATGTTAATGTTAAATTATCATCCAGCCCATTTCATAAAATATCTCTTTAATTCTTGTTTTGAAATAATTTTTCCTTTGTTTTCTGCTCTTCCTAAACAAGATGATAGGATTAAGTAAGATTTTTTTCGTAGAAATGAAGGAATTCAGTTACATTCTATCAGATGAAAAATTTAGACTCTTTTGTAATGGAAAGTTGGATTGTGAAGTAAAAATTGTTCAGTCATTTAAAAATTCATGTTTTTATGCTGTTTTTGTTTTATATTTTTGGGTACACATAGCCAGAGTTAAAAAGCTTTTAAAGTTGGCTCAGTCATTATTGTGCCAGGTTTGATTCCCACTGTACATTTGTGATTTTCTTCAATATCTCCATTTTACTCTTTGTGATGAAAGAGACACACCAATGGGCTTGGAAATGACCCTGTGCACATTAAAAAACAACCTGAGTGGCCTTAATTTAGAAGATACCATCTGTCCTGATAGGTGTCTAATGAATCCCCTTCCGTAACTAACTCTGAGCTCATGGAAGTTTTTTAATCTGACGATTAACTCATTGTATGGGAAACAGTGCTACATAGAGGTAAAACAACTTGAACCTGAAGTTCTAGCAATGGTCGAACTCTCATATGGTGTTAACAAAAGGTCGGAGGGGGATTATCTGTGGGACTACTGAGTTGGACATAAAAATAAAGGTGTTTGTATATATGTGGCCCTTTAGTTTTCCTTTAATGCCAATAATTACCAAAATGAAAGAGTATAAAGATTAAGGAATTGCACTATTTAGATACATTCATTTTAAAATATTAGCTGTTGTGGGCATTTAGGATTAAACTTCAATAACAGCCATTTGTTATTGATGGATTAATAAGTTATTGGTGTTAATACTTCTCTTTATCCATAAAATTTGTACCCTCATGTTTATAATTGTTTCGCTTCTTTTCTGACATAAAGGTCCCCATTTTTATGGAGGATTTTCTCTCGGCTTTAAGATTTTAGGTTGATAATTTTTGATTAAGGCATGTATTGTGAATCACTGGATTATTACCTTTTTATATTATGACCTAACATTATTTTACTTTTTTAGTAATTGGACGTGGTGGTGAGCAAATCATCAGACTGCAAGCTGAATCAGGATGTAAAATTCAGTTAGCATCAGACAGTGGAGGACTGGCTGATAGGCCGTGCACTCTAACAGGAAGCAGAGAATCTGTTCAGTAAGTGATGATGATTAATAAAAACTGATATTTTTATAGTGAAATTTCAGCATTTGGCATTTTATGAAAATCTTGAAATGATGTAAAGAACTAAAAACAGCTACTTGCTGAATCTTGGGTGTGTATCTTATGTATTTTTCAGTTGAGTCCTATGCATCATTTTGTAAAGGTTAAAATATTTATGGCATGTTGCATACAAGACTTTCAAAGCTAAATATTGAATAGAATATGTAGGAAAGCTTTTAAAAGTAGTCAGCATGCAATGCAAAAAATATAATACATCTATTAATAATCTCCAGTAGGCCTACTTGCAATAGAAACAACTTATAGATATTGTAACTAAAAATAATATGGAATTCTTAAAAATGAGTTATGTCCATTGATAAAACCAAGCTGCCAAATCTTTTTGTCATGATACTTTCAGATTTTTTATTTCGTTGCATTATGTGGTAGGACAAAACTGTTCCCACTTAAAACTATCGTGATTTGTATACAGGTCAGACCAATTAGCCTTGATAAGTAGAAGCTTGCAGCAGCTGAAATGAAAATGCTAGATTAAAGTTTAGTTAGAAAGGCATATAATTAAATCTATAGGAAGAAAAGTCAATTTTTTGACAATACATCAAGATAAAACCACTATTTCAATGCAGATAATTGCAATTTTTTAGTAATACGGAATGTAAGTTTATAGATTAATCTGTTAGTAATATAGAATGTAAGGTTATAGATTAATTTGTTAGTAATATAGAATGTAAGTTTATAGATTAATTTGTAAACTATTATATTTATTACTTTTTGATTTTATATATTTAAACATTATTTTCCCCATGTTTAATTTCATTGTAAAAGCTTTTTGAATCCACTAACTTTTTTTGTGTTATGGGGGGGGGGGGGGCAAATTTGTTAGTTAACTGTGGTCTCTCTTCCCTCAAAAACTTTATTGTTTATGGAATAAAACAATCCCATAATTTTTAGTAGTAGTTGTGGAACCTTTGGATTTTGGTTGGATTTGTTTGAATCAGGATAGAAATTTCAGACTGACTTTGTTCTTGATTAAAATCAAATGAAGCTGAATAAATAATAGCATTAAAACTTTCAGTTCCAAATCTTTAGTGCATAAATCTACTTGTTTTCTTTTTGTGGTTCTTGTACCATCCAAGCATGCAAGCTCTAGTTCTACATATGCAGTGCTAACATTTTTGAGCTGCATCATGACAATTTTGTCCACTTACAGAACTTGTGTTTGCTTTTAATCAGTGCTCAAAGAATTTTTATGCTTCCTGTAAGAGAAGCAGGAATTTTTTTAGCAAATAGTAATTTATATATATATTAAATACACTATTTTCCAAAAGTTAGGGTATTAATTCCCCACGTTATGTCAATAGAAGCTAAATTCAAAGCTCCATGACTTCTTAAATAAGCTTTTTGTAGGAAAATTCACCAAGATTTCAATCGAAATCTTTATTTTAAAAAGCATTGTCAGAGATGCTAAAAAGCAACAAAATCATAAGTATTGAAATAAATTTAACTGCTGTGATATTTTCCATGTAATAGCCTTGAATGAGATTTTTATGCTATAAAATCATATCTCATATAGTTAATAGGATTTGTTGCTATGTTTATTTTCATAGTTACTTAGTAAGTTTAAATATAAATAAATACTCCCTCAAGCAGCTGCTTGCCACAGAGGTCTGACAGGAACCTGTCAGTTTATATGCCATAGCAGAAGGTCTGTGAGGATGGCAGGACCTCAGCAGAAAAACAGCATGGACATCCATGCCTTACCCAGGGCTTGAACCTAGGCCCCTTAAAATCAGTAGTCAAGCATCTAACCACTTGTCCATTGGAAGCATATAACAAATCTTAACTGATGTGGTAATCTTGCAATAATTGCAAATTTCTGTGAAATAGTAATGTATACCTTGAAGTCTATGTAGTAACATAGTAAAGTCAGCAACACCTATTTTAAAATTATACATTAAGTTTTTATTTTTGTTAATAAATTATGCAGTTTCTTCTCTGCTGTTATAGCTTTTGACACAATAAAGATTATAATTTGTGGCTTTCAAAATTTTTTGGTTTACTTTTTTTTGCTGTTATAGCTCTCGATCTAAAAGTTCCCGACCCCTGCTACAGAGTGATATGTGAGCTGTATGAAAGTAAAACCTTTACTCATCACAATTTTTAAAAACTTTTATAAGTTTGAAGTTTATAAAATACAAGGCATGCATATATCAAGAAATTTTAAACTTTGCACATTAGCAACTCACAAAGCTACTGCAAAGATTTAAAAAAAAATGTAAATGTGCGTGTTTGGTCTCCTGTAAAATCAATGTGACCAGCCACTGCTTGAGTTATATATATATTAGTCACTGTTTGTTTTATGGGATAGATGTGGATCCCAGACTACAATTTTAGTAGTTTTGGTGTTTAACTGAAAACATCTTGCAAAGCTATCTCAGAGGAAAACGTGTATTAAAGTTGCTCTTTATTTACCTCTCTTACTGTTCCTATGTATCAAAAGGGACAGTTTAGACTTTTGTGATAGCAGATTGTGTGTTCAGACTTCTGTTTCTCCACATATGCAATAATCTGTTAAAAAAAAAATCTTCTTAAATTTGGGATTCATTTTTTCACATCCAGTACATTCGGTATAAAATATAAAATGTTAGTACTTATGTTTAAATGTTAGATGGCTACAGATGGGGCCATTATTATATTAGACATTAATTTCTGGTGCTGAATTAATATTTAAAAAGAAAGATAAAACTGCCTGAGTGGAAGTAAATAAGTATATTGGTGCTCAAAATTAAAGTTAATGTATCTTGAAAAGTATATAAGGGAATAGCAAGATGTACTTCTAAGTTGTACATTATGGAAGAATTATTCATATTTGACTGTTGCAACCATGAGCATTCAAATTAGGATTGCTATAAAAAAAGTTCATAGCTGAGATTTCTGTTCATCAAGCCTGATGTGAACTTGCATAGCAATTTTATTTCAACAGCACAGCACAGTCATGATAACTGTTACCTGTCTTTAACAACAAGACGATATAGGAAACAACAGGCAATTATATTGCAAGCTGTTAGTGACCACAGAGCTGAGACACTCTGTACAGGAGGCTGCATTAATGAAGTCTGTATTCACAAAGACCAATGATTTAGGTCTCCTTCCATCCTCTTTAACTGGAAAACTTGTTTAACATGGTGCAAACAACATTAACTTTGGAGCCCAAGTCAGTGGTCAAATATTCTCTTTATAGATGAGTCCATATTTGGTTTGAACACTGATTCTTGATGCATTTTTACCTGGAAAGAATTTGCCACAACTGGTGTAGCATCAGGAAAAGGGACAAATTTTGTATAATAGTCTGGAATAGTGACACTGGGTGACACAGAGCTTCATTTACATCTTTCAGGGAGGTAAACTGACTGCTCAGAGATTGACTAGATTATTGTTCCATATGTGAGGCTTTTCAGCGGAACTCTTGAATTTCATATTTATTCACAATAATGTATGTTGCCATAATACTCGTGTGGTTGACAATTTCTTTAAAAGTAGAGATATTTAAAAGGTGGAATGTCCAGGCAGATCCCTTAACATTCCACCCTCCAGAACCTTCCATGAGCTTAGATCTGCTCTTGTGGTCTTACCACAAAACCTTTTTAGTTGTATGAAAGCATAATATTGCATCGGTTCTGTGACTGTGAGGAGGTGATCAAATGCCTTATTAACATTTGTTGCATAGTTCCATTATAGTCACTCATGCTCTCACATATTGCATTCATGCATCTCATATAATTTTATCATTATCCCATTTGTTCTTAATCATATCAAAATACCTTACCACAAGACAATTAATGGTATTTGCTGAAAATGATTTGTAAGTATATTCAATTTTGTTGAATATCCTTTAATTTTAAGCTCCAATGTGTGTATATATTTTCTTGTCTATATATATGAACTTTTTCTAAATTGACTTCCCAACTTGGAAACAATCATTATCCAATACATTTTGATAAATTCAAATAAATAGTTACAATTCAGTTATTAGGAAAGGTGGTTATTTTTTTTTATCAATTCCATAACCTTTAATATATGTCATTTTAAATAAACTTTCAGCTAGTCTTATATTCTAAATAATAGGAAAGCAATTTTTTTTACAATTATTATAAATATTTTGTTCTAAATTCAGACTTTGAAATTTGTGGGCTTTTTATATTCATGTTCCAGAATTATATCTAGAATGCTAGTTTCTAAATATGCATATATATTTATTTTTTTAAGTAGGCATACACAAAAATCACTGCTGATAACAAGGCATATAAATTTGAATAATTTTTACTTCTGCTAGAAAGTTTATATATAAAGTTAAAGATATAGTTTAAATGAATTCTTAGAGAACAATCGTTAAATATATAATTTCCTCAAAACATCTTGAAATGTAACTGTGATCTTTTAAAGCTTTCCTCCATTACTATGTGAATGGAATAAAATAATTCAAAATGAGAAAAATGTTTTTTTTTTTATTATTGTTCAAAATTCAAGTAATTCTGAACTTTAAGAATTTGATAGAAATTTTCTTAAAAGCATAAAATTATTTAAGATTGCAAATAATAGCTCTGTGTTAATTTGTGGTTCAAACTACTCTGAACTGGGTTACCTGCTGCTATTTATTACAATTCCCTTTTTTAAAGATCTGAATATTTGAAATGTCCACTGGTAATGTAAGTCAAGCACCATTTGTTATATGATAATATGCAGTGTGCTACAAGTTTAATCTGCGACAGTCAACAGCAAGGTAAATCTTAGTACTCATTATGGGTACATGTGCTCAAAAGTTTGTGAAGAAAATCTGGAACTTAAAATAATAGTTGTGAGGGAAAAGTTTAGTGAACGGTATTGTGTAACACACAGCAGAAAGTGAAAATTATGTTTTAAGGATCTGACTTAAAATTTCTCTTCCATTTGGTATAATTTTGCAGATGATTTTTCAAGCTATGTTTCACAGTCTTTTTGATCCTTGCATATCCTTAGAAAGTGCTCAAGGTGGGTAGAACTGCAGGACTAATGCAATATTAGTGAAAAAAAAATATTTTTGCAAAATGTCCACATTTGGCTAACAGCTGAGAATGTTTTCAAGTCACTTGTTCTAATAAGTGTTCTTGATTATGTAATGACCTCTGATGAAAGATTTTGTTTGACAATTTTTATCAGATGGAATTAAACTGGCTTATTGACTACTAGATGCATTTTGATAAATTCCTGGAGTAGCATTTCATTGTAGCAAACCCAACTAAATATGAATCGTTTTTAAAAAGTAGGGTTTTGACCAACCAAAATAAAGATATTACTGCTTTGCATAATATCTGACATTACTGTGAAAGAAATATTAAAAGGTAAAACAACTAGTTAAGAGGGATGAATATACTGGTGTTTTGTTTAAATACAAACAACATTAATTTATTGGGGGATGTAATTTGTATAAAGCAGTATGAAAATTATAACCATCTAGTATATCATAATGTATTGGTGTATAATTCAGTATGATATTAATGCTAATCAGTAATGTGTAAGACTAAATTTTAAAAGTATTTAAATGCATGACACAGTAATCAGAAAATTTCAGTGAACGTTCTGGGTTGATTTCAAGGTTTGATTCATTTTATAATTACACAGTAGTGATTAGCAGTATTGTCTAACATATCTGAAAAGTCATACATATGTATGCAGTAATCATTTAAAATAATTTTGCAATTTTACAACTGCATTGGGTGTATACAAATTCTTCAATTGTATTTATTATAATTTCCTTATTTCTATATAATTTGGTTTTTTTCTTGCATATACTCTGAGCAGTCTGTCACTGTTAGCAAATATGTTAATTTGTTTTGGGGCTTGTACATTTTTGTAATATACTCATATAAACTTGTTCTGAGAGTAGAATTTGGATTGAATTAGAATAGTATAAGAATGTTTAACTGGACTTTGTTTTAAAAGCTCATTTGTTCACTTGTGTAAGTAAGTATGAACCTACATGTGAAAGAGTGAGCTTTTGAAGTTAAGACTATAACCAATTCTCACAGACCAGTTTGTGACATAGACATCACTTCTGTTCTTGATATGACTACTTGGTGGTTCATACTCACTGCAGGTGAATCCATTGTTTTTTCTCCATTATATCTAACAGACTGGTTTACTAACTAATCTTCTCAGTAGTTAAAATCACCCATCTTCCGTGCAGCAACCAGTTACAGGCCATTTGACTAATGATCGAACAACATCAGATGTGAGTGTGGACTTTGGCGAGCTCAGCAATGTGAATGACTCAAGACATCTTCCATTTAAGAGTGGATTTGTGATTCACTTTCTGGTAGGGCTGACCAATTCTTTTCAGTCCTTAATTTGAAGTCTATGATATACCAATAATCTATACCATTTTACATGCAGTTTTGCTTTCCAATTTAATTTATTCGTCATTAACAAGTAATCCAGTATTTTTACTTAATTTACAGTCAATAGCAAACACCGAGTTTTGGATATATTTTAAACATAGACATGCATAACATGCCCTTATACAGGGGTTTATCAAAATAATGGAAACATTGATGGCGACTGGAATACACACAATGCACTGTATGCATATCACAGGGATGACATCACCCACGATTTGTGGTATATAAAGGGGAGAAGTACGATGTCGGCTATCATGTAGCGATGCAGGTGAAACAGTGTGATGTAATTGTCGACAGTGTCAGATCTCAGTGACCTCAAAAAGCCTTGATCATTGGTGTGCATCTTGCAGGAGTTTCAGTAACCAGAATGGCGGAAATAGTAGGTGTAACATGAGGAACTGTATTGAGGATTATGACTTTCTATAAAAAGAATATATGGCATTGCCTCCAAACGTGCAAATTGTAAACGCCATACGATGTCAGATAGGGATGGGCAAACATTGGCACAGATTGTACAAAGAAAGCATAAGACCATGGCACCACAAATAGAGTTGAACACCAGTCGGAATGATCCTGTTTCTGTTATAACAGTTCATCAGTAACTTCATCATGCCGGTATTTATGGCTATGCTGCAATCCACAAACCTCTGATTATCAATGCAACGAAACGTGTAAGATGATGCAAAGTGCATAAAAATTGGGATGTTAAAAGACTGGCAACATGTCATCTGATCTGATGAATCATGCTACACATTTTTTCCCACCACTGGTAGAGTGTACGTCTGGCAAAAACCTGCAGAAGCTTACCATCCCAACTGTTTGGCTCTGACTGTGAAGCATGGAAGTGGATCCCTGATGCTGTGGGGTACCATATCATGGCATTCCTTAGGCCATAGTTATTCTGCAGGGTCGTGTCACATCCACAACATATGAATCCATTCTCGGGAACCACTTGCACTCAATGTTGCAGGCATTGTTCCCTAATGACCGTCTCTGGTTTCAAGCAGATAATGCACACATGCATTGTGCGAACCGTGTCAAGTTGTGGTTTGCAGAGCATGAGAATGAGATACAGAGCTACCTGGGCTATCTGAATCTCCGAATGTCAATATTATTGAACATTTGTGGGAATATCTGGAGCACAAGGAGAGATCACACTTTCCACCTCCAGCATCACTGGCATAGTTGGGCCATATTTTACAGGAAGAATGTTCCTACATTCCATTACCATATATGCATGACGTGTAATTCTATTCCACATTGAATTGCATCTGTTCTGAATGTTTGAGGTGGGCCTACAGCTTATTAATAAAATGGTTTCTACAAATAGT
This sequence comes from Ryuthela nishihirai, assembly GCA_038380435.1. Classification (NCBI taxonomy): domain Eukaryota; kingdom Metazoa; phylum Arthropoda; class Arachnida; order Araneae; family Heptathelidae; genus Ryuthela; species Ryuthela nishihirai. Next base: position 80,036,793 of record JAWZYU010000002.1, read on the forward strand.
ACATGTTTCCTTTTTTTGATAAACCCCTATATGTTGAAAAACAATGTGTATAAGTAGCATTGCCCCTTCTTTGCTGCTGATGGGTGCCATATCATGGCATTCCTGATATGGCACCCCACATCAGCTGATAATATGTATGATTTATTCATTTGGATACATTGATCTTAATTTATCCCAGTAAGTTTTACTATGTTGATTTTAAATTTATATTTTTGAAGTTTTTAATCTGAATACCAATTAGTAAATCATATTAACCCACATATTCCACACATAAACTTAACTAGTGTAGTCTAAACTAAAGAAGTGTAAAATTATATATAATAAAAATGTTACTCGAAGTTTATGATAATGTATCAGGGCTATAAAAGTAAGTTAGCTTTTATAGTGCATAAAATGATAATATATAGAAATGTAGCATATGCACATGCAACTTATACACATACAAACATAAATTTCTGGTTGTTTGGTAGTGTCATCTTCAAAATTTCACTATTAGTGATACTAAAAATTACACAGTGAAAAAATTGGATACATATTTGCTCTGAGTAAATTTTAATATATTCTTTACAAACAAAACATTTTTACCCATATGATTTTCATACTGTTATATTTTTTTAAAGAAATTGTGCCACTAGATTTTAATAAATATATTTAATAACTGTCACTGAATTTGGGGACATTGTATATGAGCATGTTCTTAAATTTGTTTATTCTTTTTCTGATTTTTTTTTTCAAAATATTGCATATTGAAATACAATTTTTAAGTAATAATAATTTTGGTGGCTCACTAAAATTTTTATTTTTGTTTAATTCATATTTTTTAAATTTCATCTGTTGTGTAATGATAATTATGGGAATGCTGATGTAATTAAGTAAAAGTTTTTTTAATGAAGGTTTAAAGACGTTAAGCAAAATTCAGAATTATCGCTTCTATGTATGGTTCAAATGGCTGCTTACAAGTCAAAGTTTTGAAAGTGTGGGAACAAAATATGGGGAAAACATAAACCTTTTGTAACAATTTGCAGGAACAACTTAATAGTTTTGACATAACAGTTGGAAGTTACTTTCTATGGGAAACAAGCAACTACTTTCTGTTGATCTAATTTGTTGAATATTGGGCTTATTTCTGAATTTTGTGTATTAGGTTAATTTTGCATTGGCCATTAATTACTCTGCAAAAAACCATTTTTGATTTTTAAAAAAACAATTAGACCATGTCCAACTCACTGCTCATTGCAAAAGAACTTTCAGCTCATAAAACAAATAATCAGTGTAGTCTTTCTGGCTCGTTTCTTCCAGTTTTTTGACCAGACATTTTTAGAGACATAACTAAATGATTTTGTCATTTCATAATATTCATTTCAAAATGTATATTTTTGTTTTTAATTAAAATGTTTCCTTGATTCCTTAAAAACATAGTCCCACCACAATCATTACCCATTTAGGAATGAATTTTTGTTTTTAGAGAATTTTTCCTGCAGCTCTTTTAGGATATATAGTTGTTGGGGTTTTTTCTTAGTGGTTCTTCATTCAGTTTGGGTTCAATGGGTCTGAATTAGACATTGTATTAGTGAACATCATATTTTATAGTATAAACTTACCAGGTATTAAATTTTAGTAATAAGTGCTTCACTGGATTTAAGTGGAGGATTTGGAATGGTACAATTACCATTCCAAATCCTCCACTTAAATCCAGGATTAGTTCTTTGTGTTAGGTGTAATTGTGACATTATTAAATGTTGTAATATGGTAGGTGGTTACATTTTCAACTGAATTAGGTAAAATGCAATGTAAGTTTAAGGCTTTTTTTTTTACTAACACCTAGATAAGAAAAAAAGCAATAGCTTTGTTGCTGATGCATAATGCAGTATTAGCAGCAACCATCGAAGTCTTACTTCTTTTAGGTATAATAAGCATATTTCTGTTGGTTTTTATTATTTTTGTCTGCATATTTTATATTATATTTTTAAAACCTGGATTGCTCTTGATTTAAAAAAAAATGCATAGAATCACTAAAAATATAAGAAATCTAGACAGCATAAATCTAATCATTTTGATATTGAAGTTTTGGCACACGGACAACAAAAGAATTATTAATAATCAATTAAAATGTAAACTTTTTAGATTTAATGTGAAACCTTCCATGAAGATAAACAGTTAAATAATTTCGACAGTTTTCACTATATTACTCAGGGGATATACTACCTTGTTATGAGGAGTTGAAGTTTCAAACAAGTTGGCTGCATTAACATACATTTAGCTACCATACTAGCCTATCAGCAAATGTATACTTTGACTATCCTTGCATTAACAAAGCAAATAGATGATGAATAGACAAAAGATGGGAAAGCATTTTAATAAATTTTTTTGTTACAGTTTACAGGAATAGTTTTGGCATAATAACAGTTGGATGTTATTTTCTATGGTAAACAAGGAACTGCTTTCTATTACTCTAGTTCAATATTGGGCTTATTTTATATTAAAAATGATTTGATACTAACCTTATGGTTATAACATAATAAGACATTATGCACTACAGTGACTATACAATTTTAGCATATAGATCTACCATTTTATTACTAGGTGAACTATTTAACTTTATGGCTACCTACAGCAGGCACCTGTTTTGGTCGTACATCCATATTCATTGCCTTTATATTAGATAACATTCAAAGTATCTTGGCCATTAGTGTTGACAGGTAATATTTAGGTAGTTCATAATGCTTAATAAAACCTCATAATGAGGTAGTATATCCCCTGAATTATGTACAGTGTTTACTGCTGAAATTATTTAACTATTAAACTTATACACTGTGAATAATGGTTTTTCTCTTATGGAAACAAACTATAAAATTTTTTTTAATCTTCCAAAAAATTAAACTACAATGTGTAATGAGATAAAATAATTTTTGTGTAATATGACTGATAAAATTCTACACTTTCTAAGGTTAAAAGATGTGCATAATTAGCTTTATCTACATTTTTTATGTGAATAAATGTAATTTGAGTGTTTCTAAATCAATGTAATTGCCATATAGCATTATGAACAGTTCATACAGCATGTCTTTGCTCTATCCCCCATTGTTGTCTTATTAGCTGCATATGGATATATTCTTAGATTTACTTGTACTAAGAAATCTTTTTAATGCTAGAAGTATCATTTGCATAGATTTTTAACAACAGTTATTTACTTGGACATGACAGTGGGAACTTGATTTTATATGCTGCTAAGATTAGAATGGCCAGTTTCAAATATATTAACAATTTTATATTACTAACCTGATAAAAGGCAACCAATAAGAATACTTTGTTTTATTTATATATGTAGCTATTGTATATCAAACTTTATCATTTGGCTAGCCTAATGAATATAGCACCATCTCAGTGTTTGATTGCACTGTTACTGTATTTTATAACTTATATTTGACTTATAAAATGAGTAGTAAAATGGTTTTAAAATATGGGGATTCATTTTATATAAATATTTCAAAATCAGTTACTGTCAAGACTTTTCACATGTGAATTGATTTTTTCTGGTGAAAAATTGCATTAAATTACATATATTTAACAATTTTAGATTTTATGCTATATTGCACAACATAGGGACAAAGTGTTATTACTTTTCGTGTCCTTTATGTTTTATTTTATGATCTATTATTGCAAAACTAAAACTTCATACATGCTTGATGAAATATGTGCATTCAGATGATTCATTTTGACAGTGTTTTTGATTGCAAGTGTGCAATATATATATTAAGTAATATTTATTAGCAATGCAAGAGTGTAGGATATTCTACATGATCTGCATTATGGTACATGGATTTCCTTTATTTCATCTTCAACAGCATATCAAACTACACTGCTTGCTATTGAAATTGTCTTCCCCCCCCCCTTACAAGCAGTGCTTGTGTTGAACTCAAAATAAGTGGAGTGACATATAGCAATGAAATAATTGACAGATACAAATAATTAAGTTTTTGTATCAAATCAGCAGTATTTATTATGAAAATACTAATGAAAATGTTTCATGAACAGCAATACAAGCAGCTAAACATTGTGGTAGTTGAAAAAGTGCTGAATATCATCATGGTGAATATTGATCTATGCTTTATGCACCTCTGCCTTCAATTATGTAACAGTTATTTCTTTTTTTTGGGGGGGGGTCAGTTTGTTGGGCAATAGCTCTAGGGAAAGTGAAGGCCAAGGAAGCATATCCATATCATAAGATCATTGTTTTGCTGGAAAATAGCATTTAGGATAGAATGTTCAGAAGCTCCACTCCTACAGTGATTTTAAATAATGTCTTGTCATCAATGTGCTATTAGTAATGACCAGGTGTGAACAGCTATTATAACTGATGATTCTAGGTGTTGGCCCATTATGATGTTCCCCTGCCTTTCTCCAGGTATGCATATAGCTGTCACTGGATCCTACACAGAAATATGATTCATCACTAAAGACATGATTAATCTTGTCCCCAAGCAGCTCTCTTCCTGCACCACTGTAGATGGGTGAGGGAGAGGCATCAGAGGTAGGCAAGCAAATAGACTACACAAATGCAACCCTGATTCTCACAATCATTTTCTAATTGTGCTCTCCAACACAGATTAGGAATGGCATTATGTTGGAAATTTGGCATCTTTTGTCATATGTCTCCCTGTTGCTAGTCAGGAGCTCAATCTATCCTCACGTTTGGATGTTCTGGTGCCACCAGAATATCCAAATGAGGGGACTGATGTGCCACCAGTCTTGGCAGTGTGTCTGAGTACTTTCTTGTACCCATTGCTACCAACAATGTCCAAAAGTTGGAGCATCATGACCCAATAAATATTTTGTGGAAAAAATTTCGCTGACATACAGGACTTGAATCCACATCTCTCCAGAAACATGCCAGAGTATTCTTACTGATTGAACTAATGCTGGCTCATCTTTTTCAGTATGTGGCATCATTGAATCATGTCACACACGATGTCTGCTGGCACGAATAAAATTGTGACAGTGATTAATGAATGCTAGAGTTAATCAAAACAGTCTACAGCATTAATTCAATCGGTAAGAATACTCTGGCATGTTACTGGAGAGATGCAGGTTCAAGTCCCGTATGTCGGCGAAATTTCTTCCATGGAATATTTATTGATATGTTGACATTAAAATGTCACCCAGGTAACGCTGTGATTGCCAACTATTCATCATGACCCTGTATATAATGTTGCCATATGCATGTTAAAGGCATTGCATACTCTCTGCAGATCATTCACTCAACATTTTTGTTTGCCCACTGACATTTACTTCTGTTTTTATAGCCCCTTCAGATTCCTACATCAGCTGGTATCAGACACATTATTGGACATTCTACATAACCAAAGGCTTGAGGTGCAAGGCGTGTTTGCATTCATATAAGTCACAACTTTGCATGCAGATTGTCGGGTCAATCAGTCTATTCTTTCTAGGTTGGACAATTTCAATGACAAGCAATGTATTAAGTCAAATATCCTAATTAAATGGCATCATTGAATCATCTCACACATGGTCTGCTGGCACAAATAAAATTGTAACAGCAATTAATGAATGTTAGATTTAATGAAAACAACTAAAATATTCCTCAATATGTTAATTTATATATATTAAATTTATACATGTTTTTATACATATAAAACCCCAACCAAGTAATGACTGAAACAGAAAGTAATCTTGATAGTGCCAGGTCTGGAGCATGTGTCAGATTCACTAAAATTTCCCATTGCAGCTCCCTGATTGTTGTTTGATGGCACAAGAAGTGTATGATCTAGAAATATGCCAAATGAATGATACCCTATGAATAATCAGTATACCTATGAATACCCTATGAATAATCAGTGCCTACATTTGTTGTGCACCCTCATATTGAATTGCAGAAAGCAGGAAATCAATTCTAAGATGTGCAAAATTATTGTCTCTGCTTTGATATGCAACAAGCCTTTGTGATCTCATTTTATCAGTTAAAGTATGGCAAAGTTTCCGATGGTATCAGTAAATGCCATTTCAAATGAATCAGCCTTCTATTAAATGAATGTATTGTTCCAAATTGAGGTTGAGAGAGAGTTGAATCAGATCGTCAATTGCATTTTTTCCTTTATAGTAGTAGAAATGTAAATCCAGTTCTGACTAATGATAGGTCTGTAGATTGGTCAGTTTGTCCATTTTGGTATGTTTGCACATCAGTTTTAGTGCAAAGCAGATCTAATTATGTGTTGTTTTTTCCTTGGCATATAAAATTAATAGAGCTTCCTAGGGCTGGAGTGTTCAGACTATAATTTTAGGTCTCACCAGCTGCTGTTTTCTGACAGAATGAAAGTTGCTCCTTTTCATGCAGTTCAGTTGACTGACTAAAAGTGCTATACCAAATATTAATGTCCCTTTTTAGCAAAATGTCTTTTTTTTTTTGGAAGTGTATCTTTTTTCTTTATGGAAAAATATTTTTTACATGTGTTTTCAATATTATATTCCTCTTTGTTGTATTATGCTTGGAAGTTTGCATGATTGCTGTATTTCATAACTGCTCATTAATGAAAGGTTCAGCTTAAATATATCTATCTTGAGACATTGATTTGTTTTCTGCCTGCTCTTGAAAAAAATATTTGACCAATTCGACTCATCTGAAAAAAAAAAATCTCTACAGACACCCATGTAGTAAAATGCATCACAGATAAGATCTGCAAGGAAAGTAAGACCTCAGTAGAAAGATAACACAGAAAAGAAATATCCATAAGTTATCTGGGGCTCAAACATAGGTCCCTTTAATCAGTAGCCAAGCATTGTAACCACACTCAGTCACCAGTTTAGTACAATTTTATAAGATACATATAAAATATTTAAGTAAGGAATTTTTATATTTAAAAAATTGGACTAGAGAGAGATTTGCACAGATGTGCTGTGGAATTGTTATTTTGAAATGCTGACTAGTGATGGCATCATAAGAGTTGTCTTAAAATTCCTTTAAAATGGAAATACACGTCTTTGGTACTTCAACCTCTCAAGAAGTTTCTTGTCTATTGTTGGGAAAAAGATTCAGAAACTTTTTTGCATCTGGTTTGTCAATGTCTATAATATCAGGTTAAATTATTACATTGGTAAGTGAAAAGGAATAGATGTTGAGTTATGCCAAACTATTTATATTTGCGGTTGACTGTATTAATGCATCCATGTGGCCGGCCGATCTAGGCATTCTTGGCTACTGATCAAAGAAACCTGGGTTGAAACCTTGGATAAGGCATTGATGTTTGTCTGTCTGCTGGAGTCTCACAGACCTTGTCTATGGTGTATTATATTGTCAGACCTCTGTAGCCAGCAGCTGCTTGAGGACTTTAATAAAAGTGTATATAAAAAAAAGGTACACCACCCCTCGTCACATAAATGGTCATTCCAACATGTAATAGTCGCGTGGCTACTGGTGTGCATATAAATCAGACGGACCCGCCCTTTGTGCATCAGTTAGAGTTGGATTGAGCTTCAGAATGGGCAAAATGTGTGACCTTGAGTGACTTTGGATGTGGCATGATAGTGCTAGGCATGCTGGTTCTAGCATGAGGATCAAAGGAGACTTTCGAGAATCATGCAACGAAACATACAACTACAACCAGGCAAATCACACCAAATTAAACATTGATATTCTCCAAATGCACTACATATTGGACTTTGTTGTGAAATCGGCTACAACAACCAATGGTGTCAGTGAAGAACATGAAAGCATGTCTCTGGTGGGTGCAGGAGCATTGGCACAACCATTGAGGATGGGGGGAAAAGGTCAGCATTACAGGCTGGCAGTGTGATGGTGTGGGGAATGTTTTTCTGGCACACGTTAGGTCCCCTAATACCTACTGAAGGACATCTGAAATCCTTGGTGTATTTGAACATAGTTGCTGATCAAGTTCATTCCTTCATGTCTACAGTTTATCTTCACTCAGATGCAGCATGAAAATGTACCGAATGGTTTCAGAAACCTGCTGACGAGTTTTCCTTTCCTCATTGTTCTGCACAGTCCCCAGCTCTAAACCCTATCGGGCATCTTTGGGTGAAGTGGTAAGAGCTGTTAGCAGTGAGACTGTGCTGCCATTCAATTTGCAGCAATCATGCATAAAGCATCTTGCAAGTTCCATGCCTCCCACGAATTCGGGTGTTCCAAAGGCCGAAGGAGGTACAACATGCTACTATGTAGGTGTACCTAATACATTGGCATCTCAGTGTATATATACTATATCATTTATATACTCATCCATGTGGACATAGTTACTGACCAAGTTCATTCCTTCATGTAATAGTCACGTGGCTACTGATCAAAGAAACCTAGGTTTGAAAACCTTGGATAAGGCATTGATGTTTGTCTGTCTGCTGGAGTTGCACAGACCTTGTCTATGGTGTATTATACTGACAGCTCCTGTCAGACCTCTGTTAGTAGTATTTTTTATTGGATGATGTAGTAGTATAGTAGTTTCATGGATGATATAGTATTTTTATAACATACTAGCAGATTTATCGAGCTTTGCTCGGGTCTGAAACTTTAAAATATATAATAGATGGCTCTCCCTACATTGCAAGCTTTCATTTGGCATAAAAATAATTACAGCCATCCCCTCCAGTTCAATTTTTCTCCCTCTCTGTTAGGGAAGGAAGGAAATGGATATTTTTTGTGGTACTGTATGATCCTCCTTGCATCAGAAGTTTCTAAACCAAAAAAACAGAGTTGCCTTTCTCGGCTAATCTAACTTTTCAAATCATTTCATACCCACCAGAGTCCCTTGGATACAGTTTGCTAGGAATATATAATTTTATAGAAAAAGAAAAGTAAATATGGTCTGAGTTGCCCAAAAAATGTATAGGTACTGCAAAAAAAAAATATTATTGAAAAACATTATTTTATTAATTAACATATGTTTATTAACTTTTACTTTTTTTTCAAATTAAGTTGATGATTTTAATTTCTGATACGAATTCTTAGGTTTTGAAGCTTTTATTTCACCAAAGAATCTCGTGGTCCACTCTGATTTAATTATAATGACTTCCGTATCCACAGACGTTCGTGCTCTTGATCCAACGAACTGAATGACTTTGTCACACGAAATCAGAAATTAGTTTGCATTCCTTCTTTCAAATTTATTGGTGGCAACAGTTATTTTGAATGTTGCAACAGTTATTTCAACTGTTAATGTTAAGTCTATGGGGATTTTGAGAAATTCAAACCCCAGTTTTCATTGACCCCAGTGGGTTTGCACATAGCCTACATTATTTCCCTTTGATGCCTCTAGCTCTTCTGGGTGCTGAGTGCATGTGCAGACAGACAAACAGACAAACTTCTTTATATTTTAGATATATTAAGGGTCTGGCTCAGTCGGTAATGCACCAGGCTTTTAATTTGCAGTTCCCAGTTTCAAGACCCATCTAGGCCAGCATTGAGATTTACCTCTGTATAACTCCCCACCCTGTCCTCGTTCAACAGGGGACATCGATGGGCTTGGAAAGTCCAATGCCTGTTGAATGGGACATTTAGCCTTTGGCTCACGTGCAGTCTCCTGCATACCCTGTGCATGTTAATGAAATGCTGAACCATCTGTTTCCTAACAGCTCTCCAGTGGGTTCCCCTTCCCCCAACTTACTCTGAGGTCCTTGTGACCTGGTCATTTAGCCTATTATGTGCAAAAAAGTGCCACTTCAAGGTAAAACTAGAATATTGCTATTTAAACAAATTCTTATCAGTATCTCCACTGGACCACCTGCCCTCAGTCAGTAGGCAACACCAATGGGCTTGGAAAAGGCTGCCATCTGTTGGATGGGGCATTAAGCAGTCACCACATGTACAGGAGAGCCATATCATGTGCACATTGAAGAACATGCTTGATGGGTGGCTATTATCTTGTCTTCTAACAGATGTCCAGTGTGTCCCCTCAATTCCTCAATTTTCTCTGAGTCTTTGAGGGTCCTTGTGATCTGGCCATTTAGTCCATTGTGTGCAAAAGTGTGCTGCTCTCAGGTAAAACAACCCAATCTGTTATCAGTATATCATTTAACAAAAAAAAAAATTTAGCATATCTGAATTTAAATGTGGTCCCTTATTAATTTACACACACCAAAGATTTTCAGTATTTGTAAAATGTAAAAGCTAGTAGTAAACAAACAAGTTGCAACATATTTCTTATACATCTGTATAAGATGTATAACATGTACCAATCTGTTTCAAGTTCTAGGGGTTTCTCCCTTGTCTAGCTCTTTCATGTTTATGTTCTGATTCACTGATATGAGCAGCATTTTATTGCACACAATGGGCTAAATGGCCAGGCCACGAGGACCCCAAAGGCTCAGAGAAGGTTGGGAAAGGGACCCACTGACAGCTGTTGGAAGATACGTGGTAACCTCTCGTCAAGGCCATCCAGTGTATTCTTTAATGTGCACAGGGTATGGCCCTCCTGCATGCCATGGCTTAACATTCCATTCAACGGACTGCAACCTTTTCAAGCCCATTGGTTGTCCCCTACTGACCGTGGGCAGGGGGGAGTTTTGCACAGATAAATCTCAACGCTGGCCCAGCTGGAACTCGAACCTGGAAACTGCAGATTACGAGCCTGGTGCACTACCGACTGAGCCACCCCCATCCCATATGCTTATGGTTTTGTGATTTATTGTGGAGAGGTGGATGTTATATTTAAAAAATTGACTTGAGCTTGATAAACATTCTCTCTCTTTTCCTAATAACCTCTATCTCTAATTTTGCAATGCAAGTTTTTTTTAATATTTGAGCATGTAGAATAACTAAGTCACTACATCCAAAATGATCGTGTGCTTTCAGAGATTTTGAGAATAGAATTTTTAAACTTATTTTCAGCATGAGTTATGGATTTATAGTTGCCAAATGTCAAAGCTGAACTATACAATTTTTTGTGTAGTTTTAAATTCTTTTTTAATTATTGGATATTAATAAATAATCATATAATAGGAATTTGGATTAAAATGATATATGCTAATGCTACAATGTTTGAAACATTAGTTGATGAGTGAAACTGAATATATTATTTCCAATGTCTGTAACACATGCTAGCAATGCCACTTGTGTGAGTTGATTTGTTTGCTATTTATAAACTTATAAGCATTAGGTAAAATTGTTTAATCTTGCCTTTAGATTTCCATTTTTTCCTACTTTGTTAGTACTATTAGATCAATATTCATCAGAGCTTTTATACTATTAGAGCATGTTCCATAAACATTATTTTCTATGCTTGCAAAGTAGTAGGCATGATTTTAATTTAAATTATAAATGATTCATGTGTTTTGGCCATTTCATTGTTAGTAGTGTTTGTTGTAAAGAGCTTTTTACAGATTTCTAATACCATTCCTAACCAAAAAGAGTAATAGCCTTTTAATTATTGTCCCTCCAAAACAGTTTTAAAAGGAATCCCACTGTTGTGTTTAGAAGTGAATTATTTCTCACACTTTTATATAAATCATTGTTAGTAGACATGGCGATGACAGATATATAGTTCGTGCAGGAAAATTTCGTATTCTCTGGTATTGTATTTTCAAGCTGTATATCAAATTAATACAGTAGTTTTTCCTGACTTATTTAACGGATCTAAATATGTTAACAGGGTGAGTTAAAAGGAGGAAGCTCATATTTGCTCTAATGGAGGATATCATGGCAGGTAAGGATACAAATTCCAAAGACAATTGGAAAAATATCACAAGATTGTGGTGGTGATCATCTGAAATTTGAAATCTTCATAAAATACTTTCTCTAAATTCATTTTGCTCTGATTTTCAAATGCAAAAATATATTGTGGAAGTTTTACCTGGTGGCTTTAAAATTGTATAATCATTTTAGGGTTGTGAAGCAAATAAAAAAATTTATTTTTTTTTTTCAAATTATTAAAATTTTAAGTATACCCAACCCACCTTAATGTACTGACAACTACTGTTCTATGTATATATATATATCTTGAGCTTTATTTTGTTGATATTCGTTTCTGAAAAAAATTACTCCCAAAGTCTATCTTTGAGCTGCCCACTTCTTGAAACCTCCCCCCCCCCCCAAAAAAAAAAAGTGTTTTTGCTGCTTCCTTCTATGAATTTAAAATTGGAGTTAGCTTATTGCTACTGATGCTCATGTCTATTTCTAGTATAAATAATTCTTGTCCAAATAATACATTTTCTACTTTTGATTGAAATATTTGTGTATTTTTTTACTGGTTGAATATTTTTCACATTTTAGGGATTACATTTAATAAATTTTTTAAAAAGTTGCTTCAAATTATGTTATTTTAAATTGAAGCTTGTCAAATTTCAAATCTGAACAGTGTACAGTTGTGCATTACAGGATGTAACACTTTTAACCCTTTGGTGCCATAGCACACTTATTTAAATAAGGGTGAGCTCATTAATATATAGGTATATAATATTAGGTTTGGAAATATTTACAATAGCTGCTTAAAATATTATACATTGATGTAGGTGCTGTGTGGGCATTGGGAATATGTGATGTAACAATCTATGAAAAACACGAGGGAGTCAACGTATAAGGACTAAATATTTTTAAGTATGCTGTCAAAATGTACGTATTCTAAAGTTCTTAGTAGCATGAAAGTGCTGGTCTATTTAATTGAAACAAAGTTGGATACTTGATTGTGTACGTTAAGACTCAATTTCAGAATTCAAGTCCAACCTGCTAACAAAGTTATTTACCAGTAGTGCAAAATATTGCACTTCCTCAGTGTAATTTATGTGACAAATCATGCATACTTGTTTCATGCTTATACTTTTTTTTCCCCAGAACATTATAACAACTTTTTTTTTTCTCAGTTCTATAAGCTGCTCCTCAGAGGTTTAATCCTTTAATGCCCAAAATGACCGAAATCTAAAATAGGCTAGTCCAAATAGTGCTATTCCTTTGTCTTTACTGCCACTCCCTTTTCTTAGATTTGTTGGGTGTTAAAGGGTTAGATAATAGATGGAATCCAGACTACTGAACCATAATGCACAGTTTTTTCACATTAATTCTTTAGTGACTTATGCTCTGACAAGAATTTGTAGTTTTGAGCATATTATAAAGGATTAAGTCTGTGAAAGAGAATATATTGTATTGGACTGATTTTAAGCTGAGCTTTTTTATTTTCAGAATCTTAATAAAATTGAACTGCAGTTTAAATTCGTGACTTTAACCAATAAGTGTATTAAATATGTATAAGCACTTGTGTGATACATTGCGAAATATTATTGATGGATGTTCTACAGTTAACGTTTTTTTTCATTTGGATGCATAAAATTTTGAGTGTGGCTTAGAGTGCAGCTTATTAAGCCAATATGGTAAGTTTGAAGATGACAGTTGCCACATTAAGTATAAATTGTACCATTATACAACTTGAAAAAAAAATAGCCAAATTTTGAATGTATACATAATATAAGGCCAAACAAATCCTTAGTAAATGCTAGAATACTTTGTATTGGGAAAGAGATACAATTTTAATCTTTTAAGAATTTTATATCAAGCATTTTTCTATTGAATTCTACCATACTTAGGAAATTTTAATTGTATTACTATGAATTTCAGATGATTCAACTCAATTTATAAATGTATATAATTTTGCATTTGTACTGGATTTGGCCATGATTATTTGCTTTTCTCTCTATCATATTTATACATGTCAGTAATAATTTAAACACCCAGTCTCTTCATTTTGTTTGTGATGTCTTTGACTTATCCCATTTTGCTGAAAAATAACATTGGGTTACAATTGTGCATAATCAGACTGATGATTAATGGGTGATAGTGCCAAGATTTATATCAGAATGTTGCATGCTATATAATCAGTGATATAACTTCTATTGTATTAGTTAAAAAAAAATGGGGGGGGGGTAGTAAAAATATATGATTGTTATTGCAAACAAATAAAAAAAATGATTAATATTTTTAAATTCATGTTCAAATCCATTTTTCATATTTATAGCATTAATTTAGTGTAAAGGTGGATAAAAATTAACTTTAACACTATAAATTGCTTGCTTCATTAAAACTAAAATGCAGTGAAGGTTATTTATGAACAACATAATCTTGCATTATGATGAGATTGGTATTAAGTTCATTTGCATATATAATGAAAACAGTAATGTGAATGTGCTAGGCACTGTTTAGCTGATACACCAAAGTTATATGATTCTTGATAAGATAATTTACTTTGGCATACACAATGTATAAAATGTTCCAAGCAGTTAAACAACAAACCAACATTGTTATTAATGTCTTATTGTTCATACCCCAACATGTCATCATCATACAGTCAAGTGCAACAAAGTTGTGCTGGAAGTATCCTGGAGTAAGATGGTACATAGAGATTTGGGAGCCAGCAGTTTAATGTCAACTGTAAAATCAGCAAAAGGAAATAAAAATATGTATTATAACAATCACAATCTCAATAAGTTTCTCTGCATTGAATGAAAACTGGTACTTGGTATATAGGTTTAGGTTGTAGATGACACTACTGTTGAAACCTGATTTATTTGTTCCAGTATATTCTTTTTTTTGCAGTAAAAATCCAAATAATAGTATTTGCCTCACTTGTATTTTAGCATCTGTATAATATATACTTTGTGCTTTATTAATTTCTTTACTTCAATTACAGAATTTTTAAAATATTTTTTGGGGGAAGATAAATATTGAATTCTAAATGTAATTTTAAACTTCTTATTACTTTAAATGCATTAATATTGTTCCTTTGCTGCTAAAATTAAAAAGTTCAAATATGCTAAATCAATTTATGCAATTTTAGGTTTTAATTTTGACTTTAAATATCTTATCACACCAATTTAAAAGTAAAATAAAATTATTAACACCATTACATTATAAACAAAAAAGAGTAGGAGCTGTCGAGTAAGGAACCTAGACATCAACTTTACACTAGTAAAGGCATTTCAAAAACCCTCTGTAACTGAATAAAGAAACTTTTTTGCTGTTTGAATTGCCTCTTTTTTCATATTCACATATTTATGAATCTTAAAATACCATTCAATGCTTTTCAAACAAAGTTTTCCTTGTTTTTAGGTTGCCATAAATTTTCTCAAAAATAAAACCCTCTTCTTATTCTGCATATACCAGTGATTTAATGGTCAATGAGAAATAATTGAAAAGTGAAGTTATAAAGCACCTCTAATGCCAATGTGATCATAACTAAAAATAAATTCAACTAGTAAGTGGTGCTAAAATACACTTAAAAGGAATTGTTTCTAAAAAATTGCTGTTTCAAGTATTATTCTTCATATCTGATCTATCAATCTTTGAATCTACTAAAGAAAGATGTGCAGAGGTGGGAAATTTGGAAAAATATGACCAGTCAGCAGTTTTGTCCCAAGCTGTGGCAAAGGCATATACCAATGTTCTTTGCCCTATAAATATTTTCCCAGCTTTGAAAGTAACAGGCAATGCCAGAAAATTAATTTGCTTTCCTCGTCTCTGATTATGGTGCCTGCTTTCCCTAATTGGGAGAAGAGATACATTGACTGACACTGATACTTTTTTTTAACCTACCAGTGGCTATACTATTGTTGTACTCCACTAATACAGATTTTTTAGTAATTTCAGCCAGTTTAGTATGATCATGAGTCCTTTGATACCCCTTTCATTTTAGAATATTGATATATACTGTGCACTTGTGCAAGATAATTGTTTGACATGTTTGTTCACAATGCACTGTTGAATGCTGGTGGAGTACCATTGTACCTCCACATCCTTAATTGCACCACTTTATCTGATGTGAGAATCTTAATTGAGTTTTATTTAAAAAAGATTATATAATGGTAAATTTTATTGTGTTTTGCTCATGTATTTTTCAAATTAATAAATTTTTATCAATAGTTAAATATTGATTGATTTTTTTTTATATGGCAAGTTCAAATGGCCAAACTACTGATGAAAGCATTAATTCCAGCAGAAATTAAATAACATGATCGATATTGGTATTAAGCAAGCTGAATCCTTAGATTTCAGTGTATGGCAAAGACAGTGATAAATCTACAGGATGATCTTGTTTACAAATGCTTTATAAAATGGGGCCTGAACGTTTGGGAAACTGTTTAGGCTGCTTAAATCAGGATAACATTAGTATGTATGAATGAAGATATGATTAATTTTAACAAAATTATTTTATATGAAGTCTATTGGGGTTGTATCTGCTTTTTATCACAAGCTGAGAATTTTTATTGCACTTAATTTCTAAGTGTAGTACCTTTAGTAAGGAGTAATATGTAACCTGTAGTAGTTTTTAAATTGCTCTAGATGAAGTAAATTACTTAGGAAGGAGTAAATTACTTAGCAATAAGTACTCTGCATGCCCTTTGTAAGGCATGCCTACTAAAGGGTTATAAGGTGTTAGCTGCCTGTATAAGTAAGGGGTACTTGTAGTGTGGAGGAAAATATTAAGAGCTTAACCATCTGCCAGTGTCAGTAAGTAATGTACAAGTCAAAATCTGCCATATCCTAAACCACACCCTGATATCTGAGGGCAGAATTCTAAAAAAGGGAGTTAGATATCAGTAAATGTTGCAACTCCCTTTTTTAATTCATTAGTTTTTAAGCTGGGAATTTGTGCACTTCGAATTTTTTTTAGCCAGTCCATGTGCATATTTAGATTGCCAAAAATTAATTCTTTAGCATCTGTATACATTGGCTCATCAAACTGACAGATGTTCACACTACACAGACATGAAATTTTTTTGCCATTGTGCAACAACTTTTGCTTTGATTGTGTAGGAAAAATCTGGCACAGTCCTTGAGGTTATATCACACCTATGGCAGTTGGTTATGTTTGCACCATAAGTTAGCTTACTTTCTTCACTGCATTCTGGATACATTTTTGTTGAGGAATATTTGAAGTATGGTTTGATCAATTTTGAGTGCAGAAGCTTATAAATTGTTAAAAAAAGGAAGAAAACAAGTGTGATTTTTTAACTTTTTCTTTATATTTGATGACAAGAGCATTTTTTTAACAACACTTAAGAATAGTGAAATCCTAGATTGCTATGTGTAGTATTTTCAGTCCTCTTACATAGACTACTAAGATCAAGGCCAGATTTGACTGACCACTGCCTCAGAACTAATACAACACATAAAGTATACCTGCTTAAACAGTAGCTAGCTCAATAACAATGTCAGTTCAAACTTATTTACCTATTCTTTCAAGAAATAAAAGCATAGAATTAAGGAAGGGAGAGTTCAAACTAGTGTTTAGAGCAAAATATTTTAAAGAATTTAGCTTTTGGTCTTTAGATCTTATAACGAGATCATCTTGCTATCAAAATGTGCCTACTAATAATGGCTAAAAAAACCTCCTTTTGAGTTAAATGTACTGTAATAAGCATAGCTGAATGCTCTGAGTTATCCAAAGAAATATGCATATTTAATCAAAAAAGCTTTTTAAATACTGGAATTTTGATAAAAGTGGTGGTTCATAGCAGTTTTGAGGCTATAAATGCAATATGCATCATTTAATTTGGTCATCTAGTTTATAGGGGAATGGGAGTTTACATGGTAGTGTCAGGCTAGTAGCCTAACATTCCCATTCTTGAGTCCTCACTGTGTCCTTGATGAAAAAGACCATCCATTGGATAGGAATGTTGCCCTGTGTACAGAAGAGCCATATCCTGTGGCAGTGACAGATGGTTCTGTGTGTATTGTAACCACTGTCCATTGGATTCCCCCTCTATCCAGCTGTGACCTTTGGTTTTTTTTTTTCTGTTGTATTCACATAAGTGTCACTCAGCAGTAAAATAACAATTTATAGGCAAAACAGACTAATATAATAAACACTGACTGTAAGATTTATGTACTAAACACCAAATTAACAGATGGTATTACTAATAAAAGGAACATTGTTTTATGATGTTTTTGATTCAGAATAAATGCTCATGATAAGCACAAAATTGTTATAGTACACTTGCAGGTGGATATAATATTTCAAGCAAAAGAAAAAGGCTGCTGAATGAAATCCAGATAAAACACCCGATTTTGAAGTTTAAACTAAATTAACTATGTCTTTAGATAATAGAGCAAGTGTTTATGTGTGCCTACAAGTTAATGGCTGTCAGTGCACACCTTCATAAGAGGTGTATCCATCTGTGAAGATTCTGCTTTTGTGGGAAGGGGCATAGGTAAGGAATGGATATGTATTGGTAATATAAACATAGTAAGATCTTGTATGCTGATTAAGGTTGTGCACTTTTGCATTGCATTTGCAAAGAAAATTTATATGAATATAAATATTTATATACTAACCTAAAAACAATGGGTGCAGATGAACATATAATATGCTCATTGTTTTAGTTCCATATTCATTGATTTGACTATAGCTAATGGTCTAGCTGCCACATTTTTAATATTGAACCTATATATTGTTTTATCCTCTTGTTGAGCCTAGAGTTATTATACCTTGTTCTTTAAGCTCAACCATGTTCAATTTAGATTGCTACAACTGAAATCTTTAGTGCATGCACATGTTGCTTATCTGGCTGATATGCAATGTTGCTGCTACTCAGATATAATAACATTTTATCATGTGGGCAACACATTTCATGGTGGTGCAGAAAAATCATTCTCAGTACTTTAGACAAATAATTCTCGACCTTTTCTAAGCCACAGACCCCCCATCTATAATTTATGTAGAGTAGCTTATACACCATCTGATGCTTGCCTTAGACCATACACCTTGTTGATCATTTTACACCATATTCAGTCAGTAGAGGACACTGATGGGCTTGGAAAGGATGTGTCCGTCTGATAGTACATTAGCCATGGTGGAGGAGAGCCATACCCCACAGGAGGCTACCATGTCTCCCATAACTGTACAGTGGGTACCCTCCCCACAACCTTCTCTGAACCCTCAGGTCCTTATGACCTGATTATTTAGCCCATTATGTGCAAAAAAAAAAGCACTGCTCAGTGGTAAAACAACTAGCTACATAGACACTTCCTCACCAACTCTTTTGCAAATTGGTCAACTGATATTTGATTTATAGTGTACTACGAAAAATACGAGGTTAATTTTTGAACGTCCTTTATTGCAATATACCAAAATGTAAAGCATATAATGTTTTTGCAGAAAATGTAATTCTTACAAAATATATTTATGAAAATATGCACTAGCTATATTTTGCCAAGTATTTGGCAAGAAATGTCTGTTCATTGATAACTTTTTCCATCAGTAATGTACTACTTCACAACTTCCAAAGTAGCCCTCTCCATTGATAATGTACTATTCCACCCACAGCCTGCAAGGTAGAGAGGCAATGGCAGCACCCCATAGATTTCAGACATTGCAACAGGATTAATCCTGACCTAATCTCAATCCTAAAGGGTGACATAAAAGGGACTACCACACCAAATTTGGGATCAATCGGTAGGATTCAAAGGGGTGGTTGTGGCTCAGTCAGTAGCGCACCAGGCTCATAATCTGTAGTTCTCAGGTTTGAGTCCCAGCTGGGTCAGCATTGAAACTTCGACATGAAGAATGTACTACAAAAAAAAGGGGGGGAATTTTTTTCTTTCCTGAACACCCCTTGGTGCTAGCTCCTGTATGTGGTGAGGGGACCATCCTGTGAAGGTTCCGCTGGCTCGGTTACCTTAACAATTCCCCCCCCCCCCCCCCGCCTATAGTCAGTAGGCTTGGAAAGACTGCCATCCGTCGTATGGAACGTTAAGCCGTGGTCCCGTGTGCAGGTGAGCCATACCCTGTGCACGTTGAACACGCTGGATGGCCTTGACGGGAGGCTACTGTCTGTCTCCCAACAGCTGTTCCAGTGGATCCCCTCCCCCAACCTTCTCTGAGCCTTCGGGGTCCATATGACCTGGCCATTTAGCCACAACCCAAACCACTAGAAGAATGTGGTACATTTATTGTTGTATATTAATCTATAAACTTTTTGAATTGCATTTCAGAACAAGTAGCCTAACTAGAACAGAAAAACTTGTTGTTTTTGCATAAGATTGTTTTGAAAATTGATTCCAATAAATTGTGGTTAACCACAGAAGTCTTAGAATACTTATTATTTGAATTATATGTTTCTCCACATCATAGACATAATTATGTAAAACCTGTTCTGCATTAACATTTATGAATCAAAAATAATAATATTGCGAAAGCATTTCCCCCCCCCCCCCCTGATATGCATCATATATTGTTTACCTTCATTAAGTGATTATATTGTAATTAGACAGCTAGCACTTTAGCATAAAAGTATGGAACAAAATTTTAAAAAGCAGCAAAACAGTGCAATTGAAATTAGTGTTTTTACATTTACTTATTGAATTTATACATTGATTGAATAAAATAAGTGACCCCTGAAGCAGCTGCTTGCCAATACTTTAATAATGATATTGAAATTAAACATTTTGTGAGAAATTGATTAAAAATACATATTAGTTTTATATATATAGCTGTAATATCTATAACACCTTCCCTATTTCTACTAATTATCAGAGCTTTGTAGTTGCAAATGCAGAGCTGCCAACCTTGCAGGACAAAAATTGCAATTTAGAAGAATGAAAAATTGGAGAAAATCGGAGCATGTCAGTTTACGGTGCTCAGGAGCCATTTTGTAATGCAATAATGCGTTAGATCTTGACAGAATGTTTGACAGACTTCTGGACTCCTAGCGGCGACTAATGGCAACAAATTTTTTTTATTTTTCCAGAATTATGCCAAGTTTCTTAAAATTCCATTAAAAAAAACACTATGCAATTTAAACTAATGAAAAAATGCATTTCAATATCAAAGAATTTTTAACTGCTTAGAAAGTTCTGCAAATAATAACATAAACAATTAATTACTAAATAATCTAATTGAAGACTGCTATTCTAACAAGCATATACCTCTAAACAACGGATTGCCATTCTGCAATTTAAGAAAAACTCTAGAACAAAATTACTGGAGACAACCATTTTAACCTTAATATACTACTGAACAATGAATCCCTCTCAAACACACTAATCTTATAACAAGCCTAAAAAACAAAATTGTAAACAATTAACCATCAATCCACAGTATAAAAAAGCTCCCAGAACTAAATCCCATTAGAGACAACATGATTAAAAAACACAAGTTATCTTAAACAACTCGCCACAAATCCTCAGCATAAAAAGTCCTATAACTAAATAATCCCATCAGAGACAACAAGCCTAAAAAACACGAATTATCACAAACAATGCGCTGCCATCAGTGTTATTAAAGAAAAACACCCTAGAACAAGATAATCTCATTGGAGACAGCCATTTTAAACATAGTATATCACTAAGGAAGAAAAGAAATTATCCCCATTTATCACTTAACACAATAATAGAGAATATGGATTAACTAAATATCATGAATCATCTGACTTTCACCCAAGGTAAAATTTACATCATTATGCTACATATATGGGAATTAAATACAAATTATAGAAAAAAATTATGAATAGCACGCTGCTTCCAGTTCAATAAGATGAAATGCAATATGTGCATTATTCACTTAAGTTACTTTGAATTCGTTGATGATCATTTTATCGTACCCCTTAACTGATTATGAAATTCCTTAAATTGGTTTAGTTAAATTTTTGGCATGCATACTTCTTCATATTAAGGAAATTTAACTTAATCATTAATAATCAACAATATGTAGTAAGCATCATCCATTGGTTAACTGTGGATATATTGTAAAAGTTAGCATTTACAATACAGAGATTGCATCAGTTATTGCATCCTTTTCTCCAATGTTTTTTTTTGTGCACTGCTTGAATTGTCAGCAATAGCAAGCTTCATGTGCCACAGGGGAAATAGTATTCACCACAGCCAACTGAACTGAATATGTACATTTACCCAGATATACAAGAGAAGAGTTTTTTTTATATTAACAAAAATTAACTTAATCGCTAATAATTAATATTCAATTTGTATCATCCCATGATCAATAATAGATCAATATGTTTGAAAAGTTAACATTACAATACATCAGGAATAATAAATGTTATTTTTAAGTGTTTGTATCACCAGCAGGAGCAGCTTGTCATGTGGCACGAGAAGCACTGGCTTACTGCAGCCAAGTCACTGTATCCATATATTTTTTATATTAACCTAATAGCTAATTATTAATAGACTAATAGCCTCTGAACACCATTTTCTTGTAACTAAGACATAAAACAATCTTACGTATTTCTTGTGATCAGCTGCTGGGTTACAAAGTTCTGGTGAAACAAAACTGATATCACCAACAAATGACAAGTAAAATGCAATAGCAGTAGGAAACATAATGTGCCTATTTTATTATAAATAAAAGTGCCTCAACTCTGGTGAAAAAGTTTTAATCTCTCATCAACCAATATCCCAACCCAGATAAGACATTCATGAGACCTATTCAAGTTGCAATGTCAATCATGGATCAGAGAAGTTCTCTAATCTGTATTATTTACTATTCTAAGTAATCCAATTAGTGTTTAGGTTCTGTTTGAAAATGGCCAGTTGGAGTCGTAGATTTTCTCTGATTGGTGCACAGTTAGTAAAAGCTAGTAAAAGAGCTAAATTGGAAACAATTCTTCCCTTTCATTAACATTCTCATTTTAGGAAAAGGGCAAAAATACTGTACTATTTGGAGGCATATTTTCATTAATGTAAAACTGGAAAAAAAAACACATAAAAAAACGGATTTTCAAAGATAAAATCGGATTTTAAACCAAAAATCAGAGTAGTTGGCAGCTCTGCAAATGTAGCTTATACTTTTTAGTTTCTTAATAACAATAGTATTTTATTGCATGTTGAAATATTGAATAAAACCATTAACAAGATCACAGCAAAAATCAAATAATTTCTTAAATCATAACACATAATTTGATACATCTTTTGAATTGTAAACATTTGTTTTTATAACTTTACTGAAAAAACTTGAAGCTATATATATTGAGCTTAAAACATGTTATTTTAGATGTGTGTGCAACATTTATCTGATTATAGAATTATAAAGTTCTAATTTTGAAATTTTCATATGAATATAGCTGTTGTAGTAATTTGCATTCTAAGTTAAAATGAATCTATGTTTTTCCGTGATTGTGAAATATTTCATTTCGCATAGTAAGTTACTGCCCCAAATTATTGCCATTGATAATTACCTCAAAATTATAACAGTTAAAAACTGTTATGATAAAATTTAGTTATAGTTAAACTAGCTAAATGCATCACTAATTAGAATGAGGTATTTTAATATTTTAAAGCTGATACTGCTTTCATATTAATCACAAAACTAGATTTCTGAACATACATAGCATATTTCTGTGTACTTGACTATGAGATGCTCATTCTACTGCTTCCCTGTAAGGTTGTAATTTGATTACTTATACCCTTCCAGTGTGCAAAGAGTTCACAATTGAATTAATATATGGCATTGTAAAAGTTATACTCTCTTAACCACTTCTGTGTCAGATTTATTTGTGAATTAACATTCCAAATAAGTTTATTGAATTATTTTCTCTTAAGCCCTAGCCAGAAGAAAATCTTCATTCAATTTACATAATGTCCTTGGTTGAAATATTTGAATAATTGGATTATTTTACTTCAAAGGATTCTCATTTCTTTCACATTTGTTATTCATATTTAATAGCACATATTCAAGAACTGAAACTATTCACAAAAGTTTTAAGTGGTCATGTTTAATATAAAATCTACATATGAAATTCAAATGTAAATGTTATTACTATTTATATAAAATAATTTATGTATTCATGAAGCATATGCCATTTCCATATTTCGAAAGATGAATATTAATAACACCAATTCTAAAATTTCACTTCTAGACTGGATACAGTTAAGTTCTCTACCATTGGACCAATCATATCTTGGCTGCTCTACTACTATCATTGAACCTTCTGAAGTATTCTTTAAGAGATACCTAAATCAATATCAAAACTTTTAATTAACTGATGTCTTGCGATTTTAAGTGCATGTCACATACTGAAACATGTGTTACAAATATTTTTCATATAAGTATATAAACATTTTATTATTTGTTTTGCCTGCATAAGGGAACTGATATGTGTGTGTGGAATATGAAAAGCTATTATAATTCTTAATGTGAATGATAAGAATTGGGCAAAGTGTGGTGTAGGAAATTTGTTTACACTTTGTAAGGGATTTAAACTAGGTGGATTAATATTAGAATTAGGTTCCTTTATATATGGTTCTTTACATATTCTGTTTGTTTCTTTAAATATGAGATTACTAATGATTTGAAAAGAAAATTAAATTTTTAATGTTAATATTTTAGATATCTAAGTTTGTAATCTAAAACACTGAAGTCATCCTGTTCAATCATAAGCTTTATGTAAAAAGTTAATAATGCAAAATATTCTTTATCTTCATAAAATGTTTCTTTTTATAATCTTTAACCCATATTAAGTATAACATTTACCACATGTGAAATAGCCAAAAATTAACCATGTAACCTTTTTTGGTAACATTATGGGCATGTTTGCTCTTTTTCCACCTCTAACTCAAGTCTAGGTTCTTTAATAATATTTTGTCTTCAAAAACAACTAGAGTAAAATATTTGAAACTTTTTCTACTTCTGCAATTCCATATTCTATCAAAACGCACCTTTAATGTTCATTTGGACCTTGGTTCGAGCCCTGGTAAGGCATGGATGTACGTGTCATTTTTCTGCTGAGTTCCTGCCATTCTCAGACCTTCTACTATGGCATATAAACTGACAGGCTCCTGTCAGACCTCTGTGACAACCAGCTGCTTGAGGGGTATTTATTTTATTTTATTATAGAAACATAGGATACAATGGGAAAAATAAAGCAAAATAGGCCAAAAATTATTCACGTCATTAGATACACCCAGTTCTTTTGCTTTCAGGTGAAAAAAATCTTTTTTCTCCGTGTATTAAGAACATTCAGACACGGCCAGAAAAAAGGCATATGTTTTTATTTGTCAGATTCTAAAGTGCAATTTCTGATCCAATAGGTAGTAAAATAGATCAAGATAATTTTAAATTAATTTCTGAGCAAGAAGGTCCTTTTAATTGTATATTTAAAGATAAGGTATTCTCATTCCTGGGTTATGAGTACATTTATGTAGCATCTTGTTTTGCAAATGCTCTGGCATTTGGCATACTTCAAAGGATGCAATTATATTTTTTCCCACCAACTGAGTTCTGATTATGAGGCAGTCTGTGGCTTTTTGGTATTCTGATTTACATCTCACACACCCAGTCACAGTAGTCCTAGCAAGATTCAACTCCACCAAGAGGAATTATTTACTAACATAATTTAACATAATTGCTTTGACATTTCCTGCTGTATCTTGGACCTAATCTTATTTATAGGACTTTCACTGTTATTTAAATATTCATTGGCACTTTAATAGTGATATCTGTTGAGCTGTGGATGCAACTGATAATATTACTATGCTCATATATATAACCTCACTGGACAAAAAAAATTACTCACCCCTGCCTGAATGTTGCCTAATAGCATGTAATGCCTATGGTGCAACTGAATAACAACCGAAATCCTGTCTGGTATGGATGCCACCAGTGTGCAGATATATGCACATCAATATTCATCCACTCTTCCAGCAGCAAATGCTGCAGATTGGCCAGATGGCTGGGACAGCACTTATTACCCCAAATAGTCCCACAAGTTTTCTATGGGATTAAAATCTGGAGATTTGGCGGGGCAGTCGAGATGTCCGAAGGCTTCAGAATTCTCATTGTGCCAATCCGACACTTCGAGCCCTGTGCATGTGACAGTTGTGATCTTGGAGACGGGTATCCTTCTGGTGTTCACTGTGGAGACCCTGCGCAAAAGGCAAGATGTGGTCGTCCAGTAGTTCCATATAGCCCTTCTGGTTCAAATGTGGCATCACCGCAACCAAAGGACCCATTTCCTTGTATGTGAAACACCCCCAGAACATTACAGAGCCTCCTCCAGCTTGAACAGAACCTTTGCACACAGTCCTTATGGAAGGCTTCATGCAACTTACATTGTACCCGTCGCCTCGCATCATTCGAGTACAAGCAAAAACGTGACTCGTCAGACCAGATCACATGCTTCCAAGAGTCGACAGTCCAGTCTTTGTGGCACTGCGCCCACTGTAGCCTTGTGCAGGGCTGTTAAGATGGGTGTCTTCTGCGGTACTCTGCTTCAGTTACCCATGGCATGCAGTTCCCTACGGAGTGTTCATTCGGAAACAGCTTGCTGTAGGCCTGCATTGACTGACTGGAGCAATTCCTGCCTCATTGCAAAGCAGTTTGCCCTAACAGTGCATGACACACTGCAGCAGTCCCTATTGGTAAGCACAGTCTTTCTGCCACAGTTCTGACGAGGATTAGCAGTGGACTTCGATGTACGCCACTGCTGAAAGACCCTTTGGCCAGTACGTTTTGACACACCTGCAAAGGCAGCAACTTGTACACTATGTCCTTTGGCTCGGCCAAACGCAATAACACCTTTTTGCCACTCATTCACATCTTTGGCGCAACCCATGTTTCACGGAACGACTAATACACGTGGCACACAACCACTTGTCATTATATGAACCTTGTACCGCATGGCATTGTGGGGCGGGAGTGGCTCAGTCGGTAGCGTGCCAGGCTCGTAATCTGTAGTTCCCAGGTTCGAGTCCCAGCTGGATCAGCGTTGAGATTTATCTCCGCAAAATTCCCCGCCCTGCCCACGGTCAGTAGGGGACACCGATGGGCTTGGAAAGGCCGCCGTCCGTCGGATGGGACGTTAAGCCGTGGCCCCGTGTGCGGGAGAGCCATACCCTGTGCACGTTAAAGAACACGCTGGATAGCCTTGACGGGAGACTACCATCTGTCTCCCAACAGCTGTTCCAGTGGGTCCCCTCCCCCAACCTTCTCTGAGCCTTCGGGGTCCATGTGACCTGGCCATTTAGCCCATGGTGTGCAAAAAAGTGCCGCTCAGAGGTAAAACAACCCAACCCACATGGCATTGTAGAATGCTGGTATGCCCTCTGTTGCTGTTGAATGGACATAACCCTCTTAAGATGGAAGATGATGAATTTTTTGTCCGGTGAGCTTATATTTCTCAGGCTGTCGTAAATTTTGCATATATGATCAATTTTAAGTTTCCAATAGTTTCATTTGATATTAGCAGTGAATACTGAGCAATTATTTTTTGCCTCTTGGGGTGTTGTTCAAATATTTCAATATGAAAGAAATGAAATTATTCACATAACCTATTTCTATACAACTATCTAAATTTTAACACTTGAATGCAAAACTTTTTAAAATTTGCAATTATTTATTGTTCCTTATATCTTCTAAGAAAAGAAATATTGTTTAGCTTCAAAACAGTATTTATTGCATCTGAAACCAAACAAAATTTTTATTTCCTTGTACAGTTGGTACAACAGTTTTTCTTTTCAGTGTGTGCAAACCCAGTGATTATTCTTAGATATCATTCTTTTTTTTTTTATGAGTAGATTATAGCAAATTGCAATTGAGATAAATAATTCCCTTCATGTCTGTAAGGTCACAAGGGTTAGAACTTCCCCTCTGAAAATAGGCAATAGCAAATAAATAAAATTGATAAAAATTTGAAATTCAAAATGCTGTCTGCTGAATATAATTTTTACCTCCTCTCTGTAAATATAGTTGATGACTATAGCTCACATCTAGTTTTTCTATAATGGCATATCAACTGACTTTTAACAAGATAATTTTTGCTTTACACCTCTTTCCCTCAATATTATTACACACATCTCCACTGCAGCTGACAGTCAGTCTGCAAAATGGTATGAACATTTTTAGTTTTAATAATATGCAGCTGTAACTTATTGAGAATACATTAATTTTAGTGCAGAGTTATTTTCCAGTAATGGTAAAATATTTATGCACAATAGAATTAGTCTTTATGGTGAACACAGTGAGTGATAGATAAATAACTGATTTATTTCACAATTATCAATGTTAGGAGATTTATGTCTCCTGTGTTGCAGCTTGAGTCAAGCTGCAACACCTCTATGGGAGGCAAATCCTTTGCTGGTACACTCGCTGTAGTTGTTGCTGAGACTTGATCTCAGTTGCTGTGCGACAGTCCTATAGCATTGCCAGGTGGTCTTGTGACCGGCATTGCCGGGTGGTTTGCTTTGACACTGTCCGCTGATGCACAGAATGTTCATCTGTTTAGCAGTTGGCGTCGTTTTTCTAAGTGTGCTGCAGGATGACGTGCTATGGGACATGGTCGCAGTGGAGCTGTTCTTCCAGTTTTTAATGTGATGTATGTAGAGACATCTGCTGCTTTACACACTTGGCATATATTCATGAGCATAATGCATTTCGTCGATCTGCTTTCCCGACATCTTCAGTATGCTGGAAATTATATGTGGGCTTGATATGTGGTCCCTCTAGCAGTGCTCCTATAATTTAAACCAGAAATTGTGTAATAGCAAGTTCCAGTAGTTTAGTTGCTGTTAGGTTGTTTTGAATTATTGTTTGTGTTAGTGCTTATGGCCCATTTTTTTCTTAATATCAGTTTTGTATTTGGTGATGCAATTGTCGATATGTTTATACGTTTTCCCTATGTAGTTATTTTTGTTTTGGAGTGATTGGTGTGGGTCATCAATTTTTACGTTATATATTCCTCCCCTGGGTTTAGTTTTGTCTCTGTTGTTCAGTAAAACTTTCTTTATTGTATTTCTTTAAGATGTTATTTAGTGAATGTGAGAACCCTAGTATGTGTCGTTCCGTGAAACATGGGTTGCGCCAAAGATGTGAATGAATGGCAAAAAGGTGTTATTGCGTTTGGCCGAGCCAAAGAGCATAGTGTACAAGAAGTTGCTGCCTTTGCAGGTGTGTCAAAACGTACTGTCCAAAGGGTCTTTCAGCAGTGGCGTACATCGAAGTCCACTGCTAATCCTCGCCAGAACTGTGGCAGAAAGACTGTGCTTACCAATAGGGACTGCTGCAGTGTGTCATGCACTGTTAGGGCAAACTGCTTTGCAATGAGACAGGAATTGCTCCAGTCAGTCAATGCAGGCCTACAGCAAGTTGTTTCCGAATGAACACTCCATAGGGAACTGCATGCAGGGTAATTGCTGGTAAATGGTAATAAATTTGTGCTCTATAAAAGCATGGAACTTGCTGGACTGAAAAGCTATAGTATAACTGGGTTTAACTGATTCTTGTTGTGGCAGGCTAATGACTGATGCAGTAATGAGGCATGTAGAAGAAACAGACCTGGCTAAAAGTAAATTAACCGACACTACAATTATGGTACATAGACAATATTTTAATGTTCTGGTACCACGGCCAAGAGGAATTATATATAATCTGTTAGATATCTTCAATAGCATCTTACCCACCATAAAGTTTACATGTGTCAATGAACCAACCAGCAATTACCATATCTAGACATAATGATAATGCATAATCTAAAATGCAATACAACGGTGTACAGAAAGCCCACCTTTGTACCAAATCTAATAGCTAAATATAACCACCCCACTTCGTATAAAGCAGCAGCTTTCGATACATACTTTTATAGAGCACATCGTTATGCATCATCTAAAGCTTTATTAAGAAATGAAATTAATTATATTTATGAAATAGATCAAGAAGCCAGCTATGAGAAAACCTTCATAACAAAAATCCATAAGCAAGTTAAATACAAACTTAACCAACACAACTTAACACACCACTCAACCAACACAAGCACAACAAGAATCAGTTAAACACAATTATACTACAGCTTTCCCATACATACCAGGCTTCTCACATTCACTAAATAACATCTTAAATACAATATGAAAGCTCCTAGCTATATAACAAATACAATAAAGAAAGTTGTTCTGAATGACAGAGATAAAACTAAACCCGCAGGAGGAATATATAACATAAAAATTGCCGATCCACACTAATTACTCCAAAGCAAAAATAACTATGCAGGGGAAACAGACAAATCGACAGTCACATCACCAAACACGAAACTGACATTAAGAAAAAAATATGCCATACAGTGCTAATGCAAACAATCATTGAAACAACCTAACAGCAACTAAACTTAATTAAAAAATAATAGCATCTCCACCCACCTGGTACTTGCTATTACACAATTTCCGGTTTAAATTATAGATGCACTGCATTATATCAACCCCATCTTGCCAAAGAGTTGAGAGCATCTGAAGATGTTGGCAAAGCAAACCAATGAAATGCATTAGCTTATGAATATATGTCAAATGTGTAAAGCAGCAGCAGATGAGTCTCTGCCATACATCGCAGTTAAAACTGAAAGAACAGCTCCACTGCAGCTGTGCCCCATAGCATGTCATCCTGCAGCATGCTTAGAAAAACAAATGCTGCCATGTGCTAAACAGATGAACATTCTTTGCCTCAGCAGCAATATGCAAGTGTACCAGCCAAGGATTTGCCTTCCATAGCAGTAAATATACTTCAGCTTTTAACTGCACAAAACCTAAAACAAACTATAGCATCTCTAGCTGCAACACAGGAGACATAAATCTCCTAACAGTAATAATTGTGATATCAATAGTACTTTACTTTCAACAGATCTTCGTTAACTGACAGCATGGCTACTCAGAAACTAATTATAATGTCTGAGGGCAACTACCCTGGCACACTTCCTATGGTAATCACACACAAGTAAACAAGTCTGAAGCTCTTTTTTTTTTATCAATGTTGTTAGTGTACTCTATACCAACATAATGTAGCAGCAGAATATTTTATAGGCAAACTTGTTTTTGCCTTATGATATTGTTTGCACGTTACATCATTAACTATGAATCCTTACAAGTGAGGCCTTTTTAAGCTGGAAATCATTGCTATGTAATGGTCTACAAAATAGTTCTATAATATGGATGCTCAGTGATCCATATGTGTCATAAGTGACTAAATTTTTAAGTGTAACATTAAAACCTTTAGATTTCCCTGTCTTGTGTTAAAAAAGCATTGGCTGCAAATATTACTTCATTTTTGTAATATTTATAAATTTTGAAAATGCCATAGATAGTATGAAATAAATATTTTCATTATTTAATTGTAAGCTTGCATATATATATATGACATTGATTATGTAGGGCAAAAAAAAAATCTTTTATTTCATGTGTTGAAAAATCCTTTTAGTGATTTGTCTTCAAAATTGTAATTTAATACAAACAGATTTTCCTTATGTATATATTTTTTCCTGCGTAGTTTTATAGTCACTGGTCAAAATAATGGAAACTCTCCCATTACATCCCTAGATAATCTGTATAGTAGCAAATCAAACAGTACAGAATGGATTTTAGTTGTTTTTGAACACTGTCCAGTATCATGGATTTTCAATATGTATGCTCAGGTTGTCTCATGGTTATGTGCATTAAAGTAGGGTGTTCCCCCTCTGATCATGACTATTACTTTTGAGCTATTGGCTTTTCAACCCTTGTAGAGGATAATTCAGGTGATTGGCTCTGATTTCAGGCAGTGTAAATAGTTACTTAACTTTTTTGATATTGATCAAATGGTGTAATCTGAAATCTCTTTATGTTCATTTTAAAAAAAATGCAACATTTCTGATACATTCCACTCTGATCTATGCCAGGAGTGGCCAGCCTTATTCTGGAACATGCCAATTGTTGGAAATGGATTGAGTGCCACCCAGAGTAAATTTGGAAGAGCAAAAACATCTGGAGTCATGCCACTGACAAGAGCTGGGCATACCAGAGGTTGTCCACCCCTGATCCATGCTTAAAATCAATGCTTATATCAAGTTTCTTGATTCTATCCAGATTAAAAGTAGGATATGTTTCCAAATCTCTTACTAGTCCATGGTTTTGTGTACTAATTAAGGGTTGGGGGGGTGGAATCATTTTTATTATTCAAATTAGTCCGTAATAACTAAATCCCAACTGTATATTCTTAGAGGTGTGTTACTCTGATTAAAAACACTTCAATTTCAGTGAATTCACTGTGAAACATTCTGCTGCTAGGTGACCAAATGAGTTTGTGTAGTTTTACTGTAGTAAATTAAAATGCTTATAACTTTGAAACATAAATGTTTATGCAGTAATGTAACAATCATCACAATCTGACTTTCTCCCAATGAGAAATAAGCTTATCGATTCCAGACCTGTAAAACGGGGGGAGGGGGATTAACTGTTTTTATCTTGGTTTCTGAACTGTCTATTGTGCAAATGATTTATCTAATGTCAAAAGCAGGTGATAGTTTGATGGGGGAAATCTGGAGAATAAGGTGGGTGATATAAAGTTTCCATCCAAGGTTATAAATTTTATTCTGGTCACTTTTGTCATAGGCAGTTTTACATTATCAACCAGAGAGACAACACCTTATGTATTCATGAGTATAGGCTTCTACAATAAACTGTTCACCCATTGCAGTTGTTCTGAGTACACATTCCCTGTGATGGTTTGCTCAGGGGGTAAGAGTCTGTAGTGCACAATTCCTTCTGTATTCCACCACACAGCATAATTTTTTTTTCTGATGAAGTGTGGGCTTCGATATGTGTGGAGCAGATTCTCTGGGCGATAACCAGTGATGTGAATGCTTGAGTTGCCATGCATGATCCATTTTTCATTGCAAGTTAGCAACTGATCAAGAAATTATTTGTTATTGTGTCTCAAAAGCAACAATATGCAGATAATCTCAGAAGCTTCTGGTCAGCTAAGTTGGTGCAGAACCCATATGAAAAGTTTCTTTCCCTAGCTTATGGAAATGCAACCGTATTGTTTCAGCATTCACATTGTGTTTTTGAAAGCATTTGACATGTCTGGTCTGATTCGATGGCATTGCATCACAATCGTGAAAACAGCACAAACCCATTTGGACACCTAATATTTGCACTTTTTTGGTGGATTGCATTTTCTATTTCTGTATGTTTCATACAACATGTGTTTCATATTTCACTTCAGGTGTTTAAAGTATAGATGCTTTTTGATCAGTCCTCAAACTTGTATAAAGTACATTAAATCATATAAAATATAAATATGACATCAAATATTATGATACTGGTTCAAGTAAATTTTCAAGCATACCCACTGAGGAAATTCTGATTTATATTTCAGAGGTAAATGATTATTTTTAAATGAAGAGTTTTCATGACTATTGTTCTTGATTGAGGTGCTCAAATCATTGATCTTTCCCAGCCTATTATAGTGAAATCTATGTTAAAGCATATAATGATGAACAATATTTGCCTTACCTATGGTAAGCAGGGTTTGTTCACCATAGACAAAAACATGCAAAACCAGACAAAAAGTTTCTATTATTTTGGCCAAGGGCTGTATATTGTAATACAAGAAGAATCTAAAGATAATTTCACAAAACTTCCAATGCCTAGTTCATATTTAGAAACTATTAAAAAGCTGTTTTGTCCATAATAGTCAGTGCATTGATATTTTTTATAATTTATATAGCTTTTGCTACTGATGGATAAAACAATGCCAGCAGCATTTTCTTGGAACTACTTTCAATTCTTAGGGCAAGGTAGATTGTTATGCAAATTTTTTTTACTTTTATGTATTTTTTTATTTGCATTGAATTTTTTAAATATTTTCCCAAATTGGTATTTAAAAATTCATTTAATATAGTGTGGTGCATGAGAAAGTCCACCCAAAACTTTAAAACTGTATAGCTTTTGAATAAACCATACACCTTATATATTTTAAATGTTTGATATATATCAGCAATTTGCTTTGTTATAGTTCAAAATGTGCATTTTTATTTTCCTTCTATAAAGACTTCCCCTGTAAATGTATGCAGTGTGTGTGCTACTTATAAACAGATAAATGCAACTATTAGAATAAATAAACTTATAAACTCAAAATTTACAGTCAGTATATTATCCAAGATGATTTTCAAACATTTTTTTTTTGCAGGCTAATGGGTTCCAGGAAAAATTAATAAAAAATATTAATTTAGTGTTTTAGGCTTCTGTAATTAATAAGCATAAATCGTTTAATAACTGCATTTGCACAGCCTTTAAGGATGTTAACTTTAAAAATAAAAGAGAAAAAACGATACTTTTTTTTTATTATTTCTTGCCCACCCACTAAGCTCTTTTCTGGAGTCAATTTTTTAATTTTAAATAAAGTTTATGTGTTAAAGATTACTTATCTTCAAAACATGTTGAAAACATTTCAAGTCATCACAGGATTAACTTTGGATAGCTCACTCTTAGCAGTTTAATAACAGCTGTAGGTGAGTGCATAATACCATTTATATATGATAAGCATATACTATACTGCATTCACTCTGCAAATAAATTTTCTTGTCAGACTTCAAGTTGATTTTTAGTCAGCCATATCACTTATTGCAGAATTTATTGTAACTAATATGCATACTTGTTCCCTGTATACAATTTTGTTGTTGATTCATAAGTAGGAAGAGTTTTGAATTCACCATTTAGAAGGAACTAGAAAGAAAATTTCCTCTCTAACGGCATATGCAATATTTTAGATTCTTGTGAACTTCATCCAAGGTAATTTCAACATACCATTTTCAGGCTATCTGTGGATTGGAAGTAATACAAAACACTAAACACATTGCTGATATGCAGAGTTTACCATGATATAACTAAATTATGCTGTCCTTATCAACAAAGTTGCAAATACTTCAAATTCCATTATGAAAAGTTCAAAAATAAATTTAAAAAAGTCAGGAGAAAAGAGTATAGGAAACAGGCGTGTACCTGGATAGCAGCAGCAGAGTGAAGTTCTGTATCTTCAATTCTGAAGTTGAAGGAAGAATCTAATAAAATTTACACGGACTATTAAAGAGAAAATTATCTTTTTAATTCAGTATAAACAGATTATCCTTAATTGTTAAAACTACCATACAATTTCATTATTAAATAAAAGCCAGAGGTATTCTTTTTGATGCTGATTTGAACATAGTAAGAGAGTTTTTTAATAGGTTTGATGGGATATAACCAGGTCAATATAGTATTTCTGATTAGTGTTATCAATATTTTACATATTTTTTCTCACAATCCTACAAATTAAAAGAAGATATCAAAAAATTTGCACAATTTTAGTGCAGGATAAATATTAGTTAATATTTGCAGCTGTTTTATGTGGTTCAGATCTAACTTGACGTGGTATTTTTCAACCAAAAAGAAAGTGACTTTTTATTGACATAACAACCTGGTTATTCCCAAGTGCTTTTTTGTGTGTATAATGTAGTTAAAAATTATTGGAAGAAATAATTTTATCAAAAGTAGTTTTCATGATTTTTTTCAATGAAATAGACCTTTAATTCTTTATATTAAAAACAATAGGTTATGACAAAATTAATTTTTTCTATTTTAGGACTGTAAAAGATATGATTAACCAAATAATCAGTAAGGCGAATAGCCCATTTCCACCTGGACATGCTCCAGATGGTCAGCATGTTGCAGAAATGATGATACCAGGGCCAAAAGTAGGATTGCTTATAGGAAAAGGAGGAGAAAATATAAGAAATTTGCAGGTAAGATTACCAATAAATATGTATGTTTAGGGGGAATCGCTTGTTGTAAATAGACAATAAATGCACCAAATTCCAAAATATGATTTAAAAAAATTTAGTAAAATTTTTTTATCTAAACTACTAAATAAGACTTAAAGAGTATTTAGAAATACACCCATCCCTCAGTTTACATGGTTTTGGTTTACACAGTAATAGACTTAGTTTTGCATAGTATGGATTTTGATTTTTTTTGTTTGTAATTAAATATAATACATTTATGAAGTAAGACTGTCATCTCAAGATAAAAATCAACTAAATGATTTTAGTTCATATCTTTTATTTTCAAGAATAAATTGCTGATAGTAAATTTCAGTATTAGTAAAATTGGCATCTATAACATGTTATATTTACATTTCGCAAAAATTGTATTCTTGCCTTTGTAATGCAGTCCGTCTGTGGCAGCCATAACTCATCGGGAAATCAACATACACGCTCCAAATTTTCAGAGAATGTTTCAGGTTGTGGTTCTGGTTGCAGTAGCAAATTCAAAAGTCCAGGGGGGGGGGGGGCTTCTAGAAGCAAAAATATTTACCATGCTATTCCTACGGGAAACGATAATCGCTG
Source organism: Ryuthela nishihirai (assembly GCA_038380435.1). Taxonomy (NCBI): domain Eukaryota; kingdom Metazoa; phylum Arthropoda; class Arachnida; order Araneae; family Heptathelidae; genus Ryuthela; species Ryuthela nishihirai. The sequence goes on from JAWZYU010000002.1 coordinate 80,072,868, forward strand.
TCAAATTTATTGTTGCCATTTACTTCTCCCTAACTGTGAACATAAAGAGTTAAAATAGCATTTAAATCTTCTGCTTCCATTGCCAGATTCCCCAAGTTTCCACAGGCATTATTGAAGCATTCCATTGCAGCTGGGGCCCTGATTTTCTAACCAAACGTGGGGTCGGGCAGGGGGAACCCGCCTACGAAATTTGGGACTTTTAGATGAAGTATGTTGAGAATTACAGAATGCCAAAATCTGATTAAATAAATATCTTGATCGTTTGCGACATGGGGGGTGCTGTTCAGAAAATTTGGACTGTGCAAACGAATATCACGGGAGCCATAGGGCGGCAAAATCTGTGGTAATGGAAATAAAATCTCGAGGGACCACCTTGACGTGGTGGTGGTGGGGGGGGGGGGGGGGCTTCGGGCCCAGCAACCTGGTTGAAGGCTGTGCCGGCCGGATTGGGTCCCCAGTTGGACATAGTCAAGACCAACCGAGGTTGAGGATGCCTCTGACCGGTTTCTCGTGCCGGTTGGATGGTGACGGTGTTTGAGACCTCATCTATCAGGTGCTCTGGGTGAGCAGTTCGAGGGCTCAGCAGAACGGATTTGGTCCCCTACTATGCCTGAGCCCTCACAAAAGTCTGGGCCTTACTAAGAGTCTCCACCCCGGGTGCTGAGCGAACTTAGATCTATATATCCTTTTTCATGGCTAACTGGGGAACAGATTAAAGTTAGGTTTCTTCTGGTGGTTAGCTTTCCTTTTGTAGGACTGCTACCATGTGAGGTCGGGGTTGAGGTGTGTCTATGTGGCGCATTCTTGCCCCCGGCTCTAGATAGTCATGGCTTTTCATAACAAGGTAGTGTCGTCAGACAGAACCGGGAATTGCCGTGGTTGCATAACATCGCAACAAAAGAGAACAATAGCTTATGCAGAAACTAAGCCACGGGCTATGAGGAGTGCTTGCTGTTGTTACCAACGATCTGGGCAAATTTCTTCCTGTTGAAAAACTGTGTTCCTGTTGAAAAAGTGTTGGGGGGGGGGGGGGGGGGGTCTTACAAAATTTACCTTTAATGCCGAGAAAATATGAATATACAGGTTAAAAGTGGCACCCAGGCAGTGCCAGGTACGTTCAGCTAGTAATGAAATAAAACCTGTTTTGAATTGGCAATAAGATCTGACTACAGTACTGTGCAAATTAGTTGGGACAATAGGAAAATGCAGTAACAAAGACACAACTAAAATATTTATTTGTTTAATAGTGTAGTTAATATTGAATGTGACCCCCCTTAGCTGTAATTACTTCTTCCACCCTCTCAACCATTGATGCCACTAGCTTTCCACACATCTTCACTTCAGGGTCGTGGTACCACACTTTCATGACACTTTGTATCATTTTGGTTTTCGTCGCGCAATCCATCTTAGACATGCGCGCTTTAATAATGGCCCACAATTTTTCAATGGTGTTTAGATCGGGTGAATTTCCTGGCCACTCCAATACCTTCAAATGTTGCTGGTAAAGAAGCTCTTAGCAAGCTTAGAATTGTTGCATGGAGCCAGATCCTGTTGAAATACCCCATCGCCATTAGGAAACAGCTTCTGCAGTGTTGGGACCATTTTCGCCTCCAGAACGCCTATGTACTTTTTGCTGTCCATCATTCCTTCAATGGGGTGAAGCATCTGTGGCCTGGAAGCTGTGAAACATCCCCAAAACATGACCTTGGGTAGGTGTTTGGGGGATTGCTGGATGTGGCCGGATCGAAGAGGTTCTCCAGGCTTCGCTTGTCCCAACTAATTCGCACAGTACTGTAGATTAAATTCCTTTCAGGCTTTTAAAAAACCATGTTTTATCTCATTTTTAATAATAGCATGTTTAACTTTGTAGACTATTATAAAAGGTAAATATAACTTTCTTAAGTATAAAAATATAAATACCCCCCCCCCCCCTCAAGCAGCTGCTTGCCACAGAGGTCTGACAGGAGCCTGCTAGTTTATATGCCATAGTAAAAAAGGTCTTGTGAGGATGGCAGGACCTCAGCAGAAAAGCCACACGAACATCCATGCCTTACCCGGGGCTCGAACTCAAGTCCCTTTTGATCAGTAGCCGAGCACGCTAACCACTCGGCCACAGGACAGCTACTTAAGTATATTTTCATAAAATGTAAAAAAATTCTAATTTTGCAAAACAAAGCATTAGTACAAATGCTTAATTTATTTTTAGTTCATAATATCCTTCTTTCAAATTTTGTCTTCAAATTTGATAGTGTACTACATAAAAATGAGAATATTTCATGACTAAAAAGTAATGTATGAGAAATTAATCTAAACTTATTTGAATTAGTGTAAATAAAGTGTAAAATAATACTGCAATGATATTTATTATTACTAATACAATTTTATTTTCCTTTTTTACATACACCCATCTATCAATTTACATGGTATGGGTTCAGATTTTTTTAATGGAGACAGGCAGCTGTGTGATATTTGTGGCTATCAATCACTCAAGCAGAGGCAGAATAAAAACTTTATAATTTATTGAATAACAATCATAACTCTCTGTACTCTACTAGTTGTAGAAGACACATAAACTGACAGGCTCCTTTCAAACTTCTGTGGTAAGCAGCTGCATGAAGGGATATTTATTTTGAAATTGTATTCTTGACACTGTAATGCAATGTCTCATGATAATAAAATTACACCTGCTTTTGATCAGCAGTGAGATCTGACTTTTCTAGACTGAATTATTTTAAGCTAGTATAACTATTCTACAAGGTTAATTTGTAGACTGTTATTTATACTAATACTAAATGTAGCTGATTCATAAGTGCACTTTTCATAAAATATAACAATGCTTTTAAAATAACTTTTAGTATAAATGTGCACAAATTTCCCAGTGTACCTCTACATCAACTCATACATTTTGTATGAGAAATTAATGTAAGCTTATATGTGAATTGTAAAATGCAAAATAGTGTTACAATAATGGTTAGTATTGATGCTGAGCTGAAATAATTATGTACAAATAAAGCTTTGTGTGTTTTATTAATTACAATGATCTCAAATTCTGAATCCATTTCATAGTAAAATTATGCATAATATTTTATCAGCTTTTATTTCATTGGTAGACTTGTATAATTTTTGAGCTAAATAAATTATTAATCTGGTGATAAAATAATTCTAGAAATTCACTTCAAAAGAAGATAGGGGGCCAACAGTCTTGTTGAGTAATAGTAGGGGAAGAGTTAACTGCACAAAATATGTAGCAGTTTTTAATCTTTTGCCTGTATTTCCTAGGGGTCTTGTTAATGCTTTTGATAAAATCAATGTCAGACTTAAACTAAGTTTATAGAAAACAAGTTAGAATAATTTTCTGTTGTATCCATAGTACATCTTGATATTAATGTGGTTGTGATATCTATCATGAGGGCTTATTGGGATTGTGGGTAGAAGCATCTATTGAGTACTCTATTATTGCAGGTGACAAAACTGATGTCTGGAAATGCACACTAGACAAAGGTTACAATTTACATCACCTTTACACACATATTTACACAACTTATTTACAACAGCCTAGCAGTTGCTTGAGGGTTGGGTTGGGTTGTTTTACCTCTGAGCGGCACTTTTTTGCACACCATGAGCTAAATGGCCAGGTCACATGGACCCCGAAGGCTCAGAGAAGGTTGGGGGAGGGGACCCACTGGAACAGCTGTTGGGAGACAGATGGTAGCCTCCCGTCAAGGCCATCCAGCGTGTTCTTTAACGTGCACAGGGTATGGCTCTCCCGCACACGGGGCCACGGCTTAACGTCCCATCCGACGGACGGCGGCCTTTCCAAGCCCATCGGTGTCCCCTACTGACCGTGGGCAGGGCGGGGAATTTTGCGGAGATAAATCTCAACGCTGACCCAGCTGGGACTCAAACCTGGGAACTACAGATTACGAGCCTGGCTCGCTACCGACTGAGCCACCCCTGCCCCAGTTGCTTGAGGGGTATTTATTATTCTAGACCACACATTGGTTGTGAACTATCTATTCTGTGAGTTACCCACCCAAACGTGGAGCTCCTGGACCTTGAGGTCAACAAAGGGAATGTCCTTTGTTCTAGGAAACAAAAGCACAACATTCCCTGCTCAATCATCCTCACAGGATGTGTTTTAGTATTGATCAATCACCTGAGCTTGCTGCTACACTCCTCCGAAGCTCCCTGAGCATCATCTGCCCCAGAGCCTGGATTTACAGAGATCCTTGGCTTCACCTCTCAAAACTGTTTGTCTAGTCAGGAAGTTGGGTGTCAACTTGTCTATTGGTGGCCCAGGCGAATGCCAGATCCTTACAATGGTCTTGTTTTCTGAAAGCTGATAAAAGAGAACCCAGCAAATCATTGTTTTCAAGTAGTTCATTTCCAAAAAATTTTGAATATTAAAAACTTATGTCCCATAAATCAGTATAATGCACAATGTATATCATTATCATCCTGAAACAGCCACAGGCTAAGGAGGTCAAATCAGATTGTGCAATTTAGTTCTCCAAACACTATCCTGGTGGCCACTATAGACAAATTCTAACATGATTCTGTTTGGCATTGTCTGCCCACCACATCTTAGGTCTCCTCCTCTTTCTTAGGCCTTTAGGCACATTGTTCATAACCCTATTCACTAATCTATAGTAATACATACAGGCAATATGGCCAAACGAACGGACTGCACAATATACTACTCTAAAGAGTTTGTGGACTCCTTTGCCTAACTTCATCATTACTTACAAAGTTGAAGCACCTAATGCCCAAGATACTGCATGAGCATCTAGAATCAAAGACATCAAGTTTCCTGTTATCTTGTTTACAAAGGGTCCCAGGTTTCACTACAATAACATTGTATTAGGTATAATGAAAAGATGTATGTGTATAAGTAGATATTTTTGCATATTCTCGGAATAGAAAATTTCTGAGAATATGTAATGTCAGTGTTATTAGTGAAAAGCATTATTTAAACTGAAAGTAGCTTCAAAGAGTAAGAGGTATATAACAATTTGGTTAAATAATTATTCAAACAACTGAAAACCATTTTCACTGCAATGTGTGATAACTGAGAAACTAAGACTTATTTCTATACCTAAATGGAGGGGGGGGGGAAGTGTTGTCTCAGTCAATAGCATGCCAGGCTCATAATCTGCAATTTCCAGGTTTGAATCCCACCTGGGCCAGTGTTGAGATTTATCTGCAAAAAAAACCCAACCTGCCCTCAGTCAGTAAGGGACACCAATGTGCTTGAAAAAGCCACCTCTATCAGATGGGCCCATGTGCAGGAGCACTATGCCCATGCACATTAAAGAATACATTGGATGGCCTTGCCAGGAGGCTACCATTTGTCTTGTAACAGCTGTCCAATGGGTCCCCTCCCCCCAACCTTCTCTGAGCCCTCAGGATCCTTGTGATTTGGACATTGTGTGCAAAAAAGTGCTGCTTACAGGTAAAACATCCCAAATCTATTACTTAAATGTCAATTTTAAAATCTAATCTGGCTTTATAGTAACTAGCAGATTTACCTGGCGCTACCCCTCTGAAATTCTGTAAAGTATATAGTATATAGCATTCCCCTTATAGCAATCTTTCATTGGCATAAAACTCATTATGATAGTTTCATCCCCATCCCCCCATGATAAAACTTTTATTCCCTTCTAGGGGAGGCCTGAAATTCCCTAAAGTATATAGTTGTAGGCACTCCCCACTTTGCTAGTTTCCATTTGATATAAAATTCATTATAATCTATTGGTTTCCACCCTTTTTTTAGGGGAAGTCTGAAACTCTAAAAGTTATAGTAGATGGCACTCTCCGTGTCATTTTAAATAACTGCTAATTCTAAGTCTGTTTAACTGCTAATGTTAAGTCATGAGGATTTCGAGAAATTCAAACTCATCCCAATTTTGTTGACCTCAGCAGGTTTGCCTATAGTCTATATTCTTCCCTAGGTGAAGAAAACACTCATGCAAAGTTTAGTGCCTCTAGCTCTTCTGGTGGTTGAGTGCATAAGTGGGCAGATACACAAACAAAAAGAACTTTCTTCTTTATATATTAGATGAGTATTATCAAAGAGTGATGTGATTGTAATAAGTTGATTTCATTTATAAAAATCGAATATTTCAAATTTCACGATGGTTATAGTTATTTCATGCTATTGCAATATGCACTACTTTGGTATGTGTGGCACATCTCATACCTATAGGTTGCAAAATTTTACTGGACTGCCTACTGAGTCTTTAGGTGCAATAGCACTAACCCAAGTAACTTAATGTAAAAATTTAAAGGCAGTTGCTAAATGCAAATAGCTAAAATACTTTTATCAACTACATTTGTAAAAGCTGCAGTCATTAGTTTGCAAAAAATGTTTTCAGTGAGACTTTGTATTATGGAATTGTGAAATATCAGATGTTTAAAATTAAAAAATTAGTGAGCACTTCCCATGTAGAGCTGTCAAATCCTGATATTTTAAATAGAGGTATATAATATTTGTGTGTTCATCTCAAGATCAGTCTTGCACTGAAATAATGTTTTGAAAGAAATTACCTCTAATCAAAAATAATTAAAATATTGTACAACCTTAAGACAATAGTTTTTCAACATTTTTATAAATGGGATATTATAAACAGTTTACCCATGTTGTATAAATGATTTTCATGCCTTAACTTTTGCAGTTTTATCAGCTTATTCTATGTCATACATGAGGAAAGTCAGTTAATCTTAAAACAGTAAGAAACACTTTCTTTCTGTTATGTATATATATGCCCTTACACAGATGTCGACAGCCATTCTGTTCCAACAGTTAACAAACAGACTTAGAACATGGAAGAATCATAAGCCTTAGAGAAGCTAGTTTGTCATAATGAGATGTGGCCAACCTTGTTGTCAATCCCAGCACCATCGTATACCTATGGCACCAATGGGTTCAAGAAGGATCCAGCACATGCTGACAAGAATCAGGAAGACGACATATGACCATGGAGCAACAGGACTGCCATTTACAACTCATGACATTGCATGATTTGCCTCTCATATCTGCCCACATGCAAGCATGTCTTCAGTGGTGTCACCTCAGACAGAACTGGAACGAATGAGAGTTGGGTACCATGATGTTTAGTGATGAATCTCGTTTTTGTCTTAGTCAGCACGATGGTAGACAACATGTTTTCCGTCATCCAGGGGAAAGGAATGCCACCCTGTGCATGCAATATTGTCACACAGCTCGAGCACCTGATGTCTTGGTGTGGGGTGCCATTAGTTGGGACATCTTGGTCAGAACTGGTCTTCATAAGGGGATCTCTAACTGCCCAACGATATGTTACCAACATTTTGCAGCCAGTAGCTGTTCCATATGTTCAGCAGTATGGAACCTTTTACTAGCAAGATAATGCCCATCCCCACACAGCCCTCATTAATATGCAGTGTCTACATGAACAAAATGTTTAGGTACTACCATGGCCAAGCACACTCATCGAACCTTCACCTGTCGAACACATCTGGGACATGATGGGTTGACAGCTCCAACAAACACCCAAGAGGTGTGCCAACCACTGTCGCTGAAATGGAACAGCAACTTCGCACTATTTGGCATTCTATCCCTCAGGAGGGCATTATAGAACTGTGCGATACCCTTCCACACAATTTTCATGAATGCATTGCTGTATGGGGTGGTACATCGTACTAATTATACCACTTTACTGGGTAGGTAAAGTGGTAATTTTCCATAGTTTTTTCCATAATGCAATCAATTGTACATCTCAGTGTATGCTAACAGCTGCCTGCATTTCAATAAAATGGCATTAGTATTTTTGAGGTTTTAGCAGTTTCTGGAGCATTTTCTTGAGTTTTTTGGTAGAAATATATCAAATAGAATATTATATATAGTTTGCATACTTCCTTATTTTATTAAAATTTAACTTAATCATTAATAATTAGTAACCAATAATTAATATGTATTCATAATGCATTAATTAATAATCCCATATATTATGTAAATTGTCAAACACCACAGTTTATTATTTCAAAGTGATTTTAATGTGGGTTTACCCCTAAGTTGCATTAAAAATTAGTCTCTCCTGTAATTGAACCTGAATTTAAAACCATTTTTGTTTTCCTTGTGATTAAGGAGAAAATATTTATGGACCTGTTTAATTTTTATGGGGAATTTTCTAGGCTCATTAGTTTATGTTAGTGGTTCTCAAAGAGTGCACCACCACCCACTTTGGGAATTTTTGGGGTTTTAGGACTACGGGCCAATGAAAACATTCTGGAAAGCATGTGACTTGACCCTTCCCACAGCTCTTTAAAGTGCCAGTAACTGTGTTCAGCTTATCAGATCTTGTGGAAGTGTTGCGATCGCCACGCAGATGGATGCGAGCTCCATATCTCAAGGTGAGTATGTTCGTCAGTGCGTATTGTTGGCATGACAAAAGGCAATCTTTAGTATCAAGGAATTGCAGCTTGTATGGGATGCACTGTATCTGTTGTACATCAGATGTGCAGAGAATGGTTCGAAGATGGGTAGTGAACATGGGAAGGTTCTGGACCTCATCCATAGCAACTCCATGGGAAGATCTCCATCTTCGAAGGCTGGCTATAACAGATTGCTATGGCCTTGGCCCAGCAATGGAGATCAGTAACACATCTTCCACTGTCGGCAGTAAAAGTTTGATGCTGTTTATTTCAATTCGGACTGCGTGCCCACTGGCCATTGCTAAAACTGCCTCTGACACTCCCAACACAAGGCAGCCAGAGTACAATGATGCAATGGCAGTGGTGTGGTGAATAGTGCATCATCTTTCCTGGTGAATCCTACTTCTGTCTGTTTGAATCGATGGCAGAATCCTCGTCCGCTGATAGGTTGGTGAGAGATACCAAGAGGAGTGGATTCAGGTGAAGCATACAGCACCAATGTGTGGGGGTTATGGTGTCTGACACAATCAGCTACAAAGCAACTCTGTTATAGTACAGATCCACATCATTACCAATATTTGTTGCATTTAGGAAATTTTACAGCCAATAGCTCTTCCATACTTACAGACTGCAGCTGCCACTGTTTGAATACCTGAGCAAAACAATGTACACATCCTTCCGTGGCCCACTAAATCCCTGATTTGTCGCCCATCAAAAATATATGGAATATGGTCAGATGGAGGTTGTGGCAATGCCAGCACATCCCAGCAAATGTATATGAACTTCAGGTACAGTATTTTGATTGCTATACCACAATTCAGCATCAAACATTTATGTGACTCAATGCCTTATCATATATGCAGTAGGCCATACTAGCAATGGATGGACAGTCATTAAACAACGTGATGTGTAACTCTCCAATTTCCTCCATACTGTTATCCTTTTTGTTCTGATTTACATGGATACCACGAAATCTCCCACTGACTTATGAATAGTCAGTGGTGTGGTCAGTAAACCTAAGTTGTCCCTTGTTACTGGTGCACTCTTTTCCATATTATGAAAATAACCTGTTTTAAACATAAGACTAAAATTAGAAGAAATGAATAGTCAGTGGTGTGGTCAGTAAACCTAAGTTGTCCCTTGTTACTGGTGCACTCTTTTCCATATTATGAAAATAACCTGTTTTAAACATGACTAAAATTAGAAGAAATGAATAGTCAGTGGTGTGGTCAGTAAACCTAAGTTGTCCCTTGTTACCTGGTGCACTCTTTCCCGTATTATGAAAATAACCTATTTTAAACAAAAGACTAAAATTAGAAGAAATGAAACACTATATCAGGATGCCAAGGACATAATTACTGGTGAATAAGAGTTCCCAAATGCACTAAAAAAGAGTGTTAAACTTTTTAAGGGGAATGCATTAATAAAGATGCTATTAATGGCACTGAAAATGATGCCCTTTATGGAAAAAAAAATTATAGTTCTAATCATAGTATTGATAATTATGAGTGCAACAGTAGCAGTAATGAAAGTTTTGTGTTCTGTGACAGTAAAAGCCTCTTTCCTCACTGCAATTTTCTCATGCTGAAATGCCATTTTTGTGTAAAAGTAACTACTGGAGCACTTTAAATGTATACAATGAAATATTTTTCCTAGAAATTAGCTTTCTAAAATTTTCTCATAGTCCAAAAATACACTAATGATCTCAGTAATATTTTGTAATCACCCTATAGCAGTCTGCAAGAATATTGTTAACTAGCCTCATAAACACCTGGTTAAATATTTTTTTTTCTAAAGTCATTTAATTCTATTTAAGAATTATGCAAAATTGTTTAAAATCTTAAAGAAATTCTCTTTGTGTTTATTTTCACAGGAAAAAGGTGGTGTCAAAATGGTTTTAATTCAAGATGGTCCTCAGCAAACTATTCATGATAAACCACTTAGAATTACCGGTGATCCACAGAAAGTCGAAGTAAGTTCACCTATATGGTAGTGTGAGTTGCTACAATGGCTTAATTTTTTGGGAAAATTTTCTGCTGAAGGCTGATTATAGCAGGCTCTTTTCATAAAATTTAATTTTTATGAAAGAAAGTAAGAACATTTTTGCTTTCATCAACCTTTTTTAGTGGCAGGCCTAAAATATGTCCTTATAAAGCATCAAAACCTGCCACAGAAGGGATTAAATACTTAGCTATATGGTCTCACAGGACAGAGAACAATTCTGTTTACTGGAGGTTTCTGGCTTAAAGAGATATACATTTCAATAATATATTATATAGGTTATGGGGGGGTGCATATTGGTTAATTAGCAAAACCTATATATATTTTTTTATGTTCAATACTTCAGTTTTCAAAAGTCAGTTGTTTGAACTGTAAATCAAACAAAAAATTTAAACAGTCATTGAATTCTTTATTTCAAGTGTTGCAGCATTTTTTCTTGATTGCCCATTCCTTTTCAGCTATTTGTCTTATTTTCAAATTTCCATTTCAGGATTTCTGCTGTATCACAATTAAAATTATCTGTTCTTTTACATATATCAATGAAGTTGATTTTATCCTATAAGCTAAAAAAATGCTTTTGTCTACCATTGCAGAATATGATTGATCTCTGATAGCACACAACATATATAGCCTATAAAATAACTCTTAACTGGAAAGAGAAAGGCAACATTTCCCTGAGATGCACCTGGTAATCCCCATTCCCCTTATGCAACTGACATTTACCATTAGCACCATGTGTTGCATTGGCTAAGTGAGTGGAATGCCACATCTTGTATACTAACCTGGACAAATTCAGGATATATTATCAGATCTAAGAAAAACGTTGCCATGTGTGCTGCTGCAGGTATGTGTGAGGTGAAGTGGATCCTTTGGACAGGAAAGGGAGACTTCTCTTGACCATCAAATATGCATGGATGAAAAGTCAGGAATATCTTTACCTAAAAAAAATGTTCACAATGCTTTAACTCTGCTATACAGATATTCTTTTGAGAGACTTCCTTTTCTTGAGAACTGATTTAAAAGTTCGTCTGATTGATGCCTGTTGATTGTCAACAATAATCATTACAAAAAGAATTCACAGTATTTTTTGTTTGTTGCCCATTTCTAGTTAAGAGAGGTTTTACTGATTATTAACTAATTTAATTGGCAGTGTCAGCAAATTTATCTGGTTAAGTGAGGTTTCTATCTGAGGCTTTTTGTAATACTTTAAATTAGTGGTAATCTTTAAGAAAGGGTAATTTTTCAATCTTATATGTGTTTGTGTGTGTTTTGCATTTAAACTAATGTGTTATGTGAGCATATACATAATTTAATAATGTGGCTTCTCTTTGAGTTTGTTATTGCTATGTTAAAGCTTTTCAAGCCATCCCACAGTTATTTCTTTTGTTAATAATCGATTGTTGTTATGCTAATGATATTGGTTCACTGGTAAAAACTACAACTTTTAATGTTAGGAACATTAGTAAAATTGTAAAGCAGTGAGAAAAGTGAAAGTGTTAACATATTTTGCCATTATTTTTTATCGTTATTTTAATTTGAGTAATTTATATTTTGTAGTTTGCAAAACAAATGGTCATTGATCTTCTTGCACAGAAAGATATGGAAGTAAGTGGTAATTCTGATACTTAATAAATTAGTATTTTTTGTTATAAATGTAGTAAAAATTCATTATAATGAGCAACAGAAAATGCCTAAAGAACAAGAATTTTGTAAATATGCTGCCAATTTTCTATATTTACATATTTATTTACTTATAATGAGCTTAATGTAATATAAATTTGATACAAGACAAATTTTGCATGTTTTATGCAATTAGTGGTTTTATTTTTGTAGAGTGTATAACATTTCATTATCTTTTACTTCAGTCTTAAAAAAATTCGATTCAATCCTTTTCCAAAGTGTGCTGTAAGCAGCCTGTATATGCACCATAGCATGCAATGGTCCATTTCTCACTCTTATTGCTCAAGAATGAAATGTGGTTGGCTTGCTCTTCAAGCAACTTTACCAAGCATTTTCATAAAGACTGTAGTTGCAAAATGTTGAAAAAAGAAAAAAGAAAATTCTCCACACAGTTTCAAATGTTAAGATGTCGAAAATGGCTAGGGCAGGAGTTGGCTCTCTCAATCAGGCTCTAATCTGCAGTTCCAAGATTCGAGTCCTAATTGTGCCAGTGTTTAGATTTATCCCCATTTAACCATAACTATTTTTATATACATCTTTTTTGTTGTTATGGTTTTAACTTGCCAAATATTTCCACTAAAGTATCAATTTGTAGCTCTTAAAAATGGTTTTTTTTTTAACTCGTTTTGTGGGAGCAGATGATATATATATCTCGTGGTTTTTTTTTTAGCAAGAAATGTGTATTTTTTTTCGTCTCTTAAACTTGAATGAGATGTTAAAAAAGTATTTGGTCATTGCAAGCTAATTCCAAAAAATATTCTGTTTGATATCTGCCTACTGCATCCTAACTCTTTGCCCCCCCTTTTTTAGACCTTTTGGCATAGTGTTCTTAACCTATTCACTAATCTATAGGCAACTTGGCCAAACCAATGTAGCTTCTCTGTACAGTATGCCACTCAAAAGCAGTTGCTGACTCCTATGCATACTATACCATTACCCACAAACCCAAACTATCAAATGCCCACCATACTGCCTAAGCACCTGGAATCAAAGGCATCAAGTTTCCTTTTATCTTGCTTACTGAGTGTCCAAGTTTCACTACCACAACAACTTTAGAAAGGACCAAAACTATTATACAGTCAAATTTTAGTTTTTAGATATTAATGCCTATTGTTCCAAAGCTTTATTGTAGACAATAAATTTTACTGTCTACAACAAAGTAATATTGTACTATCACAACTTTAGTTAAATGCGTTTGTCTAAAGTTGTGATAAAAAAAAATTAGTTTTTTTTTTTCTTCTGTGTGCAAATTAACACTTCTCTGTTATGAATTTTAACTATTGGTTAAATTTGTTTCTTGGCATTCATTTATATTTGTGTTTGAAAATATTTACCATTTTAAAAACAAAAATTTCCAATTGAGAGTTATTTATGGCAAGCAAGTATTACCACTGAAATTTATATCATTAAATTTTTGTTTCAGAGAAATTTACCCAATGGAGTTGGAGCAAATCAAGAAGAGGTAAGATAGCTGATGATATTCTAGAACCTAAACTGCTACATTTTAAGATAAAATAAAATTTTGAAATGCAAAATTTATAGGTAGTAAAGTTAATAAAAGGCCATCCCATGGAAGAGTGGTTAGCACACTTGGCTACTAATCTAAGGGACCTGGGTTCTAGCACCAGATAAGGCTGGATGATTGTTGTTTTTCTGCTGAGGTCCCGCCATCCTCATAGACCTTCTACTGTGGCATATTAAACTGACAGGCTCCTGTTAGACCTTTGTGGCAAGCAGCTGCTTCAGGGTTTTTTTTATATTAAAGTTAATAAAATGGGAACTGCTAAAATCCCAATGTAAAGAAAGAAATATCCAATTACACCCAGTTGTAAAAAAGCATTTTTCACTGATGTGGTTAGTTTACACCAGGAGTCTCCAACTAGTGTGTATCCTGCAGATTATATTTGAAAAGATAATCCTGATTGCATGTCATTAAAAGTTGATGTAAATCTTCATTCAAAACCAAATTTTGCAAGATTTCTTTTATAACATGTATATAATGTTTTATTTGATTGTTAACCCTTCTCAAGTCCAGCTATTTTTTCACTCTGATCAGGCAAAACAAATTAACTAGAACTTTTTTGCCATATAACTGATGAAAGGAATTATGGCATGTTACATGCCAAATTAATCAGCATTTGATTCTGGATTTCCTGAAAATATTTAGCAAAAAAAGACTACTACTATTTTTTATTTTAATGGGACTTTTTAGGGTCATGTAGTAAAAAAATGCATCTGGCAACACAAAAATTTATTTAAAAAACTCTAATAGAAATGATTGTAATGCACATGAATAGAAAGGCTAGTTTTTCGGCATACCAAAAAAAAGGTACATATTTCATAATTACTTCCAAAATCTTTCGTTTTAAAAAATAGCAGTTTTTTTTTGTTAATTTTTAAGAGATTTTCAAAAATTAAAGGAAAAATATGTTGATAATAGTTCAAATAAAACTTGTGTACATAAATCAGGTGATTGCTTCAATACAGTTTTTATTATGACTTGATTTAATCTTGCATATAGTACCAAAAACAGGAATAATTTTTGTTTTTAAAGAAGGGAAAAAAATCAACAATTTAATTATTCTGCCACTTGTATTTTAACTTTAAATTTATAAAACTGTTTTAAAAATTATACATTTTTAAATGGAAAGTTGTGAATTTTAATTTTGTCTAAGAGTTGTATGAATATATATGTACCAAAGATGGGCTGCAAGGTTTACTGACTTGATTTTTCTGTGTCCAGTATTTAGTTGTTGAATTGCTAGGCATTCTTAGTTATGAAATTACTAAGTGCATAAGCAAATATACCATTTAAGCATTATATATGCCACCTCTGAGCTCCTCTATTGGAGGACAACATAAATCACTAATCCTATCAGTACACCAAAGAATTCAATAGTTAATGATTCACCCTTAAATCTGATAACTACCAAAGTGGTTATGTAAGGTTTGCAATATTTTTGGAGTATTTATTGAATATTTTAGAAAATTTGTCTCTTTGAGAACTTCTAAACAAGTAGAGCTAGAACTGCCATATTTTGTTTACAGTTTCATCTCGTAACATATATAGTGTACTCTAAGGATTCTACTCCCATAAGATTAGTTCTTCCCCAATAGTTTGCTGCAAAACACTTATCCAATTCTTGCCATCGATAATGTACTACTTCATAGGTACTACTTCAAAGGTAGGCGATGGTAACTCCGCAGAGATTTTTTTGGACACTTGCAGCAGATTTAATACTGACCCACTGCAGCTAGGAATCTGTTGTATAAACCTATTCGGGAAGATGCAAGGAGGAGCAATAAGTCAAGTATCTACTGAATTACAGGGAGCTGAAAACTTCTGCACCAACAAACAAGTATCTATGCACCTATTTGGAATAAGCCTGAAAACTTGCTACTCTGAGTCATTTACTGAGCAATGCCAAGCAGTTGTGCTGTAAATTTATATTTTTAATCAACTGAAATCAGGGAAGGATAAAATATGTTTTCTACCACTTTGTAATAGCTTGGATTAAGTTTTGTAAATGCAAGTCTCTGTATATACTTCTTAGCTCATTCCCAAAAAATGGTCTATTTCAGTTTGCGAGTTATGTTTCTAGACACCCAATTTTTTTTTTACCAAAAAATTAAGTCAGGACCATATAGAGTTGTTTTTTGTGACAATAAGAAATGGAAGTGGTAAATAAATTTATTTTTGTGTTGCGTAGGTATTAGTAAAATATTAGGATTTGCATTTTCCAGTAGTACTAATTTCACCATTAGCATTTGCACAAGTTGGAAAATGGTATTCACTTTGCAAACAGATATTCCCTGTTTATCAGAGGTGATTGGACTTTTTTATTTATGGTATGTAATTTATTTGTGAAATTAAAGCACAGTATTAGAACTTGGCACTCAAATACCTTAGTGAGTGTTAGGTGTCAACCTGTGCAACAGCAACAAGAAAGAACAATAGCAGCCTAATATTTAGTGCTGTAGTGTTATTTTCTGACATACTTTATTTTCTTGCGTAACTTTTATGCTTGCTTCCTCTGCAGGTTAGGTAAGCCTGCAACAGAATTTTTGAAATTACTAGAGTGAATTAGTATAGTAGTCTGTTAAATTTAATTACATGTAACAGAAGTTCTTAAGCACATGAAAAAAATATCCGTTTAATATTTTGTGTTAACCTGTGCAACATCAACAAGAAAGAACAACTGCAGTCTAATTTTCAGAGCTGTAGTTGTTATATTCTGACATGTTATTTTCTTAAGTTAACTTTTGTTATTCTTCCTCTTTTGCAGTTTAGATAAGTACAGATTTTTTTTAAATGGAAGCAATTAGTTTAATCTGTAGGTTTTTTTTAACACGTTTTGTCAAGCAGTACATTCTAATATTGGTGAGACAAATAAATACTGCAAATGTTTCGTACATTTAGTAAACCTTGTGTATTTTTCAATAACTATATTTCATATTCCTTCTTGAGTTGGACTAATATAATAACATTATTAAGTTATTTTAAGCATATAATACAGGATACCTAGTCAAAATAAATATGAAAGAATGGAAAAGTCATAGTCTTCAAAGTATAATTTATAAATATTCGGTATATCCTGTATTTTGTATGCTGCAGAAGACAAAATTCATGTGAACTAGAATGCATTCACTCTGCCAGGTATGATTATCAACAAATGCAAAAGTTCCCTTCAGTGGTTTTTTTCTCAGCTATTATAATTGAAATTTGGTTATATTGAACAAGAGGTCATAGGAAACCTTTGGGGCTCAGTTTTGGGGTACTTAACCTGTTAATACAGAATATTCTTGCGATAAACAGAACAGTAAAAAAAAATGCTGTCTTGAAACTGCCTACAGTTCTGTTAAAGATTGAGACTCGATTTTCAAACAATGTGAATAAGAGAGAACCCCCACATGAAAAATTTGGGACTGACTGGAACAATTTCTGGGAAGTTAATGGATGTTTCTGTTGTCTTTTTGCTGAGGTCTCACGTTCCTTATAGATCTTATCTATGACATATTAAACTGACAGGCTCATGTCAAGCAGCTGCTTGAGTGGTTAATTTTAGGGACAAAGAGACCCCATAATCTGTTAAATTTGTCTATGATAACTTAATTTCAAATTTTGCTGCATCAAACATACTCATTCAGTCAAGCGTGATGGACATAACTTATATGAGAAATCAGTTGGCACTGCTTGATTTCTCAATTGTCACCTGTTGTCTCTATATGGTTATATATGTTATCTATATAGATTTCTATAAGAATACCTGTTCTTTCAGGTATTTATATAGAAATGCTTTTTACCATATGAATGTGCACAAGGAAATAATTCTTAGGTGGACCAAACATTCACCCAGTGACCCAAGACTTTTGATGGAGTAATATAGAGTGTGTGTGGTTTGTGCTTTTACATTCAGATGCTTTGCTTATTATTGGAGACTACTAAGTATGCTGTTGCATTTTTTTTTAATAGGCACATACACTGTCTAATAAAAAAAAATGTTAACAGTTTCCATGTTATGTCAGTGGAAAACCAAATTCATTGCTCCATAAATTCTAAAATTAGCATTTTATGGTGAAATAATATCAAAGATGCTGCTGAGCTAATGCAAAAAAATTTTTAAAGAAAAGGAAATTCCTATGATAAAACTTATATATTTTAAGAACTCTAAAATTTAACAAATATTTCATTACTTTTAGGCCTATTGTTTCATAGTGATATATTTCCAGTTCTTTAGCTCATTTTATATTTATATATTTTTAAATTACATGCTTTAAAATTAAAATAAAATTTTTGTGTCATTACATATTGATAATATCTCAGTTTAATTATACTGTATGCTACCAATCTACATTACACTCCAATTCAGGTGGTATTTAATTAAGTTCTCCAAAGCATGTCAATATAAATTATATACCTCACTTTCTATGCCACTGCTTCCATCTTGGTGGGGCACTCAGTAATACCCCAGGTTGTGTCCCAGTTATTGATATTTTTCTCTCCTAAACCATCTTGCCCTCATTCAGAAAGGGGACACCTGGCCTTGGAAAGACTGCTGTCAGTTGAATAGGGCATTAAGCTATGGCCCCCATGTGTGGGGAGAGCAATACCCTGCACACATTAAAGAAGTGCTGGAGGGCCTTGATGGTTGATGAGAGCTAACAGCTGTATGGTGGGTCCCTTCCCCAACCTTCTGAGCCATTGGGGTCCTTGTGATATGAGCATTTAGCCCATTGTGTTCAAAACAGTGCTGCTCAGAGAAACAACCCACCTTGGCTGCTACACATTCTAAAGTCCACTGTTAGTCCTCAAGTTGCTATGGGAACTCTTGTTTTTAGAGAAGATAGCCATGTGATCAATCATGGTATAAAAAAAAGGGGGGTACTTGAGTACACGAGAGTACTTGCATGTTTCAATACCTGTATCATCATTAGGATTGTTCTGCTTGTTTTGGATAGCAAGGTGGGAAATTATATGATTTTGTTACGACATTGTAGGGTAGAGTTTTGTTGATGTGCCAGATTGGTTTGGTATCTTTCCTTGTTTGTGAAGTTTTTGCTTTCTAAGTTGCTGATCTAGAAGTTTCCATGGTATTAGTCACTCATATATTTTGAGGCCTTCCCATGGCCGAGTGGTTAGCATGCTTGGCTACTGATCTACGGGACCTGGGTTCGAGCCCCGGATAAGGCATGGTTGTGTGTGTTGTTTTTCTGCTGAGGTCCTGCCATCCTCACAAACCTACTACTTTGGCATATAAACTGATAGGCTCCTGTCAGACCTCTGTGGCAAGCAGCTGCTTGAGGGGGTATTTATTATTTATATTTTATATTTTGACATTACAGCAGTTGTCTTTTTTCTTTTTCATATTAATCTAATACGGATGTTGTGGGGGGGACAACTATTACAAAATTTTAGTGTCTCTTCTCTAAAATTTATTTTGTAATGAATGATGTGGTGGATTTATTTTGCATGATACCCTTTTTATGTTATTTTGTTTGTGCAAGATCTTTCATTTTCTCATAATGTAATGTCTTTTCCTCGTGGTTTGGTTGTTTAAAGGGAATTTTATATATGCTGCCAGTGATCTTATTTTTATCTACTAGCTTAAATTATGCTTAATTTAGACTTTTGTGGGAACTTTGTATGATTTTATGAGGTTTAAAGTTTTCTTTACCTGTTCTATTTGCAGTATACTGGGATTACACTAGAAATCTGTAATATGCTTTTGGTGCTGGAGTTGTTTGCATGACTTGAAGTCTTATAATATTTTTGTCATTAGATGTAGAATTTTTGGAAAAAAAACTGGAACAAAATAACTTCTTTTAAGCATATAAAATTAGCATGACCTTTAAAAAAAAAAATTTATTACAAAGATAATTCTCACAATAAAAGCACTTGGTATGAAGAACTTCTACTGTATTTAGCATTTTGTCTGTGAATATTAGAGATGTTAGCAAGGAATTAAAATTATGTCAAGTATGTAGCTTATATGACTTCATATTTTTTAAATACTAGATCATGGTTCCTAGACAAGCAGTAGGAGTTATTATTGGAAAAGGTGGGGATATGATTAAAAGGATTCAACAAGATTCAGGGGCTAGGGTACAGTTCATACAAGGCAAAGAAGACATACCAGGAGATAAAATTTGT
This sequence comes from Ryuthela nishihirai, assembly GCA_038380435.1. NCBI lineage: Eukaryota > Metazoa > Arthropoda > Arachnida > Araneae > Heptathelidae > Ryuthela > Ryuthela nishihirai. The sequence goes on from JAWZYU010000002.1 coordinate 80,092,612, forward strand.
CAAATAACTGGTACCATTGATCAAGTCCAAAAAGCTAGCAGCCAGATTCGAGACCTCATTCAAAGTGTATTGGTAAGTATACATTTTTTTTTTTAAGAAAATTTTGAAGTCCTACAATTTTGGAGAAAGTAATTAAATTTGCAATCTTTATAGTGCCTACTATTAATATCTTATTGTGATAATATAAACGTGAAAAATAGTTTCATTGGTGTTATAGTAATTGATTTAAGGTTATTCAGATTTTACTTGATCAGTTTGTATATTTATATCCGAATAACTGAGAAGGAAGAGACATTTTGATGCACATTTTTGTGTTTTGCCAAAAATATGTGTTTGAGCTGGATGCTGTTGATAGGACTAAATTTTGATGAAAAAATACTGTTGGCTCTAATGAAGTCTAAATAGAGAAAATGTAGAGTTAGAGTTCTGCCTTAAACATGTTGAAAACATTTGACAATCATAAAATGGTAATTAGGAAAACAACTCTTAAAAAATTGGTTGATAATTCTGTTTTGTTGCCATATGAGTTTCCAGATAACACTGAGTTGACTAAGATATATTCCTGTTTGTATTCAATTAACTGAATAATATTTTATTGGGATAAAATATAGTGATTTTGTTGAAAAAAAATAAAGTCCAATGCAATCAGTTGCTTCATGGTAAAACTTAGTGATGTAGATAAAAGAAGAAAAAAACTTATGTTTAAATTAACTCAGTGAAAAAAGTTGATTCTTTGAGCCAAATACTTTTATAATTTGAAAACATAAATTGTGACTTAATTTGAATACACTGTATTACTCTGATATATATATATATTTTTTTTATATGTGGCAATATTTTCTTAAAAGTGTGTTGTCTTTGGAATTGTTATCAATTAGTGCTTTATTTGAATATGAATGAAACTTATGTATATTTATTATAGTTTTAAGGGGTTTTTTTTTTTCTTCATCAAAGTTCATGAACAAGCTGTTATTTTTTCCAGGTGAAGTTTCTAAGTTGCATTAATTTAATAAAAAAATGATGTTGTGTTTCCACAACTGGATGATAGCAGTATCTGAACACTGGAGAAAAAAGCAACTTATACTCCATTTTTAAAAACAATTGCTTCTTGACAAAAGAGATGTGTATCCATGCCTTATCTAGGTCTCAAATTAGGGCCCATAGAAGTTAACAATGTAGCAGATTACCCATCTTGCAACTAAGCAACACTCATTTTAATTTTGTGTATTGGGGGCTTTATTTGCTATCAGCTGCTATAACATGTCATTTTCATTTTGCACAATGTTTAAACAGGGTGTATTTTGTATTACTTGACAGCAAATGTTTTGACCATGAATTTATCAGTAAATAAGAGTGACATCTTGATCATTCATGTTTTGGACACTATAGTGTTGATTAGATTATAACTAGTTTTGGTTTTGCTTTTTCTCCTCTTACTAATTTTAACAAACTACATTCTATGCTGAGAATTTTACATATATAAACAGTATTAGATTTCTTTATATCATACAGACACAAAATGTTACCTTTATAGCTTACAGCATGGCAGTAATTTATATACTTTTACGCTTTAATTGGTTTTCTATTTCTATATAGTAATAGGTTGGATAGGGAAAAAAATGGCTTAAAACTGTCATTCACTGAGTTCAGGAAACTTTTAGGATTTATAAAATTTTAAAGTCTTACATGCTACCACCAAAAATTCAGTTGTAGAAAGTGAGATTATGAATTGTTCACAGTTTTATTTCATGATGTGGAAGGGATAGGAAAGATTATAAACTATCTTGTTTTGTGTGATGATGGGAGGAATTTTATTTCAGGTTGGCTTTGAGGGTATGAGCCAGGAGTCTTATCAAACTTCAAACCATGAGGTAATTTTTATTTTTACTCTTTAGTGATTTAGCTCCTGTAGCAACATATAAAATCAGTAAACATGAGAGTATTGAGGTCAAAATGACATTAAAAGCAACCGTAAAACATTTCTGAACTTCCAGTTTGTATTAATATTAGTAGGCTTGTTCAAGTTTCTCATACACTAGAAACAATTAAAAATCATGTTTATCAAAGTTATAGTAAAAAAAAAACTACCATAAGCCTTTACATCAGTATACTCTTGTCCAGATGCCAGCAATATTTAGAAAAATAGTAACCTAATATAAAACAGTAAAAAAAGAGAAATTCTGATGGGATATTTATTCTGATCAATTTTTTTTAAGTATAGTTTTATAAGTCTAATACTACAGAATAATTTCCAGCACCAATTAATATGTTTACAGAATAATTTTCTACCTTTTTAAGTATATAAGGGATCTTGAACAAGCCTTTAAAAATATATTTATTTGAGCAATGGTCACAGTTTCTGGCATTTTTCAATCTCAAATAGACAATGAATAAATAAATATATTTTACTTTATAAGCAACCATTCTTTAAAAAAATGTTTTTTATCCGACTCCCAAGATATTTTTTTAAAATTCATCATAATTCTACAATAAACTCACAGATGGTTTACACAGTACTAAATATTTCCACAAATAAAATTTTGTGAAGTTCAGAAAAGTAAATCATGGTTTCCAATAATGTTTATTGTGGTATTGATAAATGCTTGATGTTGCCAATAGACTGCTGATTTTTTTTAGCAGTATATAATTTGAACACATGAATTTTCCCTTTATCTCCCTTATTAATATTATTATTTATTTTCCCCTTATTTCAGCTTTTTGCAATTGCGACATTTACTGAAATTTGTTACTTTAATTTTTAGGCTTTTCATATTTATTTTTTTCTCTTAATCCCAAACCAACATACAACATTCACATGACCCACAAGAGCTTTTTTTTATGTATTTATATATTCCTCCATAAATATTCCTTAGGCACCATTAGTTTAGTCTAATAAAAATAGGAGAAAAATGGCAGAAAATAAAAAGGCTACTCTTTATTTATAAAAATGTATTATAGTTTCTAATGTAACCTTTTATAGTGGTCTTCAGCAATGAAATGATCTATAAATTTTTGCAGTAGAACAGTAAAGAATTTAAATTATATTACATTATTTCATGTTTTATTCCCCTTTATCCTATAATTATAGTGTATTCAATGTACTTTAATGAATACCACACATATATACCTCGTTTTATATAGTTTTATTAACTTATATGACCCCAACTAGTGTTTTTGGATGATTCACCTGTCATTGAAGTTCACTAAGGAATGAAGGTTAGTGAATCACTAAAGGAGATTCAAATGGTAAAAATTAAAAGTTGCAGATTTTTATGTAAAAAAAGAGTTTAAATTTCCTATCTTTTAACATGAGAAATTACTTTATAAAAGGTCAATCATGTTCATATTTTAAACTTCCACTAAAATAACCTGCAAATTTCTTAAATGTTAGTTTTTACTCAGATTCTACTTGTTTTCTGAAGCAATATACTGCTTCACTTCAAATGTGCCTATTTACAAGACGTTTAGAAAAAATACAATGAAAGATGGGGATTACCTTGTAAGCATTTGACTTATGTTGGTTTCTTATAAAACACACACATACAAAGGATATACCCATTGGCTTAATAGTCAGGTTGCTAATACCAGTTGCTGATAGAATTGTTCTTACCGTAGGAAGCATAGTTTAACCTTAAATTGTAATTGCCTACAACTTGAGCAATATGTAATGTGATATTTTTTTTAAGTCCATAAGTTATGCAATGTTGACCATTACACAAATAAATATGGTATGTAAAGAATATTTTGTTGTATACACTTATTTTATGATCTCAGTATGAAACTGAAAACCAGACCACTTCTGAGGGTTTTAGAAGAGTGTAGGAAAAACTCAGATAAAATTTTTGATTTGCTCATTTGTAATATGTATAGATATATCCATCAAAATGAAATGAGCACCCCATATAGGAGCACAATTTGTATTAATATTATTATTCTAGTATATGCCACTGGCATGGAAAATACTGAAAACAATCCAGTGGAAAAAGCATGTAGACATTTTTGTTGCCACACATTTCATTGCATTTATGGATGGGGGGGGCTTCATTGTGCACTAATAGACTTTCAGTTATACTACACAGGCATCTGTTTGATCAAATTTTTACCAATTCCCTTTGAATCAAATATGGGTGATAGATAATTGAAATCTTTCGTTAAGCCTGGTTCCCATTTACTTGCCTGTTTTTCCCACTCATGTAATCATACCTAGGGATTTATGAAATATCCTCTTCATGTAAATGCACTTATACATATTTCAATATGCATGTACCTTCATTTTAAACTATATTTTTGAAAATTTTTACCTAAATTTGATATCAGCCAGCATTCAATGTACAATAGTTGTCTTTCAGACTATCAGGTTAACTGAATGGCAAAGCCATATTAGTGTTTTGTTAAAACTTGATGAATCAGTAATGGCTCTAGGGTGCTCATTTTATTTGCTAGTCTGTATACACCAAAATGAATTTCTTTTGGTACAAAATTGCAGTTTTATTAGCAATTTTAAGAACTTCATTAAATGTGAATGGCAGTTTGCCTTTTTATCTTAAAAAGTATTAATCCCTTTAAAAGGCATACTGGTAAAAGTTTACTACCACCCATATATTTCTAGTTCAGTAGTCTTGAAAATTTTGCTATATTTAATGCATTTTACCTATGATCAAATACAGAGCTTGTGCACTATATCACTGCCATCTAAATAACTAAGTTTTTTTTTTGATATGGCATGCGAGTGTGGATTTGCTTGGAACTTTGATTTGAAGAAACATTTCGGCCAAATATACAGGGTGTTTGACAAATAATGGTGTGGTTTCAGGAAGCACCATCCTCAAATGCACGAAAGGCATCACAATGAATGTTGTACCTGTATATTCCCCCACACAGTTTCAGGGGTGACCACCCAAAGGACTTAAGTTTTTAGTATTTTTTTTTTATATAGAGGTTCGTAGAACTTGAGACTTGAATCAGTTGAAAGCCAAAATAAGAGAAGCAACTGAGCAATTAACAAGAGATATTTTTCAGAGTTTATAGCTAGAAATGGAATACTGATTAGACATATGCGGTCATATATGAGCATATGGAGAAATTCACTAATTATGTTCAAAACTAAGGTACACTTTCGATTAATATATTACTTTCTTGAATATGTATATTATTTTCCTACGTCTTGGTTCTTGAAACCCCACCATAATTTTTGTCGCCTGGTGTTTGTACACAGAAGCAATGAAAGACAAAACCATTCTTAGGGTTAAATCTGCTTTATTGTGTAACCTATTAAACTTATTGGTGCTGATATTTATAAGTAAATTACTTAATGTAATGAAAATAATTCATACACTACATCTTCATTTTGGAGTTGTTTTTTTTTCTTTACTGTCATTTTCCTATTCACATGAATTTTGAATTTGAAACAAGAATTCAAATTTATATTTATACTATTATAACTAACATAATGTTACCACTTTTGGCATGATCAAAGCTAACATGGAATAAAAAGTGTCGTGTATCATAAATGAAAAGTTAATGATTATAAAATGAAGCTTTTTATTTTATTTGAAAGCAAGAGAGAGAAAAAAAAATTATGTTCTAAAAATGAAATTGGGGGAGAGTGCTTAAGAATGAACTGGTGTTTCTTCATACTACAGTTGTTTTTCCTGAACTGTGCACATTGGTTTCCATTGCCTAAAAGTTGAAAAGAATTGTGAAATTTAAAATTTCTGCTCATAGATGAAAACTCGTAAAGCAACCTGGAATTCCAATAAAATACACCTACCAAAGTCCCTGTTAAATATAGACATTGACAGAATCTAAAATAAGAAACCGAAGACATCTATGTTCATTTTTAGTAAAACAGAAAAATTTCAATTTAAAAAAAAATTAGAAATTGGAGTTTGAAAATTTTCTTATATATATATATCATAAAAATGCATAATTCAAGCTTGAAAAATAATATTTTATCTCTTCATATATCTTTCAGAGTTATGCTACATTGCTGGTTGTGACAATGGCTAGCTTAGAACTTGTATGTTTTCACTTCTATCGATTTATTGATTTTATTCCCATATTACCTCATTATTGAATAAGTTTACCTCATTATTGATATTTTGGGAGTCACAATATATCAGCAATCCTCCTGTGGGAGGGAAATTTCAGAGTCCTCTTCTCCCACACACACTACACTGATGTTGTTGTACTCCTCCCTGGGGTAGGGGTGACTCAGTGGTAGCTTGCCAGGCTCGTAATATCTGTGTTGTCTAGGTTCAAGTCCCATTGGCCCAAGTGCTGAGATTGAACTCCACAAAAAAAACTCCCTGCCCTTGGTCAGTAGGGGACACTGATGGGCTTTGAAAGTCCATCAGATGGGACTTTATGCTGTGTTCCTGTGTGTGGGAGAGCCATACCTCGTGCATGTTAAAGAACACGTTGGATGGCATTGTCGAAAGGTCCATCTGTCTCCCAACAGATGTCCACTGGGTTTCCTCTCCCAACCTTCTCTGGGTCCTTGTGACTTGGCCAAAAATGTGCTTCTCAGAGGTAAAGCATTTTTTTTTTAAATTACAAGTTTTTAAGTTTATATTGACTGGTGCCACTCTGACAATACAAACATGTTTTTTTTTTTCGCTTTGGTGCACTAACTTCTTGGCACTTAGCCAAGATCCCCAAAATTCATAATGTTTAGTAAAAATGCAGCCAAGAAGTGATCCTCCATAAACAGGACAGAAAATCTCATGTGAGCAATCCAAGTCACCTTGTATAACAATGACTAAAATGTATTACACTGAAAAGAATCGATTAAAGAAATAAAAATTATGTTTCAAGTAAATTATTATTTGGAAAGAAATTTCCTTTCGATTAATATATATATAATTTAAGTTTTTATTCATTGGGTTTTTAAAAATAAAGTCTTAATTTCATAGTCCGATCTATATTTTTCACACTAATGCTGTAAAAAGTCTTATTAAAAATAAGATTCCCACTTTGCACTCTTTCTGTTTTAAACTTATTTTAATATTCTTAGACTTATTTTTATTATTTATATCGTTTATCCTGGCATTCTATATGTCTTTCCCATTTTTCAAATCGAAACTATAAGTAAAGAGTCTTTGTAACCAGAGCTCATTATTGTAAAGATTGCAGCATAAACTACATCTTTGCGTAGTAGGTGCATGACCTACTTAATTTCTGGAACCTGCCCTTTTTTCAGTTTTGTAATGTTCTTGGTAACAGACAAGGAAGCCTACTTCTTTCTCACTTTGGATTATTTTCTTCCGTAATTGGTATTGTGACTTTGTAATGTGTGTAACATGCAAAAGTTTTTTGGTATCCAATATGATAGATAATTCACTGAAGATCATGGAAGAGTGAGACACTATGAAATAAATGTGTTTCAGCATGCTCACAGACAAGATATTTGCTTGGAATTCATATTAGTTGGAGGATGCTAATAAAATTGGGGATATGTATATTTCTTGTTTTAGTAAATACTCATAAAAAATTGCACATTTAATAAGGGGTGAGTGTACTGTAGAAATTTTCCCTTGGTGTAAATAATATATCAACATTAATTGCATCTAGACCATCTTTATTCATCTACCTAGTTATAAGACTGGAGCACACACATGATTAACAACTGTTGCCTCCATGACAGAACATTTATATGTCACAGTGTAACTCAGTTTAAAAGATTAACATGCTTTTAGAATATTTAAATTTGATGGCTTATAGATTGGCCACACTTTTTCATACATATTGGCATTATGATACTAATATTCGGAAGTAATTGGAAATCAAAATTTATGGAAAATCTCCAAATGACATTCATCATCGGGATAAAAAGAAACACTATGTCTTGCCCAGTACTGTCAGGTAAAATGATACACAGCAAACTCAGATTTAGGGGGGTGAATTGAAGAAAAAAAATATTTTACAGTCTGAGCAGCCAGCAGTTTTTACCACAAGCAAAAGTGTATACCAGTAAGGGAAGGAGGGGTGGAATTTTTTATTATTATTACTATTTTTGCGTTTATGTTCACTGCCTTGTATAAATGTTTTAGATTGCACTATGTCAAAACATGGGAACAAAAGAAACCCTAAAAGCAGCAGCCACCAATGCATTCCCAATTTTGTTAGCCCCCACCACCACACACACTAATATGAATTCCAAGTAAAATTACACATCAGGAAAGGCAATGCCTGTAATTGTTGTGCTATTCTTGTAAACATCTCTTTTTTTTTTAAATCCCAAATAGTAGCATTTGTATGCTTAAAGAGTTTGGAACAGTTTCTTGGCAAACAAGCTGTTATTCTGTTTAAAGGTCAAAAATAAATTCTCAGTGTGAGAAAAGTGAAGAAAAATTAATATTGGTTTAAAAAAGGTTTGGAAACCACTGTGTTACACTGTTGAAAAGCCTGTCTTGCTACCCTTTATGCACAATGAACAGAATTACTTGTGTTATTTACTCTGAGCTAAGTAAATATCAGTTATATGTTTAATGTTAATATATTTTTTTCTGTACAGGTTCGGGACCAACAGATGGGAGGAAGTAGTAATAGTGGAAGTAGTGGCGGAGGTGGCCGAGGTAGAGGTAGAGGTCGTGGATTTGGAGGACCTGGGGGAGGAGGAATGAGATCTGATTTTGGTCCTCCTGGTCCTAGAATGGGACGACCACAAGAAGGAATGAATGAAATACAGTTTGCTGTACCAGCTAATAAATGTGGACTTGTTATTGGAAAAGGTGGTGAAACAGTTCGAAATATCAATCAACAGTCAGGAGCCCATGTTGAAATAGCTAAAGGTGCTCCACCAAATCCACATGAAAAAATATTCATTATTCGTGGTAATCCACAGCAAATAGAACATGCAAAACAACTTATTAGTGAAAGAGTAGGTGGCATGGTAAGAGAAAAATAGCTCATTTTTAAGTAATTTTAGTCTTAAATTTTCAATCATGAAAGTTATGTTGATATTATTTGAAATATATTTATAAAGCACTTTTTTTTATCCTATGGCATCAGTGGCCTGTTTTCCAAGATTCTTGAGGTCTGTCTGAAGAACATCATTTGAATAATATCTTGTGTTTCTCATGCACAAAAAGAACTGCTGCTGCACCTCAAGCACCATATGTATACAAATCATTCGAATAAAATTGTAGTATAGAAAACTTCTGCCCTTAAAATTAAAGGATATAATTCCATGTATGATTTAAAGCTTTCTAGGGGGGAGTCAAATTGATTTAATGGAACCAAGTTTTAATAATATTAGCCACAAATTTTCAATGAGAAATGCAAAATGTTGTACTGTGTGAATGTAAAAATGCCATAACTGAAAAATACAGGTAACTGCTTATTACACCAATGGGCCCTAATTTAGATCTAATAAAGGCATGGAATCTGAGACCTATATTTTTGAAATATGTATAAAAAATAGTGTTAGTTTTATGAGTTTTTTTCTTCTGATACATGAAATGTATCTGCCACTAAATTTTTAGTTGTGATACCTGCTAATAAAAGGGATAGTCAAAAAGTGAATAAAAGGAATATAACTTCTATTTAATTTTTAAACTTATCTTTTGTTAGCAGAGACTGTAAAATAGAAGTTGTATGAGTGATGATAAGCTTGGTTACATGATAATAATAAGCTTGATTATCACGTCATTTATTTTTATGCATATCAAGAGACCTAGAATTTTTTTGAAAATATTTTACAGGAAGATATTTAGATAATAATTTTGAGGCTGAAAAATTAAAGAATGTGCAAGTCAACAGTTTCATTATGTATGAAATATAATTTTAATAACTATAGTATTTCTATACTTTTAACAGATATGGCTCAATGAATCAACTGTATTTAAAATAAAATTATACTTTAGTTATATACAGTTCAGTTCACATGCTATAACTGATTTGATGTTTTGTATGAATCCTAAAGAATTAAAATTAAGCTGAGAAAAACATGCATAAGATAAAAACCTAATTTGCATTTTTTTTTTTGAATATACATTGTAGTATTTTACTGTTTTATGTCTATTTTTGTTAGAAGTTGTGTATTTCATTGTCTGATACAAAATGAATAACTTTAGTGTGTGACTTGCAAGGTCATTGATCCTATATAAATACAATAATGGAAGAGTACATTTTTTTTATTGTGTTTGCTTGCTAATGACTAAAAGGTGTGCAAATAATATACAGTAAGTTGTGATCAAATAAGGATGTTGTTTGCCTCTATCAAGCAGTAACATCACTCTTGATTCAAAAAATAATCTTGAGCAGCACCAGATAATATTAGGATTGACATGTTGGGAGGCAAGTGTCACTTTTTACATTGCTAATCAAGCCTGTTAATAACTATTGCCTGAAATTGCCATATGAATGCAACAGTTTTTTACTGTATTGTATAAAAAAATTAATTACTCACAACTCTACTAATATTCACAATTTAAGCTGTAATTACAAATTAAAATTCCAATTATAATATGCAGAATTCATAATGATTAATTTCCATAAGCATAAACTCTGTGACACAGATAACATCCCTACCAGCGGCATGGAATCTCCTGTTGTGTGAGCAAGCATGTGCACCTGCTGCACGAGCAACTGAAAACTGCAGTAGAGAGACACACATAAATACAACTAACATAGCATAAGGAGCCTGGTGAAGCCACAGGGCAGAGAGAGTGTCGAAATGCATTGCTAGTTGGGGGGAGGTGGCACATGTTTTTAAGATCTTGAGCAGTTGAGTTTTAACTCTTGAGGAAATGCTAAAAAATGTTAACGCGCCCAATGAGTAAAACCATTCAGGTGCATAACAGTGTAAATAAAGAACGACTAACAGAAGTTAGTGTATGTCTGCAAAGAAAATTGTGAAGAATATCCACGACTTCGGCATTCTATAAATAAACCATGATTGGTATCATGGCTAACAAGACGTTAGCATAACTTCTATAACCAGCACGCTGAAAGAGTGAAAACCAGGGACAAACAACACCTTAGAATCTCAGCTATAATATGTGCCAGCAGGTAGACAAGCTCACTGGACTGATAAATATTCTTCTTTTTCTCTCTTGACTACCTTTACTAGTGAAAGGCATGTGTACAAGAAAAGGTACAAAATAGTATTTAAGTGCTCCTCAAGATTTTTATTTTGTAATTACAGCTTAAATTGTGTATTATATAAATTAATATATGCTAAATTAACACTATAGTATATAATCAACAGCAAGAAATGCCAGTCACTCTTCGTTTTTTTTTTTAACCTCTTGGACTGGCTATGGCAACTCTTGGCATGTGTTGCAAAAGTGGCAACCACAACCAAAGTTTGCAGCTAGCATACTTTTTTGATTTTGAAATTAAATCACTAGTAACCAGTAATCAATGTGTATTTAGCATGCATTGGTTAATAATTGGTATATTTGCATAGCTTCAGAAGTGGAATTTATTAATTCACATAAAGGGATTCATTCTTATGACAATTTTCATCATGTAAGTTTGGCAGCTCTGCTGGAACTTAAAATATTCATGTTTTCTTAATTCAGTTCAAAAATGAATTAATGTTTTCACAGTTTATTGTAAGCAGGCTGTGCATGGTATGCTTACCACTCTTACTATTGCATGTCCATGGAAGCTACTCAGTCAATATTTTTGTCTCAACTTCTGCATTCAAGAATGAAGTGCAATCTCCTTTCAGTTCAAGCATTTTGTTAAGGATAGAAGTTTAAAAATATAGCAGAAAAGCATTTCTCCGTGGAGTTTAAGATACCAATACCCAAGACATTGATGGATTTAAAAAAATTGATTTGTCTTGGAAATTTAAATATATCAACTGGATTAGCAATTCTGAAGGAGATAACATCAAATCCTTTTCCGAGGATAATTCACAAGGACAGTTTCAACTACAAATATGCTCAGTAGTTGTATCAGTTGGGTTGTTTTATCTGTGATCAGCACTTTTTTGCACAATGTGCTAAATGGCCAGGTAACAAGGACCTTGAGGGCTCAGAAGTTTGGGGAGAGGGGATCCACTGGACAGCTGTTAAAGAGACAGGTGGTGGCCTCCGATCAAGGCCATCCAACATCTTCTTTAATGTGCACAAGTATGGCTCTCCTGCATACAGGACCACAGCTTAACATTCATACGATGGCTGGCGATCTCTACGAGCCCATTGGTGTCCCCTATTGAGCGAGGGCAGGACGGAGAGTTCTGCAAAAATAAATCTCAATGCTGATCCATAGGCAGGATTCGAACCTGGGAGCTGCAGATTACAAACCTGGTGCACTACTGACTACCCCTTGTTGTATCAGTTATTGTACTGATTAAAAAGTATATTTTCTATAATATGAAAAGATTTTAGGCTGAAAAATAATACCTGATATTGAAACCAAATTAGTGATAGCAAAGAAATATATTAACTTCAAGAAATGAGACTTTAGTAATTAGAGCAAACATTTTTTTCACCAGTCCCTTCAATCTCATAATAAAATTTTACTCAAAAATACCCCCTCAAGCAGCTGCTTGCCACAGAGGTCTGACAGGAGTCTGTCAATTAAATAACCCATAGAGAAGTTCTGTGAGAAAGGTGAGACCTCAGCAAAAAGACAACACAATCATCCATGCCTTAACTGGGGCTTGAATCCAGGTTCCTTTTATCAGCTTTTCTTATTTATGTGTAGATAATTTTGTATTCCAGCCAGTTGCTAATGTTTACAATTAGAAATTATGTGCTTCAATTATTGAATTATGCTCCTTCAACTTCATTCCTCTCTAGTTACTGTGTTGCTTGCATTATTGATTTGCTTGTGTGAATATGATGCAGATGCAAAGCATTCTTACATTTAGTCTAAAGACTTTTTAGTAATCTCAACCAATGCAGTATAAATGCTTATACCATATTATAGCTGGATATTATGTTTAAATGTTTGTTAAATAAAATGTTGATTTTTCTGATGGGAGTTCAAATAATAAAATAATTATTTCAATGAGAAGATATATTTTCTTTAAGACCTCACTGATATTTGACTTTTTTACAGTAGTTATTTTCAGAGTTAATTTTGTGGGCAACTTTGTCTTAAAATGTGTCCTGATGTAATTGGAGAATTAAAGCAAAAAATGAGTATCTGATTAAATATTATTTTTATTCACACTGGTTTACATATTTATGATGTTTTTCTTTTAGCCACCAGGACAGTCTGGTCCACCAGGCCCTAATTCACAAGGACCACCAGGACAGTTTCAACCACAATATGCTCAGCAGTTGTAAGTATCATTTATTGCAATGGTTTAAAAGTATATTTTCTATAATAAAAATATTGTAGGGTGCAAAACTAACACCTGATATTGAAAGTTTTACTGTGCTCAACAACCAAAATGAAAAAACTTCTTAACTTTTCTGCCAAATAATTAATAAACTGAAAATGGTCATTCTATATAGCAAATTAAGTAGCATTCAATTCTGTATTTTAGAAAAGTAAAATATTTAACAAAAATAAGAAATATGTAAGGGTAATTTAAATGAACAACTGCTATATCTGGGTAATGTACCTCCCTCTGTGTAGAATCAGAGAAGGCCCTCTTGACTAAATTGCATCATCATCAATTCCTCCCATCACTGGGAGGAGGGTTTTCACAGTCGAAAGAAATTTTATTGGAAAGCAAAGAAATACGATTGAATTAAGAAATATAAGTCTGAATAAACTCCAGGTGTAACCACTAAACATTGTAAAAGAAACTATCAGTTGCTAATTCTAACTATAATTTTTTTGCATTTTCTTTCCACTCATTGGGACATTTATGTTGGGAATGGACAATCAAGTTGTCACAATGATGGATAATTATTCATGCTCTCGACATTATATCAATGCACTATTCAACTGTGTTCTAAACTATTAATGGCTGGCTGTTTCTTTGACTAATTGATAATTAGACTGAAAAAAAAGCACGTGTAATTAAGGTGCTAACTGTGAGTATCCATCAAAATATTGTCTGTGATGAGGCAAAGGCAGTGAAAACCAATGCTAGTGAGTGAACTTATATGACATCTTTAAAGGTCTCCCATACATGTGTGCATTCTATTCTTAAAATACCTCAGGTAATCCTTTCTGAACTCTTCTGGTATGAAAGTTGATACTTTTAGGAATAAGAGGTGTATGTATGTTCTGAGAAGTATGAAGTCATAAAAACAATACCAAAACCTAAGCACATGCAGAATTTCACCTCATTGGAGTTCCAGTATACTGCACTGTCCCAAAGCTAGGACCAAATAATATTTTGTCCTAAGAAGGGATTTTTCTGATGGACTTAAGCCATGGCCTGAGAACAAAAAGTGCATTTGACAGGACACCTTTATTCCACAACCCACTGAATAATACCAAAAATCGTTTCTTAAACTTTGATGATGTGTTTATAAAAGGATATTTTTCCAAATACTAGCCTTGCTTAAAGATGAGAATTGGTGTAATATTGATTCTAATAAACTACAAAAAATAAAGTGCATTTTGACTATTTGAATCTGATTCTATAAATGCTGATTATATTGACCAGTGATCACAATAACTGGTACCTACTGTATTTTAATATCACTTTGATCCTGTAGCAAACACTAGCTGCTTTGTTTCTTACATCATTCAATGTAAGTTTACCAATGTATGTACTGATTGCACATATTACCAGTTGTGATTTTTAAGATCATACTATATGTAAGAACGCTGTGTCACAGATATGTTTTTTGACACATATACAAGTTTAAAACATATTTTTTTTTAGTTTGTGTCACAGACACAAACAAAAAATATTCTAAGCAGAGTTCTTGTTGCAATTGGTTTTGACAGTTGTGAAACACTAAATATCTCTTTTTATAGCCAACAACCTGGTCCTGGTCAAGCATATGCACCACCTGGCTGGGGAAATACTTATCAGCATTGGCAAAATCAGCCTGCAGCAGCAGGAGTTGCTGTAGCACCAAATGACCCTGGTAAGTGTAATTTACTCTAAGTTGATTTAAATGTGCAGAAAAATACCAACTGTTCTAATAATTGTAATTTAAAAAAAAAAAAACACATTCAGTTTAAAAAAAATAGTGGCTTATATAGGCTTCTCGTACATTTTGGCTGTAAAGAAAATTCAGTATTTAAAGTTTTGATATATATCCTTATTTTATTAATGAACTTTATTTTGAAGATCTAATGAAAATAATAGTTCCATGTTGCATACCAGAACAGTAAAATAGAAAGGAAAGGTAGTAACTAAACATTAATAAAAAGTTGCAGATGTTTGTAAGGATTTTTGGAAAATGAAAAATCGTTTTTTGATACTTTTAGGAATAAGAGGTGTGTGTTTTGAGAAGTACGAAGTCACTCTTAACAACAATACTAAATTTAGAGAAAAGTCTATTGAGTTAGGATACAACCCTTGACCTGTTATTGAGGCATACATATTTTAAGATATTATTTAAAATATATTTAGCATTATTGAAAATAATACATCGACACTATGAAAATCATTGTCAGAAAAATGATGTGTATTTCAAGACCAGATTTAGGCTATGAAATGTGACCTTGCCACATTTTAAGTATATATTTTCAAATTAGATTTAGCATTGTAATTATGTAACTATGTTAGCAACTTACTCATGTATTCAAATTATTAATAAGCTTCTTGAATCCATAAACTATCAAATGAAAGCATAATTTTCCAAAACACTCAATCAGAATTATGTTAGACAATTGGGCATCTGTACAAAGTAATTCCATCAATAGAAGAAACACTAAAATGGGTATATTACAACATTCAATTCTATGTTCTTACCATCATTCATGAAACCTTTAATTGTTAATGTTGAAATGCAAAAGAGTTTCAAAATTTTATTGTTCTTGACTACAGTTACACAACTAAAACACAGTATGCCCTTGACAAAAATAATAATAAAGAAATTTCTCAAATGTGAACCAAAAATGTATTTCCTTTCTTTTATTTATATTTAGGTTTGATTAAACTTATAATTTATATCTTACAATTTTGTAGAATTCATTACAGTATAATGTCTGTTTACGATTTGTAATTTTTTTAGTAATTTAAGATCAAATGGTACTCCTAAAGCTTTATGCATTATATCTTAGCCTTTGTTATATGCATAGTTGGTGCCTGCTTCTTTTTTTGTTTTGTTTGGTTATTTTTTTGGATGTTTGTTTGCCCTACAACCCTTGAGTTACAATAGCTTTCATTTCCTCTGCAATGGCCACATAGCAAAAGCTGCAGCAGATGCCAATGCCGCTGCATGGGCTGCATACTATGCACAGTTCTACAATCAGCCAGCACAGCCACAACAACCGCAACCAAGCCAGATGCAGCCTCAGCCACAGCCTCAACAGCAAGCACAACAGCAACTACAGGCACAAAATGGTAAGGCAGAGTTCAAATATCACAAAACTTTAAGTTGTCCTTGAGTTTACCTTTGATTTGCTAGTTTTTTCATTTTTGCAGCTATGGTTTTATGCTGGATTTATGCACCCTTTCTATTTAGGCTATCTCTATAATAGGTAAAAATTTTGCATGCCCTTATTCAAGTGAAAAAACTTCATTGAAAACTTAATGAGAGTAGTTCTGATTTATTAAAAAAAAGTACCCTTTTTTTCCCCTCAAGCTTTAGTACTCTGAAAAGGTCTTTTCCAAATGGTACTGTGAAAAGAAAATTGGGTGTTGAGCTTACAGTTTATATGATATATATTATTAAGTTCAAGCAGTACAGATTTATTAAGGAAATATATACATTGATGGATGTGCAGTTGGCCATCACAATATACACAGTCATATCAGAATAATATGACCACCTACCATAGTATATGTATGGTAGATGGTCATATTATTCTGATATGACTGTAAATAACATAACGATTACATAATGTTAACTGTTCAAATAAGTGAAAATGTTACTATTCTTGTTTATCTTGTAAATTGTTAATATTAATGGGTTGCATTTAAATATATAGTAGAAAATTAAGTTAAAGTATATATTATGGAAATGGTTATATGCATATTATATAACTATTTGTCCATAAGCATTTTTTCCATAAGAATTGATTTATCCATTTTTCCTTTTGTATGAACGTACATATGCTCTGAGCATTAAAGCAATGTAACTACTATTGCTGTACATCAATAATTGCTTCCTTGACCACAGCCTTCAAGGTGAAAAATTGCCTTTCATGTTCAGTTTCATTTCTCTCAACACCTAAAAGTGGATTTCAGTCAGAGAATTGTAAAATAAAAATGTTACAAATGAAATAGTAATGCATTAGTTATAGAGCAGAAACACTTATTAGTGGTGGATGTTAAAATTTCCAGTGGGGGTCTTCCACTAGAGATTTTAGCACTTTGTTTCCAAATGATGACCACAACATTTGACCAAGCAGTTGTTTGCTTGCATTCTTTGAATCTTTTATTGCTTGCCTACTACCGCTATCGGGAAACATATAGCATCACTTTTCATCTAGTTTTCAAAGAGAACGAAATGCTGTATATTTCTACAGATAAGACGATAGTTGAATCATAAAAAAAAGGCCCCCAAAATCCGGGTCGTCTTATAGAACAGATACAAAAAAAATTAGATTGAAATTTATATAAATTGAAACCATTATTACTACAACTTATCGAAAAATCTATCATATTATTTAAATACGCTATATGATAATACATTACATTGTAATAGTAAAACAATACTAAAACAAAATAAATATTAAAAGTTATGTTTATTGAGCTACTGAAAAAAAAACAGACAAACTGTAATTATTTACTAGTTCAGAGTAGGGTATGTCCACAAAATAGAATAGCCCATACGACGCTTTTGTGAATAGTCAAGGTCATTACCCGAATCAGTGCGAATAGGACATAATTCTGTATATGCTATACAGTATTATTATCCAGATGATAGTTTGGGGTTGTCTTATAGGACAGATATATGCTAAAACTTTGACGAAAATTTATACCTTGTCTTATTTGCGGAAATATATGGTAATTGTTTCGGTTTGTTGTCTTTCGAATGTTAGGGTCAGACTTAACGAGCTGTATGTCAAATGACAGCTTGCGATATGTGGAATATTATGGACAAAAAAAATACCCCACCACCACCTTCCCTGTTACACACGATTTAAGAGTGGTTAGTATGCTTGGCTACTGATCAAAGGGGCATGGGTTCATGCCCCCAGGTAAGGCTTGGGTTCTCTTTCTGCTGAGATCTTGCCTGCCTCTGTGGCATATGAAACTGACAGGCTCCTATCAGACCTCTTGTGGCAAGCAGTTGCTTGAGGTGATATTTATTAACGAAATCCATTTCCATGGCCTAGTTTTGAAATTAATGCAAAGTAAGTTATACCAATAAAAAATGTGGGGTGGCTCAGTCAGTAGCATGCCAGGCTTGTAATCTGCAGTTCCCAGGTTTGAGTTCCAGCTGGGTCAGCCTTGAGATTTATATCCTCAAAACTCCTTGCCCTGCCCTTGGTCAATAGGGCATACCAATGGGCTTGAAAAGGCCACCATCTGTTGGATGGGACTTTTATGATGTGGCTCCGTTTGTGTGAGAGCCATACCCTGTGCATGTTAAAGAACATGCTGGATGGCCTTGACTGGAGGCTACCGTCTCCAATAGCTGTTCCAGGGGATTCCCTCCCCCAACCTTCTCTGAGCCTTTGGGCCTCACAACCCACAAAAACCAATAATGTTCATTTTTCATAAATTTCCTGCTGTCCTTAATCTCTTAAAACATTAGATTCAACAAACTGTGTATGGAAATGATGAGAATTTATAGTGGTTGCCAGAGATTATAACATGACATACTGTAATAAATAATAAATAAAGTGAAAATGATAGCTAGGCATATAGTGGAATGTGAACTGTGAATCAATCCCCCAGTGATGATGCACAGAACTAACCAAGCCTAGCAATCTAAAGTCTGACCATGTCTTCTCATGCATGAGACAGAATGGTTAGTACCTACCAAAAGAGATTTGCCTCACATCAATAAGCCATGCTGTCTGGCAGCCCTTTTGCCAGATCAGTATGGCCTATTGACTGGACTTGCGCTACTTTTTTTCCAACCCTCCTGAGGAGTGGTCATCTTCATTTATACCCACTAACTGTGTAATGGCTTTGAGCATGATTCTAGATTGTGAACTTGCTGCACAGGGCTTCTTGAGGAAAAAATCTACTGTTATGTTTCTGTTTTGTGGGTTGGCAGTCTCAAGTGAATATATGCACATCCTTTACAGGTTCCCTTTAGGGCCAGTGTTTAAAATTCTTTAGACACTGTTGTTAGGTATAATAACAGAAAGGTAAATTTCACTTTTGAAATAAATTTGAATAATTGGATTCAAAATAAATGTTTGCTTAATATTCGTTCAGTAAAATGGTAGTTCATGAAATGTAAATTACTGTTTTTTTTATTATCCTATCATTTAACAGCAGCATTGCTAGTTACAATTATTTGTCTCAAAAGTTAAAGCATAAATAATAGCTATCATTTCAAACAACTTGCCAAAATGTTTTAGAAGTTTATATAATTCTGCTTGAATTTTGCAAAAAAAAAAGTTTCATGATTTATTTTTACAGAGTGCATTTTCCGTTTACCTAATTCATAGTTGGGTTGTAATCATTAGGAGCTGCTGAAAAAAATTTATATTGTAACATATTCAGAATAATAAAATAATTGCTTTAAAACAAATTAACATTTGAATAATTATCCTGAATGAAAATAACTTGAATTTATCATTTTCTTATGTTGATTAATTGATACAATTGTTTTATTCACCAAAGAATATTTTTAAATCTTTAGTGTAAAATAGTAAATATAAAGATGTAAATGATTAAAAAACAGCTTTAAACACTGATACAGGATCATATACAATGTAGATCAATTTTCTTATATGCAAAAGTGTGATACAAAGTCAATGAAGATGAAAGATTATTTGGCAAATGTCCAATTTAATGTTATTAGAGATGTATTTACAGTTCTTAATAGTAGAAAATGAAGAGCATATCCTTGACAAACTTGGTGGTATCATGAAATGTCAAATAATAATAATATACAACAGAATGATAAATTTTGATCTTTGGTGAATATCATTGCCAAGTTCCCTCGACCTTTACTATTGAGGAGATGTATCAATGATATTTTCATCACATGTGAGTACTCTGACCAATCTTTAATGATTTAATATTGGAACTCAATACTGTATACTCTACAATTAAATTCATTAGCAACATTGTGAGTTACGATAATTTGTCTCAAGTTAAAGCATAAATAATAGTTATTTCCTTGATATTTTTCATCGATATAATAATGAACTAATAGCATCAACATACTGCAAACAAACTTCATCTAACAACATTTAAAACCATTAGCAACAATTGGAAATAAGTTGCCTCCTGAAGTTATGTGTGCAACTGCCACATCTCAATGAAATCCTGGAATTATTTGTTATCTGATGCATGATTTAAATGGTTAGAGTGCTCTCATATATCTAGAGAGCTGCAGGTTAAAGTCCTGCCACATCAGCGATAATTTTTTCCGATGAATAATTGTTGATATTAAGTTTCCTTATTTTACATGGATGTAAAAACTTAGTACCCAATTTCTGAATGTGCATATTTTTGTACTTATAGTAATTAAAAAAAATCTGCTAACAATTCTTACTTTTAAAAATAAACCTATACACTGTCGTATCGAACTGTTAGAGAATTTTTGTTATGTCATGAAATCTAACTTTGAAGCTCTATAACTACTAAAATATGTGTTTAATGGGGAAATGTGACTGAAGATAAATTAAAGATCATAACCAAATCTATTTAAAATTTACTTTTCAAAAATATTCATTAAGAATTTAAAGAATTATGGAAGCTGGAGTATATATACCCCCTCAAGCAGCTGCTTGCCACAGAGGTCTGACAAGAGCCTGTCAGTTTATATGCCACAGTAGGAGATCTGAGAGGATGGCAGGCCCTCAGCAGAAAAACGACACACACACACATCCATGCCTAATCCGGGGCTCGAACCCAGGTCCCTTAGATCAGTAGCCAAGCGTGCTAACCACTCGGCACTGCTCTAAATTTTGTCGTCTCTCCATTTTCCAAACTGCCCTAGATTTGCCAAGTTCCCTCGATTTTGACAACTCCCCTCATTTTTGCAAAAAAAATGATTACAAATTTTCACAACTCCTCTAGATTTTACGAAGTCGCTTCGAATTTTGCCAACTCCGAGTTAATTTGGGGGGAGTCCCCCCCCCATAGCTACGCCCCTGCATAGACTGCCCCTTTTCTCAGAGGAATGTGAACAAGGGCAGATTGACACTTTTCTTCTCAATTATCTGGATCAAATTCTGTGCAATTTCTATAAAATAACTATTATATTAATAAAATAATCCTGCTCCTCTGATGTTCAAGGTGCCCACCACACTAAGAGTCCCGATGCTACATTTCTCAGTCAGACGGCTAAAATCAGTCGGTGCCTGGGTGTGAGAAAAGAGGCTTTTAATTTGAACAAATAAAAGACAAATATATTTCATATTTTATAAGAACTACTAAAATATTTTTATTTGCATTCCCAATTATCCATTAATTGGAATTAAATATTTTAAAACGTTCAAGTATCAGTATATGTAATCACCAATTTAAAAAAAAAATCGTTGTCAGATATATTTTCTGAATTCTGTAATCAACCATAGTGTTCGTATATTCTTTTGAGCGACTGTACTTGATAAGGTAAACTTTTGACTCAGGCGAAGAGATTATGCCGTTCCATGGCACCAGAATTTTAACGATTGACAGAGGGGAAAGAATTAGTGGTCGTCTTTAGATATTTTAATATTACGCGACCTGGTGGAGGAAAAACTTTATTTTGTGAATTTAACACTTTTCCTACCGCTCTCTTTATGCGGGATAGCTGAAGTTCTGCATTTATCCTGCTCATTACCAGGATTATGCATAACCCCCCCACACACACACACACACACGCACGCACAAAAAGAAAAACCCCAAAAAGGCAGCATTTTCAAGAATAAATAAATACCCCCTCAAGCAGCTGCTTGCCACAGAGGTCTGACAGGAGCCTGTCAGTTTATATGCCACAGTAGGAGATCTGAGAGGATGGTAGGCCCTCAGCAGAAAAACGACACACACATCCATGCCTAATCCGGGGCTCGAACCCAGGTCCCTTAGATCAGTAGCCAAGCGTGCTAACCACTCGGCCACGGGACGGCTTTATTTTATAAAAATCGTTCATAATTCTCTGATATTCAAATAATCATTAAGCTAATTTGTAAAATGTATATTTATTGAATGGTTTGAAACTAACCCTTATATAAGTTTTGATTCATTTCTGTGGTAGATCTTATGATGCATTTTTCCTCCCTTTTTTTTTGGGGGGGGGGGGGATCCAATACCCCATTGATATCTGGACCCTGCAATTATTAAAGCATCCACTTTTGTCTTACTGAATAAAGACATGGCACCAGTTTTACAAATGTAGTGAAAAAATATAAGCAAAACTCAGATGAATGGATGCAGAAACTGAACTGTTGCTCAAAGGAAAGCAGATAGTAAACTGGTGCTCCACCAGGATCCACTAACCGTGTATGGACAAGTTCAGGGCACGCTTGGTGTGACAGCTGTCATTCACGGGTCCAGCACAGGCTTGGCTCTAAACCCCAACTTGTATAGCAAAGCATTAATAAACAACTTAATACCGTGTAATTAATCGCATCCATGTCAGTACTTGTTTTCGAGTTTGAAAAGTTTATATACAAAACATTCAAATTATGCAACACCAAATATATACAAAAGGAAATAAAATTCATATACTCCTTATGAATAAATGCAGGCTATCCAATTAATTTCATTAAAAAAAATGCCATTCTACAATTATCCAAGGAAATAATAAGACCACCAACAAAAAAATGCCAACTCTGTTGTATTTGCCTGCTCTAAGCAATACTATTAAAAACATCATGAAAGCCTACAACTACAAAGTGCCAATTAAATCTTCGTCACTTTACCAAGATCAGTTTCAAAAGGGACAACTACATCCCAACAGAATGTGTCTACCTAATTCCCTTTAAAAGAAATCACTCCCAATTTTGATATCAAATCGCTACACACATCTAAATAAGGATATTTACTTTACATACTTAAGTGATTTTAAATAAATCTTCTCATAACAGAATTGACGACCATTTTGCTGATGAATGTGTAGTGTATTTTGTGTGCAATATATTAACTATTTTATTTTACAATGGGATTATTAATCTTGTTCCAAAAATTGTGCGTGATACAACCATTGTTATACTTTGACATTTCACAACACCAACATCAAGAATATGCTCTTCATTTTCTACTATTCAGAACTGTAAGGTTCAGAACTCTAATAACATTAAATTGGACTTGCCAAATAATCTATATTTTTATTGACTTTTTACCACACTTTTGCATACAATAAAATTAATCTACAGGGTGATTCAAAAGTTATCGTTCAAATTTTGTGGGGAGGTAGGGAATACGTCAGGAAACCGATTTCACATAGGAAAGAATGTACGCATGCGTATGTAGAGGGCGCTGTGTGTACCCAACCAGTGTACAGCTCGCCCGACCACTCCCGCTGTCATTAGTGTACAAGCTGACTTACTAGTGGTAAGATGAATCGTTTTACGCATCAAGAGCTAGCGGATATGCATCTTGCATATGGGGCAGCTGGCAAAAGCGGCCGCCGAGCTAGGCAAGTTTGCAAAGACTGATACCCCAACAGAAGAATACTGCAGCATCAAATGTTTGCACGTGTGCATCGCAATCTGCGCGAACGTGGTTCACTGCGCAGCAACATGCAGGATACGGGGAGAAGACGACTGACGCGGACTGTCAACATCACAGAACAAGTCCTTACAGTCCATAGCCATTTAGCCCATGGTGTGCAAAAAAGTGCCGCTCAGAGGTAAAAAAAACCTACAGTCCATCGAAGATAATCCGAATACCAGCACACGAGCTATTCCTCAGCAGCTTGGGGTCTCTCAGTCAGCAGTGTGGCGGATACTGCACGAGGAACGTGTGCATCCTTACCATCTGCAAAGGGTGCAGTTACTGCATCCTGACGATTATCCGAAGCGTGTGGAATTTGCACAATGGTTCATGAAGAAAGGTGCTGTGGACCCCAGTTTTCCAGCTTCTGTCCTTTTTACAGATAAGCTTCATTCACTCGTGAAGGTGTGTTCAATACACACAATTCACATGTGTGGGCTTACGACAGCCCATAGCACAATTGTTGCGCGTGATTACCTGAACCGAACATTCGGAGCTCGATGGATTGGTAGAGATGGACCGATCGCTTGGCCACCCTAATTTATCGCCCATGGATTTCTTTTTGTGGGAGACATGAAAGACCATGTGTACGAGACCCCCGTCGACAGTGAAATGGACCTTGTTTGCACGAATAGTGGCCACGCAGGCATTGTCCGTGATATGCCAGGCGTTTTTGAAAATGTTCGGTGGTCAATGCAACGGCGCTGTGAATCCTGTGTCCGTGTAAATGGTCGCAATTTTGAGCACCTACTGTGAACCTGTACTTTACCTTGTTGGAATAAAAGTCACATTCGTTACCACTTAACTGTACTGTTTCCTTGTGTTCACTTTACTTGTCCATTTTGTTCATGTCGATGATGTTTGCGGACATACTTTCCTATGTGAAATCGGTTTCCTGACGTATTCCCTACCTCCCCACGAAATTTGAACGATAAGTTTTGAATCACCCTGTATATCAGTGTTTATAGTATCAAAGTAAAGTGTTAAGTATCAGAGTTTACAATTCTATTGTATGTATATACATTGAGATTTTCAAACTATTAAACAGTAAATATAACAAAGCCAAATCTTGAATGAAATAAACAAACTTTTATTTTTTACATGATTTTATTGTAAGTCAGGTTGAATAATTTTTATACTTATGATAAACCTTTTTTGTAGCTGGTGCACAACCAGATTACAGTGCTGCTTGGGCTGAGTATTATCGTTCTCTTGGAATGTTTAGAGAAGCTGAAATGATTGAGCAGCAGGCTCGAACAAACCAACAAGGCCAGGTAAGATTTTATTGTAATTGCATTGTTAACTAATTTTGAAAATAAGTTGTATGTTTCCTAGACTACGATTCATCTGCTGTAAAGGACAGTAAAATGTGATGTTTTTCCCAATCACCATGGAATCCAGAGAACTGGATCCATAAATTAGAAAGTTGTTTCAACAGTTTTCCTTCTGTAACTAAAATTTATTAATCTTAAATTGTCGTTATTATAATAATTTATGATTCCTTGTTTGTACACAGTATTTAATGACAAATACAGTTAAAAAAATACTTTTGGTGAACCAGTCTTAATTTTGAAATCTTCTTGAAAGACTTTTTTTAAAGACATATGGAGTTACATTTAACAACAAAAGTGTATAGTGAAGACACACATACACACACAAAAAAAATTACTATTTTAGCTCATTATATAACAGGTAATGCCAACTCAATGGGAATAAATTTTGTGGAACATTTAAAAGATTGATAAGGGGATGTCATATTGATGTTCTGTGCAACAGTCCTGCAGATTTTGTGAGGTCGCATCCCTGTTATTTCTGTGCTATTATACCTGGGTACAATTAAAGCAGATGCTACTGTTTAGGCCTTGGCATTCACTATGTCATATACAGCATGTTGGTGTAATATTTTTTCAAACAATTACTATTTTAGTTTTTATTTCCTGAAAGTTACTTTAAGATCGTTTAATAATGGTTTTGTATTTTGTTCAGGGTGGTCAGCAGCCTTCTCCTGCACCTGGTGCTCCAATGGCTCCTCAGCCAGGAGGTGCAGCTGCTCCAGTCCCTCAACCTCAACAGTCACAACCACCAACTCAGCAGCCACCAACATCAGCTGCTCCAACAGGTCAAGCAGCCCAGCCACCTGGAGCCCCTGCTGCTGGAGGACCTTGGCAGCCTGGATACCCTCATCAACAAGGACAGCAGCCTCCCCAAACACAAGTTCCCTATGGACAACCAAGTCCATATCCAGGCTACACTTATGCTGCCTATGGTGGTCAACAACAATTCCCAGTATCAGCTCCTCAGTAAGAAAAGTAAGTAATATCAAATTAAATGTAGGTTAATAAAGGAAGCGTTTTTTTTTTTAAGGGAAGTTAAACCTCTCAACTCAGTACTGTAATATTTTATCACATTATAATTAGTTAAAATTAAAACTTAAATTATCTACAAAACTGGAGGTTTACAAACACTTCAACTGAAACATGGCTTAGAACCTTAATTGTCTAATTTAGCTTTAGTATACCAGCATTTGACAAAAAATAACTGCTTACCATCTGGATTTGCTGGATATAGTATTACTGCATACATCACTTGATAGCTTTTATTTTGTTCTTAGCAGAATAAGGGAATTGGTTGATTGAGACAAGCTGTACTCTGTAGATGTTATGTATAATCTATGTTATATAAATATACATACCTTATCTAAATGAATGCTCTACATACAGATGCCCGTCATCTTCATATCTGATCTTGCATCATTGAATTAATTTCTAGATCTTTGTCATTCATTGTTTAACTATCCAAAAGAAGTCTGAAACTGCTAAGTCTTAGTTTGTGGAACTTGTGGTGTGTACAATGATGCAGATATACCTTACAATGGCCTGTCATTTAAAAGCAAACTCGTTGATATTGAATACAGCTGCATTTGCTCAGTTCCTAAGATTTTTAATGAAAATATAATTTCTGTTATTTCTTCTGCTTTATATTTGTCAGTGGCTACATCTCCACCAATTGTTTTCTTATGAAGAAATTGGGCCCCCGAGGAGGAGGATGATATATATAATGTTTTTGCTCCTTAGATTTTCCAAAATTCAGCCTTAACTAGCTACAAGCATATCAACTGTTTGGTATAAAATGAATTTCTCTTTTGTGAGATTTCATCATTTGCAACTTTGTTCAGAATTCATTGCTGTGACAGCATACTGGTGGCCAAGCATAAAAGCCAGTTACTATTATGGAAAGAACTTAATATTAACCTAAATTAAATTTTTAATGAATGAAATAATATTTCAGGCTATACTATTACAATCTTTTTTTATAACTCAACCACCAAACTTTTTTTACCTTGCACTTTTTTTTTGTTTAAAACCTGTATTGTTACTATGAAATACTTCTTTACCATTGAATATGCATTACTTAATGTCCATTTTGTTTTTTCAGGTACACTTACTGGTCGAGATTTGTCTTTTAAATGATGCTCCTTTCTCCCAAGTTGCCAGTTTTGTTCCTTTCTCATATTGTCTTTGTGAGATATGCTCAGTGACAAGGAATGCTGTTTTAAAACACCATGTTTTCCAGTGTATAAATAAGATCTTAGAACACACAAACATTGGGTTGTAGACGAATTGTATTTGTCAAATGCTAGGGTGGGTTATTTTCACAATCATTTTCATTTCTAGTAAGTATATGTGTATAAATTAATCATTGTTTCTCACAGTTGCAGGTGTTTTTCTAGACTTACTCTTTTAGTTTGTAATATAGGCAAAACATTCCTAAAGCAAGAATGCTGTATACCCCAAATTTATTTGCTAAATAACGTGATATAGCTTTTGAAGCTGAAAGGGGCAGCACATCAGTAGTATCTTTTCATATTTTTTTATTCCAGCTCACTCACAAACACAGCATTATGATTATAATTTGACAAATGCCCAAATATTGGTAAAGAGTTTTTGAAGTAAATTTAAATTTATGTGCTGTTTATACATCCATTATTTAAAAAATTAAAGTTAAAATTTTTGATTAAAATTACTTTTATTATGTTTTTAACTTTGGCATTGTTATATGTATTAATATTGCAGTTTTAAAACTACTTGTCTTTGCTGCTTCCAGATTAGTTCTGGTTGCAACACAGTGCGCAAGTTCTGAAGAAGCAAATGCCATTATTTGTAGTTACAAATTTGTGTAATATAAGCTTTGAAACTTTTATGCAGATTTTAAATGTAAACAGCAAATTGCTCGTCACTCATTTGTACTATCATCATCCAATTAAATAGCAGTATCACCAGTTGTGTTTCAATTCATTTCTAATTAGTGTACTTACCCATCAACAAAATTTGCAGTTGGTACTTGACAAAAAATAGTTTTGATATTTGGTGTTTATAGTCAAGCTTAATGTTTTAAAAAACTAATCATCTGCCTTGTCTCTACAAACAAAATGTAAATATTTTGTAAACTTCACATTTTTACCTAATCATACTGCTGAATTTCTTTGCTTACTTACTTTTACATTCATATGAAATGAAGTACTGCATTGTGCTATGCAAAGTATGTTAATGCAGACTGTAAACATCATCATCTACAAGCCATGGGGTATGGAGGTCTGACCAGATTGTGTAATTTAGTTCTCCAAATACAACTGTTCTGAGCTGCATCTAGCCATTGTAGACCAATTCTAACAAGATTTTCCTTGACGTCTACTGCATCCTAGGTTTCTCCCTCTTTGAGGCCTTTAGGCACACTGTTCATAAATTAATCTATATTAACCTTTATTTTTTTTTAAAAAATAAGGATTTTATTAGAGCTGTTATCCCTAGGAACAAAGTTTTTGTCCTTAAATTTAAACTGCAAGACACTTAAGAAAGTAATGATCAGATCCAATTTCAGCTTCTCTTTATGACCTGGTATTCCTAACAGAACTAGCCCATTTGCTGTTAATTTTTAATTCAATCGTATTCTTATACAATTGACGTCATATTTCGGCCAGTTTTTTTTTTTTTTTTTTGGGGGGGGGGGTGAATACTAACTGGAA
Organism: Ryuthela nishihirai; assembly: GCA_038380435.1. NCBI lineage: Eukaryota > Metazoa > Arthropoda > Arachnida > Araneae > Heptathelidae > Ryuthela > Ryuthela nishihirai. The sequence continues at coordinate 80,121,456 of JAWZYU010000002.1, forward strand.
AAATAATGTTGCTAAATATTTAAATTTATTAAACCTTTCCCCCCCCCCCTAAATCTTTGTAGTGCATTGCCTTGCTGAAAAAATTTACAGGGGCAGAAGATTAGAATGCTCAAGATTACTAGGATTATTTCAAGCTGAAGTAAAGAATTCACAAACATACTTATGAGAATTGTAAATTTATTCAATCTTAAAAATTAAATTAAATTTTTAAATTTAAAATTTTTTAAAATAAAATTAAATTTTTATATACATAGAAATAACAGTGGTTTCTAAACTTTTTATCATGCATAAAAAAAAATTTCTAATCCCTCTTAATCTCTAAAATCACGTATATTGTTACCCTGCAAAAGTATATTCAGATTGGCCATCTACCATGACTATTACAAAACTGATTCAAAAACTGTCCGAAATAGAACTTAGGACTTATACAAACATCTGAGAAAAAAAAATATCGCTGCAATGGTGGGAATCGAACTTGCAACTCTCTGATACATATTCCCGCCGAATATTTTTTAGATGTTTGTAATAATTATTGGTCTATTTCTACATGCAATCAGTATTTATTATGGATGGACTTAAATTTTAGTAGAATTGAAGGAAACTGAGAAGACTAGGTATTTACTTTAAATGGGTTTCCCAGAAAAAATTTTACTGTAGTACAGTCAAGACTTAGTGTTCTAACAGGAACATGTCAGTTTATATGCCATAGTAGAAGTAGAAGGTCTGAGAGGATGGCAGGACCTCAGCAGAAAAATGACGCATCCATGTACCCAGGTCCCTTAGATCAGTAGTCAAGCGCTCTAACTGCTCGGCCATGGGACGGCTAAAAATTCCTTTTAACGTGTAAATATTTGCTAATATCCGATGTGGCATGGACTTCCCAAGTTGTTTTACTGGAGAACCTGTAAAGAAATTGCAAAGCAGCAGTGATTCCATGGCTTCGCATTACACCTATAGAGTCTGAAGAAGAACAGCATTAGCGACTAAGTTACTATCTGGTACACGTGCTAAATACTTAGTGAATGCCATCATGGAGCCTATAGGAGTGTCTTTACGTAGTTGGATTTATCCCTAGCTTAATATAGACTTCGTGATGTAATTCGTTGCTGATTTTGGCGTATAAACAGACTCCTGTGAGACTAACAAGCAGCTGCTTGAGGGAGTATACTTTTATTAGGCTGATTTAACAACCGCTCGAATTGTGTGTTGTGGTGTCGTGCGATCGTACAATCAAATGGTCTTTGTAGCCTCGTCATTGGATAGTGACATCATCTGCAGTGTGGCCTGTTGTAATAAGGCATTGCTCATCTTGAACATCAGTGCCTAGGTTTTTCAGGCGGTTTCATATTTTGAAGTACTCTTTGTACATATGTATAACAGTCACGTGGAAATCGGGTGTTCTGCAGTCGCAAAAGGCCACTGATGGGATTAAGCTAAGGTCGCATGTGTGGGAGAGCTGTGCACGTTAAAGAGCACTAGCTGTCCAATGCCCACCCACCAACCAATTCTTTTAGATCTGGTTATTTAGTCCATTGTGTGCAAAAAGTGCTCAGAAGTAAGACAACCAAACCCGCAAAAGGGTGTTGACAACACCTTTTTGCGGTGGAACAGCTTGCACTTAAAATCTGAGGTGGAACAGCTTGCACTTAAAGGATTACTTGCATCAAACTACCATTAGTAACAGAGTGCATTTGTTATTCAATGTTATAAAATCGTTTGGGTTTTTTTTTCCTATGAGCGGCACTTTTTATTTTTGCAAAAAATGGGACTAAATGGCCAGGTCTGAAAGACCCCGACAACTGTAGGGGGAAACAGACTATGGCTTCCAGTGAATGCCATGCAGCGTGTTCTTTAACGTGCACAGGGTATGGCTCTCCCTCATATGGGACCCACGGCTTAACATCCCGCCCGTCCAATGGATGACGGTATTTCCAAGCCGGTCAGTGCTCCCTACTGACTGCGGGCGGCGGATTTTTTTGGAAATCTGTGCTGATCCAGCTGGGAACTGCAGATTATGAGACTGGCGGATTTCCGAGCAGCCACCTAAAGTAATTGGTGAAATCAGTACAAAAATGACTGCTGACGGGAAACAAGCAGTGATGTTTCCTTTATGAATGCAGAATAAATCGGGATACAGTATACATATTCGATTTCGAGTTTTAACTTTGCAGTCACGCATTGATCTATAAAAAAAATACGGGGAAGAATCCAAATGTCTTGTTGTTCTAATATAAAAACTTTTCACCCTCTTTTAGAATACGTGCATTTTTCAAGAAATTTTAATCAGTTGTGGAAATGGGGTAGGATGCGATAAGATGGCTGGCCTCTCGCACTAGTTCGGAAGGTGAAAACAACTAGCTGTTGCACAAATTTTTTTTCCGGGGGGGGGGGGGTGATGACATGGAATCCGTGTACTTTCCAGTACACGTAATTCAAAAATTCTCATTTTGCGCTCTGCGTGCAATATATTTATATGTATATTTAATTTTTACCTGCTTTATTACTTTTCACTTCACGTTTATGCATTTGTCAAAACAGTTGCTCCACCATATCTTTTGAACACTGGAGAAAATGATTTATATGTCAAATGAAAGCTAATGTGAGGAGTATAGGCTATAAAAAAAATTAACCTCCATCCTTTTCCCTTGAAAAGGTCAAACCATAAAAAAAATGACCTCCCATGCAAAGGCTTACAGTCATGTGTCAAATGAAAGCTCATATAATTTCCGTTATAAACTATTCTGGAGTCTGCGAGGCAAAGAAGTGGCAACAGTTTGTGTGACACTGTTTCATAGTCTCTCCTGATGATAGAAAAGAATGACGGATTACGCGGGCAGCAGACCACCATACAAGAACCAGCACTTTCCGTAGGTGTGCAGAGGTGTTTTGGTGGCTCCATGGTATCCAACTACTGTGCTGATCGATGACAATTGTAGAGGACCCACTTTTCATTTCAGGATTCTGTCCTGTTGGCTGCTGTTAATTTGTGGCTCAGTTGGTAGCGTGCCAGGCTCGTAATCTGTAGTTCCCAGGTTCGAGTCCCAGCTGGGTCAGCGTTGAGATTTATCTCCGCAAAATTCCCCGCCCTGCCCACGGTCAGTAGGGGACACCGATGGGCTTGAAAATACCACCGTCTGTCGGATGGGACGTTAAGCCCTGGCCCTGTGTGTGGGAGAGCCATACCCTGTGCACGTTAAAGAACACGCTGGATGGTCTCGACGGGAGGCTACCATCTGTCTCCCAACAGCTGTTCCAGTGGGTCCCCTCCCCCAACCTTCTCTGAGCCTTCGGGGTCCATGTGACCTGGCCATTTAGCCCATGGTGTGCAAAAAAAGTGCCGCTCAGAGGTAAAACAACTCGGGCACCAGCCAGGGGTTTTGACCAGCCTGTGCATTCGTGATTGCACCTCGTAACGAAATGAGGCACATATACCAGATATATACCGAACTTGTGATATTGCTGGACACCAATCCGCTGGAGCGGTCGAACATGCCCACCTGCTGAAAGCGGATATTTAATCACCAACCTAATAATTTTTTTTCATAACTTCTAAATAAGTAGCTATATAATGATATATCTTGAGCTAGATTTTCTAAAGAAGATAGTTGAGGGGTAAAATAAGGTTATATGAGAGAGCCTGTATATTATATTTTGTCATTTCCGAAAATCCCTTGTTTCATTCTAAAAGGAAACCTTTATATGTTTATACCTGATTTAATTTCTAACCCTTTATCCGATGAAAAAGAGGTCCCGCGACAGCAAATTACACCAGGTCCCGCAAAAGTACGAGCCAGCTCTGGTTGACAGACTCCCCAACTCAAACAGGGAGATTCCAGAAGTCATGAACTGGGGAAGAACAGAGTGGATGGTTTGGGGTTTTATAGCACTAGGGCAATTAAGGCCATGATGCATCAAACAAGGTGTAAAAGTGAGAGAAATCTAAAAGTCGTGCAAACCCACAACCAAAGTTAACATTGAAACAACAAAAGATCCAGATAAAACAAAATCCAACAAGTAAAAAATATTAAAATTAAGAATCTTGTACTAAATATCAAACTTGTCTACCTGCTTTTGAAATCCGAAACAGTTGCCTTTGTATAATTTTATGTCTGACACTAGAAATAGATTTAAAACAACAAAACTATAAAATCTCATTCCAATATAGAATATAATTTTAATCTTGTGGGATATTTTAGCAATTGGGAACCCTACTCAAACCTTATTCTCACACAGGAAACCCCCAATAAAAAACCTGAACTCTCCCGAACTAAATCCTGAGTACATGCCCATTGGATTCAGCTGTGTGCCACTCGGATGTCAAACAATCTAGCCAGTGAATTACCAGATCGCTTGAATCCTGATGCATGCAAATAAAAAGTTTTATTATTTCAGTGTCTGCTTGCTGATGTAGATAAGAGCTACCTCATGAACTTACACCGAAGAGCCAAAATATGACTAGCGTGCCTTTATGCAAATCGAAGAAATTGCAGGTAAACGACGGCGCGTATGATCTTGAAACGGTATACACCTGACCAGTCTGTAAATGGTAGCTAGGTAGTCACTTGGAGGAGAGCTGTGCACCAGTCCGTTGTGGTGATGCATAGAACCCATCATGTGCAGCATTCTAATGTCTGACCCTACCTTCTCATGGTGCAGGCCTTACCTTTCAAAAGAGATACTCTCTTGTAACGCACAGTTTCCAGACCTTTTAACCGTCCACCACTGGCTTGTGAAATTCTTCGAGAGTTTCCTTAACTCGTTCCTCTCCCAAAATAGTGTCTTCGATTTCGTAGTAGCTCGCGATTTCAAAATTTCATCTATAATACTGTGTAATTGCTTAAGATCCTTCATCTTTATTCATATGCGATAAAGACATACCTAGTGATGAAAGTCTGAAACAAGACCTCCAGGTACTTTTCTTTTGGATCTAGGAAGTGTCTAGCAAGTGAAACATTAATCTTGCTGTTCCTGTCAAATATCTTGTTTACTGGAATAACAGAAAAAAACTGCTGAAGTTGTGGTCTTACTACTTCAATGAATATTTGATTGTCCAAGTTGATACTATAATTTATACTAAAAGACTTTTTTATCACCATAGGTAAGGCAAATTACAGTATTTTTTATCAACGTATAGTTTCGTAACAGCATCATTGTTTAGAATTGGGGTGCCAACATTCGTAATTCGTTTTCCCTTTGCATCGCCGTTAAAACTGCTCCCACTTGATGCAAAAAGTCCATTTCCATTTCTCAATAGAGCATTGGATGGGTTAGGATCTAACTTTGTCAAGCCATCAACGTAACTTTTTGTTGTCGCATTTCTGTTGTGCCTCGGTTCCCCGAGATTTCCTATTCTCTTATTGTTCGCATTAAAGACATCCTCGCCAGTTAATGCGACTTTTTCCAAATATCCCTTAGTTACAGCAGCAGAATCCGACTCGGGATCTGCAATATCAAGGATTTGTTTTTTTTTTTTCTGCATTGAAACTATGCCCGTCGAATGCAATGCTTCTGGAAACGTAAAGCCCATCTTTATTTCTCACCATTGTATCCACGGAACTGTTTCGAACAGTGGTCAAGTTATCGACGTAGTGGCATTGGATGAATCGGTCGGTTCTGCAAGATTTTTAATGCGTTTATTGCTTGCATCGTAATTATCATCGTCATTGCAAAGTGCTCTTTTTTCCAAATATCGTTTTGTAACTACTCCAGAATCTGCATCCGGTTCAGTAGCATTGGTTATTTGTTTGTTTCGCGCATCGTAGCGATTGTTCCGAAAAATTCACGAAGTATTATTAACGTATTGAATGGTAGCGGCATCTCCATTTTCTATAGGTCTGCCTACGTTCGATATTCTTTTAATATTTGCGTCATAATTTCCATAATTTCCTGTGTGATTCAGTGTTATAGACTCTTGTTGCAGATATTGTTTTGTCACAGAGTCCGAACCCTCTTCGGGATTGGCTACATTTCTCAATTTTTTATTACTCATGTCGTAGACCCCATCGTGTGTCAATTTAAAACCGACACCTGGAATTCCTGCTGGTCCTCTTTCGGAACCGGTCTCAGAGCTGATGACGCCAAACTTTGTCAAGTGATTCATCTTTATTTACCAAAGTTTTTTCTGTACTTGAGAGGCGTGTGCTTGGTTTTTTTTTATCGATTAATAAGAAATCGTGTGGTTTTGAAACTGCATAAAAATATCTTTCCTGATTTCTGTTGCATGATCCATTTGTGTCTGCAACATTTCTCTCTTGTTCTACATATTAAAGAATATAAAATAATTACACTGGAGTCGAAAAATAACTCTGTGTGAGGTAAATCAATGATATGTTCTTTTTCCTTTCTCTGACGAATAATTCTTCGATGAGTTTTTGATCTTTTTCCGTTACGGAATCGTCGAAAACAATCAAATTTTGCATGTCGGAATCCAGTTCGTTGACCTTAACGATGTCTTCTTTACTGGCAGAGAAAGTTGCAATTGAGATTTTTTCGCCAAATGTTTTCTTCAAAATTTCGTGCAAATCGTCGAATATTTCTTGCATAAACTGATATTTCGGCTCGGTTAAATCTTTCGCATATAAAAAGATTTTATTAGAGATGTTTAAATATTAAGTTCAACAAAAGGTTCGTCTTCCCTGAGCCCGATGGACCACAGATTAAAAGTCTAAAAGGCCAGAGAGGTGCTAATACGTTACTATTCAAGAATTTCTCATCTTCTTCAAAGTCAAAATTATGAATCTCCATTTGCTTTATTTAAAAAGATCATCTTCTTTGACCCAGGAATTAAATATATTATCATAACTAAACCATTTAACATAATACTCTTTTTTATTATTCTTCACTCTAGTTTTCAGAATGGTTTCAACTTTAAAAATGTAATCTTGCTTTTCGTATTTCACCATTTCTTGGGTGGGTTGGGTTGTTTTACCTCTGAGCGGCACTGTTTTGCACACCATGGGCTAAATGGCCAGGTCACATGGACCCCGAAGGTTGGAGGAGGGGACCCACTGGAATAGCTGTTGGGAGACAGATGGTAGCCTCCCGTCAAGGCCATCCAGCGTGTTCTTTAACGTGCACAGGGTATGGCTCTCCCGCACACGGGACCACGGCTTAACGTCCCATCCGACGGACGGCGGCCTTTCCAAGCCCATCGGTGTCCCCTACTGACCGTGGGCAGGGCGGAGAATTTTGCGGAGATAAATCTCAACGCTGACCCAGCTGGGACTTGAACCTGGGAACTACAGATTACGAGCCTGGCGCGCTACCGACTGAGCCACCCCGCCCCTGTCTTGGGTGTAAAAACTACCAATCATTGGTTCTCCTTTCAGATCCTTGATCTTATAGGTTATGGGATCTGTATTCAGAACTTGAGCAATTTCAAAAATCTCTTCTGCAAAATTCGGCAGATAACCTTTTCTAAACGGTGTCTTGTACTTGGCGATTCTCTCTGTCGCCAATTTTAAATTTTGGTTCTGCAATAGTTTTAATTCTTTTACCAAACAGATTAAATACACAATATCTTTGTTTTTCTGCAAGCTTGCCTCTTTTGGGGTCATTCTTATTGATCTGTGATAAGAAGTATTATAATTCTTAACGAGTTTTGGTAGAACAACGATCCATTTTCTAGTAAAAGCAGTGAAATATTTCCACATTTTTATCTTTAGAGTCCTATTAAATCGTTCCACAATTTGAGCTTTAGTCTCATTTTCAGTGGCAAACCAATGGACACCTCGTTGATTAAACAATGCTTGAGTTTCTTTATCCGTTTGTAACTTGGATGGCCTACGTTGTTTAAAAATTTCGACAAATGCTTTGGTAATCTCATACCCGTTTTCTTTTTAATAGGTATTGTCCAGGCGAATTTGCAGAAAATGTCAATATCGATTAAATCACTCTGCCACTGGTCGTCTACATTCGAGATATAAACCCGTCTGGTTTGGAATTTTTTATAAATGGGTTTGTGTAACGTGTACACATGTTGTTGGAGAAATCTTTTTACTTATTTTTCCGTCAATCCAGTTTTGCGCATTAGATTTTTTATACCGGAAAATTCCTTTAATGGATCATAGTAAACGGAAGAGAGCATCTTATTTCTTGTTTCCTAAACCGAACCGTTTCTTTGTTTTAATGATAGGTTTGATTATCGTTCTTGAAATTCTTTCTCCTAAAGTTGGGTTCTGAATTTCATCCAAATCATTTAATAATTCTTGGTCGGCTTCGTGTCTCTTTTTAGTTTCTGTAGATTTGCTGTAAGAAATGTCGTGCTTTTTGCAGGCTTTGTCCACACTGTTAATACCAGGATCTTCTCGCATTAACCTTTTCTCCAGTTTCGTAAAAGAACCACAATACTGGTAACCTGGAATGTGCATTTCGGGTGGATTAAACTTCTCTTGAATCCAGCTTACTATATCCACAATTTTACAAATTTTCCTTTCTGTTTCACAAATTTATACTTCAATTTTCATACGTTCGATATCTGCCTCTCATCATTACTCTTTTATTCTTTGAAGTGATATATTCGACGTTATCCGTTAAAGTTTTCGTTTTACAATTTACACAATATATACTTAATTTTTATATATAAAATATAAGTACGTGACACTTATAAAATATAGTATAATGTATCACTAGTTTAACGCCTGGACAAAAGCAGAAATTGAAGGGTACATTTGTAAATAAAAATCCTATAACTTTAAGTATTGATCCACAGAAGAAAAGTAACGATACTTTGAAACTGACAAAGAGACAAATCATTAAACTGAAAAAATCTAAAACGCCAGTTCGACTTCGTTTCAGTAAAACACAGTTAGGTGGATTTCTACCGTTCTTAATACCTGCGGATATCCTGGTACTAAGCTTGCACAAAAAGTTTTAGTAAAAGGAATACATTCCTGGAAAGCAAAGAGCAACTGGCTTATCTAAAAATAAAAGAAAGGGAAAATGTTTGTACATTCCAGGAAAACAAATAGCTGGGGGATTTAAAAAAAAAAGAGCCATTAAGTAACTTAGATATCGAAAATATAATGAAAAACGAAAAAGAATTCCGTGGTGTATACTCTATCGATTCTTTGCCAACAAAAGTATTCAAGAACGAAAATGGTATAGTGAACTTTGACGTTTCCCATGGTTCAGGAACTAATTGGGTAGTTTATTTCAATGATGCAAAGTTACCTTACGTTGAGTACTTTGATCCATTCGGTTTTTTGCCACCAGAAGAAATAAAACACTATTTACTTTCATCTTCAAAGCCGATCGTGTATAACTCTTCGCAAATTCAAACAAATTACTCTGTAAAATGCAGTTACTATTGCACCTATTACATTAAAGGAAGGAATAATAACATAAGCCCATATGATTTATTGTATCAGTTGGAACAAACTCCTAACGATAGGAATGAATTATTGGTAACAACCAGCATATAAGTACTACACAGTACTACACTATATTAATAAAGATGGTACTCATAACTATCAGTTCCTCTATTATTACGGCATACAACCCCGAAGATTTGGAAATTAATTAAAGAAGATTTGGAAATACTTATACTACTATAATTATTACATAATATATATCTATAATACTACTATAATTAATTACAGAAGATTTGGAAATTAATATAATTATTACATAATATATATCTATAATATATTCGCCGAATGGAATGTACGATATAGACGAATTTAATGATGTTTCGAAAAATGTTTTTGGGGATCCTAGCCCTATAATACTAGAAAGCAACCTCCCCACACTAAGATTTGTTTTTCGTTTGGCAAGATCTACGGGACCTGGGTTCGAGCCCCGGGTAAGGCATGGATGTAGGTGTCGTTTTTCTGCTGAGGTCCTGCCATCCTCTCAGACCTACTCTGGCATATAAACTGACAGGCTCCTGTCAGACCTCTGTGGCAAGCAACTGCTTGAGGGGGTATTTATTTTTTTAAGAGGATATAAAATAGTTTTTTCTGAAGGAAAGTTGCGAGAAATACTAGGGTTCGAATCGAAAATTATCGATGCAGGAAAAAACGATGGAAAGTTCCCACACAACATAACGAGAGGGGTCGATCGCATTCTAATTCACTGTTCTATTGTCGAATCTTCCTATCTGAATAACCAAAAGAGCGACGTGTTGTACAGTTTCGTGGCTCAAACACCGCCTGGCAGTTTAATCGACACATTCATCCTTCCCCATATATTTACCACTGAATAAAACTGATTACATTTACAATGTTAGAATGAAAGTAACCGATCAGAACAATAAAGTAATTGACTTGAACAAGGAAAACGTGACTTATATGTTACACATCAGACCCAAATAAAGGTGAAGATACTGAGAAAGCGAATTAAAATATTTTAAACAAATCCGTCGCGTATCGTTCGAAAAAACGAGAAAATATTCCCTAAGAGCAGAAATATTCTTAATCAGTTAATATACGGAAATGGCCTAAAAATCATAAAGTAAGTATAGGATGAACGTTGAAGCTACTTACTGGAATTTGTTCAAAGACTCAATAGACGATAATTCCACGACAAAATACGAGTACTTGGAATATCGAGAAACCAATGTTAATGTTAAAAATCTCGAAAATACGAAATATTTACCAAAGATATGGACGGTTTCGGCAATGATGTAGTTACGATGGTCAATAACGGGTACAACATTTTAAGAGCTCAATATTATATAGAAAACAGAGAATTGGAAGATATTGAATTGCCAGGAGTGACGACCACAATTCACAATTTAATTGATTTTACCGAAGACTTTTCACATAGTGCTGCCAGGAGTATGATGTGATTCAAAGATACCGCAGACAGTTCGAAAATGAATAAGTATTTGTATGACGGAGGCGAAGACAAACTGGACACGAATAATAAGATAAAGGATTTTGCACAAGCGTTGAAGAAAAATCCTGAATTCAATCAAGGATTCTCGGACAGATATGAAATTACAAAAAATAGTCAAAATGCAAGTTCAAAAAATAGTCAAAATGTAATTCAGATTCAGTGGTAAGAACCATTGAATCGGCTGTTTGGATTCTGCCGAGACGTGGATAAAGTGTTTCGTGGTGTAAAACGTACCATAAAACTAGAAAAAAAGTGACGACAAAGACCTTATTCAGAGAGTTGGGGCTACGTTGAATAAATTTGAAATATCTCACGTATCTTGGTTTATTCCAAAAATGGAACCATCACTACAAGTACTTGCAAAACTAGAATCTCAGTTAACAAGCGGCAATCCACATGAAATCTTTTGGGAATCGTACAAACTGTACAAATCTGATACTCGAATTGACTCTCATGTCAGTTGGCGGGTTACTACAACTCAAAATAAACCCGTCCATCTTTATGTCGTCTTACAAAAGTCTAACCGATTAAATAATCAAACCAGAAACAATATGGTATTTGATCACGTTACTAGAACGGATTCAAATCAGAGTGAATAGCAAACAGTTTCCCGAACAAGAATTCGAGTGCAACTTTGAACCCAACAGTTTAGATAATGTGCGAGTTTACAACTTTTTAACTGCAAAAAAATATGGATATCGATTTGGGTACACAAGTCAGTTACCAAGATTTTATGAAACTGCATCCGATATTCCACTTCGATGTCAGCAAATACAAATCATGTCTCTATGAATTATCAGCAACTGCTGACATCGAAATACGATTTAAATTAAATAGACCGTCAAATGAATTATACCACGTATATTGCGTAATTGTCTCAGAACGAAAAGCAACTTTACAACCACTAGAGGGAAAACTTTTAGTTGTTGGATAAAAAAAACTATTTTAAATACCATCATTACGAAATCTACATCTATTTGCAGATTTAAAAAAAATATGTATGTTCCCTAACCACTATTTTTTCAGCTTCACTTTAATTCTGAGGTTCAGTGAATAAGAGATTTAGTTCAATGAAATTAAATCTCAAGCCCGTTGTTCTTTTGAGGACACTGATTTCCATTTAGCACGATAACATAAAACTCTTCTCTCTTTACAAACTTCACACATTCTCAAAATTATTCTAACCTCTTTTCACTTCAAATTCTTTCTAATTGTTTAAAAAATTAACCTAAATCACATTTTACTTCCGAAAAGTTTTTTTTCATCTAATACCCTCTCTTCATACATTCACAGATATTCAAAGTCTATCTTTTCTTCAGAACCCACAAAAAAGTTATTTTACCTGTTAATTTTGTCATATGTTTCAAACAAATTTCTCAAAAGTGTCTGACTTTGTCAAATTCTACGATTTACCTGGCTTTTTACAACCGAATAATCCAGTGAAGTGTATATGAACTCAACAAACCACATCAATTTTATCTCTTTCACACACAGCTCATTTTTTCTGAAAATTAGTTAAACACATTAGTTTAAATCTCGTCTGCCCCAAAAACTTAAATTACTTTTTTTACATGAAACACCTGGTTTTTTTCTGATTTTCACACACATTTCCAGAAAGAAAAACACAAGAAACACCGATTTACATGACTTTTACAAAGGAATAATCCAGTAAGTGTACGATAACTCAACAAACCACATCATTTTTTATCTCATACACACACACACCTCATTTCAAACTAATCCATTTAAACTAATTCACAAATTAGTTTAAACCTAATCTTTAAAAAAAACTTAAATTAGTTTTTGACATGCTAAAAAGCACCCCCGTTTTTTCTAATTTTCACATATTTTCACAAAAACCCACAAGTAACATACTTCTTACCACATCCCCCATAACTTTTCCCATGGATTTTCACAGAATTATTTGGACCCATAACTCTCATTTATACTACTGGACCAGATGGACAGAAAAAGGTCAGATTCTTAAAAATAATCTGAAATTTCTCTTTTTATGGAGGGAAGATAAGAAGCATTTCCAAGAAGACGTAGGTCTGCTTTGCAGCAGATACGCTAGTGATGCTCTTCTAGGATAAAAAAAATAAATAAATACCCCCTCAAGCAGCTGCTTGCCACAGAGGTCTGACAGGAGCCTGTCAGTTTATATGCCAGAGTAGGTCTGAGAGGATGGCAGGACCTAAGTAGAAAAACAACACGAACATCCATGCCTTACCCGGGGCTCGAACCCAGGTGCCGTAGATCAGTAGCCAAGCGCGCTAACCACTCGGCCATGGGACGGCTATATGAGTGCATTAATGAAAGGTTTCTTACAGCAAAATTTCAGACAAGCATTAAAGACTTGAATGTTATCTGCTGTTATGCCCCCACTGAGTTGCCGATGAGGATGAGGATAGGTTTTACGGACAACTTCAGGATATTTTGAATTCTGTCAAGGAGATATTACCCTTGTTCTAGGTGACTTCAATATCAAAGTTGGTACTGACTCTGACATTCAGGGAGGGGTGATAAACCCTTTTGGTATTGGTAGCTCCAATGGGAATGAGCAACGTCTCCTACTTATTATATTAAGTAAACTTAATGGTTTGAGAATAACTTAACACTTATTACAAACACTGTGACATACATAACTACACATGGGTTTCCCCTGATGGGCTGCATAAGAATATGAGATTAACAGACGAATAGAGATTGTAGCCGGGACTTTTAAGAATCTATGGAGAGAGCGGAGAAATAGGCATCTACACCTTATGCAGTATCTTGGGTATTACGAGGTTCAAATTTGTAAATAATGAAGAGGTTAGGCAAAGGAGTCGGCAACTTCCTCTGAACAGTATATTGTGCAGAGAGAGACTCCACTGGTTTGGCCATGTTGCTTGTATGGATAATTATAGATTAGTGAATAGGGTTATGAACAATGTACCTAAAGGCCTCAGAAAGAGGGGGGAGACCTAGGATGTGCTGGGCAGACAATGTCAAATAGAACCTTGTTAGAATTGGTATCCAGTGACCAGATGCAGCAGAGGACAGATATGCTTGGAGAACTAAATTGTATGGTCTGGTTGAACCTTCGTAGCCCATGGCTGCTTGAGGATGATGATACATGAGCTCCATTAATCAATGTTATTTTTGTTCTTCCGATGGGGAATGGAGCGGATGCGAGTATAACAAAGGCTAAATTTTAATGGCCAGATGACTGGATCAGGCATTTCCGAAATGACAAGGCTTGGGGGTGCTCACAGTCAGCCATGGTTAGGTTGTTTTACCTCTGAGCGCCACTTTTTTGCACACCATGGGCTAAATGGCCAGGTCACATGGACCCCGAAGGCTCAGAGAAGGTTGGGGGAGGGGACCCACTGGAACAGCTGTTGGGAGACAGATGGTAGCCTCCCGTCAAGGCCATCCAGCGTGTTCTTTGTGCACAGGGTATGGCTCTCCCGCACACGGGGCCACTGCTTAACGTCCCATTCGACGGACGGCGGCCTTTCCAAACCCATCGGTGTCCCCTACTGACCGTGGGCAGGGCGGTGGAATTTTACGGATAAATCTCAACGCTGACCCAGCTGGGACTCGAACCTGGGAGCTACAGATTACGAGCCTGGCGCGCTACCGACTGAGGCACCACGGCCGCCTCTCGTTTACCTGGGAAAGTGTTGGCACCAGGATGTACGATGGAACGAAAACAAGCCGATTAAAGAAGTATAATGCTTTGGGCAATGTTCTGCTGGGAAACCCTGGGTCTAGTCATTCATATGCAGGGAACTATGACAGCTACTTAAACATTGCGGATCAGGTACATCCTTTCATGGCAACAGTATTCTCCTCTAGTAGTGCCTTCTTTCATCAGGATAATGCACCATGCCACACTGCCTAAATTGTTTGAGAATGGTTCACAGAACATGAGGAAGACTTCCAGATATTGCCATGGTCTCCAAATTCCCCAGACATCAATTAAATACAGCATCTGTGGTTTGTATTAGAACGGCATATCCGATCTGCGGTGGCTCAACCACGAACTTACGAGTTAAAGGACCTGCTAGTAACGTGTTGGTACCAGATACCACACCTTTATAAATCTTGTAGCATCCATGCCTCGCCGGGTCAGAGCTATTTTGGCGGCATGTGGAGGACCATAATAATGCTTTGGGTTGTTTTACCTCTGAGCGGCACTTTTTTGCACACCATGGGCTAAATGGCCAGGTCACATGGACCCCGAAGGCACAGAGAAGGTTGGGGAGGGGACCCACTGGAACTGCTGTTGGGAGACAGATGGTAGCCTCCCGTCAAGGCCATTCAGTGTGTTCTTTAACGTGCACAGGGTATGGCTCTCCCACACACGGAGCCACGGCTTAACGTCCCATCCGACGGACGGCGGCCTTTCCAAGCCCATCGGTGTCCCCTACTGACCGTGGGCAGGGCGGGGAATTTTGCGGAGATAAATCTCAACGCTGACCCAGCTGGGACTCGAACCTGGGAACTACAGATTATGAGCCTGCCGCGCTACCGACTGAGCCACTCCCTCCCCCCAAAACAATGCTTTGACTCTTTGGTGTATTATGAAGATGAGGTAGTTTACTCTGGGTATCACTTTTTTTGCACAAACTGGCTTAAATGGACAAGTCACAAGAACCCAAGTGCTCAGATAACTGAAAAAGAGGACCCACTGAATAGCTGTTATGAGACAGATGGTATCCTCCTATAGGCCATCCAGCATGCTCTTTAATATGCACAGGGTATGGCTCTCCCAAAAAAGGATCTATGGCTTTACGTCCCATCCAAAAGACGAGTCTTTCCAAGCCCAATGGTGTCCCCTACTGAGAGCAGGGTGGGAGTTTAGAAGAAATAAATCTCACTGCTGGACCAGGTGGAACTTGAACCTGGGAACCATATATTATTAGCCTGGCATGCTACTGCCTGAGCCAACCCCACCCCAAGCAGATAACTCACAGAGTCAATATAGTTGGGTTGTTTTACCTCTGAGCGGCACTTTTTTGCACCCCATGGGCTAAATGGCCAGGTCACAAGGACCCCGAAGGCTCAGAGAAGGTTGGGGGAAGGGACCCACTAGAACAGCTGTTGGGAGACAGATGGTAGCCTCCCGTCAAGGCCATCCAGCGTGTTCTTTAACGTGCACAGGGTATGGCTCTCGCGCACACAGGGCCACGGCTTAACGTCCCATCCGACGGACGGCGGCCTTTTCAAGCCCATCGGTGTCCCCTACTGACCGTGGGCAAGGCGGCCAGAGTCAATATAGTTATTCTGTACATATTTGCATACCTAATATTTACAAGCCATAATCTTTATTTATCATGCTTGTCAGTGAGTCTTCAAATAAATGCTTTAATGATTGAATATTTTCAATCTCTCTGAAAACATTTTTGCTAATAATGTAGGCTTATCAATCAAAAACTACTTCATAATCAAAGTATGGAATCTTTTTATTTAAAAATTTGATCATTAACAATATATAAATGTCTCTTTCAGGTACATCAATAATAAACTTTGCAAGATGCAACAAGACTAGCTAGTTGATTAATTCCAATTTTAAAAAACAAATAACATTAAATAAAAACATAACAATTATACTACATTAAACATCTTGATTTCTCAGCGAAATTATAAAAGCGATATTGATTTTGTTCCAGATTATCCAATGCCAACACCATTAACAAATGCCAGATTTCAATATTTTTAAACACCAATCATGTTTTTAGAAACATTAGGAAAACTTAATTATATTCAATAGAAAAATATTTTGTACATTAGTATAAAAAATTTTTAGTCACGTTAAATGTTTAGAAATAAGCGACATAAAAATAAGCAACCATCTTCAATACTTACTTCCTATACCAAATTAACTTTACTGTAAAATGTACGATGTTTTACCTCTGAGCAGCACATTTTTGCACACAATGGCTAATTGCAGGTTACAAGGATCCAAAGGACTCAGAAGGTTTGAGGGAACCCGCTGGATAGCTGTTAAGAAACAGTTGGTAGCCCCCAATCAAGGCCATCCAGTGTGTTCTTTAATGTGCAACAGTTGTTGGGTTGTTTTACCTCTGAGCGGCACTTTTTTGCACACCATGAGCTAAATGGCCAGGTCACATGGACCCCGAAGGCTCAGAGAAGGTTGGGGGAGGGGACCCACTGGAACAGCTGTTGGGATACAGATGGTTGGCTCCCGTCAAGGCCATCCAGCGTGCTCTTTAACGTGCACAGGATATGTCTTTCCCGCACACGGCGCCACGGCTTAACGTCCCATCCGACGGACGGTGGCCTTTCTAAGCCCATCAGTGTCCCCTACTGACCGTGGGCAGGGTGGGGGAATTTTGCGGAGATAAATCTCAACGCTGACCCAGCTGGGACTCGAACCTGGGAACTACAGATTACGAGCCTGGCGCACTACCGACTGAGCCACCCCCGCCCCGATGTGCAACAGAGTACGACTCTCCCACACATGGGGCCATGGCTTAACGTCCCATCTGACAGAGGCAGCCTTTCCAAGCCCATCAGTGTTCCCTACTGACCAAGGGTAGCTCAGGGAGTTTTGTGGAGATAAATCTCAATGCTGGCCCAGGAGGGACTCGAACCTGGGAACTGTGGATTACAAGCCTGGCACACTACTGGCTGAGTCACTCACGCCTTAAATTATATGTAAAGCTAACGTACAATATCGCCAGAAGCTGTTGATCATTTTCAGCTTGCAAACTTTTAAATTTATTGCAAAGTAATTACTTATGGCAATATTTAAAGTCCAGTCATGTGGTCTTGTGTTGTTTTGGTTGTTTTACCTCTGAGCGGCACTTTTTTGCACACCATGGGCTAAATGGCCAAGTCACATGGACCCCGAAGGCTCAGAAAAGGTTGGGGGAGGGGACCCACTGGAATAGCTGTTGGGAGACAGATGGTAGCCTCCCGTCAAGGCCATCTAGCGTGTTCTTTAACGTGCACAGGGTATGGCTCTTCCGCAAACGGGGCCACGGCTTAACGTCACATCCGACGGACGGCAGTGTGGTCTTGCCCACCTGAAAGTCTCAATAATGCATATTACCTATGACAGTCTCCAGAAATTCTGGACATTTTACAAACCATAACTCTCATGATATCTTTATAGCCAATAACATTTCTGTTAATCCTGCAGTATTTCCAATTATCCTAAGAACAAAATTCTGCATCTGCAATTCGCTCACTTACATGCAATGGAAAGATAACCCTAAACAATTTCAAATAGTTTCCTATAGTAAAAATACTAAATTTATTAATTACTAGCAGAAATACAGGGCATTGTCTAGGTTCTTGGACAAAGAACTGATAATTTTTAATGTTAAAGTATTCATCCAATTCGTTTGTTAAAGCATGAGTTTAACACAAATCAGTTAAAAAAATAAGATTCAGTCTTCATAATCATAACATATGTGAGATATTCTGATCCCAAATTGACTCCAGCTACTTTAAAAGATTGACCCTTTAACAAGTTGGGTTGTTTTACCTCTGAGCGGCACTTTTTTGCACACCATGGGCTAAATGGCCAGGGCACATGGACCCCGAAGACTCAGAGAA
This sequence comes from Ryuthela nishihirai, assembly GCA_038380435.1. Taxonomy (NCBI): domain Eukaryota; kingdom Metazoa; phylum Arthropoda; class Arachnida; order Araneae; family Heptathelidae; genus Ryuthela; species Ryuthela nishihirai. The sequence continues at coordinate 80,139,870 of JAWZYU010000002.1, forward strand.
GGTTGGGTGAGGGGACCCACTGGAACAGCTGTTGGGAGACAGATAGTAGCCTCCCGTCAAGGCCATCCAGCGTGTTCTTTAACGTGCACAGGGTATGGCTCTCCCACACACAGGGCCATGGCTTAACGTCCCATCCGACGAACGGTGGTATTTCCAAGCCCATCGGTGTCTCCTACTGACCGTGGGCAGGGTGGGGAATTTTGCGGAGATAAATCTCAACGCTGACCCATCTGGGACTCGAACCTGGGAACTACAGATTACGAGCCTGGCGCGCTACCGACTGAGCCACCCCCGCCCCCTTTAACAAGTGAAAATACATTATTTACAATAACACATTCTGAAATATGACTAGTAAATCTTATTTTTCAATTACAAACAATTCCACATTTACTTGCTGAACGTATGTCATATGAACAAAAATATCTGGTATGGAAAGTGAAAAACATTGAGGATGGGCAACAGAAATTCAGAGTCAGCAATGCGGATTTGGGTTGTTTTCCCTCCAAGAGGCGCTTTTTTGCACACAATGGGCTAAATGGCCAGGTCACAAGGACTCCAAGGGCTCAGAGAAGGTTGGGGGAAGGGGATCCACTGGACAGCTATTAGGAGACAGATGGTAGCCTCCTGTCAAGGTCATCCATTGTGTTCTTCAATGTGCACCGGGTATGGCTCTCCAGCACATAGGGACATAGCTTAACGTCCCATCCGACAGATGGCAGCCTTTCCAAGCCCAATGGTGTTTCCTACTGTCAGCAACAGAGACTGTTTATTTTTGGAATGACTATATTAGTCAGGTGCTAAATTTAAGAGTGGCTAAAAAGGTTTTCTTCTTTTTTCATTCAATAGATTTTAAGCTCCTAATTTTTTTAGAGGTTTTCTTTTTCATATAATTGTATCGATTTCTCAGTATTTTAACTTCTTTACTAATATTGCGAAATTAAAGTTAAGCTTTAGCTAAATTTCTAAAATATACAGATAAACTTTCTTTAAGCCTTAGTGAAGTCTTTTCAGCAGTAAAAAGTAAAAGGGTCTTTTTTAACTTGCTAACCTTTTTGCAATATTCTCAGTTTCATGTTTTTACATTTATTACATATATTTGATATATGTAAATTGCCATTCTAGATTTTTTAAAATTTTCTTTGCCAATTCACCACTGATTTGCAACCAAAAATATTATATAATATACATGCAATAATAACTATTAGTGCTTTCAGTTTGACAAGTTATATTCAATAATCTTTTTTTCGTGTATGACAGTTAAATAGTGCCCTATACAATAAATACAAATAAGCTTTTTAACAAAAGCTAAAAACTGGCTGATATTTTTTGGTCACTTATTCTCTAAACATGCTAATATGCAAATATGTATATGATAATATACAATATTAAAATACTTCATTATGTACACTGAAAAATCATGCTAAGAAATATAAGTAAATAACAACTTTTGTTAAAGCAATGAATTGTATGTATTCTGCATAAATAATCTGTCATCCATGGCTTAAAAAGTCAATTTGTTTTCAATGTCATTTGAAAATGTTACTATAGGAATAAATTAACAGTTGATTTCTAACAAAATTCAGTAACAACAAAAATTAGACTTCATTATAATCACAGTGTACACACTTAGGAAGACTTTTTCTTAATCAGAGCTCTCTCCAAACCAACAAATGGTGATTCAAACAGCAAAGAAAGTATGAAAGCAAGCATATAGGTTGCAATGAGGTTTCCAAAGAAGAGATACAACTGTATAAAAAAAAAACTAAATTATTTTTAAACCTAAATTAATTATACTATTAAATCAGTGTCTCGCAAACTTTTTTACTCTGCGGCACACTCAATCTAATTTTTTTTCCGCGGCACACCTAAAACAGAATAAAAGCAAACTCTATATAATCGTCATTATATTTGTGCTTTGTTTGAAGTCATCAGCCTGGTTTTACTTGAAGATTTGCTCTCGTTCTTTTATTCATAACTCGGTGTTTGTTTTAAATATTTGTCCATTCTATGGCTTGAAATAATCAAAAATTAATACCAAAATTTGGGAAAAGCTTGATAAATACTTACAAGATCCCAGTTGATAAAATCTGAAAGATTTTTATTAAAGCACATCGATAACACAAGTCAAGTCAAAATGAAATCTTTGGAATATCTAGTGTCAATTTGAAAATCTCTCGCAGAACACTACTGCGTCGCGGCACACAGTTTGCGAGACACTGTATTAAATTGATACAAAATAGTAGGTTATAGGCATTTAAAAATCCATAACAGTTTCAGATGTTAAAAGTTATAGTAATAAAGGTTTTAATGCTAATTTACAGCAGTGATTCCCAAACAGGGTGTAATCAATAAATCTACTATCCATGATTTTAATTGTAAATATACAAATACTATAATTAGCTGGTTAATAATTAGCTGGCACAAAATTATTTCCATTTACAAGTAGTTTTCTGTAGATCAGTGATTTTTTAACTTTTTAAAGCCCAAAGACCCTTCCATCAGGCATTATTTTCTAATACGTGTGACAAAAACAAGCTGGTGAAGGAAGTGTACTGGGAAAATGCTTTGGGCAATGTTCTACTGGGAAATCTTTTTGAGAACTTTCATATAAATCAAAATAATTTTTCCTGTATAAAAAATAATTGGAAACTAGATGGCAGTAGGGGCCCTGTTATTGGTTTGACAAACCAAACATCCACACAAATGTCCAAAAGCCCGTGTTGAGAGCCAATACCTTAGATCAGGCCTGGGCAAACTCATGCAGCCATGGGCTATGGAGGTCCTAACAGACTATGCAATTTTGCTCTCCACAGCTGTCTGTCCTGAGCTACAGCTGCTGCATTTGGCCACTGTAGGCCAATTCTAGCAAGATCCTGTTTAACATTGTCTGCCCATCGCTTCCTACGTCTTCCCCTTTTCCTGAAGCTTTGCCATCATCTATTTGCCAATCTGCAGCATTGCAAAACCAACACAGTATCTCTCTGCACAAAATGCTGCTCAAAGAAGGTTGCTGACTCCTTCTTCTAAGCTCATAACTTAAAATACTACTGACTTTGTAAGAAGAAATTTACTTTCGGTTAATATATAATTTAACTGTTTTTATTCATCATGTTTTCCAAAATTAAACCTTAATTGCATAGTTCAATCTATTTTTTCACTATATCAATATGAAAAAGTCTGATTGAAAATTAATGATTGAATTTTTTTTATTAAATTTCTGATTTTCATAAAATTTGCAATTGAATTCTGTTTAATTTGGTATATAACATGTCCTATTTTGGTTGATTAGTTATTTTTTTAAAAAAAATTCCAAAATTAACTTGTTGAAATGACTTAGCACAATTGGCAAAAAACTGGACTTTTCTCAAGGTATGATACCAAGGAAAAAATTATGAAATGGAAGTAATTTTTTTTTGCTGTTCAGAAATAAACAGCCTTTCTATTCAAGTGCATTATTTCTATTAGTTTCCTATTAGTTTTTTTTAAATAATTTTTTATTTTCATTGTCAGATGCATTTCTTTTACTACATCTCTAAAAATGTCCTATTAAAATAAAACTAGGTGTCTTTTTAGTCAAATATTTTATTTCAGAAAATTAGGGTTGGGTTGTTGTGTTGTTTTACCTCTGAGCGGCACTTTTTTGCACACCATGGGCTAAATGGCCAGGTCACATGGACCCCGAAGGCTCAGAGAAGGTTGGGGGAGGGGACCCACTGGAACAGATGTTGGGAGACAGATGGTAGCCTCCCGTCAAGGCCATCCAGCGTGTTCTTTAACGTGCACAGGGTATGGCTCTCCCGCACACGGGGCCACGGCTTAACGTCCCATCCGATGGACGGCGGCCTTTCCAAGCCCGTCGGTGTCCCCTACTGACCGTGGGCAGGGCAGGGAATTTTGCGGAGATAAATCTCAACGCTGACCCAGCTGGGACTTGAACCTGGGAACTACAGATTACGAGCCTGGTGCGCTACCGACTGAGCCACCCCCGCCCCTTTCAGAAAATTAAGAATTAAATGCTGATTAATTTGCCATATAACATACGTAATTCCTTTTATTAGATATTTGGAAACAAAGTTGTAAAGTTATTTTCTTTTTTGGCTGAGCATACGAAGAAAACAGCTTGGCATCTGAAGCAAACAGTTCAAGGGTTAAAACTTCTAAAATGAGGTGCAATGTTATCAGGCTGCTTCACAAGGCCAGCATCTTCACTTTTTTCGAACTCCAACATAACATACTAATGCTGCTTTTTAAAAGCAATTGTTAATACAGGTGTCAGAAACTTTATTCCAGCCATTCATCTTCATGTGACATGTATCCAGAATAGATATGTTTTATGGTGTTGGATGAAGTCCAAGATCATCATCTAAAGATTGGATGATTTTCATAACTCACCATCCGCAAAACATCTAGATGTTATTTATGATGACAAATGGATATCCTGTGGTCATCCTAGATATCTTCTGGATGTTTGTAGATGAAGTGGTTGTGTGGATGAATGGTATCGAAAATTGTTTCATTTCTCAAACTTTGATGAAATGTATATAAAAGAATATTTTGCAAAATACCAATCTTTTTAAAAATGAGAATTGGTACAATATTGGTTTTAATAACCGAAATTGAAATTCCAATAAATAATAAAAGCATAGTGCATTTCAATTATTTGAATCTATTCTCCAAAATTTGATTCTATAAAGTGAATGATTCTAATAATCAGTGATCACACTAACTGGTGACTACTGTATTTATCAAAATTTACAGTAGAGGTTCACAGTGCAGTAATTAAAATTAAATTGAAGTCTTTAATTCTTTATGACACTGTTAAATGTTCTATGCTATTAAGTATCATAAGTTATTAAGGAGAGATTTACATACCATACCGCAGAGGATGGGTAGTAACATGAACTTCCGAGATGCTTTTGAGTGACAAGTTTAATAATCTTCAACATTCTTGCTGGCAAGCGACGCCTCAGTAGAGTTTGAGAAAATGATGAGGGATGCTGATGATTTATTTGCTTTGGTGAAGGAAATAACCAATTATACTTTTGGTCTACTGAGGCTTCACTTGCCGGCAAGAACGTCAAAGATTATTACACTTGTCACTCAAAAGCATCCCGGAAGTTCCTGTTACTACCCAGCTTCTGCAATACGATATGTAAATCTCTCCTTAATAACTTTTGATACTTGATAGCAACAGAACATGTGTTGAAGTGCTTAAAAACATTTATCAGTGTCATAGCGAATTAAAGACTTCAATTGAATTTTATTTTACCATATTTATTCTGAAAAGATCAACCAATTATGTGCACATTTCAGAGATGGGAAATGGAAGATGTTGAGCAAAATAATGCAGACCAAACTTCACAGCAATGCAATGCTTCAGAATCGTATCCAAACAGAGGAATTTCTTTGCATTTCTTCGCCAGCTCCTTAAAACAGTTACTGCTGTGCTCAAAATGTGAATTGGTTAACCACCTTGTTTTTTTTTTCTCCTTTTAGGCTTTTATGAATTGTTGGGGCAAAGTATTGGAATACTGCCATGCTATGTTAACTAGAACACTACATTCAGTACTCCCTCTGAAAAAAGATTTTTACACATAAATGTCGCCGAAGATAAGTTGAATGTCTTAATCAAATTTATTGAAATTTCGATTTTCAACAATATTCATTTAGTATGTAAAGAGTTGCGAAAACAGAAAAGTTTAACAGCAATGTCGCTAGCCAAAAGAATTTCTCAAAAGCTAATTAAAATACAAAATAACTCTTTCTTTATTGAAATAATGCAATTTAAGAAGTTTACAAAATGATTCTTTCAACTTCTACCTTTTGAAGAGGATGGCATAACAGTAAAAAAAAATAAAATAAAAAATAAATACTCCCTCAAGCAGCTGCTTGCCATAAAGGTCTGACAGGAGCCTGTCAGTTTATATGCCACAGTAGAAGATCTGAGAGGATGGCAGGACCTCAGCAAAAAAACATGAACGTCCATGCCTTAACCAGGACTCGAACCCAGGTCCCTTAGATCAGCAGCCAAGTGTGCTAACCACTCAGCCATGGGACGGCATTGACATAACAGTGGAGCTATCAAATATTTGATCTTCAATAATCATTTAAATATTAAATGGATATTGTTCAAACTTTTCAAGAGATCTGAGTGAAATCTTCACCACCAGTGATATTTTCCCATAAAAAGTTTATTTTCAAATTTAGGAGTTTTGAATATGGCTTCCCATTTGCTCTACCACTGAACTAACCCTTCCCTGTATAGGACTGGAAAAAGGTTTTGTGGTCAGATAAATCATGATATATAATTTTTTGTACAGATGACAGAGTTAGACTGGGTCCCCTCATATGTCACATCCACTGTAGAAACTGCTGGAGGGGAGTTATGATTTATGGAATGTTAAATTTTTTTAAAGGACTGAGATAATCAGTAAGCTTTTGGCTTCTGTTGGTTTCTCATTCACAATACAAACACTTACACATTAAACACAACATAGAAACACTTAAGGACATGCCCACTGAAATAGTAATCAGGTGTGCTAACCAATAGCCCAGGTAGGGCAAACATGGAATGGGTCCACCAGTATGTTTGAAGGATCAACAAAATCTCAGAAATTTCAATATATTCTATACCATACATCCTGCTATGCTTTATATCTTCCCTAATGGAGAAAGACATTTAATGATGCAGCAGTTTATTGTATGAAATACAAGAGTGGTTTGAGAAACACGACGGAAAATTCAATCATCTTCCCTGGCCACCCAAGTCACCTGATCTGAATGAAAATTTGTGGGATGTAGTGAAATTGTTATGCGGGTGTGCAGTACATTGTTTTTGAACTTGAAAGAACTATATGTTGTATTGCAAATCATATCATACCAGACACCTTCCAAACACTCATCAAATCTACACTATGTTGAATTCAAGCTATTCTCAAGGTAAACATGTCTTACATGACATTGAGGTAATGTTTCTAATTTTTTTGGCCACACAGTACATTTTATACATTTTACAAGTATAGCATAATAGTGCAACATATATTTAATAACCTATATATTCAACTAGAAAATATAAATTTTTTTCTTATTTCAAAAGATCTTACCATAAAATGATATGAAAAATCAACCAAAATTTCCGTTGTTCCATAATATATGTTCATAACTATTGGATGTATAAGATAGGCACAGTAGGTGAGTCGGCTAAATGGAATCAAAGGAGGCCACGATAGCAGGTTGTTGATGAAGCCTAAAAATAAAATATTAATTAATCTGGTTTTTATGCATAACTTGAAAGAAATAATTAATGGATACAAGACTTCTCAAGGATCATCCACAAAGAAAGTCAAGTTTTTGAACCTCTCTTAGTCATGTAAAAAATTCAAAATTGCTTGAACCACACTAGAAAAAAAATGTCACAACTTTTACAATTTCCTAACCTTACTTAAGGCATCTAAACCTGCATAGCAAAACTGTCAGATGAATATAAATATAATTTTGCTGCATGCTGATGTCCTCATATGCAATCATAAATCATTCTAATTGGGTTTATAAGTCTTCAGTGCACATACACATCTGCTGGTAAAACTGTTTATTAAATTATTTTTTGTGTGGGATCCAAAATTCCTAAGCTATATAGTTTTAGTTCTGGGGATACAAAGAAATCTTATATTGATTAGGTGCCTGTGAACTCTAAAGATTACCTATGAGAAACGATTTCTCCTGTAAGAGGTAAGATTCTTCCAGTAAGAGGCTTCGTTCACATATATTTTCCTATGAAAAATGCAATTCTTTGGATCATTCCATTGCAAGAAAAGAAGCTTATTTTGCCAATGTCAATATAATGCTCCTACTGTATAAGAAAATTTGTTTTGCATTTTGAATTATAGATTCAGTTTCAAGAATCTTGATAAGAGGCATTCATGATGCACAATAAAAGGAATCTAATAAGAAACATAGTAAAAAAGCCAATGAGAAAAATGTTATAGACAGGAAGAATGAGCATTCACATGTCTTTATTTATCTGTGTGAAGGAATACATCATTGGCCTTTGTCTCTATCAATGTTTTGTTTATCACTGGGTCAGATGATTGTGATTTCGTATGGCTTAAATATATCTTCTACATACATCATCATCATCCTCAAGCAGCTATGGAGGTCTAACCACATTTTCCAGTTTAGTTGTCCAAACATATCTGCCCTGAGCTACATCTGCTACATCTGACCACTTGCAGACCAATTCTAACAAGGTCCTATTTGACATCATCTGCCCATCATATCCTAGGTCTCTCCCTTTTTCTGAGGCCTTTAAGCACTGTTCATAACCCTATTTGCTAATCCATGATTATCCATATGGGCAACATGGCCAAACTAGTACATTATCCTTTACAATGAACAGAAAATGTGCAAAAAGTGATACCAGTGCTTCTACAAATAAAAGCCATAACTTTAAAAGAGAAACTTGAAGTAGAAAAGCAAACAGATTTTATTTACATATTATATATACTTTTAAGTTAGGTCATCTTTTACAAGCACAACTTAACTTTTCAAGGAAACTTGCCAATGTATACATGCATTATAAAGATATTCAAATACAAACATATAAACAAATATACATCTTCTAATATATAAAGAAGAAAGTTTGTGTGTGTGTGTTTGTGTCTGTCTGCTTATGCACTCAGTCCCCAGAACAGCTAGAGACTCCAAACTTTGCATGAACATTCCCATCACCCACGGGAAGAATATAAGCTATTTGTAAACTCACTGGGTCAACCAAAATTGGGATAGGTGGGTTTGAATGTCTCAAATCTCCATAGACTTAACAATAATGGTTGAAAGTTATTAAAAATAACTGTTGCAACCTATAAATTTGAAATAATAAATGCATCAAACAAATTTCTTTCTGATTTTGCATGATAAACTCTTGATCAGCTTGATGGGTCACGAGCGCGAGTGTCCATGTACACTAAAGTCATTCTAATTAAGCACGAGCAGAAAACGAGAATCTTGGTAAAAATGAGAGCTTCGAACACTAAATTCGCATCACAAGTTAAAATCATTAATTATGCAAAGGTTAATAAAAGAATATCTCATAAGATATGATAATTAATATATGTTTTAAATATTATGTTAAGTAATAAATAATTCTGTTTAATAATAATAATTTTTAGTGCCTTTACTTTTTTTATGCACTTCACACCATAGTTAATTTTCTTTTGTTGTATAGTTACATATGCCTGGCTAATTGTATCTGGGGAACTCTGGTTGGTACAAAGTGATTTGAAAAGTTCGATTATCTGAGTAAGGAAATTCTGCTTTTTGTTTAGAAACTTCTGATGTGGGGAGGATTATAGGTACCTCAAACTATGTTCATTTCTTTCCTCCCCTAAAAGAGAGGGAGGAAATCATTCTAACGATATTTATGCCAAATGGAAGCTTGCGACGTGAAGAGTGCCATCTACTCTATATTCTAAAGAGTTTCAACCCAAGCAATGCTGGATAAATCTGCTAATATGTAATATTTTTTAAAACGTTAGGAAATATCAAAGAATTTTAAAATTACTAAACCAATATTAATAAAACTGAATCCCTGAAGACAATGGAATCCAAGTTGCTAAATTTAAATAACATTTATTTCATGTTGCAGAGGGTCAAAAAGGTTAAAATTGGTGCAAATATTGAAAATAAAATATAGTTAAAATATTGATCAGAAATTTAGACAAATCAAGTGTTCAGTGAATCACTAAAATAGAAAATAGTTGCATATTTGGAGTTATCCTTTCAGAAGCCCAACAACCTTTTTGATTCTTCATAGTGTAAATCAGTTATCAGCAATTTATGAATTGGTGTTTTGCTGCAACAGTTTTGCTATTAATATTAAACGAAAAAAAAAACTTTCTACACCTTTTCTTTTCATAAAGTATTGGACTCCATATTATTATTATATAAATTTTTAAAACTTTAAGACTTAGTTGCTGAAATTGTTTGTTGGAGTAACGCAGAACCAAAAAAAAAAGTTGCTCAATGACATATAGAAAAACGAATCTAATCACTTTAGTATAACTTCTTCCTTTTTAAATATCACTACCACCAAAATGTATTATGAAAATAATATTTGCTCTTTCTCTTCTCTCTGAATGTGGCCGAGTGGTTAGCGTGCTTGGCTACTGATCTACAGGACCTGGGTTCGAGCCCCGGGTAAGGCATGGCTGTTTGTGTCGTTTTTCTGCTGAGGTCCTGCCATCCTCTCAGACCTTCTACTATGGCATATGAACTGACAGGCTCCTGTCAGACCTCTGTGGCAAGCAGCTGCTTGAGGGGGTATTTTTTTTTTATTTATTTGAATTCTCTTACCAAATGAACAAATTTAGGTAACATTAGTTTCTTTTAAATAAAAGTTTCCTTACAAGTTAGGAATTTTTTTAAAGAAAAGAAAAAACTTCTCTGTAAAAAAGAAGAGAACAAGCTCTCTTTTTTTTCTCCCTTCCCTATAATGGCCACTCCATTTCAGAATATACTTATCGACTTAACAACTTACCACGTTACTTTATTTTTAATGTTTGTCTTCTACTCTCTATTCATCCACTGCAAAAATGTTTAAAGAGTTGAAGAAACTAAAACAGTTTTGCAGTGACGCTGATGAAAGGGAAACCATTTAAAATGCCCTTTCGCCAAGAACACAAATGACCCCCAGTGGATGACTAAAAACATAAATTCAGGAATTAGCTTTCAGTTAGGGGTTGATTGTGGATGGATTCTAAAAACCTATATTTAGTAAGAACTTTCAGTGTGAAGAGCAAGGAGAATTGTCAATTCTTTGTGCTGGTGTTTTAGAGTGAATATTTGCCTGTTCAAAAGAAACAAGCTCTCTTTAAAGCTACACAAATCCTATAAGGCAATATCACCATTGTTTTATAATCATGTCAACTCAAAACAATAAAATAACCTCCATCGCCCCTCTTCCACTGAGATCCCCAATATGAAATGCCACAGTGTAAAGTGACAAGACATTGCCTTTTGTCCATGACAGGTCAGCTCGAACATTTAAGAAAATTCGTATATGATAGTGTACATATGCATATACACAATGACGGTAATATATGAAAATTTCACATGTCTCTCAAAATGGCATTTGGCATCTAACACAAGGCACCTATGGCCAATAGCCTAGATATGGCTCTGATAGTACATATACTCATTTCACACAAAAATACTTTTCTGAAACTTTTATACAGGTAACCCCCGTTCATCGCAACCCCGGCGAGTGCGGATTCGTTATATCGCGATCTTTTTTTATCTCGGCACTTGCGTGGCTTTGAAACATGCCATTAAAAGTCAAAACCAATGTTGCACGTGCGTGCTAACTTTCTTTCTCACTCAATCACATCATACACATGTACAGTCGCTCAAAAAAGTATCCGAACACTATGGTTGATTAAAAAAATTTAGAAAAAATATCTAGCAACGTTTTTTAGAAATTAGTGATCTGCCAACCTTCGTGTCACATGACACGAAGGTTGGCAGATCACTAATTTATAAAAAAATCGTTGCCAGATATTTTTTCTGAATTCTGTAATCAACCATAGTGTTCGGATATTTTTTAATAGAATTAATAATATTTATTTTTTTAACAAAGTGTTTTTTCAAATTTTAAATTTTTTTTTTAAAATCGCCCATTGATCACGAAATTTCGCTTATCGCGACCATGTCCAGAACGTATCCTTCGCGATGAACGGGGGTTACCTGTATACTAAAAAAAATAACAAGTGAAATCCTTATTAAACATAAAAGTAGTCAATAAAGATTTGACTTTTATTATTTTCCAACACAGAGCAGTTAAATATTTTAGCTTCACAAAAGGAATTTTAATATAGCTGTAACATCTAAAAATACTGCTGGGACACTTAAAGAGTAATATTATTACATCTAAACCTATTTATACATAATGCACAGACCAGAAATTTATTATCATGAAAATTATAGAGTATATTTTAAGTATTAGAGAAAAAACTATATCTGGGATAAAAAAGTACCTGAATAGCCATAAACACAGGCAATAACAAGCCAACCTAGTCCTACTGCCCATACAGAACGTGCTAATGCACTATAAGCAGCAGCTTCTGCATCTGACGGGAGGCGGCCTTGATTTGCTGGCCACATCAGGTATATGACTGTCAGACCTAATCCCACAGAACAGATCCAAATCACAGTCACAGTGAGCTAAAAGTAAACAAAATATAATTGTTTAGAAGTGGAATATAGTAAATACCTCGAAGCAGTGGTATTCCACTGTTGTAGTATGGCAAACTACTATTAAAAAAATATTAAAAAATTTATTAAACATTTAAAAAAATTATTACTATAATATCAAGATCAGCATTTTTTTTATCAATCATTGTATTTTTTTTATCACTCTTTGACAAAAGTGCAGTTGTGGTCAGGATACAACCATACAGGGTGTCCCTGAATTCATTGCCCAAACGTGAGGGAATGGTAGTACACACCGACCCACCAATATTCGTCATAGAATATGTGGCCGCAAACACAGTGAGGAGTCGGAAATGAAGAACAGACACAGAGTGACTTTGATTGGAGATGATTACAACAAATGCTCAAACGTCCTCCCACCAACGTTGATACAAGTGGCACAACAGCGGAGTAGTGATCGGCGTACCTGCTTGTAAACACTGGGCTTGTCGTGCACATCAGCGACTGCGACAGGCAGTCGGGCTACCAGATCCTCCGCAGACTGCAGGGGCGTCTCTCGTACATGACATTCTTCAAATGTCCCCACAGAAAGAAATCAATACAAGAAAAATCGGGTGATCTGGGAGGCCACGGGATGGGACCACCACGCCCAATCCATCAGTTCCCAAATGTGGTATGAAGATGCTGACGCACGTCCATGCTGAAATGGGTGGGTGCCCCCTACCGGCATCGGGCTGTGTTTGCGGCTGCATATTCTATGACGAATATTGGTGGGTTCGGTGTGTACTACCATCCCCTCACATTTGTGCCATAAATTCAGGGACACCCTGTATACAAGCCACAAAACAAAATGAATTAAAAGTTACAAAAAAAATTATTTAACAATTAAACTTTAAAACAAATAAAAACCTTCAATTACATGAAAAATGCAATTTGAAAAAATTCTGAATTAAAAGCATGATCAACCAAAAAATATTTTATGATCAACCCATAGCTGTTGATTAGTGGGTTGAACATTCCTGCCTTAAAAGCATTCAACTTAGTACAATGGTCTACTAAATTAAGTACCAAATTATCTTTCTTGTTAATCATTGTATTCATGTGTCTACCTATTTGGGTGGAAGCAGACCTACTCTTTTCAGAAACGAATCTGCCATCAGCTATTTACATTGAATGGAAAATGAAATGGAAAAGAATGAAGATGAGAATTTAAAATGATTAGTGAGATATTATTGTTTAAACCTTAAATTGTTGAAGCCATGAAAATGGTTCCCCAAGCCTGCATATTTGGCCAAAAATTTTATACTTTTTTAAATATAAAATTTCAAGCAGTTATTACTTATATATAGACATTTCAGAGCTCCTAAATAATGCTAATATTTTCAATTTATTCCTCAACTTGATGCATAAAAAAATGTTTGTGATCTTTCAAACTTCCTTAGCACAGTTCAAATAATGCTTTTGCCATGAACTATTTTTAACTAATGATTACAGCCACTTGCACTAGCTTGCAAAGTGCTAATAACCTGCTTACATTAGATTCATCTGTGAATGTTTTCAGTTAAATGATATTTACTAAGAGTAATATAAAAGTCACGCTATGAATATATAATTATTTATTAAAATACTACTTTTTTAACCATATGGTTTAGTCTATTTAGTAATGGGTAAATTGTCTGAGAATATTAGTACCTATTTTACAATAAAGAGTAATAATCATAAATTACAAATGCATTCTGTTGTAAAAATCATCAAAATTTTTTATAATGTTAATATTACTATATTTAGAGCAATACTTTCCAGATCTTGAATGCTTTATACTTTTTCTTTACCTTTGAAAGAACCAATTCTTTTTTCTTCAGAAGGAAGTAACCAAACACTATCCCAACTAGGTATGGGCCCATACGGCAATAAGGCTTGATATAGACTTCTGAATAATATGCATTTACCAATTCCAAGGGTCTGGGAATTAAATATACATGTATTTACAGAAACAGTTGTAAAGACATAAATACAGTAGAACACTAAGCTTACAGGAAAATATAAAAAATTATTGAAGCTGGTAGCTTTTAAAGAAAGAAACCATTAAAAAAAAATTATGTTCCATAGTTTTTTGTTATAAAGGTTTCACTGCACATACCTACCTTTTGTAATGCTATGACAACCAGAAGCATGGTCAAAACTCCTTAACTTTGAAAATAAGCTCTTTAAGGAAAAATAATATTGTAGATAAGTTAAAGCTATTAAACTCTTTCATTGCTGAGTAATTAGTGCCAGGTAAACCCTATGCTGAATAACTTTTACCCTTTTTCTTATATATGCAAAAAAAAAATAAAAATAAAGAAGAAATTGAATAAATACATACTAACTCATACCTCAATAAATATTTTTGTGGAAAAAAGTTTTGCTGATGCACAGGATTCAAACTCATGTTTCTCAAGAAACATGCATGAGTGTTCTAAGACCACTAAATTAGTGTTGGCTCTGTCTTTTCTCCATGCTGGCACTAGTTTAGTGGTATTAGAACACTCTGAATGTTTCTGGAAAGACATGGGTTCAAATTCCATGCATCAGCAAAACTTTTTTCCACAAAAACATTTATTGATTTATTAATGTCAAAATCGATAGGTAACTCTATGATATTATTTATTGATTAACTCATACCTTATGTGATAAAGGTTGATATACAAATATGGATCATGTGACAAGTACTACTGGATATTCCCTCTACTACATGCATCACCAGATATTTATCTAGGTTGTTGTTTGGGTTGTTTTACCTCTGAGCGGCACTTTTTTCACACCATGAGCTAAATGGCCAGGTCACATGGACCCCGAAGGCTCAGAGAAGGTTGGGGGAGGGGACCCACTGGAACAGCTGTTGGGAGACAGATAGTAGACTCCCGTCAAGGCCATCCAGCATGTTCTTTAACGTGCACAGGGTATGGCTCTCCCGCACACGGGGCCACGGCTTAACGTCCCATCCGACGGACGGCGGCCTTTCCAAGCCCATCGGTGTCCCCTACTGACCGTGGGCAGGGCGGGGAATTTTGCGGAGATAAATCTCAACACTGACCCAGCTGGGACTCGAACCTGGGAACTACAGATTATGAGCCTGGCGCGCTACCGACTGAGCCACCCCCGCCCCAGATATTTATCTATAGATAATATACAGAGACAACAGGGACATTGACTTGAAACCTTTTGCACTTTTGATAGATGACAACATGCATCAGTGAAGTTTGAATGCTTTCACAAATCTTTTTCATCCATAAAGATACAGACTCAGGCAAATGCCATGCTCTTTTTACCATATTCCTATCGCTTTTTGCTTGATTTGTTGGTTTGTCGATTTGTCAAAAGTTGTTTTACAATATCTTTTGAACACGATGGAGAAACTTAATGATTTATGTGTCAAATGAAAGCTTGTGATATGGGGAATGTCATAGGATATAAAAAATTTATCTCCCCATTCTTTCTTTCTCCCTAAAAAATGGGGAAATATGAAAAAAATGGAAAACCATTGTTCCGATATATTATCGTGAACACGAATGTGGAAAGTAACAAGCTATTCATCAAATTAAAGCTTGCAATGTGGGGAGTGTCATAAGCTATAAAAAATTGACACCCACCCTTTCTTCCCCCCTAAAAAAGGGGAAATATGAAAAATATTCTTCTGCTATATCTCCAGAACATGAATGCCAAAAGTAACTAGCTACACATCAAATGAAAGCTTGTGACGTGAGGAGTGTCAAAGACTATAAAAATTGCTCCCCCATGTTTTCTTCCCCCCTAAAAAAGGGGAAATATGAAAATGATTGTTCCCCTATATCTCCTAAATGAGAGTGTGGAAAGTAACAAGCTATGTATCAAATGAAAGCTTGTGAAGCAGTGAATGTCACAGACTACAAAAACTTGACCCCCCCATCTTTCTTCCCCCTAAAAGGGGAAAATATGAAAATGATTGTTCCACTATATCTGCAGAAGGCATGTGTGAAAGCAACAAGCTATTGCATTAAACGAAAGCTTTTGGACATGGGGAGTATGAAAATTGATCCCCCCCCCATGCTTTCTTCTCCCCTGAAAAACTGGAAATCTGAACGTCATTTTCCTATATCTTCCGAAGGTGTCACACTTTTGATTATTACCATCTTTCTATATGGGCACTAAAAAGTAGTAAAACTTTTGCCCGGATAAAAGAGGGGGTGGAGAAGACTTTCGAGGGTTTAGTCATATCTCAAATTAAAGCTTGTGACATCTCCATTGTCATGGGCTACTCAAACACAACTCCAAAAGGGAGGTTGGGTTGTTTGGGTTGTTTTACCTCTGAGCGGCACTTTTTTGCACACCATGGGCTAAATGGCCAGGTCACATGGACCCCGAAGGCTCAGAGAAGATTTTGAACTGGAACAGCTGTGGGAGACAGATAGTAGCCTCCCGTCAAGGCCATCCAGCGTGTTCTTTAACGTGCACAGGGTATGGCTCTCCCGCACATGGGGCCACGGCTTAACGTCCCATCTGACGGACAGTGGCCTTTCCAAGCCCATCGGTGTCCCCTACTGACTGTGGGCAGGGCGGGGAATTTTGCGGAGATAAATCTCAACGCTGACCCAGCTGGGACTCGAACCCGGCAACTACAGATTACGAGCCTGGCGAGCTACCGACTGAGCCACCCCCGCCCCCCAAAAGGGAGGAAAACTGGAGGTGTTTTTAGTAACAAAGAAAATAAACAGAAATAATTTTTTTTTTTAAATACCTATCTTTCTATATGGGCCCTAAAAATTAGAAAATAAACCTAAAGCATATCGATGGTGCAATCAGTTACTGAGTTCGTATTCATTTCAAAGACAGATAGGGCACCAGCAATTTTGTTGAGTAGGTAAATCAGTGCCCTATCTATCTCTAGGTTTATTTTCTATCTATCTCTAGGTATATATCTCTAGGTTTATTTTCTACTTTTTAGTGTCCATATAGAAAGATGGTAATTTTTAAATTTATATATATATATTGCTCCTATAATATTACAGCATCAGTAGTGAAAACGTTAATCAAATCTCTCAAAATCTTGATTTTTTAACAATATTTATTAATTCAAAAGTTATGGAAACTGGAACATTAACAAATAGTATTGTCAGTCAAGAATTCACCTCAAAGGTAATTAATTACACATAAATATAAAGGTTATATATCCAAGCTGTTTATAAATTAAGTGTATTTTTTAAGTTTACATAATGATTCTGCAGTTTTTGCTAATTTTGCTTTTTTAATTGCTAATCTGAAAAATTCTTTCAGAGTGCAATAGGCTGATAATAATTTCAGAGTACTAATAAGTTCCACTTTCAAAACTCTTTAAACTGAGGAACTTAAGTCTTTATTGCTTGCCTAATTTTGTTATCATTAATTATTTTTCTCAGTTTATCCCTACTAAATCTTGAAAAAAAAAATCAATATTTAAAGAAATTTTAATAAAAATTTTAGCTTATCTCCAGTGTCATTTTTCCACAAAATAGGGTGTTTTTTTCAAAGTTGGGAAATTTTGAGTGTGGCTTTCAATTAGCATAGTACATATATTTTTAAAGTGCATTTATTTTTAAAATATTAACTGATTTTGAATCTACAATTTTTCTACAAGTCAATACTTACAATATATTGTTCATGTAAGGTATGGCAGGATAGTGGTTAACTGCAGTGATAATTGCAGTAGCCAAAACTGTGGCTATGAAGAATATTGTCAGTGCTACAACACCATAGCGTAAATTTCTGTAAAGAGAAAAACAGTACTAAACTTATCTTTTACCAATTTTCATATTATAGAATTTTCAATAGGAATTTTACATGTTTAAATCTTATTTATTACCTGTAAAATACAATTAAAACATGACCACCCTTCCTCAACTAAATTCTTGCTGATTATGAATCAGCAAACATGGTGGGTGGCATGAGACATATTTTTGATTCTTGCCATGTAAGCACAGCTAATTAAATTGTTGCCAATAGGTGTCATACTTTGTGCTGCTATGTGTATATTTCTCTTATTATTCTTATTTAGGAGTGAACTAGCAAGCTCATTTTCCCTTATGGCCACCTATACATATATCAAGTTTGGAATGGACCCAACTACACTTTCAAGGTGGGACATTTTCAATAAGATATTGTGATTTTTATGAAAACAATATTTCTTAACCATAGCACCAGTTTGATTCTAATTATAGTGGGTATTAACAATAGGAAAATACCAGAAAAAAAGTTAGAGATCATTGCAAGAATATTTTCAGTTAATAACTACAAGTCAATTTGTTTAACCTCTGATTGGTACTTGTTTGCACAAAATGGGCTAAATGGTATCAATCAATAATAAATTCACAGATTACCTGTTGAGATATAAGGAAATAATTTTGTGGAAAAAATTAAGTTTTGCCGATGAGTGGGATTCGAACCTACACCTCCCAGTTATATGCCAGGTGCTCTAGCCACTAAGTGATCACCAGCTCTGTCATTTATCCACTAAGCAGCAACTTTTTAAATCTCACTGACCTTGTCACTATGGTGCCATCTATGATCAAGAACGGCAACTTATCCAGTATTGCTCAATGTATAGACGTTAAATAAGAAAATTACTCATGCTAAAGCAGTATTAATGCAAGAATCAATGGTACCAGGTCACATGGATCTGAAGGGCTAAGAGAATGTTGAGGGAAGGGGATAGACTGCTTAGACAAGACTGGGGAAGGCTATCCACTGGATAGCTGTTAGCAGATAAATGGAAGTTTCCCAGGAAGGCATCGAATGTGTTTAATGTACACAGGGTACGGCTCTCCAGTACAATGAAGCATGGTTTAACATCCTATCTGATAGACAGTGGCTTTTCGACCTATGTCCCATTTATCCTCTTTCCCCATTGAGGGTAAAACAGAGATCAGCAGAGATCTCAATGCAGGCACAGTTGGTATTTGAACATGGGAACATCAGATTACAAGTCTGATATGCTGCTGACTGAGCCCCTTTTAATGACTGAAGGCAACTTTCAGTTTTTTCTTTACCACAGTTAACATCTGTACCTAAGTTGCATAAAAGATGGATATCCAATTTTTGCTTCTTATGATTATTACATTAACCCTTCCACTGTCCGGATTGTCTGTATATGTTTGCAGAATCTGTAATGAGAGACAGAGGATAGCTGTTTTTAGTACAACAACAACAAAAAAATTGTGTGTTGTAAAATTTTTTAATATATATCTTATAAAAAATATATAACTTAGGCTTGAAAAATAATATTTTGTTTTTTCATTTGATGCATATTTTATTATTAAACTACAGTATAAATCACTTGTTAAAGCCATCTAATTGCCATTTCTTAAAAGTGCTATTAGGTATTGCTGATTTGTTTGTTAACATTACCCTACTCTGAAGCAATCACCTGATTTAAGCTCACACATTTGATTTGAACTGTTATCAACAAATTTTTCCTTAAAGTTTTGAAAATCTCCTGTAAATTAACAAAACATTATTTTTAAAAACGGAAGATTTTGGAAGTAATTGCAAAGTATATATACCATCATTTTTCTTTTCCATTTTACACTCCTTTTTACCATAAACCTATTTCAGTATTCCCAGAATTATTTTTATCATTTATCCCAGCATTATAAGCATCTTTCCCACTGGTCAGATCGAAATTGTAACTAAAAAGAAGTTTTCTTAGAAAGAAGGAAGCAAGCCGAAGTTGTTGCTCCGAAGTTCAGTGCAGTATAAAATACATCACAGTAGCAGGTGCAGTTGAGTCTTTGGTTGAGTGCAGTGACCTAGTTATTGCTTATCCATGCAGTGACTCTATAGTGGATGGTTAAAGAAAGAGTTCCTCTCAGATATAGGTTGGGTTGTTTTACCTCTGAACGGAACTTTTTTGCACACCATGGGCTAAATGGCCAGGTCACATGGACCCCGAAGGCTCAGAGACAGTTGGGGGAGGGGACCCGCTGGAACAGCTGTTGGAGACAGATGGTAGCCTCCCGTCAAGGCCATCCAGCGTGTTCTTTAACGCGCACAGGGTATGGCTCTCCCGCACACGGGGCCACGGCTTAACGTCCCATCCGACGGATGGCAGCCTTTCCAAGCCCATTGGTGTCCCCTACTGACTGTGGGCAGGGCGGGGAATTTTGCGGAGATAAATCTCAACGCTGACCCAGCTGGGACTCAGATATAGGCTAATGTGACCATGAATCTAGTCAGTATTAACCTTCGTTTTCATTTCTGTAGATTTATTTTATTTCTGCAAATTATCGTTTTTTTCGTCAGCTGATCTATCTATCTTTTGGAGTTTTGCTACATCGGATGGCCATCTTTACAAGTTGTTGCAGATATTATTTAACATCATATTAGGTTGTACATTAATATTTCTTTTATTATTTCTTTTCATGTAAAAAATTTTGATCTTGTATCCTTTCCTGAAAATGAATGAGGTACTGGATACTGAAGCAAAAAGGACTTCCATGATATGGCAAGTTGTTTACATGGATGATTTAAGCCAAATACTTCCTCCCAACTAATTGAATTATAAACTCCCCATGTAAACTTAGTATTTTTTTTATAATTAAACTTTAGTTTTCATTTCTGTAGATTTACCCTATTTCCATAAATTATCAATCTTTCTGCTGATCGTTAATTACTGATTTTTCAGAGTTATGCTATATCAGGTAGATTACAACTTGTTGCTGTGGATATTTTATTTAACATCATATTCGGTTATCTGTTAAATTTTCTTTTATTATTTATTACTTTTCCAGTAAAATAAATTTTGATCTGGTGTCATTTTCTGAAAATGAATGAGGTCTTGGATGCTGAAGCAAATTTATTTCTGTCAATTTATTTCCATAAATTAGCGATCTTTTGGTTGTTTGATTTATTGATCTTTCTGAGTTATGCTACATCAGATGGCAGGTTTAAAAGTTGTTGCAAATACTTTATTTCATAATATTATTAGGTTATGTGTAATTTTTCCTTTATTATTTCTTTTTTTTGTAAAAAAACTTTGAACTTCTACCATTTTCTAAGATGAATGAGGTCTTGGATATGGAAGCAAAACAGACTTCCTTTGCACAGAAACCAATCCTTGTGTGGGAAGGCAATTTTGGGAAGGGTTTTTACCCCCCCCACCCCCTCCTAAACTCACTGTGAATGTTTCACTTCCCCACTCTAAAAACTTTTCCTTTTAAAAAGAATTATGATTTTTATATTTATATTGAATGATTACACCAGACAACAAATTTAAACTTTTTTTTATAACATTGGTCAAATAGGATGTTTTTAATTAATTTTGGGGTGTTGAATTCAAATATAGCTATGAAAAATCTGTAGCACATAGTTTTTTTAAATTATGGATTGACATATTTCAAATTTCAATGAATACACATATCTTGGAACTGAAAATAAATGTGACTATTTTATTAAATTGCAACTTAAAATGCATTAATTAATTACATGATTGCAGTGAAAAAACTTAGAAACATCATAGTTATAGACCACTGAGATAACAAATGAAATAATATTGAAACACAAAATAAGAAAACATGGGGAAGGATCTTTTATACTTACAAGAAGTTTATTTTTGTCTTTAATGAAGTATCTTCCTTCTGCAAGAACCAGCAGTAGTCACCCATCATTGCAAGGTCCCACCTGCCTTGGTATTTCTCCTCCATGGTTCATATATCCAGGTGAAATCTTTTCCCTTGCTCATCACTGACAGCTCCTAAGTTCTTGGGAAAGAAGTTGAGATGCGAGTGCAAGAAACAGATCTTCAAAGATATTCGGCAGTCAAGATTTTTGTAGTTTTTGAGAAGATCTTGAATGAGCTGATGGTAGTTTTCCTCTTTGTGATTCCCCAGAAAACCCTTGACCATAGATGTGAAGGATTTCCATGTAGCATGCTCCTTCACATTCAGTTTTTTTTTTTCAAAGACGGTATCATTCAATAGCTTCCTGATCTAAGGACCAAAAAAAAAATCCCTTCTTTGAGTTTGGCATCACTCAGTTTTGAAAAAATTTTCTTCAAGTGCAAAAATCCTTACCAGTTTTGCCCATAACCTTTACAAAGTTTTTTATAAGCCTCAGTTTGATGTGTAGTGGTGGGAGCAGAACATCAGAGGGGTCAACTAGAGGCTTATACTTCACATTACTCTTTTCAGGAATAAAAATATCTCTTATGGGCCAATCTTTTGTTTTGCAGTGTTCCTTTCTGGCTCTACTGTCCCACAAACACAGAAAACAGCAAAATTTTGTGAAGCCTCCTTGAAGCATGAGCAAGAGAGATATGACTTTTAGGTCGCCACATATTGTCCACTTAAACTGGTCATATTTTATAGCAGTGAGTATTTTTTTCATGCTTTCATAAGTTTCCTTCATTCCCACAGTGTATGTCATTGGAATGGAAGGTTTTTGGTTTCCTTTATGCAAAAGGACAACTTTTAAGCTGAAGTTTGACAAATCTATAAATAGAAGCCATTCCTTAGGATTGAGAGTTGTTCCAATTTCTTCCATCAGCCATGAAATATCTTCGCAGAAACACAAACCATCTTGCATCTCGTAATAAGCAGATAAAGCCAAATTCTTTCAAGGAAACAGAGAAACTCTGGTACCTTTGGGCAGAAGATTCCACTCTTGAAGTCTTGAACCTAAAACCTCAGCTTGTTGTTTGGAAAGTCCTAGGACTTGAACAAGATCATTTATTTCATTTTGCTGGATCAGATGAGGCTCATCCAACTTTTTAGGGGTGTAGGATCAAGATCTGTATGTGCCTCAAAATTTTCCTCTGATGAATGTGAATCAATCTCTTCCCAGTTGGTTGGAGATGTTGGTATAGGAAGATCTCCATTAGGAACTGGCCTTATGGCTGAAGGCACATTTGAATATTGCATTTTGCTTTTGTTTTTTTTTGAAAAGCGCGACACTTTAGTTAAAATAACAATTATACAAGTGACTAGTTGGCTCACGCCAAACTATTGAAATTGCAAAGGGCATAGATTTTATCTTACCTTTCAACCATTAACTCAGGCCAACAAAGCATGAAATGCAGTACACATATGGAGCCCATGTTTTGTCCTAATCTCCAACATGACATCCAAAATACAAGTTATAAGCTTTCTTCACAATTTTTGTCAAAGAACGACACTGGGATTTTAAAATATAATTACCACACACATAATAAAACTTATCTGGCATATTAACACATCTGCGATGCTGCCTTTGTGCCATTTAAATGTCAAAATTCACTCTTCAACATACAGCACATGTTCCTCCTACAATGAAAACAACAAGAATGGCAGTCTGAGGTTAGGTTACTGTTACATGTTTTCTTCCATTTGGCAATCAGTGTTGCCAGCCACAAAAAGCAAAATATCTAGTATCCTCCCAGTTGCTTGGAGGTGTTGGTATAGGAAGATCTTAATAGAAGTCAAAATGACCAATAAAATAAAAACGTGACATGCTAGCCATTTTTTAAGGCCAGATCTGAAATCAGCACCTGAAAAATAGTTAAAAACAGCTAGAATTGCTCATGTTATAAAAACCTTGTAAACCAGTGTTTAAAACAGCCCCTAGTATCTTGGCTATGCCATTATGATGAACTAACATTTTTTTTTGCTTTGGTGCACAAACCTTTTTGAACTTGTCCAAGATTGCCAAATTTGCAACACCCAAAGAAATAATTTATAATTTTCAATAAAAAAGGCAGCCAAGAAAGTTTTTTCCCATTTCGTAATCAGGTCAGAAAATCCCATGAATGTGAGAAGTTCATTTTGTATAATACTGGCCATGTTTAAAATATACAATACTGAAAGGAATCATTAAAAGAAATAAAAACCATGTTTGAGGTTAAATATCATATTATTCGGGAGGAAATTTCCTTTTGATCAATATATAATTTAACTGTTTTTATTCATCAGGTTTTCCAAAATTAAGTCTTAATTGTATAGTGCAATCTTCTTTTTCACCATATTCAAATTGAAAAAGGCTTATTAAAATCAATATGCCTGTAAATTAGTTATGTTATTTATTTTTATAAAATTCGTAATTATATTCTGTTTAATTTGGTATATAACATGACCTATTTTCGTCGATTGGTTATTTAAAAAAAAACTAAAGTTGACTTATTTATCTGACTCAGAACAATTGGCTAAAAGCCTGGATTTTTTCCAAAGTACAGTACCGGAGAAAAAAATTCTGAAAAAGGAGTAATTTTCTTATTTCAAGTAAAAATTTATTTCTGTACCATTCAAAATAAATAAGCTTTCTATTCATGTGCATTGTAATCATATCTATTAGTTTATTTTTTTAAATAAATTTTTGTGTTGCCAGATTCATTTTTTTACTACTTGACTCTAAAAAGTCCTATTAAAATAAAACTAGTCATCATTTTTGTTAAATATTTTATTTTTCAGAATATCTAGAATTTAATTCTAGATATTCTTTGGCATATAACATGCCATAATTCCTTTCATTAGTTATTTGGCAAAAAAGTTCTAAAGTAAAATTTCTTTTTGGCTGAGCATAGGGAGAAGATAGCTTGGCCTCTGGATGGAAACCAGCTTTTCAGGATGGACACTGGAAGAATCAATGGCCAAGTTTTTCATGTTCTATAGCATCCAAACTCTTGTAGTCCAAATTGCCATTATAACCAAGAAACGTAAGGTTACAATTAGTTCTTATAAGATCTACAATATAAGCTCAGTCCTTCCCAAGATTACAATTTTAGCTTTCTCTGAAAACTTGATTAACTAGACTACATTTTTCCTCCATCCAGGTCCCCCCTTAAGCAGCTGTTTGCCACAGAAGTCTGAGAGGAGCCTGTCAGTTTAGATATGCCATAGTAGAAAGTCTGTGAGGATGGCAGGACCTCAGCAGGAAAAAAAAAACAAGAACATCCATGCCTTACCTGGGGCTCAAACCCAGTTCCCTTAGAGATCAGTAGCAAGTGCACTAACCCTCGGCCATGGGATGGCTCATTCAGGTACAGATATATGAAATATAAATTAAACAAGCAAATATTTATTAATGCTGTTGTTACTGGAGATTAAGCTAAAAACTTCCAACTGAAAACTGATTTCACCCCCCTACCCCCCCCCCAAAAAAAAAAAAAAAAAAAAAAAAAATATACCAAATAATTACAAACCTGTACAAGGGTATCAGAATGATAGGTGTTACTAGGTAGAACTGCATGTCAGTTGCTAAATACCATGTGTAACCCAAACACTGGAAAAGAAGACAAGTTTTTTTTACTGAGGGAGTATAAATCAAATTATATTTTAACAAATTATACATATGTACACTATCGTATATAAAAAGCTTTGTTAAAATTCTCTTTTCACTCCATACTAACCAATATGAATCTTGTCAGCATTAAGCAGAATTTCAAATTTTAAGTGAAAGCCCTGGGGGAGTCAGCTATGCAGAACATTAAACCTCATGATCAGAGTTTACTTTCTATTTCTATGGCAACAATATGTTAATCTACATGGCAACCATAGCAGTTGACATGGATAGCATGCAGTAAAACAGTCTAACACTGAAGGTTTATGTGTGCAGCAGATGACTATTGTAAAAATCAAAATTTTTTTACTTCTTCCTTTTTCATGTCCAGGGCGAACTCATGCAATGGACTATCACTCTAAAGAGATTTTACCTCTGAGTGACCTTTTGCACACAATAGGCTAAAAGCCACGTCACAAGAACCCAGGGGCTCAAAGAAAGTTGGGGAAGGGGATCCACTTCACAGCTGTTAGGAGTTTATATTCTTTAACATGAACAGGGTTTGTCTCTCCCGCACAGAGAGCTACAGTTTAAAGTCCCATCTGATGGACAGGTGCCTCCTTTCTCACCATGGACAAGGTGAGAATTAGCAGAGATAAATCTCAATGATGACACAGTTGGGACTTGAACCTGGGAATTGCAGATTATGAGTTAGAGGCACTACAGATTGAACCAACCCCTGAAAAGAGAAGAATGTTTTCACGCTATAAGTGTGTGTGTGTGTATGTGTACATATATATACAAGGGTTGGGTTGTTTTACCTCTGAGCAGCACTTTTGTGCACACCATGGGTTAAATGGCCAGGTCTGAAGGCTCAAAGAAGGTTGGGGAGGGGACCCACTGCAACAGCTGTTGGGAGACAGATGGTAGTCTCTCATCAAGGCTATCCATCATGTTCTTCAATGTGCACAGGATATGGCTCTCCCACACACGGGACCACGGTTTTACATCCCATTCGATGGACGGCGGCCTTTCCAAGCCCATTGGTGTCCCCTACTGATCGTGGGCAGGGCGGGAGAGTTTTGCAGAGATAAATCTCAATGTTGACTCAGCTGGGACTTGAACCTGGTGCACTACCAACTGAGCCACCCCTGCCCATATATATATATATATATGGCAGGGGTATATATATATATACACAAGGTGTCTGAAAAATAATAGTGGGGTTTTGTGAACCACTATGCAAGAAAATAATATAGCTATTCAATATTTTAATTGAAAGCATACTTCAAATACTTTTTAACATAATTAGTGAATTTCCACTGGTGAATTGTTCATGACCCTACATATGTTCTATCACTATTCCACCACTTTTCTTGTCATACACATTTCCTGAAGAAATGAATTGGTAGGAGTGGTTTAATTCCATGGCTCCCGAAGAGCACTGATTTGACACCCCTTGATTTTTTTTTTGTGGGGGCTCTGTAATGAATTATGTTTACATGGACAAAATCCAAGACCTGAATCATTTGAAAGCCAGAATAAGAGAAGCAACTGAGTAGGCAACAAGAGAAATGCTGCAGTGTGTATGACAAGAAGTGGAATAGCAATTGGACATATGCAGGGTCATGAATGGTTCACATCAGTGGCAGAACTAGCCACTGATGGTAACCGGAAAGGGTAACCATAATTTCCGTACCCAGAAAGGGTAGGAAGGGATAACCGGCGTAATGCCCCAGGACCTGAGGTCCATAAAAGTCTAATGAGAGGGCTCTGATTGGGTTCCAACATTTTATTATGGAAATTGTTCGATGAATATGAGTCAAACTGGATGGAAGTTATTAAAGACAAGGTATATTCCCAGTACTTGCCATCGGGGGCCCATTTGCTATGATTTCTAGAGTCACCACCTCTATTTTCTGTGTTCTTCTTCTACTCATATTCTTTCTTTTATACCCCACTTGTGTAACCCAAACTTTGTGAAAAGCCACAAGGGAAAAAAACATATTCTTAAAGAGCCACACAAAAATCATCTATATAAAAACAAAAGCTATCTTGACATTAGAAAGCAAAAATATACTTTTTTAATGATTACTATGAATTAGCAAAATCGTTTAGTTATGCATCTAAAAATATTTGGTGGAAAAATTGGAAGAAACGAGCCAGATTCAATATATTGATTATTTGTTTTATAAGCCACTGGCTGAACAGGCTAGTTCTAAACATTTAAATAGTGGACAAAGTCATTGTTCATTTTTTGCATTATTTACATGCATATGTTTTCGATTGTATGAAGGTATTTCTGCTTTTAGGGTCATAAAAGGAAGTTGGTATAAAAACAACATGAACATTATTGAGGACTTTTGACACTCAGTTACAAGTTTATTTTACTTATTGAGGCTACAAAAAATAATATATTTTCCTCCATTAAATATTTAAAATCATATTTTTATGGTACTGAATTTCTAATTCATGTCATACTCTCAGTATAATATTTTACTTAACATTCAGTCTTCAACAAATGCATCTTAACTGAAGAGATATTATCACAATAAATATATGCTTGCAGTCAAACCAACATTGGCTCTAGATAAGTGAATATTTTTTTAATTGGTCAAAATAAGGAGTATAATGTAATAGAGAACTTAGTAATATATAAAGTCACTGCTAATGAAAATTTTTTAAGCCCCCCCCAAAAAAAGTGTCCTGTCCCAAGGCCTATTTGTTCTGCCACTGGTGCATTTTATGTTCAAAACTATTTGAGATATGTTTTCAATGAAAATATTACTTTCTTGAATATTATATTATTTTCTTACATATTGGTTCTTGAAACCCCATAATTTCTCAGACACCCTGTATATAAGTGAAATTATATCATATTTATTTAAGATTGAAATTTAAAAGATAATATTCTTCATAATGATGAAAGATTGAAAATAAAATTATTTTTAATACATGTGCTGTTTACTGACTTAAAGATGAAACCAAATGATAAAAAATAAATGTTGTTGCTGATGTCTAAGATTCATTACATTTTTTATATTAGCCTGCAGTAAATGATGACCAAATATTATAATAATATAGTATAAATATATAATTAAAATATTATAATATATAATTGATGACCAAATAACACGAAATATGGGTGGATGCTGTTGACATTGTAGGTTGTTACAGAGATATGGAAACTTTGATAGAAACCCGTCCATGAATAATTACTTGTGATCTATTTGAATAAATCACACAAAGTCACTATAAGAATTTAGACATGCATCTCACTGAGTATTCAAATACCATACACCTTCCACATTGAAATCCTTTGGCTGCTGATCAAATCCAATTGCACTTTATGCTCTGTGCCTCAGTTTCACTAAAAGCATTTTTTGGGTACCTATTCAGAGATCCAAATATATGGAAATCACATGGGAGGAGAGAGAGAAGTGTACTGTATGGAGGATGTTCCAACACTTCCTTTCACATTCCATGTACATTGAAGGGCTACTGAATTAGGGATAGGAGAAGTTATCCAAATTCAGGACCGCAAGTCTTGCATTTGCGTGCATGCGTGGCTGAAACTCTGGTCATATATAGCTGTCAGCTTTGGCTTCCCAAGCATTCATCGTGAGAAGCATAATGGGAATGGTGTGGGATTTAGATACATTTGACAGAGGGCAGATCGTAGGTGTCCGATGGATGGGACACTTGATCTCTGAAACTGTCAATGAACTTGGATTTTTCTCATATGACAGTTTCAAGAGTTTTCCAGGAATATGAAAATTCCAACAAAAAAACAAGCACTCAGACAAACTGCAAAAGACAACCAGCCTTGAATGATCATGGGCTTCGCCATCTGACCTGCATCGTACAGACCGATAGGGGCCAGACATTATCTGAAATCACCTGCCACCTGAATGCAGGGTCCAGTCGAGAACTTAGTACATGGACCATGCAACGCTCACTTCATCGTCTCGGCTTTGGGAGCTGCCAAACTATGAGAGTCCCACTTCTAATAGCACAACACTGGGCTCAACACCTTGCTTGGGCTAAAAACATCGAAATTGGACCATCGAAAATTGCCAAAGGATAGCCTGGAGTGATGAATCCCAATTTAAACCTCATCATGCTGATGGCAGACTGAGGGTATGGTGCCAACCCCATGAAGTCATGGATCCTGCATGTCAGGTCGGAACAGTACAAGCTGGTGGTGGCTCAGTGATGGCCTGGTGTGTTTCAGTTGGATGGTCATACCAAAGGTTCTGTGGAACCTTTGGTATGTGTACCGACAACTCTCAATGACTCCTGGTACATAGAACTCATGTCTGACCATTTACACCCATTTATGGCCATCATGCATCCCAATGGAGATGGTATCTACCAGCAAGGCAATTGTTCATTGCACAGGTCCAGGTTGGTTATTGCATGGTTGCAGGAGCATTCTTCTGACTTTGAAATAATGAATTGGCGACCTAGAAGCCCAGATTTAAATCCCATCAAAAAACTTTGGGATACTGTCGAGCAGTGTTCAGACCAATGTCCCATCAGCGATGACCTTGAGAGAATTATGGACAGCTCTAGAGGATGTATGGGTCGCCATACTTGTGGAACATTTACACAAGCTTGTGGAGTCATTGCCTCGTCATGTGGTGGTTGTTATCAGGGCCAGAGGGGGTCCAACACGTTACTAGGTTGCTATCCCTAATTCAATGGCACTTCAGTGTATATTATTTAACATTCAGTCTTGAAAATATTACTAAATGTGGATATATGTTTATTACAAAGGTGTGAGCTGTCCCTGGACACTTATTCTTAACAATGGAATAAAATTTTTACTTTTCTTTAGTACATAAACATAGCTATATAGGGATTGCATTCCTGTGATTAATCTTCAACAACTAACAGCCTTTTGCATCTAAAAACTGACTGATTCTGTTTATATAGATTTGGAATCTGATACTGCATTGTTTATGAAATTCTACAGGTCACAAAGCTGGTCATCTGCTCTTCAGCATGCTTCATTTACTAATTTACTGCTGATTTCATGCCGTGAAATGATGTAATACTTGTATACAATGGGACACCAATAGGTTTCAAACCTTCTTTCAGAGTTACAATATATATATGTATGTTTTATTTGTATTGTAAATTGTGATGACTGAAGAGCAAAATACTAATAGACATTGTTTACATCTTTTTTACATTAGAATGTGGTATTCTTGTAGTTAATAACAATAAGAAAAAAATTTATCAACTTATTCCAATTATTGCATTGTCATAATATATACTATTAATATTCTTTAATCAATGTTTTAAATCTTGATGGGAGAGGTGATGATCAGCTCATGTAGTTGCTGGCATATCTTGGAAAGAACAGAATGAGATTGAAGCCTCACTGAGATCAAACTTTTGGTGAACTAAGTGAGTTGGATAAATTACATACTGATGATACTTAGCCATAAAATTATATGGTCTAAGGCAATACTGATAGCATGTAACTCTTCTTTGAAGATGGAACACTGCAGTGGGATCTGGTCCACTATGATGATGTCACAGCACACCATAGCTAATCCCACCATTTATCAACTTATTCCAACATTTGGATTGCTATCAGATCTGCTCTTAATATTCTTTATTACACAATGAGCAAGAGTAGTATGAGTATGTTTATTGCATACAACAAGCTTGTCTATTTACCAGTTTAGTGTGAACATGAAGAGTTGTCACAGAGTACTCAAGAGTTTTTCATTTTTATTTTATTACAATTAAGTTTTTGATAAATACATTTTAATCTAGATATGGCTTTAGTGATTTCTCCCTGGGGCAGAGGGTAAGACTTATATCTGTGCTACAACACTGTTTTTGTTAAATGCAGTAAACTCAATGCAATATATATATATATACTTTAACAACATCAAATACACTGTATATAAAAATAGCATTTAATCTGATCATTAAAAATTAAACACTACTTCCCTATACCTAGCCCAGTTGGGTCAGCGTTGAGATTTATCTCCACAAAATTCCCCGCCCTGCCCACGGTCAGTAGGGAACACCGATGGGCTTGGAAAGGCCACCGTCTGTCGGATGGGACGTTAAGACGTGGCCCCGTGTGCGGGAGAGCCATACCCTGTGCACGTTAAAGAACACGCTGGATGGCCTTGACGGAAGGCTACCATCTGTCTCCCAACAGCTGTTCCAGTGGGTCCCCTCCCCCAACCTTCTCTGAGCCTTCGGGGTCCATGTGACCTGGTCATTTAGCCCATGGTGTGCAAAAAAGTGCCGCTCAGAGGTAAAACAACCCTATACCTAGCACCAGTATGGAATATAAAGAGAGAGATGTAAGAGATGTTGAGTATTTCAGAGATGTTCTCCCTCGGCTTGAAAACTACTCCCTGGAAGAATGTTTTTAACTTTTGTACCACAGAATTATCGTGATATAAAATTATTATATAAATGACATTTATCCTATGGCATCATTTACAGATACCAGTACTTAATGCTAGTATGAATGAAATTCATACTATAATTAAGTACGGTGTAAACCGAAGATAGGTGGACAAGTGATATAGCCCAATGCAGTAAAGAAACACGGAGTAGTTACAGCTATATAAAGCTCTTCCCATTGAAGAAATGTATGCAAATAACAATAATAAAGTAGTAACAGTCTGTGGTGAGAGTTGAAAAGAATTCTTCAACACTCAAGTACACCACAAAAATCCATGAAAGATGTTATAGCTGATAGTAAAAAGACTCCAAATCTTAAATTGTACCACTTTTAACTATCAAAGAAACTTTGCTATTTTCTTAGATGAAAGTTGATTGATATATGAATAGCTCAGATGGTAAAAGCACCTGTCATGTTATCAAGAGGATATAGGATAACATCCCACCCACATCAAAACTCAACTTTTCAGCCAACTCTGCACATTTATTAGAAACTAATCAAAAACAATAAAACAGCTTTTAGATAATAATTTTAGCATACATTACTTTTAAGTAGAATTATGCAATAATTTTTATTGTCTACAGTGATTAAATAATAAGGAACTTACCATATCTTCAGTATTGATAAAATTATTAAGGTATAAAGCATTAAGCCACCAGTTCTTCTTACACCAAACATCAAACATTTGAATGGTGCTCAGCCAGTTTGGACCAGATCCAACATGTCGAAGTAGTACAGCACAAAATGCTACTACAGCCATCATCACTGGAGTAAGTCTATTAAAATACATCAAAATAGCTAATGTTCAGTTAACCCATGCAAAAAAGTATAAATTTTTACACTATTCAATTGATTTATATTCACACATAAAAATTAGTCTTTGGTAGATAGTGAGGAAAAAATTATTCTTTAAAATAAAGTGTCC
This sequence comes from Ryuthela nishihirai, assembly GCA_038380435.1. Classification (NCBI taxonomy): domain Eukaryota; kingdom Metazoa; phylum Arthropoda; class Arachnida; order Araneae; family Heptathelidae; genus Ryuthela; species Ryuthela nishihirai. Next base: position 80,172,677 of record JAWZYU010000002.1, read on the forward strand.
ATTTTATATTAGGAGAGTCAAATTTGGAACTACATAACTTTTTAAATAAGCTTTTTATGGAAAAAAGTGTCTGAAAATAAAGATTTCAACCAAATTCATAAAACACAATTTCAACAAATATCCATTCAGCATTTAATTGATGAGAGTTGGTACAGCTTGTAGTGATTGGTCTAGCATTGCTAGCATTGCATTTTGCTACCTTTTCTCTTTGGTTATTGATTAAGTTGTGTAGAATTCTTTGCAAGGGGAATATTTTGGCCTTAATTAGGAATACCAGATATATATGGGAGACAGCTCTTACCATTACCTGGTCAACAGTGTCTTACAACTGAAGCTTAAAAAATGTGAAGATTAAGAGAATTGCCTTTAACACTGAAGCCCTAAAGCATCCAGATATAGTAAAAAAATATCATGATGGGCTACTTAGTTATTATGATAATTGTGGTTATATATACATACCTGCCAAAGTTGAGAAAGAATGAGATCAGTTTAAACAGGCTTTTCTTAAAACTAATAGTACTCTTTTGGGTAAAAAGAAACAGAGTAATAAGCCTATGGAGTTTATTTCTGAAAGCAGGAATAATTTTCAGGAATAATTTTCAGGAATAATTTTAATCAACACCCAACTAGTCCTAATAGATGACCTTACAAAGAGCTTAATAAATGTGTAAAAGATATATATTATTTATTATTCTTTATTATTATTCTTTATTATTATTATTATTCTTTATTATTCTTTATCTTCTTCTTTTAGATTTGATAGCTTGGCTGGCAATAGTAGGGTGTTGTACCAGATAATTAATGTTTTGTGTGGGAAGAAATAGACAGGTACACAGGGATTGAAGGATAAACATGGTAAGGCTGTTGAAGGTGAGGATTCTACCATGGCTAGGTGGGTTGAGTATTTCAGAGATGTTCTAAACAGTGTTGTGAGTTCTACCCCCCATTGTTTTCATGAGAATAGATGCATTACTAGCTTTGATATAGAGCCAACATTACTAGCTTTAATGTTGGCCCTATATCACATACTTAAGTTGCTTTAGCTATCTCTAAATGAAAACTGTATAAATCCCCAGGGGTAGATAAAATTATTACTGAAATTCTTAGAGCTGGAAATGTTCTGAAATTTTGAATGTTTTTATGATAAAGGTGTTCCTAAGGATTTTACTAGCTATTAATCTTGCATTCTCCCTATTTCTAAAAAGGGTGATCACAGTTCTTGTGATAATTATATAGGTATCAGTCTACTTTCTGTCCCAGGTAAAGTTCTTTGCATTTGTAGTGCTTAATAGAATTATTAATTGACTGTTGATTGTCAGATCATATGGAATACCTGACAAGTTAGTTAGCATAATGAAAGCTCTCTATGATAACACTGAATCATGTGCAAGAGTTGGTAAAGCTAGTAGTGATTGGTTTAGCATTGCTAGAGGAGTTAGACAAGGGGGAATTTCGTCTCCTTTTCTCTTTAGTTTGGTTATTGATTATGTTATGCAGAAGTCTTTTGAAAGGGCCTGTTGTAATAATCTAAATGAGAAATTTTGAAATATGTTAACCTTTAAGACTGAAATCTTTCAGAGGGAAGATTTCAGTCTTAAATGGTCAACATATTTCAAAATTTCTCATTTAGATTATGCAGATGATTTAGCCTTGTTGGCTAATGATGTTGATGAGATGAATTCTTTCATTAGGGCTGTTGATGAGACTAGTAATAGAGTAGGTTTGGTAATAAATGGAGAGCAAACTAAAGTGATAAAAATTGGTCAGGCAGATGATGCTTGAGCTGCTTTGAATGCATTCTTGAGAAAGTGTCTCTGTTAGTGTCTCTGTAAGTTAACAGATAATGGTGATGTGCACCATGAGATAATGAGAACAATAAGGATTGCTGATGGGACCTTTAAGATTCTTTGGAGAGTGTGGAAGAATAGGCATATACACCTAAAGCCTAAAATTAGGCTGTATAATAGTTTAGATTTTTCTAGAGTTAGTTATGGTAGTGAAACTAGTACCCTTTGTAAGCAAGATAACTAGGAACTTGATGCCTTTGATTCTAGATATTTACATAGTATACACGGTAACTTGGGAATTAGGTGTCTGACTTCTAAGTAATGACGAGGTTATGCAAAGGAGTGGGCAACCTCTTTTGAGCACCTGATTTTGAAAAAGGAGATTGTTGGTTTGGCCATGCTGCCCATATGCATAGCTGTAGATTGGAAAATAGGGTTATGAACAGCCTGCCTAAATGACTAAAAAAAGGGGGGGAGGGGCTCAGTCAGTAGTGTGGCAAGCTCGTAATCTGCAGTTCCCAGGTTCGAGTCCCAGTTGGGTCAGTGTTGAGATTTATCTCTGCAAAACTCCCCGCCCTGCCCATGGTCAGTAGGGGACACCAATGGGCTTGGAAAGGCTGCCGTCCATCGGATGGGATGTTAAGCCATGGCCCCCATGTGCAGGAGAGCTATACCCTGTGCACATTAAAGATCATGCTGGATGGCCTTGATGGGAGGCTACCATCTGTCTTCCAACAGCTGCCCTAGTGGGTCCCCTCCCCAAACCTTCTCTGAGCCTTCAGGGTGATTCTTTACACATCATTTAGCCCGTGGTGTGTAAAGAAGGGCTGCTCAAAGGTAAAACACCCCCCTCCCCCCCAGAAAAAAAAGAGGGAGACCTAGGATGCAATGGGAGGACAATGTCAAATAGGATTTTTCTAGAATTGGCTTACAGTGGCCTAATGCAGAAGCTGTAGCTCAGATGTATTTGAAGAACAAAATTGCAGTCTGGTTGGACCTCTGTAGCCCACGGATGCATGAGGATTTTGTATGTATTTTCTATAAAAAGCTTAGTTAAGAAGTTACTGAGCTATAAATCTGAATCCCCACATAACATAACTATTACTATTTCAATATTTTCTGAATGTATGCTTTTTAAAACAAGTGATTTTTCTTGTGACACAGCAACAGCAGTTCAAGTCTCCCACTCTGCAAAATATTTTCACTGATTCAAGAGCAAAAGTATCCTGAGTAGTGAGTAATGGCAGATTTAGTTTTGCCACTCTCATGAAGAACTTTTTTTAGTCCTGCCTAATTATACAGTCTTTCATTTTAGTATCTTTTGCAACACTCTAGAAATGCATAATAATTGACAATAATTTTTTAGTTTTAGCAATCTAAAAAAAAAGAAAAACTTACAAGTATGAAGTGTGATTAGAATGCCTTTTGAACAAAGAATCAGAATAGGCTCTGTTACCAAGTAGTTATACTAATGCGGAACCTATATTTTTCTGCAAATATTTTGCGGATTTTTTTTAAATTCTTTTTTTCCCATTTTTAAAAATTTGCCACCCTAGGGCATATACCAAATGAGAATCCACACCTGATCACAAGTATTAATATTTAGATACTAATGGTGCATTACAGCCTAAGTTGCTGATGTGTGATAAAATCCCAAACAATCAGCCAAATCTTATACTAGTGAGAAAACAACCTGCATACAACAAAAGATTTAACTGAAACCAGAAAAAAAAAAAGCAGAAATGAATACATCAATTGGAATACTTTATCTCTTTTTTTTCTGTACAAAACTGTACCTTTCTTTTTATTAAATAATGAGTTAACTGGTCAGGACACAAAAATTTGTTCAGCCCAGAGCTGAGGGCCTCCAGTTAATGTTGTCAAGTATATTTTTAATGTGCTTATCTTATGACTTTCTCGCATACAGGACTATGATTTAATGTTCTATCTATTAGATGCATCTTTTTCATGTTGAGAAAAAATTTCCCTTCCTTACTGAGAGAAGGGCATGGAAAAGCATAGAAAATTTTCAATGCTGGCACAATTTGGACTACCAATTCCAGTTATGAGATTGGTAGTCTCTCAAGTACTCTTTTACAATACTAAGTGCTATCTGGCAATTGTACCATCACCATATGTTAATATAGTCACGTAACTATGGAAAGGATTTTGTACACTTAAAAATCAAGTGCAATGAATTAAACTAATTAAAATGAAAAAATTACTATATAAATATACTGATAATTACCTGAAGTATCTGTGAGCATAGAAATACAGTAGAGGTAGTTTCCCATCAGTTTTCACCATGGCTTTCAGAGTTACAAAAGCAACCAATAACCCACTAAAATAAATTACATGCATTAACATTAAATTATAAATTGTGACAATTTAACAACAAAATACTCTTCAAAAATGTTATCATGTCTTTCATCTTAACTAATGTTTTTTAGCTTAGTTATATATTAACTTCTTTCAGTCCACATTTATCTCACTGTTATTTTGTAGGAAGTTGCATCATTTAGTTCATATTTCAAAATGAATTTAATAATTTGAGATATTAAATGATAACTCACATTCCTTTAGAGTAGTACAAAATCACTTATTTTAGGGATCTTGTATTTTATGGGACCACACTACATACTTTTTACAAATTTTTACAGTTGCTGGGATAATATTTACAAAACATTGTTTTTTCTAGGAGTACACAGTATGTAACTAATCGGAAACCAGACTTTGCATTAACTTTCAATACAACAGTGCAAAAAAAAAAGATAATAAAAGGGCATAAACATTTGAAGCAACTCTATAAGCAAGAGAGTGTCCATACTCAACATGTTAGCATAACAGAATGAGAAAATGAAAAAATAATATTTAAAAAAATGCATATCTTAAGATTACACAATATACGTTATGTTAGGAAGTGATTTGCAGTTTAAGTGACTATTGAAAAAGGGTAGGTTTCAACTTGAAGCAGCCAGAAAATGGTTCAATAAAATATATTTCTTAGGGTTGGGTTGTTTAATCTCTGAGTGGCACTTTTTTGCACACAATGGGCTAAATGGCAGGTCACAATGACCCCAAGGGCTCAGAGAAGGTTGGGGGGAGGGACCTACTGGGCAGCTATTGGGAGACGTGGTAGCCTCCCATCAAGCATGTTCTTTAACGTGAACAATGTATGGCTCTCCCACACATGGGGCCACTGCTTAACATCCCATCCAACAGATGGTGGTCTTTTCGAGCCCATCGGTGTCCCCTATTGACTGAGGACAAGAATTTTGCAAAGATAAATCTCAATGCTGGTCCAGGCAGGACTCGAACTTCGAACTGCAGATTACAAGTTTGGCATGCTCTAGTCTGAGCCACTTTCACCCCCATGTTTCTAAGGAGATATATTTGGAAGTAAAAGGTAGTGACCATAAATCAAGCATGAGTGGGAAAGAAGGATTACAACAGGAAAAAAGAATATTAGGTCTTAAGAACAATCCAGTCTCCTACTTTGCAAATCAACTTACTGCAAGTATACTAGACTTTGATTATACGACTTATGATGACGAAGTCTAATATATCTAATTTTCATTATTATTACTGTATTACATAAATATTTTTTTATTTTTCTACTTTCTTCAAATTTACATTAACTGCTCACAATTAAACATACTTTCTATTAATATATACTGTAATTTGTTTCTGTTTACTATTTACTTCAGAGTAAGGTTCTAAACTTTTTATTTCATATAAGCTAATACATGTAATAGTATTTATAGTATAACATGGATGAGATTATGACAATGACATAAAACCCTACAAAAATAAAAGTAATTCATTTTATCATTTTTTACCTTATGAAATAAAATGTATCCACAGCAATTGTTCCATTAGCAAATGTTTGTGATAAAAAATCTTTTGGTGCTTGAAAAGCAGTTCCAGGATTACCTGAAAACAAAAATAAATAATAAATATCAAACAGTTGTTTCATATTTATCGGAATTTATTACAAACTAATTCTACATGCATGAAAAAAAACAGAACAGGTACCAATATTATTTTACACAGCTGTCAAAAAAAAATACAAAACTACACTACAGTTCAGTACAAATTCAGTCACATTCTAACAGCTATGTAAAAAGATTAATTTATTAACATAAATTTAAATTTTCACTAAATTTATTTGATGCTATTTAGGAAATAATGAAAAAAAAAACATTTATTGACATCTCATCTTGAAAAGTCTTCAGAGATTTAAGTTCATCAGTTAAATAGATGTTTAGCACAGATGACAATAGACACAAAATCCATTTCCGACATTGATTTGTCAGAATATAAAATTGCCTAACTTTCAGGATAAGTCAGAGAATAAAAACAAAAGTAATAAATGTCAAGAATATAGGTAAATGATAAATAATGGTTATTAAGCAGGTTAAAAGGAGAGGATCTTTAATATACATAGAAACATAGTAATTCTGTGGCTGCCCATGTATTGCATAACAGCTCGGGGTTTGTTGTTTTTCCTCTGAGCAGCATTTTTGTGCACAAAATTGGCTCTATGTCCAGGTCAAAAGGACCCAAGGGCTTAGAGCTAGGTAGGGGAAGGAGATCCATCTGAATGATTGTTAGATGAACAAAATATTTTTATTTATGCAAAATTATTGAGCCAAATATCAAACAGTTGTGTTCAAAGAAACATGTCCAGATTTCCCACTAAAAGAATAAGGATAAATTCTTCAGAGAAAAATTATTAGCTCCAGTTCTTTCGTCATTATTAATAAGAACTAACTTATCAATTATATAAATTTCAAAAAATGCATTAATTGGGTTTCATTTCACAAATAATTTTACTACAGATTTTTGTTTTATTTATTTTTTTATCAAATAATTAGGCATGTTTCTTTAATTTTTTGATTATGAAGATTTGTTATAAAAATTTAATTCCTTTGTAAATTTTATTGAAATTTGAAAAACAAATTCATAAATTAAGAATTTTGCATTTTCGTCTTTATATTATTAAATGATCAATATATAGTTGGCCTCCTTAGGTGAATATAAAAACAGATATTTATTGATTGTAAAATAATTACCAATTTTATTAACTAATAAATAATAATATACTAATAAAATATACAATCCTTACTTGACTGCCAGTATAATATCACTTGACATTATACCACCAAAATTTCTACAATAAACAGATCACTTGCAACATTCATTAAACGTTTCGTTTCCATATTTAGGGATCTCTAATGATATAAATTAAAACTACCCAAGTAATAATATAAGATTGATATCACATTAAAAACACTGGTATATATGATACATTTTGTGACAATTCCTTGTTACTATAGAGATGCACTGATGAGAAACATTGAAATCAAATAAAAAAATAAAATACTTGACAATAGAATATTAAAACCTTTATTATGGAAAAGATACATTGATCATGGGAATATTCAGAACAATCCTTACTTGATTTATTATCAGAAATCAATAATGTATATCCTAGTATCAAATTCACTCTCGAAGTGAAAAAAAAATAAAGAAATAACTTTCCTTGATATTCTTATCCAAAGATGTAATAATGAACTCGTAACTTCTGTATACCAAAAATCTACCTTTATAAACAACTTAATACCTTATAATTCATCGCATCCTCATCAATAACTTTCTTCATGTCTTAAAAATTTATTCACTAGAGCTGCAAAAATAAGTAAAACAAACTACCACTTAAAAACCGAAATCAAATTTATATATATTCATTAGCAAAAGATACTGGCAATCCATTCAATTTCATCCATAAATGTCATTCTTCTATATTTCAACCAAAGCAGATTACCACCAAGAAGTCAACTGACAAGATATTTAAATATACCAACTCTACATCACATTTATCTGCTCTGAATAATACCATAAGAAATATCTCGAAAATATACAACTATATAGTACCATTCAAACCTCCTACTACTCTACTAAATACAACCTTGAATGGCAGAGACTGCTGTATTCCTACAGGAGGAGTTTACCTAATTCCTTGAAAAAAAGATGCAACTGCTAATAATAATGTCAAATCATCAATCGGATACACTGGAATGACTTCAAGAAACTTATGAGAAAGAATCAAAGAATATCAATATGATATCAAGAAAAAATTAACAACAACTGCTTTATCAAGGATCGTTATCAACCACAATGCAATCCAATCTTCGATGAAGCGAAAATTATTTCAAATCCTAATACTAAATTTAAACTCTCATACAGTGAAAAAATAATAATTCACAAAACAAAGATTTCTGCTGTAATGATGAACTACCAATTTTACCTACGGCTTGGAAACTCCTATTAAAAGATTTTCCTAATCCAAATATCCTCATCAACAACAAAAAATACTGCCAATTTTCTAATACCATACAATAAAAACATGTCATCATATATATCATCTGATACTGCATCTCACACATACGCTTCTTAACAATAATATCACTTTCTTCAAAAACATTTTCAAATATACCACATCATAATGTAAATATACACGGAAACTCACCAATTTGCTGACGAACATATTTTATGTTTCAAAATCTAGATCCTATTACCTTTGTATGATGAATTTCAGTTACTTCTTTGTTATTATTGGGCATGATTTTGCAATAGTGAATCTACTATATTCTTGTATTAGAGAAACCAAGCAATCCAATCAAGAAACAACTATTTATTTTCATCTACTTGGACTGTAAATGTGAATACTGCTTCCTTAAATTTAACTTTATTTGGCTTTTCTTCAGTGTTTCTCATCAGTGCATCTCTAGTAACAAGAAATTTTCACAAAATGCATCATCTATACTAGTGTTTTTAAGGTGTACAATCCATGCCATTTAAAATAATATTCCTTTTAAATTTTGAAATTTTCAACTTTTCCACCATTAGAAGGTGCAATTGTATTGGGAGATTCAGAAAGTGTGGATCATAATATTTCTTCAATATCTATCCAAGATAAAAAAAATAATTTTCAATTTATCTGTATAAACAAAAAAATTTAGATGTCTGCAGATGGACAGACAGATAAAAAGTGAAACTATTATCGTTTGCTTTGAAAATGAGATAAAAATTACATGGCTAACATACTTATGCACTCATACAAATGCTGTCACTTTCACAAACATCATCACTACTAATTTTTGTCAACTTCATCCTCTCCTATAATATGTTATCTTCAGTCACATCCATTCTATTGGAAAGATAACAGTTCTTCAAACCTTTGACTATATGGATTGTACACGTAATAATGTATGCAGCAATCCCGGTGTACCGCTATTCAAGATAGCATACCACTTTGAGGGAGTTGCCACAAAACCACATCAACCATCTAGAGAACATTCTATACACTGCCTTCTTTTACATTCCTAACTGCAGGAGAAGACCTGTTTGAAGAGAGAGACCTACTTTTAGAAACAAGTCTGTCTGATGAGCTAATCATTGAGATGCAGTGAGTGGGCTTTTCGAATTTTGAAATCTTCTATTTTGCCAAATAAAACCAAATATAACTCACTGGATTTAGACCACATATTTGCCAATACAGATAAGATGTTATTTTAGAATTAGGTGCCTAAAAATCATAAGATGACCTAACTTTTTGCATGGGGAAGCTATCATGATGGAGAGTCCTCAGGCTCTCCCATTGATAAGTCACACTTAATAAGGCCGCGCTCCCATTCGACATGTCCTTCAACTTTGTCCTCTCCACCGGGACACCATCGGCAGCCTCCCCAGCAATACCTCGAGCCGGACTTCGCTGCAGCCAAGCAGATGACCCACATGACCAGGGACTCCAATCCCAGTCTGCAGGCCCCCACAGGACCACTGCATCCCAACTCCATGACACCCCAGACTTCGCTGGGGCGGGCGATAAAGGAGCCCACTCAACTGGGGATCCTTCCAGTCGGCAGGCCCTCAGTAAAGCCTATCCATCGGGGCACCAAGATGACCTAGGACTTTGCAGGGGCCGGCCGATAAGTCCACTCGACTCGGGACTTCAGTCCCAGTCGGCAGACCCCCAGCAGATATTTTCCTCAAGAGCTTAAAACCTAATGGCAAAATCGTCCAGCAAGAGGCTTTTTAATTTCTTCAAGTCACAGTTCAACACTGCTAATCACAATTTATTAATTGGATATTGATTTTAATATTAATAGTATACAATTATACTGCCATGTTGAACACTCATGATTAAGGTGCTTTTTAAGCTCAATTGATTTATTATGTCCAGTTTAAGAAAAATAAACATGGCTTACAATTGGGTCAATGCAACATTTTTATATTCTTGCAGTTATGCTGTTTTTCATTCATTTTTATTATCTCTCTCTATTTTAACTTCTTGTGCAATTATTTAATTTTATATTACAACAATGTAAACTAATCTAACTTTCATGCCTAAATAATTTAAATAGTTTCAGATTTTGATATTGTTTCCTCCCAGTAAAAGAAATAACCTCTATGTGGATATCTCTTCAAGGAAAGCCTTTGAAAAAAAAAAAAAAAACTTTCAAATTAAGGAAAAGCTTCAAGTTTGTGACAATTTAGTTTTGAAATGGATTTGCAGGAGTATGGCACTTCCCAAATGAAGATATAAAACTTCATATCTAGGGAAAAAACATAAGAAGCATTTATCATCTCTGAGCACATGCCATGAAGAGGAATTTATTTTTGCCACATTATCTGTAGAAAAGAGATTAATGAATAAAATAAAAAAAATGTTACTCAAAGACAGAAATAACTATAAATAAAACAGTTATGACACTGACTTTTATTTAAAAAAAAAACTGCTTGTGATTCTGAATGAAAATAAAATGTTTAATCCTTTCAAGCAATTAGGAAACTGAATTAAATTAAAACTATACTAAAAGTTTAAAGCATAATTAATTTCTTATTATCAAAAGTAAACTATTTATATTATTATAAATTATTCCAGTTTATAATTCAGAATGGAACAAGCTACTCATATAAGCAAAAAAAAAAAAACACATTAAGGGATGAATTGCATTCAAAAGTTTTACAATATGCATTCTACATAGAATAGTACATATTCTTTCGTTTTTTGATTTATTCCAATGACAGAGGGCACAATTATAGCTTTTGGTGGATTCTAAACAGGAAAATATTATTTTTCCCCCATGTACATTTATTGTTCTATAAAGTTTTATTTCACAATTGATACAAAAATGCAATTTTTTTTGTATGCTTAAAACACTTACGAATGAAGAGATTCTGCAAAGCAAAAGAATATGTATGTCCTAGGATGATAAGAACCATGCTGAAAAATCTAAGTCCATGAAGAGAATTAATATTTCCACTTTGATGACTTTCCACTGTAAATATCTTTGAAGCATTAGTTTTAAGGGAAAATGCTAGGATGTAATTTCTCAAATGACCTGTATAAATATACCAGAAAAATAAATGTTACTGTTAAGATGCATAAATCTATCAGATTAAAATTGCAGAATAAACTTATACAAATTAGGAAATGCTCAATTTAAAACAAATTAATTATTAACACTTTTTCCACCAAAATTATATGATTTATAATTAAATAACTGCAAAATATTCATAATTTGAAACATAAATTTACATAAATGATCAGAAAAAGTAAAACGACTACTACTAATTTCTGCTAAAAAATTTACAATCTTATACTATGAAACTGAGATATTATTTCCAAGTAACTAGAATTCAAAAAGTCAGATATTTTGGCTATTGACACACAAAATATTAAAACTGTTACTAACTTTATTTCACTGCTTATTGCAAGATTACTAAATGGTAGCCAGTAAAAAACTGCAATGATCTACAGATAATGTGCAAACAAATAATGTTTTGGTAAAAAAAAAAACTGCAGAAAACAAACAAACAAACAAACAAACAAACAAACAAACAAGTGAGAAAGGTTGGGTTGTTTTTACTTCTAAGTGACACTTTTTTGCATGTAATAGCTAAATGACCAGTTCATAAGGATTCCAAAAGCTCGTGAAGGTTGGGGAAAGGGATTTATTGAATAGTTGTTAGGAGACAGATGATAGTCTCCTGTCAAGTCTATCCAGCATGCTCTTTAGCGTGCACAAGGTATGGCTTTCCCACACACGATGCCATGGCTTAACATCCCATTCAACAGATGGCAGCCTTTCCAAGCCCATTGGTGTCCTCTTTCTTACCTAGGACAGGGTGAGGCTTAGCACAGATAAATTTCAACACAAGCACAGGTGAGAATCAAACCTGGAGACTACATATTACAAGCCTGGAACACTACTGGCTGAGCCACCCCCACCCCAGTGAGAAATGTGAAACATACTATATAATTATGTTATTTTTCCTCCTCACTATTGGTTAGCTCATTGTTTTTCCTTTGTCTGTAAAAGGAATCAAAATTCAGAAGATGAAGAAAAAAATACAGCCTACTTAAAAATGCAATTGAGTAGTTCCTAATTTACTGTATAAGATATGAAAAAAATACCCTTTGAAATGATAACCCATTTCTTATTTCATTGGTGCTAAATGGAGAGTATACTTAAATCCTAGCCTTAACATCTTGTTTGCCACTTGCTTTTAATATGTTGTTAGCATTTTGTGAACTTGTTACATAAGCTGGTTGAACAGGGCCAGCTCATGGGATAAGTACATGAGACTTGTCATTTTACAATTCTATATTTGCTTGCCATTTTACAATTTTTAAGTTCTTCACATGAATTAGAGAAACACCAATGAACATGCTCATTTCAAAGCAAAACACAAATGAATATTGAATAATAATTTTATTTTAATTGGAATTATTAATAATAAATGCAAATATATAATTATTATGTTTCGTTTTTAATTTCTAATAAACACAAAAATTGTTTTCAAAATTCTGGTTCGAGGCTGTCTCCAGACCAATAGTCATTGGGAATTGATTTGCAGACTAAATTAGAATTCATTGGTAAATAGAACATCACCCACTGATGTTGAGTCCAGTTGTGATGTTGTAGAGACAAATTTAATTGGGCTCTGTGCTGGCCGAACATCAAAGGGACATCTGTTAAAGGGATCTGTGAGAATGACAGATCATGCCTTAAAACATTGATCTGCAAACAACTGGTCATCTTGCATAAAGATGAGCTGCACGACACCTCCTGGACAGTTTGCCATGATACAGTCAGTCCTGTGAATGTATAAATCTATCATCTATTGAGGTGAGTCGAAAGCAAACTGCTGTGCTGTATGGATTTTATGGTACCTTACATTTAGGAGCAGGTAATGGTCATCCCTAGTTGATGTGGCTCTGACATCCAGGAACAGATCTTCTAGTAATGGTCTGGCTTGTTTGAAATCGATTACAAAGATAGTTTACAGTGCTATGATTCACATTTAGCCATTTGGCTACCTCAGACTGATGACATCAGGCTTTGAGCCTCCCACTTGCTTGCTACCTCGTTTCTTCACTCAAAAGATTTCTTCCAGTCATCATTATCTAATGGTTGGTCATCTCAGATGTTGAAGGTCAACACTCTAACATGAGCTAAAGCACACATACAAAGGTGGTACTTTTCATATTGACCTGCTTCACATGTGCAACTGTGTTTTATATAAATTTCGTGTGCAGATTTAAACTCAGTATTGTTTCTTATGTAAAAAATCTTATTTTTGCTATTTGTTGTTAATTATTGCACAAGATATGATGATTTTCATATTTGTTGCTCACTTTTGAACCTCAGTGAATACAATAACACAAAAAATAGAAAATCAGTTTCACAGCCATAGTACACTGAATGAACAAATTATTATAATACACCCCGATAACAATATGAAAAGCAGAAGTATCACATCCAGTCATATAGGATGTTGAAATTGGCAATGCTTATAAATAGAGCAGATCTCTATGCATTGAAAACCAGTCACAGAAAAGTAATCATGGGTAAAGGCAGCAATGCAAGTGAGTTTGACTGTGGTCAGATAGTAGGTGCAAGGAAGGTTGGTTGTTCGATCACCACAACTGCTGAACTGTTGGGATTTCCACATCAGACCGTCGCACTTATATACCAATACTACGTGAAATACAGCAAAACTTCCAACCAGCAAGAGAAATGTGCACATAAATGTGTAATTGACTCTTGAGGTGAGTGCAGACTATCCAGCTTCATTACAAGGAATCACACAGCTACTGTGAAGCAGATAACATCAGAACTGAATGAGGGCACATCCACGAGCTTACATACAAAGACTATTCGTTATACCATGGAAAAAATAGACTATGGCAGTCGAAGTCCACATTGTGTCACCTTGTTGACTGCAAGGCATCAAAAGATTAGGCTGCAGTTTGCAAAGGCCTATCACAACTAGAGTGCAGAGGACTGGAAACACTTCATCTGGTCTGATAAATCAGTTTCAACTCTATCACACCAATGGGAGGGTGCATATGTGGCATTAACCACACAAAGTGATAGACACAAAAGTTGGGATCATACAAGCAGGTGGAGGCAATGTAACAGTTTGAGGTGCATTTACATGGGTTTCCTTGGGGCCCCATGTACTCGTTTGAAACTTTCATCACTAGCACAAGGTATGTTAACATCCTCGACGACCATCTACACCCATTCATAAAAATTCTCTTTCTGTATCATGTGATGATCCATCACTTTTTCCTCTTCCGATCTGCTAGAGGAGATTGACAGCCCCTAATGCGCACGTTTAGGACACACACCCTCTTGCATCATAGCTAGCACACGATTGTAAGAATATACAAATGTTTTTCCCAGTATGCAACACGTCTCATGTATACTAAGTGATGTTAGGTCACAGAGTTGGTAGGCTGAGAGTAATGAGAGTATTGATAGGAAGGTAGTGATGATAGTAGAGTAATGATAGTGGAGAATGAGAACAATGTTAATGAGAAGTTTTGGAGGTGCTTAAATGAATTTTTATTTGGTCAGACTACTTTTGTATTCATCAATTTATATGGTGAGTCATGATTTTTTTTTGGGTATGAATATTTTGACTTTGTATTTTTTTCTCTTGAGAAAAAATAATTGATTTTGATTAAGATATAAAATTTGAAAATTTGACAATCCTTTGATTTCTTACTCAATAAGTAACACCCATATACCTAACGAACCCTCATTTAACTTTATTTGGCAAGTTAATATTGCCTGGCGCCCGATATGCTACCCGGAGTTTTAATTTAATTTGGATCAGTCAAAAGGTCCAAAGAAAAAAGTTTACCATCTTTGGAGCATTACAGAGCAAATAAAGAAAGTGGCGAACCGAACACAGGGGCTGTATATGTGTATAAATTGTATGTTATTTAACATGATTGTCAAAGTTTACAAATATTTGAGCTCATTAATTATATAAACTAGCCAACAAAACCACTAATGCCTCAATAGGATATTACAATATAGTAAACATTAAACCATATAAAACTTCTTCAGAATTTTCCAGAAGTCTCAAATGATCTGGATGCTCCACAACAAAACCAGGAAAATGATGTCTCTGAGGATGATGATGAACCACTACCAAGCAGACGAGAGAAGATTGGATTATAATTTATTGCATACAAGAAAAAAGATAGTAAAGCCAGAGTCAGCTGTTCCATCAACATCAAGAGTGTAGCAAGATGTCAGCAAGATGACCACAGCCTGCAGAGTAAACAACCAGCAATGTAGCTCTCAACATAGAATAAATGGCTTCACCAATGAGATCTTCAGAAGCGCCTACATCCAGCTTATCAATTGACATGGGAATGAAGTCACCAGGAAACAACTGGATGATGATTTATCGCAATGGAATGCAAACAATGAAAATTTAAGTATATTATTATTCTTCCACTGTGGCACTAATTATTTATGATGTTTTATTTCTTTTCTCTGGAAAGATGAAGACAGAGATAATAGAAGTTTTTCATTGTTGTTTATATTTAGAGATTTTGAAATGTTTAATTTAATGTTGAAACTTTGGAGTTTTGGATTTTTTTTAAGTGAATTTTATTATTCAAAGTTTATATTGTGAAGTGATTAGAAATTTTTTATGTATTCTTGCTCATCTGAAGTTCTAGTTGAACCGCAAGGAATTATATCATATTAACGTGATTTCAAGTGTAATTATAAATTTTTGGAGATTTTTTCGTTTCAGCTGACTGAAAGCTGAATTAAGTGTTGTTAGAGTTTAGAAATTTAGGAATTATAAAATGTTTATGGATGGGAATGATGAGAATGAAAGAGAATTTAGTTACAGTGATTATATAAATTGTATTGGAAAGTGTATTCATATATTTGAAGTGCATTTTTGTATTTAAATTGATTCTTACTGTAAAACTTGGATTGAATTGGATGAAACGTTAGCATTGTATATGATAAATTGCTGATGCAGCTTTACTTTACTCTTAGATACGATGTATACACCGATCAGCCAATATATTAAAACCACCTCTGCGTTATGCAAAGAAGCATGCATGAAGCCAATCAGTGTCATGTGCCAAAGTCGCAAATGATATATATATATATATAATACCTGGGTCGGAGCTCTCATAGGCAGTATTTTGTTTCATCTCAACATAGGAAAAGCAAAGGATTTATCTGATTTCAACAAAGGCCAGATCGTTATGGCAAGAAGCCTTAGTAAGAGCATCGCTGAAACAGTGATACTGGTAGGCTGTTCACACTATGCAGTAATTAGTACCTATCAAAGATGGTCCGAAACAGGTGACACTTTGAGCTGTCGACAAGGTGTGAGCTGGCCACTCCTCATTGATGCCAGACCAGTGCAGGCTATCTCATCTTGTCCGCAGCAACAGGAAGGCTACTGTGGCTGATATTACCTATAATTTCAAATGTGGTAAAGAGTCCAATGTGTCCAAACACACAGTTCATTGTAAGCTCTGTAAGGTCTCTGCAGACCCATTCATGTGCCTATGCTCACATCCATTCATCGTCATCAACACTTGCACTGGGCACGTGATCATCGACATTGGACCATAGAAGACTGGAAGAGGGTCGCATGGTCAGATGAATCCTGTTTTCTGTTACATCATGTGGACGGACAAGCTTGTGTGTGACGTTTACCCATGGAAGCCTTCTCATCTGGATGCATAAGGGACAGATCCAAGTGGCTGGAGGGAGTGTGATGGTCTGGGCAATATTTTCTTGGGAAACACTTGGACTAATTATCCCTGTAGAGCAAACTCTGACAGCTGTCACCTACCTGAACATCGTGGATGACCAAGTACACTCCTTTATGGCGATTGTATTCCCTGGCCGAGATGGTATCTTTCAACAAGACAGTGCCCCATGTCACACTACAAAGAAGGTTCAGGAATAGTTCCTAGAACATGATGGGGAATTCCATTTATTGCCATGGCCCCCAAATTCACCGGACATGAATCCTATCGAGCATTTGTGGTTTGAGTTGGAGAAGCAGGTACGAGCAGCATCACTCCAACCATGTAATTTACAGGAACTGCGGGATCTTCTGGTGCCAAATATCAAGCAACACCTACCAACATCTCGTTGAATATATACCTCATTGGGTGAGAGCTCTTTTGGTGGCGAGAGGAGGACCTACATCATATTAGGAAGGTGGTTTTAATGTTTCAGCTGATCAGTGTATGTGTTTAAATCTGTTCAGTGTCATCAGTGATACTGATGCATCAATGATGCATGATTATTGGGATGACATTGGCCGCCATCCGTTGGATGGCGGCCTTTCCAAGCCCATCAGTGTCCCCTACTGATCGTGGGCAGGGCGGGGAATTTTTGCGGAGATAAATCTCAACGCTGACCCAGCTGGGACTCGAACCTGGGAACTACAGATTATGAGCCTGGCACGCTACCGACTGAGCCACTGCCACCCACGCCCCTTGTGTTTAGGTGAAGTTTTAACAGATGATTACACTACCGCTCATTTGTAAAATGAAATTCTTAGCTTCACATATTTGCTTATAGTTAGAAGGATTTTATGGAGTACCAAACCCTTTTTTTTATGTATGGCAGGCACAAAAGAAGATTAGATTTCACATATTTGATTGTTGTTAGAATAAGGTGGAAGTTATGTACCCCGCTTGATGCATCTGTATTTATATTCTGTGAAAGAGCAGAATTTGATGTAACTGAATTTTTCTTTAACTTTTTTAGGAGTTAAGCAGATTAGGAGTGATAATAACAAGCTTTTTTGTAAAGGTCATAGTAAGCAGCTTTTAGAATTGTATCAGAATGCGATACTAGTTAGAATGATTAACGCTAGTATGCAGTTAACTGCCACAGCCATTGGTATGTATTTACACCAGGTAGCTATTGATATACACCTGCTAGGAGGAATGGGAGGAGGTAACTTTGGTTGTGATGGAAGATTGTGTCAAAGTGAGAGTAGATCATCTTATCAAATTTGCATATGCAGATATTACTTTATTTATGTTTAGCAATATGTAAATGATGTAGGAAGTGTCCTTTTATTCAAAATTGCTCATCAAAATCTGTTAGGTCAAATTTTGACCTCCTTTGGGAGGGGGAGTTATGATGGTCCACCCATTCACTTTTACTTAAATATAACATAAATAAAGTAAAACTGGTTATCATTTTGGGGATTATTTTTAGTTGGCCATTACTTTTTCCTCTTCTGATCTGCTAAAGAAGTTGGGCATGTGCAACTCCGACTTTTGATTGACAGCACCTAATGTGCATGTTTAGTACAAGCCCCCTCTTGTGTCATAGCTAGTGTGCAATTGAAAGATTGTGCAAATGTTTTTTCCAGCGTGCAATATGTGTCAGTTGCATGCTGCATGTATACTAAGTGATGTTAGGTCACACAGTTAGTAGGCTGAGATTGGTGATAGGAAGGTAGTGATGATAGCAATGATAGTGGAGAATGTGAATGATGTTAACTGAGAAGTTTTTGAGATGTTTAAATGAATTTTTATTTGCTTAGACTACTTTTGTATTCATCAGTTTATATGGTGAGTCGTGAATTCTTTTGGAAACTAACTTTGTTTCTTATGTGAATATTTTGGCTTTGCTATTTTTTCTCTTGAGCAATGATAATTGATTTTGATTACGATATGAATTTTAAAAATTTGACAACCTTTTGATTTCTTACTCAATAAGTAATGCCCATATACCTAATGAACCCTCTCCGAGGCATTTAACTTTATTTGGCAAGTTAATATTACCTGGTGCCCAATATGCTATCTGAAGTTTTAATTTAATTTAGATCAGTCAAAAGGTCCAAAGAAAAAAGTTTAACTATCTTTGGAGCATTACAACCATGATGCCATCTTTCAACAGGACAATGACACACTGCATACTTCCTGAGTGGTGACTAATTGGTTCCAGGAGCATTCAAGTGAGTTTACCACACTTGAATGATCCCCTTGATTGCCGGACTTCAACCCCATTGAGAATTTGTGGGACAAATTGGAAAGATCTGTTCGATCCTGCCAACTTCCACCAGCAACTGTGGGTGATCTACAACAGGTGATCCTCACTTCAAGTGCAGCAATACCATCTCCATGTTTTCAACACCTCATTGAGATGTCTGGGTGCTGTTGTGAGGGCAAAGGGTGAAGCAATAGGTTATTAGGCATGTGTATATAATAATTTATCCATTCAATGTAATAACTCAAGTTTTATGTAAATCTTACACTTTTAACAAAACAAAGAAAAAAAAAATCAACATTTCTATACATTGAACAATTTTGATAATGATTAAATTTGATGAAAATTTCAGTTAATAATTTTAATATTAAAAATTATTCCAGGACTATTTTCTATAATAATTTATGCTAAAAAGTCTTATTCAACTGATAAATAATCTTGATGTCAATCAGGTCTCAACATTGTTTCCAGCAAATAACTGAATTTGCAAACCTATGTGTGTCAACAGCCAACTGCATTTTAATAATTTTCAAGCAGTAATTTGATAACATCTATAAAGCAAAACACAAAACTTAAGGGGCTCATGAATAGTATATTATTACAACTAAATCTGGAAAGATTTAATACTATTCTAAACTTAGTTTTGGCTGAACTATTATTTGACATCTGAAATATTTACCATAAATACGTACTTTCTGATTTTTCTTTTTCTGCCTCACACAGCATTTCTGTGGATGCATACGAAGTAACAGCATTTTCTACTTTGTCAGCAGACTTCTGACATGAAGAGAAAACATCATATGCTGTTGCACATACTGCAATCAGCATGAAAATAATAAACAGAGATCTGCAAAAGAAGATATTTAACTCTCTATTATGTATTAACTTTTAAATACATTAATCATCAAAATTAATTCATTAAAAATTGATATTAAATAATTTTTAAGAAATAGGAAGATGTGCAACTACTTCAGCTTACATTCAGTTTAAAAATTGATTTAGAGTTACTTTGTAATTGTATAAACAGATTTGCTTTGAAACTTACTGTTGCAAGTTTTTCAGGAACTTGTAGTTCAATTTTCAGTGGCAGGTTTGATTTGTGGTGATGCAGTTTATTCAGACTTAAAACAACGTGAAATTGTTCTTCCATCATACAGATTGCGTGAGAGTTATAATATAAGTTAGGTAGCAAATAGAAATTATTTAGCCACAAGACTCCTATTTGTATAAATTTCAAATGTTTTAGAAATAATATTAAAATTTGGAACTTGGAAAACTCTTTTGTGGATGCATCAAGGGAAAAAAAAAAGAGATAGCAACAGACAGGTTGACCCAACCACATTCAAATCCCATATTAAAGTACAAATGATTTTTGCTGTGTTTCTGATCAAGCTGGATCTCTTCTAATTCATATTTACTGAACTGGTGAAAGTATCATGTTTGGACATAGATGAGTGATATGTAGTTAAGTAGCCATTACAATTACTTGAATAATACTAAATTATATTATGAAACTGAAGAATCCAGTCAACTCTTAATTTCCTTGTTAAGGAATCACTGGCACTAACAAATGAAGGACTTCAAACTGTGTACCCTTGCAGTTTACAGCACTCAGCTCACTAGATGGTGCCACTTGTGGTAACTGAATGTTCGTTAAGTTTGTAAAGTAACATAAGCGAATAAATACAATTATATAGGTCTTTCATTGTATCAAACGATTTCTTGGATTATCATTTAGTATGTTTTGTGTGGCCTCTGAATTTTGATTTTTTTTTTTTTTCAGGTCTAACCATCTAGGGTCAATAAAAGGTATGTTTATTTTCAAGGAAGAGGTAGGCTATTCATATAATTGCATTTTTTAAATGGAATTTGGATTTAATTCCTATATAAGTAGCAGAAAGGTATAAATTTTGCCTCAGGTAAGTACTGAAAGTTGCAGATGATTTACGATACTTAGTAGTGGAAGATATGAGACAATTTCTTCTTTAACCCTTCCGGTGTCCAGCCTGAAAAACTAGTTTCCATCCAGAGGCCAAGCTATTTTCTCCCTACACTCAAACAAACAAATAACTTTAGTTATTTGGCAAAAAAAATTCTAATCAAAGGAATTATGGCATGTTATATGCCAAATTAATCAGCATTTAATTTTGGATTTTCTGAAAAGAAAATATTTAGCGAAAAAGACATTTTATTTAAATAAGACTTTTTTTTAGAGTCATGTAGTAAAAAAAATGCATCTGGCAACACAAAAACTTATTAAAAAAAACTAACAGACAGAAATGATTATATTGCACATGAATAAGAAAACTATTTATTTCTGAATAACGAAAAAAAAATTTTTTTGTTTCAAGTAAATATTTCTCTCATTTTGTAATTTTTTTCTCAGTACAATACTTTGAGAAAATTGTACTGAGTCAAATAAACAAGTCAACTTTGGAATTTTTAAAAAAATAATTAATCAATGGAAATAGGTCATGTTATAAACCTAATTAAACAGAATTTAATTATGAATTTTATGAAAATAAATAATATAAACAAATTTACAAGCATATTGATTTTAATAAACCTTTTTCAATGTGATATTAGTGAAAAAGAAGATTGCACTATACAATTAAAGTTTCATTTTGGAAAACCTGATGAAAATAGTTAAATTATATATTAATTGAAAGGAAATTTCCTCCAAAATAATAATATTCAACCTGAAATATGATTTTTATTTCTTCTAATGATTGTTTTCAGTATCATATATTTTAAAAATGGCTAGTGTTATACAAAGTGACTTGGACTTCTCACAGTCATGGGATTTTCTGAACTGTTTATGAAATAGAAAAAAAATACTTTCTTGGCTGCTTTATTTTACTAAACATTATGAATTTTTTCTCTGGGTGTTGAAGTTTGGCGATCTTGGCTAAGTGCAGAAAGGTTTGTGCACCAAAGCAAAAAAAATATATATATTTTCTGTGTGGCACAGCCAAGATACTGATGGTGGGGGAGGGGGATGTATTCAATATAAACATAAAAACTCGTAATTTAAAAAACATATATTTTTTTCTAGGGGGGGGGGGATGAAACGTTCACAGTGAATTTAGTGGAGTGGAAGCCTTCCCAAAATTGCCCTCCCACATGATGGGTGATTTCCATATCAAAGAAGTCTATTTTGCTTCCATATCCAAGACATCCATTTTCAGAAAATGGTAGAAGCTCAAAGTTTTTTTTACTACAAAAACAAGGAATAATAAAATAAAAATTACATATAACCTAATGGGATGTTAAATAAAATATCCGCAACAACTTTTAAGCTGGCCTGTGATGTAGCATAACTCAGAAAGGTCGACAAATCAGCTGACTGAAAGATCGCTAACTTATGGAAATAAATCTACAGAAATGAATTCGCTTCCATATCCAAGACCTCATTTATTTTCAGAAAATGATACCAGATCGAAGTTTCACTGGAAAAGTAATAAATAATAAAAATTAACATTTAGCCTAATGCGATGTTAAAATATCCACAGCAACAAGTTGTAGGCCGCCATCCGATGTAACTATGGAAAATCAATACTTATCGATCGCCCAAAAGATCGCTAATTTACAAAAATAAAAACTAAGGTTTAAATATAAAAAAAGTAAATACTAAGTTTGAAAAGGGTATCCAGTATACTGAACCAAAGCTGTAAATAATATTGGAACCACTTATAGCACATGGAACGGAAATAGCATGTGTCAGCCATCTGCCCTTTGTTTGCCTGAGTGAGCCATAATGTAATTAAATGCAGCAGCCCCATAATTTTTAAAAGGGATGTTTTTACTTCCAGTTTCAATTTTAAGAGCGGGAAAGATGCATAGAATATTGAGAAAAATGATAAAAATAATTTTGGGAAGTGAAATAGATTTATGACAGAAAAGCATGTGAAATGGGGGGGGAAAATGGCAGTATGTAATTTGTAATTACTTCTAAAATCTACCGTTTTTAAAAATAACAGTTTTTTGTTAATTTTTAGAAGATTTTCAAAAATTAAAAAAAATTGTTGATAATAATTCAAATCAAACTTGTGAGCTTAAATCAGGTTGCTTCAGCAAAGAGGAACATTAACAACCAAATCGGCAATACTTCTTAGTGCTTCTAAGAAATGACAATCAGATGGCTTTATCAAAATGGATTTAATAAAATATGCATCAAATTAAAAAACAAAACATTATTTTTAAGCCTGAATTAAATATTCATTTTTAAAAAATCAATTTTTTTTTTTTGTTGTATTAAAAACGTATGTATGTCCTCGGCATCTCATTTCGGATACTCTGAACGTATACAGATGATGTGGACACTGAAAGGGTTAATGATATGCTGTTTAAATTGGTTATCTCTAATGAGATTATCTTGTTCTGGGTGCATTTTTTATTAGTTTAAATCACATATTCAGTGGGGGGGGGGGGGGGTATGGAAGTAATTTTAAGAAATTTAAAATACTATGTATAATTTAGGGAAAATGAAATTTTTTTGTCACTATTAATCACCACTAGGAGTCCAAAGTCGAAAGTTCTGTAACTGAGCAGTGTAAACTAAAGGTCTGTCAGAAAAGTTTTAAAAAGGTTAACATATTCAAATTAACATTTAAAAAAAAAATCAACCTTATAAAACAATCATATAAATATGCCAAGAGTGAACTTACAGGACTCCAATTGCAGCACCATCATTAGAAAAATTATTTTGCTTAGTGTAACATACAGAAACATTTGCCATACTTCCATTAAAATATTTCGCAGAACCTTAGAAGAAATAAATTTGTGTTAGTTATCAAAAAGTTTAAATGCATAAAAAATTTAAACTTATAAATAAATTAATTTTGGAAAAATTAATCATAATTCTAAAAATTTTAAAGTAATTAGTGCTTAGATACTTGAAATGCTTTTGTAAAAGTACAATTAAAAAGAACTTCTTGCTCAGAAATAATTAAAATAGCTGAAAGTTCTCTGTCATTAAGTGATAAAATTTTTAGAAGTTTTTTCATTCAGACTATTTGCAGGTTAAAGTGAGTTTGCTCCTAAAAACTTTTCAATATCTAAATATACCGAAGAGACAAAACGTTATGACCACCTGCCTAATATGATGTTGACCCCTATGTGCCATCAAAACAGTTCTTACCCAGCGAGGCATGGATGCTACAAGATTTCAAAATTTGCCTTGTGGTATCTGGTACCAACACGTTACTAGCAGATCCTTTAACTCTTGTAAGTTACATGGTTGTGCCACCGCAGATTGGATATGATGTTCCAACACAAACCACAGATGCTCAAATGGATTGATATCTGGAGAATTTGGAGGCCAGGGCAATACTTGGAAGTCTTCATGTTCCGCGAACCACTTATGAACAGTCTGGGCAGTGTGGCATGGCGCATTATCCTGCTGAAAGAAGGCACTACTAGAGGGGTATACCATTGCCATGAAAGGATATACCTGGTCTGCAATGATGTTTAGGTAGGTGGCAGACATCATAGTTTCCTGCACATGAATGACTGGACCCACGGCTTTCCAGCAGAACACTGCCCAAAGCATTACACTTCCTCCACCAGCTCGTTTTCATCCCATGGTGTATCCTGGTGCCAACACTTCCCCAGGTAAATGATGCACATGTACCCAGCTGTCCACATGGTGCAACAGGAAACGAGATTCATTGGAGCAGACGACCTTCTTCCAATCATTCAAGGTCCAGTTTTGATGCTCGTGTGCCCATTGTAAGCACTTTTGACAGTGAACTGAGGTTAGCATGGAACTCGGAGTGGCCTGCGGTTACACAGCATCATTTTCAGCAGGGTTTGATACACTGTATTGTGACACATTACTCCTGTCACCAGCATTCAAATTACGGATGAGTTGCGCCACAGTATCCTTTCTGTTGGCTTCCACCATATGAGGTAGCCTTTGCTCACCTCCAGTATTGATGAGCAGTGGTCGGCCCACACCTTGCTGGCAGTTCATTGTTTTTCCTCCTCAGACCACTTTTTGAAGGAACTAACCACGGTTGACCATGAGCATTACACAAGACTTGCCATCTTGGAAATGCTCTGACCATGTCATCTGGCCATCACAATTTGGCCCTTGTCAAACTCACTTAACCCTTTAATGCCCATAATGGCCCAAAACTGCTGACATTTTGAAATGGACTTGTCCAAATGGTGCTATTCCTTTGTCTTTATTATCCTCAAACCTTTTCTGAAATTTCCTGGGCATTTAAGAGTTGTCCACTGCCTTTCCCATCTGAAGAACCACAGCTGACTGTGAGCAACCTACAAGCCTTGCTGTCTCAAAAAAGCCCTGATCCAGTCATCTGGCCATTATAATTTGGCCTTTGTCAAACTTAGTTAAGTCCACTGCCTTTCATATCTGAAGAGCAAGAATAACACTGATTAACAGAGCTCAGTATCAGGTTTTATTTATACCATTTCATGACCTTCACATGTGCCTTACCTACAGTTGCTTCAATTTGCATAAAGATGCACTGGTCATAATGTTTTGGCTCTTCAGTGTAATTTGAAGAATAAAACCACAGGGAAATTTTTTTTTTGCTCAATGACACAGAACTTTTTAATCTATGTAAAAATATTGTGCACTCCTTTTTCTTTGCATTATCTTCACAATAGACATCCTTCCTTAACCATTAAAGTGCCATTATTAACAATAAACTCTCTTTGGAGGTTAAATACTTTTATGTTTTACTGCAAAAACTTCAAAATTAAATTTTGAACATTATCCTAAGGTAACTAATGAGCTGGAGTAGACCATGTAATATAGCAAAGGGTTGGGTTGTTTTACCTCTGAGCAGCACTTTTTTGCACACAATGGGCTAAATGGCCAGGTCACATGGACCCCAAAGGCTCAGAGAAGGTTAGGGGAGGAGACCCACTGGAACAGCTGTTGGGAGACAGATGGTAGCCTCCCGTCAAGGCCATCCAGCATGTTCTTTAACGTGCACAGGGTATGGCTCTCCCGCACACGGGGCCACGGCTTAATGTCCCATCCGACAGACAGCAGCCTTTCCAAGCCCATCGGTGTCCCCTACTGACCATGGGCAGGGCGGGGAATTTTTGCGGAGATAAATCTCAACGCTGACCCAGTTGGGACTCGAACCTGGGAACTACAGATTACGAGCCTGGCTCGCTACCGACTGAGCCACCTTCGCCCCTAATATATATAGCAAAGGCCAATGAAACGTAAATAATAATGGAAATATA
Organism: Ryuthela nishihirai; assembly: GCA_038380435.1. Lineage (NCBI taxonomy): Eukaryota > Metazoa > Arthropoda > Arachnida > Araneae > Heptathelidae > Ryuthela > Ryuthela nishihirai. The sequence goes on from JAWZYU010000002.1 coordinate 80,199,060, forward strand.
CATATATATTTTGGAAATCAGCTTCTGATACTTTAAGAGCTATGTTAATCCTAGATTAGTGAGCATTACAGCATTATAAACCTTTGTGCTAGGCTACTGATCTAAGGGGCCTGGGTTCAAGCCCCGGGTAAGGCATGGATGTGTGTGTGTTGTTTTTCTGCTGAGGTCTCACCATCCTCTCAGACCTTCTACTATGGCGTATAAACTGACAGGCTCCTATCAGACCTCTGTGGCAAGCAGCTGAATTGAGAGGATAATTATTATTTTTATTATTTATTTAAAATTTATCAGGTGGCAAGCAAATTAAAGCAACAACACCTGAAACTAAAATTTCTTCAACATATTCTCAATGCAATAATTCAAGGTTAATATAATTCCATATGCCAGTTTCTAACATACCTTTTGGATATTCTGATTGATAATATGAATTGACGCTGAGGTTTGTATTACTGTTAAAGGGAAATACCCTTTATTATGTGTATTTTTACATATATACTCCTTTGCTTGCACTCTACTGCTCCTTTGTTTCAGAACATTTGTCCTAAATATCTTTGTGGGATTCAATAAAATCGTTTCAATTTGTTTTTAACTACATTGTTTTTATTGATTGTTAACACATCACCAGTCCAAATTTTAGACACATACTTCCAATGGTTTACATGAAATCCAAGTTTTTGTGATGATGCTTTAATTTTGATGAGTTGATTAAGTTGTTTTACCTCTGAGCGGCACGTTTTTGTATACAAGGACCTCGAGGGCTCAGAGATGGTTGGGGGAAGGGGACCACTGCACAGCTGTTAAGAAACAGATGATGGCCTCCCATCAAAGCGATCCAGTGTTCTTTAACATGCACAAGGTATGGCTCTCTTACATATGTGGCTATGACTTAACATCCCATCCCACAGACAGGAGATTTTCTATGCCCATTGGTATCTCCTGCTGGTCAAGAGCAAGGTGGAGAGTTTAGCAGAGACTAGCCCAGGTGGGACTATAACCTGGGAATTGCATTTTAAAAGCCTGGTGCACTATCGACTGAGCCACCCAAAAGCCTTCTCTATGGAGAAGGCCGTGTCACGTGACAACAATAGTGTGTGATGTAATAAAATGAGGCTCACAGCTTCGGGAACGATACATGGTGATAGCAATTTTGTTTTTTGGAAATTTATCTGTATTGTTATTTTTATGTGTTGAACTTAATTATTGCATATAATTTTCCAAACAATACATGGACTGATCAAAATTGAATAATGCTGTATATTAGCATTTTTCACTCTTATATTTTATTAAACACTTTAATATTTACAGCCAATCTAATGTTATAAGTGTAAGCTACTTACCGATATGCCAAAAGCAATCATTTCTTTAATTATATCAATTCAAAACTTTAATTTTTTTTTATTTTTTCCAGAATGATTAATTATTGAATAATCAAACCTTGTATATTTTTATTCACGAAAAATCACTACCACTTAAGTAGTCTACAACAAAAAAATTCGTTAAACATTATACTCTACTTTGTACAAAATGTTCTCCAGAATTTTTGACATCAAATCCAGAATAAAAAGACAATGGGAAAAATATTTCTTCCCATTGTGGTCTTTTACTAAAATGATGTATCAAAATTTTTTCCTCAATTACATAATTAGCACATGTTGCGATATTTGAAAATATGTGATTTCATTATTTTCATGAAACGTTAAAAAGCATGTATCATCGAAAACTTTTGAAGCAATTAATGATTCAGGATCATTGTAATAAAAAAGGACAATAAATTAAAATGTTGTCTTGAAAAACATTCTGTCATTATTGCATCCTAAATTGTTCAAATAATATTATTACATCCTTCTCAAATCTGCCTAAAACAATTTTTTGTACAATACAAAATTTCATAAAATTTAGACTACACCAGTAATATTTTTTTAGAGTGCAATAGTCAGAACTATTTCCTTAAATCTGAACTGCAATGTTAATCCTTAACTTTGAGATTCAGTAATACTCTATTTAGCTGCTATATTTACCTATCACATTATGCATATATTACAATAGAAGAGTGTAATTAATTTAATATGGATTAGGATTTTATATCCGAATAAAATTGTATTTTTATTCACAGAGTAAAAAGGCATATGATACACATGATCAGCTAGGAAATAAATAAGTAAAAAGAAATCAAAAATTAATTTAGCAATTAAATGGGATTACTGAAGTAAAAGTCAACAACCATTATCATATATTGATTGATTATCATGCTCAGCATAAATGGAGAATCCTTTTCTACAGCATTTAAATTTTAATTATGCAAATGATCTAAAATAGCTTTAAAAGTTTTATTAAAAGTTTAATTGTTTTAGCAATATATATTATACATGCATGAGATCCTTCTATTTAATCTAAATGAAAAAACCCCACAAAACCTAAAACGTTTTGTGTCACTGCGACACAAAACATTTCAGTAATTGACATCTTTTCCTTGTCATAATTAGACTGCTTATCCCTCATATAAATTAAGTTTTTGGCAACATTTATCAAATTAAGCTTAAAAAAGAAACAGCTATTCATAATATTTCAATTACATTTAATGGCATATACATTCTCACTCTAGGTATTAATGAAATACAAGCTTGAACGAAATCATTTTATATTCAAAATGCAATGACATATCAGTTCAAATGTAAAGACTATAAAGTTTAATTACTTTACCACCAATGAAATATCAGTGGTATGTCAATTCTAATTTAAATCAATTTAGCATTAAAATATCAGCGAATGTCAAATTTAAGTAATTTTACCATTTAAACATCAGTGAAATATGAACTATAAACCAAATCATTTTACCAATTAAATATCGGCAAAATGTGAACTATAAACCGAACTATTTTACCACTTAAATATCAGCTATAAACCAAATCAATTTAGCACTAAAATCTAAGCGAATGTCAATTTTAAACTAAATCGCTTTACCACTTCATCAATATCAGTGAAGGTCAACTATAAATCAAATCATTTTACCACTAAAATATCAGTGAAATATCAGCTTTAGTGGTAAATGTTACCACTAAATATCAGCAATGTCAACTATAAACCAAATAATTTTATTATTCAGATATCACTGAGATTTCAACTGTGAAACCAAATCACTTACCATTAAAATTTTCAAAATTCCATTTTAGCTTGGAAGTTCTTGAAAGTGAAGATGAAATTCTGATCGAAATGATTTTCACAAAACATCACTTCACACAAAAAGAGTATTTTCCATATTGGTTTATAGCTTGGCTGAGCGATAGTTGCTGTTGCAACCAAGCACCAGACCACGAGTCGAGTCGTAGTAGTTAGACCTAACAAAGAACTATCACAAAGTGGCTCACACAAAAATTATGTGCACAAACTTTCTATAAATCACTTCACCTAAAAATCACCTAAATCACTTTTTAATCTAAATCACCTGATTACGCCTAAAGTGTTTAACATCCTCAGGTGTAATCAGTAAAGTTATTTATAGAAAGTTTTTGCACATAATTTTTGTGTGAGTTGGGTTGTTTTACCTCTGAGCAGCACTTTTTTGCACACCATGGGCTAAATGGCCAGGTCACATGGACCCCAAAGGCTCAGAGAAGGTTGGGGGAGGGGACCCACTGGAACAGCTGTTGGAAGACAGATGGTAGCCTCCCGTCAAGTCCATCCAGCGTGTTCTTTAACGTGCACAGGGTATGGCTCTCCCGCACACGGGGCCACGGCTTAACGTCCCATCCGACGGATGGCGGCCTTTCCAAGCCCATCGGTGTCCCTTACTGACCGTGGGCAGGGCGGGGAATTTTGCGGACATAAATCTCAACGCTGACCCAGCTGGGACTCGAACCTGGGAACTACAGATTACGAGCCTGGCGCGCTACCGACTGAGTCACCCCCCGCCCCTTTTGTGTGAGCCAATTGTTATTTATTAAATAACAATTCCCATTGATTTCACCTCAAAAACGTGTAATATATATCTGTTACAAAGTTAAAAAATTTAAAAATGCTGCCACAGCACTACTATTGGTGGTCAGCGACAACAAGTGAGACAAAAGCCTCACAGGACTGCTGAGCCTCTTTTTTGAATGTAACAGTTATGTGACATTTGACCATCCCCACCACAGATTTTGATGAGTATCACATTTATTATGGTGATAAGCAGTAAGTTATTATGTGATCTGGAAATTTTAAATCTGCTAATGCAAAGTGATAAATGAAGAACATTTGTGTATATTTTAGGTTGCATAATAAAATCGAAAATTGCAGTATATGTAAGATTAAATATTAAGATTAAATAAACAAATTTTTTATATACAATTGTTTTCTAAGACATTTATTATTATTATACTCCATGTAATGATATACTTTACCAGCAGTAAAGATATTTAATATACAAAAATTGTCCTTCCATCTTTTTTTTTTGTTTCCTCCCCTCAAGAATATATTTACGATATATGTCTGTTACAATATAACTATCATCAATATGAAAACTATATTACTTTAGCTTAAACTACTCATTTAATAACACAATAAAATTTTCAAGTGTTTCAAATTTGAATTGTATATATTTACATTTTTTAATATTCTATAAAAATATTAATTAAAAATAGGGTACCTGCACTTACTGCAGCATTCACATCACTTAACAAACAAAGTGATGGCACACAAAGGCCAACAGTTGGTACCTTTTGGCTTGAAGTCAGAGCTATCCATGATACCTGTGGTACATCCTATCAAGAAAATTAGTCCTCATGCATTTTTAAAACATCAAAAAATTAAGAAAATAAAACAATATAATCAAATAAAATAAATCTGCAATAACTAGATTCACATACTAAAACATATAAACAGAAATTTTGGATTTTACTGTCTTATATTTTAAAACTTTTCACGCAAAACTATGCATTCCTTGAAAAAGATGCATCTCTCAACTCAGTTATAAAATAGAATTATAAAAATGAATGCAATGGTTTATGCTTTAGGTAAATTATGAAAACAAATGAGGTATTTAAAAAAAATAATGCAATAAACTACTTATTTTGAAACTACTAAATCAAATTAAGTTAATTTCAATAATTACATTTGCATTATCTTAAGAGAGAAAAAAATTATATTTATGAAAATGTCCCAAATATCTGAGATTTTTGTTTCTAATATCTGATCACTTTGAAGTTTATGTGAAAAATCAAAAAGGGGGGGGGGCAATTCAGTATATTTACAACTGGTTATTTCCCCATTCCTTACTTGATCACTGCTACAGATTAATCAAAATATCCCACTAAGCAGAAATTGGGACATTTCAGACCTTTTACTATGGATATTAACTGACAGGCTCATCAGACATCTGTGGCAAGCAGCTGCTTGAGGAGGTATTTATTTTTCTTTTCACTGAAATGTTTCAGTGTTCAGCTACTGAAATATGGTCACCACAGCCCTGGGCCATGCATTAATAGATTTTATTATTCTAGCTAAATTTGCACAAGTGGGAAAATTCAGAAGTGTATAAAAATAATATTAGAATCATAAGATAATAATAAAAAAAAAATACCCCCTCAAGCAGCTGCTTGCCACAGAGGTCTGACAGGAGCCTGTCAGTTTATATGCCATAGTAGAAGGTCTGTGAGGATGGCAGGCCCTCAGCAGAAAAACGACACAAACAGCCATACCTTACCCGGGGCTCTAACCCAGGTCCCTTAGATCAGTAGCCAAGTGCGCTAACCACTTGGCCATGGGACGAGCAAATAAATACCCCCTCAAGCAGCTGCTTGCCACAGAGGTCTGACAGAAGCCTGTCAGTTTATATGCCACAATAGAAGATCTGAGAGGATGGCAGGACCTCAGCAGAAAGCAACACAAACATCCATGCCTTACCCGGGGCTCGAACCCAGGTCCCGTAGATCAATAGCCAGGTGCTCTAACCACTCGGCCACGGGACGGCTCATAAGATAATAATGGCATTAAATGTTCGTGAACTAAATATAAACATTTTTGGGGTAAAAACTGGTATAGGAACTATTTGCATATATCACTATTACATATTTTTCAGAATTTTTAAAATTCACTGAAAATAATGGATCTAAGTAACATGATAAAATGTTATTTGGATCCATTCATTTTCAGATGGTAACAATGCATATTTACCAAAGGTTAATGGTTAGCATGCTTGCCTACTGATAAAAAAAAAAAAAAAAAAAATCAGGGTTTGAACAATGTATAAGGTATGATGGGTGGTTTTTTCTGTTGTCCTCCCAGATTTTCTCTATAGCATATTATATTGACATGCTCCTGTCAGTCCCTTGTGGTAAGCAGCTGCTTGAAGTGGAAAAATAAAAAATACCCCTCATTAGTTAGTTTGAGGCTTTCAAGGTGCCCACTGAATTAAAACAAAACCATCTATATCAGAATCTGATTTTGATTTCAAAACCTGAACCACTTTCTTTCTTCATTCACTTTAATTCACCATTTTGAATTTCCAGTTTCTGAACATTGAATTTTGATGGGCTATAAACTGCATAAAAACTAGCAGTGTTCAGTAATTAGATTTTTGCATATGGCAAATAAGTATTAAATGAATATTAATTTGCCATGTGAAACCATTGTTCCAGTCTAATTACAACTAATAATATTTTAAATGTACAATGTCTTCAAGATTTCACACTCATAAAAATTTATAACAAGCAAAAAAACTACTCAGATTTTCTTTTATCAAACTCTAGCTCATTAAAATGTTCAATTACAAAGATATCAATGTACATTTTTAAAAATCTTTGTTTAGACTCTATGGAGTGACTCAATTGTCAAACATGTGTTTGTCTTATATTTATGATAAACTAATAAAATATCACACAAACCTTAGGTTTCAATGATTTTGTAAGATTAAGAGTAACCAAGCAATACTGTCCTGTAAATTGATTCCACCCATGTTTGGAATAATTAGCTGGTAACATAGCAGCAGTGCATTCTGAATAAAAGCCTGGGAATGCAATTCCTCCTTCTAATAAACCACTTGAGGGTTTACCTATTGAATCTATAACTAAAAGAAAAAGAAACTATATGTGAATATTGATAATGTAACAAACATTTTAGGTCATAAATTTATAAACTGCCTAGATAAGAAATTATAAAAAATTCCATGTTATGCCAGTGGAAAGCCATATATGATGTAATCAATGAATAGTACATTGGTGTTCACAAAAATCAGAACAGCAAGAAGGACCAATCAAAATGCATTCATTTTTTGGGGGTTCAATGTAGCTTTATTGTAGTAATAAATTATCACAATACAGAGGCAATTGGAGAGTTGTATACTGAATTGCTTAATAATGATTGTGTCCACCCCTTGCTTGTATGACCCGATGTAAACAGTGAGGCATGGAGTCAACAAATGTTTGATGCTAGACTGTGGAATAGCCATCCAAACATTATGCATCAGTACCCAACGTTTGTCTACATTTGCCAGGATGTGCTGATATTGCTGCACCTCCATTTGACCATATAGGTGAAGGTGTAAAACAAGCCTCATACAAGCCACAGACCTTACTCTATACCTTCTCGGTGTTCTGATTTTTATGAACACCAGTGTAAATACACAGAGTTATCTATTTGGCATAGAGGTCAATAAATAGTTTTGTGTAAAAAAATTAGTTTTGCCAATGGATGGGATTCAAACCAATGTCTCTCCAGATGCATGCCAGAGTATTCTAATCACTAAACACCAGCTTTTGTCATTTCTCCACTAATGTGACTTATTCTACATGTGTCTCCCATGGCACCATCTATGATTGAGAATGGCAACTTCTTTTTCTATTGTTGCTCTGAATAAGATGTAAATAAAAAAGTCACTCATGCTCAAAGCATTAGTATTATATAATTTAACCGTTTTTATTCTTCAAAAATTAAGCCTTAATTGCATAGTCCAATCTATTTTTTTACTATAGCATGTGAAGAAGTTCTGATTAAAATCAATATGTTTATAAATTCATTTAAATTTTTAATTTTCATAAAATTCAGAATTAAATTCTGTTTAATTTGGTATATAACATGGCCTATTTCAGTTGATTGGAGAGGATCAAGTGCCGGTACAAAACCTTCCTGGTCTTGTACCGGCACTTGATCCTCTCCCGAGTGAACTACAGTGGTCACCTTCTGAGCAATGCCTCCTGCTTCACTGCTGAGCAAGTTGGCCACTATACACACTATATCTCTGCACCTCTGTCTTGGACTCTGCCGTAACACACCAAATGTGTCTGTCATTGCAGAGGCTGATGACATGCCTTTCTGACTGCCCCTCTCTCGAAGCTCTATTACCTCCCCTTTAACCATGAGCATCTCAGGAAGTTGCAAGACAGACCAGACTCTGCCACTGACTTCTATGACTGAGTCATCCCTGTCAGCTCCACTGCTGGCAATACACTCTTCCCTGACCTTCCACCTTGGAGAAACAGTGATCATATGATCAATGTCCATTCACTAGGTTAAAAGAGTGACCCAGATCCAGTGGCCATCAGACTTCTCTCAACCTCCTATGTCACTGCACAATATGAGAGATGTTTTGAGGTCTACACTGACGGATCTGTGGACTGGGAGAGGCTACTTGCTACTTCGCCTTTACCATCCCCGATACAGGCATTGCCAGAGATTTCCGTCTCCCGCATCTCATTTCCTCCACCTGTGCAGAACTTCATGCTATCCTTGAAGCTGTACTCTTCATCCTCAGCCTCGAGAGTGGCAACTTTGTTATCCTCTGTGACTTGAAGTCAGACTTGGAAGCTCTCCAGATGTGAGACAGCAAGAGCTGCAACTCCTTCCTCATTCAGAAGATCGTGGAGACTTGCTCCAATGTCACTTCTGCCGGAATCACGGTTCATTTCCAGTGGATCCCTTCCTATGTAGGGACACCTGACAATGAGCTCACTGATCACACCACGAAGGAAGCGCTGGAGAGTCAGAGTTATGTATCTAATTACCCTCTCTCAGCGACTGCAAGAGTTGTCTCACAACTGATCAGTCAGTATCATCTTGCCCAGTGGCAGAAGGACAGCAGCTGTTCCTCATTCAGGTACCTTGTTGACCCTTTTCTGACTGCTCCTAACTTCAGTAATCTCCGCAGATCTGAGGAGACCCTCCTTCGTCGTCTCCGAGTTGGTGTCATCTACAGCAACTCTACACTTCACACTCTCGGCAGAGCTTACAGTCCAAACTGTGCCATTTGCAGCAGACCTGAGACTGTATCCCACATTCTGCTCAACTGCTCCCACTACAATGCCAAAGGAGAAACTTTGTTCTGGCAGCTTCATGCTGTCGAACCCACTGACTACTCCATCACCTCCCTTCTTGGTAATCACCACAATGTGAAGCTGCAGTGAATGTGCTTCCGACTGGTCACTGATTTCTTTCAAAACATTGGCCTCTTCTGCAAGATCTAATGTTTTCCCTTTTTTTTTCTTTCTCCTGATTAGTATTCTTATTACCTTTGAGAGATAGCTGAGACGCAGTTTCTTCTGCATCTGCTATCTCGCCCTTCTGTTGTGACTGGTGTAGGGAGCCCCTTATTGGAGGCTAATTTCACCAAAACTTACAAATAAAACCTTGAAAAAAAAAAGTAATTTTTTTTACTTCAAATATCTATATATATATTTATTCAGAAATAAATAGATTTATATTCATGTGCATTTTAATTATTTATGTCTATTAGTCCATCAATGCTCTTCATGGACTTAGGTTTTTCAATATGGTTCGTATCATCCTAAATAATAAATAACCCCTCATACAACTGCTTGTCACAGATGTCTAACAAGGAGCCTGTCAGTTTAATCATCCTAGGGCACACACATTCTTTTGCTTTGCAGAATTTTTTCACTCATAAGTGTTTTAATCATAGAAAAAAACATTTCACTGTTGTATCAAGATTTATGAAATGAAACTTATAGGACAATAAATGTAGAGGGAAAAAGTTTCATATTTTGCTTTTTGGAACAATTTAATGCAAAGAGTTTTTGAAAAACATATTAGGTGTGCTTATTTATATAAACAGATTCAGTTTATAATCTTTTAAAGTGAAAAAGTTTTTTTCCAAGTCTAAAAAGAAAGCATTTAAAACATAACTACAAAGCTGTGGCATTGATAAAACATTTCCAGTAGGAGGAGGTATGCTTATTTATTACAGATTAATTTCATAATCCTTTAAGTGAAAACCTTCCTTTTCTAAGTACAATATAATGGCTTTTAAGAGATAACCAGAAACTATGATAGTGGCAGACACGTTAACAATAGTGGTAGTGGGCAATTTGGTTATAATGTCTATTTCACATAAAGGAAAGGTCAGTGACCTAGGGGCAGGGGTTGACTCAGTGCCAGGCTCATAATCTGCAGTTCCCAGATTTGACACCCACCTGCAGTACCCAGGTTCGAGGTCCACACAGTCACCAGGTTGAGTCCAAATCCAACAACTGGATTTATCCCCACCCTGCCCTTGGTCAGAAGGAAACACTGATGAGCTTGGATAGGCTGCGGTCTATCAGATGGGACATAAAGCTGTGTGTAGGAGAGACATGATGTCCTGTGCACATTAAAAAAATACTGGACGGCCTTAACATGATACTTCAGTCTCTTTAAGCTATCCAAGTAGGTTCCCTCAACCTTCTCTGAGCCCTTGACTTGGCCATTTAACCTATTGTGCAAAAAAAAGTGTCACTCATAGGTAAAACAACCCAACAATCCACTACCCTTTCCTATATCAAACAACTTGTTTCAATCAAGTTTACTGCAAAATACTAAATTTGTTCCATGCTTTCATTTTACACCTGCATTTATAGTGCTCAGCTTTCTAGATGGTGCCACAAGTGGTAACTGAATGTTTACAAGGTGTGTAAAGTAACATAAGTGAATAATGTACAGTATGATAGCTTTTTATTGTATTGAATAATTTATTGGATTGTCTGTTGGTATGTTGGTGTGGTTGCAGGTTCTTGATATTTTCTTTTTTTCAGGTCTAACCATCTAGGGTCAATAAAAGTTACAAATTGATTTTCAAGGATGGAGTGGGCTATTCATATAATTGTATATTTTAAATGGAATTTGGATTTACTTCCTATATAAGTAGCATAAAAGTATAAATTTTGTCTGAAGTACTCAAAGGTGTAAACAATTTATGATATTTAGTTAATGCACATTCTCTATTATTGTGTTAAGTGGAAAATGCAAGAATTTCTTCTTCAACGATATGCTGTTTAAGACGATATGCTGTTTAAGACGATATGCTGTTTAAGACAGTTGTCTCTGATGAAATTATCTTGTTCTGGGTATTTTTTTTTTAAATAATGAAGATGGCAGTGCATTGTTTACAATATATTCGTATTTTTTTAGGTTTGTTATCTTTAATGGGATTATTTAGTTCTGGGGAATTTTTTATACTGCTGATTGTCAGTGAATTGTTCACAACAATTCATGTGTTTCAGATTTGTTTTCTCTGATGGAATTATTTAGTTCCAGGGGCTTTTTTATACTGCAGATCACTGAATTGTTGACAATTTTTTTTAGGCTTTTATTGCAGTATGTGCTTGTTAGAATAGCATTCTTCAATTTGATTGTTGCGAGTTTTTCATAAATTACAGAATGAACATTTTTTAGTGATGATAGATTGTTGAAATAATTAGCCTTGGATGGTACTGTCTAACATTCATTGTATAAGATATGTGCAATTTGAAAAATATGCCTTAGAAAGGAAAATTAGCAATTTGGGAAATATGCATTTTAAATTAACTTTTGATGGTTTTCTTTTATTTGTGAAAACAAAGTTTTATACTTAGGAATAAGTGTTTATTATTATATTCTTTACTTTCCATATTCTCGCAGTATGGCCTCTTAACTGCAAGTAATACGATTATTTAGATTATTATTTGTAGAACTTTCCAAGATATTGAATACTCTTTCTGATGTGATATTGAAACGTTTTTGTCATTAGTTTAAATCGTACAGTTAGTGGTTTTATTTAAGGAAGTAATTTTAAGAAACTTGGTAAATTCTGGAAAATTTTAATTTTTTTGTCGGCATCAGTAACCGCTAGGAGTACGCAGCGCTCTATCAAAAGGCAAGCTATCATTACATTGCGTAAAATATGGCGGCAGAGCCCGTAAACTACAGGTTTGCCTTTTCTCTTCCATAAATTATTTATCATACCATCTACAAGGGCTCTCACCAACCTTTTGTCCTACAAACTTTGCAGCGTCTCAGTTTTAGTTTCTACAAATTTTAGTATCACTAATGGGTTTCTGATATTTAGATCATTAATGGGATGATATTTAAAGAAATGCAAAGATAAAAAAAATACCCAAACCCAGTCCGTTGATTAAATCCATTAAAAACCTAATTTAAGGAACTGTTAAAGCAATCCAACTTCCAGTCTAGATAATTTAAAAATCCTGTTCGAATTAATGCACAGGCCACTAGAGGCCCACCAGCTTCTCGATTTTTGTTCACCTGAGCCCCAAATATTACTCATACCTGTTCTCTCCTTTTGGTACACCACTATAGTCATTAAGAATTCAGCACATGATTAAGATGCTATTTCTTAGCCTCTATTGTTACAGGGAAAATATGGATTGTGAAACAAATATACTTACATTGTAGAGCCCATTTATCACCAGAGTCTGCTCTTGTAACGAGGAATTGAGTAGCATTTTGACACTGCGATGTGATACTAAAGTTGTTGAATTTCCCTTGGAGTCCAAGCAGAACATCATCAATAAATTCAATATATGGTCTTGATAATTTTTCGAATGGTCTAATGTCAAACAAATTTGAGTTTAGGTTAAAATCAGTATCATTTAAATACGTAGCACACATAATACTCAAGGGTGCAAATACAATGCACAAAGTGAAAGCTTTCCATAACCCGCCTTTCATTCCGATTGGTAGATTCAACTTGTGAAACTTTCAACTCAAGGTGTCGTTCTGTGATTTAAAAATTTTACACCCGCATTATAAAAGGAGTATTAAAGTGCTTAAGGTCATCGTTCTTTTGCGAAATAATAGCCACTGGGTCGACGACTTTATAAAGATTACCTTTCTCTAAATCTGTTATTTCACTGCATTTTAACGCCTATTCTCATAAACATATTTCACACACGCCTACCAGTGTAAGTGACCTGATATCGACTCCAACTGCATTAACTACGATGACAGGTATATATTAGTTTTTACGTCACACATTGTGATGGGAAGATTGATATCTTACGAATACATTTCGAGATTAAGAACTTTCTACAAGGACAAATATGGTTAATGACCTGTTATTGTAATAGAGATTAATGTTCATATTGGATGTTCATTCTGTTCGTCTATGGTAGACGCAAAGAAAGCAGGATAAAATATTCGTGAGAATAATATAATGTTCCATTTTTACTACATACAGTTTTATTAATGTAATATAATGCGTATTCACTTCACCATGTGCAATACCAATACTGATTTTGTACATTGCATATTAATGTTGCCAATCCGAAATATAAAATTCACTTAATGTAATAATGAAGAATGAACAAAAATTTTTATTTGCAGTGTATGTCAGCATCTTCATTAGAAAATTGTGTAAATTACAATTAACCTACAGCTATAATCTGGAAATATGTAATATATATTCCACAATATAGCACATTTATATACATATCACGCGAAATAATTTGAAGCCATTCACAGGTTCTTGTCTAGGAGAGGTAAAAGCAAGTGCGTCCTCATGAAATGTAACTTTAAGCGTTGTTGGAGTCATTCTGATTCCCACATGTCAAGGTACCATATACTATGAGTCACCTCTCCCTACTTTATGATTCGTTGGTATTGGGTTATATGTCAGGAAACATAATAGATGAAAGGCAGTTGCAGGAAAACCATTCATCATTATGTGGTAATTAGGCAAGTGCAGTTCCGGATAATCTAGAGAAAAAGGGGAGAGGCAATAGACTCCTTTTCCCTTACATTATAATATTTTCCCATCCTTTTAAAAGTCTTTAAAAAAAAAAGAAAAAAAATTTTATGAAAAATGCATGAATTATTTATACGTTTAATAATTTTTTGTCTCTGTTACACTTACTAGCCGTCCCGTGGCCGAGTGGTTAGCGCGCTTGGCTCCTGATCAAAGCCCAAACCTGGGTTCGAGACTCGAAATAAGGCATGGATGTTCGTGCCTTATCCGAGTGGTGTTTCTGCTGAGGTACCGCCATCCTCACAGACCTTCTATGGCCTATAAACTGACAGGCTCCTGTCAGACCTCTGTGGCAAGCAGCTGCTTGAGGGGGTATTTATTCATTTATTACATTTACGAACATCCTCAAAGGGGGAAGAGAGGGTATGACAGGCACAGATAAGTTGGAACCATTGAGCTATATAGGGAGCTGTAGGGACTGCTTTACGGAGAATAAGTGACGCCGCTAATCGATTACATTTTCCTAGTCCAGGTGGTAAAAGAGACGTACCTTAATGATAACCTATGGGGAATTGGATTGTATTGTTTTACCTCTGATCGGCACTTTTTTGCACACAATGGGCTAAATGGCCAGGCCACAAGGACCCCGAAGACTCAGAGAAGGTTGGGGGTTGGGTTGGGTTGTTTTACCTCTGAGCGGCACTTTTTTGCACACCATGGGCTAAATGGCCAGGTCACATGGACCCCGAAGGCTCAGAGAAAGTTGGGGGAGGGGACCCACTGGAACAGCTGTTGGGAGACAGATGGTAGCCTCCCGTCAAGGCCATCCAGCGTGTTCTTTAACGTGCACAGGGTATGGCTCTCCCGCACACGGGGCCACGGCTTAACGTCCCATCCGACGGACGGCGGCCTTTCCAAGCCCATCGGTGTCCCCTACTGACCGTGGGCAGGGCGGGGAATTTTGCGGAGATAAATCTCAACGCTGACCCAGCTGGAAAAGGTTGGGGGAGGGGACCCACTGGAACAGCTGTTGGGAGACAGATGGTAGTCTCTCGTCAAGGCCATCCAGTGTGTTCTTTAACGTGCACAGGGTATGGCTCTTCCGCACACGGGGCCACGGCTTAACGTCCCATCCGACGAACAGCGGCCTTTTCAAGCCCATCGGTGTCCCCTACTGACCGTGGGCAGGACGGGGAAATTTTGCGGAGATAAATCTCAACGCTGACCCAGCTGGGACTCGAACCTGGGAACTACAGATTACGAGCCTGGCGCGCTACCGACTGAGCCACCCCCGCCCCACCTATGGGGAAACTTTGGATTTCATCAGAAAAATAATAAATCATAATGGCTTTCTTTCGTGTTCCCGCTGGCTGCTTGAATAAGGTAGACTATAAAGGATAGCCTTCAGAAGTATTTTACCTAAGACAATTATAAAAAAAAAATATTCCGTAATCATATAATGCTATGTTTTCAGATCCGGGATCAATCATAGGCACTCAATAGAAGAAACTGCTTCAAAGTTTTCAAAGCTTCAACTACCAGTAAAATATGCATTTTTTTTTTTCTGAGAAATCAAAAATATTAAAGACTGATATATATATTTATACCATTTGAAAGATTAATTTTAAATACTTTTATTCTGTCTTTTTCATCTGAATTCTTTTTCTTTATATTAACAAATTTCTTGATTCATTCTAATGATTTTTTTTTATTTTATATATTAAAAATTTTGTATAAAAATATTTTATTTCTATTTGGCTAATGTTGAATTTTAATTCGCTAATAAATGGATTAATTTGATCAAAAAACGCCTAATATCATTTTTAAAACAATTTTATGTATTTTAAATGTAGTAAAAGATTTCATTTTATGTAGACATTATAATTTATGTAATTGCACTTTATAGTATGTTCCTATAATTTCATGCAGTTAAGTATAAGACTCAACATATTTTGGCACTTGGAAACCGTAGGATTTCAAATTAATGTTTCTCTTTTAATAAATATTTTGAACCAAAAAAAAAGAAATTCTAGGATTATATTCTTAAAACTAACAAATCAATACTTTCTGTCGTTTTCTAAACTCCTATCTTATTTGAAATACTTCTGTGAATATCATTTTGGCTAACATTTCCTTATTGAAAAAAAAAATATATATAAATTTGTATCTGTGAAATATCACTAATTCACTGTCTTTTTTTGCAAGGGGCGGGGGTGGCTCTGTCGGTAGCATGACAGGTTCGTAATCTGTAGTTCCAAGGTTCAAGTCCGAGCTGCCCACACAACCACAATCTCCACAAGATATAGAAGATGATCCATGGATATCTACTGATCATTTTTCATCTTAGATATCTTATAGATATTATGTGGAGATTGTGGTTGTGTGGGTGGGTCAGCGTTGAGATTTATCTCCACAAAATTCTCTGCTGTGCACACGGTCAGTAGGGGACACCGATTGGCTTGGAAATGCAGCCGTCCGTCGGATGGGACGTTAAGCCGTGGCTCCATGTGTGGGAGAGCAATATCCTGTGCACGTTAAAGAACATGCTTGATGGGAGGCTACCATCTGTCTCCCAGCAGCTGTTCCAGTGGATCCCCTCCCCCAACCTTCTCCGAGCCTTCGGGGTCCATGTGACCTGGCCATTTAGCCCATGGTGTGCAAAAAAGTGCCGCTCAGAGGTAAAACAACACAACCCATGTGACTATTTAGCCCATGGTGTGCAAAAAAGTGCCATTCAGAGGTAAAACAACCCAACCCACCTTTTTGGCAATGATTCGTACAGTCGAAATCAACAAAATCTTCGTCCATAATTAAATTTTACTACAAACTAAATATAAATACGATTTCGCGTAGAGCTGAACCTGTTTTGTCACCTGCGCCCCGAGAAACCAAGCGATATCCCAAGCTATACTTTTACACGGACAAATCATTAGAGGTTGAGGTACTCAAATCCCGAAATGAATGTTCTTGTGAAAAGGAATCCTCCCAATCACAAACTCATTCAGAAGCATTAGAGATAGTCTCTCCAGTTTCGTATATAACTCAATGGTTAGAACAGATACGAGACTCTCGAAGGGTGAAGGTGGTACCCTTACAACGTGTACGCCTGCTGCCCATTTGCACCCGAGACGCTGTTGATGGAGCACTCAGCAAGGGTGAAATATGAGCTTGTTAAGTTCCAGAGAACTCGTGTAGTGCTCCAGAAAAGGATAATTTCACCCTGATCTTAAAACATCTTGAACTTTTGTGTAATAATGCAACCAGAAATTGCAATTTATCTTCAATAAAGGTAACGTATATTTCAATTTTCTTTAATGAAATCTGCATTGTGCTTTTGGGTTTGAAGATATCATTGTACATTACACAACGGAAATCTGTTAGCCATTCGAATAGTTTGCGTCTGTTACCTACTTGGTTAATACTTTTTTGCTGTTAATATAGTTGAAAGTTATATATATATATGTAGTGAAGTAATAAATATGATGCAAATTATTACTGTTACAGTAATGTTACTTCTTTGTAACCGGAATTTTTTTTTTAAGCTCTGTTAGAAATTGTGGCTTAGGTAAAGTAATATTCTGCATAACTAATTTTTAATATTTAATAGATATATATCAGTTACCTATAAAGTTAAGGAGATAATTCTGTAGATTTCTGCCTTTTCTTTTATCATTAAATTGAACATGTTTTAGACATTTTGACTGAAAACTGTTCCATAAAATAATTTGCTCTAAACGCTCATTTTGAAATCGTTTTCAGTCATGCATTTTTTCAGTACCTTCCATTCTTGCGAAATGTATTAGTTCCAATCAAAGTTACGTTTTGCACATACTTCTAAAAAAGAATTAATCATTCTTTCGTTTGCATTATATAATGGTAATGAAGGAAAATGTGTATCATATATATAATATGTGGCATATATTTGTTTTTATATATATATTCTCTCAGTTATGCTTTACATATATTTCGCTCAGAGGTAAAACAATCCAATCTTTACATATATTCCCAAAAAAATTAATCATTCTTTCTTTTAAATTTTTTAATGTAATGAAAGATCCCGTGGCCGAGTGGTTAGCACACTTGGCTACTGATCAAAGGGACCTGTTGTGCTCATTTTACGAATTTTTCAGGAAATATTTTAAAAACCTTTAAAATGGAGGGGAAAATGTTATACTGCAATAAAAATCCAATCTTCCCCCTTCCTTTTACTTTTTCCGACTCAATTACGCCTATTTATGACAGAAAAACCATCGTTCGTTCTGATGAGGACTGACGAGGAAAAAAATCAAAATATTTAACTCAATCTTTCTCTCATGTTCAAAATTGTATCTCGTAAGTTATTAATAATATTTATATAAGTCTTCAAATACAGGTACTTCCTCTGAATGGCATATTTGCCCCCTTTCAATGTTTCAAACGCTGCATACAATTTTCAACATAATAAATGTGTCAGCTTTATCCAGTTGTTTCAGAAATACCCTTTGCATTGCATTAACTGAATACAAGTGAAGCAGTCAAGCCGCCCTCTGAAAACACAAAGAATGAGAAGAGACGCCCTAATGTGTGTTTTCCTTGTCCAAGGCCATGATGCTGCTGTAGCAGGATGATGGCTATGTTGATGCTTCCGAAACAAACCTTCGACTGCCACAATGAAGCTTACTTTTCGCGTGCACTATTAATTCTATATCACACAAAAGTGCATTTACATTATTTCGATTTAACATGTATATTTTTTCCGCAATGAAAATTCCTATATCGAATATTTATAGCTGAGTACTATATACCTTTTCCATTAGATAACTATTACTTTGATTACCACAAACGTTTCATGCGAATAGGACCCCAAAGGCTCAGAGAAGTGGATCCATTGCACAGTTGTTGGGAGACAGATTATAGTCTCGCGTCAAGCCATCCAGCGTGTTCTTTAATGTGCACAGAGTATGGTTTAAAGTTCCATCCAAGCCCATATGACTGTGCGCAATGCAGAGAATTTTGAGATAAATCTCAATGCTGGCCCAGGGTGGGATTGGAACCTGGGAACTACAGATTACGAGCTTGGTTCGCTATCACCTGAGCCACCCCTGCATCTGCAAAGGACTTAAATGTTTATCATAATGGTGTCCCAAAATTTAATAGTTATATTGGCGTGCCTAATGGAAAATCTGGCCTTGATTGGTAAAACTACTGAGGTCGATTCAAGGTTGCTGGTAATTAATGCAATCAGCGGTCTTTCTTACTAAGATGAGATTTAGGTTTATTTACCACTTCAAATTATTACATTACTCTTGCTGCATTCTGTATAACAATTTGAAATTTCGGTCATCCTGTGGCGATGGTTGTGGAGATCAAATAAAAAAATACCCCCCTCAAGCAGCTGCTTGCCACAGGTCTGACAGGAGCCTGTCAGTTTATATGCCATAGTAGATCTGAGATAATGGCAGGACCTCAGCATAAAAACGACACATACATCCATGCCTTACCCGGGACTCGAACCCAGGTCCCTTAGATCAGTAGCCAAGCGTAATAGGGCAAAAACAAGGAAACAATGCGTACAATCATTTCCGAGACAAAATTTATGTTCTGGAACGTACGCAGTTTCTCAAGAGGAACAAACGCATGGTTCAGAGCAAGAATGCTTTCCTGTCAGACCTGTGGCAAGCAGCTGCTTGAGGGGTATTTATTTATTATTAATAATGGTAGAGGCGCAAAAATGATTACTTTTAAAAAAAATAACCCGATTTAGGAAGAGCCTCCGATTTTCAAAAAAAATGGTAAAATTTCTATTAAAATTAAGTGGGTCTGTTCCAAATTAAATGACCACTGAATATTCGTTCAGCTTGTGAAGAAGCTGTAACCATATTTTTGGAAAGGGAAGATTACATTTTAATGTAAATCTGCGAAAATATTATTGTATCCAAAATCTTTGAATTAGATGCTGGGGGTGAGGGGGATGTTGAGGTGTGTGCATCTTTGATTTTAAAAGCCTTTCTTAGAAAATATGTGATTTAAACTCTCACGTTATGCATCCTCTCCCTTTGCATGTCACTGGGATATTTATTAAGAAATAAAATTTTCCCAAATAGGGAGGATTCAAGGCTCCCTCTTGAAATAAATCATTGCCCAAAAGCATACCTTTTACGATATAAGAACTTGCTTTGCGCGACTCACTTTCTATGGAATAAAAATTAAAGCGAGATAGTCAAACACCTCACAGGAATTTGGAACCAAAATACTTTGATCAATAGTAGTCGCAAATTTATTTAAATATTGAACTATGAAATCGTACTTTTGCCTCTTTCCATAAATAGTTCTTCTGTTTTTGCCATAAAAGCAAAAATAGACCATTATTTCTCTTTCATACCTCACAAAAATCACGCGGACAATTACAGACGAAGTCTGGTGAGTAGCTACGTTTCTATGCAGTGAAAAAGTATGTCTATGCGATATAATCGAAAATCTTTAATGGGAGCTATACTTGCAAACTGATACACGTTTGTAAAATTGAAAAAGCTTCTCGATAATAAGCAGATCATGCCCAAAAACTTAAAATTCACCGTATTTATGCAGTTAGAAAATAAGATAGCACTGAAACTATTTAATACAAAAAATATATGTATTTCTATTGGAATCCTTCTGAACACGGCAAAGACAGATTTTAAAAAATAACATTTGATAAACTTTTCAAAACTTCTATGCATTACCAGAACGTATAAATATGACGGAATTTTGCATATCAGTAAATTTGAAGTTAAAAAAATGATTATTTACGAGATTCCATAGTTCTAATACAAATGGAATCCATACTGGACGTTCGCCAAGGCAAGCTTGATATGACGGTCAAGATTCTAAATAAGCAGAATATATATTCCTAGAAAAAAAATCCTTGTTGAAGATTCATACAATTATATTGCTAACTACGAGTAATGAACAAAGAATAAAACTAAAAAAAAATAGGTGAGTGACATGACCGCTTCGTTCCAAAACATATCACTGAAATCATTTGCAACTACACTCCGAAGATGTCACCAGCACAAATCACAGGAAAATTGCGATTTTCGCGTCGCTAGCCTGTTGCATCGGAGCTAATTCATGGAGATAAGAACAGAGGGTCGCCATATTGCTCCTACTCGTAAGCGTGCTAACGAACGACAAGTGTTTAAAAAATAGGTGTGTGTAGTATATGAATGCGTCAGTAAGCCTGCGAAAATAGGTAATAAGTAACGTTAATGTTTTGCTTTGTAAATTTAAAACTTTTTTGTTATTTCAACTATTTATGACAGTAGGGTAGTTAGGGCCTAAGGAGATAGGAGAGAGTGGATTGCGAAAACTTGAGGAAGGGGGTTGGGGAATTTTCCAGTGTTTTAAATGCAACTTGATTAAAAAGTTATTATAAATTCAAAGAAAGAAATAATAAATCAAGAAACGGGAGAGAAACATGCATTTTCTACGCTTTTGATCTACCTTACTGAAATGTTACAGAAATTCCCTCTTATGTCAATAAGAACCTAATTTGGAAGCTCCTAAGTTCTAAAATATGCATTTGATGGAAAAATGTTGTTGAAGAAGTGGAAGAAATCGATTTTCAATAATATTCGTTTAGTATTTAAATAGTTGCGGAAGCTGAAATATGAAACAATGATCTTCCATGTTATACCGAGAATCTAACTTGGAAGCTTTATAACTTCTAATATATGCATTTAATGGAAAAATATGACTGAAAATAAATTATAAATCGTAATCAAATCTATTTAAATATCGATTTTCAAAATATTCGTTAAGTATTTAAATAGTTGAGGAAGTTGGAATATTAAATAATAATCTTCCATGTTATGCCAGTGAAAACCTAACTTGGTTTCTCTATAAATTCTAAAATATGCATTTAATGGAAAAATGTTACGAAAGATAAAGAAAGATCATAATCAAATCTATTTAAATATCGATTTTCAAAATATTCGTTTAGAATTTAAATAGTTGCTCAAACTGGAATATTAATAATCTTAGACAAACTAAAGATCATAATCAAATCTATTTAAATAGCCATATTCAACATTAGAAACTTTTGATTAAACAAGGGTAAAACTTTGAAACATTATGCAGGGGGGATTTCACATTCTTTATCATGCACCATGTTTTTTCATTTGGTGTATTTGCCACAAACTTTAAATTAGTTTCATATAGTTTATATAAAAGTTAAGGTGTCATTTGACATATTTCAAGAATTTGCATTTTGAAGTTTTCCCTGGGGAGAATTTTTTTCCCAAAGTACCGCTGAATCAGGACCGAATCTAGAAAAGAATCGAGGTAAAGTGGATTGGGGGGAGGGGGAACTCAATCGACCTGATATTCCAATGCAGTATAACATTTTCCCCTCCGTATCACAGGTCTAAAAAAATGAAGCATGTTTATTATTTCAATAGCAGGAAATATAAATTTCTGTCCTTATTACCCTTACTAGCATTCAGAAAGGGGGTGGGTACTACCTAGATCCGGCCCTGCACTGATAGTAGTTTACAATCAATCCCTATTTTACGAAAAAAAAGATGCTGCATAGCTTCATTTGATATGCAATTTATCTAACCTTAAGTGGGGTTAAAAAAACAGTTTAAAAACAAAAGTTAATGCAAAGCCGAATAAAAGTAGTTTTTTGATTTAAAAAAAAATTTACCTTCCAAAAAGAAAATCGATTTTATTTAGCAATAATTGTCGAAATAGTCTGCTAATTTAATCAAAGGGTTTCAATCACTATTACTACAAAGGAATATATAAGAACCTTTAAATGCTGAATAAGATTCTTTTTCGTACATAAAACAATTACGATTTTATTGAGCAGTATTTGTATAAAACATTCGGATGTATTGCAATTGAGGTGCAGCGCGCAATTTCTCGAGTAGGAACAACATGGCTACTGCCGTTCTCCGCGGTATAGTAACAACCTATGCTGAGATAGGAAGAGGATGAGGTGTCCTTACTACCTCCATGGCTGAATTGCTGCGGTGCTAAACCTTTTACATGCATTTTTAAGAAGCAACTGCAGATATTATTGAATTACAGTTGCAAATTGCTTTGGTGTCCATTCTCCCTTAAGCATAGAAATCGAATAAAGTGAGGTGGCATTTATTTTTTTTAAACCTCTTCATGGCTCCCTGCGACATCTCAAAATTGTTTATTTGCTTTGAAATCCGATATAGGCGTCTTTGGATAATTTTATTCTGGCTCCCATATTTTATATCAGAGACTAAAAATAAATTTAAAAACAAAATTATAAAATCTCATTCAATACAGAATATCATTTTAACCTTTCCTGTTCGGTGGAATATTTTAGTATTTGGGAAACTCTATTCTAGTCTTATCCTCAGACAAAGCTAAATTCTCAGAGCCTCATCGAAACCGAATTCTTGGACTCCTTAAAACTAAATTCTCCCCCCCCCCGCCCCTCAAAAAAAAAAAAAAAAAATGATGGGTACGTGCATGTTCGAATATTAACTTTGCAATTTTGCTATTACCGAGGTTTGGTTCAAAACAAATAACATAATGAGCTAATGCACACTTGGGGTGAATTCAATCATTGGTGCTCGAGTATTAGAAAAGCTATTCTGATTAAGGCAACAAGCGTAGAAGAATGGCACAATATTTTATTTGACAGCATGTACAGCAAGACACACAGCCCTAAATACGAGAGGGCCAAAGGAATAATGAATTTTTTTTTTATTATTGACATGTAATGAGAGAACAGTGATATTTACAATCTCCAGGGCTCAGTGGCTATGCAGTATGCAAAATTTAATGAAACTTTATGTATTGTCGTTTTTGAGATGTATGGACTTATTGCTGCAATGGCACTGACCAGTTCTATGTATGACAGTTCCACGTATACAGACAATTACCATAAGAAAAACACCTGAAAACTTAAAAACAGATTATCACATTAGTGTTTAGTATATAAAGTTTTACAAATGGTGGTAGTTAACTATTACATTAAGCGTTTACAGGCAACAAGAAAATTGTTTTGGTAAAAACAAAATACAATGCTTGTTAAAAGAAAAAAAAAATTTTTTTTTTCATATGGAAATTGTCCATATCTCTTAATTATAGAAGGCAGAAAGCTGAAAAAAAGAATGTACATATACTGAATGCAGAGTACCACAAAACAATCTTTTACATAAAAAAAACTGGACTGAGACAAACACCAACCACCTAAAGGTTTATATCACTTCACCAGTGCCTCTCACAGCATTAAAACATCTTACCATCCTATGCCTTTCATAATTGTTTAAACAGTTCAAGAATGTCTTTTGGTTAAAACCTGAAGAGCAGAGATTAAACGAGTCATCTGCACATGAATGTTGTTGCAATGAGAGCAATTTCCTAATGGCCAGCACATCTTTAAATCATAACATACAAAATCATTTTTAAATATCGATTCTTCTAGAAAACATCACGTTTATGAAAATATTTGAATAACTTAAATTTGAACCCTTAAATTTTTTGAAATCGTGATATCAACCATAATTAGATGCACAAAATTATACAGTATAACATATTTGCACTTAAAAATAAGTTAAAAAAATAAGTTTGTTCAACTAATAACACCTTCAAATATAATGCAGAATATGTTGACAAAAATATTTGAAAATCTGAAATGCTAAATATAATTTTATATGTGGTATTCAATCATTTTATTCTAAGAGTAATGGAACATGAACGTCATTTTATGATTGCTAATTATGAAATTACTTTTAGTAAGAAAATGTGCAATACAAGGTATCCGTTTTAAGAGGTACTGTGGTACGAAGCATTTTCTCAAAGGATGCTCATATAACTAACTACACACTCCACAAATAGGGTTCATCAACAAAAGCCAATTATACAGGAAAGTGTCAGGGTTCCTTAATCAGCAAAATATTGTAGTTAAGTGGATTGTAGGTTAAATGCATACCTACAGTGCTTTTTCAAGTGGCAATGGGTGTTACCCTGCATATAGCAATAAGCGATTAATACACATTTAACCTATTTTGAACAAAACATTGATAAATAGAAAATAGGCAGATAAGCCAGACACCACTGAATGTTGCATGCATAGAACTGTTTATTTTCAGACTAAGCAAAATTCAAGCAATTTTATGCGTGGTTAAAAAGGTTTCACTTACTTTATTTTTGTGGGTTACCTCTGAGCGACACTTGTGCACACAATGGACTAAATGACCAGGCCACAAATACTCCAATAGCTCAGAAAAGGTTAAGAGGAAGAAGGTGACTCAGTAAACAGCTGTTAGGAGACGGATGGCGGTCTCCCATCAAAGCCATTCCAGTGTGTTCTTTAATGTGCACAGGATTGGCTTTCCTATACACACGGCTTTAGGGATTATCCGACAGCTTTTCGAGGTCAGGGATGAGAATTAACAGAAATAAATTTCAGCACTGGCCCAGTAGGACTGGGAACTGCAGATTACAAGCTTGTCACACTACTGACTGATTCAACCTTAACTTATTCTACAAAAATTGTCATTTGGAACCTTCAAGAAAGCAGTAGTACAATTTGTTTCCTTAGAAAACCTCTAAAACAGTTAATGGCTACTAAAATTGTCTATATATTGGATATACAAGATATTTTGTTCCGAGACTGAAACAGCAAAAAACAAACAACAACTTGGAATTTTTACCAGCCTTGTCAAAATCTTCAAAGAGTCAGTTCAACCTAATTTAGGTTGGGTTGTTTTACCTCTGAGCGGCACTTTTTTGCACACCATAGGCTAAATGGCCAGGTCACATGGACCCCGAAGGCTCAGAGAAGGTTGGGGGAGGTGACCCACTGGAACAGCTGTTGGGAGACAGATGGTAGCTTCCGTCAAGGCCATCCAGTGTGTTCTTTAACGTGCACAGGGTTTGGCTCTCCCGTACACGGGGCCACGGCTTAACGTCACATCCGACGAACGACGGCCTTATCCAAGCCTATCAGTGTCCCCTACTGACCGTGGGCAGGGCGGGGAATTTTGTGGAGATAAATCAACGCTGATCCAGCTGGGACTCGAACCTGGGAACTACAGATTACCAGCCTGGCGCGCTACCGACTGAGCCACCCCCCGCCCCACCTAATTTAGGAAATTCGTTTATGATGGAGACATATTTGAAAAACATGATTAAGGGAAGTACTTCTAATTATTGCATTAAATGTAGTATGATTTCAAGACTGATCAATTACTTACTACAGATTCTTATCTCTAATAATCCATTTCAATAGCAAAATATAAACCACTCACTTGGAACAAAATTAGTGATATAGAAAGGAAGTGAACCTGAAGGGGAAAAAAATAGGTAATGTATTCCTGCCCCATGTTTTATTGTGCAACCAGATCTGAACCAATCAAACAAATTTTTGTGTGGTTTTTAAGTGATAAAGCGAACACAATATGGAGTTGCCTGAGGGAACCCTGTATGAAAAATGTGGGACCAATTGGATATCTTCTTGGAGGTTATGGGATTAATGCTTCTAGTCGAGCTTGATGAACACAGCTTTTTATATAGCCTAGCTTCTGATAACTATGAATGATAAGCATAACAAACACACATCACACCTTGATTTTACACAAAATCTAAGCATTAAATTAATAGATTGAGTACCACTATGAATAAATTAGTATAATAAATCATGATTTTGAAAAAATTCTTGCATTAAACCTGTGAACTTAAATAAATTATAAACTTATGCCCTTCTTCGAGGAAATTTTACTGAATTGCACATCATATTCACAGCATGGCTGATTCAATTATAAACTAAAAAATAAAGTAACAAATATATATTAAACTATGTCATTCATTGCTTTCTATGCATTGCAAAAACATAGGCAGCTTCTGGAGAGTAAATTTTAATAGTAAAAAAAAAAATAGAAATTTAAAACGAAAGCATTTCTTATTAAAACCAATAACACTTTGCTCTATTGTTATAAAGCACAGAATATACGAAAATGGATAAAAAAAGAAATTTTCAAATATTTATTCCACGTTGAAACATTATTTATTTTTAAAAATGGCTTACTTGCAAGATATGCAATTGTATTAACTTAATTATAAAATTGTCACGAGAAAATAAATGTTAGAAAAAAATGTAAAATTCTGTTCTTATTCAAGTGAACTACAAATCATTAGTCATTGAGCATTAGTAACATGCTATAATGACAAAAAGAGGACCTAATCAAAGTGATTTAATAAGCCAGTTCTAAGCATGGGGGTTGGGGGAATCAGTGCTCAGTCTGAAAGGCTCGAGTTCGACTCTTAATCAGTGATTATGCACGTTGCATCTTGCTTCTATGACAAAATTTTCTTTTCACTGCTCATCAGGAAAACCTAGTATTCATTGAATAAGTATGCTTTTTTGGAGGGAACTGACATCGAATCTCTTTACCCTAGGTTTATTATGCTAGCATTCGAAAATATTTGAATTTTTTTTCTCTAATATATCGATGTGTCACTTTCTAACATTCTGGAATATCTTGTTTAAGCAGCAATATTTTGTTGATGACACATACCAGTTGAGTGCAGAATTCCCTGTTTGCAACTTACAAAACTTTTCAGTCTGCTTGTGTGCTATCACCATCACTGGTCTCTTTTGCTTCTTACATTGATTTTACTCTATATGCCAGTTCCAAGAAAACACAATCACACCAGAAAGTGCTAAAACACGATTGGTTATTCGATCACTTGGGAGGGGGAGTTTGAGTTCACTCAACAGCTAAACAAGTTCATTTCTGTGGCAAGAAAACTTGTTTTTTTGTGTGGTGATATTATACTTATATTTAACTGTAAATAAATGCAGTGGCAAACTCATGCGCCACAATACATAATTTATACAGCAAAAGGATAATATTTTCTTAATGAACATATACATTAATCACGCACTATCATACAGAGTGATGAAACACATTCTGTCTTTTTCAATTTTATGAAGACTTTGGAAGTTGCATTGCACTGTATGGATTTTTTTTT
This sequence comes from Ryuthela nishihirai, assembly GCA_038380435.1. NCBI lineage: Eukaryota > Metazoa > Arthropoda > Arachnida > Araneae > Heptathelidae > Ryuthela > Ryuthela nishihirai. Next base: position 80,226,967 of record JAWZYU010000002.1, read on the forward strand.
TCAGTGTGAACTATATTATTAGATAAAGGCAGATGAACAAGGCAACTCAAGAGTTGCAGTACAAATGAATTTGTTTGCAGATATATGCAACACAACTATAGTCAAGTCTGACTGTAGTAAAACAGACTTTGTGACTTAAGTCGAGCATAACTGTGAAGCTTATTTGACACGGTTATTTAACGCATCAATTGTTAATCAATGCATTAATATAAATTGATTACTAGCAAATTTACCTGGTTTTGCTCACGTCAAACTCTAAAGCAGTGAGTACCAACTTGTGATCATGGACACCTAAGGGTCTGTAAAAGTAGTGAAGGGTGTCTACAAGAACGATGTTAAGTTTTATTGTTCTTTGCTAGAATTATATCAACATTGGCTATCTTATGCTATTCACAATCTGAGATTGGCTGTTGATCATATAAATTTCTGGAGCATCGAATTGCTCCACTCAAATATTTATAATCAAATTACATAAACAACTACAGATATAATCCATTCTTGGAGCTCAAAAAGTTGGAAACCACTGCACTCAAGTATATAGTAGATGGGCACTTCTATGTTGCAAGCTTTCATTTGGCATAAAACTCACTCCAATTGACAACAATCCCCCAGTGAAATAGTTAATTCTCCTTTTAGGGGCAGAAAGGAATGGACAATAATTTGAGGTAGCACAACCCCCATCCCCCCACACAGTATTGCCTCACTTAGGTGTAATTTGTCAGGCATAGGTAACCTGTAATTTTCTTTCCTGTTATATATTAAACATGGGCATATTTTATACGGAGGGTCTAAGTGTATAAAAAAAATGTGCATGTCCAAGAGTGTATTGTACAACGAAAAAACAAAACCCATTTTGCCATTTCTTCTGTACTTGAGTGTTCCCCCCTGATAGGGGACCACCTTGACGTGGTGTGTGTGTGTGGGGGGGCTGAATGGTGCCTCTGTGAAATAGGGTCATGGCTCATTGTTTCCTCATTTGCACGATGGGATGTAACCTTTGGTGGTAGAGCTGGTTGGGGGCCTGCGGACTGGTAAGAGCCTCCAGACTTGTGGGCTTACTGACTTGACTCAGGGAAGCTTTAGGTTGCAGTTCCGACTGTGGCTGTAGCAGAGGTTCTACGGACTGGTGTTGGGGGCACTGGTCCAGTGGGCTCATCGGTGAAGCCTCAATAAAGTTGTGGTACAGACTGCTTCTGGGGGGCAGCTGGTGCATGGCACTAAGGAGAGGACGAAGTTGAAGGTTCGTGACTTGGCAGTACTACACCAGGTCGACAGGCTTATCAATGGACAAGCCAAACTAAGTCTCCACCCCGGGAGCCAAGTCAACTTGGTTCTATATACCATTTTTGTGGCTAACCGGGTAACAGATTAAATTTAGGTTTTGACCGATGGATGAACCTTCCTTCTATAGGATTGTTCGCCATAGGTAGCCGTGGATGAGCTGTGTCCTTGTAGCACTGTCTTGTCCCGGCGTGGTAGTGGTGTTTACGGCATTTTCCCTATAGATGTAGTGCAGCCTTATGTTGTGGAGCACCAACAGTCTTGGGTTTTAAAATATTCCTAAATAGTATTAATTATTTTTAAGAATGCACCAACATTTCCCCTGAAATAAAGTAGCTTTTTCTAAGGGCTGGCTAGTATTCTGGCATTTACAGTATATTTTTGCAGTGCAGAAGGTCTGCATTATAAGTACGTTTTGATATTAACCCTAATAATCAATATGTGGGCATAATTCAATAATTAATAATAAATTATCAATAGATTAATCAATATATAATAAAGATTAAAATTACAGAGGGAACTGCAACAAATCCTGTTGCACCTCTTTCAAGTGTGTTTTTTTTTGGGAAATCTTGGTGGCAGTACAACCAAAGTCAATGGCATGAATATCTTTTACTATTAACAAAATTTAACTTAATCACTAATAATAAATATATAGGCATCATTTTTCAGTTTAAAAATTATCTTCTTTACATATGATTGACGATTAAATCCAGTAATAAAGTATCACAGCAAATGCCCTGCGGACAACACTTGAAATCGTTGCTGAAAATTTTTTAAGAAATTTTTCCAACTGGTGATTAAATTTCAGTGAGATCAAAAAGTATGAATAGCTAATAACTTATGGTAAAATACTAGTTAAACCCTGCGAAAACTTTGGCATAAAACACATTGATTGATAACTTTTCCCATCGATAACTTGCTACCTCAATCAGAGCTTTCCACCATTAACATAATACTCCATTCAGAAAATGGGAGACAGCAGTGTCCTATAAATTGCAGATACTTTCAGAGTGTTTACTCCCAACCTAACACAGTTAGAACTAAGTGGGACCACCACACCTAATTTGGGACACAGGCTTGGATCTAGGGGGGGGGGGGCATCCTCCCTTAGATCTGGTCCTGTTGGGACCAATTGGTCCAAGAATTCGCAGAAACACGGGGAATTGATATTTTCAGGCACTGATGGCGTCACACTGTGAATGTACAAGAAATGTATGTCTACCTGTAATTAGGGCTACTATAAAAGATATTTAATAAACATTTTTAAAATTAGTCTTCTCTTACTGCAGTGTCCAGACCTGTTGCATCGAGGTGGCCTCGACCAATCACAACCTGTTTCCGAGGAACTCACTGAAGAATATTGTACGTTATGAACTACTGTGCATAGGAGAATATATCTGGGTATGTTTGTTTTAACTTTTTGTCAGGATGAGGACGTCTACTGGTGGCATAAATGCAACAATAGACTTACATGATTAATATCTACATTTATTGACACATTTACATTATGTGGTGTCACAAGGACCTACCGAAAAAGGCAACACACACAGCCTAAGGTAGCAGTCAGATTTCCTGCTTCATCTCTTCATCTTTCAATGGCAGGCAAGAGAGTGATGCTCTATCTCATGACTGGGGACTATATAAACTCGCTGCTTGGATTTATATCTCACTTCCTCAGAAAGGGTGAACAAACTCATATTAAGAATGATATCTCTCAACCCACAGAGGTAATTTGAGAAGAAAAGGTCTTTTATTAGATAAGCAACATCGGAAAAGTTGTCAAAAGTGAAGATCTGATCTGAAATTTTCCCTCAAAGTTGAATCTTACAGGGCAAAGGGATAGTACCAACTCATGCGAAACTTTTTCTCACATAATTTGAGCTCAGTAAAGACATTGTGTCAATAAACAGTAGCAGTTATTAGGGGAATTTTTTTTTTTTACAGAAATGTAGTCTTCATGTTGTTTGAGTTGGAATGACAAGTTTTGAATAAAAGAGAAGACAGGACTGAATCTAAGGGGGGGGGGGGATTACAAGTTTTGAATAAAAGAGAAGACAGGACTGAATCTAGGCGGGGGGGATGCCCCTTAGATCTGGCCTGTTGGGACCAATTGGTCCCAACAATTCACAGAAACACAGGGAATTGAAATTTCAGGCACTGATGGCATCACACTGTGGATGTACAAGAAATGCATGCTACCTGGAATTAGGGCTATTATAAGATATTTAATAAATTAACAATACAATACTGCATGACCAGCAGATAAGTCAACCTAGATAATGAGACATTCAGGAGACTTATTCCACTGCCAAGCATGATCCACAGATCAGGAAAGTTCAAATTGGAAAAATGAGAAAATATTGTAAAACTGGAAAGAGATTTTCTTAAAAGCAAAGTTTTTACCAATGTTCATATTGATTTTGGCTTTGACATTTGTTGTTTGTGGATTTAACAAGACGTTGTCAATCATATCATTTGAACACGATGGAGAAAGTTAATGATTTATGTCCCAAATGAAAGTTTGCAACGTAGAAAGTTTAAATAAATATATACAAAATTCAGATAACATTTTAAAAAACTGTAGCAGGTAGCAGCTCTAACAGAAAAAAACTTTTACAAATTAGTTTTCTTTTAACATGTTTATAAAATGCAAACCAGGAAATTAATATTTTAAATATTTCAATATTTTCAAATAATGTCTAAATTGCACCAGTTTAGTTCATAAACTGGTAAGTGTAAAAAGCTTAGGATGCTTAAAATGAGTCATTTTTATAAACTTATTACTTGTTTCCAATGAGCACTTGACCAGTTTATTGCACTTGCATATAACCACTTAAGAATGTCACCTGTAACTTTTAAGATTTATAGTGCACTGAATACTGCATTAGACTAATGAGACTAAGTAGTACTACCATTTACAAATAATTTTAATTACACACAGACATTCAAAAGTAATTTTTAATTCACAAAACTAAGAAAAACATGTATTTTAAAATATTTCATGAAACTTTCCACATTTTATTGCTTAAATAATTCCAAAAATTGCCATTTACCTTAAACAAAATCGAGCTCATACTATACAGTGAACTAAAAGAACACCTATTTCTAACTGGAATATCAGTTTGGGTCAAGACATTTGTTCACTAAACATTTACATATAAATGTTCTTAACAGATTATTTACGAAAAGTTACAAAATCAACACTGTGTGTGTGTATATATATGTACATATGAAAACTTATTCAGTTTACCTTCACCAAAATGCACATCAATTTGGAAAATTTCATTTGATGTCATTTTTTGTAGTTACCTTTTCTAATATTTCTGACAAATATATTAGAACTGAAAATACTTGGCATATCAAACTGTGAAATAGATATTATTTCATCTCTTAAGAGCTTAATCGTTTTTCAAAGCTTTTTAAAATAACAATTCAAACCATCAACAAAAATCCTTTTCAGCAATATAGAAACTAAATCAAGTGCAATGTATGCTACTCAATAAACTAGGTATCATTGCTTGTTACCAAGCTATAAAACCTACTATACACAAAACTTATGATAAAATTACTTTGAAATTACTACCCATTAAAAACTAAAGTTATCACTCAATATAAAGCACCATTATATTTCATTTGCTTAGTATACCTACATTGTACATTATTCAAAACTCCAGTTCCATTAGAAATTTTCCCTATTAATATCGAAGGAAGTATTTTATGGACTAGTATAAATATGTACCAATTTGTACATTTTAGTATTGTTTTCAGCTGCAGATAACTTCATTTAAAATATAGCAGCATAGTTTGCTATGCTTCAGATCAAATAATACCTTCTGCTCCAAAGGGAAAAAAAATAATTTTCAATTACACCTTTCTTAAAAACAGTTTACATTCATTAGCCATTACTATAAACATATTTTACCTTCTTCCAATATCAAAGTTGCAGTTTAACTTCACTCATTTTAATATCAATGAATAAAAATACAATGAAAGATTAAGACAATGGTTAATTAATGAGGAAATTTTTCTAATAGTGTGTGATATCAAGATCCTAGTGTCCAGCTTAAAAGCACTAAAGCTACAAAAATAATGCTAAGTTTGTATGCTGTATTGCAGAAAAAGTTAATTTGTATTTAAAAAATGTAATTCAAAATTTATTTACTGTCACTAATATCTAAAAGATCCCTGTTCGGAAACCAGGCAGTATCATTGTGGTGAAATCTGAAGGACTATATCTAACATTTAAATTTGGGAATGAAGAAAAAAACTGTGGCAACATTGGATATCAAGGTATATCCTATATTACAAATAAAAGGTAGCTAAAAATCTTTTATCACAATTCTAAGCTATAAAAGTACAGAATTACAAATGTAGATTAAAATATACAGAATTCTTCAGCATAATTTATATGAAATTTTGGCCACACATAATTATATCATTACATTTTAAAAAGAAAATTTTATATGGAAATGTTTGCCATGCTGAAGTTTCAATTTTTTTGAGAACTGCTAAAATATTTGCTTCACAAAGCAATTAAGATGAAAGAAAACATTAACAAACCTGAAAATTCTCATGAGATACAAAAAAAGCACAAAAATTTGAACGCTTTACCAACATTTGATTAGTGGTAGAAGTTAAAATAACTAAATTTCTCAGCCAGATTGCGACATAAATAACACTAGTTATTCTTATCTATATAAATCATTAATCATATACAGAAGTTTTCCTAAACTTGAATCTTTGTGTAGGTTCATACCCTTTAATGTTCAAGTCTGCACTTTTTGACATTGTGGATTTATTACAAAAACATGCATATTTTATAACTATCAGAGGAATGTCATCAATTATTGTATTCCACAAATGATATTCTGTAAGAATTAAATAAACATTATAATTACAAAAGTGAAATTTCTGGATTTTTTCACTGTATATTAAATATTTCGTAAATTTACAAACATGGAAGATCTTTAAAAAAATACATGCAACAATGAATGACAAAAATAAAAAGTAGAAAAAAAAATTGACAATATTTACAAGACAGATCTTAAAGATACCTGAAGCAACAGAATGCAGGGTTTTTGCCCAGTATAAAGCATAAGAATAGGAGAAAAAAACTATGTACATATTCTCTGATACTAACTGGCCGTTAAGATATTACTCTCAAAGAACTAAACAGAATCAACCTGAGCACTCAATACACAAATGAAGCTAATCACAGACAATGTGACAAGTAAATTATATGGGCACTATACATCCACAACAGGTCATACATTTTATTTGGTTAATGAGATGTACGTTGCACAGTTATGTGTAATGAGTGATTTACAATGTAATCTGAGGGTTTAGGTTGATTCTGTGCCTCTATTGGGGATGAATGAATTTGGTGAATGGAATATATACATATGAACATCAGTCCCTGGGGCTTTTGACTTTTCATGCAATGGAATAAGTTATGTTCATCCAATATATCAACATTCACATCTCATCTACAACATACAGGACGAAACTTAATTACAAGAGTAAAAGCACCATTACAAAATGGTTGTGCACTTTGAGATAACAGAAGAAATGAAAGCTACTGCTGGTGTCTATTTGAACAATTCACATTAATACTACTTGAGATGTACTTGACACAATTACAGACACAGATCACTATAGCCTTTTGTTAACCAATGTGCCTTGAGCACAGAACTGGACACCACAAAGTTCAGAGTAATTAAATACAAAATGACAAAATTCTCCAGTCGTGAAAGTTCCGCTTGGAAATAAAATTTATGCATAACTGACTTCAGACAGCTTCAACAGCGAAACTGTCACCAGTTTAGGGTGTACCTATATTTCACATCATCACTGTAATGTTCAGCTAGTATGTGATCATTTAGTAGGTACAATGAAGAAATGGAAATGTAGCAGCAAAACTTCAAATATTAAGTAGTTGTTTACTCAGAATCACTGCTATCAGAAGAGCTACTGGAACTACTGCTGCTACTACTGTCACTTTCACTGGAACTGCTACTGCTTGCACTCAGGCGACTTGGACCTCCTCCAACATCTGCATTTGAGTTCTCAGACTCTGTTGGCATAAAAAAAAAAGCATATTTACAATTTAATATTTGTTTACAGGTAAAACATTATTTGATAAACCCTCACCCTTGTAATTCCTCACAGTGTTCAGGCATGTTGCCTTCTTTCCTCCAGAAAAACGCAGCAATAAAAAGAAAAGATAACAAAAACATGTTGGTGACCCAGAAGAGGTCAATTCTGAGTTAATACCTTTTAGCTATATAAAACGATATTAATTATTTACAGATGTGAACATTTCTGGACATAATGGTGTTTAGTTAGATAAAACACTTAAAAATTTGGATTAATTTGATTTTCAAAACACTGATTTTCTCTACTGTTAATTTTAATATATGCCCAAATAATGATCACATTAATATTAATATAAGCTATCAAATATAAAGATAAAATAAACAAACATAACCTACCTTTCTTAGTTGGCTTCTTTGGAGGCTGACCTAACTGTCCACTGACGTCTTGTAACCTTTTTTCTAACTCTTGTTTCTTCTCTCGTACCTGCTCCTCCTTGGACTTCCCTGTAGTCTTCCTAGCAGCTGGAAGGAATTGCTACAAGTAAAACCCCAGCACTACACCACCGTGGTTGAAAGCCAAAGGCACAGACAAATATGAGTTATCTGAATAAACCCTAATGTTTCTATTCACCTTTTCTGTGAAAAGTATAGCTATTATGTCTCAGTTCAAAGCCACAATTTGAGATTAGGTAAGATAATATAAAAAAAATAAAAATAAATACCCCCTCAAGCAGCTGCTTGCCACAGAGTATACATACAAAAAATTTTAAAATAGAGAATTTGGCATTTCTGCTATCAAAGATTAGTCATTAAAGTTTGGATATCTGTAAGAAATATTAAAAAGCTTAGATCTTAAAGTATAAACAACTGTCAGAGATGGGACGAGACTTCGAATTTCCAAAGAAAATTTATATACTAAGTAAAAAAAATACTTCTAAAATTTTTTTTTACGTCTATCTTAGCATTAACCATCAACAAATCCTGTGGCAAGATTTGCATACCTTAAGAAAATTACAAATTGTTGCATCAGAACTCTTAAACACTTTATACTATTCTTACAGCATTCCTAATGCATAGTATGCAATTTTTACAACACCCCTAACTTTATATACAGCAGAACCTCATTAATTTGTCACTAATGGGACTAAATTTAATAAAAACACTTCAGAGGTCAAGGATAGGCATGGACAAATTATGGTCTAGTACTTTTTTTAAATGCAACCTGTGAGTTACTGATAACAAATTTGTAAAAGAGAAAAACAAAGTATAGGACAAGAAGTCCAACTTCAGCAATTCAAATTCTCATTAAAATAATGCTTTACAAGTCTCTTTGAGTTGGTTATACAGAGTTTATTGTTTATATACTTCTATGGTGGCCTGCTCTTCCATTTCAGTTTTCAATGCAGCCCTTCAGCTAAAATGTTTGCCCACGCTTTGTGTAGGTCGAGTTGTTTTATCTGGGTTAGGTTTTTTTACCTCTGAGCAGCACTTTTTTGCACACAATGGGCTAAATGGCTAGGTCACATGGACCCTGAAGGCTCAGAGAAGGTTGGGGGAGGGGACCCACTGGAACAGCTGTTGGGAGACAGATGGTAGCCTCCTGTCAAGGCCATCCAGCATGTTCTTTATTGTGCACAGGGTTTGACTCTCCCGCACACAGGGCCACGACTTAACATCCCATTCTATGAATGACGGCCTTTCCAAGCCCATCGGTGTTCCCTACTGACTGTGGGCAGGGTGAGGAGTTTTGCAGAGATAAATCTCAATGCTGACCCAGCTGGGACTCAAACCTGGGAACTGCAGATTATGAGACTGGTGTGCTACCGACTGAGCCACCCCTACCCTACTCTGTGTAGGAAGATTTCAGTTGCTGATATTATTGTTCTAGCATTTTTCAAATAGAGTGAGTATCTAAGACACTTTTTAAACTTGCATTTGTTGTTAACAGCTTCTACAAGTTCTTGCACAATATTTTCAAGAGAGGTTTTAATTACAAAGGTGAATCAAAAAGTAAGTTGCACTCAGTGCTACCTGCCATCACAATAAGGACACAACATTTGTTTGGGAGGGATGTAAAATGAATGTGACCATCTGACCAGGACATTTGAATGAGTGAATGTGCATAATGCATTTCTACTGCTCGTGAATGATGCAATGTCAACTCAATTGTTACTCCAAATTAGGAGTCAGCAGAACAGTTCTTTTTTGTGGAAAAGAATTGTATGAAAATCCATTGAGAAATACCAGCCATATATGGGGATAATTTGACGTCTCGCCAGGCTATTGTTAAGTGGCACCAACAGTTTATAAATGGCTGTACAGATTTGACATATGAATACAGCAGAGGCAGACCACTGACATCCATCACCACGACTTATCCCCCTGCGACTACCATTTGTTTAGTAAACTGAAAGAGCTCAGATCTTTGAGTTATGATAGTTCCATTCCTTTTCTAAAATTCTGAACATTAATTAAAAAATATCACCTTGTTTTAAATTATCTTTAAGAAATATTTTCATATTTTATCAATAATAATGATAAAATCACTGTTATGGAACAAAGCATATTAACACTTACATACTGTTTTATTATACTACCAATTTACTTTTTTTTGATTTTCTTATTTTAACATCAGTGTGTAAAATGTACCACAACTATTATTGCATGCACAAAGCTGTGGATTACATACAGTAAAGAACACGCATATAGATCTTGTACACTCTAGCATAACAGCAAAAGAGAGTTATAGACTGACTACACTACTGTCCAAAATATAAGCATTAAAAAAAAAACCCCAACAGATTATATAATTAATATACTCTTTGTGGCAATGAATACACAAGAAAGTCTTACACCTCACAAAAAATTATCTGACCAGACAAATTTTTGCACACAACCCAAAAAGCAAATTCAGGGTGCTATATTAAAAAAAAGCTGTCTCTGTGCCACTATTTTCTATTGACCAAGTGTTGTTTTGGGTTGGGTTGTTTTACCTCTGAGCAGCACTTTTTTGCACACCATGGGCTAAATGGCCAGGTCACAAGGACCCCGAAGGTTCAGAGAAGGGGACCCACTGGAACAGCTGTTGGGAGACAGATGGTAGCCTCCCGTCAAGGCCATCCAGCGTGGTGTTCTTTAACGTGCACAGGGTATGGCTCTCCCGCACACGGGGCCACGGCTTAATGTCCCATCCGATGGACGGCGGCCTTTCCAAGCCCATCGATGTCCCCTACTGACCGTGGTCAGGGCGGGGAATTTTGCGGAGATAAATCTCAACGCTGACCCAGTTGGGACTCGAACCTGGGAACTACAGATTACGAGCCTGGCGCGCTACCGACTGAGCCACCCCCGCCCCTGACCAAGTGTTGTGTTCATGCTGATAGAGCATTTCATATCAATGGTATTGCACAGAGAAATATGGATGATTTTACATATGGTAGAGCAATCTGTACGTTAGGCTGGCCAATCCCAGACTGATGTGGCTAGGACTGTAATGTTCAACATTCATTGTTTTCAAGATTTTTGAAATGATTCCAAACACAATGACAGCATCTTGCAGTAACAGCCCAACATCATAGGGTGATGTCAGACAGGAAACTCTGCCTGGAGCTTTCTGCAGTTACTGGGAGGGCAGTTTCAAGGCAAACTGTTTACAGAAAGGGCTCTATGCCAGATAACCAACTATTTGCATTCCCCCCAATCCCTCTCACAGGAGAGAATAATTGACATGAATGACAGTATCAAGTTAACCAGAGCAAATTATCAAGGTTCTACTGTAACACTTCAAAAATTCTATTAAATGCTCCTTTAATGCAGAAAAAAAAAAAAGTTATTTCTAACATGTTTAAACAGATAACCAAATTGTAACCTTAACTTTGATGATTTATGGCACCCATATTACTCCCTGTAAATTAGAAAATTTAACTTAGAAAGCTTCATTCAGATAACCAACATTTTTCTGTAATTTTCACTATATATGCAAACCAGTTGCTCTTAGAGATAGGAATATAATTTTTGTGCAAATACTTTTAAAATTAAATGCTACATTTGTTTTGGATAAATGCCAATTTTATGTGCTTTTAGTTTAGAGTGCAGATTTGAGGTTGTAATTTATAAACATCAAACAACAGTAAGCAAACATACATATTAAAACTGCAATTGATTTATAGACATCTATTAAAGCTACTATATGTATAAAGATGTGATTAAACCATGTTCTATGTAAAAAACAAGCACATAAGACTGGAAAATGTTTTTTTTTAAATCAAATTCTACCTCATAGAAATTTAAGTATATGAAAATTTAATTTACTAGCACTAACAAGAAAAATGACACAAGAATCTAATCATTATAATATGAATATACTATCATAACAGAATTATGAACACATAACAGAATGCAAAAATTACTTCTACTAGTCCTGATTAAATAGTAATGTGCAAGAATACTCATATCATTGACTAAAAAAAGGAGAAATGAGAAACCTAATCCTGTGAACTTAATAGTTCTAGTTTTACAGCATAAATGCAAAGGGTGAAAATATTTTAAATGTGTCAGTTCTCTTGTTAGATCATAAACCAAAATAGCATGTACAAAAATCAAAACATAATTCTGAACATTTTATAATGCAAATAAAATAAGTCATTGTTAATTTATTAACATACCGAATATTTCAGACATACTACACATAAACTTATTTAACCATAAAAAAACACATCCATAATTGTAGTTATTCTTTCAATAAAAAAAAACAATATAAAAATATTTTTTGGAATTCACAATAATATTTTAACTTTAAATATGCCCTAAAGTTAGAATGTACAACATTTTATGCAACAATATTAATAAATGTATGCATTATCTCGTCTTGCATAAAAAAAAAAGAATATTCATCTTCATGATTAAAAAGCCTGCCTTCTTACTGGAAGTAGGGTTGTGTTGGCCTGTTTTGTACTTAAAAATTGGGTACAAACCGAGTAGAACTTTTTTGTGCGCAATGGACTAAATGGCCAGATCATAAAGACTGCAAGGGCTCAGAGAAGTTTGGGGAAGGAGACCCACTGGACAGCTGTTAGGAGACAAATGGAAGCCTCCCATCAAGGCCATCCAACATGTTCCTTAATATACATAGAGGCATAATTCTGTGTATGGTACCATGGTTTTACACCCCATCTGACAGGTGACAGACTAAGTCCATCAGTACTGGAAAATTTTGTTTCCAGATCATAGGTGGTTTTTAACAATGAACAAACATAATACAAATCAGTACTAGTCAATTACAAACACTTTTATACCACAGCTACCTATTTCAGTGTTGTTTTACTTTAAAAGAGAAGCAATTCAGCACTATCTAAGATCATTACTGTCCTCCTCCTAACAATTTGACAATGTGAAAATAGAATGTATTATAGTTATTGAAAAATTTAAGGATGCAGAATAACTACAAATGGGCATGCACAAATAATCCTGGATACGTGCAGTTATAATCACTGATTTTCATAATAACAAACTATGTATAACTGATTAATGTATTGTGTTACATATGTCCTAAATTTGGAATATAAACAATTTGTTTTTAGAGATTTGATGAATTTTTTTGTGTGCAAAATACTTCTAAAATTAAACGTTACATGTGATTCAGAAAATGGCAATTTATGTGTTTTTAGAGTACTATGCAATAAAAATAGTATAATGCTAAAAATGCTCACTTAAAAATGTCTGCTGTTCCAGTGACCTAATAGTTACCATGTTTGGCTACAGAGCAAAAGAATCCAGGGTCAAATCTTATACAGTGAAATGTCAGTATTTTACTGAATACCAGTATAATGAAATAAAAAATTATCCCATTACAAAAAAAGGTGACCAGTATAACAAAATTTTTCAAAAGAAAATCTTTAAAAAACGTATATTTTAGCACCTGGAAACAGCACAATTCAAATGCAATGAAATATCTAACTAATCACAGCACTATGAATCATGTGCTATTTTAAATCAGTTGGTATGCACATTTGCTGATTTCAATGTGTAGTATAGACGCTCTCTATAAGTGCTGGGTTAATGCTTTAAAGAGGTATTTGTAACATTTTCCTAACATAAAAGGATTTTTCAAACTTGGAGATCTACAAGATCTGATTATACTGCATTTTAAGTAATGGTAGAGCCAGCAAAAAGTTCTTTCAAACCAGTTCCAATACATGCATTTTTTTGTTTAAATTGATGTTATTACTTGTTCATTATCATTATTAAGTTCATTGCTAGAGAATAAGACACAAAATATATTTTGTTTTGTAATGACATGGAGATATTCTGGACAGTGTTGGAGAATTGTGATATTGTTTAAGAATTCAGAGAGAGATGCTTGTTGGAACAAACAGAAAAAAATTACAGACTCTTTAAAGAATTAAACCTTAATACATGATAATATCTTTCATAATTATTTTTTAGTATGTAACTATCAAGCATGTTTTTCATGGCATTTCACTATAATGAATATATTTTGTCACCCACTCAATTTCCTTATACTGACATTTCATTGAATGAGGCATGGCAGAAAATGGGGCAAAAAACGATTCACCCATGATCGTTTAGCCGAGACCTTGCCTTTCTCACAGCATCTTCTCTAAGATGCATTATATTGACAGGAGCATAATTGCACTGAATTAACTAAAACTGTTTTTATTACTTCCTTAGTTCATATTCGATTTTTATTTTTAGCTGAATAAAAAAAAATATATACAAAAGTACCTACACAGGTTTTTTGTAAAAAAAAAAACGTGTGAATGGAATTTTACATAATGATCTGCACTAAGTCAATAGTTTTGGCCATTTTGGCATAGTATGCTGATAGTTTCCTGTCAGACTCAATTGGAAGTGGGCTGCATGAAGACATTTTTTTATATTGTAAAAATAATTTTGAACGTTTCTAAAAAAATTTACAATATTTAAAAACATTTTTCTTTATTAATTCCACCACATTTTGGCAGATCTGCTTTAATATCTTTTTCAACAGAAGAATATCTTGGTGGAATTTTTCCATATGCCGATAACTAACAGCTTCAAGGTTTGGCAGAAAAAATTTTGAGTCTAGAAAATGTAAATTTGGAAATATCTCTCATCACTTTGCTTTATAAGCCTTAAGTATTTCTACCAATTGTAGGTGAAATTTTTCAGATCTGGTGTTATCCAGGAGGCTGTTAATTACTATTTTCAGAGCTTTCCACGTTGGTCCTTTAATCCTTCCAGTGTCCATGTCATCTGTATACATTTTTAGTACAACAACAAAAAAATAATTCCCAGAATTCTATGCATCTTTCCCAACTTCAAATCGAAACTGAAATAAACACATTCTTCTTAGAAATTTTGGTTGCACCTGCATTTAATTAGTTATGCTTCACTGAGTCAAACAAGACACAGATGGCTGACACATGCTATCTCCGTTCTGTGTGCTATAAGCGTTTTTTACAGTTTTGGTCCAGCATACTGGATACTCTTTGTAAAGTTAATATTTTTTTATATTTAAACCTTAGTTTTCATTTCAGTAGATTTATTTACGGAAATTAGCGATCTTTTGGCCAATCGATAAGTAGCGATTTTTTTTTTTTTTTCATAGTTATATCGTACCGGCTGGCCTACAACTTGTTGCTGTGGATATTTTAACATCATATTAGGCTATATGTTAATTTTTATTTTATTATCTATTACTTTTCCAGTAAAACTTTCATATAGTATCATTCTGAAAATAAATGAAGTCTTGGATATGAAAACAAATTAATTTCTGTATATTTATTTCCGTTAGTTAGCGATCTTCAATCGGCTGATTTATCAATCTTTCTGAGTTATGCTACATCGGAGACCGGCTTAAAAGTTGTTGCGGATATTTTATTTAACATCCCATTATGTAATTTTTCTTTTATTATTCTTGTTTTTTTAATAAAAAACTTTGAGCTTGTACCATTTTCTGAAATTGAATGTCTTGGATACGGAAGCAAAATAGCTTCCTTGCTATGGAAATTGGCCATCATTTGGGAGGGTAATTTCAGGAAGGACTGGTCTTTGGTGCACAAACCTTTCTGCACTTAGCCAAGATTGCCAAATTTCAACACTCAAAGAAAAAATTCATGTTTAGTAAAAAAAACAGCGAAGGAAGTTTTTTTTTTCTATTTCATAACCAGTTCAGAAAGTCCTGTGAATGTGAGAAGGCCAAGTCATGTTGTATAACACTGGCAGTGTTTAAAATATAAGACACTGAAAAGAATCATTAAAAGAAATAAAAATCATATTTCAGTTTGAATATTATATTATTTGGGAGGAAATTTCTTTTTGATAAATATATAATTTAACTATTTTTTATTCAGCAGGTTTTCCAAAATGAAGCCTTAATTGTATAGTGCAATCTTTTTTTTTCAATGTATCACATTGAAAAAAAAAAGGCTTATTGAAATCAACATGCTTGCAAATTTGTTTATATTATTTATTTTCATAAAATTCGCAATTAAATTCCGTTTAATTTGGTATATAACATGACCCATTTCCATTGATTGGTTATTTTTTTTTAATTCTAACGTTGACTTGTTTATCTCACTCGGCACAGTTGGCTAAAAGCCTGGAATTTTCTCAAAGTATGGTACCGAGAAAAAAATTACAAAACATGAAAAGTATTTACATAAAATCAAAAAAAGTAATTTTTTTGCTATTCAGAAATATATAGTCATTCTATTCATGTGCACTGTAATCATTTCTGTCTATTAGTTTTTTTTTTAAATAAATTTTTATTTGTGTTGTCAGATGCATTTTTTTACTACATGACTCTAAAAAAGTCCTTTTAAAATAAGTCTTTTTTGTTAAATACTTGATTTTCAGAAAATTCAGAATTAAATGCTGATTAATTTGGTATACAACATGCCATAATTCCGTTCATTAGTTATTTGGCAATAAAGTTAAAGTTTTTTTTGGCTGAGCATTGGGAAAAAATAGCTTGGACCCTGGATGGAATCCTGTTTTTCAGCCTGGACACTGGAAGGGTTAACACAATTTAAAACATATGTTGAGTTTAGAAAATTAAACAATTTTTTTGCAGTTTTCACAAAATTCCTCAAACTGAATCTGATAAGGATCAATGAAACCATATTTTCCAGGAGTCCTCCATAAGATGGTGTATTGAAATTGAAGCTTGCTAAAGGGGCTATTCTTGAACTATAAAGTGGACTTCCTTTGATTATCTCACTTATGGAACTTGCTTAGGGCTTAACCTCTCCAGTAATGCTGTCGGATCATATTGTTCAGGAAGAACATATTCCAGGAAAATAGAATATGCTCTTCCTGAACGATATGATCCGACAGCATTACATACAGCACCGCAAATAACCACTGCTTTTGGCTTCCTGTGGAGCTTAGAAAACAAAAAGAGGGATAGCAGTGAAACTTTTGAAAGATTTATGGTGCACTAGCAATTAAAGCTATAAGCACTACTAAACAATAATTAAAAGTCATGGAACTCAACCAAAGTTTTAAAAAAAAAATCAGTAAAGGCCATAAACAGGGCAAAACAAATATAAAACACAGAAAAAAAAGATGTAAAAACCTGAGTACAAGAAAATAATTAGAGAAGAAAAATAAATGTAAGTAATATAATCTATAAAACATCAATGAAAACAAGGTATAAAGGAGTTCAGGTAAAAGATTGCAAGGGTGAACATGGCAAATAAAAAGATTTAAAATATGCAAGATGCTCAACATAAAAACATGGGGACAAAATGTGAGAGATAAAATGGTGTAAAAAAAAAAACCAAAACACATGCACACAAACATAGGTTATCTGCCAAAATGTTCTAAGTTGTTCACTACCATGACTGGAGCATTGTAGTAAAACACTGCCAAAAACCAATAGATAGAAACAAGGAGTAAAGTGCTGAACAGAGGTGAGGCCAATATGGAAGTATACTACCTGAGGACCAAATGAAACTGGGTGATGAAGATGGCTAGACAGAGGTTTTGGTAAATCTTGGATAGAAAGGGTAACCCTGAAATCATAGCTTGCTGCAAACTGAGTGAGGAGACCAATTTCTGTAGATGGCACACTAATGACAATCCTTAGTCAACCACTCACAGAGAAAGAAGCAACATTTCTTCTCTAGCTGTGGTTTGTTAGTGATTGTTAAGATGTTAAAATGAAAGAAGTGACCGACTACTTAAACACACACCAAAGTTTAAGAAAACCCTAGTTCTTAAGTTTTCAAATTATTAGTTCAACTTTCTTAAAACAAATTAGTGGCTATCATTTGTGAAATCATTAGTGAAAGGACATCAAGATCCATGCTTTTTACAAAGACTTGAACAAAGTATTTTTAAAATAAGTTTTTAAGTATTCTAGCTATAAAATATTGCAAAATAAAGATTCACTTTACATTAAAAAATAATGGCAATTCAAATGCATAATTTGAAACTTATTTCAGCACATTATAACAGATTAATTGACCCTCTGACTTCACCAATGTTTCAAGCAACTATCAGTTTATATAGTACAAACTGAACCCTAGCACTCTTTTTACTATGAACCTATGTCACATAACCCTATCTAAATGAGTCACAGCCATCTTAGTTTAAATGGTAGGGAAACTGGCATTATTTAACAACCTCTTTTGCCTAGGCATTTTTGTTTTGTCACACTTGTGAACTTCCTAAATGTTAACACATCATTGCAGAGACAACAGCTCAGTACGATTTTTAATGGAACTTATTGTTTCTTTATCTTTACTGATCTTTAAGGGAGGGCACACACCATTACATTTTGCAACAGCAATGCGACTACAATTTGCAAACCCCCACACACTGAAGCAATTAAACGTTTTCTGCAATTCACAATTTCTCTTCAATGTTGTTAGTGCTGCCCTGTTTAGGTAAATTACAAATAAATGTACTTCATTCTTTCAATGATGTCTGAAATGAGCAATTCTGTGGAGGTGGCTATGGAGATAAAACAATAGGACAAAAATAAGGAAACAATGTGTACAACTATTTCTGAGACAAAATTTATCTTCTGGAACATACGCAGTTTCTCAAGAGGAACAGACTCATGGTGGGGTGCGTTAGGAGGGCCCAATCTAGGGGGAACATGCCCCCCCCCCAGAAGGCTAATAGAGGTGAAAAATTAATTATTATTTATTTATATTTCATGCATTTTTCAATAAACTTTTTAAAAACCTGCAAACGGAGGGAGAAATGTTATAATGCATTGAAAATCCAGTCTGTTGCTTCCTCTTTTATATTTTTCTGGCTCAAATGTGTTACTTGGCCCCCTCCTCATTTTTTTTTTTGATTCAGGTCTGGTTCATTCATATTTTTTTTAACCTCAACTTTTGAAAACGGGGCAAATAACAGTTGAGATTACAAAAAGCATTCAAAATTGGTTAGAACTGAAAATGTCATACTGTACTTAAAATATGCTTCTATGGTCTACCGCAGTTTAATATAATTTACACTATTTATGTTTTAATGTTTGTATCAACTTTCAGATTAATTCAACTGACATCACCAATAGTAATATTCTAGTTTCATATCTATAAACAGTGAATGGATATTGAGATAGATGATATTGAAATATGTAATTTCCTTCAGCCTCATTTTTCATTGAAACAAAGAATTTCTATTAAAATAAAGGGTTTGTTTCAAATAAAATGATCATTGAATATTCGTCCAGTTGATTAAGAAGCAGAAAGATAAAACTTTCCCTTTCCAAAAATATGGTTAACTTAACATTTAACGTAATTTACAAAATGATTATTGTATCCAAATCTTTCAGTTAGATGTATGTGTGTGTGTGTGTGTGGGGGGGGGGTGCTTGAAGTACATGCATCTTTGAATTTAAAAGAGTCTTCCTTAGAAAATACGTTATTCAAACCCTCAAGTTAGGGAATATAACTCGTGTGAAATTTGTTAAGAAATATAATTTTCTCCATGGGGTGGGTTCAAGGCTCCCTCCTGAAATACACCATTGCCCAACAACATTATATTTGTGATTATAGAACAGCTTGTTTCGAGAGACTCTCTCTCTACGGGTATAAAAATTAAAGTGAGATAGTTGAAACGCATCAGAGAGAGGAGGAGGAAATTTATCCAACCTCACTGGAATTTGGAACCAAATTATTTTTATAAATACTAGTTGTGAAATTATTTAAATTTTGAACTATGAAATCGTGCTTCTGCTACTTACTTCCCATAAATAAAATTGTTCTATTTTGCTTAAAAAATACCTCTCAAAAATAACGTGGACAAATAAACAAAGTCTGGTAAGTAGCTGTTGTTTTTATGCAGTGAAAAAATATTCAGACAGAATTACATTACTCTATGTGATAAAATAGAAAATCTTTAAAATAGGAGCTCTACTTGCACACTGATGTATGTTTGTGAAACATATATCAGAACATAAAGCAATTAAAGAATATTCAGAAAATTTTTTGATTATAAGCAAAGCATGCCAAAAATGTAAAATTAACTGTACAAGCAGTTAAGAAATAATCTAGCAGTGAAATAATTTAATGCAAAAAATTTCTGTTTTTTTATAAGGTTATAGAAGCTGAAAGATTTCATTTTAATAACAGCAGTCTTAAATAGTTGCCTAGATCACGTGCCCACGTATTTTGCATACACACTGCGGAAGTGACGTTTATGCACATCTGCATAAAGGTTTCTAATTCAGTGGCCAGTGTATGTCGTGTGCACAAGGGTCCACTATTCTGTATATATTCCGTATAGCATCAAAGCAATGCACAAGAAATCACGAATCCCCTTACATTCACAGTAGGGAATTAATTTTCTGGCCTGTCCCCGGCGATTTTTTTTTTTGTTAAGTATGCATTTTTTTTTTGTTAAGGAAAAAAATATTTGAATCTTTCTGAATGAATGGGACACAAAATAATTTCTACAGCAAAATAAAGCCCAATTTAAATGAAAATTAACATTTGACAAACTCTTTGAAAGTTCCATGCATTACCAGAATACACGAATAAGACGGAATTTTGCCTATTGGCAAACTTTAAGTTAAAAGAAATGTCTATCATGAACATTTCAGATTTAAATGAAAAAACAAATGTCAACATGTGAGAAGATTGATGAAGGGTTCATCTTATTACTAACATTTGATATTGAAATAACTTAAACTCATCTAGTAGTCAGCGTTTATTTTATTAGCAAAATAACTTTAAAAATTCCTATTACAATCATATTAATTCTAATAAGTTGTTGTATGTCCTACTGAAAGTAAACTTTGAAGTCAAAACGAAAGTGATACTAGCGCCATATTCTTCTCACACCACTAAACACAGTACTGTTTAATAATCACAAGAGTTCTATTAATATTGTACGAATATATAATATATACTGTATTAGGCAACTTGTGTACTAGCCATATTGGTATTACTAAACTCCTAAGCTATGGCTTGCCACCATTATTTCAAATTTCAAATTATTTAACTCCATAGTATGTTATCCATTAATATTCTAATGTTATTCTGTCATATATTAATCACTGCATAATAAATGATCAATTACCAGACTCACAGTTTTAATACAAATGGAATCCATATTGGACATTTACTGAGTCTAGCTTGATATCACAGTCAAGATTCGATGCTTGCAAATAAGCAAAATTTATATTCCTAGAAAATAAATCCTTGAAGATTCACACAATTATCATGTTAATGATGAGTAATGGGATAATAAATGATGAAATAATACTTTCAGAATAATTTAAGAACCAAACACAAAATAGGAGGATGACATGACCACTTCATATTGCTCAAATAGTTTGCAACAACACTCCAAAGAAGTCACCAGTGCAAATCACAGGATTTTCATGTCACAAGCCTGTCACATCTCAGTCGAGTTACAATTGCTGCAGTGTGGTACCCCAGCTTTGTACATGCATTTTTAAGAAGCAATTGCAAGGGTGTGCACCCTTAGAGTTTGGCCATGTTTTAGTTTTGTTTCTGTGGATTTTCTTAAAACTTTACTTAATAACAATGAAATTAAGAAATAACTTATTTCTTAGTTTTCCAATAAAATATTTTGTCACACTTGCAAACTTCCTAGATGTTAAACACATCATTGCAAAGACAATCAACTTGGATGGTGTATTGAAACATTACAAAATTAATGATTAGAATAAGTCGGTAACCCAAGAAAGTCACTGTTTTAAATTTTGTGATAGTTATATAAAAACAAGTGAGTTAAGTGATGGGTGTCAAAATCTGAAACAGTCTTAAATATTACAAATGACAGTAATAAGCTAAAACTGAAGCAACATCACATATAATATTAGCATTTTAACATATATAAGTAACTTGTATCTTGGCCACAAGCCTATTACTTTATTACTTATTATGTAGCATTTATTACATGAGGATTAGACTATATATTTAAAATGATCTTGTTATATAACATGATAAATCAATGTACAATATTTATGAAATAAAGATTCCTATAGCAATTAGTTTCAATAAACCTATAGTGCTAAAATGATTATAAATCCTTTTTTGTTGATATTAGACAATGAAACTAGTAAAAAACTGAACCACTGCAAAAGACACTTACTGTATGGTTTTCTTGGTTTTTTGCGCAAACAAGATGCTACATAAGCTTCCAGTTCTCGTAATGTAGAAGGTTTTAGAGTTTCAAAATCTATTTCAATTTCATCAGGATTTGAATCTCTAAGTGAAGGCTCCCTTGATTGTATTATATGAACGACTCTTCCTAATTTATCTCCTACAAATTTGTTAATTACATTTAAAGCTTTGCAATCCATGAAATGCAAAAATTAACTATTAAATTGTAAATAATTAAAATAAATTGTTAATACTTAAAAATACTTATTTATCAGATGTTCACTTAATCTAGCATTTATTGCAAAGCTACATAAGAACAAAGACAATGTTCAATTCAAGGATGTGATGTAAAAGCATATACAAAAAACAGTTTTGTGTTTTGGTCTTAAATTGACTATGATGAAAAGTACCTCAAATATACACTATTTAGATGATACAAAACACATAATTACCAAAAATAAGAACACCTTAATAGTTTTTGCTTCTGAAAACTGCTTTTCATATTTTTTTATTTTCACATAAAGCCCTTGAATTATCATCTGTATATACACTCTTACTACATCAATTCAAACATATTTTCTTACAACACAAAAGAAATCAAAAACTGCCCCACCCCCTCTCAATCCTATTCTCCCTTTCATTTTATTACACTGGGCAACAAATTTTCATAAAAGTCATGCCTCTGTGATAAAAATAACCATTTCTTAAAGATTTCAAGGTGCTGAACACTAATATGACAATGAAAACTGGCTACGATTTCTGAGAAATCTGCAATAATTTCTTATATAATAATAGGGTAATACATATGACATGTATTAGTGAAACTCTGCTTCTACTTCTGACGTCACTTGTACAGCTGCTAAGGATCATCTCTGATGATCCTGAGCCAACATTGTCAGTTGCATTGCTGCCAACATTGAAGTGGACCAGTTAGTTTCCCTGGTATCATTTCTCCATATGTCCTGGTGAAAACGTTCACCATGCTCATCACTAACCATGCCTCCTCAGTTGTCGGGGAAGAAATCTAAGTGGGAATGAAGAAAGTGGATCTTTAAGGACATATTGCAGCCAAGTTTGTAATATAGAGATAATATGTCCTAACCAGTTTGTTGCAGTTGTCTGCCCACGACATTCCCGAGGAATTTAGTTGACACCAGACAAATGCGTCCCAAGCCTTTTTCTCGTCACCCCGAAGCAGGTTGTCGAACATCTGATCTCCGAACAGCTTGCGGATCTGAGGACACAAAAATTCCCTCTTTAATTTTCGCTTTGCTGGGTCAAAGGAATTTCTCAGCCAAGTACTTGAAAGCTGATGCAGTTCGGTCCATGGCTTTTATGAAGTTTTTCATCACACCGAGTTTGATGTGTAGGGATGGTAGCAGGATTTTGTGCTTTTCTGTCTGTGATGGGTGTTCCACATTCTTCTCTCCAACCTTCAGAGGTTTCCTCTGAGGCCAGTTTCTATTCACATAGTACAAAGTCTTTGCTCGGCTGTCCCATTCACATAAGAAACAGCAGTACTTCGTATATCCCAGCTGCTGACCCATCAACAGAGCCACTACCTTCAAATCACAAAAGAGATGCCAGCCATACATACTTGCTGTATTGAAGACAATTCAACAGCTGTTTTAGGTTGTCGTAGGTTTTTTACATGTAGACAGCATGTCCGACCAGAATGGATGGAAGTTGATTTCCATTATGCAGCAACCCACCTTGAAACTCAATTTTGAGAAGTTTATGAATAGTTGCCATTCTTGAGGGTCATGTTTGATTCCGAGGGCATTCATCAGGCCATCTACATCGGAGCAGAACACAAGGTCATCTTCCTTTCTGAGGTAAGGTGCAAACTGCTCATGACAAGTTCAAAATGAAGTCACTCAGACATTCAGATTCAAGTAACTCTGTTTTGGTCTTGAACAGTTCCAGGTCGCGAACAAGATCGTTTCTTCTTCAGTGAGATTATGTGGCACAGACATATGGATCATCATTAGACACTGTAGGCTGTGGAGAACCTGGCGTTGGTTCTCATCGTCTGAATCTATGGAAAATTCTTTTGGAGGTTTGGGAATGGGAAGGCCTTTCGTAGTACGGAACTGGTCAGAGAGCAGATTGCATATTTGGGTGCACTATTGTCTACTTCATTTTCCTTGTGATGCCTCCAGAAACAGGTGGAACCATGCAGAAGTAGCAGTCATTTGCTTGATTGCTTGACTCTCTCCAAACCATAGGAACAGCAAATAGCATCACCACTTTTTCGCCTTTCAGCCACTTCAAAAAATTTCTTGCACACACACTGCAGCATATTGTATGGGGCCCAGGACTTGTCCTGGTCCCATACAATAATATATGCCGCTTTCACTATTGGAGTGATGGCCCTTTTCTGGCTTGCAAATGTAACAAAATGTATATGCACTATTAACACAGTTATGAGGCATCACTACTGCTGGATTAAAACTGCAAGGATCACTTGTGTTGTACTTATGACTCAGGGGTAATTGGGTTGTTTTACCTCTGAGCGGCACTTTTTTGCACACCATGGGCTAAATGGCCAGGTCACATGGACCCCGAAGGCTCAGAGAAGGTTGGGGGAGGGGACCCACTGGAACAGCTCTTGGGAGACAGATGGTAGCCTCCCGTCAAGGCCATCCAGCGTGTTCTTTAACGTGCGCAGGGTATGGCTCTTCTGCACACGGGGCCACGGCTTAACGACCCATCCGACGGACGGCCTTTCCAAGCCCATCGGTGTCCCCTACTGACTGTAGGGGCAGGGCGGGGAATTTTACGGAGATAAATCTCAACGCTGACTCAGCTGGGACTCGAAACTGGGAACTGCAGATTACGAGCCTGGCGCGCTACCGACTGAGCAGGGGTAAATGGGAGTCGCCCAAAAGACAAAGACTTGCTCACCCTATGGGACGCTACTTACAACTAATGATTACATCATCTTTTGTCTGCAATCGTAAAGCCATGATGTCTTGACACAACTACATTGCATCAGACAATGATGCAATACCTCCAGGGGTTGTGCGTACGGCGGACTGATGCAATATGCTGCAATCTGGAGTTTAAAATGCAGCATTGCGAAATGGTTGTCTATGTACTTAATGCAGACTGAGTCGTTTATGCATGACCATCTCTGTCTCTCCTATACAAGAGCCAATCGACCAATTTTATTGTCATTTTCGTGTTCAACACCTCGAAATTAGTAAAGATTGGCTATTTTTTCATTTCAAAGCCTTTTTGTGTGTTGCCCACTGTTATTAGTCACTGATGTCTCATTCTTATCTTTCTTGTAGTATGGAGTGAGTTTCAAAAATCCTGTCCAGGGTTAACAGTTTAAAGGCAATCTTTTGCTATACAAACACAATGCACAGATGATTTAACATGATGTGATCACCAATGACTAATTCACAGAAAATGCTTTTAAAATAAGCACTGCACCACAGTAAAACTAATGAAAATTGCTGACAGACAATAAAAAGTAAGAGCTGCCCATGACTCGCAATACACTGCAGGAAGCACAAAAAATTGTGTACATGTTATCCCCAAATTTGGACTCCAATGGAAAAATGCACATTAAATCCTTAAAGTTAAATGCATTTTTAATAACAGTTTTACTTACTTCAGGAAATGAAGTAACCTGATGGATGAGTATAACAAAGTGGAACTGGTGTTATAAATTTCAAGAAAAAGTCCTTGAAATAACTGGCCTCCCTCTGGCTATCATCAACTCATCAATAGAAGTATTCGATGACCAAGAGTCAAGAGAGAGTTGCTGATAAAATGTGCAATTGTTGTCCCACTTTTACAGATAAAACACAGAGAAAATGTTCAAGTGTCTGTTAAATGCAGATAAAAAATTATAAAGATTTAAGAGTCAGCCATACTCCTTTTGCAAGAACTTAAGATATACAAATACTAGTCATTTAAGGTTACCTTTGTTCAAGGCTCTTGACAAAGTCAACCAACAAATATAATTATGTGGGATAGTAATAAATATGATTGCACATCAAATCTGTTCAATATGTGGTGATGAACCTCATTTGATCAGATGAGTGAACTTACATAACTGGGAATACTAATGCCTTTAGGCAACTGAAAATTACATGGTTTCAACAGGATGGCTTTGCCTACATTATGGAACCATCAGCATTACTACACAGATCTAGATCTACAGTAACACTAAACCCTTTCCTATGGGGATACTCAAAATCTGTGGTTCATAGTAAATGATAAGCAGTATTGCGAAGCTGGAGGAAAACATTCAGGATACATTCTCAAATCAGTGCTCCTGTCTTAAGAAAATGCAAAGAACTAGTTGTACAAGGTTTAACATGTATCACTTAATTGCATATGTTTTTAATAATAAATGAAAGAATTTCCTTTGAAAAGGTGCATTGTAAGTACAAAAAACAATATTATTAATATACAAATATGTGCAACTGTATGTAATTTTATTTGCTACAGAAGTAAATTACTTAAACTCTGCAATACTGATTTTTGAAACTTGGTAGATCCTATAATACTTCATAACTGCTATTAGATTTTGATCACACATGCCTCCAGCAAAGAGAGAAATGATGATACAGCCTTTGTTTTTAACACATAACGTTCAATCTGTGAAATCAATGCTACTGGGCCACTGAATGCACAGATTAAAAAGTAGATTTGACGTGCAATCATATTTATCACCATTCCCACATGGTGTCTAATAAAGATGTGGAAAGATTTTACATTTTTTACAAGGATGCAGCTTGGGGACGATGCAAAAAAAATAAAAATTCATGCTGATTTATCACAAGTATATGGGGGATCATGCCTGTTCACATGGCACTGTTATGGGATGGTGCGCAAATTCAGAGAAGGATGGTAGAGATCTGAATACCTCCCTCATGCAGGAAGACTGAAGGTGGCATGATCGAGAGAGGACCATCACTGCTGTTCATGAACTGATTAAGGAAAACTCACAGCACTGTTCAGATATTAGTGTATTGATTGGCAGTGTGGAAACAATTATTCATCAACATTTAAAGTTCAGAAAAATCTGTGCCAAATGGGTACCCCACAAACTGACAGAACAGCAACAAAGAGCTAGTCAACTCTTGCATGGAAATGCTTGCAATGTTTGAACCTAGTGGCTCCAAACGTTAACAGACATTGTCGCAGGATTGAGGCATGGTTTCATTTCAACTCCTAGAAAGATCAACAACTATGTTTGGGTTGCAGATGATGAATTGTGCCCCCAAATCCTCCAAAAATACTTTCGCTCAAGATGATTTACAATTTTTTTCAATTCCCAAGGAGTGGTAGCTGTGGACATTTTACCTGAAAAAATGACTATAAATGGCTAAAGCGATGAAGCAGCAACATTCAACAACCGCACACCAAAGGTTCTTCATGACAGTGCTCACAAAACCCAGCAAGTTATGGCCTATCTGGAGCAGGAAAAAAATCAGACAGCTACCCCATCCTGCATATTCATCTGATCTTGCACCATGTGATTTTTGGTTGTTTCCAAAAATTTAAAAGGAACTTGCTGGGAAGTCTTTCTCAAGGGTGCAAGACACTGCAAAATGTGTTCATCCAGAAGGAAGTAAATTTTTTTTTGAGGTAAGCGCTATGGTTTTTGTTCTGTGCATGCTCCAGAACTTTTTGAACGTTTGAATGTCCCTCGTATATACCATTATATAGCCACTGTTATATATATATATATTAAGATTTCAGGCCTCACGGGAAGTAGAAATGTGACAGTATGTTAGATGTAAAGTTGATTCACATATTTAAATGTTTTAAATTAATAAATGTAATAAGGCAAGGATAAATAAAAACATGTTTCTGGCTTTGTGAACATTATTCCAATTTCCACAACTCTTTCAAATCTAAGGAAAACAAAGTTCAATGAAGTTTACTATTTCAAGAGATCACAAGATCTTTCATCTCTTGATATTTTCTCACACAACAGTCGTTTTTAGTTATGGGGGGCCTCAAACATGGCTGTCAATTGACACAGCATTGAGAGTAAGTTTATTTTGTTCACCCTGTGTACAGTGAAAAATTTACCGCACAGATATTTTTCATGCTCTACAAGTTTTTTTTATTTTCATTATTTATTGTAGTCAAGATTATTTTCTAAAAATGTTTGCCAGTACACTGGGATAACAATAACAGAGGTATTTTCTAATTGTGGGTTCTTGTGATGTCTAGGACCGGCCAGGCCTAGCACCTAATGTCCGACCCCACCTTCTCGTGGTGCAGGCCGTTAGTACCTTTCAAAAGAGAATATCTCTTTTGAAAGGGAACGGAAGGAGAGGGCTACCAGTTCAGTATTGCCTACTGATCTGGACAAACTCTGGCAACTTTTCTTTTTTTTTCCTACCCTGCTGAGGAGTGGTCAACCACACAGGTTCCTGGTGCTGACCACATAAACCCACTGGACTGGACTGAATTAAGGCTCTGAGCTTGATTATGGATCCTCATTTTGCTGCACTTGTGGGCTTCTGTGGAGAGAAAATCTTCCGCTGTGTTTTCTGTTTGTTTGTGGGTTGACAGTCCCAAGTGAATAGATTCACAGGATATGTTTTATCAGCTGGTGGATAATCCTGAGCAGAGGTTATCGCAGGCACCTGAACTCTTTACTTCTATTGGCATTGTCAAATTCTACATTGGAGGAAGTCTTCCAGTGTAGATGGCTTCAGCCTTTAGTGGTGGGGGAACGGGTCTTTGCCCCAGTCTGCGATTAGGGGGCTGTTTGATATTGTCGGCATTCCCTCTCTCAATAAACATAGTTTCTTTAAACATCCCACTAACCATTTTCTTTCCATAGGTTGTTGGAATGTGAGGACTTTGCAGAGAAACTTTCTTGATGTCCTCACACAAGAATTCCAAAGTTATAATTCAGATATTCTCAGCTTGCAAGAGACCATATGGACAGATAATGGTCAGATTCTTAAAAATAATATTAAATTTCTCTTTTCAGGGAGCAGCGATATTAAGCATCACCAGGCATAGGTCTGTTTCTCAGCAGACACGCTAGTGATACTCTTCTAGGATATGAATGTATTAACGAAAGGTTTCTTACAACAAAATTTCAGACAAGCATTAAAGACTTGAATGTTATCTACTGTTATGCCCCCAGTGAGGATGCCGATGAGAAGGATAGGTTTTACGCACAATTTCAGGATATTTTGAATCCTGTCAAGGAGATATTACCCTCGTTCTAGGTGATTTCAATGTCAAAGTTGGTAATGACTCTGACCTTTGGAGAGGACATACATAAGTACACACAGGTTTCACCCGACGGGGCTGCATAAGAATGATAAATTATATATTAATTAACAGCAAATGGGCTAGTTCTGTTAGGAATACCAGGTCATATAGGGGAGCTGAAATTGGATCTGACCATTACCTTGTTAAGGTAATGGTCAGATCCAATTTACCAACCTTGTAAGGTGTCTTGCAAGTTGAATGTAAGAAGTGTTGTGCTAAGGTTAAAAAAAAATTACCTTTAATTCCGAAGCTGTAAAAGACCCAGTTACAGCTAAAGCTCACCATGATAAGTTACTTAGTCATTATGACAGTCATGGTTTGCTTACCACAGAAGTTGAGGAAGAATGGGACCATTTTAAACAGGCTTTTTTTTGGAAACAAACAGTACTCATTTAAAAAAAAAAGGAGCAGAGGAGGCAGAATTATTTGAGTGATAAGGCACTTGAGCTTATTTTAGAATGAAAGAACTGCAGGAGACAAAATGCACCCTTGTCGAACACAACTGCAATGCTTTCTAGTAGGACTAGTAGGGTATTGCTTAATCAATACCCTACTATATTGCTTAATCAATACCCTACTATATTGCCTAATCAATACCCTACTAGTCCTAATAGAAAGCATTACAGAGAACTTAATAAACGTGTAAAAGATCAGTTAGCTACTGATAAGAATCTTTGGCTTGATGGTTTGGCTGACAAAGCCGAGGAAGCAGTTAGACAGCACAACAGCAGAGAGCTGTACCAGATAGTTAATGTTTTGTGTGGTAGAAAACGGACAGGCATACAAGGATTGAAGGATAAACAAGGTAAGGTTATAGAAGGGGAGGATTCTGTCATGGCTAGGTGGGCTGAGCATTTCAGTGATGTTCTAAACAATGTAGTTAGTTCTACTCCCATTGTTTGCAATGATGATAGATGCATTGGTGGCTTTAATGTTGGCCCTATAACACAATCTGAAGTTAGTTTGGCTGTTTCTAAACTTAAACTTCATAAATCCCCAGGGGTAGATGAAATTACTACGGAAATGCTTAGAGCTGGGAATGTTTCAGTTACCATTTGGATGACTGAAATTTTGAATAACTTTTATGATAAAGGCATGGTTCCTAAAGATTTTACCAGAGCTATTATTATCCCTGTTTTCAAAAAAGGTGATCGCCATTCTTGTGATAACTATAGGGGTATCAGCCTACTCTCTGTTCCAGGTAAAGTTCTTTGCATGATTGTGCTTAATAGAATTAAGAATCTGGTTGACAGGCAATTACGTGATGAGCAATGTGGATTCAGAAGTGGTAAGGGATGTGTGGAGATATTTTCACTTAGGCAGATTCTTGAGAAATGTTAGAGTTTCAGAAACCTTTGGTTGCTACTTTGTTGATTTCAAAAAGGCTTTCGACTCTGTTGATCATCATAATTTGTGGTTGATTGTGAGATCGTATGGAGTACCAGATAAGTTAGTAAACCTAATGAAAGCTCTTTATAAGAACACTGAGCCATGTGTGAGAGTTGGTAAGGCTTGTAGCAATTGTTTTATCTTTGTTTCTTGTGTTTGACATCATCATCCTCAAGCAGCCATGGGCTACGGAGGTCCAACCAGACCACGCAGTTTAATTCTCCAAGCATATCTGTCCTGAGCTACATCTGCTGCATCCGGCCACTGCACACCAATTCTAACAAGGTCCTGTTTGACATTGTCTGCCCACCGCATCCTAGGTCTCCCCCTCATTCTGAGGCCTCTAGGCACACTGTTCATAACCCTATTCGCCAATCTATAATTATCCATACGGCCAACATGGCCAAACCAGCGGAGTCTCTCTCTGCACAATATGCTGCTTAAAGGAGGTTGAAGACTCCTTTGCCTAACCTCATCATTAGTTACAAAGTTAAACCACCTAATACCCAAGATATTGTGTAAGCATCTAGAATCAAAAGCATCTAGTTTCCTGTCATCTTGTTTACACAGCGTCCAAGTTTCACTACCATAACTAACCCTAGAAAGAACCAAACTATTATACAGTCTAATTTTAGTCTTTAGGTGTATACGCCTATTTCTCCACAATCTCCATAGATTCTTAAAAGTCCCGGCAGCAATCCCTATTCGTCTGTTAATCTCATGCCGCACATCACCAGTATCAGTTACATAGCTCCCAAGGTAATTAAACTGTGACACCTGCTCAAGACTGCAACCATTCAGATTAACTGAATCACAACCTGCCTGACCAATTTTCATCACTTTAGTTTTCTCTCTGTTTCAAACCTACTCTACTACCAGTCTCATCAACAGCACGAATGAAAGAGTTCATCTCATCAACATCATTTGCCAAAAGGGCTAAATCATCAGCAAAATCTAAATCAGAAATTTTCGTATCTCCAGCCCATTTAAGTCCAAAATCTTTCCCTTGAAGTGAATTTCGCATAACATAATCAACAACCAAACTAAAGAGAAAAGGAAACAAAATGCACCCTTGTCGAACACCAGAAGTAATGCTAAACCAATTGCTTCTCTCACACATGACTCAGTGACTTACCAACTCTCACACATGACTCAGTGTTATTATAGAGAGCTTTCATTATGGTAACTAACTTGTCTGGTATACCATATGATCTCACAATCAACCATAAATTACGACGATCAACAGAATCGAAAGCCTTTTTGAAATCAACAAAGCTAGCAACCAAAGGTTTCTGAAACTCTAAACATTTCTCAAGAATCTGCCTAAGTGAAAATATCTGATCCACACATCCCCTACCACTTCTGAATCCACATTGCTCATCACGCAATTGCCTGTCAACCAGATTCTTAACTCTATTAAGCACAATCATGGAAAGAACTTTACCTGGAACAGAGAGTAGACTGATACCCCTATAGTTATCACAAGAATGGCAATCACCTTTTTTGAAAATAGGGATAATAATAGCTCTGGTAAAATCTTTAGGAACCATGCCTTTATCATAAAAGATATTCAAAATTTCAGTCATCCAAGTGGTAACTGAAACATTCCCAGCTCTGAGCATTTCTGTAGTAATTTCATCTACCCCTGGGGATTTATGAAGTTTAAGTTTAGAGATAGCCAAAATAACTTCAGATTGTGTTATAGGGCTAACATTAAAGCTGCCAATGCATCTATCATCATTACAAACAATGGGAGTAGAACTAACCACATTGTTTAGAACATCACTGAAATGCTCAGCCCACCTAGCCATGACAGAATCCTCACCTTCTATAACCTTTCCTTGTTTATCCTTCAATCCTTGTATGCCTGTCCGTTTCCTACCACATAAAACATAAACTATCTGGTACAGCTCTCTGCTGCCTAACTGCTTCCTCAGCTTTGTCAGCCAAACCATCAAGCCAAAGATTCTTATCAGTAGCTAACTGATCCTTTACACGTTTATTAAGCTCTCTGTAATCCTTTCTATTAGGACTAGTAGGGTACTGATTAAGGACATTCCTGCAGTTCCTTCTTTCTGAAATAAGCTCAAGTGCCTTATCACTTAAATAATTCTGCCTCCTCTGCTCCTTTTTTCCTAAAAGAGTACTGTTAGTTTCCAAAAAAAAAACAACATGACAAGGGTGCATTTTGTCTCCTATTCTCTTTAGTTTGGTTACTGATTATGCTATTTAAAATTCACTGCAAGGGAAAGATTTCGGACTTAAAATGTGTGGAGATATGAAAATTTCTGATTTAGATTATGCATATGATTCAGCTCTTTTGGCAAATGATGTTGATGAGAATGGTAGTAGAGTAGGTTTGGTTATAAACAGAGGGAAAACTAAAGTGATGAAAATTGGTCAGGCAGGCTGCAATTCAGTTAATCTGAATGGTTGCAGTCTTGAGCAGGGGTCATAGTTTAATTATCTTGGTAGCTATGTAACAGATACTGGTGATATGCAGCATGAGATTAACATACGGATAAGACTATTAAGGATCTATGGAGAGTGTGGAAATAGGCATATACACCCAAAGACCAAAATTAGACTGTATAATAGTTTGGTTCTTTCTAGGGTTAGTTATGGTAGTGAAACTTGGATGCTTTGTAAACAACAGGAAACTTGATGCTAGATGCTTATGCAGTATCTTGCATATTAGGTGGTTCAATTTTGTAAGTAATGATGAGGTTAGGCAAAGGAGTCAGCTACCTTCTTTGTGTAGTATATTGTGCAGAGAGAGACTGTTGGTTTGTTCCATGTTGCCCGTATGAATAATTATAGATTAGCGAATAGGGTCAAGAAGTGTGCCTAAAGGCCTCAGAAATAAGGAGAGATCTAGGATGCAGTGGGCAGACAATGTCAAACAGGACCTTGTTAGAATTGGTGTGCAGTGGAGAGATGCAGCAAATATAGCTAAGGACAGATATGCTGGAGAACAAAATTGC
Source organism: Ryuthela nishihirai (assembly GCA_038380435.1). Lineage (NCBI taxonomy): Eukaryota > Metazoa > Arthropoda > Arachnida > Araneae > Heptathelidae > Ryuthela > Ryuthela nishihirai. Next base: position 80,260,582 of record JAWZYU010000002.1, read on the forward strand.
ACAGTCTGGTTGGACATACGTAGCCCATGGCTGCTTGAGGATGATGATGATGAAAAGGGATACATAGAATCCATTTCCAAATAAAGAGCACAAAAATGTGAAATTTACATATCTAAATTAGATTAAAAAAAAACTCAGTAAAATTTTAAGATATATACTAGTAAATGTTATGTTAGCAGGTATATTAGCATAGGAAAAATGAAATCACCATGGCTACAGGTAAAGAGAATGGATGACCTTGAAAAGTGGAGTCTAAGTAGTGTTCCCAACCATCTTAGTTTCAACTGAAATGTTATTCAACAGTGGCACCATCTATTATCAGAAATCAGACCACCACCCCCTGTGATGGTAGTAATATTTGTCACTGATGCTCACAATATTGCTGCCATCACTTGGGTGGCTTGGCAGCTCGATTCCTGTTAATAGATGCTGTCACTAGTGAATCAACAAAAAACTGCCGGAATGCTTATATGTCACTGTTGAAGAAATGGTTAACTTCTTGGTGGTCTAACTATTAGGACACCCAGCATGCTTCTGGGAGGTGTGGGTTTGAATCCCATCTAGGACACCTACAAGTTACATTTGTTGTTTCTCTCAGGAAAAAATTTAAAAATACACTGCTTGACATTGAAAGTGCCCCACCCAAAAGGATATGTCGTACAAACATGCAAATAGAAGAGTGGGTGTGCGCAGTTGAGATATGCAAATGATGATAATCTGGAATCAATGACGTGTGTGGCTAGAGACAAAAAGTGCAAGAAGGAACAGGGATGGTATTGTGTTTATGCAGGCGGAAGTCATGCTGATGGTTGAGATTAGGCAGTTCTGCTTGAAAATTGTTCAGCGAAGGCCGAAAATGCCTGGTACTAGCTGTTAACAGATTTATGGCCATTTGGATGCTATGTGAAGCTGGATAGACTCATCGTGTCGCTGCCCATGTTGATCGGGATGCACGAACTGTTGGACGCTGTTGGCAACAGTGGTGAAATGAAGGTTCTGACGTGCATTGCAGAGGGAATGGTGCCAATGGAATCAAGCTTGAATGGAATCAAGCCGGTCTTATGTCCGAAAGACATAAGAACGGCTTGATAGGTGCATTTGTTCAACATGCTTGTTCATCACCACAGAGCACTACAGGCAATATTCGACGGGTTATGTCAGCAGCCATGGACATCCCCATAACAACCCGAACAGTAAACCAAAGGTTGCATGAGGCACACTTGCTCTCTAGGCAACTTATGTCAACTGCAAACCATCGCAGTGCTTGTCTGGCTTGGTGTTGAAGTTGTGTGACTGGGGGGTCATGACCGGCACACTGCCCCGTCAGCCAGGCATAATGGTATGGGGTGCTATTAAATATGACAACAGGTCACCTCTTTTCCACATCATGGGAACACTGACAGCTGCATGATACATCAGCATGGTTCTGCAGCCCATTTTATTACCGTTCCCAGGTGGCATTCAGCAGCCCATTTTCCAGCATGACAACACCCATGTACACACTGCTAGGGTCTCCAGACAATGTTTGCAAAATGTTCAAGTATTGCCATGGCCAGCATGATCTTCAGATTTATCCCCAGTAGAAAATCTGTGGACTACATTGGGCGACGTGTGCAATACTCTCACTGGATGGCGCAGAATCTTGATGAATTGTAGTAGCAAGTCAACGCTGCTTGGTATGCAATTCCTCAGGACCATATCAGTCGATTGTATGACTCCATGCCATGCTGTATTGCCGTTCACGGCAGTGCAACCGCTACTGAGGCAATCACATTGTGCTGCATTTATCTCATCTTCTGACTGCTGTAAGTGGCTGCAAATTAAATCATGGTATGCCACATTTCACCCCTATCCCCTCACTCCTTCTGGGGGGAGGGGGGATTTCAATGTCGTGCAGTGTATTTGCCAACATGCATTTCTATATAGTGATTTTACTGCTGCCTTTATCTTGTTTTCCAAAAATAGAAATATTGGGTTTTGCATCTAGGTAAATAATGTGGCTAAAGCCTGATAAAGACTTTATTTACCAGCTTAGTTATATTTTAGCAATGTCATCATCTTAAAATGCATACAAGAACAACTTTTCAGCAATTATGATAAGAACTACTAGAGCTACATTAGAATTCAGTAAACAAGGAACTTATAAACTAGTGAACAAATAAGAATGAGGTGAATAAAAAATTTTAATTTGATAACTACCGATCATTATTAAAAGCAAACATCTCAAATCTCTTAAGAAAATAACAGCATATATTGTTTCATTAAATAAAAGAAATTACCTGGTAATTTGTTAATATCCAAACTAAGCTGCCTTTTTTCATCATATGACATTGGTTTTGCATTGTCTTCATCCTCACTGTCAAATGCTGGCAAAGTTTTGTTTTTCTTTGATGATTTGCTATTTGCTCTCTGTCTTTTATTCTGGCTTGGGACTTTATTATTTTGGTTAGGGGGTTTATTTGAATTGTTTTTATTTTTAGGTGTTTTTGGTGGTTTTGGCTGAGGCTGGGGAGGAGGAGGAACAGTTGTTGTAGCCTCAATTGCTGGAGGTTCTTCTTCTATTTTTACTTCCTTTATTTCTTCCTTTTCTTTCTTTTTTTTCTTTTTCTTCTTTTTATCTCGCTTCCTGCTCTCAGCAGCTAATAAGCTAATCTGTTCTGTAACTTTCCTAAGCTATACATAAAAAGAATAGACAGTATCAGAAATTTGATTGAAAGTGAAATAGATTATTTGTAACAGTGTGTAAAAAAATAATTAAGTATGTCATAAGAATGTATATAATGCTTTTTTTGCTGGTTAATTTATTTACACAAGTACTGCAATACCTCAGTGCTTGTGTGCTCATGGATTGCACTCCAGCCTTCAATTAATAACAAGCTGGCTTTAAACATTTGATAGTTATAATAGGATTTTAAAGTGAAAGCTTAAAAAAATACTTTGTCAGCTAAAAAATGAAGGAAACAACTCATTCAAGGCACATGCTCAAACTATGACTAATGACATTTAGATTTACCTGTTCCTGAAGTTGTTGCAGTTTCCTTTCCCTCTCTTCCTCACTGTCTTCAGATCCACTTCCAGATGTGGTTTCAGATGAAACATCACTTGATGTGCTAGTGTGACTGGATTCTTCAGTTTTCTCATTCTGAGAGTTTTGCCCTATTTCACTGACTGGAGGCTCATCAGGCATTTTTGCATATCTCATTTCAAAAACATCCTTTAAAAAATAATAATTACAATGCAGACTAAATAGGTCAATTCTATTTTTCTACCTTTTATGCATACAATTTGTTGTAAACTTTACTCTATAAGAAACTATTTTGTGTGTAGAATAAGATTAAAAAATAACTGTAAAGAATATGCATACAGATTATAAACACACTTAGATATAGCAAAAATCATCATAATTTTAAATTTATGTAATCTATTGCTGCAGGATTAATGCATTGCACAATTTGAATTTTTTCATTACTAAATAGGATTTTCCTTATATGTATATTTGGGAGGGGCTGGGTGGTTGGGGGAATTTGTACATCAACGACTCAGTTATCCCAAAAACTGAGAACAGAAAACTTTAGCTATAAGGTTCCATGTTTGCATGAATGGGTATGGAATTCCATATATATATGGAATTGATTGTTCTTATAGAAATACTCATTAAACAGCCAGGAATAAAAGATCTAAGAAAGCATAAATACTATAAGTTTAATAATTGTTAAGTCGTTTTTCTCTTACCAAGTATTAAGTTGTGAAAAATAAAGAACAATCATGGCCAACTACCAATACATTTTAAACAAAAGTAATCCTCATGATGTTTGTTGTACAAAAGCAGTAGAAAATTCTATCACTGCACTCAGTAGCATTTTTGTTACTGTAAGCAGCCACATGCATTACATCTTGATGGCAGCAATATTAACACCATGGGAAGAAGGCAAAATTACACATTTAAATTTTGTTACATATTTTAACAATGAGGATGTTATATTAGAAACCTGTTTAAGCTGCAGAGAGCATTAAAGTTTCTCTGTCTCATGTGTAAGCAGCAGAAATAATTTATATTTATCACATTATTTTAACATCATTATAAATATATTACAGCTAACAAGCAGGAACAAATACATAGCAAATAGGTCAGCTATGAAAAATTTTCCCTTCAGAGCAATAAAACTTAAACTCTATATAAGTCAAAATAGTATTACCTACACCGTAATATTAAATTCTGAATTCTAAAAAAAAAAATCCATAGGAGTCGCACTTAATCAGTAACAATCACCAATAATAACAATATTAATGCAAAAACTATATTTAACTTTTAAGTAGCAAATAATTAAGCATTCTGACAATTATCAGGTTTTAAATATATTAATTGCAGCTAATACACTGTACGTGTGTGTTAGAATATTTGGAATAAGCAAAATTTTTAAACTGCACATTTTTTGACCAAATACAAGTTTATTATATACTAGCAACTTAGGCCAAAAGCTTTCCTCAATATTAGGTTACAAGTAAAAAGATTTCTTGATCTCTATACTCAACATTTTTTTCGTCAAATATTACTGTTCAACTGAATGCTTTCATATACTTGGTAAATATGCTCAGCATTACCGTTCAATAGTTTTTACATTTATAGTGTTAGTGTGATGAAGTTATACTTTGGCAATTACACATTTAGTACCTTTAGATTTACTCCATAGTATTCACCAAATTTCAACATCCTTTTTTTACTGGTATTTGGAATTTTTTTTTAAAGAGCACGCTAACATTCTGTCAAAACAGATGTCTAATAAATTGGCAACAATTTTATGCATTTGGAATTTTGACATAAAAGCCCTTTTGAATTACAGTAATTTGTGCAATGAAGGCAGAGAACAGCCAATACTTACAACACATAAAAACATCAATTTAAAAGAGTGACATTTTCCACTTTCAATAATACTTAACCCTTTGAAGACAAATTTTTCCCCCTTATCTGTAAGAGCAGCCTGGTTCAAAAATATTTTGCAGATGTGTTACATAAATTACAATATATATATGTGAATTCCTCATAAACTAACTTCAAATAATTTATGCAACTGTCCATCGATTCTAGAAGTCTTCCTATTAGAGCAAAAACTGCAGTGAAAGTGAGTGTCAAGAGTTGATCTCAACATGGGACCCAGTGGAATGAAATACTGTCCAGTCAGCCTTGAGCTTAAGACAGGAAAGGGTTAAACTATACAAATATGACAAATTGAACTATTAATACCATGCAAAGCTATTCTTAAATCTAAAGCACTGATGGCAAACACTGTGCTAGACTTGACATTTGTAATCTTGATGGCCAAGTTCATACATAATTTCTCAAAGAAACTGGTACAGGTACTTTCAGATGGTACAGGAACTGGAAACAGGTACTTTCAGATGGTTGATTCATGCTGCACTGCTAATTATGTGATATCACATTATGGTGTTAATACAGCATAAGAATTTTCTAAATAAAACAATGTCAAAGACTTTATTAACTGATACATTCGGAATATATTGGGCTGGATTTTGGTTTGCTTTTACTACTTGTAATATGTCATTTATTCAGTTGCAGTTATGTCTCTTACAAAAAGAACCATTGCTTATTAATGAATTGCATCAATTCAGCTAAATGAACCACCTGAGAGATAAAACTAGTGTGGTATGTATTGCACTCAAACTAAGAGCCCAGGAATAGCATAGTGTGGCACAAGAAATACAGGAAGTCATCATAGCATGCCAATTTGGGAGAAAGTATTATTAGCATATTAATTTGTAAAAAAGTTTATCTATCACTGGTCTAGGGATAAATAAAAACTGCAAAAATTTTCCTACATACTTTATTTTATTACATTTATATATATATAAATAACTGTTGAATAAAGTTGCTGCCAACAGTGCACTTTAGGAATTAAATTTCACAAAGCTGCTTCAAATAAAAATATTAATTTTAGGTTTTAGTTTTCTCAGTTAAACCTTAAGTTTCACACAAATGGCAACACTTAATGGTAAACTGAAATTTTAAATCAAAGGTAGCAAACATGTATATGACTCAGCGATTTTGTTCTCTTCTAAACTAAATTCGTTGGGTGGCACATCACTCATTTCTAATGTTGCAGAAAATGGTTGGCCACCCATTATAAATGGTTTATCCAAAACAATAAAGAAATTTTTGAATTCAATCTGGTAAAAAAAAAAAGATACTGGCATGCATAAATTTAGTTAGGTTAAAGAAAAGCAGCAAAATTAGGCCTAAACAGCTCAAACTAATAACTTGCACACAGTAATACAGATATTTCACGAGGGCTCTTAAATTTGTACAGTGAACATTACATACACATAGTGAGCTTTACCTGCAACTTTCTAGCCATTGCCACAACTTCATGATCTGGTGGGTTATATTTGTAACAGTTTGTAAATATAAGCCGCACATCAGCTGCAAATTCTTCAGGCATTTTGTATTCATGGTTGTCCATCTTTTGCTGTGAAGAAAAAAAAAATTATTTTTACAAGCATTATTATGCAAGTTAGATTCATACTCAGTTCTTTAAAACTTAAGCTGTTGTATACAAATGCAGTTTGCACCCAATGCCTAACATTACAAATTCCTCAATCATGAATTAGTGCTTAATACCTTGAAAAAGTTCCAAATGCAGAAATCACTGTTGCCTTCTAATTTTTGTACTCTATCATATTAAGTCAAAAGTGTAACATTTACTTTATGGCAGTTGTTGTACTATTTAATTTTACAAGGTTGTTGAAACAAAAAATGTAACATAAAAATTAAATATCTGTGATCAAGAATTTCTAAACTACATAAAGACATTTAATGCTATATTTTGAATTTAAACAGTTATTAAAGCAGCTGAATCCTTGTTGATTTGTGTTGCATATATTTCATTCATGTTCATTTAAAAAAATTACGAAGTTGATTGCAAAGTGAAAAAAGTAACATTAAACTAAAATATTAAAAAAAAGGGCTGTAGTAAATGGTAATGCTTGTTTTCAAAAAGGAAGAGGTTTTTCATTTTCTGAAAAATTATTACATGCACCCTTAGATTGTTATAGAACTGATGGTTTGAAGATGCTTGTCCCAAACTGGCCAGAACTTAATGAAAATTAAGACATTTGTAAGTTTCTTTTGCATTGCTTTTTCAGCACTTTCTCACAAGTCTCAATGGTCTGAAAGAAAAAAAAAAGCCCACAATTTTAGCACTGCGCTACAACAATATTGATATGAGGGCTTGACATACTGAGATCACCATAACATCTATTGCAAGATTTAAATGGCACATCAGGAAAAGTAGAAGTACCTTCAAAGAAAAATTGAACAGTGCAAACATTGAATGCACCATGAACAACTACTTAGGCTCAAACAAAACTGGTAGTGTTTTTTGGATATTGTCATAACTTACATCTCAACATCTGCAAGGATGAACTGGAAGGAGTTTCCATCTTTGGTTTTATATTCAAGATCTTTATTAAACAAGTGATGCTCCTTTCACTCTGCACCAACAAGATGTGAATCCAATTTGACTGAGGCTTGATAAATTATCAAATCATCAGTAAGAATCATTCAGCACATGCCATAATGAAATGTCAACCAGTTGCTATAAATCACAGCAAAAAAACAAGCAGGCTGCCAACCTTGCATGGCAAAAAATTACTATTTGTAAGAATAAAAAATAGGAGCACTTATGAAAACTAACGAATTTATATATCGATTATTACTCCACGCACCAATACATATTGATTATTAGTTACTAGTTATCAGCAATTTAAATAAATTTACGTAATATAAAAAAAGAGTCTGCACCTTGCGCGTCCAATCAAGGCATCTTGCGAGCCTTGATCAATTACAGGTGAAAACAAGTTAGCCTCCTCATTCAAACAATCAGAGATTGATGACCATTTCATGGTACCCATTAACTGATTTTGAAATAAATTTTCTATATTACAGCAAAAAGTTTAAATAACTGTGTTTATGCTTTTACATTGCAGAAAATTTATGGCAGGCACACTTTTTGATATTAATCCGTCCCATGGCCGAGTGGTTAGCGCGCTTGGCTACTGATCTAAGGGACCTGGGTTCGAGCCCCGGGTAAGGCATGGATGTATGTGTCGTTTTTCTGCTGAGGTCCTGCCATCCTCTCAGACCTTCTACTATGGCATATAAACTGACAGGCTCCTGTCAGACCTCTGTGGCAAGCAGCTGCTTGAGGGGGTATTTATTTTTTATTTTTTATGAAATTGAACTTAAGTTGTTGCTAATAATTAGTAACAAAACAATAATTGGCATCATCCAATGATTAATAACATATATTGCAAAAGTTAACATTACAATATATCATCATCATCATCATCCTCAAGCAGCCATGGGCTACGGAGGTCCAACCAGACCGTGCAATTTAGTTCTCCAAGCAAGTCTATCCTGAGCTACATCTACTGCATCTGGCCACTGCACACCAATTCTAACAAGGTCCTGTTTGACATTGTCTGCCCACCGCATCCTAGGTCTCCCCTTCTTTCTGAGGCCTTTAGGCACACTGTTCATAACCCTATTCGCCAATCTATAATTATTCATACGGGCAACATGGCCAAACCAACGGAGTCTCTCTCTGCACAATATGCTGCTTAAAGGAGGTTGCAAACTCCTTTTCCTAATCTCATCATTAGTTACAAAGTTGAACCACCTAATGCCCAAGATACTGCGTAAGCATATGGAATCAAAAGCATCTAGTTTCCTGTTATCTTGTTTACAAAGTGTCCAAGTTTCACTACCATAACTAACCCTAGAAAGAACCAAACTATTATACAGTCTAATTTTAGTCTTTAGGTGTATACGCCTATTTCTCCACACTCTCCATAGATTCTTAAAAGTCCCAGCAGCAATCCCTATTCGTCTGTTAATCTCATGCCGCACATCACCATTATCTGTTACATAGCTCCCAAGATAATTAAACTGTGACACCTGCTCAAGACTGCAACCATTCAGATTAACTGAATCACAGCCTGCCTGACCAATTTTCATCACTTTAGTTTTCTCTCTGTTTATAACCAAACCTACTGTACTACCAATCTCATCAACAGCTCGAATGAAAGAGTTCATCTCATCAACATCATTTGCCAAAAGGGCTAAATCATCAGCATAATCTAAATCAGAAATTTTCGTATCTCCAGCCCATTTAAGGCCAAAATCTTTCCCTTGAAGTGAATTTCGCATAACATAATCAATAACCAAGCTAAAGAGAAAAGGAGACAAAATGCACCCTTGTCGAACACCAGAAGTAATGCTAAACCAATTGCTACAAGCCTTACCAACTCTCACACACGACTCAGTGTTATTATAGAGAGCTTTCATAATGTTAACTAACTTGTCTGGTATACCATATGATCTCACAATCAACCACAAATTATGACGATCAACAGAGTCGAAAGCCTTTTTGAAATCAACAAAGCTAGCAACCAAAGGTTTCTGAAACTGTAAACATTTCTCAAGAATCTGCCTAAGTGAAAATATCTGATCTACACATCCCCTACCACTTCTGAATCCACATTGCTCATCACGCAATTGCCTGTCAACCAGATTCTTAATTCTATTAAGCACAATCATGGAAAGAACTTTACCTGGAACGGAGAGTAGGCTGATACCCCTATAGTTATCACAAGAACTGCGATCACCTTTTTTGAAAATAGGGATAATAATAGCTCTGGTAAAATCTTTAGGAACCATGCCTTTATCATAAAAGTTATTCAAAATTTCAGTCATCCAAATGGTAACTGAAACATTCCCAGCTCTAAGCATTTCCGTAGTAATTTCATCTACCCCTGGGGATTTATGAAGTTTAAGTTTAGAAACAGCCAAACTAACTTCAGATTGTGTTATAGGGCCAACATTAAAGCCACCAATGCATCTATCATCATTGCAAACAATGGGAGTAGAACTAACTACATTGTTTAGAACATCACTGAAATGCTCAGCCCACCTAGCCATGACAGAATCCTCCCCTTCTATAACCTTACCTTGTTTATCCTTCAATCCTTGTATGCCTGTCCGTTTTCTACCACACAAAACATTAACTATCTGGTACAGCTCTCTGCTGTTGTGCTGTCTAACTGCTTCCTCGGCTTTGTCAGCCAAACCATCAAGCCAAAGATTCTTATCAGTAGCTAACTGATCTTTTACACGTTTATTAAGTTCTCTGTAATGCTTTCTATTAGGACTAGTAGGGTATTGGTTAAGGACATTCCTGCAGTTCTTTCTTTCCGAAATAAGCTCAAGTGCTTTATCACTCAGATAATTCTGCCTCTTCTGCTCCTTTTTTCCTAAAAGAGTACTGTTAGTGTCCAAAAAAGCCTGTTTAAAATGATCCCATTCTTCCTCAACTTCAGTAGTAAGCAAACCATGACTGTCATAATGACTAAGTAACCTATCATGGTAAGCTTTGGCTATAACTGGATCTTTCAGAGCTTCAGTATTAAAAGTAAATTTTTTAACCCTAGCACAACACTTTTTAAGTTTAAGTTGCAACACACTTTTAACAAGGTAATGGTCAGATCCAATTTCAGCTCCCCTATATGCCCTGGTATTCCTAACAGAACTAGTCCATTTGCTGTTAATTAATATGTAATCAATCATATTCTTATGCAGCCCATCAGGTGAAACCCATGTGTACTTATGTATGTCGCGGTGTTTGTAATAAGTGTTAGTTATTCTGAATCCATTGAGTTTACTTACCTGTAGGAGACGTTGCCCATTGCTATTGCAGCTACCAATACCAAAAGGGCCTATTACTCCTCCCCAAAGGTCAGAGTCAGTACCAACTTTGGCATTGAAGTCACCAAGAACAAGGGTAATATCTCCTTTCTTGACAGAATTCAAAATATCCTGAAGTTGTTCATAAAACCTATCCTTCTCATCCTCATCGGCATCCTCAGTGGGGGCATAACAGCAGATAACATTCAAGTCTTTAACGCTTGTCTGAAATTTTGCTGTAAGAAACCTTTCATTAATGCACTCATATCCTAGAAGAGCATCACTAGCGTGTCTGCTGAGAAGCAGACCCACGCCTTGGTGATGCTTTTTGTCGTCCCTCCCTGAAAAGAGAAATTTAAGATTATTTTTAAGAATCTGACCTTTATCTGTCCATCTGGTCTCTTGCAAGCCGAGAATATCTAAATTATAACGGTGGAATTCTTGTGTGAGGACATCAAGAGAAAAAGCTCTGTGCAGAGTCCTCACATTCCAACTACCTATGGAGAGAAAATGGTTAGTGGGATGTTTAAAGAAACTATGTTTATTGAGAGAGGGAATGCCGACAATATCAAACAGCCCCCTAATCGCAGACATGGGGCAAAGACCCGTTCCCCCACTACTAAAGGCTGAAGCCATCTACACTGGAAGACTTCCTCCAATGTAGAATTTGACGATGCCAATAGAAGCAAAGAGTTCAGGTGCCTGCGATGACTTCTGCTCAGGATTATCCACCAGCTGATAAACATATCCTGTGGATCTATTCACTTGGGGCTGTCAACCCACAAACAAAAAGAAAACACAGCGGAAGATTTTCCCTCCACAGAAGCCCACCAGTGCAGCAAAATCAGGATCCATAATCAAGCTCAGAGCCATATATCTGTCCAGTCCAGTAGGTTTATATGGTCAGCACCAGGACCCTGTGTGGTTGACCACTCCTCAGCAGGGTAGAAAAAAAAGAAAAGTAGCCATAGTTGTCCAGATCAGTAGGCCACACTAATCTGGCAGCCCTCCCCTTCCGTTCACTTCCACAAGAGAGCATCTCTTTTGAAAGTTACTAACGGTCCGCACCACGAGAAGGCGGGGTTGGACATTAGGTGCTAGGCCTGGCCGGTTCTATACGAATAGAAATAATTAATGAACCCATTTCTCCAGTGATTTTTTACACACAATGGGATAAATGGCTAGATCACAAGGACCCTGAGGAGACCCACTGGACAGCTTATTGGGTGACAGATGGTAGCCTCCTGTCAAGGCCATCCAGCGTGTTCTTTAATGTGCACAAGATATGGCTTCCCCGTATACAGGGCCACAACTTAATGTTCCACCCAACGAAAGCCCACTGCTGTCCCCAACTCACCGAGAGGCAAAGTGGGGGAGTTTTGTAGATAAATCTTAATGGGATTTGAATGCAATGTCAATCATGAGTTTTTTTCCTATGTTCATGTAACCTTCATATGTGGTAGAAGATTCTACAACCCCAGTTAGTGTGTTACATAAAAAAATTTTTTTTTGTTTTCAAATATAAAACTAGTTCTGGAATTTAATATTCATACCATATACTCAACATTCTTCTTGATAACTGCCCCTATTTCACATTATCTGCCTACCACATCATAGACCTCCCCTCATTCCAAGACCTTTAGTGCACACTGCTCATAACCCTATTCCCTAATCTAATTATGCATATGGGCAACATGGCCAAACCAAAGGAATCTCTGCACAACATGCTGTTCAAAAGGAGGTTGCTGACTCCTACGACTAACCTCATCATTACTTACAAAGTTGAACCAAATAATGCCCAAAATACTGCATAAGCATCTAGTATCAAAACCATCAAGTTTCCTGTTATCCTGCTTACAAAGGGCTCAGGATTCCCTACACAACTCTAGAAAGAACTTATCACCAAACCTACTCTATTACCAGTCTCATGAACAGTTCATCTCATCAACATAATTTGCCAAAATGGCTAAATCATCAGTATAACCTAAATCAGAAATTTTCAGATTGCTAGACCATTTAAACCCCAAAATCTTCCCATTCTGTCAACCAAATTCTTAATTGTATTAAATATAATCATGCAAAGAACTTTTACCTGGAACAGAAAGTAAACTAATATCCCTATAATTAGCACAAGAACTACGATCACCTTTAAAAAAAAATGGGATAATGTGATGCCCCCTCATTCACTTTTACTTTACCTTAACCAGTTTTGCTTAATTTACGTTATATTTATCATATTGGGGATTTTTTATTTCCTTTTTGGCATCACAGTGCTCGTTTCCAAGAGTTAAGAGCTACGCATGCACAACTCCAATCTTCCGACTGTCACCCGCTAAAGTGCGTGCACAAAGACACGCCCCCTTTTGCGTCGCTCATCAATTTATGAAAATGTCTTTCCCGGCGTGCAACTTGACATGTGCGGGCACTGTAAGCCTCTTGTTATAACTGGTGACATGCTAGTCACAGTAGCTTAAGACAGTAAGTGGTAGTAAGCAGGGAGGAGCACAGTTAGTGCAGTGTGTATAGTCAGAGTTGAGAAATGATGCATCTTCTTCATTGAAGTTTTGGTGAGTGATTTTTGGGAATAAATTTGTTTGTTATTTAAACCTTTTGAATCTTTACTAATTTTTTCTCTCGATTCTTCTCGTTAATTGTTTTGGATTAGAAATTATCTTTACATTTTGACAATCATTTAATATTTTTGAATTCTTACTCATTAACGCTCACTGGTATTTTGAACCCTAATTTAACTTTTTTTTCTGCAATTTGTTAATTATTGCCTGGAGCCCGACTCAACTATCCGGAGCATAAAATAATTGGATCAGACAAAGGGTCCAAACTTTAAAAGTAATTAATTTCTTAGGAGCGTTACAATAATAATAGCTCCAGCAAAATCATTAGGAACCATGCCTTTATCACAAAAGATATTCAAGATTTTAGTCAGCCATGTGGTAACAGAAACATTCCCAACTGTAAGCATTTCAGTAGTAATTTCATCTATCCTTGGGGATTTATGCAGTCTAAGCTTAGAAATAGTCATAATAACTTCACAATGTGTTAAGGGCCAACATTAAGGCCAGCAATGCATTTATCATAATTACAAACAATGGGAATAGAACTAATCACATTATTTAGAACATCTCTGAAATGCTCAGCCCACATAGCCATGACAGAATCTCCACCTTCTATAATAACCTTACCTTGTTTATCCTTCAATCCTTGTATGCCTGTCCGTTTTCTACCACATGAAACATTAACTATCTGGTACAGCTCTCTGCTGTTGTGCTGTGCTGTCTGACTGCTCCCTCGGCTTTGTCAGCCATCACAAGCCAAAGATTCTTATCAGCAGCTAACCGATCCTTTACACATTTATTAAGCTCTCTGCAATGCTTTCTATTAGGACTAGCAGGGTATTGATTAAGGACATTCCTACAGTTCTTTCTTTCTGAAATAAGTTCTAGTGCCTAATCACTCAAATAATTCTGCCTCCTCTGCTGCTTTTTTCCTAAAAAAAAGTACTGTTAGTTTCCAAAAAAAAAATTTTTTTTAAACCTTAGCACAACACTTTTTAAGTTTAAGTTGCAAGACACTTTTAACAAGGTCCTGGGTTCGAGCCCTGGGTAAGGCATGGTTGTTTGTGTTGTTCTTCTGCAGAGGTCCTGCCATCCTCTCAGATCTCCTACTATGGCATATAAACTGACAGGCTCCTGTCAGACCTCTGTGGCAAGCAGCTGCTTGAGGGGATAATGGTCAGATCCAATTTCAGCTACCATATGTGACCTGGTATTCCTAACAGAAATAGCCCATTTGCTGTTAATATATAATCTATCATTCTTATGAAGCCCCATCGGGTGAAACCCATGTGTACTTATGTTGTCACAGCCCATTGCAGCTACCAATACCAAAGGGTCCTGTCACCACTCCCCAAAGGTCAGAATCAGTACAAACTTTAGCATTGAAGTCACCTAGAACAAGGGTAATATCTCCTTTCTTCACAGAATTCATAATATCCTGAAGTTGTCTGTAAAACAAGTCTTTATCATCCTATTCAGCTTCTTAAGTGAGGGTATAACAGATAACATTAACATTATCATCCTATTCAGCTTCTTAAGTGAGGGTATAACAGATTAGATAACATTATTATAAAGTCTTTAATGCTTGTCTGAAATTTAGCAGTAAGAAATCTGTCATTAATCCACTCAGTATCCTAGAAGAGCATCACTAGAATGTCTGCTGAGAAGCAAACCTACACTTTGAAGATGTTCCCTGAAAAGAGAATTTAAGATTTTTTTTAGGTATCTGGCCTTTATCTGCCCATCTGGTCTCTTACAAGTGGAGAATGGTGGAGTCGACAATGGTGGAATTCTTGTATGAGGACATCAAGAGAATAATAATCTCCATGCAATCCTCACATTCCAACTAATTGAAGTGAGAGAATGGTTAGTGGAATGTTTATTGAGAGAGGAAGTGCCGAAAATATCAAAGTCCCCTAATCACAGGCATGGGCCCCTACTACTAAAGCTGAAGCCATCTACACTGGAAGACTTTCTCCAATACAGGTTTCACGATGCCTGTAAAAGCAAGAGTTCTGGTACCTGCGATGGCCTCTGATCAGGATTATCCACCAGTTGATAAAACATATCCTGTGAATCTGTTCACCTGGGGCTGTCAACCCACAAACAGAAAACACAGTGGAAGATTTTTCCTCCACAGGGTTCTGTGTGGACCTTGTGTGGTTGACCATTCCTCAACAGGGTAGGGGGAAAAAAAATAGAAGTAGCCATAGTAGTATCCAGATCAGTACGCCACACTGATCTGGCAAGCCCTCTCCTTCCACATTATTACATCACTTCTTTCATATAAATTCAGAATTATAAGAATCTTAATAAATTCAAAACATTAAAAATCTTTTATAGAAGAAATGAGAGTTTACCATATCAAACCTTTTCCCTACATGTATATTTGAATATACTGAATATTATACAGGGAGGGCACTTAGTCAATATTGAGCTAAAAAACTTGAAGGGTAGGAAGAATAGTGGGTAACATTATATTTTAGCTATTGAAGTTTTGGAAAATGCAAATTCTAATATTTCATTGGTAACTATCAAATCCAAAAGGGAATTTTTCCTTTAAATCTTAAAACAAAAATGCTACAATTTACAACCCCATTTGGGGGGAGGGAGCAAATTGATATTGCCAAATTCTTTGACCTCACATTCTGCCACCAAAAATTTCAGATCTCTAGCATGAATAGATCAGTTACAATATTCATTTAATAGTTTTGCATTTTTTTAATTTTAGGGACTTTAACTGTAGTAATCAAAACCATTGAAGGTTTGGAAAATGCAAATCCTAATATTTCATTAGTTTATATCTAATACAAGAGAAAAAAACCATTAGCAGACAGCTATATTCCAACTCTGGGAAATCATTCCACTGCAACACATGGTGAATAAAAGGCAAGATTACTTAAAAAACAAAATCAGATTGCATTTTTTTTTACACGAAAGTCAGTTAAAAAGGAAAAAAGAGGAATTCAACTGTTATCCCACCACTTTTCAACTAGATCATTTCATTGCTGTTTCCACATCATTATTTTGAAACCTGGACCCTCCAATCTGCACTTGTTAAACCTTAAGATAATGATTTGTGGCAAGAGTGTCTGTGCTGAGAATTATGAAACTAAACCCACAATAGCAAGAACTACTGATAATAGTGGTCATGGGGAAACGTGATTTACAACAGAAAAATACAATGAACTGCCGCATGACTTGAATCTGTTATATAGTACAGTTGTCAACACCAATCAGGACTTAGGGTTTAACAAAGTGTTGACACATGCTGATGGCACAAACGAGGTTAAAACTTCTATTATAAATTATATTCTAACCTAAGATATCACACAGCTAAAATGGTAATAGAGATTTATTCACGAATATGCTGTAGTAAATATTTAAAACATTAAACAACCAGGGTTTTTTGGGGGCAAGCCTCAAAAGTGAGAGAGTGCTTTACATATTATAACCCAGTTATAGGTTTTACCTTAAAATTACCCATATTTCTATACTACTTATCTACATGGCTCTTTTTCGCATAGGAGCGACTAGAAAGATAAAGAATACCCAGCAAGCATATAGAATCAACAGGTGGTTATAATAAGTGATAGCTGTGGACTTCATCAACGATAACCCGGAACCGGTGCAACAAGAACCAGTACAGAATAAAACATCAAGAATGGACGAAAGAGTCAGGACATTCCCACAGCAAATATACCAACTTAATAACAACTGTATGAATACTCCATCAAACCGGACTGGTAGCATACTTTACAACCTTTTGCAAATGTAGCAAAGTGCAATTGTACCAGCGAAATGGTAAATATGTCTTATTCTATATCTTTCTAGTCACTCTTATGCGAAAAAGAGCCACGTAGATAAGTAGTATAGAAATATGGGTAATCTTAAGGTAAAACCTACAACTGGGTTATATGTAAAGCACTCTCTCACTTTTGAGGCTTGCCCCCAAAAAACCCTGGTTGTTTAATGTTTTAAATATTTAGTACAGCATATTCGTGAATAAATCTCTATATATTCTAACCGCTGACAATTCCTAGATAACAAGAGCAAATCTTTTACTTATGCTATCGGTAAATGTGCAATTCAGGATACTGCCTACTGCATCTCAGCCCTCAAAGTATATAATTACCAATAACACAAGCAAAAGGTAGATTTTTTTTGTCTCATTAACTAAGAAATTTTGCACAAATGTAAGAATACAATCTACAATATATGTAAGTTTTTTTTTATAAATAAATACATTTTGGAATTTTAATTCTTTATTGAATCACATTAAAAAAAATTATACTAGTATGGTGTTTTCATCTATTATGGAAAGCAAAGTAAAAAAAGTCACAATTGTGAAAAAGAAGTTTCAATTCTATATTTCTCTTTGATTTAATCTTTAGACAGTGCCTCAAAATTAAGTTTGCTCTTAGAAAATGGCAAAAACTCTCATTCCCACCCCTCTTGCAAAAGACTGACTTGCAAAGACAGCCATTTCCACTCTGTGCTCTGTGGTCATCAATCGACCTTAATCCTTTTCACCAAATCCAGGCGAAATGACCGATGCTTTGCTCTAATCCAACTGAAATAGAATGGTGGGGAGGATGGATCTATGAGGAGTTGGTATGTGTCCCTTGCAGCCCCCATCCCTAAGCTTCCTGCTGCACAGTGAATGCAATTAGCTGCCACTGATAGGGATAGTAAAACTGTAGTATATCTGCTATACCAGTGTTTTTTTTTTGTGCTCCGAGTTTGTGGTACAGCTGCTTTAACAGACATAACGAAAATGTTAAATAAGTACTGTAATTGCTTTACAACATTTTTTAATTCTTATTGCAATTTTAAATTGGACATCTTTATAACAATACTAGATCTGAAGCATGTATTATTTGCAAAGTGGCAAACATTCCAAGAGATTCATGCATCTGTCATATTGCCCCAAAGTATACATGAAAATTATTTAAATAAAAGTTTAGAATATATGACATCAAGGGCTGAAGACATTCTACTTTCAGAGATTTTGACTTTTTCCTTTATGAAATTATCGAGCATTATTGGTAACTTCCAAAAGAGTGATAATGAATATCACATCTTTTTAATGATATGAAAGTTTGAAGCAGTGCTTAATTATGTGCAATGTTGTCTCTATAACAAACAATAACATTACTCCTTGTTTATCATACACATTCTCTATTAACATGTTCACTGCCACCTTGATACCCATACTTGGAAGGCCATTGGATCAAGGAGCAGACTTGCACAGAGATCATTCAAATTGGCAATAATTACATCATGTGAACAATGACAGAGAATTTTAAGTTATTTTAATGCTAAAAATATTCTTGTATATGTTAGTAAAGTTAATAATAATGATTATTGCTTCATTTTAAACTTTTTTTTATTATATTTTCAGAGCAATTATTAAAACTGGTATTGATGCTGTTAAACAGTCAAATTTCTGCAATGCTCTAAATACTGAATGAATATTGTTGGAAACATTAAGATGGATTTGACTGAGATCAGTACACTGTTCTAAAAATTTTTTTTTTTCTTAATAAGAGTTGTGCGATTCTTAAAGGTTTTTTAGTGCAGACTTCAGATCTGTGCTTAGATGTTTTCCCATCAGGGATAAGTTTTCAAGTTAGACGATTTTTGATTTTTAATTTCATTCCTAGATTTACAGTGAATAATAATAGGGAAGAAAAGAGGTTATTCTTAGCTTCCTTAGTATTAAAATGATTATAGATTCATACACAAAATTTTACAGAGATATTTCTCTTGAGATTCTAACAAAAATCAGCTACCATTGTAGGCATCCACTTCCCTTCATACCACTTTTCAATTGTCGAAACATCTTTGTGAAACCTCTCACTATGTGCATCGGAGATGTCACTGCAGCTTTCCAGAAAATAATCCAGATGTGAATGCAGGAAGTGCACTTTCAAAGACATGTTACATCCTAAATCCCGATATGCATGTAGCATCTGGTTTAGTATTTCTTTATAATATTTAGACCTTTTTTTTCCCCCAAGAAAATTGTTTGTAACTTTCTTAAAACATATCCAAGCAAGTTTCTCTTTCTCTGTTAGAGATTCATCAAATTTCACATCTTTCTTCAACTGTCTTATTTGAGAGCCAACAAACACACCCTCTTTGCTTCTGAAAGATGACTGTCCCATTCACAAAGGAAATTTTGTGTTCCCTTGTTATATTCTCAATATCATGGCAATGATTTTTAAATTCCCACATATTTTCCAATTGAAATCCATATATTTAATGGATTTGAGCATTATATCTAGAATCTCATGATTCTTTTGCCATACTAACATAGGCAAAAGAAATAGAAGGCATTAAATTACCATTATGTAGTAAAACTGCCTTCAAGCTAGTTTTGGATGCATCTATAAAGAGCCTCCAATTTTGTGGGTCATGAATAAAGCTTAAAGCTGTCGTCAAACTGGCAATATCATTACAGAAAGTCAATCAGCCATCGTGTGAGAAGAATGCAACATAGAGCCCAGCAGCTAAGCATTTTGTTTACCTAGCCCTAGATCATGAACCAAGTCATTCAGATCTGCCTGTGTTAAAAATGTGGAGTTTAATCCATGGTAGCCTCATAGGATCGCTTCTTTCTGGAAGTGATTCATGTGCCTCATTTTCTTCACCAGTACTTTCTTCATCTTCTGTTTCCTGACTTGGAGTTAGTGGAACTGGCAAAGTTTTAGAAAGTGGTACTGGTCGTATTGCAGAAGTTGGGATAATCAATATGTCTCTTCGATTTTCTGCAGGTAAAGCCCTGAATACTAGTCATACAGAAGTAGCAATCTGTGGAATGGCCTTTTGATTCCCTCCATATCATGGTGTTACCTTTACCCTTCCACCAGTTTATTAATTTCACATAGCAAGTTGCACAACATATGTGAGGAGCTCATTGCTTATCCTTATCTCCTATTTTACATCCAAAGTAGTGTTTGTATGCTCTCTTTATTATAGGTGACATTTTTTTTATGTGTCTTGCAAAGGTGAACTCTCCGCAAATATAACAGAAGTTGTCTGCCTTATTTTGACATTTTCGGCGACCATTTTTTAGAATACAAAAGAAAAGAAATAACAGAAGTACAGTCATCCCTCGACTTACGTCGGGGTTCCGTTCCATCCAGCAGGACGTAAGTCGATACATTAAATCCATAGTTATAGGAATTAGGGACTTAACTGCAATAAGTATACTGTCCCAAACACTGTATATTTCACTGATATTGGATTGTTAACAATTATTATTGATAAACAACAAGAACAATAGTAATGATGAAAAAGGGAAGAAGAGACCGTAATAATCACCAAGACTGTTGCTGAACTGTACAGCTGTAGATAAGAAAAAGTGTTTGATATGGCATATTATTTTAATTTGTAAACCTTATAACACTGTACTATGCATTACTGCCACCATAAAACAGGAGAATAATCACCCAAATCTTCCTCCACAATCACATCTTCATTATCTTCCATATGTGGAGGACCAGGCTGCAGTTCTTCTGGTGTAACCTTTGTTTTTTTTTTATGAAAATGTCCAATGTGCTTTGTTTATTCCTCCTCTTCTTTTCATCATAAATTTGTTTATAGCAAGCAAACGCATCATGTACTTTCCTTTCTACTAATAAGTAATGTTCAACATTGGGATCCATGTCTTCAGCCATTTTGAGAACATCGCTAACTGCAGATAACATTTCTGCAAGACGCTTCATTGTAAATTGTTTAACTACCTCTTCTTGTTTCTCTTTTTCCTCTTCTGCAACATGTTGTTCCTCCAATTTGACCAATTCTTCGTAGGTCAACTCTTCAGTTGAGTTGAACTATGTCGTCATCATTCTCTTTGAGATTCAAATTGTTTGCTAGGTCCACTATTTCTTCACTCAATTAACAAAGGTCTTCACTTTTTTCAAAACTTCCAAAATCGTGCACAAATCTTTTTAATGTCTTTTTCCATATGCCACTCATATATTGAGAGGTCACTTCGTCCCAAGCCACAGCAATATATTTAATAGCATGATAAATATTGAATGCTTTCCAGAACTGCATGAGAGTCTGATCATTTCCTTCAGTGGCAGAAATGGCTTGTGAAAAAGTTCTCCGTAGATAATAAGCCTTAAACACTGCAATAACTCCCTGATCCATCGGTTGGATCAATGAAGTAGTGTTTGGAGGGAGAAACATGACCTTGATCTTGGAGTGAAGATCACTGATGTAAGGTGGAAGACCTGGAGCATTATCTAGAATTAATAAAATTTTAAATTCTACATTTTCTTTTACACAATAGCTTTCTATTTTACTCACATAACAGTTGATTAAAGGCATCCTCGAACAATTTTTGAGTCATCCACGACACTTTATTACTCCGATAAGGAACTGGAAGAGTATGCTTCCTAATGTTTTTGATGGCTTGTGGATTCTCACTGTGCCATATCACAAATGGTTTCAGTTTATATCCAACCACATTAGCCCTAACAGAATCGTAATATGGTCTTTAAGAGCTTTGAAACCAGGCATAGATTTTGGCCTTTTTTCCCAAAACAAGGAGGTCTAATCCATATTAAATATTTGCTGTGGCAGATAATTTTCCTCCGTGATAATTTTATCCAATTTCTCCACAAACTCCTTGGCAGCCTTCTCATCTGCACTTGCAGATTCACTGTACACTTTTTTAAATACACAATTTTAAAAATAAAGTTTTCAGAGGTAGACTAGTAGTTATCTAAACTATCAATAGAATAACATTGTTGCCAACATGTGAATATAAATTATTGCAAACATGTCAGTGTTGCCAACATTTTTGATGTAACATTTCCTGATTTTTCATCCCCCAAATAATATGTATGAAATTGATGTGTTATATCTCCATAACTTTAAAACTAACCCTGACAGGCCAATTCTGATCTCAGATTTCAATTTCCCACACCAAAATACTTTAGGAATACATCGGTTAACCAAAGAAAATTTTCCCTTGTAGAACAGTGTTATCTTCAATCACATTGTTTCATAAAAAAAAAGCTTATAAGAAGATACTGAGTTCTGTATATGAGTTATTATTGACATTACGTGGAACTGTCCTTAATAAAAAGGTAGCTGAATGTATATATAAATTCTTTTCGAAGGCATTTTCATAAACCCAATATTTAGTAGTTCTTAACCCTTCCTGTGCCCAGGTGTAATGTATACATTAAGTAAACAAAAAATTCAATTCTTAAAAAATAAAAATTTCTATTGCCTTTGAAGAATTTCTTACACAAATACAAAATTCAAGCTCAAAAATTTTTTTTTTCATTTGATACATATTTTATTAAACTACAATATAAATAATTTGTTAAAACCATCTGATTGCCATTTCTTAGAAGCCCTAAACAGTATTGCAAATTTGTTTGTTAACGTTCCTCTTTGCTGAAGCAACCCCAACTTAAACTCACAAGTTTGATTTGAACTATTATTAACAAATTTTTCTTTATTAAAGTTTCAAAAATCTCACGAAAATTAATCAAAAACTGCCATTTTTAAAAACTGAAGATTTTGGAAGTACATACTTCAGTTTTTTTTTCACTTTATACTCTTTTTATGCCTTAAATCTATTTTAATATTCCTAGAATTATTTTAATCATTTATCCCAACATTCTATGCTCCTTTCCCACTATCCAAATTGAAACTATACGTAAAAATGAGCTTCTTGGCCAGAGCTCACTATTGTGACTACTACCTGCAAGGTAAACTATGTTATTGGATCAATCAATAGATTGGATAACATCACCTTGCACCCAGTTAATATTTATACTTAAATATTTAAACCTTCCCCTTTAGGTTGTGTGTTAATTTTTCTTTTATTTCTTCATTTCCCAGTAAAAAAAAACCTTGATCTTGTATCATTTTTTGAAAACGTACGTTTTGGATACAGAAGTAAAAGTACTTCGTTGGCACGGAAATCAGTCCTCAGGTGGGAGGGCAATTTTGGCAAATTTTATACCCCCCACTATACTCAGTTTTTAAATTTATATTGAATGGTTTTAAAAGTGTTCACCCCCATCAATATCTTGGCTGTGCCATTCTGATGATATAGAAATTTTTGTTGCTTTGTTGCACTATTTTTTTGGCACAGCCAAGATTCCCATAATTCAACACCCAAAGAAATAAATTCATAATGTTTAGTAAAAAAAGCAGCCAAAATAGTGTTTCTCCATTTCATAAACAGGACAGAATATACCACACTGAAAAGAATCATTTTCTTCCAGAGTGGTATATTTTATTGATTAACATATTATTTAACTGTTTTTACTCATCACGTTTTTCTAACATTAACCTCAACCGCATAGTCCAATCTATTTTTTCACTATATCACTGTGGCGATAAAGTCAGCAATGCACTGTTTCACCTTTTTGTCATTATGAAAATTCCTATTAGAAATGAAATTATTTAGGGATCGTAAACAGATGGAAATCTGAGGGAGCCAGGTGCAGCAATAATGGGGGGAGATTGTTTCATTAATATTTCCTAGCCTAATTGCCACGGCTTCTGTTGTGCCTATAATGGGACATGGGCCTTGTCCTGGTGAAAAAAAACCTTTCCTGTTTACCAACCCTGGGAGCCTTCAGTGCTGCATTTAAGTGGCCCCACTGCTCACAGTAGATATTTTGAGTTGATGGTTTGGGATTGGTTAAAAACTTCATAGTGGATGATACCCTTGCAATCCCACCAACAACACAGCATCACCTTACAAGAATGTAGTTGTTTCACTGTATCTGGACAATTCTCCTGCATGACACCATGATCTTTCAGACATTATCATAAACAATTCCCTTTCACCCCGTGTAATCATTCTGTCAAGAAAACCAGCCTTTTGCCGAGCAAGCAATGAAGCACATGCAGTATGGTGAGGCACCATGTTCTGATGTGCCAACTGATGTGCGATTCAAGTGCCTAGTTTTGACAATAATCTAGCTTTTGCAGGTGTTAAATGACAGAGGACCTTTAAAGTCATCATTTAACTCCACCAGTCGGCTGCCCATGTTGAGATTTACTTCAGAGTTGAAAGTCGCATGACTGGAACCTGTCATATCAGAGACAACAGTGCTTTTAGAGATGATTTTGACCCCATAAGCTTTGCATCTTATGCACTCTTGGACACTGACACTATTTCTGAATTGATACAGCACGATGGAACAAATACATTGTGAATGACAGTTGCCACTTGTACAGAATAAATGTAGGTACAGAATGTCATATGTTGGAGGCTATGCATGCATTCTTTTACAATGTTTACAAGACCATCTCAGATGTCAACAATAGCAAAGGTGTTGATTCATGTCCCTCCCCATTTTTGCATCAACCCAATATAATCATATGCACTTGTATCCATCTCCAGTGCATGATTAAATCCAAAAGTTTTCCTAATTTCTCTGTATAAAGTAATACAACAGTTTTACTAGTCGGTTATCAACCATTTGTAAATATTAAAATCCACCTACATTCGCTCAGCAGGTAAGACAAACCTGCTTCAGGGGCATTAGTTGCCTATCTCCTGAAATAAATCTCTAATGCATCAGTCAAGTTTTACAAAAGCCATTACTGAACCCATTTACTTCTCGGTTTCATTAACCCTAGAAGTGCTTAGTATCAAAAGTTTGACCTTATATGACTGGCATTTTATAGCGCCTGCATTAAAACTGCCTACTTTTTTTTTTACAAAAATTGCAAAAGCTGACCAATGGTTAGGCATCTGTTAGCAAATTGTCATATTCCCTAAAGTGCCAGGTTAGTTTTGAAGTATTTTCAAAATGAAAAATTAAAAGAACTGTATAACCTTAATCCTGAAGTAAATAATTAACAGAACTTGGACATGTTTTACACATTGTAACTTGTCAATTTTTCATGGCAATTTTTCTTTGGTAAAAATATAAAAACTTGCAGCAAAAGTCACTGGGAACTACAGTGTCTTCTGGCACTTTAAGGAATATATAGAAATATGTATGCCCACAATGTGATTAAATTTATGATAATAATGGGCATAGCTAGTTACACTTCACATTTTGGTATTAAAACTCTCTTAAAGCATTCTGGCATTCATTTAAAGCTGCATTTGTAAAATTAAAACATTTACAATTGTTCCTATTTAAGAAAAATGACATGCTGTTTGTAGAAGAACAGACAAATATTCCTTACATAAATTTAAAATTAGAAACCGACAGTGACTACAGTGTAAACATTCATTATAATTAAAATAAATGAAAATCTTTTTAAAAAGGGGGTTAAGTTTTCCTCTAAACTGAAGCTTTTTTTGCTTAAATTAACTGGATAAGATGTAAAAGATTACAATTGAATGATAAAAATAGTGGGACAAAGATGATGCATCCTATAATAAATAAGTTCACTGGTCACAACAATATTTATTCAGAGTTCCCTCTGTAATTTCTCACCTAATACTGTCAGTATCTTGAGTATTAGATGGTTCGACTTTTGTAAATTATGATAAGGTTAGGCAAAGGAGTTGGAAACAATCTTTGAGCAGCATATTGTGCAAAGAGAGACTCCACTGGTTTGGCCATGTTGCCCATATGCAAAACTACAGATTAGCATATAGGGTTATGGACTAAAGGCATCAGAAAGAGGGGGAGATCTAGGATGTGGTAGGCAGACAATGTCAAACAGGACCTTGTTAGAATTGGTCTACAGTATGCAACAGATGTAGCTCAATACAGATATGCTTGGAAAACTAAATTGCACAATCTGGTTGGACTTCCACAGCCCATGGTTGCTTGAGGATGAGGAACTGTGTAACAAGATAAGCTCCCTTCACATGAATTATAGAAACAGTCCTATTATGTATGAACTCCACCAGTCATCACATATAGTTTACATCAATACTAATCTACTCCTCCAATAATAATACTTGTACTTCAGCTGGATTATGTGAATGCCTATTTTGGCGTTTCACCCTCTGTTCCAGATAGTACCAAAGGTTTTCAATGGGATTTACAGGCCAGTCGAGGTGTCCCAATGTTACCCCATGCTCCTTGTGTCAGTCACAGTTTTGGCCTTGTGCACCCTGCAGTTGTCATTCTTTAACACCGGAGTGTTCCATCTTTCACACAAAGCATAAAAGGAAACAGCTGGTAGTCCAGAATCTGTATTCAGCCCTCCTGATTTAAACATGTCAATACCTCAACTAATGGGACTACCCCTCATGGTAGGTAAAGCATTCCCAGAACATTACAGAACCACCTCCAGCTTGAATAACACTTAGGAAGTTTGAATGGAAGGCTTTGTTACTACTGCAATGCACTCTCCTCCTTGCATACTTGGAATATAGACAGAAATGTGACTCGTGATCAGGTAACAGTTTTCCAGTTGTCTGCAGTCAAGGTGTATATCACCTGGTCCATTGCAACTGGACTGCTTTCAGTAGTAAGCAAATCATGACTGTTATAATGACTAAGTAACCTGTCATAGTAAAATTTGGCTATAACTGGGTCTCCAAATTTATCCATGGAATGCAGTTCCCTTCACAATGATCTTTCTGAAATAGGCTGATCTGGTCCTTCATTGACTGTCTGTAACAATTCTTGTCTAGTTTTAAATTTGTTTGCAGTCACTAGTCATGATACTCATTGGTGATCCCTGTCTGTGAGCATTGATTTGTAGCCACAATGTCTATGATTAGCAGTCAAATCGAATGTACACCACTCATTGACCCACTCATTAACCAAACAATACACTCATTGACCTGGCTCGATGACAACTCATTGAACTCATCTTCTAAGCTTGTTTCATAGCAGCAGCAAATTCAGCTACTTCCTTTACATCGTCTTTTAGCCCTACCAAATGCAATAACACCTTTTTACCACTCAGTGATGTCTTTCTTCTGACTCATGGTTCATGGCAGGAGCAATGTGTAACCAGTGCTCCACTGTGGTTGACGACACTACAGATCACATGGAAGGTCACATGCCGATGTAGTGCTGCATTACTGTCTAAGGTGGTGGTGGTGGTGGGGGGGGGGGGGGGGGGGGGCAATTTTTTGTCCAGTGTGCTTATTACTAGCATGCTGTATAATTAACATAATGTTACAATTGCTTATGAAAATCAGCAATGTTCACAAATACATTTCTTTAAAAAATGATAGCTGAATTGAAAAATAACACAATTTGATTACTTTAGCTCAAGCTATTAACAGAGTTCATCACAAAAGCATGGATTACAATCATTTCCTGAAGGATCAAAAAATATTTAGAGGTAGAAATTATTAATCTAATCTTTTGGATTATTTTGAATAGTAAAAATTTTATAAGTAAATAATTAGCCATTTGACAATGCTATTGATGTATGTCTTTGGAAATCTACCTTAAGCTGACAAATGTTAACAGAAAATGGAATGAGTTTAATCCATAGTTTCTTGGACACAACTAACTGATTATTCTGGGAATTCTACAACTAATGAAAAATGTGCAGCTGAAACTGCAAACCTTATGCTTTTTATTACAAAAAGGATAAAGGCAATTTAATCTGAAACTTGCTCTAGTAATTCGTTACCAGAAGCACATAATTCAAATATCGTTTCTGCACAGAAGCAGATATATATCAATGCGAAGACTTTAAACATTAAGGACAGGAAAAATCAGAAAACAAAAAAAATTGATAAATTTGTCACTTTTGTATTTTGTCAGGCAGTCAGGATTTTTAGCTGATTTCACTTAAATATTCTGATATGGGAAGCACATACTAAATTATATTATTTAGTTTACCTTTACACTTCCTAGATCCATAGGATGCTTGATAACTTCATGATAGTCAGGTAAATCTAGAAGCTGTGCATCCACTGGTTTATAAAATGGCCAAGCATATCCCTAAAAGAATATTAAATATGCACTTGTGTATTACTTTAGCAAATTACACATGCTAAAAAAAGATAATTGATGATCTAAGAAATGTGCAAATTGTGCTTATTAAACTTGCTAGTTTATTAAGTTGATTTCTCAAAAATTCAGTTTGGACAATTTTTAGAATTAATGATACCAAGACACATATTCCAAGTTGAATTATCTGCCAACATTCTGCAGATGAGATTTAGTTCCATTTCATGAAATTTTAGCTCAAATTTTATGTAGGTTTTAAGAATTAATGGAAATTTTATTCAGTATTTAGTATATTAAATAAACTCAAAAAGGTCTATGTATAATTTGTTACACATTGTATAATATAGATATTTAATATTGACCAATTTTGCAGGTATAGTGGAATCTCTTTTTACTGGGTATTTACATACTTTTCACACACTATTATGCTGTATTTATTCATATGATGACCAAGGTGTATACTGTGTACAGAAAGCTCTATGAGAGTGTATTTACATGTGATGACTTGTTCTATGTTCCCTTGATCCTCTTACAGAGAGAAGCCTACTCAAATTCATCTCAATCCAAGCAATAGACGAATGGAATGAACTTTCACAGATGAATAGCAATTCAGTTTACAAATGGAATCTCAATGTTCATCTGGAGAAACAGGAGCCAGCTAGCAACACAGGAGACAATTATGGAGGAGACTGTGCAGAGGAAAATTTGTCTTCATCCAGGTGGGATCCAAACCCATGTCTTCTTGATGTCAGTATACTCAGCCGTCAGAGCACTTGACAGCTGACAAGCGATCATCCTCTATGGCTGATGTTAAGCCTTTCACCATAGATTCAGTCTCAAGCCATCTGTGTATTTGGATACTATCCTTAAGATCCTTCCAGGCAAGTGCACATGATGAGCAGCCCACTCAGGAACAACCCAAATGAATATTTTTTTAA
Source organism: Ryuthela nishihirai (assembly GCA_038380435.1). Lineage (NCBI taxonomy): Eukaryota > Metazoa > Arthropoda > Arachnida > Araneae > Heptathelidae > Ryuthela > Ryuthela nishihirai. The sequence continues at coordinate 80,289,728 of JAWZYU010000002.1, forward strand.
ACAAATCTCAATTCATATTCTAATGTTTTGGCATGTGATTTAACTAACACCTACATACATACATATCAGTTGCATACTATGTGTAGAGATTAATTGTCTGGTGCCTATGCTATCCGAAAACTATTTAACATATATTTTTGGATCAGTTACAAGGTCCAGAGTAAAGAAAATAACATACGTTTTGGAGCATTACAACAATCCCATTTGATGCTTTCCAAGGCCAATGGTATCACCTTTGTATATATAGAACCTTTTTCCCTTTTAAAAAAAATATACACAGAGAGTGATCACCCCAGCCCATGTTATTTCAGTAGGATGCAACTTCTAAGCTCTACAACTTTTAAAATGAGAATTTTATGGAAATTTTTTATTGAGATTAATTAAAAGAAGATAAAGATCTCAATTCTATCTAAATATTGACTCTCAATGATATTCCTTCAGCATTTAAGGAGTTATGAATGAAAGTTTGAACCTTGAAATAATAGGCAATCACAGATATACACTTGTTGGTAATAATATACATTGAATAAATATTTAGAGGAAAAATTGTCATTAGCAGTGTGGGATCTGAACCCATGACCTGATAACATGTCAGGTGCTCTGACCACTGAGTTATTGGCTGCTGAACAATCATCCTCTATTGAGACTTTAAGCATTATACTGGAGTTAGTAGTCAATGGAAATGTATCCGACTGTAATTGAAGACTGGTATAGAAGGCATTTTCCAGATTAGTGCACACGACCGGCAAACATCAGATGTCTGGTAGAAGACAGGTAGTATCAACATGTATCCTTATGCGTGATTAACCCCCTTAACAGTTTCTTTTTTCTGCCATATTGTATCCAAAAATAAGCACATTTTTGATAAACAATTTTGTATTCAAATTGATCATATAAATTCAAATCAGCAGTCAAAATTGTTACAAGTATTGAATTGCATAATTTATGATAATTCTTAATTATAGCGAAAAATTGGCATTTTTTCTTAAAGTTGGCTTTTCCAAATAAGAAACTTCAGAAACTATTATTTCAAGGAGGTTACAATTAAAGAAAATATCAAGAAACTGTAAAGTTCCATTACTTACATCAATATCCAAATGAACAGCAGGATTCGCTGTGAAAGGAAATCGCGGCGGTGCTGGAGGAGGATTACTAGTATCAATTTCACAAAAGTTCCGCACCTGAGTTAGATCATCGGAACTTTCCGTTTCCTCAGCACTAGAGAAGTCCGATAACGAACTTTCACAACTTCCAGAATCATTTAGAGAAATTTCCGATTCATTATCTGATCCAATATCAGAATTATATTCTGTTATGAGCTGCTCACTGTCACTCATTCCCTTTTATTTTAGCACAAAATTCAAAAGAAATAGTATTCGCAACGTGTGATACACTACACAAGTGAAAATAAAATTCACTCCTTCTCCCGTGTAAACGAAAAGCAGTAAAACCTGATATTATAACCGGTGTTTGCATTCCAATCTTTATTGGACTACTAGAGCCATCTATTAAAAACATTGCAAACGAAAAAAAAGTTAAAAAGCTGGGCAAATCATTGGATTGGCGTAGAAAAATAAGATGCCTGAGTGGCGTACGGGCAAATCAGAAAAGTGACCTTTCACAGCACCCGAGCGGTGTTCGGGCAAAACTGTTAAGGGGTTAAAGGCATTTTGGCTAAAAAAAATACCACGCCTCCTGATGTTGGCTAGTCATGGGAATTACCTGAAAAGTTCCTTCTAGACCAGTCCTCAATTACAGTCACATACATTTCCAACAACTAATTCTATGGTATAATGTTTAAAGCCAGCAATAGATGATGGTTGTTCAGGTATATATCAGAGCACCTGACATGTTATCAAAGGTCATGGTTTCAGACCCCACCTGGCATAAATAATTTTTCCTCTATATATATTTATTCAATGTTTGTACCTTTAACAACAACAGTACTAGACAAAAGAATTTATCTTTGAAGTTAATTGAAACTAAAACAGGATTATTATTTCAAACCATTTCATAAATAACAAAATATTTTAAATGTGTGGGTAAATAATTCCTTCAAATTTTTTTTATAGATTTCTTAAAACACACTGCTGCTTTTAAATGTTTAAAACCTCTATGCCTGTTTCAGTGCTGAAAGGATATTGTTGAAAATAGAGATTTATGTAAATTTGATCAAGATTTTTAAAATTATCCTCAGACACATTTTCTCATAAACTGCTTATTTTAGAAGTTATAGACCTTTGAAAAAAACCTCCCATTGACAAAACATGGTGGCCATAATTCAATAATCACTCTGTGTATGAATTACAAATGCCCAGAGCCACCGTAATACATTACATAGCACGATGAACAATAAGAAATTTAATTTTTATTGCGCCATAATATTCAGTCTGCAGAAATCTCTAAATGGCATTATGTGGTTTGACATTCTATAACATAATTAATACTATTGACAAGCCTATTAAGTATCTCATCTTGTGTTACACTTTTTACATAACTCAACTGCAGTTGCATGTCAGTAGCATTTCAGATCGAGTCTCGAAATCTAGTTGCTTACATTTCAAGATACACTAATTTTTACACAACTGTTTGAAATCAGATGTTTGATTCATCGTGGAGGAAATGTGAATCATCACAATGGCATATGAGTATAGAATATAGCTCTTCTGCACATAGCTTTATATCCCATCTAACAAATGGCAGCCATTCCCAGTCCATCACTGTCACCTACTAACAGAGAAAGATAGGGACCACCCACTTCCTCTGTCACAGAGCTAAATCTCAATGCTGGCATCTGTATACTTGATGAGAAGCATACAATAATAAAAGGTAAGCATTTAGTTATATACTGTAAAATAATAAGAATTATAATGCAAAAGTGCACAATAAATTTGAACCTGAGAACTGCAGATTACCAGTCTGGCTCACTACCATCAACCCTGCCCCATTTGAGATTTGCTACATTAATTTCTATTATATGCAATATTTTTTATAGAAAAGCTTGGAAGAATGTATTCATAATTTATTATCTTTTCAAACTTTGGATAAAACATAACGATCAATAAATTTTGCGAAAAATTTTTCGCTGATATATGGGGCTCAAACCTGCATTTCTCCAGAAACATGCCAGAGTATTCTAATCATTTCTACTAATATCAGCTGTCTTTTTTTCCACTACATATGACTATCACTCTTCCCAGGATTTTCAGCACCTAATTTTAAAGCAATATAAATTCTAGAAGTAGCAAAGTGAAAAAAAAAATTTACAAGATACATCACTAATATTATACTGGGAATGAAATATCACTTCTGAATGTAGAAACCCTCAAACATTTCTCTGATTCACTATTGGAAGTGGGTAGTTTTCTGGGTCAACTTTATTCAAAATTTCCATAGCACACATTGTGAAATATGGATGGATTTTTTTTAATAAGTGACAAAACTGAGGACTTGTAAGAAATCAATATCTTTTATGTTCTAAGAAAAACAGTCAATTATTAACAATGCAGTTTATCAGGGAAGAGGAGTATTTTTCATAAACGTTCATACCCAGCAAATTTTTCAAACAAAATAATTATTTTTTAAAAAGGTAAAAATTGAAAGAAAGCAAAACATCTTTTATGTATGCCCTAGAAACTATCATTATGAACACTCACTAAATTTATATTAATTTTGAAAATAGGTCATCAACAGTTTTTCCATTGGGGGAAAAATCTTGCTTGATAACATACTTTTTTTTTAATAAAAATGAATTGAGAAGGTGATTTAATCACTGGAAAACCATTTCACGTTTTTAGGGCACATATAGTTGTTGTTAATAGCTAAAACACCTTTCCCTTGCTTGAAGGGGAAGTTATTATACTTCTTTTACTTTGCATGTTACAAGCATCCATAGATACGTAACTTATTTGAATCAGCTTCGTGTTTGGCAAGATATCCACGAAGAGCCAAAACAGTACGACCTCCTGCTTAATATAATGTTGGTCCTCCACATGCCTCCAAAACAGCTCTTACCTGGCAAGGCATGGATGCTACAAGATTTCTAAAGGTGTCTTGTGGTATCTGGTACCAATATGTTACCAGCATATCCTTTAACTCGTTACATGTTTGAGCCGCCACATCGGATATGCTGTTCCAACATAAACTACAGATGCTCAATTGGATTGATGTCTGGGGAATTTGGAGGTCAACAGCTGGAAGTTTTCCTCATGTTCTGCAAACCATTCTCGAACAATCTGGGCAGTGTGGCATGGTGCATTATCCTGCTGAATGAAGGCACTACTAGAGGAAATAACATTGCCATGAAAAGATTGTACCTGGTCTGCAATGATGCTAATGTAGGTGATAGACATAGTTTCCTGCACATGAATGACTATACCCAGGGTTTCCCAGCAGAACATTGTCCAAAGCTAGTGGAGGAAGTGTAATGCTTGTTTTCATCCCACAGTTTATCCTGGTGCCAACACTTCCCCAGGTAAATGATGTACATGTACTGGGCTGTCCACATGGTGCAACAGGAAACGAGATTCATTGGAGCCAATGACCTTACAATCATTCAAGGTCCAGTTTTGATGCTCGCCTGACCATTGCAGGCGCTTTTGACAGTGAACTGAGGTTAGCATGGGCGCTTGGAGCTGCCTGTGGCGATACAGCCCCATTTTCAGCAGGGTTCGATGCACTCTGTGTTGTGACACATTATTCCCATCACCAGCATTCAAATTATGGGAGAGTTGCGCTACAGTATCTCTTCTGTTGGCTCGTACCATAGGGGATAGCCTTCGCTCACCTCTAGCATCGATGAGCCGTAGTTGGTCCCACACCTTGCTGGCAGTTTGTGGTTTTTCCCTCCTTGGACCACTTTTTGAAGGTACTAACCATAGCTGATCATGAGCACCCCACAAGTACTTTTAGTGTACATTCTGATTAATATATAATCTATGATGTAACACCTATGGCTGCAGTGCTCTACTCCTAATTTTAAGCACATACTTGTTGCTGTTAAGTAGTATAAAATTTCACTCATTTGAAATTAAAGTTTTTTTTTTGGGGGGGGGGGGGATTGCCTTGGAAAGATCCCAATCAAGCAGATATGGATAGTTTTTTTTAAGTGTTCCAAAAGAAAAATCACAGTAATATGAATGTCACAGTAAGCAGTATCATAGTAACCAGACACCCAGTATACAATAAAAAAAATTTCATAATAGTGGCTGAATTAGAAACTAATTTTAGATGAATAACTTATTCTAATTATCAATGAGCATAACTAGCAAATCAAATAAGGTATGGAATGCATTTTAAGATAATACGCTAGTAGTTACATAAATTTCTACCTTGTTATTGAATGTAAGCATAAGATTTTAAGACAAATATAAATTATTTATGAATGATTATGAATTTTCTCATAGTTGGAAAAGTGCAAAAAAGAAAAAGAAAACTGCTCTCTACACTAATGAAAAAAAAGGTTATTTTTTATGCCTTTAGACAAGTATATACACAATCTTATCACAATAATATGACCACCCATGGAATCCCAGTGTATCCACACAGGCACATCACAAGGTCGACCACACAGAGATATAAGTGGCTCGACAGGACAGATGAGCATAACTTGATAGTGCATAACATGAGCACAATGGGCAGTGGTATTGATTTGACAGACATTCAAAAAGGAATGATCATCGGCTACCATGCCAAGGGTGGAAGCATCTCGGAAACGGATTTCGTGGACTGTTCGCGAGGTGCTGTAGTAAGGGTGTACCAAGAATGGATTGCTGGCACACAGAGTACCTCCAGATGTCATCATAACTGTGGAGCCCCAAAGGCATCGACCCCAGAGGAGAACGTCATCTCCGTCGACTGGTAAAGGGCAATCAACCACTCAAATTAACGCTGAGGCACTCAGGTATGTGCCCCGATAAGAGCAGAGCGAACCCTATTACGCATGGGTCTCCGGAGTTGATGCTCCTTAAAGCCACCCACATTAACCAAGGTCCATCGGCAATGATGCCTGCAGTTTGCACAGGACTAGTCATTGGACAGTAGAAAAAGGTTGCCTTCTCTGATGAATCAAGGTTTCTACTCCACAAAAGTAATGGGCAGTGGCGGATACGGTGTCAGACACATGAGAACTAACACCTGGACACGCTTGTCGGTCAAGTACAAGCTGGCGGTGGCAGTATGCTTGCATGTCTGGTGGATGTTTTCCTGGTATGACTTGGGACCACTGGTACTACTGGATGGGTCCCTGAACACCAATGAATAACATTCAGCGTTAGATGATGTGGTCAGCGAGAAACCTGTTCATCCTCGCTGACCACATGCATCATTTCATGTTGGACATTTACTCTGGTGGTGACGGTGTCTACCAACAGGACCAATGTGCCCTGCCATGCGGCTAAGGTGATGCGTGGCTAGTTCCAGGAACACGACAGCAATGTCTCCGTTCTCTCTTGGCCGGTGAAATTGTCCGACCTCAATCCTATAGAGCACTTGTGGGATCATTTGGATCGACAGGTTCAGCGTGCGGACTGACAACCACATCATCTCCGGAACATCTGTGCTCTGTTGGAGTCCGAATGGGCATGTGTGCCTCTGGCAATCTTCCAGGGCCTCAATGCGTCCATGCCGCACCATCTCACAGCTGTCATCTGGGCCAAGGGTGGTTATTCCCATTATTAGGTAGGTGGTCATATTATTTGATATGACTGTGTACGTACATAAGATAATACTTCTGAAAATTGCTTGCTTAATAATTCTGATATTCTGAAACCATCAGATCACATTTAATACCATGCTAATAAAATTAAATGCAGATACATAGAAACCTTGAATATTGTTTTTAAAAACACATTCCAACAACTTCTAAGTACAACAAAAGTATTTTCATATAATTATTCAGAATACAACATACTTGTGTGCAATATCACTGATTTAATAAAACAAAACCCAATCAGTGCTTTTAAAATATATATTCTAAATTTTATTAAACAGTTGTGAAAAGCTAAAATACGAGCATAAAAGCAATATTTTTCATTGGGAAAAGTTTCATATTAGCATGGAATTTTTGACATTAAACTCAATATATCTCATTTTCTATTTAAAAAAAAAAACATTTCATATGTTGGAAATCTTAAGGCAACAATTGCATTGATAAGATTCCATTTGTGACACCATGAATTTAGCTGCTATACTAGAATCATCTAGACAGTCCTGCATCAATGGACCTTAACTGTTTATAAAATATTGCTTAATTTTAATGCCATGATAAAGTTTACATTTTAATATGACCAGTCTAAATTTAAAAGAAGCCTCAAATTCAACCAATTTCAGAGTAACCTTTGCTATTAATCATAACCAAAATGAATCAGTATGCAAAATATTTGTATCCACTGCATGAAAGAGTTACTGTAAAATTCAAAACTGATTCAAATAGAATTAGTTTTTACCCCAATTTAATTAGAAATAGATCACAGATGCATATTTTGCACCTTCGATTTCATGCTTAAAAATGGGAATCTGTATACCTAATTTGTTCTTTAGAATTTAACTTTCAATCTAATCAATAGCAACTAGATGTTAGGCCCTAAAAGCATGGATGGCCAATTAGTCAATCACAATCAACTGGTTGATCCCAAACCAATTTAAAATCTCTTTATAAATGCATTAATTAAAAAAATTTAATTCAGTTTCTAGTAATCAACAGTATTTACTGTTTTGTGTATACCCAACACATCTGACTGTGACACTATGATTAACTGTTAGCAATAGTTGGCAATTTAAAACGTCAAATTCACCAATAATTTTAATAAATATATACATAAAAAAATAAAAATTTCAATAATAATACTTTTCCCTTTGAACATACATTTAAAAAAATTTCTATGAACGGGGCCAATTTTTGAGTGGGGAGCAGAGAGAGGTCAATTGTCCTGCAAGTTAAGAACAAAATGTCTTTTCAAGCTTATCATAAAGGTTTCCCATTCCTGCTGTAAAGAATGAAAAATAGTAGACATTTTAAGTTTTGAAGAAAAAAAAAGGGGGTGGGTCAATAAAGTGCCACAAAAAATTGTACTTTTAAGAAATTTAATTTTCTTTATTATACAATATTGCATAATACACAAAAAAAAGCTTTATAAGTACAATAGACCCTTACACATTCACACACATCAAAGAGGTTTCTTACCTGAAGATTGCCACAAGCAGAAATTTTGTGATTCAGGCACATATTACATACAAAATCCTCATGAAGCCATGGGCTACAGAGGTCCAACTGGACTGTGAAATTTTCCTCTCCAGATGTGTCTGTTCTGAATGCTCTAGGCCAATTCTAGCAAGGTCCTGTTTGACATTGTCTACCCATCGCTTCCTAGGGCTCTCCCTTTTTCTGAAACCCTTAGGCACACTGTTCATAATCCTCTTTGCTAATCTGCAGCTATGCATAAGGGGAGCATGGCAAAACCAATGCAGTCTCTCTCTGCACAATATGTTGCTCAAAGGAGGTTGATGACTTCTTCTAACCTCATCATTACTTACAAAGACAAACCACCTAAGCATCTAGAATCAATGATATCAAATTTCTTGTTATTCTACTTACAAAGGATCCATGTTTTGCTACCATAATTAACCTTAGAAAGAACCAAACTATTATACAGTCCAAGTTTAGTCTTTTGGGGTACACACCTATTTTTTCACACTCTCTGTAGATTCTTAAAAGACCCAGCAGCAATCCCTATTCTTCTATTTACCTCATGCCACACATCACCAGTATCTCTTACATAGCTCCCTAGATTATTAAACTGAGACACTTGCTCAAAAGTGCAGCCATTCAAAGCAACTGAAGCACTATCTGCCTAACCAATTTTCATCATTTTAGTTTTTTCTCTGTTTATCATCAAACTTACTCTATTACCATTCTCATGAACAGCCCTAATGAAAGAATTCATCTCATCAACTCATTAGCCAACAGGGCCAAATCTTTCCCTTGCAAAGAATTTCACATAACATAATCAATAACCAAACAAAACAGTAAAGGAGACAAAATGCACCACTGTTTAACTCCACTAGCAATACTAAACCAATCGCTGAAAGACATACCAACTCTCACACATGACTCAGTGTTACATAGAGAGCTTCCATTACACTAACTTATCAGGTATTCCATATGATCTAACAATCAACCACAAATGTCGATCAACAGAGTTAAAAGCATTTTTGAAATCTATAAAGCTAGCAACCACAGGTTTCTGAAATTCTAAACATTTCTCAAGAATCTGCCTAAGTGAAAATATTTGATCAATACATTCCCTATCACTACTGAATCCACACTGTTCATCATGCAGTTGTCCATCAACCAAATTCTTAATTCTATTAAGTATAATCATGCAAAGAACTTTACCTGGAACAGAAAGTAAACTAATATCCCTATAATTAGCACAAGAACTACAATCACCTTTTTTTAAAATTTGGATAATAATAGCTCTAGTAAAATCCTTAGGAACACCTTTATCATAAAAAGTATTGAAAATTTAAGTCAGCCATGTGACAACATAAATGTTCCCAACTCTAAGCATTTCAGTGGCGATTTCATCCACCCCTGGGGATTTATACAGTTCTAATTTAGAGATAGCCAAAATGACTTCAGAATGCGATAGAGATAGCCAAAATGACTTCAGAATGTGATATAGGGCCATCATTAAAGCCAGAAATGCATCTATCCTTATTACAAACAATGGGAATAGAACTAACCACATTATTTAGAACATCTCTGAAATGCTCAGCCCACATAGCCACGACAGAATCTTCACCTCCTATAACCTTACCTTGTTCATCCTTCAATCCCTGTATGCCTGTCTGTTTTCTACCACACCAAACATTAACTATCTGGTACAGCTCTCTGCTGTTGTGCTGTCTGACTGCTCCCTCGGCTTTGTCAGCCAAGCCATCAAACCAAAGATTCTTATCAGTAGCTAACTGATCCTTTACATGTTTATTAAGCTTTCTGTAATGCTTTCTATTAGGACTAGCAGGGTATTGATTAAAGACATTCCTACAGTTCTTTCTTCCTCTGTTCCTTTTTTCCTGAAAGAGTACTGTTAGTTTCCAAAAAAGCCTGTTTAAAATGGTCCCATTCTTCCTCAACTTCAGTAGTAAGCAAACCACGACTGTCATGATGACTAAGTAACCTATCATGGTAAGCTTTAGCTATAACTGGGTCTTTCAGAGCTTCAGTATTAAAGGTAAATTTTTTAACCCTAGCACAACACTTTTTAAGTTTAAGTTGCAACACACTTTTAACAAGGTAATGGTCAGATCCAATTTCAGCTCCCCTATATGCCCTGGTATTCCTAACAGAACTAGCCCATTTGCTGTTAATCAATATATAATCAATCATATTCTTATGATGTACTTATGTATGTTGTGGCATTTGTAATTAGTGTTAGTTATTCTTAAACCATTAGGAGATGTTACCCATTGCTATTGTACCATAACTGTAGGAGATGTTACCCATTGCTATTGCAGCTACCAATACCAAAAGGGCCTATCACCCCTCCCCAAAGGTCAGAGTCAGTACCAACTTTGACATTGAGGTCACCTAGAACAAGGGTAATACCTCCTTTCTTGGCAGAATTCAAAATATCCTGAAGCTGTCTGTAAAACAAATCTTTATCATCCTATTCAACTTCTTAAGTGAGGGTATAACATCAGAAAACATTCAAGTCTTTAATACTTCTCTGCAATTTTGCTGTAAAAAACCTTTCATTAATGCACTCATATCCTAGAAGAGCATCACTAGCATGTCTGCAGAGAAGCAGACCTATGCCTTGGGAGATGTTTATTATCTTCCCTCCCTGAAAAGAAATTTAAGATCTCCGATTTGCAATAGCAATAGGGAACGTCTTCTACAGGTGTATTGTTCAAATATAAACCAAATTGTCTCTAAAAAATTTCTAAAAATTTTTCGTCAAAAACGATATTTTATTTTTTTGACATTCTTTTGCACCTCTATACACCATTGCTATAGCTCAGGTAACTTCTTTGAAAGGGGTATACTGAAGGTTTTGTGGTTACTCATTCAGCCATCGTTGCATAACAAGTTTAATGTCAGTGAAAATCTTTTTCTTTCTATGGCTACTTTGAAAGAACAGAACAAGAGAACATTGCCTGGCCCTATATCAGGGTTATAATACACAGGATGTGGCAGTACTTCTCAATGCATTTTCTCTACTATTTTTGTCACCACAGCAGAGATGAGGAGATGCATTGAATTGGAGGAGCTTTGCATGTTTTCAACTTCTGTCCAGCCTTCTTTAAATGACTTACTCCATTCAAACAGCCAAGTCCTTGGAAGCATTTTACCACTGAACTGTGCTCAGAGTCTGATTAAAATTTCAATAGGTTTCCCATTTTCATTGGTTAGAAATTTCAAAATGTGCCAGGTTAGTCAAAGGAACTTGTTTACGTAATTAAGTTTAATTACGTATTTTAACGTAATTACTGATAAAATGTGGGTAAATGTGCAAGAACACATTGTAACAGCTACAGTACGCCCTTTGTACTATCAATAAAATAATTTTGTTTTATTTACAATGGTCTGCACTACAGAACAAATATCTGATCAATATATGACCCCCCCCCCCCTCGTTCATACATCTTTCCCCATTGAACACAATTCATTTTCAGGATCACTGTAATTAGAGTCAAAAGCAGTAGTGTGCTCAAAGTGTGTGTGGGAAATATAACATCCGTCCCCTTTCTTAAGGTCTGTATAATTTATAGTATATAAAACAATCTCCGAAACCAAAATTCCTAGAATGACAATCATTTATTCCCAACCTTAAATTGTAATTTTCTGAGAATGCCATTGGTTGGAAAAGTGGAGTTCGCATACATTAGTGTCCTATAATCCTGGAATACATAACTCGTCTCATTTAGCAACAATTTTATCAAAAAAATCATGATCTGCATAATGATGATATGTGTTCAAATGTTTTTGTATTCTGATTGGTGCAACTCTGACTAAAACCTGTATTATGATAGAACTAGTGAAATTTTAGCTAAAAAATTTCAATTATGTTAAACAAATATGAGATTATAGAAAACAGGTGGAAAATATACAGTAAATTCGATTCTCCCACCAAAAACGCATCATTCTAATATTAAAAATTCCACTAAAATACATCTGTTGCATTTTAAATTCAAAAACAACATAGTTTTTCAGATTACCGAAAGTTTCATATAATCTATTCTCTATTGCACACTATCTAATGTACTTACATTTTATTTAAAGGTGGTTTAAAAGTGACATCAAACACAATTTCAGTTGTCGCATATAAAGTTGCTGCAGTGTGGAGGGTCTCAATGCAATTTGAGACAAACACACACACAAAAAAAAAACGACAATTGTGTTGTGATTGCATCACTGTAATAAATGCTGTGATATGCACCCTCCTTTAACAATCTACAAATGATTGTGACTTATTATATTGTTACAATTAAATGGATGAAAATGATTGCGAGTTCAATTAAATAGTATATAACAAAGATAATTCTAAAACAATGCAATTTATTATAAAAAGTATGGATAAAATCAATTATACAAACTAAATTCAACCAGTGCTTATTATATATGTGAACAAATCTACAATCTATCGAGAATAACCTTAATCAAATCTTACAAACAACTAAACGTAATTATACATCAAGTGACGAACTTTTCTTACAGAAAAGTTCGTCACTTGATATATAATTACGTGTAAACAATCCTATGTCTTTTCTTACTAGTTTTACTAACAAAATTCTACACTAATCAACTTTTTTAACCTCCCACACACTCACCACATAAAAACAACTATTTTTCCTTTTGCACTCCAACTGTGCTTCATAATACAACTTTATTTCTTATTCTTTTTGTCAAGTTCGTTCAATGTCATTGGTGACATAATTCTCACATTGAAGCATACACAAGCGTTCACGACACATTTAAAATAAATTCATTGTAGCACATTCATCTGTTGTAACAATACCATCATCTTAAGATTTAATGTTAGCTAGAACACATGTCAAGAATCAAACCCAGATTAGAAGGCATACTGGTATGGCTAATCTTGATATTAAACACTTTAGGAAATATTGCTTAGAATTTTACTTTAACATCATAAAAATGCTATAACTGTAATTCCCCAAAAATAGTAATTGAGTCATATTACACTGCCTTCAGTTGAACCTTTTCACTGCATGTCATAAGATAAAAAAAAAAGTGGCTTTCACTCATATATATTTCACATTTATTTCAGTGCCACATATGTGTTCAATTAGCTTGATCTCTGCTAGATGCATAATTTTTGTTTTAGGTGGAAAAAAAAGTAAGTGAAAAGGCTAGTGAATTATTCAATAAACATTTGTATCCACTGCATGAAAGAGTTATTGTAAAGTTCAAAAACTCTGATTTAAATGGAATCAATTTTACCCCAATTTGATTAGAAATAGATCATGGATGCAAATTCCGCATCTTCTATTTCTTGCCCACAAATGGGGATTTATGTATTAATTCTACATGCACATAACTGAGTAGATATTGAAAAAATACTTTATCAGACATGATCAAGCTCAAAATTATCAAAATGTCAAAGTTAACTGGAAGTGTGGTTTGCAATTGAATATACATCAATTAGCCAAAACATTAAAACCATCTACCTAATATGATGTATGTCCTCCTCTTGCCACCAAAAGAGCTCTTGCCTAATGAGGCATAGATTTAAAGAGATGTTGGTTGTTGTCACTTGATATTTGGTACCATGACTGCAACAGAAGATCCTATAAATTACATAGTTGGGGTGATGCTGTTCGTACCCATTTCTCCACCTCAAACCACAAATACTTGATAGGATTTATGACCGGTGAATTTGAGGGCCATGGCAATAAAATCGAATTCCACATCATGTTCTAGGAACCTTCCCGATCCTTTTTTGAGTGTGACATGGGGCATTGTCTTGTTGAAAGATGCCATCTCCACCAGGGAATACAGTCCAGGTGTACTTGGTCTGCCATGATGTTCATGTAGATGGCAGCTGTCAGAGTTTGCTCTACATGGATAATTGGTCCAAGTGTTCCCCAAGAAAATATTGCCCAGACCATTACACTCCCTCCAGCCACCTGGACCTGCCCCACAGTGCATCCAGGTGAGAAGGCTTCCATGGGTAAATGTTGCACACAAGCTTGTCTGTCCACATCGTGTAACAGAAATTAGTCTTATCATGAGACCCTCTTCTAGTCTTCTACGGTCCAATGTCGATGATTATGTGCTCACTGCAAGCGTCGATGACAGTGAACGGCTGTGAGCATAGGCACAAGAATGGGTCTGTGGCTGTGGAGACCCATATTCAAGAGCTTACGATGAACTGTGTGTTTGGACACATTGGACCCTTTACCATAATTGAAATTATGGGTAATGTCAGCCACAGTAGCCCTCCTGTTGCTGCGGAAAGATAGCCTGTGCTGACCTCTGGCATCAATGAGGCATGGCCGGCCCATGCCTTGTCGACGGCTCAAAGTGTCATCTGTTTTGGACCATCTTTGATAGGTACTAACTACTGCATAGCTGAGCAGCCTACCAGCGTCGCTGTTTCAGAGATACTCTAACCATAACGATCTGGCCTTTGTCGAAATCAAATAAATCCTTTGTAATTGCTTTCCCCCATTTTAAGATGAAATGAAATACTGTCTGTGAGAGCTCTGACCCAGGTATTATATATATCATTCGTGACTTTGGCATGTGACACTGATTAGTCGCATGCATGCTTCTTTGCATAACGCAGAAGTGATTTTAATGTATTGACTGATCGGTGTATGTTATACAAAACTGAATGTCTAAAGGTGGCTCCGAATTTTAATACCATCAGCTGAAGATGAATTGTTTAATATTGGCTAGTTTATAAGGCAAGAATAAAGTTTCAACAATACCACTGATAGATGGAAATGCTAGACAAATTAATACTTCAGTTATATGTAACTCTTGCAGTGCTAAATTCATACAATTTTTATGTAACCCCACCCCCCCTCCTCAAAGGGGAATGTCAAAAACACCAGTGAAAAGACTAATGAATTATTGAGTAAACATTTGTATCCACTGCATGAAAGAGTTATTGTAAAGTTCAACAACTCTGATTTAAATGGAATCAATTTTACCCCAATTTGATTAGAAATAGATCATGGATGCAAATTCTGCATCTTCTATTTCTTGCCCACAAATGGGGATTTATGTATTAATTCTACATGTATATAACAGAGTAGATATTGAAAAAATACTTTATTAAACATGATCAAGCTCAAAATTATCAAAATGTCAAAGTTGACTAGAAGTGTGGTTGGCAATTGATATACGTTATACATGTTAACTGTCTATAGGTGGTTCTGAATTGAAATACCATAAGAGTAATTGTTCAATATTAGCTAATTTATAAGCCAAGAATCAAGTTTCAACTATACCACTGACAGATGTAAGTGTTAAATAAAAACTTCAGTTGTGGTAAATAAATCTTGCAATGCTTATAAAATTCACGACATATCCTCAGCTATAACTTGTAGATTTCTGTACGAGTGTTTCTAATAAAATTCTCTATTCCAAAAAAATCCATTATGGTATGAAAATTACCATTATTTTTATGGAACACAAAAATATGATTGATAATAGCCATAAAACCTGCACAAATTAGAATTTAGAGTTTGGACTTACAATGGAGATCTTAATCATGATAGCATGAACTCTAAGCAGCACTCATTTGCACACAATGGGCTAAATGACCAGGTCAAAGGATTAGAGAAGATTAGGGTAGAGGACCACTGGGCAGCTGTTGGGAGATTCCTCCTGTCGCAGCCATCCAGCACGTACTTTAATGTGTACAGGGTATGATTCTCCAGTACACAGGGCCACAGCTTTACTTCCCATATGATGATGGTTTTCCCCAAGCCTATTGGTGTCCCTACATACCAAGGATAGGGTAGGGAATTTTCCAGGGATAAATCTCAAAACTGGCCAAGGTGGGACTCAAAGATGAGCTGCAGATTACAAGCCAGGGATGATACAGAGTTGCCCCTATAATATTGTTGCAGAGTGAAAATTATGATTTAGAAGAATGAAAATTCGAAGGAATTATAACTACTTATAAAAAGTAATAAATTTCCGTATTTTGCAGAATTTCAGTAATGTACATGCATACAAAATCCTCATGCAGCCATGGGCTACTGAATAATACTATAATTTTGCTCTCCAGAACTGCAGCTGCATTTGACCACTCTTGGCCAATCCTATCAAGGTCCTGTGTGACATTGTCTGCCCATCAGATCCTAGGTCTCTCCCTTTTCCTGATGCCTTTGAGCACACTGTTCATAATCGTATTTGACAATCTGCAGCTATGCATACAGGCAACATGGCAAAACCAATGTCATCTCTCTGCATAAAATGATACTCAAAGGAGGTTGCAGATTCCTTCTAATCTCATCATTACTTACAAAGTTATGTCACCTAATGCCCAAGATACTGCATGAGTATCTAGAATCAAAGAAATCAAGTTTCCTGTTATCCTCCTTACAAAGATACGTTTCACTACCACCTTAGAAACAGACTATCACACAGCCTAATTTTAGTCTTTAGGTATATATGCCCATTTCACCACTCTTTCTATATTCTTAAAAGTCCCAGCAGCAATCCTTATTCTTCCACTTATCTCAAGCCACAGATCACCAATATCTGTTACATAGCTCCTAAGATAATTAAACTGAGACACTTGCTCAGGAGTGCAGTATTTTTGATTTAAATTTTATTTAGCCATTCAAAGCAACTGAAGCACCATCTGCTTTACCAATTTCATCACTTTAGTTTAATCTCCGTTTATTGCCAAACCTACTATATTACCAGCTCATCAAAAGCTCTAATGAAAGAAATCATCTCATCAACATCATTAGCCAACAGGGCCAAACCATCTGCATAATCTAAATCAGAAATTTTGAAATCTCTAGACCATTTAAGGCCAAAATCTTTCCCTTGCAAAGAATTTTGCATAACATAATCAATAACCAAACTAAAAAGAAAAGGAGACAAAATGCACCCTTATCTAACTCCACTAGCAATGCCAAACCAATCGCTACAAGCCTTATATAAACTCTCACACGACTCAGTGTTATTATAGAGAGCTTTCATTATACTAACTAACTTGTCAGGTATTCCATATGATCTAACAACCAACCACAAATTATGACAATCAACAGTCAAAAGCCTCATTAAAATCTATAAATTTAGTAATCACAGGTTTCTGGAACTCTAAATATTTCTCAAGAATCTGCCTAAGTGAAAATATTTGATCAAATACACCCCCTACCACTTCCAAATCCACACTGTTCATCAACCAAATTCTTTATTGACCCTGTAGCTTTCCCTTTTGCAGGTTAATGAATTATGCACGAGTCACAAAATGTGTGTCAGTGGGAATTTTTTTTTTACACAAATTGCAATCTTATACATTCTTTTTGGATTTACGGAAGGCTTTCAGGTGCCACTGCTAGCATTATGCGAGTGTTTGCTTAAGCTTTTTGCAATTGGCGAAATTGCCATTGTTAGACTGTGTAAGTAAATAAATGTACACTGTCTCGTCAAAAGTATAATCAAGCACAGAAATCCCTGATAATGGCCACCACATGACGTTGGGTTGTTTTACCTCTGAGCGGCACTTTTTTGCACACCATGGGCTAAATGGCCAGGCCACATGGACCCCGAAGGCTCAGAGAAGGTTGGGGGAGGGGACCCACTGGAACAGCTGTTGGGAGACAGATGGTAGCCTCCCGTCAAGGCCATCCAGCGTGTTCTTTAACGTGCACAGGGTATGGCTCTCCCGCACACGGGGCCACGGCTTAACGTCCCATCCAACGGACGGCGGCCTTTCCAAGCCCATCGGTATCCCCTACTGACCGTGGGCAGGGCGGGTATTTTTGCGGAGATAAATCTCAACGCTGACCCAGCTGGGACTCGAACCTGGGAACTACAGATTACGAGCCTGGCGCGCTACCGACTGAGCCACCCCCGCCCCACACCACATGACGACACAAGGACTCCACAAGCTTGCATAAATGTTCCACAGGTATGGTGACCCATGCATCCTCCAGAGCTGTCCACAATTCTCTCAAGGTCGTCACTGATGGGCCCGAACACCCTGCTCGACTGTATCCCAAGATTTTTGATGGGATTCAAATCTGGGCTACTAGGTGGCTAATTCATTATTTCTAAGTCAGTAGAATGGTCCTACAACCATGCAGTAGCCAACCTGAACCTGTGAGATGAACAGTTGTCTTGCTGGTAGATGCCATCTCCATTGGGATGAATTGAGAGTAGTCAGTACATGTACCAAAGGTCCCACAGACGTCCAACTGAAGACACCACAGGGCCATCACTGAGCAACACCAGCTTGTACTGTTCTGACATGCAGGATCCATGGTTTCAAAGGGTTGGCGCCATACCCTCAGTCTCCGATCAGCGTGATGAAGTTTAAATCGGGATTCATCACTACAGGCTATCCATTGCCAATTTTCGATGTTCTTTAGCCCAGGCAAGGCATTGAGCCTGGTGTCGTGCCATTAGAAGTGGGACTATCTTAGGTCAGCAGCTCCAAAAGCTGAGATGATGTAATGAGCGTTGCACTGTCCATGTACTGACTTCTCGGCTGGAACCTGTGTTCAGATGGGAAGTGATTTCAGATAATGTCTGACCCCTATCGGTCCATATGATGCGGGTCAGACAGTGAAGACCATGATCATTCAAGGCTGGCTGTCTGTTGCAGTATGCCCGGGGGCTTGTTTTTTTTGCCGGAATTTTCATATTCCTGGAACACTCTTGAAACTGTCATACAAGAAAATCCAAGTTTATTGACAATTTCGAAGATTGAGTGTCCCATCCGTTGGGCATCTACGATATGCCTTCTGTCAAATGCATCTAAACCCCACGTCTTCCCCATTACGCTTCTCATGACGAATGCTTGGGGAAGCCAAAGCTGACAGCTATATATGACCAGAGTTTCAGCCACGCATGTGTGCAAATGCAGGACTTGCAGTACTGAATTTGGATAACATCTCCTATCCCTAATTCAATGGCACTTCAGTGTAATTATCAAAAGAACTTCAATCACCTTTTTGAAAAATAGATAATAGCTCTAGTAAAATCCTTAGAAAGAACACCTTTATCATAAAAAAAAAATTTCAGTCACCCATGTGACAACACAAATGTTTCCAGCTCTAAGCATTCCAGTGGTGATTTCATTCACCCCTGAGGATTTATGCAGTTTTAATTTAGAGATAGCCAGAGATCCTTCAGAATGTGACATAGGGACAACATTAAATCCAGTAAATGCATCTATCCTCATTATAAACAATGGGAGTAAAAATAATCTCATTGTTTAGAACATGCCTGAAATGCTCAATCAACTAGCCATCACAAGATCACACCTTCAACCACCTTACCATGTTTTTGTGTACCCATCCGTTTCTTTCCACACAAAAACATTAACTATCTGGTACAACCCCCTGCTGTCTACTGTCTAACTGCTTTGTCAGCCAAGCTATCAGCTTGTTAACCGTTCCTTTACACATTTAGTAACCCTTCCCAGGTCACCATTGAACAGACATTTACAGAATCTGAAATGAGATGTCAAGGACATCTTTTGTATAACATAAAATTTTGTTTGTGTTTTTAAATTGCCATTTGAAAATTTTCTTAGACATCTTTTAAAAATACACAAAAAAATAATATTTTCTTTTTGCATTTGATGAATATTTCATTAAACTATAATACAAATAATTTGTTAAAGCCATCTGATTGCCATTTCTTAGAAGCATTAAACAGTATTGCAGATTTGCTTGTTAACCCTCCTCTCTGCTGAGGCAACCTTCTGATTTAAACTATTATCAACAAATTTTTCCTAAATTTTCGAAAATCTCCTAAAAATTAACAAAAAACTACTATTTTTAAAAATGGAAGATTTTGGAAGTAATTACAAAGTAGGTACAGACATTTTTTTCTTTCATTTTACACTTTTTCTGTCAAAAACATTTCAGTATTTCCCAGAATTTTTTTTTGACAGTTATTTATCCCAGCATTCTAAGCATATTTCCTGCTCTTAAAATTGAAACTGTAACATGAGCCACTTAGAAACAAAACCAGCAAGCAGAGTTGGAGTTGTTGTTGCAAAGTACATCCAGGAGCAGGTGTAGTGACCTTATTATTGGCTCACACATGCAGTAAACTGTGACTCTATAGTGGATGTTTACAGAGTTATTCTGGGATATGATAATGGCACAATGCTTCTAGTCAGTATTAACCTTCATTTCCATTTCTGTAGATTTACTTTATTTCTGTAAATTATTGATTTTCCCATTGGCTGAGCTATTGATCTTTTAAGAGTTATGCTACACTGGATGGCTGGCTTTACAAGTTGTTGGGAATATTATTTAACATCGGATTAGATTATATGTTAATTTTCTTTTATTTCTTTCTACTCTTATAAAAGAATTATGATCTTGTACAGTTTACTGAAAATTAATGAAGTATTGGATATATTAGCAAAAAATAAATTCCTTAATAAATCAACCATGTAAACAACTTGCCATAAGTCAAATAGTTCTCTCCTAACAAATTGGTTTATAAACTCTTTGCTTAAAGTTAGTGTTTTATTTCCTTTTTTTAAAATGAAACTTTAGTTTTCATTTCTGTAGATTTACTTTCTGTAAATTATCAATCTTTCCACCGATCAATAATTATCAATTTTTCAGAGTTATGCTACATGGATGGCTGGCGTACAACTAGTTGCTGTGGATAGTTTATTTCATATCCCCCCATTAGGCAATATATTTATTTTTTTAAATTATTTCTCCATTTTTAAGTAAAAAAAAACTTTGATCATGTATCGTTTCCTGAAAATCATCGAGGTCTTGAATACGGAAGCAAAAAGTACTTCCTGTGGTATGGATATCAAAATCCTTATATGGGAGGATAGAAAATCCCATTAATGCAAGCAATCCAAGTAATCTTGTAAAATGCTGGCCAGTGTTTCAAAATATACCACCATGAACAAAAAATTATTAAAAGAAATACAAAATATTATATTATTCAGGAAGAAATTTACCTTTGAACTTACATAAAATTTGTAATTACATTTTGTTTAATTTGGTACAACATATTCCAGTCAGTTATTTTTTTAAAAATTATAAATTTGACTTGTTGATATGGCTTGGCACAGTTGTCAAAAAGCCTGAACTTTTCTCAAAGTATGGTACCAACAAAAAAAAATTAGAAAACAGGAGTAATTTTCTTGCTTCTAGAAAATTAATATTTTTTTGCTATTCAGAAATAGCCTTTCTATTCATGTGCATTACAATAATTTCTCTATCAATTTTTTTAAATAAATTTTTATATGCATTGCCAGATGCATTTTTTTACTATATGCCTCTATTAAAGCCGTATTAAAATAAAACTAGTTGTCTTTTTTTTGTTAAATATATTTTCAGAAAATCCAGAATTAAATGCTGATTATACATTAGCATTTAATTTTATTTTATTATAGCATGCCATAATTCCTTTTATTAATTACTTGGCAAAAAATTCTAAAGTTAATTTTTTTGGCTCATCATAGTGAAAAAACAGCTGGACCTCTGGATGTAAATAAGATTTTCAGGCTGGACCCTGGAAAAGTTAAGCTCAGTGTAATGCTGTCTATTAAGACTAGTAGGGTGTCGATTCATATTATTCTGGTACATTCTTTTTTCAGAAATAAGTTGTTTAAAAAAATTTTTTTTTTGTTTGAAATAACTTATCACTCAGATAATTTTGTTTCCTCTGTCCCTTTTTACCCAAAATAGTACTGTTTGTTTCAAGGAAAGCCTGTTTAAAATGATCCAATCCCCCCCCCCCCAACTTCAGTAGTAAGCAAACCACGATTATCATAAATGACCTATCATGATAAGCTTTGGCTATATCTTGATCTTTCAGACTTTAACACATTTTTAAGCTTCAGTTGCAAGACACTTTTGACCAGGTAATGGTCACCCTCTATTTCTAAATAATTAGCTAAATCAGTTGAGTGTAATGCATACATCAAGCACCTTGTGAACTTTGATCAATTTTGGGTGAAACACAATACGATTCTCATTTAAACAATTGGAGTTTAGCAATGGTCATTTTATGATACCCATTAACTAATTATAAATTAAATTCCCCATCTTATAAAAAAAAAAACGAAAAGCCTAAATCAATTTAATTTATACAATTAAAATAGACCTTGCCTCAGAAATTAATTAAGAAATTAATTAATTAAAAATTATTGCTCAGAGACAGAATTTTAAGTTTATCCTTCAAACTATTTGAATGTTAAGAAAAAACTCAAAAGCTTTTCAAAGACAGTATCCCTTCACTGAAGAAGGATCCCTATCACCACATAGTGTCATAAAGAACCCACAAATGTAGTAAAAGTAAACAGGTGTGTAAATTGATCTGTGCTAAAAAGACATGCAACAAATGTAAAATTCAGGTATAGGTTTGTCTTCTGCCAAAAGAAGAAAATGTGTTAAAAACCATGATCTATGCAGAGTCAAGGAAGTGCAACTTCCTATTTGTGACTCCTGAGAAAAGATGACTGACATGGTTTGGAAACACGCTTGATCTGGAATAATTTGTTGTTAATCTGTTCAAACCAAGATCTTTGCCCCTCTGCCCAGATTGGTATAAAAATGCTGATAGAAGTTCAGGTAGGGCACCAGCAGCAGAGATCTGGGCAAGGCATGGCAGCAACATCTGCTAAGTCATTGCCCCTGATGTTGTCCTATCCAGGCACCCAGATGATGGAGCTGCTGATGGATCTTAGAGAGGACAAGGCACTGATATCAAAGCCTGTGGCAAGCTAAATCAGTCAAGTGTAATGCATACACCAATGATATGCTTAGCCATTATGTGGTCCAATGCAAAACTGATATTGTACAACTGAAGGTGGTACGTTGCAGTGGGATACAATCCACTACGATGATGTCCCAGTAGACAATGGCCAATCCCACTTAATCCCCAGACTCCAAGCCATCTGTGAAGACAGGCAGAAAGCCATGTGTTTAATAGAGGTTCTGTGAATGTGCAAGGTATTGGGATAAATTATTGATCTATGTCACACCTATTTATGCTGGTGCAGCATGTGCTTTTCTCCAAATGATGATAATGTCTGTCTACACTGAACACTGACTAATAAATATTTTGAGGAAGAATGTATCCAACAAGTAGAACAGCCTGTATTCTTTCCAGTTCTCAACTTCATAGAACTTTATGGGGTGCCCTAAGAAGACATGCCGCAGAAGTTTAAATCATATCTCCAAATTTCTCAGGACTGCAACTTATTGTTAATCGGACTTTATTAATCTCCTATTCTCTGGATTATCTTATTGAAGCCATGAATCACCTTTGTCAAGCATTCATTAGTGCTAGAAGGTGCCACATCCCCAATTGCTTATGCATTTTGTATTCGAAACCACCATCCCTATTTTTTCAAGTAGTTTCCATTACTCATTTTAGCCCTAATTTCCATGACAAGGACTGTTCAGAAAGTGGAACATAAGCATAGAAATGTGATTTGTTTAATCATGTAATATGTTTTCGAAGCATTCACCTAGAAATGCAATGCATTTATGCCAGTGACCGGAAAACAAGATTCAAACCATTCTTTGACAATGCTTCAAATTTCACTTTGCGACCTTTATGCACGTCTCGGTCTCAGTTGGGGGTAGTCTCCCCAACAGAAGCGTAGCTAGGCTTTTTGCGCCCTTGTTCAGTTATTGATAAAAAAATAAATATATATAATATAAATGTGTATTGTCATTATTTTAATACAGTTACATGAATAAATATTAATTATTTTTTAAAGTATTTTAATTTTTCCTACTTTTTCATTGGCAAAATCTCATCAAAATTAATTTTTTGAGTCAGTTCTCGCTTGATTGATAGAAAACAAAGTGATGATGTATGCTCCTGTCCTCGTGTTTTTTTAACCAATCCCAGGGTTTATAAATATAATAATTCAATATAATGTACAAATTATGAACTCCGGTTCAAAGAAAAATATACCTATGTAACAGAATTTTATTTTGTAATGGCATGATTTGTAAAAGTAATATGAACAGTTGGAAATTGCACCCCAAAGCTGTTTTATGGCATGCGCAGGTGAAGGGGACAGGCGGCTAATTGTCTGCCGATAAAAAGAAAAAAATATTTTTGTAGGAAATAACGAAAATCTATAATATGCTATCTTGACGATACGGCGGTATAAACAATATGTATTAAATTCAACAAACTACAGGCGGCTAGTCATTCGATTTTATTTTGCACATAAACATCAGATATCATGGAACGGCTCGTGCCGCTCCAGCACCACCCTGTGATTCCAGAGCCCTTGGCAACTGCCCCGATGCCAACACGCTCCTACGCCTCTGCTCCCCAATATATCTTTTCAAATCTGGAAAGAACCAAAAGTTACAAATTGCTAAATCTGGGCTGAAGGCAGGAAGTGGTACAATTTGGTTATTTTACTTCTGAGCAGCACTTTTTTTGCACACAATGGGCTAAATGGCCAGGTCACAAGGATCCCAAGAGCTCAGATAAAATTGGGGGAAGGAGATCCACTGGACAACTGTTGGGAGACATGGTAGCCTCACACCAGGTCCATCCAGTGTGTTCTTTAAAGTGCACAGGGGTCACGGGCTTAGTCCCATCTGACAAGATGGCAGACTTTCCAAGCCCATCTGTGTCTCCTACTGACCAAAGCCAGGAGGGGGAGTTTTGAAGATAAATCTCAAATCTGGCCCAGCAGGAACTTAACCTGGTGCACTCCCCCACCCCCTACAATATTGGTGACAGATGAAAAATACATATTGGTAATAACAGTTGATTTTAATCAAAACAAACTGAGCAGTTGAAATAAAAATTAAAAAATATGCATCTTATAAACCTGATCATAAAAGCATTTATCTAATATTTTCTTTGTATATTTATCATAAAAATTTCAATTAAATATGAAATAGCTCGTGCGACACATACCATCCAATATATATTCCCACTTACATTAACAAAAATTATATACAACTTTAAAATTAGTTTTTTTTTTATCAGATAATCTTGAAAATGTTCGATTTTTACAGATTTGGCTTGCCAAGAAATGGGACTTTTATTTTCAATTGATTAGACATTTTAACAATTTATGCAAAAGAAACAATGAGATATCTCAGAAGCAAGTTTAATAATTAATACTAATGACAAGTCAATTATTAACATAATACTCAATTTTATACTAATATTGAAGATCAATCATTTAAATGTATTTCAAGTGCATAAGATACATTCTACTTGTTTTGTTACTGTTGTGTAAAATGCATCCAGTGTATAACATTCAAGCTATTTTACAGGTGTTTTTCACAGGAGGGGGGAATCCCCATTTTATATACACTGGCAAATACAGTATATTGTTTATGCCCATAAAATTAAGTTTTTAATGTTGGTATAAATTAGGACTTGACTAGCATAGTGGTAAGGATCCTAAGCTACTGTTCCAGCAGATTGGTCTTGGTAGGTCATGTCCTTGTATGAGTAGGCCTGTAACAAAACTGTTTCTAGAACCCTTCTCTGTCCTATATGTTGCAAATAAATGTATATTATATAATCAATAATATTAATGGTTATAAATTCAAATTATGAGACCTGAAAAAACTTTTATATAAAAATCTCTCTTACAATGAAGTGCCAAGAAATTAGCCCCTCCCCCCATATCATTATAAAGTGGTTTTATCGTACACTCAATTATGAATAAACCTTAACGATAAACTTAGATTATATAGTGATTATATGACACAATTTTTTTTGCAAAATATGAGCATATTCTTTTCTAAAACAAATATTAATATGGTTATATTTAAGTATTTAGGTTTGCAACACTTAATCCATTATAGTTTTGAAAATATATATGGCAAATTATTCTGATCACATAATGAACACTTACAGCATGTTTCTTTGCAAAGAGCTCCTTTAATACTGTGCCGCAATATTTCATCTGTTCTGTCATTCGTCCCTTCTTTGGTTTTAGAGTTGACTGCTGTAAAACATAGGATAGTGTATAATCCAGCATACTTCTGTACTACATTAGATTACAAGTGCAAAGAATTTACTATGTGCAGGGAACTATTAAATATCAATAATATGCAATAAATCAGTATATCGTGGTGGCCTCATCAATGATGCAAAAAATGTATTTTTTGGAATTCATATCATAAATGAGATAAAGTTTGAATTTAATAGGCAATTTTTTTTCAAATATAACAATTAATAATTAAACAATTTAAGTTATCCTTATTAAAAATAAGGATATGACCAATTGAAATATAGCCATTAGGTTACATTCGTATTCATGATATCTGAAGTTTTTAATGCTTCCACTTACGCTATACAGATGCAATGATCCTAAAAGAGTAGTTTGCAATCCCAAATCTATCACAGACAGCCAAACACTTCAAATTTTTTAGTTTGCTTTCAAAATATGAGCTGATGTTTCTTTTTGTCATGTGTATGTCTGTCCATCTGTATAAAATATTTTTTAGACAAATTCTTTTTGGGTTGGAAAAGTATTGATGAAATATTATGATTTGCACTTTCCGAATCTCCCGATAACTTTAATAACTCTCTCTAAAAGTAAAAAAAAAGTTAAACAATGGCAAAACTTCAAAAAATATTGCAAAGAATCTCTTATGCCAAAAATTTTTGTGGCAGACTGTGAAAGTTAAGAGGTTTACATTGGCAACAATGATTTACCCCTTACCCCTAGAGGATTAGGAAAATGCAACTTTTTTTTATTTAAGAGATAAATTAGTTTTTTTTTTGTTTCATAGGTACTAATAAAATGAATATCTTTTTATCAAAATATTGAGAATTAAAAAAAAAATAGGAGGCAGCTTTAACTCATCACTGATATAGTGAGTAATGATTATACCGAGGAAATTTTGTCGATCCCCTGGTGCTCATTATAACCAATTTCGACTGTATTACTATTGCATTTTCTTTCAATCATCCATTCAGTTTGAATTTCCAGTCTTAGAGGGTGCTAAAGAAATGAAATTCCTTTGTGTTTTATAGATACTAATAAAATATTAGCATTTGCATTTTCTCGTTAATCCATTTAGTTTGAATTTCCAATCTTAGAGGGTGCTAAAGAGCCAAAAATATAAACCATCTTGACAATGAAAAAATTGTAAAACAAAAAAAAATTTTTTTGGCTAATATTGCAAACTATTCATTATGCTAGAATGATGGTAAAATGTGATGGTCAAAGGCTTTATTATATTGCGGTAATGATTTGCCCTCTTACCTCGATGGGGAGGGGCGGGGGGATTGAAGTCTTTAAGAGATAAATGAAGTTTTTTTGTATTGGATAAGTACTAATAAAATATTACTATGTGCATTTTCCCCAATTATCCAGTAATTCGAATTTCCATTGTTAGAGATAATATAGATTACATAGATTACAGACAGAAAACTCCATTATCTTTGGGAAAAAAATACTATATTTGCCAGAGGCAATGTTATTCTAGTTTTTATTGCAGAAATGAGTTTTATTTATTCAATCATTGGAAAACAAAGGCATTTAATTATTTTTTATGGGTGAAGATGATTACCAAAGAATATAATTGTGAGAAAGTTGTCCTTCAAAGATTAGATAGATATCAGAAAAGAAATATGCATGCCTTATCCAAAGTTTAAACCCAGTCCCTTCACTTTGCAGCAAAACATGATAACCACCCAGCCATTCGCATGATTTTCTTTTTTATAGTCTTGTCCTGAGCTACTTCAGTGATTGCAACAATTAACATGGTTATTCTAGATTTTGAAGGATTATCTGAGAATTATTTTGGAAATAGAATTATGTCCACAAGTGTACAGGAAGTTCTGCAAACCTCTTAAAAGAATAGAAAATTTTTTCCTGATAATTTGATCACCAAGGCTGACGTTTTTGCAACCTTAACTCCTTCCCATCTCAACATATTACAACAAAAAGCACAGTAATTTTAATTGAGCAGCTTTTTCTCTATTCCTTGTACACGATTACAAGCACACATCATTCCGACAACATTTAAATACCCAAGCTTTTAGACTGTGGTTAACAAAAAATTCAAATACTTACTGGTGTGTCTGGTAGATCTTTTGAGGGTTTCTTAATAGGACGGCCACTTTCCCTCCTAGTGGATATTTTTGCTGCTTTTGAATCTGTCTGAGGCTGACCCGTTTCATAACTTGAGTTAGCTGTTGGTGTTGTTGTATCTGCTTTTCGTTTAACACCTCGTTTAACCTTAAATATATTTTATATGCATCAAAAACAGTTTTAACGACAAATAGGTATTATTAATCAGACATAAAACATAATCACCAATGCAACTTTATGCAAATCGAAGCAACTGCAGGTAAGTGACGGCACATGTGAAGGTCAGGAAATGGTACAAATAACACCTGATATTGAGCTCTGTTAATCAGTGTTATTCTTGTTCTTCAGATGGGAAAGGCAGTGGACTTAAGCGAGTTTGACAAAGGCCAAATTGTAATGACCAGAAGACTGGGTCAGAGCATTTCCGAGACAGTAAGGCCCGTGAGGTGCTCATGGTCAGCCGTAGTTAGTACCTTCAAAAAGTGGTCCGAGGAAAGAAAAACCATTAACCGCCAGCAAGGTGTTGGTGACCAGGGCTCATCGAAGGCCACCCTGTATGGTACAAGCAAACAGAAGAGATACTGTGCTGCAACACCTGCAATTTGAATGCTGGTGACAAGAGTAATGTGTCACACAACACACAATGCACCAAATCCTGCTGAAAATAGGGCTACTTAGCCACCTGCCACTCCGAATACCCATGCTAACCTCTATTCACCATCGAAAGTGCCTAAATTGGACATGTGAGAATCAAAACTGGACCTTGGGTTGTGGGTTGTTTTACCTCTGAGCGGCACTTTTTTGCACACCATGGGCTAAATGGCCAGGTCACATGGACCCCGAAGGCTCAGAGAAGGTTGGGGAAGGGAAAACACTGAAACAGCTGTAGGGAGACAGATGGTAACCTCCCATCAAGGCCATCCAGCATATTCTTTAACGTGCACAGGGTATGGCTCTCCCGCACATGGGGGCCACGACTTAACATCCCATCCGACAGATGGTGGCCTTTCGAAACTTATCAATGTCCCCTACTGACCGTGGGCAGGGCAGGATTTTGTGGAGATAAATCTCAACGCTGACCCAGCTTGGACTCTAACCTGGGAAAGGCAGATTACGAGCTGGCGCACTACCGAGCCACCCCCGCCCTCAAAACTGGACCTTGAATGATTGGAAGGTTGTCTGGTCTGATGAATCTCGTTTCCTGTTGAACCATGTGGACAGCCGGGTACATGAGCGTAGTTTACCTGGGGAAGTGTTGGCACCAGGATGCACCATGGGATGAAAGCAAGCTGGTGGAGGAAGTGTAATGATTTGGGCAATGTTCTGCTGGAAAACCCTGGATCCAGTAATTCATGTGCAGGAAACTATTATGTCTACCACCTACCTAAACATCATTGCAGACCAGGTACATCCTTTCATGGCAATGGTATACCCCTCTAGTAGTGTCTTCTTTCAGCACGATAATGTGCAGTGCCACACTGCCTGGATTGTTTGAGAATGGTTCGCGGAACATGAG
The DNA here is from genome assembly GCA_038380435.1 of Ryuthela nishihirai. Lineage (NCBI taxonomy): Eukaryota > Metazoa > Arthropoda > Arachnida > Araneae > Heptathelidae > Ryuthela > Ryuthela nishihirai. The sequence continues at coordinate 80,319,494 of JAWZYU010000002.1, forward strand.
GACGACTTCCAAGTATTGTCCTGGCCTTCAAAGTTTTTCACCCAGTGCTTATCATATATGTAACAAATCTACAATCTATCAAGAATAACTTTAACCAAATCTTACAAACAACTAAATGTAATTATATATCAAGTGATGAACTTTTCTTACAGAAAAGTTAATACCAGGTCTGTCTATTCGACCAACATATTACCTCTTCATTTTGATTATCTTGATCTCTTGTATAACCTTCACTTCAGTGTAAACAATCCTGTCTTTTCTTACTAGTTTTACTAACAAAATTCTACACTAATCAACTTTTTTAACCTCCTCCACACTCACCACATAAAACGCTTCTTTAGATTATTTTGTCACATAAAAACAACTATTTTTCCTTTTGCACTCCAACTGTGCTTCATAATACAACTTTATTTCTTATTCTTTTTGTCAAGTTCGTTCAATGTCATTGGTGACATAATACTCACAATGAAACTTACACAAGCATTCACGACACATTTATCATAAATTCATTGTAGCACATTCATCTGTTGTAACAATACCATCATCTTAAGATTTAATGTTAGCTAGAACACATGTCAAGAATCAAACCCAGATTAGAAGGTATACTGGTATGGCTAATCTTGATATTAAACGCTTTAGGAAATATTGCTTAGAATTTTACTTTAACATCATAAAAATGCTATAACTGTAATGCCTCAAAAATAGTAATTGAGTCATATTACACTGTCTTCAGTTGAACCTTTTCACTGCATGTCATAAGGTAAAAAAAAAGTGGCTTTCACTCATATATATTTCGCATTTATTTCACTGCCACATATGTGTTCAATTAGCTTGATCTCTGCTATCATGCTAGATGCATAATTTTTGTTTTAGGTGGGAAAAAAAGTAAGTGAAAAGGCTAGTGAATTATTGAGTAAACATTTGTATCCACTGCATGAAAGAGTTATTGTAAAGTTCAACAACTCGGATTTAAATGGAATCAATTTTACCCCAATTTGATTAGAAATAGATCATGGATGCAAATTCCGCATCTTCTATTTCTTGCCCACAAATGGGGATTTATGTATTAATTCTACATGCTTATAAGAGTAGATATTGAAAAAATACTTTATCAGACATGATCAAGCTCAAAATTATCAAAATGTCAAAGTTGACTGAAAGTGTGGTTGGCAATTGATATACATTATACATGTTAACTGTCTATAGATGATTCTGAATTGAAAATACCATAAGAGCAATTGTTCAATATTAGCTAATTTATAAGCCAAGAATCAAGTTTCAACTATACCACTGATAGATGGAAATGCTAGACAAATTAATACTTCAGTTAAATGTAACTCTTGCAGTGCTAAATTCATACGTTTTTTATGTAACCCCCCCTCCTCCTCCTCAAAGGGGAATGTCAAAAATACCAGTGAAAAGACTAATGAATTATTGAGTAAACATTTGTATCCACTGCATGAAAGAGTTATTGTAAAGTTCAACAACCCTGATTTAAATGGAATCAATTTTACCCCAATTTGATTAGAAATAGATCATGGATGCAAATTCTGCATCTTCTATTTCTTGCCCACAAATGGGGATTTATATATTAATTCTACATGCATGCAACTGAGAGCAGTCATTGGAAAAATGGTTTATCAAGCTCAAAATTACGCCAAAATTGTTTGGAAGTGTGGTTTGCCATTGAATATACACCGATCAGCCAAAACATTAAAACCTGATCTTTTACTTTCTAGGCTTATTGATGTCCACCTCCATATGATGCTTCAACCATTGAGGACTTCCAAACTTGCCAGACTCGTCAGGATTACTTGCGGTCAGCACAATTTCTTGGTTGCTTTTTCATTAAAATTAGTTTTCCTTAAATCAGACTCAAAAATATTTTCATCATTATTAATTTCCATTAAAACTTCTACTTCAGAAACCTTTTCATCAACTAAAACGGCTTTATCATAAGGTTGTTCTACTTCACAAACTTCGTTTATCTAAAATTGCATTAATTGCACTAATGGGACATTTTGTAGGTGCTTCTTGAATATTCTGCTTTGGACAAGGTAATTCAAAAGGTCCACGGGACCGCGGCTGCACTGTCAATTGACAATTGTCATAATTATCATCTAAAACTTGTTCCTTTGAAAATGGAAGATCGGCTTCTGTATCGTTACGATCTATTAGTTTAGTTTCTTCGTGACAAGCATTAACAAAAGGTAAAGTTATAGTGGCAAGACATAACTCATGAGAGGGCTTTTGTTGAGGAACTCTTGTTTCAAAGATCCTAATTCAAGTTTCCTGAATTTTTATTCCTTCGATAACAATATTGTTCGGTGTGTCCTAGTCGGCCACAAAAATCACATCTGAAAGTTTCTCTATTGTTCTTAAAAAAGGTTTTAGGTCTACTATCATTGTTCGAAACTTGATGTGGAACAAATTCTCTGCCTCGTTCATTCTCTATACTTCTATGCGCATTCGGCGCAAATTGTCGGGACCGTGTAACTTCCAGTCGTGTGGGAGTCATTTTACAAGACTCAACCTGATAGCATTGTTTTCGCGAGGATTGCATCCATTGTTGGTTTAATGCAGTTGCTGCAGATTCTCTTCTTGCAGTATACTGCCAAGCCAATTTGACTAAATCTGAAATTGAGTTCACGTTTCGTACTTCTAAGAATTCTCTAATGGGCAAAAGTAATTGAGACAATATGCAATTTACAATATCAATTTCAACGGCATCATCATCGTGCAGCTGGTATAACTCTACTGTACCCCAGATAAATTTTTCTATATCATCTCTTTCCCTTTGTCTTCGTGAAAACACTCTGTAGCTAGTTCTGTAAAATCATTATAAGCCGGATATATGTCCATGATTTCGCTTTTAAATTCTTCCCAATATTCAATACCATGACAACATCCTATGTTATTCCACCATTGCTTAGCACTTCCAATTAGACAAGATACTGCTAAAACCACCTTTTCTTTGCTGGGCACTTCATGTAAACGGAAATGCTCCTCCATGGACTTGACAAATGTCCACAATGACGGATGTTTCGAACCGTCGAACCTTACCTCAGGTAAAGGCCAATTAACATAAGAACTATAGTTAATAGATGGATTAGCAACTCGTCGTTGTGGCAGTTGATAATACTCTGTTCTATCACTTGCTTCTGACGGAACAGAAAATGGAACCTTATGTTCAAAGTTTCTACATTGATGAACTGACGTAGCATTGTCAGCAAATTTAGGGGTTGTTGTCGTTCCCCTTTTCGCCCGAGGATCATCAAGCAGATTCATTAGCACTTCTGCTTCCATCATTACATCCTGCAACCTACCCTTTACTCTTTCTAAGTCTGGAGTCATTATGGCAGCATCAGCCATATTGCTAGCAGACATGTTTAGCAGTCTGCCAAAATTTTGAATTTTGAAACCTTTTTAATCTTGAGCAGCGCTCAAAGGTACTGCTATACAACAATTCTAAAGCTACAACTAAACTTGCAAAAATATAAATTTGCTTATCAAAAAAGTTTTTCTATCATGCCTATGTACGTGTGTGTCCGAACACTTCTAATCTTTACATACAATAAATATCTTAATTATCAGCAATAACTGCGCTGAAACTTCAGTACCTTTGACTAATACACAAAGAAGTTAAGCTTCTTGCTCAACAAAAATTTTCGGCTTAAGCTGCCGTTAAATCTATAAATAGTACATACAAGTAATGAGCTCAAAAATTACTATCTTTGACAATCACATTAAATAACATTCACAATTTATACACAAATATACAGTCCCTATTCTTGGACCACTATCTTTTACTACTGGCACATCCCTGTTCGTTGCACCACTTCTTTTATAAGAGGTGGTTTTAATGTATTGCCTGATTGGTGTATATGTGTTTTGTAAATTATTTTATATTCTGCTGAAGTTAAAATTCTAACATTTCTGAGAATCACCAAATGCAATTTAATGGGGGTGATTGGGCACATGTCTCAACAAATTTAAATAAGTCTCAAGGGGAATTAAATTTTGGTTCTTTTTTGTTAATGAAAATTCGTGAAAAATTAAAAAAAAATCTTTTTTTTTCAATTAATCACCTTACATTAAACTACTTAATTTTTCTATGAGAGTCCTAGAAGCTATTTCTAGCTTGTATAGGACATCTCATACAAAGACAGCAGAGTAAAAACAACTGTCACCAGCCAGGACCAGTAATCCCAGCAGTGTCACCATCAGGCAACACAATACCACTGTATCACCAAACATGGTCTGTAAATTGTTATAATATAGTAAAAAAATTGATGCTATTAAATGGATCATATGGTGATGTTACACGGGCAGTAGGAAGAACAAGTAACAATATTTTTGCACTAGATTAGTAGAGTGTCAAATACTAAAAAAATGGCTAAATTGGATAATCAAAACAAATTGAAAATGATATCCTTTTTATTTAAGTGGAAGCATTTTGCAACATGCTCTATACCTAGTTGATGACCATTTTTTTTTCACTCAAGCTGAAAGAGTACACTACCTCTAATCGCACCACAACTCTAACGATTGGCAGAGGGATGAAAGAGTGGGATAAACAATGGTTGCCTGTTAAAATAATGTGATTTGCAGGAGGAAATTTATTTTGTGACTTTGGCAAGTCACGTTTTCCCTCCACTTTTGATGTGGGAACACTGCAATTTTGCTTCTATTATTGTTGTGGGTATTTCAAAGGCTAAATTTCTGTACCTTGTGTGTCAATTACACTTGAATTTTAAAACTTACTCCAAATCTCCAATATATGTTATTCTAAAAAAAAAATGCTTAAATTTGACATCTGGGTTTAGAATATGGAAACTAGGTGGTGAAAAATAAAAAAAGTGGAAACGTTTTTCTTCTAACAAATGTGCTTTTAATTTTAAGAAATACAGTCAATTTAAAAGTGTCACAGTAGATAACAAACCTACGTATCATCATTTCAATAAGGTCAAAACCTGCAAATACAACAGAATCAGCAAGTATTCGGGTATATTAATATTTATTTCACATTAAAAAACCCCAATACCAATTGCTATTTGCAGAAAACATAGGAAGAAATAGAAAGTACAGGACTCACTGAACTTTTGTCACCTTACACTGTGTGTGGATTCTCCATGTATAGCTTAGCTTTGCTTTGGAAAGTACCAGTAAGAAATAAAATCTCACTACTGTATACCGGGTAACAAAAAATTAAGTAATCTGGAATACTAGTAATAATTTATGCAGCATAGAGATATTTACACATACATTCACCAAGTTGCTGATATATGTTTGGAAAAAACATGAACTTCTATCATAAGATAAAAATCCTTTAAAAGTTCAGCACCATTTTCCAACATTCTCTAGCACAATCTGTGCTACCACAGCAGTACTGAACTGCTGAGGAGAAGATATTGTGCTTTTGCCATAGACAGCATTTTCTAAAATTACCCTTGGCTAATTTTTTTTGGCCATGAATGTGAGAGCCAAAATCAAAAACAGTAATTTAATTATAGGCGAATTTTGCAAGAGGATTAAATGGCAACCCTGTATGTTACAGGAGTGAGAAATTGAAACTGCAATCATATTAAAGAGTTAATTATTCACGTAAATCTTAATTTTAAAAATATTAATTCAGTATTTAAAGAGTTAAAAAGCTCTATTATATTGTGGCAGGAAAGTCAGTCAAGAGATTCTAACAATTTTTAGGTTAGCAGAAAATGTTTTTTACAATTTTTAGTGGGTAATTATAGAATTACTGTTTACTGAAAGATGTATTGAGCTTCTAATTACAAGTATGGATGTCAAAGAGTACCATTTATAGCCTATTTGGTAAAACTCTTACTAGCTTATTTCATATACAATACATAACTTACTTCAGAATAGTATTATTATTTTATTATTTGCGACATATAGGACAGATAAGAATCCTAGAAGCTACTCCTAGCTTTCACAGGCCTTCTCCATACAAGGACATGCCTCCTAAGACTGAAGTCACTGCTGACCACTGCCTTAGAGCTAACACAACACACAAAGTTTGCCTTGCTGGAACAGTCGCTAGCTGCCTAACCACTATGCCAGTTAAGGTTTACACATTCTTATTAATTAATAGTGTAAATTTTCTTTGTGATTCAGACATTGACAATCAATTCTATTTATATTCTTACTACTCTATATAATGCATCCAATAGTCAGGTAGGGCTTCCCTGTGAATGGAAGTAAAAGGATTGGAAAGTATCAATAGTGTCAAAGCCCTAATGGTGGTATAACACTAGGCATTATACTGATTTGCACCAGCAAGACTTGTTTTGAACAACAAATTTAAGGTAATTATGTTAAAACTTGAGATATATCAGGATTAATCACATAGCAAGAATTTAAATGCAACACGGCATAGAAAGATATGTAGTCACAAAAGTTGTAATTATGATAACATAAAAGCATAGATGTTTACTTGCTAATGAAGTTCTATATCTTTGAAAAGGAAATTTTAACTAAAAAAAACATATGGAACTCTTTTGTTGCACATTATTTTTTAGAAAAACAGTGCATCTTTTACACATCTTAGAATGCTTAGGAGCATTATCGTATTCTAATAGTATAAAATATTGACTATTCTTGGCCTATCCAGCTACATTTGTTGCAGCTTGACACTAAGCTTTGTCTGATTTCAAGTTCCATAAATATAAGTTAAAATACTTATGCTACATATATTTGAATTTTATAACATATATAGTATAAGGGTACCCAATCACTTAAGATCAATACTTTAGGATCTTATTCCTAAAATTAGTCAGAAATTTCCCATGTACATGAGTTCAATTCAAAACAATTACAGAGCCATCAGTATTTCCAGCACAATGAACAAACTGGAAATAAAATTACATTGTTATTCACATTTAGAATAACAGTTTATAAAACATTTATTTAATTTAATACTAGTGCAGTAAATGTTAAAAATGGCCACCATTAGCTTCGATGCATTTTGACTTCCATGATTAGGAAACTTATAACCTTATGAAGAACTTCAGCATTATTTGTCTTGTAACGTAAATTTTGCTGAAAAAGTTCTGTCATATTCACTTTGCATTCATACCATAATTTTCATATAACCCCACACATAGTAACTGAGTTTCAGATCCAATGACCATGGTACCCAATTCTGCATACTGCTACATTTGATGTTCCTCGAATTTAGTGAAATTTACAATTCCTTTAATTTATCTCTAATTACAGTTAATGAATTAGTTTGAAACTTATTTTAACCATTATTAATATTTAGTAAAAGCAGTGCTTTCAAATTAGTATTTTTTTTTGCAAATATGCTAAATGATCAAGTAGAGAAAATCACAGGCAATGTTCCTATACACAAGGTATTCAGGAAAGGTTTCGTTGAAAAAATGAGTTTTGCCTTTGGTGTGATATGAACTCCTGGATAACATGCCAGTTTCTCTACCTATTGAGAAATAACTATTTCTTCAACAGATGCGACTATAAGTTTCCCCAATGCAGTTGCTCACGGTGCCATCTACGATTAGGAAAGGGACAACAATGCTGCTTCTGATGTTGAAATAATTATTTCTATACACATAGCAAGGGTTTGCGTCCTACTTGAGGCTAAATTTATTTTAACAAAACGTTTCACAAGTGCTAAATAGTTAATTTCATTGAAAAGCTTTTTTTTTAGAAAAATATTCACCATAGAGGAAAATAGTTCTGCAAAAATCCTATACAACCATAATGTCCCAAAATGGCAAAACAGCTGAAATGCCCTCTACCCTTTTTTGATATTTCTTGGGAGTTAAAGAATATTATGCCATAATGTTTGAAGATGTGAAATATTTCCTGGTTAGAAGTACCATTTTTATGAACATCAGGAGAAAGTTTTTAAAATTACATATGTGTAAGAGGAGATAAAAATGAGTAATTTTGGCAGGTAAAAATTACCCAATTACTTCTCTGCGCAAAAAACAGTGCAGCCCACCAAATTCTTCAAATCTATCTCCTCCATGCATTATGGCATAAATATTATTTGGGGTGGGAGAACAAAAACTACCTTCCTCAATTCATTGCATTTAATTTTGAAATACTAGCATAGGTAATGCTTGTATAGAACTTGCCATATATAATGAGATGTCTGTTAGATCAAACTTTTATCATTTCATTGCAACATATTCCTTTTTACTGTACTTGTGCTGCATGCCAAGTTTAGTCCATGTATGGGAGAATTTCATTTGCGCTATAAACATCCATTATTGGTTCGTTTATATAAACATCATATAAAGAAGTCCCTACTTCAGAAGGATTCATGTGCAAATACAATCTTGTTAGCTTCAGCAGTAAAAAAATTGTGCCTAATATCCCACCTACTTGAACCTTTCAACAACACATGCCTTGTGTAAATAACTTTTTATTACATTATTTAGACTAAATTAATCATTCATAATGCAACTGCTATTTATTTTCATAAGTGAACCTAAATAGACAACCACCGAGTACATTTAAAACAATGATTCTTGGATTAGTTTAACATACCTTTGCAGGTGTTTTTTGAACTGGGGGAACAACTCCTGCTTGAGCAGCAGCAATACTTGGAGCTGCAGGCATTGGTACTGGAGGTGGTTGTCCATCTTGTGAAACAGTACTAGCAGGTGTTGAATTTACCATAGGTACATCAGCAATACTGGTGATGCTGGTAGTTGAAGCTATAGTGCCACTGGCAGTGGTAAGAGCACAAGCTGTATTACTAGTAGTGGTAGCTACAGTTGCTGTTGTTGCTGCAGCTGCTGCCGCCGCCGCCGCCGCTGCTGCTGCAGCAGCAGCATAGCTGTTTGACCTCAAATTCTGGCTTATACCTGTTGTACTGACTGCAGATAGAGTAGCAGAAAGTGTGGTTGGAGTGTTTGTACTTCCAGGGACTGTTGCAGGAGCAACTGTACTGGTAGGAGGTGGAGGTGGAGCAGGAGGTGGTTCCGATGTCTGGACGGCTGGTAATGAATTAACAGCTGTTGCCGTCTGTGGCTGAGATACAGGTGTTGGTGAAGTGGGAGATGCAGCTGAAGTCAACGGTGTCCCAGATGCTTAAAAAAAGAAAAATAAAGTATGAGTAAACATTATGTAAATATGGCAATATCTTATACCAACTAATCATAACTATTACTAATTAATGTTCATTAAGTACTCTTTCGAGATTAAACTTTTAGCACAGACCTGCAAAAGGCTCTGAAGGCATAAGAAAGCATTTTGTGGCTTACTGACTGAGGGCAGGGTGGGAGTTTTGACGAGATTGGCTGTTTGGAATTTTATGACTATTATGCATAAAACAAGGTAAAAAGAAGGTAAAATATGAATTACCAACAACCAAATTTAAAAGCATACACAAAAAGCAGAATTAAAACAAAACCATGAACATAAAAAGACGGAGGAAAAAACAGTAAAAATTTATAGAACAATAAAATAATAAAAAAAAACAGGTCAGACAGACTAAAAACACAAAGTCATAAATCTTTTAAAATAGCATGTAAAGCATAAAATAGCCAAAAACAGGAGTTAAAAATGACATCAGAAAAAAGGTGTCTGAGTGTAAAATCATAAAAGATGTAAACAATGCTCAAAGTTAAATGCAGGACATTCAATTAAAACACACTTTACTGTTAAAATGGTGTCAAAACTCACTTGGGTTTGTCATTCACCTGTAAAAGAAATGTATTTGAAAGAAACTAATGATCCATGTGGAGCCAAGAACACACAACTTCCTTCTTGCAATTCCTGCAAAAGCTTGACTGCCATGGTTTGATAACAAGCTTGATCTCAGAGTTTGCTTGCAATCTGTTCTGCCCAAGATCATTGTCACTGTGCCTGGAGCAAAAACATTACCGGAAGTCCAAGCAATGAACTGGCAGTGGGGAATCAGACAGGGGTGCTGCGACTAGCTTGGCAGCAGCATCTGCCAAGTAATGTTGATACCAATACATGGTACAACCAGCAAAAAGCAATGGTGCTTAAAAATGGTTCACACAAATAGATGGACACAAAGGTTATTAACTGATGCAGGTAAGATGAATTTAAGAAAACTTTATTTGTTCATTTAACATGTTCATTTCAGTACATGGCAGAACATATTTTGTGTGAAAGTCATGCTGTTACAGTTTGTTGTATACATCTGCATAAAGTATTACATTAATTTGTTCATAATAATAAAAGTGTTATGGTTTGAAAATCACCAAAAAAATTAGCTTTTACAAATGCAATTCTCTCAAAAGGTAAACAAAATTGAAACTAACCTCTTCCACGGCCACCACCTTTTCCCTTCTTTCCTTTACCTTTCGCACCAGGAAACTTTGGGGTTGGCATAGGCAAGTCTGTCTCCTGCAAATGGCAATACTAATTATAAGACTTATAGATAAAAAACTTGACTAGAACTATGTGTAATATTACACATATTCATCATCATCCTAGTTGACTAACATATTCACAGTTGGGTTTTTGCTCTGGCATTTGGCCAGCAAAAAGATGCAGCACAACTATAGTGGGTTGAGTTGTTTTACCTCCGAGAGGCACTTTTTTGCACACTATGGCCTAAATGGCCAGGTCACATGGACCCCGAAGGCTCGGAGAAGGTTAGGGGGTTGGGTTGGGTTGTTTTACCTCTGAGCGGCACTTTTTTGCACACCATGGGCTAAATGGCCAGGTCACATGGACCCCGATGGCTCAGAGAAGGTTGGGGGGAGGGGACCCACTGGAACAGCTGTTGGGAGACAGATGGTAGCCTCCATTCAAGGCCATCCAGTGTGTTCTTTAACGTGCACAGAGTATGGCTCTCCCGCACACGGGGCCCCAATTATAATGAGGTGTGACTGAACAGTAAAACAGACTTTACAATTCAGGTGGGGTGTGACTGAAGGGATTAATGGTACATGGTGTTGAAAGGTATTTGAGAAAGAAAGTGCAATTAGGCCTTACTTCTGAGCACCAGGCATTAGTTTTGACATTTCAATTTTGTAGTACAGGTAAATTCCTTTATCAGTAATATCTATTAAAAAATTTAATAGGTGAGACACCTAGAAATGTAGAATGCACTATGGGTAAAATTATTTTTGAAACTACATAAAAGAATATATCTACATTAACCATGAATAAGTAAAAAAGTCAAATTTCATGAAAATTTGGTTCAGTGTGTATTAATTGCTTTCTACATTACAGAGTAATAAACCCCATTACTAGTTGAAAAAAGCAGTGAGTGGCATTTATTTATTCACACAGTTTTTGAACTCCTTATGACTTTTTACTTTCATATAATGTTAGCTTTTTAAACCTACTTATTCACTGTTGGTCTACTGTAGATCAGTGTAGTTGAACTGGCAGCCAACAGGTTGCATTTAGCCTGTGATCACTTGTGATCTAGACATTGCAATAGTTTGTTAATTTCTTTAATTACTACAGCACAGAAGCAGGATTTTCTTTAACATAATTCCCATTCAGCTCAAAACTATACTGCTCACAAAAATTAGGGGATATTTCATCGCTTCATATTCATTTTGAAATATCCCCTAATTTTTGTGAGCAGTGTATTATTGAACTGCAAGAGGAAGAAGAGTTGGACACATTGGTGTTCAAATTTAAGGTATAGCATGCACATTTACATTAATGGGAAAGTAAATTCAATGCTATAATGATTATAATTTCCAAATTTATTTATGAAAAAAAAAAATGACTGCAGCTCAAGATCCAAGTGAAATCTACATATATCTTTATTTTCAACAATATTCATTCTGTATTAAGAGTTGTGGAAATTGGATATTTAACAGCCAAAATTTAAACATTTTTGTTAATTAAAAAAAAATACTATTCGAACTTTGAATGTATATCAATTTTAGTAAACAAACATTTAACAGGGAAATTTAACCATGAAAAATTCTTCTTGTCACCCATATTATTTTATGAGGTGAAAACTAATGTACAGATATTTATGCCCACATTGGACAATGATTTCAGATTTCTGTTATACAGCTGTATGAAATTTTACGAGTTTGTACTTAAAAAACTAGAATGCATATCGCATTTTAGTGGCTAGATTATATCTCGTACGCTCCAGCAATCTGGCGCATTTGAGAATCTTGTTTTCAAAGAGGATGAAGTTTTTCCTTTACCTACTGTTTCATTCCTTAAAAGTTTTAATCTGAGTTAGTGGATGATGGGGGGGGGGGGATGCAAATAGTATTTTTGTCTTTTAATTCTTAAATTTAAAAAGTTGCATTTTCCATACCTCTCTCAGAAAAGTGGGCAGATTATACTAAGTAATTACCACTTTTGAGTTGATTCAAATTTTAGAGAAAAAATTGTCTTGAACCAGGTGGGATGCAAACCCACAACCTCCTGATAACATGTCAGGTGCTCTGGACCATTGAGCTACCAGCTGCTTATCAAGATCTCCTCTAATTAATCATATGAACATTTTCTACCTACAGCACATATTCCATTAGGTCACATGTAGGCGCTATTCAGGTACTCTAGCCACAAATGGGTGCATAATACAGGTATATAATTACAGTACATAATACAGTATAATTCAGGTGCATAATACAGTACATAATATGTAATGTAGGTAGAAAATGTTCATATCATCAATTAGAGATTTTGTTTGGCAGCTCAGTGGTCCAGAGCACCTGACATGTTATCTATCAGGAAGTAGTGGGTTTGTATCCCACCCGGCTCAAGACAATTTTTCCTCTAAAATTTGAATAGACTCAAAGTGGTAATTACTTAGTATATATCAAAAAAGTTGAATTGTTCAATATTTAATGGGTAGATTATTGCTATCAGTAGATTTTCTCTTAAAAGCTAACACTAATTTTTAAAATTTCTGTTCTATACATATTTGTAAAGCTCTGCCATTTCATATTTAGTGATTTGTAAAGATATATATAAATATACAGTCTTATCAGAATAATATGACCACCTACCTAATAATGGAAATAACCACCCTTGGCCCAGATGACAGTGGCAGCATGGCATAGATGCAATGAGGCCCTGGAAGGTTGCCAGAGGCACACATGCTTATTCGGATTCCAACAGAGCATGAAGGTTGTGGAGATGACATGGTTGTGGGTCTGCACGCCAAACCTGTCGATTCAAATGGTCCCACAAGTGTTCTATGGGATTGAGGTCTGGTGATTTCGCCAGCCAAGGGAGAATGGGGACATGCTGTTGTGTCCCTGGAACTAGTCATGCACCACCTTAGCAACATGGCAGGGTACATTGTCCTGTTGGTAGACACCATAACTACCAGGGTAAACACGTCCAACATGAAATGATGCATGTGGTCAGCGAGGATGGACAAGTAGCCATTGGCATTCAGGGAACCCGTCCAATGGTACCAGCGGTCCCATGTCATACCAGGAAAACATCCACCAGACATGAACACTGCCACCGCCGGCTTGTACTTGACCGACAAGCTTATCCAGGTGTTAGTTCTCGTGTGTCTGACACCTTATCCGCCAACGCCCATCAGTTCTGTGGAGTAGAAACCTCGATTCGTTGGAGAAGGTAACCTTTTTCCACTGTCCAATGACTGTAGTCCTATGTGAACTGCAGGCGTCGTTGCCGATGGACCTTGGTTAATGTGGGTGCCTTTACACAGCCTAAACTGTGGAGACACATGCATAACAGGGCTCACTCTACTGTTATCAAGGACACATACCTGGGTGCCCCAGCATTCATTTGAGTGGCCAATTGCTGCACTGTTTTGCATTGATTGCCCTTTACCAGTTGACAGAGGCAACATTCTCCTCTGGGGTCGATGGCCTTTGGGGCTCCACAGTTATGTCTGGAGGTGCTCGGTGTACCAGCGGTCCATTCTTGGTTTGGTACACCCTTATTACAACACCTCGCGAACAACCCATGAAGTCTGCTTTTCCGAGATGCTTTCACCCTTGGCAGGTAGCCAATGATCATTCCTTTTTGAACAGCTGTCAAATCAATACCTCTGCCCATTGTGCTCACATTATGCACTATGGCTAATCTGTCCTGGCCGGCTGCTTATATCTTCGTGTGGTTGACCTTGTCATGTGCACTCTATGACATGCCTGGTCAGGTATACTGCGATTCCGTGAGTGGTCATATTATTCTGATATGACTGTGTATATTAAAACTAGTATTTGAAAAATGCAAATTATAATATTTCATTAATATCAAACTAAAAAAAGAATTTTCTAGTTATCATTTTCATTGTTTCCAATGGAAAGTTCATGACATTCGCATTACAACACCAAAATTTCACATTTCTATCATTAATACATTGTTGCAACATTAGTTTGAAATTTTGGAATTTTCAATCTTTTTCACCATAGAGGGCACAATTATAGTGTCCGAAAGTTCGAATCAAAATATTTTATCAATTCCTATCTAACCCAAGATTTTTTTTCATTTATCTCTAAATACAATTATCTGCTAATTTAAAAAATTATGGGGCACCACCCCTGGGTCTAAGGCACCAACTAATTTGTTGGCAATGAAAATTCCACGATCTTCACATCCCATCACCAAACTTTCAAATTTCAAGCATAAATACACCCATTTTAAATTCTGGAATTTTCAAAATTTTCCACCGTTAGAGAGTGCAGTTAGAGTTCTACGAAGATTTCAAAAGAGTGAATCGTGCACAATATTTCATCAAATTCTTGCTTCTAGGGGCATGAGTGCATTAAAGGTTTCTTACAGCAAAATTGCAGACAAGCATTAAAGACTTTAATGTTATATGTTGATATACCCTCACTAAAAAAGTTGAATAGGACGATAAAGACTTGTTTACAGACAACTTCAGGATATTTTGAATTCTATCAAGAAAGGAGATATTGTTTCCTTGTTCTAGGTGACTTTAATGCCAAAGATTGTATTGACACTAATGTGGTTTTCACCAGATGGGCTGCATAAGAATAAGATTGATTATATATTAATTAACAGCAAATGGGCTAGTTCTGTTAGGAATACCAGGTTATATAGGGAAGCTAAAATTGGATCTGATCATTACCTTGTTAAAAGTGTTGTGCTAAGGTATACAAGGTTAAAAAATTTACCTGTAATTCTGGAACTCTGAACGATCCAGTTATAGCTAAAGCTTACCATGATAGGTTACTCAATCATTATAACAGTCATGGTTTGCTTACTACTGAAGTTGGGGAAGAATGGGACCATTTTAAACAGTCTTTTCTTGAAACAAAGAGTACACTTTTAGGAAAAATGAGCTGACGAGGCAGAATTATTTGAGTGATCAGGCACTTGAGCTTATTTCAGAAAGAACTGCAGGAATGTCCTTAATCAATACCCTACTAGTCCTAATAGAAAGCATTACAGAGAGCTTAATAAATGTGTAAAGGATCAGTTAGCTGCTAAGAATCTTTAGTTTGTTTTTTTCTGACAAAACTGAGGAAGCAATTAGACAGCACAACAGCAGAGAGCTGTACCAGATAGTTAATCTGTTGTGTGGTAGAAAACAAACAGGTATACAGGGATTGAAGGATAAACAAGGTTATAGAAGGTGAGTAATCTGTCATGGCTAGGTGGGCTGAGCATTTCAGTGTTGTTCTAAACCAAGGGTCGGCAACAAATAGCCTATAAAAGGTTGACCACACTTACATAGCATGTGGCCTGTATGTTGAATTATTTGAATAATACATTAAAAATAATTTTATACCTATACTTCATGACATCGCCATGCAACTTGGAGCAAGTCTATCATGTGAGTCATCATGAGTGGGGATAACAAAGGCGACTTCAGCCGATGACAACTGAGATTTTGGTGCACTTTTGCAGTTGTGTTCCGCGGTCCGTCTTTTATGCATGTGTGCTGCACATACTCTCAACTGGGGGTTTTCTTACTGTCGTAACTTAGCAGTAATTCAATAACATCAACTACATTGATGTTATTGAATTACTGCTAAGTTATTACAGAGAATATATACATGTTAAAAATAATGTCAAAAATGGGATCAAGAAAATGTAAAATTGCAGACGAAGGAAGAAGATTTAATTAGAAATAGAACAGAAAGTACTTTATTGGAAATGGAGGTAAGCCCCTTTGTCATATTCGTCATAAAAGTGTTGCTGTTATGAAAGAATATAATATCAGACGTCATTACAAGAATGAACATGAAAGCCAATACAAGGAACTGACCTGTGAACTTAGAAAAAATCAAATTAAAAATTAAAGCTTCTTTGACTGCTCAGCAAAACATATTTCAGAAGCAAAGTATTCATAATGAATCGGTTGTTTGTGCTAGTTATGTTATAGCGGAACTGGAATACAATTTCAGAATTTATTAAATGATGTTTATTAGCTGTAATTGAACAAATATTCCCAGAAGAGATGTTATTTCAAGATATTAGTTTATCTGCCTGAACTTGTACAAGGCGAGTAGAAGAAATCGGCACCAGTTTATTCGAACAGCTTAAATTTAAAGCAAAATCATTTAATTGTTACACTCTGGCAATGGATGAAAGTAGTGACGTGACAGACATTGCACAGTTAATGATATTTATTCGGGGCATCGATAATGACTTTATGTTGATGAAGAATTGGCCAGTTTGTGTAGTTTAAAAGGTACTACAATTGGCAATGAAAATTGTTCATAAAAGTAAAGGAAACTTAAGTCTTTAGAAGTGGACTGGAAAAAATTCAAAAGTGTGACAACCGATGGTGGAAGAAATACTTGTGGCTCTAAGACCAGTGTAGTAGGTCGAATTTGTGGAGAATTACAGATTTTAGGTTATAATAATCCAATGGTGTTTCATTGCATCATTCATCAGGAAGCACTTTGCTGCAAAATTTTGTTATCAATGAAAGACATTATGGACACCATGATAATAAATAAATACCGCCTCAAGCAGCTGCTTGCCACAGAGGTCTGACAGGAGCCTGTCAGTTTATATGCCATAGTAGAAAGTCTGAGGATGGCAGGTCCTCAGCAGAAAAACAACACATACATCCATGCCTTGCCAGGGGTTTGAACCCAGGTCCCTTAGATCAGTAGCCATTTAGCATTAACCATTAGGCCAAGGGACTGTGATATCAACTGTAAATTACATCCAACACAACAGTCTGAAACACCACCAATTTCAAGAATTCTTGATAGAAATTGATTCGGAGTATAAGGATGTTATCTACTACTCAGCTGTTAGATGGTTAAGTACAGGTGCTGTTCTAAAAAGATTTTTTAATTTACACGAGGAAACAGATATTTTCATAACTGAACATGAAAATACTGTTCCACAACTATCAGATAAAAAATGGATTGTTTCTTGCATTTATGGTAGATATTACAACGTACCTTAATGAACTTAATTTGAACCTGCAGGGCCAAAGTAAATTACTAGCAGAATTGTTTTCTGACATAAAAGCTTTTGAAGTCAAACTATGTCTGTTGAAGAAACATGGAAAAAAATCTACATCATTGTATATGTTGCAAATCTGTATCTACAGTTGGATGGAAAACACAAAAGAAAACTTTAGTTAGTATTATTGCAGATATACAAACGGAATTTTCAACAAAATTTGTGAATTTTCATAAAAATAACGTTGAAATGCGATTATTTTTTAATCCTTTTAATGTCGACATTGATGACGTACCAAATCAACTACAGATGGAAGTTTTGAAATTACAACACAATGAAACATTAATAATGCATTTTCGTTAGAAAAAATCCAAAAATTTTATTGATGCTTACCAAAAAAATTTGGAGGATTAATCAGTTTTGCAAAGATGATAGTCGCATTTGGAAGCACATACATTTGCAAACAAGCATTTTCTGCCAATAGTTTTAGAAAAAATAAATTTTATTCTCGACTGACTGATGAACATTTGCATGCTTCGATTAGAATTTGCACCTCAGGTTATAAACTGGACATAGATAATTTGGTAAGGAAAAACCACCACAAAAATCGCATTAAGCAGGGAGACACACATATTGTGATGCATAAACTATATTATTTTGTTTTTATGTGATAATTTTTCATTCAGTTTCATTTTCATGTTTGTTTCATATCTCGTACTTTAAATATTTCTGTTTTTTCAAGATTGATATAATAAAAATTGATAACTTAAGTATTTTTTTCACTCATTATTTTTCTCTTAAACGCTTGCAGCCCGATTATTAAAAATAAAGTTGAATGGGACCCGTAAGTCTGAAAAGGTTGCCAACCCCTGTTCTAAAAAATGTGGTTAGTTCTACTCCCATTGTTTGTAGATGATAGATGCATTACTGGCTTTAATATTGGCCCTATAACACAATCTGAAGTTATTTTGGCTGTTTCTGAATTTAAATTACATAAATCCTCAGGATACACGAAATTACTACAGAAATGCTTCAATTACCACATGGATGACTGAAATTTTGAATTCTTTTATGATAAAGGCGTGGTATGTAAAGATTTTACCAGAGCTATTATTATCATCCCTATTTTTAAAAAAGGTGATCGCAGTTCTTGTGATAACTATAGGGGTATCAGACTACTTTCTGTTCCAGGTAAAGTTCTTTGCACGATTGTGCTTAATAGAATTAAGAATCTGGTTGACAGGCAATTGAGAGATGAGAAATGTGGATTCAGAAGTGGTAGGGGATGGGTAGATCAGATATTTTCCTCAGGGAGATTCTTGAGAAATGTTTAGAACATCTGTGGTTTGTGTTGGAACAGCATATACAATCTGCTTAGGCTCAACCATGTAACTTACAAGAGTTAAAAGATCTGCTGGTAATGAGTTGATACCAGATACAAGACATCTTTAGAAATCTTCTAGCATCCATGCCTTGTGGGTAAAATCTGTTTTGGTGGCACATGGAGGACCAACCCATTAGGCAGGTGGTCATAATGTTTTGGCTCTTCAGTGTATATGGCAATGCTTTGCTTAACATATGTTGCATGTATATATAACTGTTTTAGTAAAAACTCCAATAAGTTAATCAATCCCCTGATTACATATAATTTTACAGGCATCAAACCCCCAAACTATAACTTACAACTCTATCTATAATAAAAGATTTATGTGTAACAGCCATAAATAATCAGTAAATTTTGGTACATTCTTCAAAATTCAAAGAAACAGTAATTGCTGTCAAATTTACTGTTGCCATTTTCTACTTTCTTTTCTGTTCATTCATTTACTCACATTATGTAGCATGTTGAAAAGTAAATTGGCAAATATATAATTTCTTTCTGAGCAAACAGCAAGACATAGGTTAATTTAGTAATTTTTCCCTGGTGGTTATTATGAAATGTTCAGCAGGTTTTAATAATTGTTCATGTTTTATTTAGCAGTATTTCATCTTTTGGAGTCAATAATACTACATTTAATCACTTTTCCTTACCACGTCACCAGCATATATGTGTCCAATCTATGCTTAGGGGTTTGGGTTTGGAAAGAGGTTCAGTGAAAATCAGAATATACAGATTGAATGTTAAAAGTAATTTTAGGTAGTACAGTTCAGCTACTATTATGCAATGCAATACTAACCTCTCTTGGCATCTCAGCTATTTTTGTAAGGAACAGCTTCTCTAAAGTTTGTGCCATCAGTACAACATCCTATAAAAACAAATTAATAATTCAGTGTACAAAAGAATATAGAATATTGATAATGAACATTAAAAGGCTATCAAGTTGAACAGTATTTCAACTAATCTGTTACTTCATTAACCCTTTGTATTCGACAGGAGACCTTCAGTCGCTGCTTGGTTTGATGCAGCAACTCGAATGGCGACTGAGGTGACAATAACTGGTTTATAAACAGATCCTTTGCACTCAAGAGGCGACTAACTGTTAT
Organism: Ryuthela nishihirai; assembly: GCA_038380435.1. NCBI lineage: Eukaryota > Metazoa > Arthropoda > Arachnida > Araneae > Heptathelidae > Ryuthela > Ryuthela nishihirai. The sequence continues at coordinate 80,339,303 of JAWZYU010000002.1, forward strand.
AAACAGATATCTTTCCTCTTTACATTTTAGATGTGTAAATCTATTGTTTATGTGCACTTCATAGTACAGCATTGTGTTTAATTAAAAATTATTATTTTAAACTTTATTTTTAGTGGTTATAAAAATGGAGACAAATGATGAAATTAGTAGCAGTGAAGATTAGTTTGATTTTACCTTTTTTATGTACGATTTATTTTTATGTTAGTTGTAAAAAATTTCATCTACTTTTTAGCAAAAAAACTTACGAGTTGCTACTTCCCTATAGCAAAAAAAACTTCGAATGCAAAGGATTAAAAATATTACTTAACAAGAATTAACTCAGAAGGAGCAATTTGTCAACTAAAGTGAATCATTATTATTGCCTCTTTTACAGAAAATTAAAACATTTTGAGTAAACCTTGAACAGACTACTAGGACTAGGATTTTACAAGTGATGTTTCAATCTTTTAACCCTTAGGTGGCAGGGTAAAATGGACTCATCCAACAAGTGCATTTCCTTCATCTGTGTGGGGCGGGGGTGGCTCAGTCGGTAGCGCCCAGGCTCGTAATCTGTAGTTCCCAGGTTCGAGTCCCAGCTGGGTCAGCGTTGAGATTTATCTCCGAAAAATTTCCCTGCCCTGCCCATGGTCAGTAGGGGACACCGATGGACTTGGAAAGGCCGCCGTTCGTCGGATGGGACGTTAAGCCGTGGCCCTGTGTGCGGGAGAGCCATACCCTGTGCACGTTAAAGAACACGCTGGATGGCCTTGATGGGAGGCTACCATCTGTCTCCCAACAGCTTTTCCAGTGGGTCCCCTCCCCCAACCTTCTCTGAGCCTTCGGGGTCCATGTGACCTGGCCATTTAGCCCATGGTGTGCAAAAAAGTGCTGCTCAGAGGTAAAACAATCCAATCCAATCCTTCATCTGTGCTAACTATAAAAAATTCCTGACTTCATTTTTTCTTCAGATGCCTCAGAAAATGAGGCAGACTTAGAATAGGCCAATGGGCAATGTCAAACCGTATTAGAAATGCAACAGTTGATATTCAGGATAGACATATAAATAGAATACAAAGGATACATTCAGATGTGTAACTGCACCAAAGCATGCAAGTTGTGCTTATTATTTTTATATATATATATTGCATATCAGAAAAGCTGTTTGATGTTTTTTCCAACCCCCTTGATTTAGCCAGCTTTCTCTGGTAGTGAGCTTTCATATTGTATTATGTGTTATTTTACTAGGTTTACATCAGTTACAATGTACTCTCAGATATATAGTGTCACTTTTTTGGTGTCCTCTAAGGTGTTATATCTTTTAAAAACTCAGCTTGTCACACTGAAAAATACTATTTTTATTACCACTGCTGCTATGGTTCAATAAGTCAAAAAAGCAATTTAAAATAATTAGCTTAAGATCAAAACAATTTATGAATGTGAACCACATGTTTAACATATTTGATAGATGAATTATCATGCAAAGTGAATTTATAGGAAACAGAAAATCTTAACATAGAAACAAAAAAAAAATTCAGATTTTAATTTTTACTATTTCATATTTGCTTTCACAAAGAGAAGGAAAACTTACTTTCATTTTTATTTCATTAACATTTCCAGGGCACAGACTGAAAAACTGGTTTATATCTCGAGACCAAGCTATTCTTACTATTTTTTTTACTTAATAAAATATTCATCAAATGGTAAAAGCAATATCATTTTTGAAGTTTGAAAATTTTCTTAAATATTTTTTAAAAATGTATAATTGAAACTGCAATTTCTATTTTTCAAATAATATGATATAGTTGTCTTTAGCCTCTCATTTCAGCTTCTGCCAACATATGTAATCAATGTGAGGCCGTGGAAGGGTTAAATCATATTTCCCCATTCGAAAAACGAATGAAAAATAAAATGTTCAATAATAAAAAAACACTAACCTCTCCTGGTTTGTTATAAACATAGCAGTTCATAAACATTGTGTTGAAATCTTGGATACACTCATTAGCTGAATAGTAGTAATAGTTTTCTAATCGCTTTTTTATTGTTCCCAAATCCATTGGATGCTTTATTATCTTGTGGTAATCCTATAAATAAGCAAAAGAAAAGAACTTCAGACTAAACAAGCAAGCATCCAAAAACATCTAAAAAATTGCATTACCTATTGTCATTCATAAGAAATATATAAGCTCAAAAAATTTCTTAACACAGCCAGTAAGATAAAAGTTTAGTAAAATCACAATAATAGCTGTACAATAAGTCTGTATAAAATTACCCACTTTCAAACATAAGAAGTGCTTACAAAATATATTGTAATGCTTATATTACAATTATATATGATACAAATATTATCAAACAATCTAAATGATACCTTATATTTGACAAAAATATTGAATTAACATTACGTAACATCACCTGATCTACAACATAGGAACTGAGATACGTATAAGAAACACGCTACTCATGACACCATTAGAGCCTGATGACGCCGTAATATGTAACTAACGGAGAAACGCGTGTAGCTCAAATGAATTGTTGGAGCGCCGATAAAAAGTTCGCTGTCTTAACATCGGAGGCAGGGGTACGAGAGCATTTTTATCCTGTTTTTATAATGTTTAAAAGTATGCATCTATGTCTCAAACAGTAATGAAAGTGCATTTTGTGGATCCATCTGTGATATAGGACAATGATATAGAAACAAGTGCTGCAAAACATTTAATATATTGTACATCAGAACATTTGTATAATGGTACAACTGCAGCTGTAAGTACTCTATAGTGGCAAGAAATATAGATGACACATGGTACTATTGGGTTTATACCAGCACGTCTGTAGAACTACGCACATGGAGTAATATGTTATCTGCAGTATACCTGTACCACATTGTTAAGAAATGACATCTATAACAGCATGCACTTGGGACTGGTTTCTTGTTAAAGGCATTCTAACTGCATTCTTCAACATCAAAGATTGCTCACAAACTCTGACAGGACAATTACAATGAACACTGTCCCAAGTATTGGCAATTATGTTATAAAGTGCCTCCTCACTGCAAATTGAGATTAACTGCTTTGTCCAAAGTTTTTTCTTATCATTTCCTTGCTATCTCTCTTTTCAGAATTAAATGAATATTGTGCAAATAAACATATATTCCGGAGTTATATTAGAATGTAGCTATATTCCGAGATTCACACCACTACAGTAACTTCTTTAAAACCCAGCACATTAATAAAAAAACAATTTTACAATCCAGGATTATTAAGAAAGTAATCTAGTCACTTGCATTTGTCTTTAAGAAATTCCCACTTTCATCACTATCCTACATTGTTGCTGTTGGATGTACTCGTAAACAATTACCATTGGCTATTATTGTATTCACTTGTGCTATTTTATCACAAAACTTCTATCCCGTCCTTCAACTGTGGTGAGTAAAAACTAAGATGAAAAGAAGACAGAAGAGAAAGCATGTACACTTAATTTAGCTAAAAAATTCGAAATTATAAAAAGGCTAGAAAGCAGAAGAGGAGCAAGTTTATGCAGGAATACAATATTAGATCATCATTACATCACATTAAGGCAGAGAAAAAACAGTTACTGAATATCTTATTACATCTGAATTCCTTTAACTGCTTTCCCACTTCTATACAATGAACTAGGTGAAGTCCAGTAGGTGAATCCAATTAGTGAGTACTAGACATACTTTAAAATTTGACATTACAGTACATGACAACATTTGCTGTGACTTAATTTATTGTCATCTGTTTACATTTAACAAATTGGTTTGCATTTGTAACTACTAGCACTATCTTTTGTCACTATTAAATGTTTACTGTTGTAAACAAGTTCAATTGTTAGTGTTTAATGTTCACCGAAATGTGCTTCTTGAAAACTCGGCCACTAGGAATCTTCCCTCTAAAATCCTAATTTTTTTTTTTAATTCAGCAATTCTAAATTCTCAGCAGAGCAAGATTTGAAAGAATTTACATATATTGCAGTTAACCTGTCAGTTTCATTAATATCATTTTTCCAAACCAAAAAACTTGCATAAAAAAAACACAACACACTTTCTGCATTTTGGCTTTGTTAGTGACTAGTATAAATTGACAATATCAGATATACATTTAATAAAAATCTTTATAACATTGTATTAAGTAAAACGCAGCAGAAATGAGGCAGTATCATCCAACATTAATGGTAACAGTGAATGTATCAGGATCTGAAGATTTTACAAAATGGCACAAGATGTATTTGCCTATATTTCAGGTACAGAAGTATCTCTTTACATTGAATTAACAATTCTATATCTCTATAGAGCAAAATTCCTTACAAGATATAATATTATATGAAGTTTGTAGGTAAAGTAAATGCCATGTAAGGCAAGGTGTTAGGCATTTCATGTTTATTTTTTTACATTTCACTGGTAATTTTGAATGTATAGATATCACTAACCAAAAAGGTCAGTAGTTTTGATATTAGACAGTCAGTGCACAGAATCATTCTAAGTGGTATACTTTACCTAACCAAGGTTTGCTTGCAATATATAGTTGCCATAAAAATAGTGACACAAAAATGCAGTGAGAAAAATGATGGCTGTACAATTTGTTGACAATAAAAATGCTGACCAGACAGAATGCCATATAGATATGTGGACAGTGAAAAATGAAATCAATTACAGTCAATCCCCACATACATGGCTAATTCATTCCAAAGGTTTCCACATAAGTTGGAAACTGTGTTAAGTTCAACAATACTTAAATACATTCTTTGACATATAGATTATTTCAATGCATTGTTAAACTAAAAAAAGTAGCACTTCTAAACAAAAAGTGTTAAGAAATTTTGTTCAGTATATATATATATGTACAGAACATGCATAACATATAAATTAAAAATTAAAAAAATACCCATCTTCCTATATGTGCCCTAAACAGTAGAAAATAAATCTAGAACATATCGATGGTGCAATCAAGTCACTGAGTCATTAACTTCAGAGGAAGATAGGGTCCAGATTTACCTATTCAACAAGATTGCTGGCACTAGTTTAGTGGTCTTAGAACATTCTAGCATACACCTGGAGAGACGTGGGTTCAAATCCCTGCACCATCGATATGCTTTAGCTTTTCTACATTTTAGGATGCATATGGAAAGATATATTTCAAGGCTTATGATAATTTTTTTATTTATAACTTGTTAAGATCAATCTCCACAAAAATCCACCCCTTACTCTTATTTGGGGGGGAAGGGTTCAATGTTCACAATAGTCATCATACGAGCTTTCATTTTACAACTCATAACTGTAGGCCGTGTTTGCTATATACACAATCATATCAGAATAATATGACCACCTACCTAATAATAGGAATAACCACCCTTGGCCAGGATGACAGCAGCAAGATGCCGTGGCATGGACACAATGAGCCCTGGAAGGTTGCCAGAGGTACACGTGCCCATTCGGACTCCAGCAGAGCACATAGGTTCTGGAGATGACATGGTTGTGGGTCAGCACACCAAACCTATTGATCCAAATGGTCCCACAAGTGCTCTATAGGATTGAGGTTGGGCAATTTCGCTGGCCAAGGGAGAACGGAGACATCACTGTCATGTTCCTAGAACCAGTCACGCACCATCTTAGCAACATGGCAGGGTGCATTGTCCTGTTGGTAGACACCACCAGGGTAAATAAATGTCCAATATGAAGGGATGCATGTGGTCAGCAAGGATGGACAGGCAGCCATTGGCATTCAGGGACCCATCCAGTGGTACCAGCTGTCTCAGGTCATACCAGAAAAACATCCACCAGACATGCACACTGCCACAACCAGCCTGTACTTGACCAACAAGCATGTCCAGGTGTTGGTTTTCGTGTCTGACGCTGTATCCACCACCGCCTGCAACTTCTGTGGAGTAGAAACCTCGATTCATCAGAGAAGCAACCTTTTGTAACTCTACCACTGTCCAATGAGAGCTGCAGGCATCGTTGCAGATGGACCTTTGTTAACATGGGCACCTTCATGCAGCATCAACTCCGGAGACCCAGGTGTAACAAGGCTCACTCTACTGTTATTGGGGACACGTACCTGGGTGCCCCAGCGTTCATTTCAGTTGTTGATTGCCTTTTACTAGTCGACAGAGGTGATGTTCTCTTCTGGGTCGATGGCCTTTGGGGCTCCACAGTTATGATGTCTGGAAGTACTTGGTGTGCCGGAGGTCCATTCTTGGTACACACTTATTACAGCACCTCACAAACAGCCAACAAAGTCTGCTGTTTTCCGGGATGCTTTCACTCTTGGTGCGGTAGTAGATGATCATTCCTTTTTGAACATCCGTCAAATCAATACCTCTGCCCATTGTGCTCATGTTATGCACTGTCATATTATGGCTCATCTGTCCTGGCCAGCCACTTATATCTTTGTGTGGTCGACCTTGTCGTGTACTCTGTGACACACCTGGGCAGGTATACTGTGATTCCGTGGGTGGTCATATTATTCCGAGTGACTATGTATAATAGAAGAATGACTTTTGTATTTCACATTTCTTAGGGGGAAAGAAAGCAAGGGGGTATATTTTTATTTCCCAAAACACTCCCCACATCACAAGCTCTCATTTGACATATAGCTTGTTACTTTCAGCACAAACATTCTGGAGATATAAAATTATTTTTCTGCCATAGTTCCTCTTTTTAGGATGGAAGAAAGCATGGGGGGGGGGGGGGTATAGCCTACGACAATCCTTGCACTACAAACCTTCATTTGACATATAGCTCTTACTTTCAGCACTCACATTCTGGAAACATAGTGGAACAATAATTTCATATTCCCCCCCCCCACTACTTTTTTTTCAGGGGGGAAGAAAGCATTAAAGCATGTATCTAGAAAAAGTATTACTCTTGTATCTTAGAATTTGTGTAACTTGAACTCACGTAAGTCATGGATTACCGAATTTCCCCCATCATAAAGCATTTATTAGTGCAGAGTTAAATTTTTTTTTTTAATCACAGATATATTTGGTTTCAAACATTTAACATGTCATAAAACAAATTATGATTTTGCTTTATAGCTAATTCATACTTTTCAACTACTTGGACAGACTGCAAATGAATATGGTTCATATAATAAATTTGGGAAACTAGAATGCTTCCTCAAAATGTTTTTCTAGCATTTAATACTAAATGCTACTTTTCCACATGATAAAAAATGAAACACTTATGTGAATGATGGACTAAGAGATGTAAGGATAATTACTTATTTTATTAGTATGATCCTTATGAGAAAACTATTGATATATTTTACATAGTTTCTAATTTTAGAATGCTATATATGTATACGCACCGGTATATTAAGCTTTATTGCATCCACAGGTTGGTAAAATGGCCAAGCAAACTGATGTTTCCATACTGCTTTCATAACGATCTTTAAAAGGAACTGAAGCTGATTTGTATTTTTGCGAGGTTTATTTGGAGGTGGGATACAAGGAGGTTGAACTATACCATTGACAGGCTCCAACACAGGTTCTTCGTATTTAGCCATTACGTCATTACTAGAGTTCTGGAAAAAGATTGAAATTTCTCAAACTAATTTTTAATCTAAGACAATTATCTAAAGCAAAAGAACAAAATAACAATAATATAAAAAAATATGCAATTTCTGTTGTGTCAACTTTCCTTAAAGGCTTGCCTTTGTTTAACCCTCCAGAAGTGGCGTGGAATGATAGAAGAGGTGGTCGGTCTCCCAGACCAATTATGCAAAAAGGTTCTCCAAAAGTTTATAATAAATAAAATAAACAAAAATAGAAAGTTTATTTTGAATTTATGATAATTTAATTTAAAAAAAAATGAACACACCAGAAGTGGCATACTGTCTGACACAGACTGTATGGAGGGTTATAAGCTGATGCTTTTAAACAACTTCCTTGAAAGTACTCATATGATTTCTAATATATTTGGCATATGGATTTCTGGAAGTAACTATCTACAAAATTTTTTAGCAACAAGTATGAATTTTATAGTCATATTAATATTTCACAACAGCATGAAAAAAACAGACCAGGTCAAAACGGTTAATAAAAATATGAAGCTCCAATTACATCCTTAATACAGCATTTACTCATTTTTGCACTGTTTGCTGCTAGAAGCAGGGACAAGTTTTCTTGTCTATCCCTATACCTGAGGCATTATTTTAAATCACTGGTATATGATTATTATTAAAGGATCAAGTAAATCTGGCAGTATCTAAATTGTAACTAATATTAACCTTTTTACGTAACATTTCATTGCCTGAATGATTCTCAAGAGTGTCTACAATGACAAAATCATTTCTACAATCATAAAACAATAGTAATCCTTTCATTATACAAACAATTCAGTTGCAACAAAAAGTAATGAAACTAGCATTTAAAAAAATACTTTAGGAAATAGAAAAGTTAAATTAAAATTGGCCAATTAGATTTTACTCAAAAGCAAATTACAATTTAATGTTGGATAATTGAAACTTGGTGATGGGAGAACATAAAGTAGCAGATTCAATAAAATAAAAAAATAAATACCCCCTCAAGCAGCTGCTTGCCACAGAGGTCTGACAGGAGCCTGTCAGTTTATATGCCACAGTAGAAGGTCTGAGAGGATGGCAGGACCTCAGCAGAAAAACGACACATACAACATACATCCATATTGGGGGTTAATTTGGGCTGAACCGCATTAAATGCAAGAACATATATATGCCTTGAAATAGTTTCTCAAGTATGAAACTAAGTAGTTTCTAAAAACATTTGCTTTTGTGATTTAATCTGAGGAATCATTAAGCCCTTTCTCCGATTACACTAATAATTACACTATCTGCGATTACATTAAGCCCTACAGCAATGTGCCAAACAGGTATAAAAGAGTGCACATGGCTTGGCAAATCTGACATGCATGAACAGGAGAATGAGCCATACAGCAGAGCTCAGTGACTTTCAACGTGGCATGATTCTTAGGATACCACCTTAGCAACAAATCAGTAAAGGATATTTCAGCCCTACTGCAGCTGCCCAATCAACTGTAAGATGTTATTGTGAAGTTGTGAACTACACGTAGGAGCAACAACAATGCAATCACAATTCAGTAGGCCACGTAAAATGGCAAAGCGGGCCCCGCCGAGTACTGAAGCATGTGGTGCAACAAAATCGCCTGTCCTTGGTTGCAACACTCACCACCGAGTTCCAAAATGCCTCTGGAAGCAACACCAGCACCATAACAGTTCGTTGTAAGCTGCAGGAAATTGGTTTCCATGGCCGAACAGCTGCACACAAGCCTAACATCAGCAAGATCAATGCCAAGCTTTGGTTGGAGTGGTCTAAAGCATGGCATCAGTGGACTGTTGTCGTCAGTAGTCTGGGTGTGGAGGATGTCAGGTGAACACTACCTGACTGACTGTGTTGTGCCAACCATCATGCTCTGGTGATGTTTTTCATGGTTTGGGCTGGACCTCCTAATTCCAGTGAATAACTATAATGACATTTTCAACTATTCTGTGCTCCCAACTTTATGGCAACAGTTTGATGAAGACCCTTTCCTGTACCAACATAACAATGTCCCCGTCCACAAAGCGAGGAACTGTGCTGGAATAGTTTGATGAGATGGGTGTGGAAGAACTTGACTGGCCTGCACAGAGCTCCAATCTCAAACCCATGGAACACCTTTCAGATGAAGCGGAATGCCAACTGCAAGCCAGGCCGAACCACCTGACATCAGTGACTGGCCTTACTAATGCGCTTGTGGCAGAATGGCAGGCAATCCTCACAGCAAAGTAACCAAAATCTAGTGAAAAGCCTTCCCCACAGAGTGGAGGCTGTGATAGCAGCAAAGGGTGGACCAACACATTATTCCTTCCCTATTACCGGGAGATTGTGGATGGGCGAGTGTCTGGATACTTTTGGTCATATAGTGTATATTTAAGATTATTCTGGTGTTTATACACTGCTCAAAGTGGAAATCACAACACTGCAAAGGAAGTGATGTATATGCCCGAAACTGACAGGACAGAAGCTATGAGGGTAGATGCACAAATGATCAAAAACTGGAATGTGACAACACAAGGTACATGTGTTTATTGCAGATTCATCAGTACATTGTAGGCCCACCTTGGACACTTATACAAGACTGTGGATGGCTCTGTATTCCATCAATTAGATGGATAATAGTGTCCTGAGGTTATGGTGTTCCAAACAGCATCCAACTGAGCACACAACTGTACTAGGTTAGCTGCTGGAGATAGCTGGCAGAGGCAGCATCCCATAAGGTTCCACACATGCTCAATGGGAGACAAGTCTGGGTAGTGTGGCAGCCAAGGGAGAAAGTTCACACCTTGGAGACAGTCTAACGTTGCACATGCAGTGTGTGGCATTGTCCTGTTGCAGAATCAATCCAGGAATGGTGTTAGGGTGTTGCCAGAGGATTAATGATCTGATTGATGTAATGTCTTGACATTAGCAAGCCAGAAACATGTCCAGCTGCAATATGTGATGCCACTCCATACCATTGCACTGTGGTAGGTGCCATATGGCAACTAATGGAATAGGCTTTTTCATGTTTTTGTCAACATCATGCAGACAAATGCAGTCTGACATGCCAAAACAGAATTGGGACGTCTGAACAATACTCTCCTACATTCTGTTATGTAGCCTCACTCAATAGCATAACTGGTGATGTTGCTGCAATGGCAGATACTGGACATCTCACCTTCATTCTTGCATTATGCAAACATTGTCTAATTGTTTGTATGGAGACCAAGTACCTGTAGCGGTCCACAAATCACTCTGCAGCATGGCTGCTGTGATGAAAGGGTCACGAAAGGATCTCCTATGGAGCATGCGATCTTCACATCCTGTGGTGCAGCATGCTGGTCCTGTATCTGTCATTCATGTCATTTGGTGCTCCATGATGTTGCATGAGATGCACTGTTACACTTTGATCACTTTGATCACACGCTGAACCCCATATGGTGGAAATGTTTGAAGACTCAATCTGAGCTATTTAAAGAATACAGCATTTTTCTCGTAGTGGTTCTTCACTAAATTTGGGTTGGACAATTCAATAGAGATGGGATTCAGGCCACTTCATTCGTTCAATACCTTCTTCCTTGGTTGGTCAGTACTCTGTGAACAGCATTATTGCACATTAGAAGGAAATCGTTATGTAGTACATAAGGCTCAACATAGGGATCGAATCTCGATATATCTCAGAGCATTCATAAAGCCTTCATGAAACACATGGAGATGGGTATAATCACACATGAAACAACCATCCCACAATATTTCTCAATGATGTTAAGGGGCTGGTTCTCTCCAAATCTGTACAAGTCTAGTGTCCATTGTGAAGAAAATCTCTACTCATCTATGAATAGGACAGAACTCCAAATTCTTGAGTTTAGGTTATATATGACTGTGAAACTACATTAAGCAGGCTTGTCTGTGTCTGGATGTTAAAGGGAAACACAATGGGTATAGAGTCGGGCCTTGTGAAACCTTCTGGTCATAGTTGAGACTTTCTGTGACTGCAGAGATGCTGCAGTTGCTCTCCTGTCGTGTTGGAACAGTAGTCTATATTGATCATCTTGAAGGAGTGCAATACTATGATGCCCTTGAGATAACATAATGGTGGATACCAGACAACACTACCACCTCCATAATTGAGAGCTATTGGAAGGTGGTCAAGCAATCATTTTGAATCTTGTAAAAGTTTTCTTCAAGGTAGCATGAAGCAATCAGATATCCAAACTGACAAGTATTTCAATTTGAAATGACTGAAAGCCAATGAATATTTCATAGGATATCTGTTCATATGCCATTATACAGGATTTACATGCTGATTTTTCCAAAACACTACTTTCCAAATTACTTAATTATATTTAAAAACTTAAATAAGTAACAATTATACCCTACACCTCCCACCATACAATTCAGCACAAAAAACCTAAATGGCATTTATGAGAAATCTTTTATACACCACTACAGAAGAAGCTATGCAAAAATATCACAAATACATTATGAAAGAGGCACAAAAAGCAGGTTACCCTATAAAAATATTAAATCAAAATGATAGAAGTGAAAATAACAATGGGCCACAGCTCACAACTGATAGCAGCACAACAAATAAAGCAATTATAAATTCACAGCACTAAAATTAAAACAAGTTTAATGCACGATTATTTTAAATAAAGCAAAATGGAAGATATACATCAGGAGTACCTAACATTCCTTGTTATTACTATTTTAAAACCAGGTATGCAACCATTAAGGAAACAGGTCCAACCAAATCACTTAATACTTTTAATTATTAATTATTAAATTTTAATTCATAAAAATAAAAAAAACTAGTGATAGGAAAATGCAATCACGAGTCCTTACCACTTCATAAAACGAGGAAGACAGAACAACCCTACATAGAAAAAACTAGAAGGACAGGAGAAATTCACTATCAAGAATATAAAAGAGATATCACATACAAAAAGCAAACAGCAGCATTATCATGCAATGTATTAACAGGGAAATATTAACCTAAGTTCGAAAGAGCCTACATATTGATAATGACCTAATGACTTTCAGTTAAATGTAGCTGAGAAGATATTAATTTATAAACATAAAAATAATTGCAAGAATAATAACACCCCCATATCCATGGAAGTTCTTAATACATGAACAGAAAGAAAAGGAGAACAAGCAACACATGCAATAGCCTACCACACATCACATGAATAGAACAACCCATAAGGACTAATAAAATTGAAGAGACACCACACCACACTCAAGTAAAATCATCAGCAATGACACAAAAAGAAGTAGCACACTGAAGGAGGCCCACCATGGGCTGAAACGCTTTTGTGTTTAAATATTTTAATGTAGATAGTAAAAGGTTTCTAATAAAATTCCATTGTGTGACCAACTGCAGAATGAGCTTTGCACACTGATTATCAACCTTTCATAAAAATATAACATCGGATAAAAACGAACTGGTAGGAATAGTGCTATCAGCCGAGTGTGAAAAGGTAGCATCAAGATAACATCAAACAGGCTAGCAACAGCAAGAAAGCAAAGGCCACAGAATTAGAAGCCTTACAATGAAATGCACGTAAAAAGGAGCAATAAGCTGTATTTTCTTTTAACCTAGACTACCATAGTGATCACAGTTTAGAACAGCGTTTTAAATTAAAGTGTAACAATTTTTCTATTTGCATTTTGGCAACCTGTGCTTAACTCTTGACATGCAGTGTATTATGTATTTTCATTATTGTACTGGTTTGAAATGCATTTTTAGTTAACTATTATTTTTATATGTCAGAAAAGGGAGGTATTGGAAATATTAGTTTTCAAAGTGCAGGAAATTTGTCATTTTCTAACTTTAGCACCCTTTAATAGTGGAAATTCAAACTAATCAGATGATCCATAAAATAAAAAATGGTAATATTTTATTAGTACCTATACAACGAAAATAGAATTTTTCATTTACGTACAAATGAAAACAGTAACTTTTTTTAAACAAGCCAAAGAGTTTTAATTCACCCTGAAGATTCAAATTTATTCTGTTCAATTTGAAGTCTAATAATTTTATCATTCATTATCTATAGCCACTTGGTTCAATTTCATCACGCTGTGTGCTAGATCATGTCCCCCCCCCCCCCAAAAAAAAAACATTCCTTGTAATTTTAGTGAATAGATGATAGAAGACTTTTGTTTTTGCAAAACAAGTTACAAATATTTTTCTCTTTCATAAAAATGCTTAGTTTCATTTTATTTGCCATAAAACAATATTTCAATTTAAAAATCTTCAAAAATTCTGATTATTTTCATGAATCAAGTACTATTTTACAAAAAAAAAAAGTAAAAATAAAATGCCTCCAAATGTAACTTTTTTACAGGGACATAAAAAAAAATTTTTATTCTTGAGAATATGATTAGTGCAGAAATCCTTTGAACATCATAATAAAAAGTTCAAACATACTGAAAATTTCTGAAGGGTAAAAATGCTGCAAATACTTTTTTTATGAGTGGATTCACATTGATACGAAACTTTTCATGGAGGGTGTTCAAAACATTCTTGACACATCTGTAAATTTGCACTTGTTCCTCTGAAGTTAAAAATAACTACGGCTTGTTTGAAAGCTTGTCTAACCTTGTCATTATGTATTAAAAATAAAGGCTGTTTCACCATTTCTCTTTTTGCCGGCAGCATGTAAAGTTCGGTCTATGAAATCTGTGTTTTGTGCTATGGAGCCTATTAAAGACGGGGAAAGATTTTACACTTTCATAAGAATGCAACTTGGGGACGGTGCAAAAAAATTCATACCAGCTTATCAGAAGTATATGGGGATCATGCCTATCCATATCACACTGTTATGGGTTGGATGTACAAATTCAGAGAAGAATACCAGATCTTCAAACACCTTCCTCATATAGGGAGACAGGATGCTGTGAACATGAGAACCATCAGTTTTCGTGAACTTGTTAAGGAAAACCTCCACATCACAATTCAGGCAATAAGTTTAGATGTCAGTGTACCGTTTGGCAGTGTGGAAACAATTATTCAACAACATTTAAAGATCCAAAAGATCTGTGCCAAATGGGTACCCCGCAAACTGACAGAACAGCAACAAAGAGCTAGAGTCGAATCGTGCAAGGAGATGCTGGCAATGTTTGAACCTAGTGGCCCCAAATGATTAACAGACATTGTCACAGGTGACAAAGACATGGTTTTACTACAACTCCCATAAAGATTGACAACTATGTTTGGGTTGCAGAAGATGAACTGCAAACCCAAATCCTCTAGTAAGACTTTTGCTCAAGGAAAAGGATGTTTACAGTTTTTTTTTCAATTCCCAAGGAATGGTAGCTGTGGACACCTTAATTACTATAAATGGCCAATACTACACCAACATTGTTTTGCCCAAAATGGTGAAAGAGCAGTGTCCAACAACAGGCATGTCAAGTGTTCTCCTTCATGACAATGCTCACAAAACCTGGCAAATTACAACCTATCTGGAGTAGAAAAAAAAATCCAACAGCTACCCCATCCTTCATTTACACCTGATCTTGCACCGTGCAATTTTTGGTTGTTTCCGAAAATTAAAAAGGGATTTTCTGGGACGCGTTTTTCAACGGTTAAGATGTGTTCATTCAGAATTGCAGAGTATTCCTCAACAAGAGTACCACCTTCAAACAAAGTAGATATATAACTTTGTATAGATGCTAGAGGGGGGGTACTTTGAAGAACAGTAGAAGTTTTGTTGAAGTGCAATGGTTTTTAATCTGCAGATGCATGTCAAGAATTTTATGAATGCCCCTCATAACTGTTTTGAGTTTTTCCAAGTGAATTCTACTTTAGAATTTAGGAGATTCAATATGTAATTTGTATACCAGAAATAAATAATTTGACCACCAGTAATTAATTGATAAACTAAATAGATTTTTAAATTTGAAAACCAGAGAAGGATTTCATGCTGCAAAATTTCATGGCTGCAGATTCCAAACTATTTTTACGACTAAACTGTCATCAATATGTTTCATATCAGCTTGTACAGTTAAAGTTATGGCAAATTTCTGGGATCAATGTAAATTCACATATAACCATAAAAAAAAAACCTATAACTGAAAATTATATTGAAAAACATTATTAAAAAATAACAATTCGTAGCTAAAACTGAATTACTGCACAATTCTGGCTCACCTTCACAATGCATCACAGTTGTGCTGTAGACTTCTTGTACTTCAAAAAACTGTTGAAGATCCCCACAACAGTGCTACTGGTGTTAACATTAATGCATCCACAAAGGCCTTTACTGTGATAGAAAACACAAAAACTATTTTTATTGCAGAATACAATTTACACTAATGTAGCCTTAGGTGAGGCAGAATTGTGCAGTACACCAAAAAATTGAAATATTTTTACATATATAAATATATGAATATAGCTTTTACACATTCCATACTTATCTCCATAAGGATATTAAAAAAAAACATTCATAAGCATGACTACATACATGACCATATCTACAGTAGAACATATCTTGTCCCCATGCAAATATTAGACTTCCAGAACAGGAGCTAGATTGTTAAATGAATTCAGAGTTAAAGAAACAGGTATCAATGTTTCAATCACTTGATAAATTAAAAAAAAATTTCAGCCACTGTGTGCATGTGTTTAGAATGGGCAAAGTACAAAAGCAGCAGATAGAAGTAATTATTCCTTGTGCAACTACAAACTCTGAAGCGTGATTACTTAGAGATAATACTACTAAGATAAACCTTAATAATTAAATATGGAATAGGATAAAATATATGCAGGGAGCTCTTTGTAAGTAATTAATAGAAAGAAATCTATTAATATACATTATAAGAATTCTTGACTTCAGATACATGCAGGCATGTGTGCTGATCATTTTCAGGATGAAGATGGGTGTAGATAATTTTTCCTCTAATGGTTAGTGTACCTGACTACTAAGACCTGTGGGCATGTCCCTGTGTGTTTGTATTGATGTATGTTGTATGAGGAACAAGGACAAGCCTAATATAGCTTCTAGACTATCTTCGTCCTTTGTGTATATCTGATGTGCATTCTTCCTTAAACTAATTGTTGTTAAAACTTGATTTCAATCTTTAACCCCTCCCCCAACAAACACACACAGTTTTTACAGATTATTATTTTAATGTTATTTGAACCCCTTTCAACCCCACAGTTACTTACCAAATACTTGACTGCTAAATTCCCAAAATTTCTTACATGGGTTTCTCTTTGTCATGTCATGATTAAAAGTTCAAGTCTCTACCTATAAATTGTAACACATGTTCTCTCAAACACTTCTTTCACGATTAATTAAGGATGGATTTTTAACCATGTTGACTGTCACATCACTCGGTTATAAGCAATACCTATACATTCTGGCGAGGCCATGTAACCCTTATACCAGGGCCAGACATGCATAAGCTAACTAACCCACAGCTTAGAGCCTGGCAATAGGAGGGGCCTCAAAGAGATGTATTTCAAATTTTACTGCATCTCGAAAAATATTTTAATATATAATCTGTTAAGCAAACACTGTTCATCTGAGCATTACACAGTCATCATTGTAGACATGCTAGAGTTGTTGTTGGGTTGTTTTACCTCTGAGCGGCACTTTTTTGCACACCATGGGCTAAATGGCCAGGTCACATGGACCCAGAAGGCTCAGAGAAGGTTGGGGGAGGGGACCCACTGGAATAGCTGTTAGGAAACAGATGGTAGCCTCCCGTCAAGGCCATCCAGCGTGTTCTTTAACGTGCACAGGGATGTCTCTCCCGCACACGGGGCCACGGCTTAACGTCCCATCCGACGGACGGCGGCCTTTCCAAGCCCATCAGTGTCCCTACTGACCGTGGGCAGGGCGGGGAATTTTGCGGAGATAAATCTCAATGCTGACCCAGCTGGGACTCGAACCTGGGAACTACAGATTACGAGCCTGGCGCGCTACCGACTGAGCCACCCCCGCCCGAGACATGCTAGAATTATGTTTCACCATATCAGTTCCACATTTCTTTTTTAATCTTCCCTTCAATAAAAATAAAAAATGTGTTTCAACTTTTGAATTTTTGGGACCTTTTAAACTTGAGATAGCTTAGGGCATCCTCAGAAGGGCAAAGTCAGGCCCTGCCTTATACAGGTGACACCCTTTCTTTCTGTTAATGTATTCTGGTGACATGGCCTTATGTTGAAAAAAGTGTCTGGACACTTCCATGTTATGTGAATGGAAAGGCATTTTCAAAGCTCCCTAACATTGAAAATAAAACTTTTACGCAAAAACTGTTATTGGCAATAAATTGTAGATGTCACTCAAATCTCTCTAAATATATTTCCCACAATATTCGTTTAATATTTAAAGAATGAATGGAAGCTGAAGCATTTATCTTCAACTTTTGACACTTGTGAAAAAAACACTTCAATAAATAAAACACAACTCTTGTAATAATTTGTTCACTAAATAAATTTAATATCTGAAGTTTGTATGACTATTTTTTAAGATTTCATCAATTTGAAGGCAATGTGACAGTGTCAATTTTAAACAATCTTCAATCAATATTTAAAGTCATTGAAGCGGGATCATTTAACAGCAGACGACACTGTCATACTGCCTCCAAATTGATGAAATCTTAAAACATAGTCATACAAATTTCAGATATTGAATTTATGTTAGTGAACAAATTGTTACAAGAGTGCATTTTATCTATTGAAGTATTTTTCCACAAGTATCAAAAGTTAAAGTTAAATACTTCAGCTTCCATTCATTCTTTAAAAATTAAATGAATATTGTGGGAAATATATTTAGAGAGATTTAGTGACATCTACAATTTATTGCCAATAACAGTTTTGGTGAAAAAGGTTTGTTTTCAATGTTAGGGAGCTTCCAAAGCGAGTTCCATTCACATAACATGGAAACGTCCGGACACTTTTTTTTTAATATAATGTATATGTAGAAACACTACTGTGTTTTTAATGCAATTCCAAAAGCACGGTCCCCTTGTAAACATTTTGTTGTATTGATTTGGCCTTGTCTGACATATATACATATAATAAACATATTTTTGTATTATTGTTCCTCATATTTTATATATATATCACAAATTTGATATAAAATCATCATAGGCAATGTCATCTGCAGATGGGTGACACAGAACTTTGTTTATAAAATGCAAAATATAAGGAGTAAAAAAAAGTTGAAATCTGTTTTCAAATACTTCAATAAACAGATCCATTACAAAAAGTGGTTGACTTCTGGGGAAGTTTACTAATTTTCCCTTGGCAGTCAATGCGTTAAAAGGCCCACCAAATTTAAACAGGAAATTTGAGAAGAGTGTACTACTGTAGTATTAATTAATAATTAAACTGGCTTACAGGATACAACAAAATTAATGACACTGGCATGCAAAGGTAAATTGTTTCTTCCTCCACCAGGAAATATTTTACTGTTGTAATTTTACCTAACTTGAAAGGAACAGGCCACACCAAAAAATTCACTACCATTTACAAGTGGATTTGCCCATCTTTGCTAATTACAATAAAGCAAAGTTATTACTTAAATGACCTTTCCAAAAACACCCACAGAATTTCTGTATAAAAATATGCAATGCTAAAAAATTTCAGGATGATGAACTTAAAAATTCAAATATTTTAATAAAAGCTTACATTTACTTTGGCACAGTGAATATAATTAAAATCATTGCAGAGTTATCTTAGAAGTTCGTGAAAGTAAAATCAAATTGAAAAACGATGTGAAATTAACTACTTGAATATCTGGTGGTTCTAAACTTTTAACACTTCTTGGCATATGTACTGGGTTTACTAAATCATTGCACACCAGATGCTCGGTTCATTTCCTATGTTGGGTTTAATTCTGAAGCAGAAGGGTTTGATTTCGGACATTAGGATAAGACATGTTTTTTTTTTAGCTTAGGTTACACTAGCAATTTACTTAACTTTTGGCAATTTTCTGATCTGATTTTGACAAAATATCAAATTGGTCAAATTCTGCAAATATTTGATATAATTGTATTTTTTTTATTATAATTAAACAATGCATTAAATTTCTTATTTTTGTCCTTATAGACTCAGCTTCTTCTGCTGATATCAAAATTATTTTATTTTCACAACAAAATCTCTTACTTTCTAATTCTACATTAGTTACCACAAGCCCAGAGCTAGAAAAAAAAAACAGTGTGATTGGGGGGGGGGGTCCTAAAGAAACTTCTACTCCCACTGAACAAGATAAAAAAAAAACGAAAAAGAAAAGAGCAATGTATAAAAAAGCCAATAGAACCCACAATAAACAGTGAAGAAGAAATATTTACAAAATGAAACATTATATATTAATCAGATAATTCAACAGAAGAATATGAACTTGAAATCACAAATGACCGAGAAGATGGATCTAAGATATTTAAAAAAGAAGAAACCAAAGATTCCATTGTATCCACACTTTGTATGCATTAACTATTCCCAACCTGAGAGAAAATGAATTTGACTCCCCCAATGGTAAATTACACAAAATAGTGAATGAAAATTGGGAAATTTCAAAATTATATCATTCTATGTCAGGGTGTATCGGAAATTCTATGAATTTGGACCTGTTAAAGGAAGCAACAGCTTATTTGGTAACATACAACCCCCCCCCCCCCACCAAATATCGATATTTAACATGGATGTGTCATTAAGCTTGCTCCTGTATGGTTTCCTAGCATTCTTGTCGCTAGCTCTCTGAGCAGTCCGGAACTTTTGGCACTTGATCCGCTTGGCCTTTCCTCTTGTACTGTCATCTTTTTTGGACACTTTTCACTGCCTCTTTATTTATCCTACTATAACATCTTACATTCTCTTCGTAGACTCAAAGTTTTTATGGGTTTGTTGGCTCTCCATACTAAAAGCCAGATAATAAATCCATGGTGGAGATCAACCTTTACCTACATCATGGCACACCAAGTGCTAGGTTCATTTCCTTTATTGGGTTTACTACATCATGGCACACCAGGTGCTAGGTTCATTTCCTTGCAGCACAATGAAGTTAAGAATTTTAATAATTAAAGAACTCTGCTACTGACAGCATTGAACCATCCTCACTCAAACCTAGGTCCCTTAGATCTGTAGCCTAGCTTGCTAACCACTCGGTGCTTACTATCTTTTCCTTTCAATTTTTATATCAGAATTAAATGTTCTTTCCTTTTATTTTATTTTTCATTCTTTTACTTCATTCATTAGTTGTTTCATAATGAGGCTCAGAATCTCATGATTCTCCTCTCCTCTCTGAAAAACCCTGACAACCACTCGCAGATGAACCTCAAGCCTTTATGTGTCCTTTAGCTTTGTATCACTGATGAATAATAATGATCAGATTTGATGATCCTTAACCTGCATTTCCTGCCTTATCCACCATCTCCTTCAATGAAGCCAAAAACAAGCTCAAGCTTTACAGTTAAATCCTTAAAATTGCTTCATTCTATGCATTTTTACACTAAAACTTTTTCTTAAAGTAAAAGATAAACTATGAGGTTTCATGACATCTTGCACTCAAAATTTGAATAGTAACACAAACAGATTGAGAATGTTTACAACACTGAAGTACAAAGTATTTCATTTAGCATAGTATCAACCATTGACACACCAAATTTGGGGAAGGGGGGCATAAAAGAATTTGTTCTTACCCCAGATTATAAATAATCTGGAAAACTTAATTTATATGAATTGTACCACGACAACAATGACTAAATAAGGACCTTCTACCTATTTTATTGGTAAGCATTTACTTTAGAGGAATGCTTGCTGCATATATCAGTTGCATGACTACCAATAACTTAAATGTCAAATTTTTCTTGTTATCTAGAAAATGATCATATTTCAAATTTTGTACAAGGTTAGTATAATGCAACATAAAAATTGAAGACCCACACCAATTACATAGTGTGATCATTTAATTCGTGGACAGAAGCAAAAAGTTACATTAAATATTATCCTTTGAATCTTCCTGGCATTTGTCTTTCTCAAAATACTCTCCCTTGAACTTCACACATTTTTTCACACATTAAAAGCATCTTTGAAGCCATTTTTCGAAAGTGTGTGAAGTGTTGTTGTGGCTCTGCAAGCTTTGTTGTCGGGTGCGAAATGTTTCCCTTTCAAAGCTTTCTTCAGTCGCAGAAAAAGGAAAAAATCGCAGGGTGCTAAGTCCGGGGAATATGGAGGATGTGGCAGAACCTCAGCACCTACGGCAGTGATCACTGGCTGTACAATATTAACCATATGAGGCCTGGTGTTGTCATGATGGAGAAACCAAGTCGCACCAGAAAATTCAAGACTTTTTCACAGATGGCATGCCGAAGTTTGGTTTTGAGAACCTTTGAGTAGGCTTCCTTATTCATGGTTGTTCTACAAGGCACAAAGTGAGTAAACAAGTGAGTAACGATAACACCTTTGATGTCAAAAAACACAAGAACCATTTGTTTCCCTGCTGAACAAGAAACTAATTTTTTTGAGTTTCAGTGAATTGGGATGCTTCCATTGACTTGACTGTTTTGTTTTGGGATCATAGTGAAAGATCCAAGTTTTATCGCAAGTCACAATTTGACTCATGAAGGTTGGACCCTGGCTTTCAAAATGATTAAACATCTCCTTGTACAGCTGTACCCTTTTTCGTTTTGGAGTCAAACTGTGTGGAATCCATTGAGCACAGATTTGCAACATTTTCAGATGGGTTTTCACAATTGCGTTGAGCACTTCCATGTGAAACTGTCATTTTCACAGCCATTTCACGAAGTGTTATTTGTCTTCATTCTGGATTGCCAAGGCTCTTTCTATTTGCTCAGGAGTTATTGTGGAAGAAAGCTGGCCAGGTCTTGGGCCATCAGCAACAGATGAGTCCTCCTTTGAATCGCTTATGCCACTTAAAAATGGCAGACCTACGAAGACAGTCATTACCATAGGCTTCACTCATCTCTTCAACAGTTGCAGCAGCACTTAAGCCTCACCTAATACAATAACGAATAACATACCGCTGTTCTGTCTGAATATCCGACATTCTGAACAAATGTCTATGACATGCAACTCGAATCGGTATTAACACAATAGCAGTCAATGCCGAATGACCTTAGCACATGGAGCGTCCTTTGCAGCACTCAAGCACAGCGCCATCTAGTGTTGCTTTGGAAAAAAGCGCTACATAGAGTACTTATGTTGTCAGTCCACTAATTAAATGATCACCCCTCAAATTACAAAACAAAAATAACTACATAGGGAAAACATAGAACAATCGATAATTGCATTACCGAAGGAAACAGATATATAGAAAAAAATAGGTCATACAGCTCTAATAAAAAATAAATAAATAAATACCCCCTCAAGCAGCTGCTTGCCACAGAGGTCTGACAGGAGCCTGTCAGTTTATATGCCAGAGTAGAAGGTCTGAGAGGATGGCAGGACATCAGCAAAAAAACGACACATACATCCATGCCTTACCCGGGGCTCGAACCCAGGTCCCTTAGATCAGTAGCCAAGCGTGCTAACCAATGCATGCAATAATTCAAAGCAATTTACCAGCAACTAAACTTAAATATAAGCATCATCACCCACAAAATTTCAGCTAAACTGCATGGAAAATTTGATAAAAGATAAAGCTTAAAAAAGAAGAGCTAAGCAACATATATCTAATCTCCCCTACCCACTTGCTTGGAACTTGCTATTACACATTTATGGTTTAAGTTATAGTACTGCTAGAGGGATTGATACCATCTGAAGATGTTAGCAAAGCAGACAGACAAAATGCTTAATTGGATAGATAAATGTCAAATGTGTATATCAGCAAAAGATGCTCTTTTACCATCTAATATAAACTAGTTTAAAGCTTCACGAAAAACTCCGCTATAGCAGAGCCCCATAGTAAAACATCTGCAACATTCAGAGATAAACAATTGACTCCATGTGGTAAACAGATCAACATTCCGTGCATCAGCAGCTAGAACATTGCAACAACCAAGCATCAGCGTCACTAACAACTTTGGCGAGTATGCTAGACAAGGACTACTCCCCCAAAAGTGGAAAATACAGCAGCTAGGCTTAATAATTTCAAGATATTTTAAAATGAACCTATTACCATTGCCTATAGCAACATATAATAGTACTTAATAATTTTAACATCTAAAGCTGTAGCGCAGGAAACAATCTTAACAGTGATAATGCAGAAATAAATCAATTTCATTATGTAAAACAGGAATCCAATGGATAAAAACTATATACAGTAGTGTTTCTATGGATAAAAAAATATGTTTTTCAAAATTAAATCATAATATATTTTATTATTTTTTATTAAAGTCAGACTCAACTAAAGATCATCACACTTTACATACTTTCTTCTACTATAAATGGATGTAACTTCTTTCAGACATTTAAACTCTAAACTTATGTACTGCAATTTATGTCAAATTTCATTAAAATCTGTTTGGTCATTCCAGACCTTTAAAGACAAACTCATAAACAACTTGTGGGGGAAAAAAATAGATATTCCTGTTACTAGTGGGTAAAAAAAAAGCAAGTTTAAAATGGTGTCAAAATTGTATAAAATAACCTTGCCTACACCTTGAGGAAAGTTTCTTTTTTTTTTTTCAAAATACAAATGGAAGCAGAAACATAAATGCAGGAGAGGGCACTAATACATACATAGACTTATTCGTATTAAGTATACAGATACCATGATCCAGGAAATAATTATTTTACACACCTTAAAATTTATAACCATTAATTTTGCAAACAGTTACAGAATCACAAAAATGTTAATAGTACTGAGATTCTTCCATTTAATCTTTTCAACTTTGTACTTAAATTTTTCATAAACATAAGCCAGTATGCAAAACTATAAAAGCCATTTCCTTACATTGTTTCCACTTTCATCTTGAATGGCACCCATTCTAGAGGGGGGGAAAACTCTAAGATATAACTCCAGGAACCAGGCTGCCTAACTGGAATTAGTATTAAAACATTAGTAAACATAATGACACTATTGATATTTATATTAAACATTACATAGCTAATCAGTAGTGTAAAACAAAATAAGTCTTCCAAAGTCAGAACTTTTTTGTACAGCTTTCTTAGATTTAGCTGCTACCATAATGAATCAAATCAAGGTACAGCAATATAAAGTTATTTTTTAAAAATAAATTACTCTTCAAGCAACCTACTTACCACAACAGTCTAATTTTTTATGGAATATTATGTAGCTACGCTGCATAATACTCCATAAAAATTATGGGAAAGGCAAAAACTTAGAAGAAAGCATTCATGCTTTACATGGATTTGAAATAAAATTTATTTTGTTCTTTGCCCATTAACTGCTTATTACTGCATAATCTAAAATATTTTCATAAGAATCCTGGTGCAGGGATGGCTCAGTTGGTAGCATGTCCAGGTTCAAGTCCCACCTGGTCCAGCATTTGAGATTTATCTCTACAAAACTCCCTGCCTTCTGTCAGTAAGGAACACCAATAGGCTTGGAAAGGACACTGGATGTCAGACAGAAAGCCAAGTCTCTGACATCCAGTGTTATTGAGGAAGGAGTTATTGAGGCATGTGCATATTATAGAATATGCTGGATAGATTTGACAAGGGGCTACTGTCTGTCTTCTAACAGCAATCCATAGGTCCCCTTCCCCCAACCTCATCTAAGCCCTCCAAGTCCTTGTGACCTGGCCATTTAGACAATTATGTGCAAAAAACTTCCACTCAGAGGTAAAACAACCCAACTATAAGAATTCTGACTATCCACACACCATTTTATTGAATGTTAAAAAGTTCAGATGACACTAAATACTTCATAGTGGCTAATACAGTGTGAACATTTTTAACTATCCTCATGCATTGCATACACACACCCACATCCATAAAAATTAGTTTGCAAAAGTTCAGTCTATCTCCAAGATGTGAACCTATCTCACTGATTCAGATACTAAATTCACAACTACAATATAAAATGGATAAACTGGTCAGTTTAACTGTATAAACATCTCTGGATTCTGCTTATTATATAAATTTTATTGCAGTCAGCTTACTGAAAAATGTATGAATTATTGTAATTGAAATGTAAAGTAATGAAAGTAATAAACAAAAATTCATCGACTAATATTACTAAGAATTCTATATTTGCATAAACAATGTTATGCAAATATATAATTCTTAGTATAAATTAGTTTGCAAAAATTATCATCATGAAAATAGATTTCTACATGATATAGTCCAAAACCTTAGGCATTAAGAAACTCAAGAATTTTTTACATAATACGGAATCGATAAATAATATCCATAGTTACCTAGCATATTATTTATTGATGAAATCAGGGGTTCTCAAAGTGGGGTACTCAGTAAAATTTTTTGGGGTACGCTAGATCTAGTAACAAAAGTTTTATCTATGTATATAAGGGGTACGCCAGTTACATACACATTTCCAGGGGGTATGTGAAGCATAAAAGGTTGAGAACCACTGGATTAAATCATTAATAATGCTAATAGTGTGAAGTGACTATTTATTTACATCTTACTTAGCACAACATAAAAAGAAATATGCTGCCATCCCAGGTCATAGATGACACCAAGCCCAGGGGTCAAAAATCAAGGGAAGAGTGAAAAGTCATATTAGTAGAGAAAAGACAAGAGTCGGCATTAGTTCAGTGGTCTTAGAATACACTGGCATGTATCTGGAGCCACATGCACTCAAATCCTGCACATCTGCAAAACCTTTCTCCACAAAACCATTTAGTAATAAGGAATTTGTCAGTTGAAAGCTGATATAAATCTTTGGCTTGGTAACCTGGCTGATAAAGCAGAAAGCATGCACAACAGATAATTGAACCAGATGGTAAATATTTTATGTGGGGGAAAAAACAGATTGGCATATAGAGATTGAGAGATAAAATATGGTAAGATTATTGACAGACTGTCATGGCAAGGTGGGCTAAACATTTCAGAGATGTTTTCACAAAGATTCCTTTTAATGAGAATAGGTAAATTACTAGATTTATGTTAGCGCTATCTCACAATTTGAAGCTACTCTAATAAATAAATACCTCCTCAAGCAGCTGCTTACTCTAGCCATCTCAAAATTAACTATCCTCCAACTATTCTCATGCATTAAACACACCCATATCCGAAAACAATGAGTTTGTACTGTTGAAATGCTTAGCATTGAGAATGTTTCTGTTGTTACATGGCTGACTGAAATTTTGAATACTTTTAACGATAAAATATGTTGTTACTAAGGATTTTACTAGAGCAATTATTATTCCTATTTTCAAAAAGGTAACACAATTCTTGTGATAATTACAGGAGAATCAGTTCACTGTCTATTCCAGACAAGTTCTTTGCATTGCTGTGTTTAGTAAAGGTAATAATTAATAAAGGTTTACACAGGTTTAATTAATAAATTACTAATACTAAACACTGTATTATTCTGTGTTACCTCATCCAATACTATGGCAGTAACTTGTTTATCTCAGTCAAAATTAGAATTAAAATACAAAAATATTAAATAATTTAATCACCATCTACACTGTTTAAAAAGTTTTTCAAATGCCTTCAGTTAATTAATGCTCATAAGCTTACTCTAAGTAAGCTTATTTCAGTCAGATTCTTCAAGTTGCAAGATATGATTGAAGAAATATGACCATTTTTCTTTGGGCATGCTGAGGGGTGGAGATCTTTGTTGTTGTTCTGACCAATCTTAAAAGTCTGCTTACTGAATTGCAGAGATTTAATTTGAATTTTCTTAATCCTGCTTATGCAAGACAAAAGCAAACCACAATCCTCTGCCAATGAAATTGCAGCATACCAGCCAGTCTCTGCAATTCAGCAAGTTGACATAACATCAGTCAGAACAGCAACAAAAGCATCTGTCCCTCTGCAAGCTGAAGAAAAAAAAGATCATATTTGTTTTTATCTTATTATAATCTTGATACTTAATAAGATATACAAATGACCTCCATAGTTTAAGATGAAGTAACACAGGATAGCACAATGTATGAATTAAAAACCTTGAGCAGTTGCTTGTCACAGAGGTCTGATAGGTGCCTGTCAGTTTATACGCCATAGTAGTCTGTGAGGATGGCGGGACCTCAGCAAAAAGATGACGCAAACAACCATGCCTTATCTGGTGCTCGAACCTAGGTACCTTTGATCAGTAGCCAATTAAAAATTATAATTTTCATCAGTATATAATGTAAATGAGAATAAACATACTTAAAAACATCTATACATCATATAACATAACAGGTGTAATTCCAAATGGGCAGACAGATAGATGGGCGAACCAACAGACATGCAATTCTTTATGTCCACAGTGTGACATCATTTGTGGTGGAAATTTTCGGCTCCCTGCAGTTCTGTAGGTACTTGATTGTGGGCCTGAATCTGTTATGGTCCTATATATCTCGCTGTATAGGGTTTAGTGATCAGGTCCTAGCTGCAGTGGGTTGGGATTAAATCAGCTGCAAGTGTCCAAGATTTATGAATAGAGTAGAAACTTAATTGGCGACACCTAATGCTCCACTAGTTAAGACAGTACTACATTTTACGGGTGCCACCACAATCTCCCTTCTTGTGCCAGAGATGTCTTAAAATTTAAATTAACATTCTTGTTTGATAGCATTGAGGTTGCACGAGCTTGACTATTAACTGAACAAATCAGTTTATCTTGTCATTTATAATTGGGATAGTATGTTACTGATTGGAAAAGTCTTCAATGGATGGACTTTAAGTGCCAAACTTTTCGCAGTATTTATATTCAATTATTTAATGAGGATGCAGCAGAGACATTACAGCAAGTATATCTTGGGGGTTATTCTAAACACTGGAATTTATTTATACATCTAGGAGGGAACAAATTTTTATTTTTAAAATAGTTGATTTTGGGAAAGTAGTTTTATAGAGAGCTTGTTATTATAGAGAGCTAAAGCTATTATAATAACAAGCTCTCTATAATAACACTGAGTCGTGTGTGAGAGTTGGTAAGGCTGTAGCAATTGGTTTAGCATTACTTCTGGTGTTCGACAAGGGTGCATTTTGTCTCCTTTTCTCTTTAGCTTGGTTATTGATTATGTTATGCGAAATTCACTTCAAGGGAAAGATTTTAGCCTTAAATGGGCTGGAGATACGAAAATTTCTGATTTAGATTATGCTGATGATTTAGCCCTTTTGGCAAATGATGTTGTTGAGATGAACTCTTTCATTCGAGCTGTTGATGAGACTGGTAGTAGAGTAGGTTTGGTTATAAAGAGAGAAAACTAAAGTGATGAAAATTGGTCAAGCAGGCTGTGATTCAGTTAATCTGAATGGTTGCAGTCTTGAGCAGGTGTCACAGTTTAATTATCTTGGGAGCTATGTAACAGATAATGGTGATGTGCGGCATGAGATTAACAGACGAATAGGGATTGCTGCCAGGACTTTTAAGAATCTATGGAGAGTGTGGAGAAATAGGCTTATACACCTAAAGACTAAAATTAGACTGTATAATAGTTTGGTTCTTTCTAGGGTTAGTTATGGTAGTGAAACCTGGACACTTTGTAAACAAGATAACAGGAAACTAGATGCTTTTGATTCCATATGCTTACGCAGTATCTTGAGCATTAGGTGGTTCAACTTTGTAACTAATGATGAGGTTAGGCAAAGGAGTTTGCAACCTCCTTTAAGCAGCATATTGTGCAGAGAGAGAGACTGTTGGTTTGGCCATATTGCCCGTATGAATAATTATAGATTGGCGAATAGGGTTATGAACAGTGTGCCTAAAGGCCTCAGAAAGAAGGGGAGACCTAGGATGCGGTGGGCAGACAATGTCAAACAGGACCTAGTTAGAATTGGTGTGCAGTGGCCAGATGCAGTAGATGTAGCTCAGGATAGACTTGCTTGGAGAACTAAATTGCACGGTCTGGTTGGACCTCCGTAGCCCATGCTGCTTGAGGATGATGATGATGTTGAGTTTTATAGAGGCAAGACAGAAGGCAGCACTTCAATAGCTTCTGCAGAAATCTCTGGACACTTTTTTAAGGAGACCCAAAGGCTTTTTTTACCTCTGAGTGGCACTTTTTTTGCACACCATTGGCTAAATGGCCAGGTTACATGGACCCTAAAGACTCAGAGAAGGTTGGGGGAGGGGACCCACTGGAACAGCTATTGGGAGATAGATGGTAGCCTCCCGTCAAGGCCATCCAGTGTGTTCTTTAACATGCACAGGGTATGGCTCTCCCACACACGGGAACACAGCTTAACGTCCCATCTGACAGACGGCAGCCTTTCCAAGCTCATTGGTGTCCCTACTGACCATGGGTGGGGCGGGGAATTTTTCAGAAATAAATCTCTCGACACTGACCCAGCTGGAATTCGAACCTGGGAACTACAAATGAGCCTGTGTGTTACCAACTGAGCCACTCGTGCCCTGGCTTGTAAGGCTTTTTTTTCACTTTGAATTTCATTTTTAATGAGGTCATTTTACAATTCGATTAACTTCTTTGACTCAATTATTGGTGGACAAGTGTTCACTATATTAGCCTCAAAAGAGATTCAGAATCCAATCATTCCTCCTGTTTGCAAGTCCTGGAACCTCCCAGATATCATGGTTCAAATTAGTAAGGTGAGATTTTATACAGAATCAATCTCAATTTGACTAATATTAGACTTCAACAGAGTCAATAAGGCATTGAAACATTTCACAAGATAAAGTTTCATATTTATCCTTGCAGAGAAATTAGCTTTTTCAAAAAAGCAAAAATCTTTTCACTGACTGTTAAAATATCATTTTTTTTTTCTTGTGATAACAAATTCAAGTCATTAAATCTTTAACAATATATTCCTGAGGTAACACAAAATTAAAGTCATCTTTCTTTATAGAATGTCACAGCCAGTTTGGTTATGATCAAAAGGAAAAGTTGAAGCTCATCATTAAACTCAAAGAATTCCCCCATGATAACCACCTTACATCCATATGCAAAAAATAACCCTCTGTAAGAAAGAGTTGAGCTTTAATAAAATATGCTATTTTTATTGCACTATTAAGAACTCTGCAACAAGAACTTCATGATGAATCACAAAATGTGTGAATTTTACATTGCACACTATGTTTAGTAACTCTGAAAAAGCTTTCTTATGTTCTATCATTGCAGTACATCATCTGTATACACACACAATTATACCAGAGCATATCATTGCACTGATCTTAAAAAATTTATCCACGATATTTATCAATCTTGCAGTTAATCCTTCAAGTGATTTGCGAACATTTCTTGGATTTCGCCTTCATAACAGTACTTAAAAATACAATAAGCTGCACATGTTAACAATATAGTGCTCATTCAATTGGATTGAAAGTTTACCTTTTTTTGAGTTTGAGCCAACAGTTGTGTTTCACTGTCCTTAGGAAATATCTGCAATACCTCTCTTTACTATATCATGAGACAGTAGTAGTTTTTAAGGCTTCAGCATATATCTTACCATCCTTAATTTTGCACATCTTAACTGCAGACTGAAATATTAATGCTTCCCCATTATATGGCTTCATTGTCCTTTCAAATTAACTCAGATGTCCTCCAGGCTCTTGACGTTATGGTTGCATATTTATTCATAACATTTGCCTTTCGCTTTTTTCATGTTATTCTAACAAGGCAATAACTATTTTTGCTTTCAGGATGCATGGTAACAAAGTGGCACGAGTTTTGTTGGTTTCACACTGTCACTGACCAGGATATTAGAACATAATACACACCATGATTGTTACTCATACTTAATCACTGTTTAACTATCACCCATAATATCCCAAAACAACAGAAATTTGAAATGGAATAGTCCAAATAGCACTATTCTGTCCTTACTACCCTCTAACCTTTTCTGAAATTACTTTGGCATTAAGAAAACCAAATTTTAATAAAGTCTTTATATTTTTCTTATTTTGCAATTTGAGGATTTTATTTTTACGTTTCTGCATTCCATTTATTTGCAAGTTTCAGCACTTTCATTTAAATTTTGAACTTTTTTGGCAAACCATCATTTGATGAAGGAGTAGCAATTGTAGCAGTCACAGCTATATCAAACTTTTTAAAAGTTCGCTTTAAGTTGGCAAGAGAGTTCTTTGAACTGCTCTTGAACCATGGATATTTGAAAAGTTTTTTTCCTTCTAAAAATTGAAAAGGGCTTAATTTTAAAATTAAAAGTTGCCATGGTGGTGCAGTGGTATCACGTTGACTTGAAGTAAACTGTGGCTGTCAGGGTCTGAGTTGGAGTCTTGCGATTGCATGGTTGTGTGTTCGTTTATAAGCTCACCGGAAAAAAAATTAGTCATCTCCCACCATAAAATGACTACATCCATCTGACAGCAACAGAGGACGCACCAGTAAAAAACTTTTTTATAATGCCGGTCGGTGATACATTGTCCATGGTGTTCTTGGTTTTGAGAGTTGTGTTCGATTTCATTAATTCTGGTGATTTATTTAGGTTAATTATTGTATGTGCAACTTGATTTGTTAGTTTAGTTTGTGGAAATATATTTGCAAAGTTTGTAGGAATATATTTGCAAAGTTTGTAGGAATATATTTCAGGAATTTGTAGTATATGGGAGGGCAAATGTGTTATTTGTGTAGTTTATGAGATGACAAATGTGTTCTTTGTTTATGGTCTTTTTTTTTGATAATTTAAATTTTTTTAGTAATTCATGGTTGTGATGAACTTTTTTTAGTGGAATCGCATTTTGTTTTTGGTTACGTTGTGTTTGTTTACAACTCAAATTACCATTACCATGGTAACAGTGCTTTGCGTTTGACATAAACTAGTTATTATGATGATAACGAAATTTTTTTTCTAGAAATCCCTGTTTGGGTTAGAGTCTGGGGGTTGTGGGAATCAACTCAAAGGACCATTTTGTTACATTGCATCACAAAAAAATGGTGGCCAAGGATCGTGATGTGTACTACTGCCCAAAATTATTAATTTTATTTCTGTACCTCAACTAAAACAAAAATTGCATAATTTTTTTAATTCATGTTAATAAAAAAAATTAATTCATCTAAAAACCATATTAGTGGACATTTCAAAACAGTGTTAATAACAGCATGCTTGGTGTCTAAAAGGAATTATTACATCTGCTCCTAATAGTCTTCATTCCCAAATCCTTGCATTCCTGACAGTTGTTTTATTAACTGTGCACCCAAATTATGAAATGCAAATCAATATACCAAGAAATAGGTCACAATAATCAAAACGCATTTTACAAAACTTTTCTAGGTACTTCCTTTTTATAGTGGCCTTGACGGGCGCCAATCTTCGTATCCAGTGAATCTGTCATCCGCATTATAAAAAATGCCCCGATTGAGCAGAGGCCAAGTGAGAACGAATCAGTAAAATGTTTTTTATTCGAAGTTGTCCAATTCGAGTTAGAATACTAGTATTTCACTTTACTACTTGTCAAATCCATTTCAGTGAAGTTAACAGATGCCAGTGATATCTAGTTTTCGATGACTTTTTGGAATCTGTTTTTTGACCTTTACTCTCTTTGGTACTTTTCGGCTAATGAATAAAAAAAAAGTTTTACTGATTCGTTCTCACTTGGCCTCCACTCAATTGGAGCATTTTTTAAATGCAGACAGATTCACTGGATACGAAGATTGGCACACAATTACTACTGGTGCCTCTCAAGACCGCTATAAAAAGGAAGTACCCTTTTCTAATTTGGAGAACCGTAGCAAAATTAATCTGCTACACTATTAGGAAGAATTAGTTAAAGATTAAACCAAGCAGCCTGTCTGTCAATTGACAAAGGACTAAATTTCAGTTTTATATTTTTATTTACTATTACTAATATTGTTATTGAGCTGTAATTTTCAATATCTATATATAGCCATGCATTCTGCTGAAATTTGCCTTGCTCTACTGATACATCTCAGAGATACCATCCAATCCTGGCTCATTGCAAAGAACTTGCAGCTCATAAAATAAAGCAATATACCAATTCTGGTGCATTCCTTCTCATTCTTTGATGAAACACTTAAGTGCATAACTAATGATTTTGCAATTCACAGTACTTATCAGAATTTATATTTGTTTTTTTAATCAGAATATTTTCTTGATTCATTAAAAACCATATTTACCCACCACCTACATCTGCCTATTTCACTACACATGCAAATCAATTTTACATTCTTTCCTGTGGAAATATTTCACTGTCATTCCTACGTTTGAGAGTTAATAAGCCACACCAGAAAATATTTTTTTTTACGGTTGACAAGTGGTTTCCCCAGCCTGCACATTATAGATTTAGGTTCATGGGAACAAGGCAATATCACATTAATATTTCTAATTATCAACTAAAATGGTTAAAATTATGTTCTTTAAAAATGACTTAAATTATTTTAACATGTCAACATAGTTTGTCTAATAAAATTAAAGGGTAAAATATAATTAGTAAGATCACAAAGCTTGATATTTTTAATTTACGGTATCTCATGTGAAATTAGTAATTTCATTTACTACTTGTATGTCACATAATTACAGCATTTCTTTAATATACAAAGCATAGCCTTATATTAAGAGCATGTATTTCCCCCTCCCTCACTGATACTGGTTTAAATTATTTTTCATTAATCATTACAGTTTCAATCTTTTGTTTCCGTAATCACTCACATACATACAGCGCCATCTATAAGAGTCAGAAACATACTAAGTAACGCCATTTTTGCAATTCACAAACGCCCATCATATTGAAATGAAATTACTTCTTTTTTTATTACTTCTGCTTAAAATAGCTGCATCTTGTTTAGTTGATTCCAGTTGACTTAAAAATATGGTGTAGAATGTGGATGAAGAGGAAATTACATTTATGTAAAACTCGAAATCACAGCATACATGATTTGAATCTTAGTTATTCATTTCGTAATAAAATGAAAACTGATATTCAAATTAAAATCAAACGTTCTCCCAACTTTGAAGTTGATAAAATGTCTATTGCCCATCCAAAGATTACATAATTTTAAATACGACTTAACAAGCAATGATTGCAGCGTCACTATAACGCCGACTAGAAAACAGTCGACACTGCAGATTCCAGTGCTAGCGGAGTTCGTTCAAAGAGGCATATATTTATTTAGACTAATAACGTTGAATTGCTAGAATTATGAATAAATAACATTACATTACCCTTTGCTGTTACTCTGTGTTGACTGCGGACATCCCTGGGGTAGTGGATGGGTCTCAGGATCCATAATCGCGCAGGATTATGCCATATTCTGTCCGACACCACCCAGCTTCAATAATGGCTACGCAGCAACACAAGGGCACGTCTTTATAACTGAACAGCCAAATGTGATGATCTCATTGGTTGCTTTTGATCACATGACCACACCTTAAAACTATTTCTCTGTTTCTTTCGAAAATATCCATATTTACGGCGAATAACTTTCAACATCTTTGCATCTATATAGCTAATATACTACCCTTAATGTCATAGGTAACTACACATCGTCATATAAACCTAAACATATCTTTCTCCACCGACTCTCAAGATGGAGTCGCCGACACCTATCTGCACAATAACGTTCGTGCATTTGAGCAGCCGGTCAACCGCCAATCACATCCGAAGCTAACAGCTACTGCCACAAGAGAAATATATTTTTTTTGACAAAGGTACTTTCACCATTATAGCTGTTAAAACATATATGTCTTTCTTTTCAATTTTAATGCGCTTTTTTAAAGTAAACCAATTATAGTGAAATGTCTGTATAATAAAGTTGTTAGGTGACCAAAATATATTCCTTATACTAAAACTTCGTTTATAGTGAAAGACAAAAAAAATGTGTTACGATGATTACATACTACAAAATAATCATAATAAAAGTTATGCACACACCTCTTGAGAATACTAATATGTATAATGGTGGCCTAAATTTATTAAACTTAAGCATATTTCATGTATTTGTCATGATTTTTTTAAAACCTCTAAAACGAAGAGGAAAATGTTACAATGTAATGGAAATTCAGTCTCTTGCCTGCCACCCACCCCTTTACCTTTTTGTGGCTCGATTAATTCGTCTGAATCCCCCTCCCTGTTATTTTTTCTAGATACGGCCCTGGAATGACTAAATATTACTTCTCTCTTCATAAAATATTGCTTCAGTGTTTTCAATCGGGCATAAACAAAATTTGTATTAAAATGATAGCATAGTTTCGACTAAATTATTTTAAAAAATATTCATTCTCCCTTCTATTGAAAAACTATTGAAAAAAACATATCGCCTCTGGCGAATATGGATGCTCGTTTACAGAAAAAATAAAGTTTTTATTTTTCCGAAGATTCCACCTTTAACAGTAGTACTTCTTACTAATGGGTGATTAGAAAAAAAACTCTTAAAATGAAAAAGTTGCATTTTCTTACCCCTAGGATTAAGGATCAAATCATCCAATGTATATAATATAAAACTATTTATTATTTCTGTATTAGGGGGATGTTGGGCATAATCGGCATTTCCACTCTCAATAAATACAGTTTCTTTAAACATCTCACTAACCATTTTCTCTCCATTTCTCTGGAATGTGAGGACTCTGCACAGAGATTATTCTCTTGATGTCTTCACACAAGAATTGCACCGTTATAACCTTGATATTCTCGGCTTGCAAGAGACCAGATGGTGAGAAAAAGGTCAGAATGCCGATGACGATGAGAAGGATAGTGTTTTATGGACAACTTCAACTTCACTCTGATCTTTGGGGGGAGTGATAGGCCCTTTTGGCATTGGCAGCTGCAATGGCAATGGACAACGTCTCCTACAGGTAAGTAAACTTAATGGTTTCAGAATAACTAACATGTATTGCAAACACCGCGACATACATGAGTACACGAGTTTCACCAGATGGGCTGCATAACATGATTGATTATATATTAATTAACAGGAAATGGGCCAGTTCTGTTAGGAATACCAGGTGATATAGAGGAGATGAAATCGGATCTGACCATTACCTTGTTAAAAGTGTCTTGCAACTTAAACTTAAAAAGTGTTGTGCTAAAGTTAAAAAATTTACCTGTAATTCTAAAATTCTGAAACACCCAGTTATAGCTAAAGCTTACCATTATAGGTTACAAAGTCATTATGACAGTCACAGTTTACTTACTAATGATGTTGAGGAAGAATGGGACCATTTTAAACAGGCTTTTTTGGAAACAATACTCTTTTAGGAAAAAAGGAACAGAGAAGGCAGAATTATTTGAGTGATAAAGCATTTGAGCTTATTCCAGAAAGAAAGAACTGCAGGAATGTCCTTAATCAATACCCTACTAGTTCTAATAGAAAGGATTACAGAGAGCTTAATAAATGTGTAAAGGATCAGTTAGCTGCTGACAGTTAGACAGAAAAACAGCAGAGAGCTGTACAAAACAGTTAATGTTTTGTGTGGTAGAAAACGGAAATGCTTAGAGCTGGGAATCTTTCTGTTACCACTTGGATGACTGAAATTTTGAATATCTTTTATATTAATGGCATGTTTCCGAAGGATTTTACCAGAGCTATTATTATCCCTATTTTCAAAAAAAGGTGATTGTAGTTATTGTGATAACTATAGGGGTATCAACCTACTCTCTGTTCTAGGGAAAGTTCTTTGCATGATTGTGCTTAATAGATTGAAGAATCTGGTTGACAGTCAATTGCGTGATGAGTAATGTGGATTCAGAAGTGGTAGGGGATGTGTGGATCAGATATTTTCACTTAGGCAGATTCTTGAGAAATGTTTAGTTTCAGAAACCTTTGGTTGCTAGCTTTGTTGATTTCAAAAAGGCTTTCGACTCTGTTGATCGTCATAATTTGTGGTTGATTGTGAGATCATATGGTATACCACACAAGTTAGTTAACATAATGAAAGCTCTCTGTAATAACACTGAGTCGTGTGTGAGAGTTGGTAAGGCTTGTAGCAATTGGTTTAGCATTACTTCTGGGTTCGACAAGGGTGCATTTTGTCTCCTTTTCTCTTTAGTTTGGTTATTGATTATGTTATGCGAAATTCACTTCAAGGGAAAGATTTTAGCCTTAAGGGGGGCACCCTGAGTGTTAAAAAAAGGATATTTTTTGCATTTTTCGAAACCTTATGAAGTGTAGAGCAGTTTTTCAAAATTCGAACTCCTTACGAAGTTACAACGACAAATAAAGGTCGTGTCAATGAGTGAGTAAATGTTACTTAAATCTTTAAACGCGTTTTTCGAAACATTTTTTGAACTGGTAGAGTGTGGATCTCGGGAACCATTCATCCGATTTACATATTTTTTTTAAAATACGTAGAAATGAATTATCTAAAACCTAGCGTACGTTTTTTTTTATATTTTAATTATTCGATTTTTAGCGAGCAATTTAGTGCCATTTTTTAGGGAAAAAAAATCACTTTTTTTTTTAAATGCCGTCATTTTGTCAATTTCGAAAATATCCTACGCTACGTTATAGCCAATGTCTCAAAGTTTCTAAAACCGTTAATAATTTTGTTCTCATATGTTCCTGCGATGTCCGGTGCACTCTACCAGGAGAGCGCGTCTTTCGCACAGAGGTCAACCAATGAGGAGTCACAGGACGACCGTTACAATATTTTTACTTAAAAAATTTTTTGTACAATAAACATGCCTTAACAACATGCAAAAAGTTGGGAGTCATTGCGTTGTTTATTATACCCCCCCAAAAAAAATTCTCAAAGTTTGACTATTTTTAGAGCGCTCAGGGTGGGGTCCCCCCGAAAATTTCTGACTTAGATTATGCTGATGATTTAGCCCTTTTGGCAAATGATGTTGATGAAATGAACTCTTTCATTCGAGCTGTTGATGAGACTGGTAGTAGGGTAGGTTTGGTTATAAACAGAGAGAAAACTAAAGTGATGAAAATTGGTCAAGCAGGCTGCGATTCATTTAATCTGAATAGTTGCAGTCTTGGGCAGATGTCACAGTTTAATTATTTTGGGAGCCGAGTAACAGATACTGGTGATGTGCGGCATGAGATTAACAGACGAATATGGATTGCTGCCGGGACTTTTAAAAATCTATGGAGATTGTGGAGAAATAAGCATATACACCTAAACACTAAAATTAGACTGTATAATAGTTTGGTTCTTTCTAGGGTTAATTATGGTAATGAAACTTGGATGCTTTGTAAACAAGATCACAGGAAACTAGATGCTTTTGTTTCTAGATGCTTAGGCAATATTTTGGGCATTAGGTGGTTTAGCTTTGTAAGTAATGTTGAGGTTAGGCAAAGGAGTTGGCAACCTCCTTTAAGCAGCTTATTGTGCAGAGAGAGACTCCTTTGGTTTGGCCATGTTGCCAGTATGGAAAATTAGATTAGTGAATAGAGTTATGAACAATAGCGTAACTAAACGCCTCAGAAAGAGGGAGAGACTTAAGATGCAGTGGGTAGACAAAATGCCAAACAGGACCTTGTTAGAATTGGTGTGCAATGGCCAGATGCAGATGTAGCTAAGGACAGCTGTGCTTGGAGCTAAATTGCCCGTTCTGGTTGGACTTCCGTAGCCAAGGCTGTTTGGGGATAATGATGATATTGAAATATTATTTATACCCTGTATATACCATATATAGCTTCCACAACTTAAACTTAGTACTACGAGACATTGCAGCAACCATCGACTACGCACCCTCCGTCATTGCAATGAACCAGGT
Source organism: Ryuthela nishihirai (assembly GCA_038380435.1). Taxonomy (NCBI): domain Eukaryota; kingdom Metazoa; phylum Arthropoda; class Arachnida; order Araneae; family Heptathelidae; genus Ryuthela; species Ryuthela nishihirai. The sequence continues at coordinate 80,378,467 of JAWZYU010000002.1, forward strand.
TGAAGGTAGCTGCACTGGAATCAGCTCCAAGATGGCAAAATCAAGATGCGTACAGATAGGAACTAATTGCAGTGTTTTCATTTTAACTCGTTTTGCTTTATAACAGTACGTTTTTAGGCACTTACAAAATATTTTCTTCCCCTTACATCAGCCGTGAAGCTTTTTACTTTTTTTTTTAAAGTAAATTCTAATGTTGTCATTGTTCTTGTTAAATATTCCAAGTTCCATAACTCAATAAATAACAACCGAAATTTGTTGAAAAAAAGATTTAGATTTGGGTTTTATTCTGACCGACCTTTTTTGCACACAATGGGCTAAATGGCCAGGCCACAAGGACCCTGACTCAGAGAAGGGGACCCACTGGACAGTTGTTAGGAGAGATGGTAGCCTCCAGTGAAGGCCATTCAGCATGTTCTGTAAAGTGTACAGGGTATGACCGCCCACAGCTTAATGTCCTATCCAACGGACACGACCTTTCCGTGCCCATTGGTATCCCCTGTTGACCAAGGGCAGAGCAGTAAGTTTTGGGGATAAAAATCTCAATCAATCAAGTTGAGCAGGGCTCAAACTTGAGAACCAAATTACAAGCCTGGCACACTACTGACAGCCTCTCACACCCTACGAGACTTAACTTGTTCGATATTAAACTAATCCAGTTTCTCATAAAATGACACACACAGCAGATAAGAGAACCTCAAATATCGCTAATTTTGTAAAGATGGATCAAAGAAGTGGTGAACAGAACACGACTCTTCTTAAAAGGCATTAATAAATTTGGAGAACCATGGGGAATACTTTGGAAAATGATACTAAAAGGTTTGCAGTTTTCTTTAATGGAAAAAAATTATCAGTCCGTTTTGATTTACGCTTAGAAATCGGTATCAATACCAACGAAGATAATGCAGACACCTGCGTTTGGTTTTGCCTGTCAAAGAAGTATTGGCAGCTGCACGACTAAGGTGGTAACACTGATTAGTCAGTCTTTCCAACCTTGATATTATTGATCAGTTTCTTATTACTACTCTGTCATAAGAAAGATCACTACACTGTCCTTGGCAAGGTTAGTACGATACATACGTATTGTTTTCATGTGCTGAAGCTTTCTCCTCTTTCCCCTTTATTACAGTTGAAGAATGCAATCTCAGCCAGGACGTGTATCAACACTATCCTTGCTTATTTCACAATGAGCACAGGGCTACTAGCAAATGAAAACAAGAGAAATGATAGCTGTCAACAGCCAATGTCAAGGCATTATGTACATAAAGCTGCATGGAAAATGTATACACGAACGTTTCCCTTCACTCCTTTCAAGAGAAAGTCTTGCTCAACGTTGTGTAGGTGTCTTTGGATTAGAATTCCAAGGAATAAGCCCAAAATACGGTGCTAATGAAGGAATCAAATGTACTGCATATATTGCAATGCAACCTGATATTCAAATTAAAAGCATAATTTTACATTAAAGATATGAATATAGCGAATTAAAACTGCTCTTTTCATCATAATTTCTAAATTATGTTTTATGGAATATACAGTAACCCCCCCTCCCCGTATTCTTGAACTCAGTATGGACGAATTCACTCTAAAATATTAGTAGCCATTTATTCATTATTCCAGCATCCAAATTCACTGATTCAGTTACGACTAAGGTGAACTAAACATTTTTTAACTGAATTGCCACGACTGTTTTGGGAGATGCACAGAATAAAGCTTAAATGTGCGTTTAATGAAAATGGGGATATCAAAATGATGGAAACGAATGAAGAGCTGGTATGTAAAAACAAAAATTACTGTGGATGCGATATCTTGCGCTTTGAATTTATGATATATTAGAAATCAGTCTGTGCCTTCTGCACCTCTTGATTTCTAGACCTGCACTACAACCATTTGATCTTGAACGTGACACCAGATCTGAACATTCTTAATATTTACGAATTCTACTACTTGAAATAGCCCTATTAATCAACTTTTAACTCTCTAGCAACATCATATAAAAATTTCACCTTGAAGGACGCAATGCATCCGAAATTTCGCGTTTCTGAAATACTCCCATTTACCAATTTTCAGCTCTCTAGCATCCGTAAAACTAAATCTGAATTTGACCTGGAAATTTCGTAACATTTCTTAAATCTGGGACCCGAAATACCTCGATACCAGCTTTTACTCATAGTGCCAGGATCTAAATTTGACCTCCCCCCCCCCAGAATTACGCTTTCTACGACCCGGATTACCCCTAGGTACAAATTTTCAGAGCTCTGCCATTTCTGCATCATATTTAGAATTAGCATGATCCCCCTGCAGTGTCTGGGGTCAATCACACACGATCTATATATTTATTAGATGATGAAAGACGTGAAAAAAACGAAGGCTTTCAGAGCCTCTATGCGTTATTCTTAGTTGCGGTCTGTACCTTGGCTACTCGAATTTGAATTAGCGTATAGATACACATGAATTTTTCATGCCAATTTAAAAATTTGCAAAACCATACTCCATTTAAATATTAATGAGAGAAATACTATCATTTTAACCCAAAAATATTAGGAGAAAAGTGATAATCTTGGTGCCCTGGAACCAAACCCTATTTTTCCATTAAGTTATTCAATATTTGCGACTTTACAGTATTCACGGTCGAAGTACCTCAGGGTGAAGTTTAATTATAGGCAATAAACATAAAATACACACATACTAAAACAATATTTATTCAATAAAACTATACATTTTAAAATAAAAGCTGTTTTTGCCTTTTACTGCCTACTGTTCTTAAAATTGCTCACTTCCAAAATTACTAGTATTAATAAGGATGTAGGAAAACATTTATGACATGTCTAATTCTAAGTTTACAAATAAAAATGAAATAGGAACTTTTTTATTTATATTCTCAAAGCTAACTCTGAGTATAATATTCCGTTTTCATACTATCAAAAATATTAAAAATATATTTTCAAACCATAAAATTCTTATGCATCTAATACCCTTTGAAATAATTAGAGCAGAAACAGTTTCAGAAATAGGACTATTTGACAACATTCGCCTTTTCTTTGAATTTGCTGTTTTATAATCAAGAATTAAAATGATCTTTCGTTTGGTACTTGATCATGACCTTTATACACTATATATATTGTTTGGTAAGTTATATATATGCTTATTAATTACTTTGGGACAAGGTTCTAAACTTCAGTTGATTTTCAGTAAAAATACGACAAATAATTATCTTCATTACAAATTCATTATTAGAAACCTGACAGTTTAAGAGCTATATATGATACACAAACTCTGCCAGATTTAGTTCATTGCATATGCTAATTAGGGAACAAGGTGGACATTGCTTGTTATCAAATTGCAAAAATTACTATATTAAGATGCAAGTTGTGATTAAAATCAATTTTGCAATTATCAACATCATTAAAAACTAAAGTTTTGATTCTATAAAAAGCACCATTACATTTCAATCTGATATTCAAATGGTCTACAATGTAGGTTTATATTATACATCATATTTTCCAATTTCCATACGTTAAACAAAAAAATTTATAATGCAACATAATTTGCAGCTTATATTTTATTCATCACTCAATATGGATATTTTACTCTTGGCTACCAGAGAAAAAGCTGCAAAATTTTCCAAAATCATACCACTTGAATGAAAAAAAAAAAACTTTTTAGTGTGAAGATGTTAATTTTTTCGTTTACCTCTAGATATATAACAAAGAACACACTAAATCAAAGTCTTTTATGAAATTCATGATGAATACATGTTGGTAAACAGTTAAAACAAAATGAAACATTGAACATTTCAAGGATTAGAAAAAAAAAGCAGAATCTGAACAATATACAAAGTATTGTAACTAACACTTTTAGTTAATGAAATGAATACTGTGAATTATATTTAAAATACTTATATGCTGGAAACCTGTTTCAATCAATGTATATTGTGGCATTAAAAATTAAAAAAATTTAAATGCATATCCTGCATTTAATTCTATAAAACAGAATCAATTGCTCTTCCATGAAAACAGAAAGAAGATAATCATGCTAAATAAGAAGAATAATATGTGCAGCATTTCTTTCAGCGACGACTAGCTTTATTCAGAAAATTTACTTGGTTTAAAAAAAAAGCACCAATTATTCTTATATCCTATTATTTTAGTTCATAGTAACAAACTTTTGAATTTTATTTGTTGTTCAATGTTGACAGTTTTGTGACTTTGAATGATACACAAACTTTTGGAAAAATGAGAGAATATGTTATAGACAGTTTTGTGACTTTGAATGATACACAAACTTTTGGAAAAATGAGAGAATATGTTATAGACAGTTTTGCTGTTCAGTAAAACAAATTTTAATGGAGGAATAAGAACTGGCGCTGTAATTAATGTTTTTTAACAAATTCAAAGCAGCTTCCCATAATGATAACAGTTGCGTTGTTTGCCACTAAGCAGCACTTTTACACATACAATTAAAAGACCATTTAACAAGGACCCCAAGAGCTTGATAGGAGAAGGGGCCAGTCTTAATGACTAAAAGAAATAGAGGATATGACACTTATGCAAAGTATTATTGCCCAACAATAATTCTTCAGCACCTTTGATAACTGAATACCTGTACCTCAAATGAGCATAGCTAATAATACGAGAGTGCAAAAATAAAAAATATTAAGCTTGCAGAATCACAGTTACTGAAGAAAGTGACAAAGAGTTAAAGCTACATTTACAAAATATTTATTGTAAAAATGCAAGAAAAATAGCTGAGAGGGAATGAGTAGTGCAGTTAAGAAGTACAGTGATACCTCAGATCACGAACGTCTTGGTCCACGAACAAATCGGTCTACGAACACCATCTGCGAACAAATTTTGCTTTGCTTCACGAACACGCACGCATGTGACTTGCGGCGCATGAAACCTTGTGCACAACCACGCCCCCAGCAGCAACCCAGTTCGCCCATCTCGCGTGGGTGCAGTAGAGTCCCAACAACAGGTGGGACTCTACTGCACCCACGTGATTGGGGGTGCAGTAGAGTGATATTTAGTGTGATATTTTAGTTTTTTTTCTTTATTTAATTAAATTTATCCCTTATTATGGCTCCCAAAAAACTGAAAAGTGTTAGTGAAGGTGGTGTTAAGAATCCTAAACATATTACTGTTGATACAAAAAGGAAATTATAGCTAAACATGAACGTGGTGTTTGTGTTTCGGATCTCGCCAAGGAGTACGACATGGCGAAATCGACGATCTGCACTATTCTAAAGAATAAAGATGCGCTTAAGAAAGCTGATGTATCTAAGGAGCGACTAAGTTAACGAAGCAAAGGCCTCAAGTGACAAACGAAGTAGAGAAATTGTTGTTAGTTTGGATTAATGAAAAGGGGCTTAAGGGAGTTAGTGTGAGCGAGGCTTTGATATGTGCGAAGGCTTTAGAGCTTCATCAATATTTATTGGCGAACCAGCCAAGTACAAGTGATACTAGTGTCGAGGAATTTAAGGCAAGTAGAGGATGGTTCGAAAAATTTCGTCAACGAACTGGAATTCATAGTGTTACTAGGCATGGAGAGGCAGCTAGTTCGAACCAAAAGGCAGCAGAGAAATATGTGAAGGACTTTGGCAAGTTTATAGACTTAGAAGGTTACGTCCCGAATCAAGTTTTTAATTTCGATGAAACGGGGCTATTCTGGAAAAAAATGCCAAAAAGGACATACATAACCAAGGAGGAAAAGTTACTACCTGGCCACAAACCAATGAAGGATAGGCTTACACTATTTTTGTGTGCAAATGCAAGTGGAGATTTTAAAATTAAGCCCCTTTTAGTGTAACACTCTGAAAATCCGCGTGTTTTTCAGCATAATAAAGTGATAAAAAGTAAACTTCCAGTAATGTGGAGATCAAATTCTAAGGTTGGATTACCAGAATATATTTTAGGGAGTGGTTGAATGATGTTTTTGCTCCTTCTGTTAAAACATATCTTGAGGAAAAGAAATTACCCCTTAAATGTGTGCTGCTTATGGACAATGCTCCTGCTTATCCTCCAAATGTTGAAGAAGACCTTGATCCTGCATATGATTTTATTAAGATCAAATTTCTGCCTCCTAACACCACACCTCTATTACAGCCAATGGATCAGCAAGTAATTTCTAACTTTAAGAAAATATATATGAAAGCTCTTTTTTCAAGGTGTTTCCAGGTTACCAATGATACAGATTTGACCCTGCAAGATTTCTGGAAGGATCACCTTAATATCCTCCACTGCATAAATCTCATTGATAAAGCCTGGAACAATGTCTCTTACCACACATTGCAGTCAGCATGGAGGAAACTTTGGCCAGCTTCTGTGCCTGACAGACATTTTAAAGGCTTTGAGGAAGAGGCAGATGTGGTACAAGACATTGTAAGCATTGGCAAAAGTTTGGAGTTGGAAGTCAACGAGGATGATGTGGTGGAGCTGCTGGAGGATCATAGCCAAGAACTCACCCCAGAAGAACTTATTGAATTGCAACTTGAGCAGGTGAAAGCTATGGAGGAGGAGCACTCAGCAGAAGAGCAAGAGGTGCCAGATGCTTCAACTGCTGAAATAAAGGACATTTGCAGTAAGTGGAGTGAAGTGCAAGCTTTTATTGAGAAACATCACCCTGACAAAACTGTTACCAGCAGAGCAGTTGAAATTTTAAGTGATAATGTAATGGCCCATTTTCGCAAAATTCTCCAGCAAAGAAAAAGGCAAATTTCTCTGGATCGTTATCTTATGCAATTACCAACTGCCTCTCCTTCCAAGGAGTAATCTTCCTCCTCCCCCTCTCCACCATCCCCGTGTGCCAGCAATTATCAACCACAAAGGTAAATTGTATATGTACTGTAAAATTAGTCTTATTTTGGTAATTAAACTGCTTTCTTCTAATATTACTGTTATATTTATTTCCTTTCTGTATTATTTCCACACAGAAAGCCATAACATGCTAAAAAAAAATTCTAGGACGAAAAACGTATTATTTGGATTTACATTAATTGCAATGGGAAAAATTGATTCGGATCACGAACTTTTCGGTTCACAAACATGGTCAAGGAACGGATTATGTTCGTGAACCGAGGTATCACTGTATCACCAAACTGGATAAAAAGAAATCAACAAAATCGTTAGAAAAAAAAAATGCAATTATTGTTATAAGAAATAAAAAAAAACCTGTTGAGAAAGACTCTCTCAGTGCAAAATCTCAAAACTGCTGCTGTAAACTCAAAATGTTTGAAAAGTTTGATTTAAAAATGTCAAATTCACAGAATTAGAATTTTTCAATTTTATGACTGCTTTGTGTGGAAAAATAAATATCTCATATTCCACATTATTGTGGAAAAATAAAAATAAAATTTTATTTATTTTTTTAATTTTGTTCAAAATTTAAAAATATGAAGCGTAAGAATTAAAAATTTTCACACACACGAGCACAAAAACAGTCAATATGAACAATGGATTGTTCTATAAAATACTCGGCTTACAAAATGCTGTGTGAAATGAGGTGAAATACGAAGTTCACAAACATTGCAATGATAATTTGAGTAGAAGAATGGAAAAGTCAAGATGCCACTGTTTTGGTGAACAAATAAGTATAGTTGATATCAAATATGAAATAATATAGTGTAATTCATTCAATATAAGGGGAAAAAATCTAAGTTTTGGATTTCTTGGATTATCTATCAAGGATAGACCAAGGATCATCATACATCTTGCTATCCTCACATAAAATTGTCAAACACTAATGTATTTATCTCCATCAAAAACAAGTCAAATACAACTAGTAGCAGACATTGACTAAGAAATTAAAAGATTCTGTCTTGCACTGAGAAATACAAGATCAGAAACATTGCCAATAGTGATGAATACAGTTCTTGCATGCACTGCCTAACAAAATGCTGCATTTGAAAGGGCAAAAATTGCATTGTGTGTTATCATCCACACTTTCTTATTGTGTGTAATGCACTGAAAACATTCTAAGGACCAAAAACTGGAATAGCAGTATTTGAAAGGGAAAAAAAAAACTGTCACTGATTTAGTAAGCAAATAAGAAAGTGTGGACAATAACAAATTTTCAGGTCCTGAAAAATTCGCAAACTTAAAATTTTCAGGATTCTGCTTTTTTTAGGTTTGCTATCAAATATGGCACCTTGCCATCTTCATATAAAACAGTGAAACATGATGTTTGCTTAGTTTGTACAACGAAAATATCAAACAAAATTGATATCCAAGGACTAATTCCAAATCCCAGGTGAAATATTACAGCTAATTTCAGTCACTAATTGTGAATATGAGATCTTGATCAAACTCAAGATTGCTAGAGTTATGTGTGAAATTTCTCTGTTAACTTTCCAGCTGAATGTGTAGATAAGCACCAGCAATCAGAACACAAAGTCTGTGATCTGCACCTTGAATATGGAAAACCTGTTAAAGATTGACTGCTGATTATTAGTTCTGAATTGATGATGAAACATTTTTTTTAGAGTATCATTAACTTTGTTTCCACCTGGTTGGATAATTTGATTATTTTGAGTTGCCACCAATTAAGTGTACAAGAGTTTGCACAAAAAAATATTGTGACATATCAGGATTTAACTATTGCAGCACACCTTGGTTTTCTGGTCATTTGTTAAAATTACAAATGTAAATAAACAGTAATCATGCAGAGCAGTTTTCCTAAATTTAAAATCCTTATAAAAAGCTTATATCTTTTTTAACATTTTAAAATCTTTTGCAGTTTTTGAATGCCAATGATTTCTACAAATGCACACAAGTTTAATCAGTTTCAGGTTTGGCATTCTGATCACAATACTTCTGATTAACTGATGAAAAAAATTATAAACATTATGGTTAGGTACAAAAGCACTTTCATTGAATTTTGTTTTACATTAAATGTGCAGCGCACTTTCAAACACAGAAAATCTTAAAACTGAAAGACAATAGTATAACGCAGACAATATTTACAAGATAGATCTTAAAGATAACTCAACAAAATTCTAGGTATATATTCTATAATACCCATAACTTAATATATTATTTTGAAAGAATCCAGCAGAATCAATCTAAGCACTCAATCACAAATATAACGATTATATGGATATTACACTTCTTAAGAACTTATATACATTTTTTATTTGGCTAATGAATGCATAATGTACAGTTATGTGTAATGAATAATTTACAATGGTAACCTGAGAATATAGGAAGATTCTGTACCTCTTTAGAGTTTGAATTTGGCGAGTAGAATATATATATGAACATCAATTCTTCAAAATCTAACTTTTTATACAATGTAGTATACTATCTTCATTCAATACGTATGTACATTAACATCTTGTCTACAATAATCTGGATACTTATACAGTAACACAGAAGTAAAACTTCCATTATGAAATGGTTATGGATTCTGTATTAATAGAAGAAATTAAATCTACTGTTGGTGTTTATTTGGACAATTCACTTTATAGTACTTGAGATGCACCCAACACAATAAAGTCACTGAAGGCTGTAGCATTCTGTTAATAAAAATTGCACCTTGAGTGCAGAACTCAACATCACAAGTTTCAGAATACTTAAATACAAAAGGGAAAATTTACTTGGATAAAAAAAGTATGAATATTAAATTTAAGGTGGCTTCAGGAGAAAACACTTTACAGTGTACCTATATTTCATACCATCACTGCAATGTTCAAGTCAGTGTGAGATTACTTCAGTATATACGATGTAAAAACAGAAGCAAACTTTAAACACTAAGCAATTTTTACTTAGAATCACTATCAGAAGAGCTACTGGAACTGGAACTAGAACTGCTACTGCTTTTACTGGAACTGCTACTACTGCTTTCACTAAGGCGACGTGGAACTCCTCCAACCTTAGTATTTGGACTCTTCAAATCTGTTGGTATATTAAAATGTTTTTCTTTTAATTAATCTTTTAACTGTTCATGGATAAAACAATATAAACCATCAATTCTGTAATTGTTAATATATGTTTTTTGCCTTCTAGAAAAATGCAGCAGTAAACAGATGCTAGTATTTCAAAACAGATCAATTTTGTGTGAATATCTTTAAGCTATATCATAATGCTACCAAATAGTTATATATGAATATTTCTGGATAATATCAAATAATATTTAATACTATGAAATGCTGTTTAAAATTATTAAATAATTAAATTATAAATAATATAGAACTATTAATTTTAACAAACATGTCAAAATATTAATCATATGGAACAAATTAAAGTTATCAGATACAAAGGAACAAATCTTACTTTTCTTCACTGGTGGCTTCATTGGTTCTTTTCGACACATTGATGGCTGACCCAGCTTTTTATTGATGTTTTGCAAATCTTCTTCCAACTTTTGTTTCTTCTCTTGTACCTGTTCCTCCTTAGATTTCCCTACAATATTCCTACGAACTGTAAGAAATTATTATAAGATTTCACTGTCATGGCCAAAAGATAACAGTATACCTAACTATCAATTATCTGAATAATTACTAATGTTCATTTAATTTATTACACTTTCATTCTGTTATCACTTTAATTATTTCATAAATCAATCAAACAAATGTGCATAATAATCATAATACAGTAAAAGGTTGACATAACAAATGCCAGAATAATGAAATATTCAGTATAGGGCTGTATATAGAGTATATTTTTAGTGACTCTGGCTAACTTACAATGTATCTTTACGTAAAAAAGTTTTATTTTAATGAATACCAGTATAACAAAATAAAAAATTTTCCTGATACAAAAAAAAAAAAACAGTTTGGTTGGGTTGTTTTACCCCTGAGTGGCACTTTTTTACACACAATGGGCTAAATTGTCAGGTCACAAGACCCCGAGAAAGTTGGGGTGGGGGGGAGGAGATCCACCAAACAGATGTTAGGACACAGAAAATAGCCTCCCATCAAGGACATCCAGTAGCAGTTCCTTAGCATGCACAAGGTATGGCTCTCCTACACATGGGGGTCAAGGCTTAATGTCCCATCTGATGGGTCCCCTATCAACCGAGAACAGGTAGTTTTGTGGAGATAAATTTCAACACTGGCCCATGAGGGATTCGAACTTGGGAACTGCAGATTATGAGCCTGGACCGCTCCAACTGAGTCACCTCCACTCTATAATAGGTATGATGAAATTTGCAAAAAGAAAATTCTTAAACAATGTGTACAACGCACATTTTAGTATTTGGCAATGCTGCAATGATTTAAACATCGGGAAATATCTAACCAATTAGAGCACTATGAATCACATTGTACATTGATTGACTACATGCATTTTTGCCGATCACATTGCGTGGCATAGATGTTCTCTGTACTTGCTGACATAATGCTTTAAAGCACCATTGCCACATTATCTTAACACAACATGGGATTTTAAAACTTGGAGTTTTTCGTGATTCTGATTGCATTTCATTGCAAGTAATGGTAGCATCAGTAAAAAGTTCTTTCAAAATAGTTCCAATCCATGCATTTTGTTTTATCATTCATTAAATATAAGTTATTGTTATATTTATTCATTATTATAGTCCCTTTCCTATTACTGGGAGAATGTGGATGAGCGAGTGTCTGGATACTTTTGATCATATAGTGTACCTGAAAGTAACTTTTGTTTGAGATTTATGGAAGAGCAACAAGGGCTATATATGCATCAAACAAGCCAAAATGTAAAAGTATAGAAGCTGCTGAATCAAATCCATAAAGTTAAAATTAAAATACAGAAAGCAAAAAGGCTACAACAATAATAAAAATGCATGTAAAGAATAACTACAATGGGTGTAAACTACCAGATAAAAAGCAAAAATCAGCAAGGGCAAAATATTAAATACACGTAAAAAGTCAAAAACAGGTGGTAAAAGTGACTGATCAGATAAAAGATGTCCGACTTATGAGGTTCAGAAAGTAAAAATGCGAAAGCTAAAATAAATATCTATCAGTTAAAATGTATTTAATAAAATGGTGTCACAAAACTCACACATATGTTGGTCATCTGTCTATAGAAGAAAATAATGTTTGTAATAAATCTGATTTATGCAGCCAAACAAGCACAACTTCATTTTTGTGATGTCTGTGAAAAGATATTGCCACAGTTTGACAAGAGTAATAATTGTAAAAGTTTATTATTTATGTATTCCAACCAAGATCTTTGCCATTATGCCAGCTTGAACGAAAAACACTGCCACAAGTTCAGTTATTGAATCAGCTGAGAGCCAGACAGGGGTGTACTGAAAGTAATTTTCATCAACATAAGTTATGGTCACAGGAAATATATTTGAGTAACACCTGTTAAAGTTAGGTTAGAATTCACAAAACAGAGGTATGAAAGAACTCAAAATAAATTAATGGATTAAAGCCATAATTTGCAAATTTTAAATGTGGGAAAAAAAATTGCATACAAAATCCAGTACTTTTGTTATCAAACACTATGGTTAAACTACAGACTAAAAGCAACAAATTTCACGAAGTATAGGGCTTAAAATCTAATTGAATTGTTGTGGATAAGAGTTAGAAAAATAAAAATGTATCCTATATGTTGTAAACAACAACAACAACAAAAAAAAAAAATACAAATTAAAAAATAATATGCTATATTTAATATTAGAATATATATTTTTGGGGAAATTAAGTTCCTTAATTTTTTTTCAAAAATTAAACCCTAATATTCTGCATTCATAAAATAGTACATCTGAAATTACAATGACATACTACATAGCAAAACACATTGCCAGTTTTTTAGTATAAATTCAGATAATAGGGAAAAAGCATAATAAATAACAATTTACCATATAAAATTATTAAAAATAAAAAATTTCTCTTTTAGATATTCACAATTTATCATTATACTCATTGCATCCATTGCAACTTTCTGAAACCCTATGTGCCAGGTTTCTAACAAAATCTGATTGACAGAGGAAAATAATTTTGAGGAATTTAAAATTTTGTCCATTAAAAATCTTGAAAACAGAGAAAAATTGATTTGATAAAAGAGTATAGTAAAAGTTTAGAAACTATGACCTACTGACAACCTATTTATGGAAGAGCTGAGATATGGAGGAAGTTAAAAAAAAGTCCTTGATAAGTGTCTGTAAATTTGCATTTTTTCCTCCGAAGTTAAAGAGCTACGACTTATTTGAAAGCTAATCTAAACTTCCATTATGTTAAAAGCAAAGGTTGGGTTGTTTTACTCTGAGCGGCACTTTTTTGCACACAATGGGCTAAATGGGAGGTCACATAGACCCCGAAGGCTCAGAGAAGGTTGGGGAGGGGACCCACTGGAACAGCTGTTGGGAGACAGATGGTAGCCTCCCATCAAGGCCATCCAGTGTGTTTTTTAACATGAACAGGGTATGGCTTTCCCACACACAGGGCCATGGCTTAATGTCCCATCCGACAGACGGTGGGTTGGGTTGTTTTACCTCTGAGCGGCACTTTTTTGCACACCATGGGCTAAATGGCCAGGTCACATGGACCCCGAAGGCTCAGAGAAGGTTGGTGGACGGGACCCACTGGAACAGCTGTTGGGAGACAGATGGTAGCCTCCCGTCAAGGCCATCCAGCATGTTCTTTAACGTGCACAGGGTATGGCTCTCCGGCACACGGGGCCACGGCTTAACATCCCATCCAACGGACGGCGGCCTTTCCAACCCCATCAGTGTCCCCTACTGACCGTGGGAAGGGCTGGGAATTTTGCGGAGATAAATCTCAACGCTGACCCAGCTAGGACTCGAACCTGGGAACTACAGATTACAATCCTGGCGCGTTACCGACTGAGCCATGCCTGCTCCGACTGACGGTGGCCTTTCCAAGGCCACCGGTAAAACAAAGGCATCATCATCATTTCTCTCTTAGCTGGTGGTGCATAAAATTCAGTCTGCAAAACATGAGTATTTGCTATGACAGCTATTAAAGATGGAAAAAGATTTTACCTATTCACAAAGATGCAGCTTGGGGACAAAAAAAAAATGCAGATTTATTACAAGTATATCAATTAGTAGTGTGGAAACAATTATTCACCAATATTTAATGCTCTGAAAGATCTGTGCCAAATGGGTACTCTATAAATTGATAGAACACAGAAAAGAGCTAGAGCCAACTCATGCAAGGAGATGCTGGCAATGTTTGAACCTAGTGGCCCCAAATGGTTAACAGACATTATCACAGGTGATGAGATGTCAATTCCCAAGGAGTGGTAGCTATGGATACCTTACCTGAAAATATTACTATAAATGGCCAATACTACACCAACATTGTTTTGCCCAAAATGATTAAGGAGATGAAGGAGCAGTGTCCAACAACAGGTGTGTCAAAGGTTCTCCTTCTTCATGACAATGCCAGTGCTCACAAAGCCTGGCAAGTTACAACCTACCTGGAGCAGGAAAAAATCAAATAGCTGCATATTCACCTGATCTTGCACCATGTGATTTTTGGTTGTTTCCAAAAATTAAAAAGGAAGTTGCTGGGAAGCCTTTTCAAGGTGCAATACCTTGCAAAATGTATTTCATTCAGAGTTGTGGAGTATTCCATAACAGGAGTACCACCAAGAGTTCCAGAATTGACATAGACAGCTGCAGATTTGCATAGATGCTAGAGGGGATGTACTTTATGCTAGAGGATTTGCATAGATGCTAGAGGGGAGGTACGTATGCTAGAGGAGAGATTTGCATAGATGCTAGAGGGGAGAACGGTAAACATTTTTTTTTTTTAAGTGCAATGGTTTTTGTTCTGCATGGTGTACAATGTTTTTTTTTCTGTCATGCATGTCAAGAAATATTTGAATGTCCCTCATAAAATTAAACAACTAGTAAAAATTGACAGAGATTATGGGAATGCTGTACAATCAATCAATAGAGGGAAAAATATTGTTTTAAAGTTTTTTTTTCATGTGGAAATCAATACATAAAAATTTATTTTACCTTCAACAGGTATATTTTTAGATTTGATTAGACAAAGCTCTCCCCCCCCCCAAAAAAAAAGAATACGACTTTGTATTATGAAATAGTTTGTTCCAACCACAGATGGTGAGCCTAACCAACACCTAATACAATGAAAGGCCTATGGCCCAAAGACGAAACGGGATATCACATTAACCTAGGATGTTCAGTTCAGCATTGTATTAGCAATGGAAGTATCAATCCACGTGTAGCAGTTGGAGTGTTGTATTTCAATGTCTTGAAATGTTTCCTAATTCCATTGGGTTTAAGTTGCATTATGGTGTCTTCCCACATCTGTCAGTTTAGTAAGTTAAAAGTGGTATACAATCTTCAGCATCCCTATCAATGTTCAGCCCCTGGATGTAATGGAAATTATTCAACAGGACTAAATGCGCCTGTGTTTAATTTCCCGAAGAATTTGGAGCTGCGAAGAAAGTGGATTCATGCAGTTAGTAGAAAAGATTTCCTTCCAACAATGAATTTGAAAGTAAGTTTTTATCAGCCTTTGTATATTTCTTGTATAATAAATTACTTAATGTAATTTTTTCTTTGAATGGTGATAATAAAAAAAAAAATGGGTCGGAGTTAAAAGTTGCTAGCATGTTTAACTATATATCTCTATAATATATAGTATATTTAATTCATAACAGTATGAGACTAATTAGTATTTTCATCTTTCAAAAGTTGTTGATTCTCTTCATGATTGATTATCATAAGACATAAGATTATATATTATTAAAAAAAGAAATTATCTATTTAAGTTATAATCCATACTAGTGTAGAAGTAAACCTTAGTGTGATATTACAGTGAGTCTGAGATTCTAGTTGTGAAAAATATACCAAATTTCCTGTATTGTAAAAATTCCATGAGTCATTTCTTATTGTCAAAATGAAGATTTTTAATTTTAATAATTTTAAATTGCTTAACCTATCATTCCTAATTGTTATAAGAAAAAATAATAAAAAAATACATAGTATTTTAGCTACTTTGAGAAATTTATTCTCTTCATGATTGATTATCATGACACCATACAAAATTATGTATTATTATAAATATTTATAAAGTAAAATATACTAAAATTATAAACAACCTATACTAATGTAGCAGTAACTTTCAGTATGATATTATAGTGATCACAAATAGCAAAAAAAAATAATTTGATCCAGTCTCTATCTCATTTACTACCAGGACAAGTATTACACAAAATAAGAAATATGTAGTTATGCAATTTTACTTTCATATTTTGCAAAAAATACCAAGTTGGTAATGTTTCGATTTATCCCTCAAATACTTTACCAGTAAACATATGTGCAAATCCCAGATTTATGAGTCATTTTGAAATAATCTATGCTTACTTTCTGTTGTTAAATGCTTAAATTTATTTTAATTTGCAGGCTACACTTAAATGATACATGATTGAGAAAAAGCTCAAACAATGCTTTTTGATTATATTTAAACAGTATATATATTAAAATCCTGCATTTTCAGTTTACAAATGTAAGAGCAGATTATGTTATATTTGGTTCCAAATCTAAGATAATTCTAGATTTTTCCACTGACTTTTCAATAATCAAATAAAGTTGCAACAATAAAAATACTGCAATATTTATCTTTTTCTTTATTACATTCTCAAAGTGTTTATATTTCACTGAAAGAGTAAGGATAATATTAGTAATTATTATTTAATGATCAGTTTATTATTATCCAACTGATAAATCTTTTCATTTTTCTTTCATGTGTTCAGATATATATTATTTCTCTGGGAATTAACTTGAAAACTGTGATAAATAAGTATAGAATTATTTGGTTAACCAGAATGTTTAGAAGCTGGGTTATAGGAAATTTGCAATTACTAAATGCAGCAATTTTGGGATATTGTATTAAGTGTCTATTAAACAATTCTCACAATTAAACACTCTTCTGAGAATATCGCATGCATCCTCGAGTTTGAAGTGTTGTTTTACATTATGTTTTCAAACATAAAAAACTCACTATTTCCTTACATAGTTGAAATTCATCAGTAAATATTTTACTGTATTTTTAATGTGTACAGTGTATTATATATTCTGCATTAAGAATATTATTTTCCTAATTCTTTTAGATTCTTTGTAATGATAAGAAAGCAATGTCTAAATATTAATAGAGTTCCTTTATCACAGACTGAAAAATGTTCAGGTAGTTTGGCTCATGTTTTATTTGCATTATTCATAATTTTTTTGAAAAAGATTTAAGTACCAATTTTATTAGGTTTTCGAAATTGCAGTTTGCGTTTCAGTAGCAGCCTGGTTAACATTGCTTATAATGCTATATCAAAATTACACTACTTTGTATATGGGAAAAAGTTTTTTTTTCTATATTTGTTTCACACTGTTTAAAAAATTAAGTATGATTAAGAATGTTAGTAATTTTTTTCAGAAGCATTTGTTCAGAATGAAAAGATATAATATACAAAATAAGGTTTTTAATGTTCATTAAAAGTCAATTTCAGAGCTCTATTTCTAATAATTTTCAGGAGAGGTGACTAAAACCCTAAGATTTATTTAATTATGCTAGAAATATTGATATTGCATTCTTCCATAATATGAATAAAAAAAGTACAAAAACAGTAAAAATTGAAATAAAAAAAAACAAAACTGCAGTAAATAGAACTGAAATAAGGAAAAAAAATGTGTGGTGAAGAGCAAGCATAGGACCAACTATGGTGACATCATATGGTTGGTTCACTGGTCTTCCATTATAGGAGGTGTTGGCCTAATTCCTCTTAGTTGAAGAATTATTTTGCCATATCCCCAAACTCAGTGACATATATGAAGCAACACAGAGTCAGAACACACTAGATGCACTACACTCCTGTTAAATTACCCTTCTTTAACTTTTAAGTCAGAAATTATATTTAAAATGATTAAAACTGCATATATACTAGTGCACTTGGCTACTGATCAAAGGGACCTGGGTTCATTATATTATTATTGATCCTGGGACCCTGGTAAAGCATGGATGGAATGTATTCTCTTTCTGCTGAGGTTTCACCTTCCTCACAGATCTCTATAGCATATTAAATTAACAGGCTCCTGTCAGACTTCTGTGGCAAGCAGCTGCTTAAAAAAAATTACTGAGAGGATATTTATTTTATTTAAAAGAACCATGAACATTAATAACTGTGAAACACTGAAAACATACTTACCATATGACTTTCTAGGTTTTTTGCGAAAACAAGATGTCATATAAGCTTCCATTTCCCGCAAAGTAGATGACTTTAAAACATCTAAATTTATTGTAATTACTTCTGAATCTGACTCTACTACTGAGGGTTCTCTTGATTCAATGATATAAAAAATTTTTGCTAATTGATCACCTACAAATACAGTATTTAAAACATTATAGTGCATTAAATACATATAATGAAAATTAAATTTTGAAATAAAGTTTAATTCTTAAAAATAACCAACTTGAAACACTAGTTAAAAATTTTTCAATTATTAAATTTATCATTATTGCAAATGGTTTATAGCAACATATATCATCTTGGATTTCTAAGTTATTTACTCTAAATACAAATGCACACTATTTGTCAAAAGTTAAGAATGGAACAATAAAATGTGCATATATTGAAATGCAAGGGTCATTCAAATGAAAAGGGAAAATTTGCCATACTTATTGAGACATTTGTCCTGACATGAAATTAGCAACATGATTACACTCTTTCCTAGAATGCCTGGTTGTTGCATGAGGTAGTCTGTGACAATGCATGACACCTCTTTTTCTGACTTCAACTTTCTCATTTTTGTCATTTTTTGGAGGTTCAGAAATGTGAAAATTCATTAGGGAATATGCCAAGGCTACAGGGAGGATATTCCAAGCATTGACAACCATACCTGTTCAACATCATTACTGTTACTTGAGTAAGTATGGGAGCAGACATTGTTATGCAACAAAACAACACGAAAAAAATCCAGGTGCTTAGACTTTATTGCTTGCCTTCAAATACCCATAATTTCACAATATTGTTGTTAATTGATGGTATTACAACTATCCATCAACTCAACCAACAGTGGATCTCGAGAGTCAAAACAACACGAAAAAAATCCAGGTGCTTAGACTTTATTGCTTGCCTTCAAATACCCATAATTTCACAATATTGTTGTTAATTGATGGTATTACAACTATCCATCAACTCAACCAACAGTGGATCTCGAGAGTCAAAGCAAAACAGCATACTGCACACTGTTTAACTTTAGATGCTTCCATGCAGGTTTGTTTGGAATCCACACAATGCCTATCACATTCAAGCCAATACTTGCCACTGATTCTGGTGCTGATGAGTTCCTTCTATGCATACCTGCTTCCTTATGTAAGAACACAAATATCATTAAATCCATCCCCAGACACAAGGGTTATCTACTTTCCATTTGAATAACCCTTATATATTAGGACAAATTTAAACAAATTTCAAAAGACCATACAGTGTTCTGATAAGTCATGAAAATTTGGTTCAAAAGGATTTACATATACCCTAAAACAAATGAATGGAAAGTGCATAAAAAAAAGGGGGTGGATGAGGATTGAATTCAGAATGTGTAGTCTAATGGGATGTAGTCCCTCTGGCACTAATGCAAATCTGACAGCATTGATTCATACCCTCAACAAGATAAAAAAAAAAAAAAATGGAATGGGGAGGGCAATAAAACCCACTGAGCAATAAAGCAGTCCTGAGGTTCTGCAGGGTTTCAGGAGAGGGTTAAAGGGAAACAATGTCTTTTTAGGACATTCCATAAATGTTCTATGAATCCAGAGAGAATACAGGTC
Organism: Ryuthela nishihirai; assembly: GCA_038380435.1. NCBI lineage: Eukaryota > Metazoa > Arthropoda > Arachnida > Araneae > Heptathelidae > Ryuthela > Ryuthela nishihirai. Next base: position 80,398,202 of record JAWZYU010000002.1, read on the forward strand.
ACTCCATTCACTGGATCTCTTTGTCCTCAAGATACTGGTTGTCAGTCTTATATTATTGTCCATTAGGAGTAAATTGTCACCTATTGCACCAGTGTATGGCTTGACATAGGGATTACCCTTTTAATGCCCTGAAATTTTTAGAAAAGGGTAGAGGGTATTAAAGACAAAGGAATAACATTATTTGGATGAGTACATTTCAAAATGTCGCCTGTTATGGGTGCTAAAGGGTTAAGGATCTCATCCTGATATCTCAGATTACTCAGAGAATCTCCCTCAGACACCTAGAGGTTGGTATGCCACCCAATGAAAACCTTACATTAAATTACTTAGGTACATTAAAAATATTTTATTAATCTCTTAATGATTACTTTGTAATTCAGTTTTTGGTTATCTGTACTTAACTTTTTGTTAACAATATAGTTCAGATGGTAAACAATTTGGTTAAAATATAACACTTCTGTGAGTAGGAATACAATCACACCTGAATAAAACGAGTTAAATTTTGTCATCTATAGCAACTGTAAAATCTTTATTCATTCAGCTTTTGATCTTTGAATAACACACGATCTTTAATAGCACAAATAAAATACACACATAATCTCCAGGAAACTATGGAGGTCTAACCAGATAGTCCAATTTTATTTTCTAAATGTAATTATCCCGAGCCAGTGCTACAGCAGACCAATTCTGATTTGGTGCTTTACGATAGTGTCCATCTACTTAATTCTAGGCCTGCCCCTTTTCTTTAAGCAGACTATTCATAGATCTATTTACTAGTCTTGTGTCCTATATGCAGGGAACATTATCAAGGCACAATTTCTACCTATAAAAGGTGCTGATTTACTGGATGACCCAATTTAATCATCATTTCTTATGCAATTAAACTACCAAATATTCAATGCTGCATAAATAAAATAAAAAGCATCATGTTTTCTGCTGTCTTGTTTTAGGGGGTCCAAGTTTCATTACCAGAAAACTTTAGAAAGGGTAAACTATTACATAGCTTAATTTTAGTCTTTATGTGTATCCATTTTTCTACACTCTCCACATATTTTTAAAAGTTCCAGCAGCAGTGCCAATCTACTAATTTATGTCACATTAATGGTACAACTTGTAGCATCCAAAACTAATCTTTACTCTCTGTAGTACTAGAAACAAAAATATTATTTTCACTTTATTATTAATGATCCAATCATCCATTTTCCAAAATTTTGCTTTGGTGCACATATGCAACCTTTTCACTGAATAACAAAAGGCACTTTCAGTGCATATTTTGCCAACAAGTTGATTGGCCTCAGTGTATAGTATTGAACTGGTTTTTGTTAGTGATGATTTTGTATGTGATGAAAAGCAATAAACCTAAATGAGGGTATTCTGAATATATGGAAGGTTGTATGTGATATATAAATGTTTGAACTAATGAGTCAATACATTGAATTATTAAAAACTTATTACAAAATGTTGATATTATAAGGTTTGCCAATATCATAAAACTCCCCACTTCCTCATAATCATTCACCTTGCAGTATACTAGTACTACTGCAAGCCTAAGGAAAACAGCTAAAAAATTCACCCCTATTTTTCAGTTCCTACACCATACACAGCCGTCCCGTGGCTGAGTGGTTAGCACGCTTGGCTACTGATCTAAGGGACCTGGGTTCGAGCCCCGGATTAGGCATGGATGTGTGTGTCGTTTTTCTGCTGAAGTCTTGCCATCCTCTCAGATCTCCTATTGTGGCATATAAACTGACAGACTCCTGTCAGACCTCTGTGGCAAGCAGCTGCTTGAGGGGGTATTTATTTTTTTTTTACACCATACACTGACAGTATGTCACAAGACAATAAATAAACAATGTTTTGCTGACCTCTTTTTCATCACTTAGGGGGATTTGTTTCCATTTCCAACAGAGCTGTCAGTATAACTTTCAATGTAGTCTTACTTTTGCTTCTTATTTCATCCATCAACTAACTGTAGCAACTCCAACACTCACTTCTTTTACTACATTAAATTGTTTACACCATCCATTACAATCTAGTGGCATTCTAATGGGCTTACTGTGTTTAATACCACAGATTGGTGAGGAAGTGGCTGTACATGAGCTGCTCTGGTTTAGAAGATATGAGGATAATACACCAAACAGCCAGAACATTATGACCAGTGCATCTTTATGCAAATCGAAGCAACTGCAGGTAAACAACAGCAAGTGTGAAAGTCATGAAATGCTATAAATAACACCTGATACTGAGTTCCGTTAATCAGTGTTATTCTTGTTCTTCATATAGGAAAGGCAGCGAACTTAAGCGAGTTTGAAAGGCCAAATTGTAATGATCAGATGACTGGGTCAGAGGATTTCCAAGATGGCAAGGGCTTGTGGGGTGCTCATGGTCAGCCATGGTTAGTACCTTCAAAAAGTAGTCCAAGGTGGAAAAAAACCATAAACCGCCAGCAAGGTGTGGGCCGACCATGGCTCATTGATGCTAGAGGTGAGTGAAGGTATCCTGTATGGTACAAGCCAACAGAAGAGATATTGTGGTGCAACTTGCCCATAATTTTAATGCTGGTGATGGGAGTAATGCATGCTTGTCTAAAGTGCGGCCCAAAAGCCTTTAAAATGCGGCCCAAACGCAAATTATGAAAATATTTAAATTTACACATTTTTATTAAAAAAATAAATGTTTGCAATATTTTTCATATATAATCGATTCGTTGACATTTATTTTGAAATAAAAATTTAAATAAAAACATCTTAGTATGCCATGAGAATTTACGTTTCGAATTATGTGTGTATCCACTCGACAGCGAATTTTTTGAAGAATTACAATATTTGTGTGCAGTATATTGCATTGTATTTTGATTTCCTAATCCTTTTGGCCAAGGGAGCCCTTCACAGAAAAAGGGGCCATCGAACGTTCGCCAAATCGATCCGACCTGTTGGCTTTCCTCTCGCTGAATTTTCAGTGAGTTTTTGATATCCCACTAGTTTTATATTGCCCTTTTTTATTTTATAATAGAAAACATAAGAAAATAAATGAAGTTTTATTATTCATATTCATTAACTATATTTTATATTTTATGTGCGGCCCAAAACACTTCATCTTCACTTAGTGTGGCCCAGGGAAGTTAAAAGTTTGGACACGCCTGGAGTAATGTGTCACAACACACAGTACATCGAACCCTGCTGAAAATGGAGCTGCATAGCCATAGGCACTTCCAGTGCCCATGCTAACCTCGATTCACTATCGAAAGCACCTACAATGCACATGCAAGCATCCAAACTGGACCTTGAATGACTGGAAGAAGGTCGTCTGGTTCGATAAATCTTGTTTCCTTTGCACAATGGGATGAAAACAAGCCAGTGGAGGAAGTGTAATGCTTTGGCCAATGTTCTGCTTGGAAACCCTGGGTCCAGTCATTCATGTGCAGGAAACTATGATGTCTACGACCTACCTAAACATCATTGCAGACCAGGTACATCCTTTCATGGCAATGGTATTCCCCTCTAGCAGTGCCTTCTTTCAGCAGGATAATACGCTATACCACACTGCCTGGATTGTTTGAGAATGGTTCATGGAACATGAGAAGACTTCCAGGTATTACTCTGGCCTCTAAATTCCCCAGACATCAATCCAATCAAGCATCTGTGGTTTGTGCTGGAACAGCATATCCGATCTGCGGCAGCTCAACCACGTATCTTACAAGAGTTAAAGGATCTGCTGGTAACATGTTGGTATCAGATACCACAAGACACCTTTAGAAATCTCAAAGCATCCATGTCTCCCAAAGAGCTGTTTTGGTGACACATGGAGGACCAACATCATATTAGGCATGTGGTCATAACATTTTGGCTCTTTTGTATATAAAACCTTTGAAAGCCAGTTGAGGTCAAATGGGTTGCCCAAACAGATTTAACCAATGTTAAAACAACTTGCAAGAGACTAACAATCAGAGTGTTCAACTATTCAATTTGTTCACACCATCCACTGACAAGGGAAAGTCTCATACCTACAGGGACAGACTACAGAGAGACTACAGAGACAGACTGCTACTCAACTTCTGTTTCCAGTTACAATCTTTAAAAAAGTTGCTATCCAAGTTACTTTTGAGTTGATTGATGGTGTATTTTTACTGTAACTTGTTAACATCACTGAACACAGTTACTGAGGATTATGATTTCCAAAAGCCAAAATAAAATATACTGCACTCTTTATTGATTGATTCATATATGGGGATTAGAGCATTCTGATTACCCAAGATGCCCATCAACCTAGGAAAAACCAGTGCATAACAGTAGTAAAATTAAAATTTTGGATATATACAATGTAAAATCTAATATAACCAAGATAAACACTATGCAAAATTATTCAAAACTGATTTGCATGATCATATTTAATCCCATATACAGAATGTTAAAGAGGAAACCCATTAAGGATGTGTTCACAAAGGAACCTATCTGGACTTACATGAGATCACATGTGATTAAAATGTACCCAGAGTATGCATAGGAAATAACATTGTAAGTAGGTATAGTACAATTGAAATAAGTCAAATTTAATCTTATTCTATTAAAAAGAAACTGTAATTATTGTACTTTAACATTAACTCAAACTGAACATTTATTATCTCAATCAATGTCACTGATAAGTGTAGATGTAGGAAGTGTAGTACAATCCCAGAACAAGCTACAGATGCTCTCTGCAATATCTTCCTAATATCAGCTTGCTATCTGTTTTGCATAAAATTATTCTGGAAAATATACAGCTGCATTACTTCTTGAGATGAAAAAGCAGAATGCTATTCGGTAAATTTAATCAGATTGAAAGACTGAATTTGCATCAGCCCAGGAAGTTTTATCTTCAGCTTCATCATAAGAATCTATTTTAACTGATTGTTAGGTTGTTTTACCTCTGAGCACTACTTTGTTGCACACAATGGTCTAAATTCTCAGGTCACAAGGACTCCAAGGGCTCAGAGAAGACTGGGGCAAAGGGAATCCACTGGACAGCTGTTAAGAGACAAATGGAAACCTCCAATCAAGGCCATCCAGTGCATTCTTTAATGTGCATAGGGTATGGCTCTCTCCTGCACAGAGGACACAGCTTAATGTTCCATCTGATGGACAACAGCCTTTCCAAGCCCATCAGTGTGTTCCCTTTCTAACCAAGGAGAAATCTAAGTGAGGGGAAGTGGAGGTTTTGCAGAGATACATTTTAATTGGCAAAGACTTTCTGGTTTGAAACTTCCAATATTTTGAGTTTCAAATTTGGATAACTTCAGGAAGTTATATATAAGCTCCAGTTATCCAAATGTCGGAGAGCACTCTTTTACTGTACTATTGTATCATCTTTCAGTTTTAAATGATAAAATTATACCCTTTCCCTCATATCAAAAGAAATCCATGAAGGAAAACACTTTTAATAAGAGAATTTTACACTGAATGATAATGAAAATAATTTTAATTTTGTATTCTTTCATTATTTCTTAACAATTTAACCATTACCTTAATATTTTTTAATACTATCCACTTTAAAACCCAAATTCATCACCTTTCAGCAAATCAGTTATGCAATACTATTAATCCTACATTAAATTTTGTAAACAGATATATCACGCAACAAAAAAGAATATAAAAAAGATTCTAAATATTAAAGAGCACAGTAGGATAAAACTTATTTTAATTCTACACGAATAAATACTGTACAATAAAATTATTCTATGTTCGGTAATGCCACCTTTGACCAGTACAATGCATTGAGTATTATAAATGGCATATATATCTATTCTTATCATGACAATTATATGTCAATTACCCATTTTAGGGTTAATACATCCCTTTCTATTATCATATATTTCAGACATAGATATATCTTCAAAACCAAATATTTATCACTTAGCGTTACTAACTAACGTACTATCTTTAACAACTATCAAAGAGTACTAGTTAAGCAATTACAAAAGGATAATATTACCAAAAACTTGTACATAGGCTGGAACAACTGCATCGACAGATGTTAACGTTGGTCCTGACAAAACTGTGGTATTTTCCAACTTGTGCGACCAGTCCTATTATACCATATATACCAGCAACGATGGATGCACATACAGCCACTTTTCACTTAACTCTAAGTTTGTATGATCAGTCCTGTCATATCAAAAACGGCTACGATGATTACCTCTGTACCACCTTTCCACTTGCTCATAACTGTGGATTATTCGGACTTGGATTGGCTTTGTTGAGTTTCTCCATTACCCTCCAATGTCCGCTGTAATACTGCTGCATTCAGTTTACATTTATCCATTCTGTTCTTCAATGTGGAACATTTATAAACTGTTGGATATGTTGGTATAAATTTCTTTCGTACTCACTACCCTGCACTGGAACTCATGGCACCCTTCAACATGAACAAAATTATAACTTCCAAGAATGGCCATTAAAATCTTTGGCCTAATTCAACTCTACTTCTAAGAGTCCTACTTTAATTCCCCTCTATCATTCAGAGTGACGCGTTTCGCTCTCCTCTCATGTGGCGGCTTCCTCCGACTCTGACTTACAGTGTGTTATGTTACCTTATATGCGTGTTTTCCACTGCATCATCACTTATGTACCTATGTGCATTAGTTTCTGCATCGCTCTTCTGTTTTAACGGAAGATTTCATGCAGACAGTAGCAGGGGGATATCTGTGTTACATATTGCATTGCTATGAATGTAAAGTTTTTCAGCATATGCTAGTTGAAACTTAGTTTGTGGAGCAGCTAATGCTTTGTATTCTATTTTATTCATTTTAATGTTATTTTCTATTACTGTCTGTGCTAAAGCTGCATTTGGTTGCTCTTTTTGAATATCTATTTTATGTTCGCTCATTCTCATATTATATTGCCTGTATGTTTTCCCAATATACTTATTTTTTGCTTTCAATTTTTCTGAGGGATCGGGAACCTCAACTTGGTATCCCCCCCCCCCCCCCGTAGGAATTTTCCTATCTCTGTCATTAATCATTAAATTTTTAATTGTTATTGTTTTAACTGGCAAAGTAAGATGATAATTACTTACGATATTTTCCATTGTATTCGTTACTTGTTTAATATACGGGAAGCTATGCATATATTTCTGTTTGTTGTGGTTGCCTTCCATTTATTTGAGTTTCCTTAATGACAATGTATTTTGCGTTTTTCTGCCATCTGTCTAGTATTTTCTTTGGGTACCCTGCTTCCCCAGCTGTTTGCATAATATATTCAATTTCATGTTGAAATGTATTCAACTCTAAACAATATCTATGAGCCCTAATATAATGTGGAAGAATTGAAGCCTTTTTATATTTCATAACGTGTGTGGAAGTGAAGGGAATGTAATTTGGTATACGAGTTTTTTTTCCTATAGACTGTTGTTTCACAATATGTTGCTTTTCTTGTTATCATTATATGGGTAATTGACATATAATTGTCATAATAAGAATAGATATACGCCATATGTAATACTCATTGTGTTGTACTGGTCAAAGGTGGCATTACTGAACATAGAATAATTTTATTGTACAGTATTTATTTGTGTAGAATTAAAATAAATATAAAAAAGAAAACACTAAAGTTAACAATAGCATATAGTGTATCATTAAATAATGTCTGAGAAAAATACCTGGTAATTTATTAATGTTTAAACCAAGCTGCCTCTTTTCATCATATGACATTGGTTCTGCATTTTCTTCACTTTCACTGTTAAATACTGGCAAAATTTTGTCTTCCTTTGATGAATTACTATTTGATCTCTGTCTTTTATTCTGATCCAGGGCTTTATTATTTTCATTAAGGGGTTTCTTTTTTTCATTCTTTGGTGTTTTTTGTGGCTTTGGTTGAGCATGGGAAAGAGAAGGAACTGTTACTGTAGCCTTAGTTGATAAAGGTTCTTCTTTAACATTTACCACTTTCATTTTTCTCTTTCTCCTCTTTTTTTTCTTCTTACTCTCAGAATATAAGATATCAATCTGTTTTGAAGCTTTTTTAAGCTATAGATAAAAAGCAGATAAGATGTAACAATTTCAACTAAAATTTTATATTGTTTCTCAATAAGAAATGTTAGACAATAGCAGCATTATCTAGGTACAGTGTATTATCGATCTTTTACACTGATAGTAAAATTTAAAGACTAATTATTGATCAAATGTTATCAAAATAATTTTTAATGAGCAACATCTGATGACCTTCTTCAGTAGAAGACATGTCTAACGAAACAAAATGACTGAGCACTGAAGATTACTTAAGATTAGACAACACACTTAGAAGTCAGATAAAATATTTGAAAAAACAAAAAATAATAGCATGTTAAAAGGTACCAGTGAATGAAGAGCATAAAGATTCACTTTGTGACCAACTACGATTACATTCTACTTGCTTTAGTTATACCCATTGATAATTTCTCATCTTTGAATAATTTATTATTTTTTTACCATATGTTTTACTAGGTGATTATGGCACCTAATTATTTTTCACAGTAACATTATACATTTCATTGCACTATTTTAATATTAATTAAAAATTAAAAAATACAGAAAATATTCTGAAATCTTATATATATATTTATCTAACTTATATCAGTTACATATTTCCCACTTTTAATCAGATAATCATTTTAATAACATAGCACTCTACAGGAAATTACCAAAATTGCATTGCTGCTGGTGTGGCAATGCAATGGCATTGAGCTGAAGCACTTTGTGCTTAGTTCAGAATATATGCTTGATTCTTACTTGATTTCAATGTCTCCTTTCCAATCTTGATTATGCAAAAATTCTTGTTATACCACTTAAATAGACTTTGATAAAATTTAAGAACTGATAGTTAATCACTGAAAATTTTTCACATTTTGCAATTTCATTAGGAGCTGGCTTATTCAAGGAGGACACATCCCTATTGCTAATGGATGCAGATTGATGAATATAGTACCTTTTTAGTATGTCAGCTTACCTTTTTAGGTACCTTTTTAGTATGTCAGCTTACAATTTACCATATATGGGTGGTTCAAAAATATAGGTCCACTTGCTACCTTCCTTATATAAAATTTTTTACCATGTTCTCACATTTTCCCTAGAAGGAGCATTTTAATATTGCTGTCAGGTTACAGGAAATGATGTTGCTTTATAATATAAAAAATAAATACCCCCTCCCCCCTCAAGCAGCTGCTTGCCACAGAGGTCTGAAAAGAGCCTGCCAGTTTAATACGCTTTATAACTGCATGCTTATTTACCCCAGCTTTTAGATTTTTTGCACTTGCCAGTTTATTAAGTTTGAATCAGTTGCAATTTTCAAATTAGTAAAATTCTTCATACTCTTGAGTACTTCCAGCATTTTTTTAGTAACAGACACATGATCTTAATGGCAAACAATAAGGACTTATCAAGTGCATCAATACAGATATTAGAATGATTCCTCAGATGAGATGTACAGTGCTTCCATTGATTTGTACAATACCTAACACTTCCTCTTTAGCACCAGCAAGGCCAGATGAAGAGGGCATGACCCTCCTTTGAAAATGCTACTAAAGACAATGGAGGTCAAAAAATTACAAAACTTGTACTATTTCACATTTCTAAGCCTCTAAAATGATAGCCAAAATGTTACACTTAATGGAAATCTAGCATCTTGCTTCCCTCCCCCCCCCATATTTTTTTTCTAGATCTAGGCCTAAGCATTAGTATGTATGAATTGTTCATGAGCACCATGCAAGTAAATTTTTAAAAAATATTTTGTTCTTTTTTATAGTGAAATTGTTGAATTAACTAATGTTCCAATAAATTGCTGTCACTAATTAATATGTAATACTTTAAGTAGCTTTACAAATATTTTCAGTTAAAAGTTTGCTTTTTTCATTGTTTGATTGGTTGGGTTGTTTTACCTCTGAGCGGCACTTTTTTGCACACCATGGGCTAAATGGCCAGGTCACATGGACCCCGAAGGCTCAGAGAAGGTTGGGGGAGAGGACCCACTGGAACAGCTGTTGGGAGACAGATGGTAGCCTCCCGTCAAGGCCATCCAGCGTGTTCTTTAACGTGCACAGGGTATGGCTCCCCCGCACACGGGGCCACAGCTTAACGTCCCATCCGACGGACGGCAGCCTTTCCAAGCCCATCGGTGTCCCCTACTGACCGTGGGCAGGGCGGGGAATTTTTGTGGAGATAAATCTCAACGCTGACCCAGCTGGGACTCGAACCTGGGAACTACAGATTACGAGCCTGGCGCGCTACCGACTGAACCACCCCCGCCCCGTTCATTGTTTGAAATAACTATATTATTGATATTTAAATCACTAATTCATCCTGGCAATTTAGTTTATTATGAATGCACCTTCCAATTGAATATTGTTGCAGTAGCCAAGTTTTCAGTCTTTCAAGGGTAAAGAGCTATTCTCATAATTTAATTTAAACTCTTAAAACATATTAGATAAGGTACAAACAAATAAGTTTGAATATTTTCATTAATTTCACAATGATATTCTCATTTGTGAGCTTCATAACCATTATTCTTGCAATGCTTATGCTTGCTAATACTTTTGTTTTAAATCTGCTGAGGACCCACCATTCTCACAGATCCCTTCTACTATGGCGTAATAAACTGACAGGCTCCTGTCAGACCTCTGTGGCAAGCAGCTGCTTGAGGAGGTATTTTTTTTTATACTCACATACTGTTAATTTTATTTATGCATAAAATATTGAATATAAATTAGTTACTATTAGATTCATATTCAATAGCTGGTTAAAAATAACATTATTATAATACATGGATTTTTGTTTAAGACAAATACTGATATTTGTACAGTAGCATAGCTAGAGTGTTTGGAAGGAAAGAGTGGGGTTGGATGTGAAGGGAAATTTTTTTAAGTGGAAATTTATGAAATAATGATTTACTTAAAAAAAAAATAAAATTCCCCAAAGGTGGTTTTTAACCTGCCCTTTATGGAATATTTTTCTTAAATTCCTTATTACACATTATACATCTCAATACACATCAGGGGTTCCCAAACCTTTAAATCTGCACCTCTTGCAACTCCTAGGATTTTTTTTTAATATACATTCATTAACCTACCTAGCCCATTCTCCCTCCTAACCCATTTACTGGAAAACAGGTACTGCTACAATATAAACTGAAATGTTTAATATCCTGCCAGAAGCTCAAGCTTCCCCACGCATCATGATGCAAAGTTGGAAACCAATTATATACACTGCTGGCCATTAAAAGTGCAACACCAGGAAGAACTCGTCAAATTGTCCCTATACATGCAAGATGGGTAGCCCATGGGAGAACATGTAAATGATTCAAAGCGCAGCACATACACACATTATATGTGACAGAAACGTCCCAAGGAAGTGGTATAAGAGGAGATTACAAAGAGCCGCTGTAAAGCACTGGAAGTGTTTGCTCACAGTTCCCTGTCAAAGAACACAGCATTCATATGACCAGGTTTCCGACTTTGATCAAGGGAGAATTGTGGGATTACAGGAAGGTGGATTATTGTACTGAGACATCGGTGCTCATGTTGGATGGAATGCTGCCACAGTGATGACAATATGGTGTCAGTGGGTAGAGGAGGAACAAACTCACCTGCGTGAGGAATGTCAACGGTCCTGTCACACAAACGAAAGGACAGACATCTCATGTGCATGGCTTTGAATGGTCGTACAGCCACATCAAACACCTTAGCTCAACAGTTAGGGTGTGTTCCACATCAACCAGTGTTCGCATGTATGGTTCGACATAGTCTGCAGCATCGGGGCATCTTTGCTAGGCGACCATTGCTTTGGCTACCATTGACTCTACAACACAAGCGTATGCGACTGCAATGGTGCCAAGAACGTCGCACATGGATGTGCGAATGGCACTGCATCATCTTCTCAGACGAATCTCACTTCAGCATGCAGCACCATGATGGACAAATCCATATCTGGTGGTACCACAATGACAGGCTCAGTGAGATGTGCATGATGCAGCGCCATACAGGTCTGGCCCGACATTGTGGTATGGGGTTCCATTGGACTCCACTTATGCACGCACCTCGTATGCATTAGGGATACTTTGAACAGCCAGCGTTACATCACTGAGGTGTTGGAGCCTGTTGTCATACCTTATCTTCAGGGGCTCTCTGGTACCATTTACCAACAGGACAATGCCCTACCACATGTGGCATGCACATGTGGTAGGGCATTGTTCCTGTTGGAAATGGAATCGTCCAACAATTCCTGGATAGCCACCATGTGACACTTGTCACATGGTGGCTATCCAGTATCCAGGATCCTGCATGTTCACTGGATCTATCCCCAATTGAACATGTCTAGTCCATGGTTTCACGATGACTAGCACACCAGAAACTGCTACAACAGATGAACTTTGGCTATGTATCGAAACTGCATGGACTGGCATTCCCAAAACACACATCCAACGTCTCATCCTCTCATTGCCAGACTGTGTAGCAGCAGTTATTGCCACTCATGGTGGCTACACAAGATACTGATTTCTTTGTATTCCACAAGTCTAACCGAGTTCTATTTGTAATCATTTGATCTTTATAACATAAGCTATGTATTCAAATATGACATTGATATCTCGTCTTTCCTAGTGTTGCACTTTTAATTGCCAGCAGTGTATATCATATATAATTTTATCACAGATACACCACTGTAACTGTAATAAAATCAGCCTATGCAATTAGCAACGCGATGCTTCAGGAATGAAGCAAATTACAAAAATGAATATACACTTCATTTGTTAAAACAAATTACTTAGGTGAGATCTTTAATTTATCTTCAGTGACATTTTTCTGTTAAAATGCATTTTCAAAATTAGAAAGCTTTGAAGTGGGTTTCCATTCAAATAACATGGAAGTATCTAAACATTTAGCAATAGTCTAAAAAAAAAAACTGAACTTATTCAAAGTAAAACTAATGACATCTAGAATTCACCTGCAACTGAAGTTGTTGAAGTACCTTTTTGTTCTCTTCATTACTGTATCCATTTCCTGATGTAGTTTTAGAGAAAACACCACTTGTTGTGCTGGATTGACTAAATTCTCCTTTCTCATTCTCTGTATTTTGTTTTATTCCATTAATTGTAGGACCATCTGGCATTTTGGCAAATTTTATTTCAAAAACATCCTTAAAAACACAAAAAAGTAATACATTGCAAAATATTATGTAACTATATCTTATGTATTTTCATGTAACGTTATTATTATTCTCTCCTGCAGATAAGCAGATGCTTTGCGGGTCATTTGTTTAAACTTTTGTATAACTAACATGAATATGAATAAAGATTATTATTATTATTTAATATTTAGGAGAGAGGACAATACTAATTTTTGATTTGTAAAATTTGCTGTACTCTATAATATTGTTATAAGTTTCAATAGGAAATTCTTGAGCGTGAGTTAAAAAGAATATTTAGTGACAAAACTTTATAAATGAACTAATTTATTACAAAAGTATGAATAAACATAAATATAAAATAAATTCAACTAACAAATCTCTATCTTCATCAGTATGAAAATAAACCATTAGAAGAATATTTCACCTTATCACTGTTACTACAAATAGTCATTTCTCTAGAATTCTTACAATCCCTACTCAAAGCATAAAATAAGACTTTTTTACAATACTCAATAAGTGGCACAATCATATTTGTGAATAAACCTGTAAACTACTAAGAATAATCTTACCAATTCTTTAAACAAACCAAAAATAACCATGCATCAAATGATTTTCTTCCAGAATTTTAGCCATCAAGTACTCCAAAACTGCAGCTAAGTATATTGGGCTTTTAGAACCAATTCTTTTCAGATGACGAACTCTTCCTACAGAGAAGTTGAGGTCAGCTCTACTAACATTTCTTGTCCTTGACCTAATCTCCAAATATCTTGAGAGACTTTCCTCTCATTAACTTTATGCTAATTCACTTAGTGCAAAGAAAATATACATATTCAAACACTACTAATTTCTTTATCCCTCTTTTAAACATCTTTAAAATTCGAGTTCTTATTGTTCCAATCCACTAGTGACATAATTCATATGCTAAAACACACACAAGCATTAAAGTGATACAGCACATCACAGTTTAATTGTTGCTCGCTCATCTGCTGTAACAATATGCAATTTTTACATAAACAAATTGGCTGTATTAGAGGAGTTTTATTACGTATCTGTCTTTCTCTTGTGAACTCTAGGTGAAAGGATATTTGCTAAGGATGATTATGTCTCATGCATATGAGCTATGCAAATGAAGGTATAGTTCATGGTTTCAAATATAAAATGCAAAATTTTCACAAGGTACTCTCCTTCCTGTTATTGAGAAAGTGTTTGTCAGTGAGTGGTATGTCAGATGTGTGCAAAAAGCAGCCAGGAAATTACCAACAGGGTAACAATAAAAACATGATATCCTGTTTCCTATGTGATACTTCATTTTCACACAAAGGTAACAGTAAAAATCATCGATGGGAGAAAGTTACATTGCATGTTACATTCTACTCACATAACTGAATGATGGAAATAAAGAAGGCATGTCACATGGAAATAAAGATACGAAATAATTACCTTTCTGCTGCAGAAAACAATTAAAAGCACTGAATGGAAACTGGACATGGCAACAATATAAGTGAAAACATAAGCGAAATGTGATATGCACAAAAAATTTACTATGGAAACTGGAATTATACAGTGGAAGATGCATCTGGTTCCCAAAACCGGATAAAATTGTGCAGGATTATACTAAAACTGTAGAGTAAAATAGTTTTGCTATTCTCGATATCATTTATGCAAAATGATCATAATGTATGATTAATATTGCCATGATGTGAAGTCAATGGCAAAGATGTTTCATGAACTGTTTTTTTTTTCAAGAAAAAAAGAAGTATCTAGATCACACTATAATACTGCAAACTGTGGGATGTTTGAGACAAATAGTAAATGTCCTATTTCAACTGCAACATATCATATCATGAAGTAGTGTCCCATATAACAAATAATCTCTCACTGTTGTGATGGTCCAACCATTCATTTTGCTTCTCCTTAAAGTTTTACTTTATTTACATTACATTTATCATTTTGGGGATTTACTTCAGTTGGACATCACTTTTCCCTCTTCCGATCTGTGAAAGGAGTTGCGCATGTGCTACTCCTACTTTTGATTGACAGCTGCTAATGCATGCATAAGGACACACATCCTCTTGTGTCATAGCTAGTGTGAGAGCACACAGTAATGAGTTTATGCAAATGTTTTTCCCAGCATGCAATACATACGTGTCAGTTGCATGCTGCACGTATATTAAGTGACATTAGGTCAAAAAGTCATATAGTAGAATGATATAGTAATGAGAGTGCTAATAAGAGGAAGGAAGTTAGTAGAGATGAGATTTTAGTTGCTCAGATTTTTGTATTCATCAGTTTATATGGTGAGTCTTGAATTTTTTGGAGATAGACTTTGTTTGTTCTATATATGAAATATTTTGACTTCGCTATTTTTTTCTCTTGAGCAATGAAAAAAAAAAATTCAATTATTGTTAAGATTTAACTTTAATAATTTGACAATTTTTTTTGAAAAATTTTAATTGCACTGGAAAGAGAGCTATGTTGGTTTTTTTTTACCTCTGAGCGGCACTTTTTTGCACACCATGGGCTAAATGGCCAGGTCACAAGGACCCCCCCGAAGGCTCAGAGAAGGTTGGGGGAGGGGACCCACTGGAACAGCTGTTGGGAGACAGATGGTAGCCTCCCGTCAAGGCCATCCAGTGTGTTCTTTAACGTGCACAGGGTATGGCTCTCCCGCATACGGGGCCACAGCTTAACGTCCCATCCGACGGACGGAGGCCTTTTCAAGCCCATCGGTGTCCCCTACTGACCGTGGGCAGGGCAGGGAAATTTTGCGGAGATAAATCTCAACACTGGAAGTTTAGTTAAATTTGGATCAGTCAAAAGGTCCAAAGAGAAGAAGTTTAACAATCTTTTGGAGCATTACACTGTGGATTATTTCATGGTACAATGAGCAGCATTAAGGAAGCATGAAAAGAATAATACAGTTAATTTTACAGAAAAATGGGTTTAGACTACATGAGATACATCTTCAAGAGAATGCACAAGGATCCAAAACATCAAATGGTTTAGAGAAAAACAATGGACCCAATTTTGACAACTTTATAGGACATACCAGGGGACAATTTACTGGAGGATGGTATTGTGAATATCCCTGGTGTGCAATTCTGACTTTCATGAAAACTTTATTTCATGCATGCAGCAAAATATAAATTAAAATGGTCAATCAATGTATGTATGACAAAATTCTTGGACCACAATTCTTTTAGAGAATCTTTAATGGTTGCTGTAAATGGTATCTAGGTATTCACTGGAAGGAGAGCTATGCACCAATTCCCTATGATGATGCACAGAATCAGTCAGGCCTAGCACCTAAAGTCTGACCCTGCCTTCTTGTGGTGCAGATAGTTAGTACTTTTCAAAAGAGATACTCTCTAATGGAAGGAAATGGAAGGGGAGAGCTGCTAGATCAGTGTGGCCTACTGATCTGGACTACTATGGATACTTTTTTTTTCTACCCTGTAGAGGAGTGGTCAACCTCACAAAGTCCTAACCATATACCCAAATGGAATGGAATAATGCTCCGAGTCCGGTTATGGATCTTGAATTTACTGCACTGGTCGCTTCTGTTGAGTAAAAATCTTCTGTTGTGTTTTCTGCTTGTGGGTTGACAGCTCCAAGTGAATAGATTCACAGGATACATTTTATCAGCTGGTGGATAATCCTGAGCAGAGGCCATTGCAGTCATCTCAAATTCTACATTGGGGGAAGTCTTTCAGTGTAGATAGCTTCAGCCCTTAGTGGTGTGGGAATGGCAAGCCATTAAGTTGCCCCAAGCCTGCAATTTAGCAGGATCTTTGGAGCCCCAAGCTTTGCAATTTAGCAGGAGCTTTGCCCCAAGCCTGCAATTAGGGGGATGTTTGATATTGTTGGTGCTTCCTTTATCAATAATATAAATAATAATAATAATATAAATCAATTAATTATCAATTAATCTTAAAAAAAATCAATTATTAATTTTTATCACTTAATCAATTTAAAAAAAAAATCCTACTAATCATTTTCTCTCTGCAGGTACTTGGAATGTGAGAACATTACATAAAGATTATTCTCTTGATAATCCTCACATGATTGTCCCTCACACAGGAATTCCAGGGTTATAACCTAGATATTCTAGATTTGCAAGACACCAGATGGACATGTAAAGGTGAGATACTCAAAAATAACTTTAAATTCTCTTTTCAGGGAGGAAGGATGGAAAACATCTCCAAGGTGTAGGTGTGCTTCTCAGCAGACACCAGTGATGCTCTTTTAGGATATGACTGCATTAATGAAAGATTTCTTACACCAAAATTTAAAACAAAAATACTTGAATGTCATTCTGTTGTCACACCCCTATAGAGGACTCTGATGAGAATAAGGATAAGTTTTACAGACAGCTACAGGATATTTTGAATTCCATGGAGATATTTCTCTTGTGCTAGGTGACTTTAATGTTAAAGTTGGTACTGATCTGACCTTTGGGCAGGAGTTTTAGTACCTTTGGCATTGGTAGTTCCAATGGTAATGTGGAATGTCTCCTACAGGTAAGTAAACTCAATGGCTTGCAAATAACTAACACATTCTATAAACACTGTGACACTTATAAATACACATGGGTTTCCCCCGATGGACTGCACAGGAATATGATAAATTATATTTTAATTAACAGCAAATGGGTTAGTTCAGTTAGAAATACCAGATCATACAAGGGAGCTAAAATTGGATCTGACAATTACCTGGTCAAAAGTATCTTGCATCTGAAGCTTAAGAAATGTGCTAAGGTTAAAAAAAATTACCCTAAATACTGAAGGTCTAAAGATCCAGATACAGCCAGAGCATACCATGATAGGCTACTTGGTCATTATGACAATCGTGGTTTGCTTACTGCTGAAGTTGAGAAAGAATGGGTCAGTTTAAACAGATTTTTCTTGAAACCAACAGTATTCTTTTGGGTAAAAGGGAACAGAGGAAACAAAATTTGAATGATAAGGTTATGGAACTTATTCCTGAAAGAAGCAAGTGCAGGATTAATATTTATCAACATCCTACCAGTCCTAACAGATAACAATAAAATGAGCTTAATACATGTGTAAAGGATCAGTTAACCCTTTCAGGACCATAAGGTTTCTAAGAGTAAATATTAGTATGTAACTGTTTATTTTAGTTTGTTTCGACGTAAAATAAATAAAAATCATAAGAAAAATACATAACAATGTGTAGTTTTTTTGGAATTTTATGGGAAATATTTTTCCCAATGGACTATAAAGGTAACACAAATTATAGTTAGGCTTATTATGCAATGTCTTTTATTTATTGGTTTATTAGAACAAAATGTTAACTAAAATAATACAAAATTATGAAATAAAATTACTATACAAAATGATGTGCTAATTATGATATTCTGCGAAGCAATTTCTTTTGGTAGTGAGGCAAAGATGGACATTGCACATAGTACATATATTATGCGTCCTGACAGTTCTGTTTTTGTTTTCTAAACGTTCCCGTTTACGTAATTGCATTCGGCATACGTTCTATTTTGACATTCTGTATAAAAAATGCAGATAAGGTTATAATTAAATACGACAGTCACCAATTTCAAAATGGGAAAAATGTTTCCCTTAGTCGTGAAAAGGTTAACAGCCGATAAGATTCTTTGGCTTGAGAGCTTGGCTGACAAAGCTGAGGATTTGGGTTGCTTTACTTTTAAGCAGCACTTTTTTTCACACAACAAGATAAATTGCCAGGCCACAAGGACTGAGAAGGTTGGAAGGAGGGAATCCACTGGACAGCTGTTGGGAGACAGATTGTAGCCTCTGGTCAAGGCCATCCAGCATGATATATAATGCGCATAGGATGGGGTTCTCCCGCACACATCCCAATAAAGCAGAGTAATCAGCTAGACAGCGTAACACTAGAGAGCTGTACCAGATAGTTAATGTATTGTGTGGGAAGAAACAGACAAATATACAGGGACTGAAGAATAAACATGGTAAGGTTTTTGAAGGTGAGGATTCTGTCATGGCTGGATGGGTTGAGTATTTCGGTGATGTTCTAAACAGAATATTAAAGAATGTTCTAGTACTAGTCTTATTTCCATTCGTAATATTTCTGATGCAATATAACTATTTACAAAATATTTTTAGAAATTCCTACCACCACAAGAGTTCAAAGACTTGCACTGGGTTAGCAGGTTAAAAATACATAAATGGACATTAAAAGCAACACCTTTAATATATTTCAATGTTAATATTTTCCATCATGCTCATATCAATAGTGTAGAATGCAACAGATTTAATGAAATAACAGTACTTCCAGCAATTATTTAATTCAACATTTTAACATCTTAAAAAAGAGATCAAAAGAAGGAAAAATATAAAAAATCAGAAATATAAGAGCAGTCACCTTAATTTTAAAGTATTTTTTCCGTATCTTCAAATTCATAAATCCAGTTTTTTAGTTTTTGTGAAAATGTATGAAAATTTATTTCATCCTTTATGATTTCTGGTAATTGTTGAATATCTTTGATGCCAAATATACATATAATGTTTTTGCATAATGGCTTTCTTCACAAGTGGTATAAATAAAATTAATGTGGACTTGTTTGGCATTTTGCATACTATTTTAATATCACTTTCTCTAAAACGCTTTTTTAAATATAAGATCATATTTAAGCATAAATTTTCTATAATGGTAAAATTTGTAGATCATTATAAAAACATTTGTAATTGTCTCAGTTTACTGTGGATGTTACATTCTGCCTAGCTGTTGGCTGCTGTTTTGCCAGTTGCTGTTTTACCGTTGTGTTCCTTTGAGACACTTCTTGTTTCAAAGATACCAGTCCTTCTTACACATGCTGCTTTTGATGATCAACTTGGTATTCTATGCAGCACTAATCTTTGTACATATTAGACAATCTTATATTCCACCCCCTTTGAGAGTTATAAATTTCTAAAAACTTTTCTCCACTTTTGACTGAACAACGTGGATGCATTTCGTCCATCAGACAGATGGCTTCTTCAGCGGGAACTGCCACTTGTATTGTAGCCGCATTTATAGCATTGGCCCTCTGGTGGTGTAGCTACAATTCAGCTTTGTTCTGATGTAGAAGGAGATTCCATGCTGATGGAGGAGGGCTAAGTCGGTGTTACATACATTGTTACTCTGCATATTGATTAGTAAATTCTCCATGTAGTTGAGTTCGAACTTAATGAATGGGACTGATATAATTTGTGGTTTTATGTTAGCTATTGGTAATTTATTTCCAATTATAGTTTGGGTTAGAGCTGTATTTCCCTGTAGCTTTTTGAGATCAGTTTCATGTTCCTTCTAGCATTCTTCTATTTGTCTGTATGTTTTTCCATTGTATTTATTTTTATTTTTGACTACGTTATTGGGATCATCAATTTTAACTTCATATACTCTTCCTGTAGGCGTTCTTTTATCGCTGTCATTAATAGTTAACATTTTTGTGTTAGTTTGGATTACTGTAAGCACTTGTATATCATATATTTGCATGATTGTGGTAAGGGTATTGGTTAATGAACCAAGATATGGAAATGGTGTGGAATATTTGTTCTGTGTTATTTTCAGCTGGGTTTATTTGCGTTCCTATTTCATATTTATACTTATTTGCTTTATAGATTTTTTTCCACATATTTTCTGCTGTAGCCAGCCAGCTGATCTATCATACATATCTAATGCAGTTCTTTTTCCAAGGTTGAGTGTTTATTACAATACCTTAGTGTTCTAGTAAAATAAGTGTTAAAAGCAGCTTATTTATACTTAAGTGGGTGTGTTGAATTATGAGCTTTAAGGTTTGGAACATATGCAGGTTTTCAATATACTTCAGTAGCAGGAACAATGCATAGAATTCTGAGATAAAATGATAAAAATAATTCTAGGAATAATGAAATAAATTTAAAGTGGGAAAGGTAAAAGGGGAAAAAAAGGGCATGTTTTACTTTATAATGACTTTCAAAAATCTTGTTTTTAAAAATAGCATTTTTTTTTATTAATTTCCAGAGATATTTGAAACTTTAAGGAAAATTTTGTTGATAATAGTTCAAATCAAAAACTTGTGAGCTTATATCAGGGGATTGTTTCAGCAAAGAGTAACATTAATAAACAAATCAGCAATACCCATAGGGCTTTTAAGGAATGGCAATCAGATGGCTTTAACAAATTATTTATATTGTATGCAGTTTAATAAACTGTGCATCAAATAAAAAAAGAAAATATTATATTTCAAGCTTGAATTATGTATTTTTGTAAGATATATGTGAGAAAATTTTCAAATGGTGATTTCTATTTTTAAACATTTTCATGTGTTGTACAAAAAATGGATAAAGCCATCTACGGCCTTTCATTATGGATTCTTTCAATGTCTATAAATGACGTGGATCCTATGATGTGGATCTAATGACGATATCAAATGACATGGATGAAGGGTTATATTTACACACATCAATGGCAATGGGCAACATCTCCTACATGTAAGTAAACTCAATGGTTTCAGAATAACTAACACTTATTACAAACATTGTGACATACATAAGTACACATGAGTTTCACCAGATGGGCTGCATAAAAATTTGACTGATTATATATTAATTAATAGCAAATGGGCTAGTTCTGTTTGGAATACCAGGTGATATAAGGAAGCTGAAATTGGATCTGAACATTACCTTGTTAAAAGTGTCTTGCAACTTAAACTAAAAAAGTGTTGTGCTAAGATTAAAAAAATTACCTGTAATTCTGAAACTCTGAAAGACCCAGTTATAGCTAAAGCTTACCATGATAGATTCTTAGTCATTATGACAGTCACAGTTTACTTACTACTGATGTTGAGGAAGAATGGGACCATTTTAAACAGACTTTTTTGGAAACAATACTCTTTTAGGAAAAAAAGGAGCAGAGGAGGCAGAATTATTTGAGTGATAAAGCATTTGAGCTTATTTCAGAAAGAAACAACTGCAGGAATGCCCTTAATCAATACCCTACTAGTCCTAAAAGAAAGCATTACAGAAAGCTTAATAAATGTGTAAAAGATCAGTTAGCCACTGATAAGAATCTTTGGCTTGATGGTTTGGCTGACAAAGGAGGAAGCAGTTAGACAGCACAACAGCAGAGAGCTGTATCAGATAGTTAATGTTTTGTGTGGTAGAAAATGGACAGGTATACAGGGATTGAAGGAGAAACAAGGTAAGGTTATAGAAGGTGAGGATTTTGTCATGGCTAGGTGGGCTGAGCATTTCAGTGATGTTCTAAACAATGTCGTTAGTTCTACTCCAATTGTTTGTAATGATGATAGATGCATTACTGGCTTTAATGCATCTATCATCATTACAAATGACCCTATAACACAATCTGAAGTTATTTTGGTTCTTTCTAAACTTAAACTATATAAATCCCCAGAAGTAGATGAAATTACTACGAAAATGCTTAGAGCTGGGAATGTTTCTGTTACCACTTGGATGACTGACAAGTTTTGAATATCTTTTATGATAAAGGCATGGTTCCTAAGGATTTTACCAGAGTTATTATTATCCCTATTTTTTTTTAAAAAGTGATTGTAGTTCCTGTGATAATTATAGGGGCATCAGCCTACTTTCTGTTCCAGGTAAAGTTCTTTGCATGATTGTGCTTAATAGAAAATTAAGAATCTGGTTGACAGGGATTTGTGTAATGAACTATGTGGATTCAGAAGTGGTAGGGGATATGTAGATCAGATAATTTCACTAAGGTAGATTCTTGAGAATTGTATAGAGTTTCAGAAACCTTAGGTTGCTAGCTTTGTTGATTTCAAAAAGGCTTTTGACTCTGTTGATCGTGATAATTTGTGGTTGATTGTGATATCACATGGCGTACCAGATAAGTTAGTTAACCTAATGAAAGCTCTTTATAAGAACACTGAGTGGTGTGTGATAGTTGATAAGGCTTGTAGCAATTGTTTTATCCTTGCTTCTTGTTTTTGATAAGGGTGTGTTTTGTCTTCTATTCTCTTTAGTTCGGTTATTGATTATGCTATTCGAAACTCACTGCAAGGTAAAGATTTTGGACTTAAAATGTCTGGAGATCTGAAAATTACTGATTTAGATTATGTTGATGATTCAGCCCTTTTGGCAAATGATGTTGATGAGATGAACTATTTCATTTGAGCTGTTGATGAGACTGGGAGTAGTGTAGGTTTGGTTATAAACAGAGGGAAAACTAAAGTGATGAAAATTGGTCGGGCAGGCTGTGATTCAGTTAATCTGAATGGTTGCAGTCTTGAGCAGGTGTCACAGTTTAATTATCTTGGGAGCTATGTAACAGATAATGGTGATGTGCAGCATGAGATTAACAGACGAATAGGGATTGCTGCCGGGACTTTTAAGGATGTATGGAGAGTGTGGAGAAATAGGCTTAGACACCTAAAGACTAAAATTAGACTGTATAGTAGTTTGGTTCTTTCTAGGGTTAGTTATGGTAGTGAAACTTGCACACTTTGTAAACAAGATAACAGGAAACTAGATGCTTTTTATTCTAAATGCTTAGGCAGTATTTTGGGCATTAGGTGGTTCAACTTTGTAAGTAATGATGAGGTTAGGCAAAGGAGTTGGCAACCTCCTTTAAGCAGCATATGTGCAGAGAGAGAGACTCCGTTGGTTTGGCCATGTTACCTGTATGGATAATTACAGATTGGTGAATAGGGTTTTGAACAGTGTGCTTAAAAGCCTCAGAAAGAGGGGGGAGACCTAGGACGTGGTGGGTCGATAATGTCAAACAGGGCCTGGTTAGAATTGGTGTGCAATGGGCAGATGCAGCAGATGTAGCTCAGGACAGATATGTTTGGAGAATTAAATTGCACAGTCTGGTTTGACATCCTTAGCCCATGGCTGCATGAGAATGATGATGATATTTGCTCACATTGATAAAAAGCACTTAATAACTTATATTAAACTGTTCTACAAGTGACCCATCGCATAGCAAGCTGCTCTAATGTAAAAAATATCGATTTTAAGAATGTTATGTTTTTAGAGTTTCTGGAAATTTAAATTGCAGAAAAAGATAAAATTTTACATTACACCAAAATTTTTTAATGACTCCATCTCTTGTTATGAGTATCAGAATGTTACAAATAAAATTTTTCAAAAAGAATTTAATAACATAAATTTTGTGTTAGAGAAAACAGCAATAATAAGCTCAAACCAATAATTTGTGCACTGTAAAATAGCTAGGGAATTTTAAATTTGCACAGTGAACATTACAACACATAATGAAATTTACCTGCAACTTTCTAGCCATTGCGACAGCTGTAGTTTCTGGTCGATTATATTTGTAACAGTTTGTAAATATAAGCCGTATATCAAATGCAAACTCTTCAGGTGTTTTATATACATGGTTGTCCATCTTTTGCTGTGAAGAAAAAATATATGTGTTAATCAGCTTTACACTAAAGCATAAATAAACAGTAAATATGAACTGCCAGTATGTCATGCTTAAAACTAAAAATTTCATAAACATGGATTAGTACCTACTGTACTGAAAATGTTAAAATGAAGAAATTACTGATGCTTAATTTTGCATTTCACCACAAAGTCAAAAACGGAAATTTGCTTCATTAAAAGAGTTATATTACAATACATAAAAGGTTCTCTATTTTCTTTTTATTGCAAGGGGGTTACATCCCAGGAGACAGGTATTTTTTTTTAGACTTTTTATATATATTGTTCCCATGCTTGTTCAGGCATGTCATAATGGTTGATCCAAGCATCAAAGTCATGGAGGTAGTATGATGTGTTCTGTTGTCATACCATTGACTGATCTCCATTTGAACACTTAATTTAATGTTAAGTGTCAACCTTGCAAATGCTTCTTCAAATGTTGGAAAAGATAGAACCTCCAAGTGTATAGAAGGTGGGAAAGAGTCTCATTGCTAAGTGTTCATGAGGGTTGATGTGGTTTGGACAATGTACAGAAGGCACTATCATGCAACAACAGTACCCTTAATAATTAATTTCTGGTACTAACATGTTACCAGCAGATCCTTTCACTCTTGTAAGTTACATGGTTGAGCCTGCAGATCGAATATGTTGTTCCAACACAAATTACAGATGCTCGATTGGATTGATGTCTGGGGAATTTGGAGGCCAGGGCAATACCCGGAAGTCTTTCTCCTGTTCCGTGAACCATTTTCGAACAGTCTGGGCAGTGTGGTATGGCACATTATCATGCTGAAAGGCACTACTAGAGGGGTGTACCATTGCCATGAAAGGATGTACCAGGTCTGAAATGATGTTTAAGTAGGTGGTAGATGTCATAGTTTCTTGCTCATGAATGACTTGGACCCAGGGTTTTCCAGCAGAACACTGCCCAAAGCATTACACTTCCTCCACTGGATTGTTTTCATTCCACGGTGAATCCCGGTGCCTACACTTCCCCAAGTAAATGATGCACACGTACCAGGCCGTCCACATGGTGCAACAGGAAATGAAATTCATCAGACCAGACGACCTTCTTCCAATCATTCAAGGTCCAGTTTTGATTGTAGGCACTTTCGATGGTGAACAGAAGTTAGCATTGGGCATTCAGAGAGGCCTGTGGCTAAGCAGCCCCATTTTCATCAGGGTTCGATGTACTGTGTGTTGTGACACATTACTCCTGTTACCAGCATTCAACTTAAGGGTGAGTTGTGCCAAAGTATCCCTTCTGTTGGTTCATACCATATGAGATAGCCTTCGCTCACCTCTAGCATCAATGAGCTGTGGTGGGCCTCACACCTTGCTGGCGGTTCGAGATTTTTCCCTCCTCAAACCACTTTTTTTGAAGGTACTAACCACGGCTGATCGTGAGCACCCTATAAGCTTTGCCATCTCAGAAATGCTCTGACCCAGTCATCTGGCCATTACAATTTAGCCTTTGTCAAACTTACTTAATTTCACTGCCTTTCCCATCTGAAGAACAAGAATAACACTGATTAACAGAGCTCAGTATCAGGTGTTATTTATACCGTTTCATGACCTTGCATAAAGACGCGCTGGTCATAATGTTTTGGCTCTTCGGTGTAATATGCACTGTAAAATGCATTTTTAATAGTTTATGCATAAATTCATATAATGTAATAAATTAAGGTAAAAAAAGTTTAGGTTTTTTTAAATTTTCAGTTGTACCAGAATAAAGATGCATTCAAAAACAAAATACAATTCACTACAAAATGAACACTATTCAGCAAATGTACAAAAATTATCTTAAAAATATTTGAATGTTTATTCTTATTCAATGATGATATTGTATCTAGATCAAGGATATCAATCTTTGGAACAAGCAGATCTCACCCACTATGAACAGAAGTGAAGAAGCAAACTGGAGGGGCTTACTCTAATCGCAACTCAAATGAAAGTGTCACGAAATAAATTGCTAAAATCTTTAAATGATTTTGCAAACATAGTATTTTGAAACCTTGCTTGAGCCAGCAGAAAATAAAATCAGTTCAAATGTCAAAAAGAGAAATTTCACTTGAGGTGAGAAGACAAAATTTTGAGAGGTAAAATACATTTACTTGTTGCTGCTGAAAGTAATTCTATTTTGGTTGGCAAAAAAATAAGTTCACTTAGGGCAGCAAAATATCTTGAGCTAGCACTGCATCATAGTCATTCATTTTGTTCTTTAACATGCACAGGGTATGGCTCTCATATATGAAGACATGGCTTACTGTCCTATTTGACAGACAATGGCTTTCCAAGCCTATGGTGTTGATTCTCACCATGTTCAGAGCATGTTTAGCACAGAAAATCTCAATGCATGCATAGTTGGAACTTGAGCCAAGGAACATCAGATTACTACCAAATGAGCCTACTCCTGTCCCATATAGCCATGTGATGATTCTATTGATTGATACCTTTGTATCCCTTATTGTATTCCTAATATACACCGAAGAGCCAAAACATTATGACCACCTGCCTAATATGATGCTGGACCTCTATGTGCCGTCAAAACAGTTCTTACCCAGCGAGGCATGGATGCTACAAGATTTCAAAATTCGTTTTGTGGTATCTGGTACCAACACGTTACGAGCAGATCCTTTAACTCTTGTAAGTTACATGATTGTGCCACCGCAGATTGGATATGATGTTCCAACACAAACCACAGATGCTCGATTGGATTGATGTCTGGGGAATTTGGAGGCCAGGGCAATACTTGGAAGTCTTCCTCATGTTCCGCGAACCATTTTCCATGTGCCACCAAAACAGCTCTTACCCAGATCAGTCTGAGCAGTGTGGCATGGGTGCATTATCCTGCTGAAAGAAGGCACTACTAGAGGGGTATACCATTGCCATGAAAGGATATACCTGATCTGCAATAATGTTTAGGTAGGTGGTAGACATCATAGTTTCCCGCACATGAATGATTGGACCCACGGCTTTCCAGCAGAACATTGCCCAAAGCATTACACTTCCTCCACCAGCTTGCTTTCATCCCACGGTGCATCTTGGTGCCAACACTTCAACAGACACTTCAAATGACACACATGTACCTGGCCGTCCACATAGTGCAACAGGAAATGAGATTCATTGGACCAGACAACCTTCTTCCAAATTGTGAATAATTGACAACTGACAGATGGATCACAGACTCTTCAAATAAAAAAAAAAAAATAAATAAAAATAAAAAAAAAACCTTCTTCCAATTCGTCAAATCTTGATTGGAAGAAGGTTGTCCCTGCTGAAAAGGAAACCCTGCTGAAAATGGGGGCTATGTAGCCCCATTTTCAGCAGGGTTTGATGCACTGTGTGTTGTGACACATTACTCCTGTCACCAGCATTCAAATTACGGGCAAGTTGCGCCACAGTATCCTTTCTGTTGGCTCGTACCATATGGGACAGCCTTCGCTCACTTCCAGCATCGATGAGCCGTGGTTGGCCCACACTTTGCTGGAGGTTCATGGTTTTTCCCTCCTTGGACCACTTTTTGAAGGTACTAACCACAGCTGTCCATGAGCACCCCCAAGCCTTACTGTCTCAGAAATGTTCTGACCCAGTCGTCTGGCCATTACAATTTGGCCTTTTTCAAACTCACTCATGTCCACTGCCTTTCCCATCTGAAGAACAAGAATAACACTAACAGAGCTCAGTATCAGGTATTATTTATATCGTTTCATGACCTTCAGACATGCTGTTATTTACCTGCAGTTGCTTCGATTTGCATTAAGATAAGATGACCATAATGTTTTGGCTCTTCGGTGTATATAGATGATTGTGAATGATTGACAGCTGACAGATGGATCACACTTATTTTGAAACATTTTAAAATGTATAGTTTTATTGAATAAATATGTTTTAGAATGTTTTCGTATGTGTGCATTTTATGTTTATGGCCTATAATTAAACTTTACTCTGAGGTGCTTTGAGGGTTACGTTCTTAGAAAACACTTTGAATACTGAATAACACACACAAATACTGAATAACTTAACAGAAAAATAGGGTTTGGTTCCAGGGCACCAAGATTATCACTTTTCTCCTAATATTTTTGCATTAAAATGATAGTATTGCTCTAATTATATTAATATTTAAATGGATTATAGTTTCGTAAATTTTTAAATTAGCATGAAAAATTTATGTATCTATACACTAATTCAAATTCGAGTAGCCAAGGTACAGACAGCAACTAACAGAATAACAAAGGCTCTGAAAGCCTTCGTTTTTTCATGTATTTCGTCATCTAATAGATATATATAATAGATATGATTGTGATGTGATGATATAATAGATATGATTGTGAGTGATTGACAGCTGACTGATGGGATCACACTAATTTTAACTATAATGCAGAAATGGTAGAGCTCCGAAAATTTGCACTTAGGGGTATTTCATCTCGTAGATCTAAGAAAAAATCTGACCTTCGATGTCCTTCAAGGTCAAATAGGGTTATGTAGAGGTCAAACCATGATCTACAAGTGCTAGAAATGTGAAAATTGGTGTCTGTGTATATTTTGGGTTGTAGATGTCAGAAATGTTACAAAATTTTGGATGTGGTGGGTCCTTCTTTAAGGTCATTGGTCAAATTTTGATCTACTGGTGCAAGAGAGCTAAAAAATTAACTCCTGGAGGTATTTTGGATAGTTGATATCAGAAATGTTGAAAAATTTTCAAAGTGATGGGTCCTTTGAGGTCAAATATAGATATATTGGTGTTAGAGGGCTAAAAACCAGTATCGAGATTATTTTGAATTACAGATCTGAGAAATTTTGCCAAATTTTGGATGCGATAGGTCTTTTGAGGTTAAAGGTGAAATCCTGATATACTGGTGCTGGAGAACTAAAAATTGGTGAATATGGCTATTTTTGACAGTAGAACTCAGAAATGAGGATTTTCAGATCTGGTATCACATTCAAGGTCAAATAGGGGTCAGAGTGACAAGTTAGAAATTGTTAGATTCCAGAAGCACCATTTGATTTCTAGTAAGTTCATATTTCACCTATGTAAAGACAATTTTTCTGAAAACCCTAAATATTATGCAAGCAAATTACTCAAAATAAAAAGCATGCTGAAATTGGCGTAACTGATTTTTCACTGTAGATGCTAACCTTATACAACAGCATAAAATTTAACTATAAGAGAATCGGAAAATTTCAAGTTGATATTTGCTCTATTCATTGACTGATTTAAAGTACAAGCTGCCATCTTTGTGCAAATTCATAACAGATTTAACATTATTTCTGCTGAGAAGCAGCATTGGTATCAAAAACAGTAAGCTACAAAAATTCACAGATTAAAATAATAAATGCTTCGTTTAATAACACTAAAATTGGTTAATGGTTCTTAGTTCACAGAAGGCAAATAAAATGATCAATGTTAGAGCTTCAGAATGAAAGTACAAATAACTTTAGTTGCATGACATTCCATGTAAACATGATTTCTAAAGATTTTAATTCCTGTTTAACTCTTATTGAAAGCAGAGGAGATCCCCAATTAAAGCACCTCCAACTAACATGTATTTGTTATAATGTGATGCAAAAATAGTCCTTTCTTCCTGATCAAATTATAAATAATTATACATATATAAAGATTTATCCAAAGAATTTCTGACACACAGTGTAAATGACACATAACTGAGGAAGCAGTCTATCCATAATGCACCTATCTTAAGAGGGAGGGAGTATGAGAGTGTTGACTATCAAAGTTAGTCATTGAAGAGCTACATTTTTTTTTTATCATAATCATGAATCTTTGTTTGGAGAAACATGACAATAATTTCATATGACTGAGTGCCATGAAGTGTAGTTGTAACAATGTCCGAGTGTGTGAACAAATATTACATACCATACACACACAAAAAAAGCCAACAGTCGACTTGGAATCATTTTTCATATGAGAGCCCAGGCCATTAAAATGGTTAGCAATAAGCTCCGAGAGATTTTATGGTTGGGTTGTTTTACCTCTGAGCGGCACTTTTTTGCACACCATGGGCTAAATGGCCAGGTCACATGGACCCCGAAGGCTGAGAGAAGGTTGGGGGAGGGGACCCACTGGAACAGCTGTTGGGAGACAGATGGTAGCCTCCCGTCAAGGCCATCCAGTGTGTTCTTTAACGTGCACAGGGTATGGCTCTCCCACACACGGGGCCACGGCTTAAGTCCCATCCGACGGACGGCGGCCTTTCCAAGCCCATCGGTGTCCCCTACTGACCGTGGGCTGGGCGGGGAATTTTGCGGAGATAAATCTCAACGCTGACCCAGCTGGGACTCGAACCTGGAAATTATAGATTACGAGCCTGGTGTGCTACCGACTGAGCCACCCCTGCCCCAGATTTTATGGTAAGATTACTTTATATTAAGAGTAAACATGAAAAGGGAACCTATCATCTAATTGAAATACTCATCTAATTGAAATACTTGTTATACCTCAGCAAATGCAGATTTCCCTTAATGCCAAGTTGCCAATAATGCATCCACCATGCTAAGTGGGGAATCTCCTGTATATATTTCATAGGATGCCCATAATCAAAAGTATGAATATATTTCATTTTGCTAATTTGAATGAAAGAAGACTGAATAATTATTTAGCTTACCTTTACACTTTTCAGATCCATAGGATGCTTGATAGCTTCGTAACAGTCAGAAAAATATAGAAATGGTGCATCAACTGTTTTATAAAAAGGCCATGCATATGTCTAA
The DNA here is from genome assembly GCA_038380435.1 of Ryuthela nishihirai. Taxonomy (NCBI): domain Eukaryota; kingdom Metazoa; phylum Arthropoda; class Arachnida; order Araneae; family Heptathelidae; genus Ryuthela; species Ryuthela nishihirai. Next base: position 80,429,459 of record JAWZYU010000002.1, read on the forward strand.
AATAATATCAAAAATGTACTTTACATGGATAACATGTCTAACTATCTAAACAAAATACTCAGAGATCCAAATAATTTTCAAATTTGCTTATAAAATATACCACTTCTTAAACAAATGCATTTTATTCCCAAAAATTTGGTTTTGAATGAATAGTACAGACAGATATATATATATATTAACCCTTTCACTACCATACCAGTCTAAAACTGCCTATGCAGGTAGGAGGTAGAGAAGAGGAATGGCACCGTTTGGACAAGTTCGTCTAAAATCTTGGCCATTTGGGTCTCATATGGTAGTTAAAGAGTTAAGTAACTGTCAACATTTGTATGTATATGAAAAATACACCTAATTCTCTCTTATTTTCGGTTTTGAAGAAGTTTTAGTTGAAGCTTTAACCAGCTTTTAAAAATTGAATGGAAAGTTATTAAAATATTGTTTACTACTAAATTAGTTTTCGGGCACAGACGCTTCACTCCACTGAAGGAATGATGGACAGCAAAAAGTACATAGGCGTTCTGGAGGCGAAAATGGTCCCAACACTGCAGAAGCTGTTTCCTAACGGCGATGGGGTATTTCAACAGGATCTGGCTCCATGCCACAATTCTAAGCTTGCTAAGAGCTTCTTTACCCAGCAACATTTGAAGGTATTGGAGTGACCAGGAAATTCACCCGATCTAAATCCCATTGGAAATTTGTGGGCCATTATTAAAACGTGCGTATCTAAGATGGATTGCATGACAAAAACCAAAATGATAGAAAGTGTCATGAAAGTGTGGTACCATGACCCTAAAGTGAAGGAGATGTGTGGAAAGCTAGTGGCATCAATGGTTGAGAGGGTGGAAGAAGCAATTAAAGCTAAGGGGGGTCATATTCACAATTAACTATGAACATTATTAAACAAATAAATATTTTAGTTGTGTCTTTGTTACTGCATTTTCCTATTGTCCCAACTAATTTGCACAGTACTGTAGAACAAAGGCTAAGGATAGAGCTGGAAAGTGACTATGACTAACTATTAGGAAAAAATTGAAACTTCTTGTTCAGTCTTTCAGCATTTTTGAATAGGAACAAGAATGGTCTTCCTACACAGAGCCATGCCATGGTTTAACATCCCATCTGAGTACCTCCTTTCTTACTAAGGGCAAGGCACAGGCAAAAAACTAAAAAAATTCAAGTTTTGGTTCAAGTCCTTGCATATTACTGACTATGGCTGTCTAAGGAGAGTGAATAGAGAATTGTAATTTGTTAATAGCAAATTAGAGTTCCTTGTCATTCAGAATATTTCCTAACACATACTTATGGTTCTGCCAAACAGCAGACTAATCCCAGTGTTTCAATTTATGGGGCAGTTCATGCAAACATGTTTGAATCTTTTTTTTTTCATTCAGGGCAAGTTGGGAAAAAAAACAATTTTAATACTGACATGATCATAAACTGCTTGACATTGAAAGTGGAAGGACGTCATACAAACCCAGAAGGACGTCATACAAACATGCAAATAGAAGGGTGGGTGTGCGCAGTTGAGATAAGCAAATGATGATAATCTGGAGCCATTAACATATGTGGCTCAAGAGATAAAAGGTGCAAGAAGGAAAAGGAATGGTATTGTGTTTATGCCGGTGGAAGTTGTGCGAATGGTTGAGATAAGGTGGTTCTACTTTGAAATTGTTCAGCAAAGGCCGAAAATGCCTGGTACACACTGTTGGTAGTTTATCGCTATTTGGATACTTTTGAGAGAGGAAGAATTATAGGCCTATGCAAAGCTAGATGGACTACATGTCATGTTGCTGCCCATGTTTATCGGGATGCATGAACTGTTTGACGCTGTTGGCAACAATGGCGAAATGAAGGTTCTAGCATGCGTCGCAGAGGAAGTGATGCCATCCAACAGACGTCAGCATGGCTTGATAGGCACATTGTTTGACATGTTCGTTTGTCACCACAAAGCACTGCAGGCGATATTCAATGGGCTGTCAACAGCCATGGATGTCCCCATAACGACCCAAATGGTAAACTGGAGGTTGCATGAGGCACACCAGCTCTAGGCAACCATTACGTCGACTGCAAACCATCGCAGTGCTCATCTGGCTTGGGGCCGAAGTCGTGCGAACTGGAGTCACGAATGGAACACTGTTGTGTTTAGTAATGAATCCCATTTCTGACTGGGTGTTGACAATTGATGGGTCTGTGTATGTTGACAACTTGGCCAAAGGACAGATCTAGCTTTTGTTTGTGACCGGCACACCATCCAGCCAGGAATGATGGATGGGGTGCTATTGGATATGAGAGCAGGTCACCTCTTGTCTGCATCACAGGAACACTGACAGCTGCATAATACATTAGCATGGTTCTGCAGCCCATTTTGTTACTGTTCCTGGGAGGCATGCAGCAGGCAATTTTCCAGCAAGACAACACTTGTGTACACACTGCTAGGGTCTACAGACAATGTTTACAACATGTTCAAGTATTGCCATGGCCAGCACGACCTCCAGATTTATCCCCAATAGAAAATCTTTGGGACACATTGGATGATGTGTGCAATCCTCTCACCGGCTAGTATGGAATTTCGATGAATTATGGGAGCAAGTCAACGTCGATTGGTATGCAATTCTTCAGAACCATCGACTGTATGACTCGATGTCGTATTGCTGCCTGTACTGCCATTCATGACGGTGCAACCACCTACTGAGCAGTCACATTGTGCTGCATTCTCATCTTCTAACTGCTGTAAGTGGCTGCAAATTAAATCATGGTATGCCAATACACAGTCGTATCAAAATAATATTACCACCTACCATAGTATATGTATGGTAGGTGGTCATATTATTTTGATATGACTGTATGTATTGCGTTGTTGTTGGGTTGTTTTACCTCTGAACAGCACTTTTTTGCACACCATCGGCTAAATGGACAGGTCACATGGACCCCGAAGGCTCAGAGAAGGTTGGGGGAGGGGACCCACTGGAACAGCTGTTGGGAGACAGATGGTGGCCTCCCATCAAGGCCATCCAGCATATTCTTCAATGTGCACAGGGTATGGCTCTCCCACACATGGGCCATAGCTTAATGTCCCATCCGACGGACAGCAGCCTTTCCAAGCCCATTGGTGTCCCCTACTGACCATGGGCAGGGTGGAGAATTTTGCTGAGATAAATCTCAACGCTGACCTAGCTGGGACTCGAACCTGGTAATTACAGATTACGAGCCTGGCGTGCTACCTACTGAGCCACCCCCACTCATGTATGTATTGCTATATGTGCTACATTCCACCCCTATCCCCTCACTCCTTCTGGGTGGGGCAATTTCAATGTCGTGCAGTGTACAGGGTGATTCAAAACTCTTGGGTCAAACTTTAAGGTGTGATAGAACACACCTAAACACGCACTTTTCGTCTTACAATGCATAGTCGAAACCCAAGTGGTGAAGCGCTAGGAGTTAACAGTTACTGTGCCAGGAAATGAAGAAACACAAGAATGACAGAAGAGGTTTGAAACAATTGCAGAAATTACAGAACAGGAAGTACAGAATTTTATTGAATTACAGAAACTGCTCAAAAGAGCGACCGCCAACATTAATGCAGGCTTCACCCCTTCGACGTAGTGATCGGCGTACATGGGCGAAAAAACCAGGCATTTCTTGTACAGCGGCAGTGGCAATAGAAATCCTGGCAACAAGGTCCTCATTGGAATTGATACGGCTTTTCATATGGCCCCATAGGAAAAAGTCCAGACATGACAGATCAAGTGATCGTGGTGGCCAAGCGATGGGACCATCACCGACCAATCCATCATCCTGGAAATGTTGCATCCAAGGCATTCCGCACATCCACACTGAAATGGGGTGGTGCTCTGTCATGTTGGAACCACATACATGTTTGAATGTTTGCTGGAACAGGGTTCAGTAATTCTGGCAAGACTTCTTCTAAAACTATGAGGTACGTTCTCCATTTCAGTCGGGCTGGCAGAAGGTATGGGACAATCAAATGGTCATGGAGAATTCCAGCCCAAACATTTATGGAGAAATGAGGGTTTGTATGAATGTGGACATATGGCATGTAGATTACTAGTGGCCCACACAAGAATTGTGGGTATTAAAAATGCCCTCACATGTAAAGGTGCATTCGTCAGTGATTAAGACATGTGCATCAAAGTCCAGTTGTGCTGCAGTCTACTGCAGGAACCACTGTGCAAAATCCACACGAGGCTGATAACCTGCAGGTGTCAAGGCATGCACCCTCTGTGCGTGGTAGGGGTGTAATCATTCGTCTCGTAGAACTCGCCACACCGTCGATTGGGGCACACTTACGGCATGGGAAATTGCTTGCATGCTATATTCGAGACGATCTCCAACCCTCCTCTGCTTACAATGCCCAACTGATGGGCACTGCGCAAAGGATAGTGTTGTGACCATCCACAGATTGGTGTAGAGAAATATATGTTCTTGGTGTGTGCCTAAGCTGCTCACATGAGAGATGATGGCAACAAAGAAAGAGATCTGCAATGATCTTCTGGAGATGTTTGGTGCTTCCAGTCCTGAGTGCTTTAACAGGATGACCTGTTTAACCTGTGATGAAGCACAGCTTTTTCATTATGACCCACAAATCAAATATCAACCCATAGAATGGAAACATCAGATATCACCTACAAAGAAAAAACAAACTCATGCCCACTTTCTACTGGGATAACAATGGAATAATTTTTATTGATTTCTTGGAATGTGGAGTAGTAGGTTTTGAGTAGTAGGTTTGATGTGGAGTAGTAGACCATCAACAAAGAAAGATATTGCTTGTCCCTTGAAAAGCTTAATAGAGCTCTGAAAACCAAGACCTCAATTGACAGGACAAGTTTCATCAGGATAATTGGAGCCATCATGCATTTCAAATGACACTGGCAAAATTGCAAAGCTGAAGTGAAGTACTTTGGATCATACTTTGAGTGATATTTTCACACAGGTGGAGGAATATATTTTCCACTTGTGCAGTATGGTTACATTATCTGAAATACTAGAGCAGTTACAGCTAATTATACATTACTTTTTGACTTGTACATTACTTTTTGACCCAACTTTGTATTTAGCTTTACCACAACAGTTAATAGCAGACTTCACAAACACATGCATTACACAATCTTACTAAACACTTACATAATGTTTTTCTGAAAAAAGCTCATTTAATAAAGCATTGCAATATTTCATTTTTTCTTCCAGTTCTCTTTCCACTTTGTCATCCGATTTCTGTAAAAATATTATACATATAACTCTCAGACAATGTTTCAGTAAAATATTTATTACATTGTAATATAAACATAATAAAAACATATATTCTATTTGAATTGCAAAAACCTACTTTTTTTTTAGTTTGACAACCATTATTGGGGGAAAAGGTCTGTTCCTTTATTCATCTTGCAATGCAAAAGAATTTAAAAAATAAATAAATAAGAAGTTCCTACTTTTTACTAATGGTTAGATTCTGTTTGTGGTAGCATTAACTTCACATTGGTTACTGCTCTTTCTTGGCAAGTGCTGATGAGAGCTAGCTGATTTTTTGGCACAATCTAGTTGAAAGTCCTAACTCTTTACTATGGTTTAATATGTCTGAATGATAGAAACTGTAATCAGCAATATGTGTTTGGCTCACCGTGAGCCATTGTCTAGCTACGTTTGCATGCTTGTGGGAGGGAGACAATATATTTCTTGTGAAATGCTCAAGAGAAAATAATCTGAATGCATATCCCTCTGCAAATATGGAATGCCATTTCCAAAGAGAAATGAAATTTGCCATTTTTCAACTGCACCAATGCAGTATGTTCATCAAAGAATGTGTTCATTCCAATAATGTTTCTAATTACTCAGCATTATCAGCAACACATTTTTTGGCTAAAAACCAAATCATGATGTAACACACAATTTCATGAAAGGGACCCATTTTGATGATATTGAGCACATAAAGAGGCATACAACAAAGAACTAAAAGCATTCCCAAAAAATTTTTGAAACATGGAAGAGAGAATTTTATATATTGTTATAAATAGATATTGAAATAGATATTGAATAGATAGAGAATAATATATATTGTTTTGAAAGCAGTAATCAAAGATCAGGTTGGGCAATACCATTTATGAAAATTAGATCTAAAGAGAAATTCTTTATAAAGCAATGAAATGCAAAACATTTCTAAAAATACATTTTTTACTCTCTCATTTTGACTTTTTCCTACTAAGCCTTGGGGATAACAGTGACAAACATGAGGAAAGTTCCACCTGCCCTTTTCTGCTGGGCAGAGGCTACCAAGACATATGGAGTTAAAATATGCTGGTTGCATTGCTTCATCTCTGAAAAACACTTTTGTGCATACAATGGGCAAAATGGCAAGTCACAAAGACCCTCAGACACAGGTAGGGGAGAGGGATCCACTTGGCAGCTATTAGGTCCAAAGTATATTGGATGATGATGTGGACACTAAGATAAAATTGGCATGCTGCACATTAATATAGGACATTACAATATGGGACCTAAGTATAATAGGATTTTTATAATATTGCAATAAAATTATTAATATATTGAAAACTATTATTCAGGTTGATGTATCAGGATTTTGGAATGGGCATGGTTTGACTTAACGAGTTGATGAGCTGCACAAAAGTGAGGATGGCACTTCAAATTTGTGCATGAACAAAAATGACAACTTAAATATTTTTTGGAAAAAAAAAAAAGTTTTGTAAGTTTATTAAGTTTTAGTATTATTTTATTAATATTTAAGTAAAATATTAGTTTCATTTGTTGTTCATTATTAAAATGCACTTCCAAATAATCAGTTATCTAAAGCCTACTGCAAAATATAGCAGCACATGACAAACAACCAACAAAGACAAGCATTTTTTTCAGCCAATTTTATTTCCTCTTACTATTTGACTATCTACATACAATATATATATGGTACTATATAATTCAAAGACTATTTAATAAAACATGATTATAGTTTGAGATGGTAATTTTCAGTTATTCAAAAATATAAATTTTCTGAACATTTATTGTTCAGAAAGTAATCTGGAAAATTAGCTATTCTACTATATCTATATTTTTAGCAGCATGGCTAACAGCATTACTCGAAATTCTTATACTCACTTGCTTGTTTGACAGACTGTCTATGTGTTTCTTCCTAGGATGGTTACTTTCCTTACAAGCAGTTGCTTTTGATTTGAAACTTGTGTGAGGCTGATAACTTGTTTCATATTTTGATTCATCTGCAGTTGGTGTTGCTGCATCTGTTTTGCGTTTTACACTTTTCTTAACCTTGAAATATTAAAGCTTAAAATTAATTTTACATGCATAAGGACAACAAAATATTTTGTGCCATATTTCTTAGATAAATATATTTATTTAAATAAGTAGTTTTGAAGTAGAATAGTGTTGCTTTGTGAAACACTATACTGATTACTTGCAATTTTTTTTCTTGTTTTTGGAGGGGAGTGGGGATGTCTTTCTCCAGAGTGGCACTTTTTTGGAACATAATGGACTAAATGGGCAGGCCACAAGAATACCAAGAGCTCATAATTAGGTTGGGGAAGGGGATTCATGGATAGCCATTAGAAGACAGATGAAGGCCTCCTTTCAAGGCCATCCAGCATGTTCTTCAATGTGCACAAGGTATGGCATTTCTGTACATGGGCAATGATGAAGTCGCATCCATCAGATGATAGCTTTCCCATACCCATTGGTGTCCCCTTTCTCACTAAAGAAAGAATGGGGTTTATTGGAGAAAATCTCAATGCAAGCACAGTGCCTGAACCTGGGGAACATCAGTTATGGAATGCTACTGACTGGGCCAACCTGGATGGGGCCTGGCTCAGTCAGTAAACACACTAGACTTATAATCTGCAGTTCCCAGATTCGAGTCCCAACTGTGTCAATGTTTATTTTAGTTAACCCTTACCTTGCCCTCAGTGAGAAAGGGGACCTGATGGGCTTGGAAAGGCCACTGTCCATTGGATGTGACATTAAGCCATGAGCACATGTGCAGGAGAACATATCCTATGCATATTAAAGAATGTGCTGGATGGCCTAGTTGGGAGGCTACCATCTGTCTCCTAACAGCTGTACAGTAGTTCCTTTCCCCAACCTACTCTGAGCCCTTTGGATCCTTGTGATCTGACCATTTAGCCCAGTATGTTCAAAAAAGTGCTGCTCAGAGGAAAAATAAGTCAACAACACGAGCAAACCCTCATCCCACTGATTATTTTTAAAAGATCAAGTCATTTTTACATCTGATATTTAAAAAAAAATTACTAAAAATTCTTCATATACATTGCAAATAATCATGGTGAATAAAAACATATTCTTGTAATGTACATTAATAAAATGTCTTATTATACGATACTTTACAAAACAAATTCTTTTTCTTTTACATTTGAAATTAAAAAAAAATTATATCTAAAACACTTTGTAAGAACCGTTATATTTTAATATAAAAATAGCCCTCATGAAGCTACTTGCCACAGAAATCTGACAAAAGCCTGTCAATATGACATAGAAAGGCAAGACATCAGCAGAAAGACAACACAATCATGCCTTAGCCAGGACTCAAACCTAGGTCCCTTTGATATGTGGCTAAACATTCTAACCACTTTGCCCCAAAGATTGCATTACAGGAATATGTATGTTATCATTTATTAATGAGTGAGTTTGCAGGTAAAAAACTTTTAAATATTTATTTTAGACATTCAACCAACATCTTACAGGATTTTTTCTTTTAATTTCAGAGAGAAGAAATGTATGATGTTTTGTTTAATCATCTCTTTTACTGATTGAAACCATTTCATAAACATTTTATCACATTAACATCTTCACTCATAAAAAAACAATCAATATGGCAGTTTTCATGTTATCTAAGAACATATTGTTTAATTAATATGTAAATAAATACCCCTCAAGCAGCAGCTTATCACAGAGGTCTGACTATATAATTGTATTAATCTGACTATATAATAATTAATATTACGAGTTACTGGATATACCAGTAACTCGTAATATGCCATAATAGAAAGTCTGTGAGAATGGCAAAACCTCAAATATAATTACTAATAATTGTTTATCACATCCCAAGTGATTGTGACTAGTGAACTAATGAACTGTGTAAATTGGCTAGTAATCTGCCATCCATATGGTAGTTGCATAATATGGCTAATAAATAACAAGAGCATTTTAAACATGGAAACATGGGAATAGAATAGTGATGCAAAAGTTGATTACTTATTGCTTCGTCATGGTAGCTGCAATAGTGTACATGTGGTTTAATGTTTTGCTTAAAATTTTTACTCCTGAAGAGTCCACATGATTTTTGTATTTTATTTGCTCTAATAAATTTTCTATAAACAACTTGCACCAAATAGAAAGCTGAATGAGTAAGAAATTTGTTACTGCTAATGTGAAGTTGAGCCTAACATCTACAGTGTTCAGCCACAGATGAAATTTAGGTCCTGTTTTAGTATTAGAAGCATACATCATTTAAATAATAAAACAATAATTTAAGCAATTATACATTGTTTATTATTATGTAAATTGAAATGTGTCCTACCCCATACTAAGAAGTAACTGATTGGATACCTGCATGATTTGAGGGATGGGGGTGACTCATTTAATAGTGCATCAGACTTGTAATCTGCAGTTACCAGGTTGGAATCCCACCTGGGCCAGCATTGAGATTTATCTCTGAAAAATTCCCCGCACTGCCCACAGTGAGTAGGGGACACAGATGGGCCTTGGAAAGGCTATTGTCTGGTGGATGGGATGTTAAGCCATGGCCACATTTGGGAGCCATACCATGTGCACATTAAAAAACACACTGGATGGTCTTGAAAAGAGGCTACCATCCATCTCTTAACAGCTATCCAGTGGTCTCCTCCCCTCAACCTCCTTTGATCCTTCAGGATCCTTGTCCTGGCCTGTATAGGCAAACAGCATAAATGCTTCCAGCTTTTATGCATCATTTGTTAACAGTGCATGTGATACTAATGTGTCATGGCAGGGAACATAACATTCTTGATCCATTAAGACTAGCAGCCAGATGTATTAATCATATTAACGCAAATTGTGCAAAAAATTATTAGCAATAATAATGTTCATGTAGGTGCTCGAAAGCAAAACAGATGGATGCGAGTGCCTTCTTGCAACCATCTAGCCAACCTTCTAGCATCAACTGTCTTTGCATACTGGTCCATATAGACACTGATATTATGGGGTTGACACACCAATCTCAGAATGGTCTATTATTCATCCATGTTCACACTTGCTCTAAGGCAAATATTGCATCTGTAGGTGTTGTTTGGGTGTTCCCAATATTTCTTTGGCAATTTGACATTATAAGGATTTCTGCTACACAAATAAGAAATAACTGCCACTCTACACAGAGATGCCAGATAATTAGGTAGACCACCTCTCGTCACATAAATGGTTCATTCTAACATGTGATACATCATGTGACCATGTATGTGGTATAAATCAGCCAGACTAGCTCTTCAAACATCAGAATGGACAAAACAAGTGACCTGAGTGAATTTGAATATGGCATGATAGTTGGTATTATGCATGCTGATTCTAGTATCTCCCAAATGGCTGTCTTCCTGGGCTTTTCACACACAGCTATTTCAAGGGTTTACTGAGAACAGTGTGAAAAGCAAAAACTACCAATGATCAGTGATCATGTGAACGAAAACAGTTTGTGGATCAGAGGTGTCATCTCTGAATGCACATGTATTGGACCTTGTGAATGGGTTACAACAGCCACTAACCATGTTGTGGCTGATGTTGTCAGCAAAGAACATGAAAGCACGTCTCCAGTGGGCACAGGAGCATCAACACTGGACTGCTGAGGACTGGAAAAAGGTAGCCTGGTTAGATAAATCAAAATTCCTTTTGTATGATTTTGTATGAATCAGAATTTAATGCAAGTAACATGAGGCCATGGAGCCATCTTGTCTGGTGTTAGTACAGGTGGGTGGTGGTAATGTGAGGAATGTTTTCCTGGCACACATTAGGCCCCTTGATACCATCAAAGGATATCTGAATGCCACAGCATATTTGAACAGTTGCTGACCAAGTTCATCCCTTCATAGCTACAGTTTATCCTCACTTGGCTGGACACATTCAGCATGATAATGCACCTGTTCACAAGGCACTTATCATCACCAAATGGTTCCAAGAACATGCAGTTGAGCTTTCCTAGCTTCGTTGGCCTGTACAGTCCCCGGATCTAAACCCTATCAAGCATCTTTGGGATGAGGTGGTAAGGGCTGTTCACAGCGAGACTATGCAGCTGTCCAATTTGCAGCAACTATGTGACACAATCATTTCTGCATGGTACAATATTCCTGCATAATACATCCAGCACCTTGTAAGTTTCATTCCCTGATGAATTCGGGTTGTTCTGAAGGCCAAGGGAGGTGCAACATGCTACTAGGTAGGTGTACCTAATACACTAGCATCTCAGTGTATGTTTGAAGAAATATTAATAAGGTACTAAGAAGTTTGCACATATCATATTGCAGAGGCATACAAAATTTTCATCCACCTTTAAAGGTGGTGCAATTTTGATGAAGCATATTACATTTTACTTTTAATGTTAAATTTCTTTACTTCTTGATATGTTCTGATACTGAAATCATTAATATGCATACCTAGTGTATACGAAATAACTGATTACTTTTATCCCTTCCTACACCACTGCAGGTCATACAATTGCAGAGTTCAACTCTATCACTCCAATGAAACTCTCTCTCACTCAACTCTATCACTCCAATGATGCAGATAACATCAGAAGGATACATTTTCAAAACTATTATAAGTCTTCAACATACTTCCTGTACTTAAATTCCTGATTTTGTATATTGTTTAAAATTAAATGGTTCTTTTTTCTTGGTTTATAATATGACCTATTTATGTTCATTAGTTTCTTCAGAATAAGGTTCTAAAATTCAGAAAATTTTTTGGAAAAAACAAAACTGGATATGAGGAGGATTAAGTAAAATTTAATATAATTCAGGAAATATCGGTTAAAAGCTTTCTCTATTGACAACAGCTAAATATTTATTAAAATGTGAAAAATCCTTATTAGTAAGGGCGTGAATTTAACACAGGCTAAACAGATACATAGAGATACAGGGGTTTATCAAAATAACGGAAATGTACTGTTTGTGGAGAACATTTTACAAGTAAGCCCACCTCTGGTGCTCAGAACAGACACAATTCAATGTGGAATAGACTTATATACATACAGTAATAGAATGTGGGACCATTCTTCCTGTAAAATATGGCCAACTGTGCCAGTGATGCTGGAGATGGATGTGTGATCTGCTTGCACCCCAGATATTCCCACAAATATCCAATAATATTGAGGTGGACAGGGCAGCTGCTGTACCTCATCCTCATGATCTGCAAACCACAACTTGACACATTTTGCACAATGCACGGGTGCATTATTCGCTTGAAACCAGGGACAGTCATTAGAGAACAATGCCCGCAACATTGGGTGCAGGTGGTCCCAGAGAATGGATTCATACGTTGCAGATGTGACACTACCCTGCAGAATAATTAAAGACCCTAAGGAATGCCATTATATGGCACCCCACAGAATGAGAGATCCACCTCCATGCTTCACAGTCAGGGAGTACACTTCTTCAGGTTTTTGCCAGACGTACACTCTACCAGTGGTGGGAACAATGTGTAGCATGATTCATCAGACCAGATGACACATTGTCAGTCTTTAGCATCCCAGTTTTTATGTGCTTTGCAGTACCTTACATGTTTTGTTGCATTGATGTTGGTAATCAGAGGTTTGTGGATTGCAGTATGGCCATAAATACCAGCATGATGAAGTTCCCGACAAACTGTTGACGGAAATGCAATCATTCCGACTGGTGTTCAACTCTGCTGTTATTTGCGATGCCGTGGTACAATCTGTGCCAACATGCGTCTATTCTATCTGACAACTTTGTATGGCATCCACAATTTGCATGTTTAGAGGCAATGCCCTGTCCTTTTTGATAGTCATAATCTTCGACACAGTTCCTCATGTTATACCTATTTCCACTGTTCTGGTTACTTAAGTTCCTGCACGACGCGCACCAATGATCATGCCTTTTTGGAGGTCACCGAGGTCTGACATTGTCAACAATTACTCCACAACAGCTGTTTCACCTGTGCCACTGCTATGTGATAGCCAGTATCGTATTTCTCCCCTTTATATATCTCGCATTGCAGGTGACGTCATCCTTGCAATATGAATAGGGTGCATTGCGTGTACTCCAGTCACCATCGGTGTTTCCACTATTTTGATAAACTCCTGTACATCAACATATTAAAAAAATTAATGCCATACATCATGAGAGTAACTGAGGTTTAACCAACCTACCTTTGCAGAGGGGGTTTTAACTAGATGTCGAGCTTTTGCTTGAACCACAGCAGGATGCTGTGCTGTACTCCTTGATAATGGAGATTGTCTATCTTGTGAAAAAGAACTAACAGGGGTTGAATGAGTCACAGGTACAACAGCAGTATTACTGATGATGGTAGTTTGAGTTGTAGTGTCACTGGCAGTGGTAAGAGCACAAGCTATATTTCTACTAGTAGTGGGCTCCACAACACTTGCTGCTTGTAGCGATGTTGAAGATGCAGATGAAGCTGATGTTGTATTAGATGCTTAAAAAAATGGGAAATAAACATAAAAAAGCACTTTCATTACCTAAGAAACAATCTTTGCTAGTTACTTTAATATGCTGTCACTTAAACCAACTAATAATAAACTGAATGGACAAATTATTACATACACCTACCTAATAACTGTAAACCTAATAACCTAACTGTAAATAGGTTGCTCCACCTCTTACCCTCACAACAGCAGCCAGACATTTTGGTAAGGATTCAATGAGGTGTTGAAAACATGGAGGTGGTATTGCCACCCATGAAAAAAGGATCGCCTGTCATAGAGCATCTGCAATTGAGGCCAGTTGGGGCTGGTGAGCTCAAACAGATTTTTTCAATTCGTCCCACAAATTCTCAATGGAGTTGAGGTTTGGCAATCAAGGGGGCCATTCAAGTGTGGCAAACTCACTTGAATGCTCCTGGAGCCAATTGGTCACCACTCAGGAAGTATGTGGCATTGTCCTGTTGAAAGATGGTGTCATGGTGCGGAAAGAAAAATGTTACGAATGGGTGCAGATGGTCGGAGATGTTCACATACCTTGTGTCAGTGACAGAGATCTTGATGGGTATGAGTGGCCCAAAGTAAGCCCGTGTAAACACACCCCAAACTGTTACACCACATCCACCTGCCTGTATGACCCCAACTTGGCAAGTTGGGCCCATTACTTTTTGTGTTTTATGCCATATATGCACCCTTCCATTGGAGTGATAGAGTTGAAACTGTGATTCGTCAGACCAGATGACGTTTCCAGTCCTCCACACTCCAGTTGCAATAAGCCTTTGCAAACTGCAGCCTAATCTTTTGATGCCTTGCAGTCAACAAGGGGACACGATGTGGATGTAGACTGCCTTAGCCTATTTTTTCCATGGTATGACAGATCATTCATCCTCATTCAATTCTGATGTTATCTGCTTCACAGTAGCCATGTGATTCCTTGTAACAATGCGGGACAGTCTGTGCTCACCTCAAGAATCAATTGCACATTTACGTCCACATTTCTCCCGCTGGTTGGAAGTTTTTCTGCATTTCACATAATCTTGGTATACATGTATGATGGTTTGATGTGGAAATCCAAACAGTTCAGCAGTTGAGGTGACTGAACAACCAGCCCCTCATACCTACTATCTGGCGATGGTCAAACTCACTTATGTCGCTGCCTTGACCCATGATTACTTTTCTGCGACTGGTTCCCAATGAGTAGAGACCTGCTCTATTTATAAGCATTGACAATTTCAGCTTCCTACATAACTGGATGTGATAATTCTGCTTTGCATATTGTTATCAGGGTGTATATAATAATTTGTCCATTTAGTGTACATAATATCACACACAATAAAATATAATTAATCATAAATAGACAAAGATATTTATTAATTTGCATATGCAAATTATAGGCTTTTTTGGGTGAATTTCCCTATATTTTAGATTTGGTTTCAAAATACATTCCTGAAACTATTCATGTAATCAATTATTCATGTAATCAAATATTCATGTAACTGATAGATAACATCTATTTTCCTTCCTTTTCCTCTGAGCTAAGAACATATTTGCTTTTACATATACCATATCAGAAACTCATCTTTGTGAACTAAATAAACCATCAGTGCCACTTTCAAACAATTGAGCTTGCAGACATCTGAAATTACATAATGCACCAATTAATACCTTGTGATGTTGAATGAGTTCTTGGAATACAAAATCATTCTTGTTAATAACAGGCATGAGTTTGCTTTTAAATATTTATAATATTATGTCACGATTAAATGCAACCATATGATGATTAAATTGCTGTACAGCTTTAATTAAAAGAACAAATTGCATAGTTTTAAAATGAACATGTATTGTTTTTGAGATTAGAATTGAATTATATTCATTGTCATAATCATAAATTGAAGAAATTTCTCAACATTTTTGCTCAACTGTCAAGGAAGGTATCACTCTTAGTTCAGCTTCAATATTAATTTTTAGTCTTGAGCAGGGTGGGATACAAAGTATTGGTTCATATCCTACACGGCTCAAGACAATTTTTCCTCTAAAAATTGATATTGATGTTAAACTAAGAGTGAAACTTTCCTTATCAATTTAAATCTTTTCTGCAACCAGAGAAATGGTATTTTGAAAGAGCATATTTAAATTAATATTTTACATATTTGGGCTGCTTTATGCATGCTAATTAATTTTACCTGTAATTATCTTAAGTTTAATATTGTTAATTATTAATGTAACCTGCTGGATATGTCCACAATGCACAACTTAGTGATAAATGATAGTTTCTAAGATCTAAGTGCATCTTGAAGAGCAAAAATTATATAATCAAAATATTTATAACTAATCAGAATACAAGTGATACCATACAGTAATTATGGATTCTCAATACTGAGAATACAAGAAATTTATTACCCTCATAAATTATTACAGAATGGCATATTTTGGATATGGACTGTAAATAGGTAAAGGCCTGCATACTGTACATGCTAGAACAAGTCTATAAATAAAAAATGCTGGAGAAGAGTGTGTTCAACTTTTGAAGTGTCAAGGAATAAAATTTTTAAGTGGATCAAGTCATGAAAAATATGATTTTTAATTAAACAAATATAGATAATATGGGTAACAAACATGGGCTTAAATTAGTAATTGTTACACATTTCAAAAGAACCGTGAAATAATAAATACCTATTTTTCTTAGGAAACATTACTACAAGCTTTACTATTATCACTTTGTATTAAAAAGCTTAATTTCACAAAATTCACTCTTTAAAATGTACAACAGTTCACAGATTATGCTTTCTGAAGAAAGTAATATGGTATTACTACTTTGAATCAGTTACAAAATTTTCAATTAGCAAATTAACTGAGCTATTACTATGCATGCTTGCCCTTTCTTCAGCTGGTCTTTAGGACTACTGCTATTATTTATATGGTAATTTACAAGTAGAATATCCTCACCATAGAATTTCTTTACCATAAGTTCCTTGGGTTGGTTGGGTTGTTTTACCTCTGAGCAGCACTTTTTGCACACAATTGGGCTAAATGGCCAGGTCACAAGGACCCTGAGATCTCAGAGAAGGTTGGGGGAGGGACCCATTAGACAGCAGTCAGAATGCAGATGGCAGCCTTCTATTAAGGCCATCCAGTGTCTTCTTTAACATGCCCATGACTATCTCGCACATGGGGCTATGGCTTTACATCCCATCCACTGGACAGCAGCCTTTCCAAGCTCTTGGTGTCCCCTACTGACCAAGGGCAGGGTGGGGGTTTATAGGAGATAAATCTCAATGGCAGGATTCGAATCTTGGAACTGCAGATTACAAGTCTGGTGCCCTACTGACTAAGCCACCCCTGCTCCATAAGTCCCTTGCATACCAGCCATAAAAGCAAGGGACTTAATGGTAAAGAAATTCTATGTTGAGGATATTCTAGTTGTAAATTACCATCTAAACGACAGCAGTAGCCCTAAGACCAGCTAAAGAAAGGATAAACATGCTTAGTAATAGCTCATTTAATTTGCTAACTGCAAATTTTATAACTGATGCAAAGCAATAATATTGTACTATTTTCCTCAGAAAGCATAGTCTGAAAATCTTTGTACCTTTTAAACAGTGAATTTTGTAAAATTAAACTTTTTAATCTAATATCACCGTGCATTTTATATAAATTTAAATATCACTTAATATTCTGGATCTAACTTATTTAATTTCCAAACATAACAACTTAGCTGAGATAATAACTGAATCATATTTTCTTCACCGAGTGAAGTTTCAGCCTACAGGTCGAGTCTTAATATCCTTATGGATGAAATATGAGATTATGTCAGAAATATTCAAGAGTAAAGACAACTTTGGAAGTGATAGCTTTGATGGTCTTAACTAACACCATCATCAAACTGTTGACAGAAGAGGATATGCAACTAAAAAGAGATATAGGGAAAATATCCTTTGATCATAAGCTTATTTCATAGGTGCAACTGGCCTTCTAGAGAATATTATTTTTCATCCATAAAGAGCTCATCAGATAAATAATTTTCACAGAAATAGCCTGTATGGTCTAGCCTTCAAGATTTGAATCAAACTAAACATATTTTGGATGTTCCATAGCAGCAGTCTTGAATCTCTTACCGATTATACACCCTTTGACAATGACCCAATGCTACTTATTTTTTTAACACAAAAATCAAAACGCTCGTGATCTATCAATCTAAAAAGGTGTGAATCAATTCAGTTGGTAGTAAAACATGCCTGTATTCTCGGGAAATCTAATAAACAGAAATAGGTCATATTATATGCTGCAAGAAAAAGTAGGGTTAAAGAATATTTTTAGAAAGAGCAATTTTCCTCAGGGGAAAAAAATGCTGCATAGTATTTCTGAAACTACAGTGTCTTCTAGCTATAGAATGAAACTTATGAAAGAGCTAGAATGTCCCCCAGCATGTTAAGAGATTTAAGATGCAGATTTTTGTTCTTTTTTTTTTCCTAAGTGGCAATTGGAGTGTAGCTATAACATTCTGTGACACTATAATATTTAAACAGATTTTACAACAGTTTTATAACTGAAAGATCAACAGTGTTTATCTTTAAGAAGAAATGGAAATAAGAGAATATTTCAATTCCACATTAGAAAAATTTATTTCAGTTGAATGGGATACAAAACCATGATTTCCCAATATCTCAGGAGCATTTGGCTACACATTTTAACTGAAATAATTTTCTTTACACTAACTTGGAACTGCACTTTGATCAACAGGAAATTACCTGCAAATTATTACACAGTATTTTATATGTGAAATTAATTAAATGAGCCTAACCAATAATAATATTTTACTGCATACAAATTTTTATCCCCAACAGTGGTTTGACATTCAAAGAAACATCCTTATTATCTGTTTTGCACACTCTGATTTTGGAAATAAAGTAAGAATTACAAAATACCTAACAAAAGACTAAAAAAATTATTAAAACCAACCTCTTTTATGGCCATCACTTTTCCTCCTCAGTCTTTTTGGATTGGTAAAATTTGCAGTTGGCATAGATAAGTCTATCTCCTATAAAGAATAAGAAAATAAAATGAAGCGAAAAGTAATATACTGCAATTAACAAACTCACTACCACTTTATTATCCAAACTTGGAAGGCCACTGTTACAAGGAACACCCTTCATGCAGAGAACTTTAACAACAATGCAGGTGCCACTGGGTGAGGGGACAACTAGTTCAGATGGGGACTGCCTATAGCATTACACAAAAGAATGTACCATAAAAAAAAATATATCTAATAATCAAGGGGAAGGGGGTTCAAGAAACAGAATCGACCCCAAAAAAAAGGGGGGGGGGCAAAACTCCTGATTCCAATGCAGTCTAACATTTCCCCCTGTTTCATGGGTTTTTGAAAAAAACCTTGAAAAATTAAACTTATTCATATTTCATACATAACTTTTTTATCCTTTATTTTCATTCTGAAGAGGGGGAGGAGGTATGCCCCCTAGATCCAATCCTGATGATGCACGAGTGTGTCAGCATTGAAATTTATCTCCGCAAAATTCCCCGCCCTGCCCACGGGTCAGTAGGGGACATCGAAGGGCTTGGAAAGGCCGCTGTCTGTCAAATGGGACATTAAGCCATGGCCCTGTGTGTGGGAGAGTCATACCCTGTGCACATTAAAGAACATGCTGGATGGCCTTGATGGGAGGCTACCATTCGTCTCCCAACAGCTGTTCCAGTGGGTCCCCTCCCCCAACCTTCTCTGAGCCTTCGGAGTCCATGTGACCTGGCCATTTAGCCCATGGTGTGCAAAAAAGTGCCGCTCAGAGGTAAAACAACCCAACGTTAAAGAACACGCTGGATGGCCTTGACGGGAGGCTACCATCTGTCTCCCAACAGCTGTTCCAGTGGGTCCCCTCCCCCAACCTTCTCTGAGCCTTCGGCTCGAGAAACTAATGTGTCAAATGGCAGCAGATATGAAAGCACTAGGCTTGCTACTTTGCAAATCAGTTACTTGATAATTACCCTTTAGAAGCTGTTAATGATAAAAAATATCAAAAGCTTGATCTTGTTTCAAAACATAAAACTCGGCCAATATGGAGAGTTCATCCTTCAGTCTACAGGGAAATCTAACTTCACTATAGGTCAGTCTACTTCAAGGTAGGATAACATGCTAGGGTGTTGCTAGTTATTTGATGAGGATGAGGTTGCAAAATTAAAATATATATATATTACATAATAAATTACTAACCTCTTTAGGCATTCCCTCTAGTTTCTTCCTGAACAGCATTTCTAGAGTATGTGCCATCACTGCAATATCCTACAAAAAAAATGTGCTTATGTCAGTAATTTG
Source organism: Ryuthela nishihirai (assembly GCA_038380435.1). NCBI lineage: Eukaryota > Metazoa > Arthropoda > Arachnida > Araneae > Heptathelidae > Ryuthela > Ryuthela nishihirai. Next base: position 80,449,477 of record JAWZYU010000002.1, read on the forward strand.
TTATGCAAAAATATATGCAATATTAAAAACATTTTAATAAAAAAAAACTTTCAATTAAATATTATAAAGATTTTTCAAATTATTTCTCAATTACATGAATATATTATTTAAATAAATTGCACCATTAGCTGTTGATCTGGTTATTTGGAGCCTATTATTAACACTTTCTGTGTCAGAGAGTATTAATCTGCATCATATTTTGAATTATAGTGACCTGAGAAATAAACTTCAGTGCCACAGTACAAGGTTGTAAATTTTTTTTTACAAATAGAAATTGGCAATTTCTTTAAATGTTCAAATATTGAAAAAACAAATCTAATCAAATATCAAAAATATTTAAATCTATATGTATTTTTTTCCCTCTTGATTCCACTTGAAAAAATTATAAGTTTAAAAAATAAATCAAAGTCTAAAAACATAATTAAAAAAAGACCTTCTTGCTCAGAAAACAATGCTGCTATTGAGCAATAAAATTTTTAAGTTTATCCTTCAAACCATTTGCAAATTAAAGTGTTTTCAGGAGCAAACTCGGAAGCTTTTAAGAGCAACGACAGTGCTCTGTCTTCAATGAAGTGACACTACGTGGTGATCTTAGTGCTGTAAAGAACTTCTTTCTACATGCTATGATTCCAGTGTCTCGGTTGCAGGTGGGAACATGTGAGGTCATTATTTCAATAGCCTCGTGGATGATGGTCCCGTAGTAATGGAATGCACATGCTAGCAGTGTGGCTTGCTCCATCTATGGGAGCTGCATGCTGTATTGACAGCTCAGCAGTGGTAGTCATTAGCTTGTTCTGGTAGCAATAATAAACCTCTCCTGTAGAGAATTTATGGTTTTTCCAATATAATAAACAATGGAATTATCCAATAACTGTAAGGGGAATCTATACTTACTCGAGTTTTGATAGAGGCTAAATTTATCTGTTTCTTTTTAAGATTTTCTTTAGATTTGGAGCTGGGCTGAAAACAATATTGATTTTTTTGGGGGGCTCAGCTGATTCAAGAACAGGAATGCAAGGTACAGATCTAGCAAAGGTTGACTGCTTGGAGTCAGTGACTGGGATAGAGGAGAGCTTAATCTGTTGTCATTTATATACTTATTAACTTTTATATGGTTCTTGGGTAGAAACCATGGGATGCTAAATTTCTTCTTTAAGCAAAAACTCATTTGATGATATATTAAAGGCCCTATGGATGAGAGAATGGAAAGCTGCAATTTTGTACACCTATGGGGGACATGAGTCCATGCATATGATGGAGGGTATATGTAGGTAGGCTTTCGGTATATTGATATAATCAAAGTTCTTGCATATGATGGAGGGTATATGTAGGTAGGCTTTCGGTATATTGATATAATCAAAGTTCTTGCATATCTTTTTTGGATAAAAAGATCTAAATAGGGGATGACATTATTGTTTTCATCCTCCTTTAAGAAATGCAGGATAGATACTATTGGCTCCATTAATGAGGCAATTTAATTACTCATTACTGCCATTACAAATAAAAAATATATCAACAGACGACAACTGGCAGCAATTTTACCTGTCTTCTGGCATTGCTGTGAATTTCCCTGTCAAATGTAGCAAAATAGTTCTTGTTGCATGTCAGGCATATGCATAATTTTTTATTATATCCATAAATGGCACCAAATTCCAGTCAATTCCTGTATGCTACAGACTGGTCGACACATTGCGAACATTTCAAAACCACAAAAACACCTCTTCCTATGTTTATAAAAAAATTCTAAAAATAATGTACACAGAGTCTGAAGGGATTAAATACAAAAATAAAAATATTCTTCAAATTCAAAACTTTTATTTTTATTACTACTTATAAAATAATTTAAATTTTCAAAAATATTAGCTTCTACGAAAGACAAGAACATTTTCTGCAATTAACAAAATCTTCATATTGAAAAAAATAGTAATATTAAAAATTCAATGTCAAAAAGTACACTAACATTCGTTGGTTTGTTGTAAAAATGACAGTTCCTAAACATTGTGTTGAAATCTTTTATACATTCATTAGCTGAGTAATAGTAACAGTTTTGCAATCTCTTCTTGATCGTGCCCAAATCCATTGAATGCCTTATTATCTGGTGGTAATCCTGCAAATGAAAACAAAAATAATGCAATAACTATTTCAAAGTGGTCTAAAAAATATAAATAATAAAAATTAGGATGGCATATTAGCAATGAAAATGTTTTGCATCTAGTGGGACTCTGGTTACATGCCATTTCATCTAAGCAACAAACTACTAAGTAATATTTAATGCTTCAGGATTGCAGTCACTAAATTGTATGATTATATTTCACTTACTTAGTCAAAAGATGGTGTCAAAAAGGATTATTCACTAAAGGTCTTATATATCAAGAATCGCAAATAAAGATGATGGGTACCAAGTTCAACTTTATTTGCTTTTTTATTTTATTCTTATTATTGTTTGTATTTTTCAATAGCATGAGTATGCAGAAAAATTATCTGGCATCTCTAATTCTCATATGGGAGGAATGTAGACTTAGTAGCTTTTCAAAGTTATATTATGTTAATTAAAATTCTTTAGGCATGGTGAAATAATAAAAATTCATTTTTCACACAATCGCTGTTTTACTGAACAAAAATTGTCTAGCCACCTGAATCTACTTAGTTATCAGTCTACAACCTTATTATGATATAAGGAAGATGACATACTGTTATTCTACTTAGCAAATAAAGACTTACAATGAATACAACTTTAACCAGTAAAGTTATAACTGTTGTAAATGAGAGTGGTTTTTACCAGTATAAATCTAGTTTTACATTAGTCTGAAGGTTGTCGATGCACTCTGTCAAGACCAAGTTGATATCTTAGGCTTTTCAACACGAGTCAACAAGCTTCTTTTTCGATGCTGCAACATGCTCCTGAAGTTAACAATACTGGAACCTCCTGATGTTAACAATGCTGGGGCATGTTGAAGATAGTCACCACAGTTCTTGATGAGATGTCAGTCAGACTATTTTTAAACTTGACATTTTTTCATTTGATTGTTACACATAATCATTGTAATTATCTAGTAATAAATAGGCACTTTGATGTCAATTTAAATTTTAGAGGAAAAATTGTCTGAGCTGGGTAGGATACAAACCCACGACCTCCTGATAACATGTCAGGTGCTCTGGGCCACTGAGCTACCGGCCGCCAATCAAGATCTATAATTAACGCTACATGAACATTCCCTTTATGTCACATATAGGCGTTATTTTAGGCAATTTTTAGCCCTAGCGGCTTTTTATTTTCCAATAGATGGAACATACTTGTAAGACATGCTTTCCATCTATTGGCAAATAAAAAGCCGCTAGGGCTAAAAATTGCCTAAAATAACGCCTATGCTTGGAAAAATCACAGGCTGACGCACTCATTTTTAGGACACACTACTGATGGTTGTTGTGGTACAAAGTTCAACATAAAGGGAATGTTCATAGCGGTAATTAGAGGAGATCTTGATTGGCGGCCGGTAACTCAGTGGTCCAGAGCACCTGACATGTTATCAGGAGATCATGGGTTTGTATCCCACCCGGCTCAGACAATTTTTCCTCTAAAATTGAAATCGACATCAAAGTTCCTATTTATTACTAAATGTTGAACCGTCGAGTTTATTTCAATATTTATTATCATTGTAATTATACCTAAATCTTAAGCTATAAACCCTTTTAATAAATAATTAATGAAATAGGCTGGATGTATTTCCAATTAACTCATAAGAAATAGGCACTTTAGTGTCGATTTAAATTTTGGAGAAAAAATTGTCTTGAGCCGGGTGGGATACGCACCCACAACCTCCTGATAAAACATGTCAGGTGCTCTGGACCACTGAGCTACTGGCCGTTGATCAAGATCTCCTCTAACTAGCACTATGAACATTAGTCAAAGTTTCATATAGGCGCTATTCTGGCAGTATTTTTTAGACACAAGCAGCATTTATATTAGCCAATAGATGGAAGCATGTATGACAAGTATGCAGATAATAAATAATTAATGAAATAGGATCGACGTATTTCAAATCAACTCATAATAAATAAGCACTTTAGCATCGATTTAAATTTTCAATTCAAGACAATTTTTCCTCTAAAATTTAAATAGACGCTAAAGTGCCTATTTATTATGAGTTGATTGGAAATAAATTGAGCCTATTTCATTAATTATTTATTATCTGCATACTTGTCGCACATGCTTCCATCTACTGGCTAATATAAATGCTGCTTGTGGCTAAAAAATATTGCCAGAATAGCGCCTATATGAAACATAAAGGAATGTTCATAATGCTAGTTAGAGGAGATCTTGATTGGCGGCCAGTAGTTCAGTGGTCCAGAGCACATGACATGTTATCAGGAGGTCGTGGGTTCGTATCCCACCCGGCTCAAGACAATTTTTCCTCTAAAATTTAAATCGACGCTAAAGTGCCTATTTATTATGAGTTAAACCCTTTTAATTACTCTCAACCCGAATTCTCATAATAATGAAATAGGAGACAGTTAATTATTTCATGGTTGAATATATTTTACAGTTATTATTAAAGTGCTAAGAGAGGAAGAATATTTTACAGCTTTATCCAAGTCATTGGCAAAGTCCATGGAGAGATAATTCATATTATGTTATCCAAGTTTATGTTGAAAAGCTTGGAAAAATCACAGGCTGATGCACTCATTTTTAGGACACTACTGATGGTTGTTGTGGTTCAAGGTTCAAGGTGTTGTAAGTTTTGGTGAAATTAGCCTCCAATAAGGGGCTCCCTACACCAGTCACAACAGAAGGGTGAGATAGCAGATGCAGAAGAAACTGCCTCTCAGCTATCTCTCGAAGGTAATAAGAGTACTAATCAGGAGGGGGAAAAAAAAGAAAACATTAGACCTTGCAGAGAGGCCAATGTTCTGAAAGAAATCAGTGAGCAGTCGGAAACGCATTTGTTGCAGATTCACATTGTGGTGATTACCAAGAAGGGAGGTGATGGAGTAGTCAGTGGTTCAGATAGCATGAAGCTTCCGGAACAAAGCTTCTCTTTCGGCGTTACAGCGGAGCAGTTGAGCATAACATGGGATACAGTCTCAGGTGTGCTGCAAGTGGCACAGTTCGGATTGTAAGCTCTGCTGAGAGTGTGAAGGGTAGAGTTGCTGTAGATGACACCAACTCCGAGACGATGAAGGAGGATCACCTCAGATCTGTGAAGATTACTGAGGTTAGGAGCAGTGAGAGAAGGGTCAACCAGGTACCTGAATGAGGAACAGCTGCTGTCCTCCTGCCACTGGGCAAGACGATACTGGCTCATCAGTTATGAGACAGAACTTGTGCAGTCGCTGAGAGAGAAAGGGTATTTAGTCACACACCTCCGACTCTCCAGTGCCTCCTTCGCAGTGTGTTCAGCAAGCTCATTGCCAGTATCCCTACATGGGAAGGAATCCATGGAAGGAACAGAATTGTGGTTGGAAATGAACCACGATTCTGGCAGAAGTGACCTTGGAGCAAGTCTCCATGATATTCTGGATGAGGAAGGAGATTGCCATTGCTGTGAATTCTTCCAAGGCCGACTTCGAGTCACAGAGGATGACAAAGTTGCTACTCTCGAGGCTGAGGATGAAGAGTACAGCTTCAATAATAGCATGAAGTTCTGCACAGGTGGAGGAAACAAGATGCGGGAGATGGACTCTCTGGCAATGCCCGTATAGGGGATGGCAGAGGCAGCACGCAGCCTCTCCTGGTCCACAGATCCGTCAGTGTAGACCTCGGTACATCTCTCATATAGTGCAGTGACATGGTGGAGAGAAGTCTGACACCCAGTGGATCTGAGTCGCTCTTTCAACCTAGAGAAGGGACAGCGACATTGATCATAAGATCACTGTTTCTCCAAGGTGGAAGGTCAGGGAAGAGTATATTGCCAGCAGTGAAGCTGGAAGGGATGACTCAGTCGTAGAAGTCAGTGGCAGACACGGCGATGACAGAATCTGGTCTGTCTTGCAACTTCCTGAGAAGCTCATGGTTAAAGTGGAGGGAATGGAGCCTCAAGAGATGGCACAGTAAATCTCTCTTCCAGTGCAGGTGGAAAGGCATGTCATCAGCCTCTGAAATGACAGATGCATTTGGTATGTTAGGGCAGAGCCAAGACAAAGGTGCAGAGATATAGTGTGTATAGTGGCCAACTTGCTCAGCAGTGAAGCAGAGGCATTGCTCAGAAAGTGACCACTGTAGTTGATGCGGGAGAGGATCAAGTGCTGGTACAAGACCAGGAAGGTCTTGCAGGAACTTCCCCAGTGGGTACCAGCAAGGAAAGACAGTATATTTCTCTGCACTGTGGCAACTGTCTTAAGATGCTGGATGTGAGGTCCCCCTTGAGCTGAGCATAGGAGGGGTCCTGGCTAGGGAACCAGATGTCCTCTGCTAGATGGAAATACCCCTCTATTCTCAAGTCGAGATGGTAGGCCTGACAGCAAGATATTCAGTAACATCAGGCTGAGGACACCCCCTTTAGGTACTCCATGATTGATAGTGTGGGAGGCACTGAGTGTGTTGCCCAGCTTCACATGAACTGTCTTGTTGGAGAGGTAAACCAAGATCCAGTGGATTATATTTGCCTCTGAGGCTGAGATCATGGAGCCTGCAGAAAATAGCTCAGTGGGACAAGGAGTTGAATGCCTTCTGAATGTCGAAAAAGACAGCGACTGTAGTCTGTCCTTCGGACAGTGTGTGATCAATATCAGAGGTGAAATCGATATTATCAGATGTGCATCTCCCTTTGTGGAAACCTGAGAGGCTGTCAGGGAGGAGGCCCTTGGACTCTAGATACCATTCTAGGCATCCAAGGACCAGTCTCTCTAAGATCTTGCAGAGGCAAGATGATGGAGCAACGGGCCTGTAAGAGGACAGCTCAGTGGTGGGTTTTCCCTGCTTCAAGATAGGCACAATGTATGTTGCCCTCCATGAATCAGGTACTGTGCAGGTGGTTCAGGAATGATTGAAGGCTTTAAGAAGCACAAGCAGAGAAGCAGATGACAAGCAGTTGACAGATTAGCTAACTGAATATAGCTGACGCCATCAGCTATACTCAGTTAGCTAACCTGTCACCTGAGTTCTAGATGCCATCAGGGCCTGGGGCTGATGAGCGCTTCGAAGCCCCAATTGCAGAGGCAAGTTCCTGCAAGGTGAAAGGATCATTATAGCAAGGTTCATTCCCAGAGCAGGGCTGCTGAGCCATATCCTGATCAGTCACCAGTGGGGCAGAAAGGGAAGAGGTGAAGTGCCACAAGAAGGCATTAGCAGTGGCAGCTAAATCCTCCCCACAGGACAGGGCAAGGTTATGGAAAGGGAGGGCAAGCTGTGGCTTTCCCATAAGATTCCTGATGTACTTCCAGACTTTCCCAGAAGGGATGAAGACATTGATGCTGGAGCAGAAGTATTGCCACCTGAACCTTTCACAGCGATTCAGGTGTCTTCTGATCGCAGCATATAGCCTTCTAGATTGGGTTGGGCTCTGAGCGGCACTTTTTTGCACACCATGGGTTAAATGGCCAGGTCACATGGACCCCAAGGGCTCAGAGAAGGTTGGGGGTGGGGACCCACTGGAACAGCTGTTGAGAGACAGATGGCAGCCTCCCGTCAAGGCCATTCAGCATGTTCTTTAATGTGCACAGTGTATGGCTCTCCCACACAGGGGGCCACAGCGTAACGTCCCACCTGACAGACAGCGGTCTTTCCAAGCCCATCGGTGTCCCCTACTGACCATGGGCAGGGTGGGGAGTTTTTGCGGAGCCTTCTAGCATGAAGAATGTCTGGAAATCTACCAGAGTGGCAGGCGTGCTTTTCGGGTAGGCAGCAAATGATGCGAAGTCCTTGGACTCTAGATACCCTTATACTCTATATACCCGCTTATAATGGATACCCAGAGGGGGAAGATGCCCGGGTGTTGAGTCCTTCAGACGAGATCTGCCAGTTGGTAAACTTCGACATTCTTCTCGGAGCTCCACGTCCCTTGGGAAGCAAGGAGATATGCAGCGGGAAGTTGTCACTGGCTCAGGTGTCAGGGTTCGCATCAGTGAAATCAATAGCATGATGCATGACATTCTTGTGCATAAGAATCGCCACATTGCGGGAGAACGGATGACTCTTGCTTGTGTCACAATATAGGGCTTAAAGACAGTGATCAGGGAGGTTGGCCTCACAGAGAGCAAGGATAGGAACTGGCATGATGTTGATGTAGTTCCAGACATCAGCAGCCTTGCTCCTGAAGCCCTTGCAGTTCTACTCAAGGATGGAAGGGACATTAGGCACTATGTTGGCCATGAACATAGTCGGGGTGGGAAGAAGGAACATGGAGAAAAGCTAGTCAACACAGAGTGTCTAGCAGCCACAAAGTGCGATAAGAGGGAGGCCAACTGGTTGAGGATCATCAAAGTTCGAGATTCCTCAGGAAGAGCGGAAGTTACGACCTTGATGACATTCACAAAATGGTGGACAGGAGGACCGTGTCCCTGTGGTCCTTACTGAAGTCCTGATGCGTCAAGGAGGAGGGCTTCTTCAGATCAGGACGATGAGCAGCCCTGCTCTTCCTTGTACTCTTTACCTTCCTGGGTGCTGCTTGGCCTGAATGGGACACGAGTTCACTGCAGAGGTTGCAGTGGAATCCTGCACCATGGAGGTACCTGCAGCACAAGGGGCCTCAGGGACAGGGGCAGAGGACATCACCTCAGGAAAGGTAACGACAGGGGCCAGGGAAGCAGAAAATGTCTGTGATTCAAGCACAGGCATCTCTGCTGGCACTACTTCCATGGTAGCAGCAGTGGTCACATGACCCCGTGGCAGCAGCAAAGCTGACTGAGGGGTCAAAGACGCCTGCTGCACACGGACTTCTTAGGCAGAGGGGGTAGCGGGGGTGTCACCACAGAGCCCAAGCTTGGTGCTGTCCAAAGAGCAGACAGGACCAAGGGCTTTCCTCTTCTCGCAGGCAAGCTTCCTGGCACAGCACCAAGAGATGGTGGTGGCATGAGGTCCACCACAGTTAGCACAGATAGGGGGCCTAGTGTGCTTGCACTGCTTGTGGAGTGAGGCCCACTGCAGTGCTTACACCACACTGTACTTATGCAATTCTTAGCAATGTGTATGAAGCATTGGCACTTCAGGCACTGAGGTGGGGCATTGGTGTGAGCCTTCACTGGGATCTGGTAGAAGCTCAGGACAACATTTCCAGGTAAGGGGAATTCATTGAAGGTAAGGAATACCTGCTTAAGAGGAATCTTGTTGACCCCAGAATCTGAGAGAAAATAGCGATACATACGGCGAACCGCTGTCACTCCCTGATCTGAGAGGGCATCAAGGATCGCCTCATCGGTAAAGGGGGTGTCAACACCTTCTATGAGGCCCTGTGGCAGGCAGTAAGAGGCTGAGTAATCCACAGTTACAGGGATACTCAGAATGGAGGTGGTGCATAGGAGCTTCTCAACAAGGCCGGGAGAGCTAACCTTGACGAGTAAGCTTCCCATCGCCAAGTAATGAGACTCCACAATCCATGCCCTGAGAATCTTCACAGAGATGGGGTTTGAATTATAGGAGCTCCTGAGTCATGAGGAGGCCAAGGTCACTATTAAAGGAATAGGCTTGGTGTTCTTCCTCTTACAGCTGACAACAACGAAACCATCATCAGCTCTCTCAGGCAGCTTCAGATCAACGTTCATGGCATTGCACAGGTCGACAAGGGGTTGCTCGTCCTCAGTCGCATCTGCCGGGGGAGGGCTGACAGTAGGAGTCGCAGCTGCAGCACCAGCTACTGGGGCCATGTCAGACATAGCTGAGGCACAGGGGGAGACATTACCAGAGGTAGCAGGAGAGGCACCCACAGCAATGTCAATGACAGTGGGGGAAGTCTCGCCACTCATGGCAGCAGCAGTGGAGGGACCTGACACCTCAGAGGAAGAGAGAGGTGACAGTAGAGGGTGTCTTGCCACTCACTGAAGCATCAGTGGAAGGACATGGCACCTCAGAGGAAGTGCCTGAGGTGCCAGAAGCACGTACACAGGGAGACCTCAAGAGTCTTACCCCTTGGCACAGAGAGAGAGAAACGCGAGGGTCAGGATGTCTGGTCAGGAGAACTGGTGGTATTCCACCTCTCCCTGGAATAGATCTGCAGAGTCCTTTGTGGCAAAGTGCTGATGGTCTTGGCCACAGAGGAACGTGACGCTCTGGGGACTGTTATAATCAGACAGGTCAAGGCTGTTCATTTGGGGGAGAGTCTGAAGGCATGGAATCAGGTGAGCTCACAGACCCTCCTTTCTTTCACTTAAATCCCAGGGGTGATTGCATCATATCTGGGGGATAAGCGGCAGGACACAAATATGCACAAAAATAAAACTCTAAAAGCTGAACCAAAGAGTCAGTCAAAAAAGTACTCTACGGTAAAGTCAGGAGCTCAAAAATGCACGTCTGTAGTTCACAGTGGTCACAGTTAATGTTGAAAAGCTTGGAAAAATCAAAGGCTGACACATTCATTTTTAGGACACACTACCGATGGTTGTTGTGGTCTATCTTCATTTCGAGATGCCAGTCCTGGTTACACATTCTTTTTTAATGACTCAGCACTGTTGTTATGTGCGGTCATGTCTTCTATGGTATTTTTCCACCTCCACTCTTCTTCAACCATGGGGTTGCCTCTGATAAGTTATTTAATTTGGGTGTGTTAAAGTTAAGAGAAACTGTCACCCTTGCTAAAAATTTTACATTTCAATATTCAACATAAAAAACATCAAAATCAAACATAAAAGCAGAAGACTACTGCTATGTGCTTTGAAGTAGAAAATTATTTATTTCCAAGCTTCTCAACATGAACTTGGATAACGTAATATGAATCACCTCTCCAAGGACTTTGCCAATGACTAGGATAAAGTGGTAAAATATTCTTCCTCTCTTACCACTTTAATAACAACCGTGAAGTGTATCCAACCATGAAATAATTAACTGTCTCCTATGTGGTGATTATGAGAATTCAGGTTGAGAGTAATTAGAAGAGTTTATAGCCTTAGATTTAGGTACAATTACAATGATTATGTGTAACAATCAAATGTAACAACTTATTGTGCTTTTAATAAGAATTTCTTTGACATTATTTGCTGGTTGTTGACCCAACTAGTTGTTGAGCTGGTTACCAGAAAACATTTTCATCTAACCACTTGTTGTCAATGCACATATTACTTTGTTACATAAAGATTGCACACTAAACTATTATGCTCTTTTATTATATCCAATTGTTAAAGACACTTAGATCTACTGCAACACATGCTTCATCGTTTTTACATCTTCAGGCAATGTACTACTTGTGTGTTAACAAACTTCTCTAATTTACAATAGTTACAACTTTACATTAAAGTTTAGGTTAAAGACATATTCATTGTAAAAATCTTTATTAGTTAAGTAGAAGTAAAATAAAGCATGTCATCTCCTTTATATTGCAATAAGACTGCAATAAGACTTGATAACTAAATAGGTTTAACCCACTAGACATTATTTGTTCAGTAAACGAGTGATTAGGTAGAAAAATGAATAAAAAAAAAAAATCTTCCGTTAGGCAATGAAATTTTTAACTAAAATATGTCCCTTACCATTATAGTCACTGAGCACAAACATTGCGACAATACATTCTGTTTGTCAACTGCTGACTATATAAGACCACTATGCATTACTGACCATCTTATTGGTGGGCAGTAATTACTATAATTTAATCAGATGTTAAGTGAAGTCACTTTAAATATAACAGCACTTATTCATTTTATATGGAAAAATGACCTTGAATATTAATACAGTGGAACATCAGTTATACATTTTTCAATGGACCAGAATAAAATATGCAATAAGTGAAACATCAACAAGTATAGTTACAACTTTAATGAAAATTAAGTTCCATACATAACTATGTGTTTGATTTTCCAAGTGCATTCTATTTGGTAATTATGGAATTAACATCAGTAACTCACCCATGTAATGTCCTGTTGCCTTATAACATTAGCTGAAAAAACTGAGTTAAGGTGAATGTGGAAAATCTTGTGTCACACATTTATCAAAACCCAGCTTTGTCTAGTGAATTCTTCAACTGCTTTAGGGTGTTATTGCATGCAATTCTAGCAAAAAAAAATCATATATTAGATAGACAAAGAATAATATTATTAGATTACATACAATGCCATCACCATCTTACAAAGTTTTTCAGAGTGTCCACAGCACTCTGAAAAAACTTCTGACCTGCCACTGACCAGCCACTGAGAAAAGGTTGCCCATCCCTGATATAAATGGTTGTAATCAGTCAAAAGTGTAAGGAAAACAAGTCTTCCCTTTTAAATTTGACAATTAAAATTATTAAATATATTGATAATGATAAGCCCATAAACTTACCTGAAAAGCCACAGTATTTTCATAACAAATGGTATCAAAATGACATTTCAGTTTATAAGTGTTGTTTTTGGAAATTGCTTCCCCCATTTGACAGGTCATGTTACATTACTGAGTGGAACAGTGATTTTGAAAGGCTAGAGGAAAGGTCTTCAATTTGAAGTCTATAGTTCGCATGAAACTCTTCGAGAGCAGGAAAAAACCCAAAGAAATAAAAGCCATTTTTCCATTGTCTGTAGGGCTCCATAGTTTTCATGCAGCCTATGGAGCCTTACAGGCAAATGAAAACATGCTTTATAAAAAAGGCTGAAGACTACTAGGCTAGAGAGATGGATATAGTTATGTCTTTATTTTATTCAATATGTCTGAAATAATTTTTAACTTTATTTGGCATACCTAAATTTTTTACTTAAATGTATACCATTTAGAAACTCTAATTTGATAATTTTAATACTATTAATAAATACTTGAATATTAAATAAGTTGGAACATTGGTTATGCATTTTTTGTATACAATTTTTAAAGAAACAGTTTAAACAAGAACCATTTCAATTTTTAGCAACAAAAAAATATACATATACATACCGGTAGGTTAAGCTTAATTGTATCTACAGGTTTATAGAATGGCCAGGCATCCTCATGTTTCCACATTGCTTTCATGACATCCTTTAAGAGAAACTGAAGCTGATTTGTATTTTTTTGGGGTTTGTTTGGTGGTGGGATATAAGGAGGTTGAACTATACCATTCACAGGCTTTATAACAGGTTCTTCATAGTTAGCCATTACGTCACTACCAGAGTTCTGAAAAAATATTTAAATCATCCAGTGAACTAACGTTTAATACACATTTATACAGTATTTTTTTATTAAGGATAACTGTTTGCATTAACATTTTAGATCAAACTACATAAATAATACAAATGTGCACAAAGTATTTGGTTTCCCAGACTGCAAAAAGACTTGCTTGTGCTTAAATCCATAGCTATTAAATTGGGTATATCTCTTCATTCTTAAGAGGATGCATTGGACAGCTGTTAACACAAGACAGATGGAAGCCTCCCAACATGGCCATTCATCGTCTATCGAATGCACAAGAGATTGCTCTCCTAGACACGAAGTTATAGAGCAATGTTCTATCTAATGGGCCATTACTTTTCTAAGCCTGTTGGTGTCACTTTTCCACTGAAAGGGAGGAAATGGAGGATAGAGCAAGTTTCAATGTACATGTAGTAAGGACATCAGGTTAAGAGCCTGGTACACTACCAACTTTGTCAATCTCCATACCTCCCAGTTTAAGCTAGTACCACTGTGAAAACACACCCATATTTAAAGTTCCTACTTAGACTGATTTTACTAATGAGAAATTCAAAACTTGAGATTCATTTTGCACACATACTCTATTCCATGAACACAATTCACATTTCCATGTCAATGGAAAATCCAATACAGAACTATATAACTTCTGTAATAAATCTTTTCATTGCAAAATGAGATGCAGAAGTATTAATTCAGACAGTGATTAATTTAGACAGAGCAACAGCTGAGGAACTGATTGCACAGTTCAATGTGGGTTGTGAACACCCCAGTATAACAAACTGTTTGCAGGTAACCAAGTGAAAAAATTTGATCAACACAATACCTACCACTTCCAACATGACACTGTTCACCAATCAAATATTTAATTCTTTTAATCCATTTAATTCCTTTGACAAGCTGTGGTCACACACTGGCTTAACAATAAAATCATTTGATGAGCTCTGGATGAACCAAACACTAATTTGCTATAACATTTGTTTCTTTAAATTTTATGATGTTTTAAATATTTCTAGACATTTCCATTGCTTTTCCTGGCATTTAAATTTAACTATGGTACTTCAGTTGTATTTAAATGAGAGGCAACTGTCAAATACAATTATGTAAAGAACTATGCTATAAATAGAAAGTTGACTGATGTCTCTGTAATTATCACAAGAACTGCAATCACTTTTTATAAATAGGAATAATCATCCATCTAAAAAAAAACCTTAGGAATAACTATCAGAAAAAATATTCGAAACTTCAGCCACGTGATTAAAGAATCAACAGATCTCACCTTCAAATAGCTTCAATTTTTGCTTCTGAAAGCAATTCTAGATTATGATCAATGGTGGACACTAAAGCCAGTAATGCATTTAATCATAGTGCTGCTAATCATAAAGGGGAGGGGTGGCTCAGTTCATAGTGCACCAGGCTCATAATCTGCAGTTCCTAGGTTTGAGTCTCACCTAGGCCAGTGTTGAGATTTATCTCTGCAAAACTCCCCACCCAGCCCTCAGTCAGTAGGGGAAACCAATGGACTTGGAAAGGCTGCTCTTCATCAGATGGGACATAAAGCTGTGGCCCTGTGTGCATGAGAGCCATACCCTGTGCACATTAAAAAACATGCTTGAATGGCCTTGACAGGTTGTTTGTTTGGGGTTTTATGGCGCATAGGCCATAATGCACCAAACAAAAGACAATATAAAAGATAAAAAAATTCTAACCCACAACCAAATTTAAAATAAAAGCAGTATATTTTAAAATGGTAAAACAACAAATAACAAGTGTATAAGTACAAAGTAAAACAACTTGAAAAATACAATTTATAACAATCCCAGGGTAAAAGATCTGGGGTATACAAAATACAAGGTAAAATCAAAATCTATTAAAATAACCACAATATTGTAAAAACGAAAAAAAAAAAAAAATCGATGGTAAAAGCAATGATCAGTTAAAAGATGTCTGAGCGTAAGAGGCTCGGACATAAAATTATGAAAGCTAAAATATTGCGACATTCGATATTAAAACATGAACATTCAATTAAAACATGTTTAATAGTTAAAATGGTGTCACAAAACTCACACTTAGGTTTATTGTCCGTCTGAAGAAGAAACGAGTGTATAACAAACGAATGACCTAAGCAGAGTCGAGCAAGTACAACTTCCTCCTTGCAATTCCTGCAGTAATAAGACTGCCATGGTTTGATGATAGGTTTGATCTCAAAGAGCTTGTTGGTAAGCTGTTCTGGCCAAGATCTCTGCCACTGTGCTGATGGTAAAATGCTGTTTGAAATCCAGATACAGAACTGGCAATGGACAGCCGAACCGGGATCGTGGCCGACTTGGAAACAGCATCTTCCAAGTTATTGCCTCTGATACCAATGATGATGCTTTGCTGCCACATGGTCCATGGCGAGACTGAAAGCGTGCAACTCTGCAATGTAGATGGAACACTGCAGTGGGATCTGGTCTGCAATGATTACATCACAGCAGACCATGGCTGATCCCAATGATGTGCCGGACTTTGAGCCATCTGTAAAGACAGACAAGAAGTCCGGGTACTTAGCACGATGGCTGGCAAAGAGTTGCTGGTACACAGTCAGGTGTAAAGGCCTTCCCCATCCTGCACAGGGGAAAAAAAAAAATCACAGGAAGAGGAAACAGCGAGCCATGGTGGAAGTGGCTCAGCTGTTGACCATGTGATGCTATCAAGACTGGTATTGTCTCTGAGGTAGCCTCGGACTTGCAAACCAAAAGGATGAATGGCAGTCTGCCAATAAGTGTAAAGCATTTCCCACTTTGGACTGAAAATGCAGTCCCAAGTGGGATGGCCTGGCAGGGATTGCAATTTAGATGCGTATTGTAGGGACAACTGCTGATGGCAAAGAGGTAAAGACAGTTCATCGGTCTCAATGTAAAGACTGGACCAGTGAGGTGTGGAATGCTCCCGTGCAAACACAGAGGACCTGATGATGGAGGGGGTCCAGCACCTTCACCACCGAATCCAGGGCAGAGTCATGCACCTGGGATCTGTAGTCCAGTTTCGACCAGACAAGCACACATTACAGGTAGAGCAAAGAACATCAGTCAGCTCCCCAGGGCAGAAAGGAGAGGACCTTGATGATGTTCAATGCCCATGTGCACTTGGACCTGAGATGACGTATGTGTGATAAAAAGGTCAATTTCCGATTGAAGATGAGACCGAGAAACTTTGTCTCCACCACAACTGGAATGATGTTACCCCCGAGCCGTAGCTCAGGATCCAGGTGAAGATTACACTTGTGGCAAAAGTGTACACAAACGGTCTTCTGTGGGGAGAATCGAAACTCATTTGCCATCACCCAAACCAAAAGACTGTTCAGGGCAATTTGCAGTTGTCTTTCAATGACCCTCATGTTATATGAAGAGCAAAAGATGCTAAAATAGTCAGCATAGAGGCCATTGCCTACAGATGGAGGAAGTTGTCAATCTTGACAGCGGCATGTGACCTTTCAAGCTGAAGCTACGGAGGTCATGAAGAATGCCAAATCTCCAAGCTGTGTCGCATGCTTTTTCGATGTCGAAGAAAATTGACACCAGGTGCTCTCTACGTAAAAATGACTTTCTGATAGCCGATTCGAGATGTATCAGATGGTCAAGAGTTGACCGTTGCCTGCGAAAGCCATACTGGGTGTTGGAAAGAAGGTTGTGGTGTTCTAAAATACTAGATGAGTCTGGCTTCTGCCATTCCTTCCACCTTGCACACACAGCTCATCAACACAATGAGACGAAAATTAGAAGGAATTTTGGAATCCTTTCCTGGCTTTGGGAAGGTCAAGACGATGGCCACCCACCGGAAGTCCGGAAACTGCTCCTCGAGAAAAATGAGATTAAAAAGATGGACAGCAGATGCACAAGAGGTGTGCAGAGCAAGGTGAAGCTCCTCCACTGTGAATGGCCTGTTGTAAGGCTCCAGGCCATTCAAGTAGAAGGATAGCGGAGAGTGTTCCACCCTGCTCTTCTGGGCCAGAAACTCTGGGAAGTAAGAAGAGATGGAGAATGACTCCCCAGGCAATTGCCTGTCCATTGTGCTCCAAGATCGATAATGAGTGGGACATGTAGTTCCCATCCATCTTCCGGACTTTATCCCATAGGACCTTAGAACTAGTCGTGCAGGTGACAGAAGATGTATATTTGATCTAAGATTCCTTCTGGCTCCAAACAAAACAAGCTTTCACACTGGTGCGTTTGAACATTTAAAGGTTGGGGGATGTCAGATATCTCTGAAACACCTCCCAAGCTTTGTTCTGAGCCTTACAAGCTGTGGTGCAATCTGGATTCCACCACGGTTTTGGAAAACGAGGAAATTGTGTCAAAGTTTGAGGAATTGTTGATGCAGCTGCATCTACGATACAGTCCGTTATCTCTGCTACTGCCACATTGATGGGCTCCTGGCTGACAGAGTGGTCATTTAGCTCAGAGACCAGTTTGAAACCACTCCAGTCAGCCCGATCAAGCCTCCACTGTGAGATGCGTGAAGGCTGCAAGCCCCCCCCCCCCCACCATAGGAGATGGTGCACACCACGGGGAGGTGATTGCTTCCATAAGGGTTGTCCTCAACCTCCCATGTAAAGAGTGAAAGGATTAAGGAGGAGCAGATGGTGAGGTCAATGGCAGTGAATGTGCTGGTTGGGGAGTGAAAGTAAGTACTAACACCAGTTTTCAACGGGGAGAGAGAAGGATCCATGAGCAACTGCTCCAGGACCCCACCCCTCCAGTTGGTGTCAGCACTACCCCAAAGTGGACTGTGTACACTGAGGTCCCCATGATGAGGAAGGGGGATGGCAGCTGTAAGACGAGATCATCAAAGTCTTCCTGGAAGATATACAGAGCAGACAGTCATGGAGAACCCCACAAAGAGGCAGATGGCTACCGCCTCTAAGTTGGTGGTGAGGGGTACAACCTGGAACAGAGAATGGTTGCTCATGAGGATGGCAACACCCCCATGAGCTGGACCATTTCCATCCTGGTCTCGGCAAACTGGTGAAAAGTGCCGGATCGTGGGATCTGTGACTGTCTGCAAGTATGTCTCCTGCAGGCACACACAGATGGGCTGGTGTGCATGAAGGAGGGCCTTGATGTCACTAAGATTCATCTGGAATCCATGACAATTCCATTGTAGGAGTGTGGCCATCTCAGAACTTAAAAGAGTGAGCGGACAATGAATTCCTATTCACCTTAACCATTACAGAGGATGGTTTAGTGAATAGGGGGCGGTCTGTATCCAAGTCCTCGGAATCGTCCGAGGGACATGGATCGGTGACTGCCCTTTGCGGAGGAGTGATAATTTTCCTTTTTGACCCTGGTGGAGGCCCCTTCAGTTTGGAAGGTCTAGCTGTCTGAGGGCAGGAAGGTTGAGTTTCAGGAATGGAAACCGGGGTTGATTTTGAAGTCGACACTACCCTCGGTTTTGCCTGCATCAGGATGTACCTAGCTGCCGACGAGAAACACTCAGAAGGACATTGATGCCAGTCTGCACCACCACTGAAGTCATTGGAATGATGGGCTTTCCAATGACAGCACTGGCAAGGATACCTTGCTAGGTGGGGCGGGCGGTGCAGCGAGCTTTCTTGCCTCAGCGTACGAGATGTTATTCATGATCTTTAGGAGTTTCACTTCCTTTTCCTCCTTCCAATTGGGACAGTCATGGGAATGTTCCAGCAGGAATGTTCCATCAACTGTAGTGGTGCCAGATGTTCACCACTACAGTTGACACAAAGCCAGTCTTTTCTGCTGTGCAGTCAAGATTGAGACTGCCACAGCGAGCACAGGCGAGTTTGCCCCGACAAGCCATGCAGGCATGACCGTATATCTGGCACTGAAAACAGTGCAGAGGGTTTGGTATATACGGCCATACCTCACAATGTAAATAACCTGCCTTGATGGAAGATGGCAAACATGGCATGTTGAAGGTTATAATCAGTACCTGGGTGGGCATCAATTTACCATCACGGTGCGTCAAAACCCGGAGGATCGCTGTTACTCCTTGGGGAGTGAGCTCCGAGAGGATTTCCTCCACGGTTTATTTGAGGAGGCCCCACTCAGTTATCACACCCAGAGAGGAATTCAAAGTTTTGTGTGGAGTGACCTCGACAGCCACCTCACCAATCTCTGACTTTCAGCAGCAGTTTCAACCTGCAAGTTGCCAGATCGTAAGTGCTTGCTGGATTTCAACTTTCCCACAAGGCCTTTCACACCTTTATTTACAAAAAATGGAGATATGTCCCCAAGTACCTGATCATGTGTGGAGTGGATGATCAGGAATCTCGGGAACAAAAACACAGACAAAGACAATGATGGCAGAGATAACAGAGACGAAGATGATCATCCTCGTCACTATTATCTCTGCCATCATCTTCAATCAATGCCAACAAGTCGACTCATGTTGAGCCGTCTTGTTGGCATTGATCGTATTAATTTCTTCATCAACTCTCATGGTTTGCTTTGTGTGGTTCAGTGTCCACTGTCCCTACCCTCCACAGAGCTGAACAAGGGGACCCCAGTTGGGCGCCAGGGCTACATGGGCACTATACCCCCACAGACAGTGAGCCAAGTCCTCACAAATAAATGGAAGGAAAATGAAAAGAGAAATGCACAGAAATAAACTTTCTACACAAAAGGAACAAAGCAGAAAATAACAAAATTGTGAACAACCAAACTGGCCTCACAAAGAAATTATAACTACAAAAGAAAAATAATTTGTGAGAAAACTCGCAAACCTTTACCCGGACACGGGCAAAGTTACTCACCGCTCTGCACGGTTGACTCTAGCAGGACCTGCCCACCAGCCAATTGCTCCTGGGGGGGGGGGGGGGAGCTCCTGTTTACAGGAAGCAGAGGCTAAAGCAGTGTATAGCAGAGACCCCAGAATCCACTGCCCAGCCATGTGATGACAGGCTCCCTAATGGGACCCTGCCAATCATGAGCTGAGGAGAGAAGGCAGAGACTCCCGAGCAACTACCAGGTTCCTCTTTTCCCGCATGGCAAACGCGGGAGAGCATTTAGGACCCTGTGAAGGTACCCAAGCCAGTGGAACCTTTACAGGGTGGTCCACTCACTGCGTACAGGAGTTCGCACCAAGGGTGGCCTTGAAAGGAGGCTAACATCTGTCTCTTAACAGTTATCCAGTGGGTTCCCTCCCCCAACTTTCTCTGAGCGTTTGGGATCTTGTGACCTGGCCATTTAAACCATTGTGTGCAAAAAAAAATGATGCTCAGAGGTGAAACCCACTAATCAAAAAAATTATTTTACAAGATAATTACAACACAAATAATAATTGTCATAACATATCATTCACTAAAATAAATGTAATTTTAGAAATTTGTGCAATGATTCTTTTAGTTTTCGATAACTCTAAAAATATGCTGATGAATGTCAATAGCAATGTCTGCTGTTATATAATTGTTTTACAAACATTTAAATACTATTAAAAATAACTTTAAATTATCTGTCGTTGAGCAATAAAATTTTAAAGTTTATCCTTCATACTATTTGCACATTAAAAGTTTTTAGGAGAAAACTCAGAAGTTTTTCGGAGCAATGACAGCACTCAGTCGTCAGTGAAGTGACTGTGGTGACACTTCACTGAATGTGACACTACACTGAAGATTAAGCACTGTCATTGCTCCGAAAAGCTTCGAGTTTTCTCCTAAAAACTTTTAACATGCAAATACACCTATCCCTCGATTTACACGGTACTCAGTTCACACAATTTTGGCTTTGCACGGTCAAAAAATGCAACCAGTTTCGATTTACACGGTACCGACTGAGATTTCCTTTCTATGTACGTCTCAGTCAGTACCATGTAAATCGAAACTGGTTGCATTTTTTGACCATGCAAAGCCAAAACTGTGTGAACTGAGTACCGTGTAAATCGAGAGATAGGTGTAGTTTGAAGGATAAACTTTAAAATTTTATTGCTCAACGACAGAGAATTTTTAAGTTATTTTTATTTAATTTCTGAGCAAGGTCCTTTTAATTGTGTATTTAAATACTACCTACGACAAACAAAAAAAAATACCTCTCAATCATCTGTTTGCCACAGAGGTCTGATAGGAGCCTGTCAGTTTATATGCCATAGTAAGAGTCTGTGAGGATGGAGGACCTCAACAGAAAAACAACTATGCCTTACATGGGGTTAAAACCCCCAGGTCCCTAAATAGCAAAGTGCACTAACCACTCGGTCACAGAGCACCAAAATTTGATGCAAAATGTACCTTCGCTCTCCACTGAAAATTTTACACACCAGAAGTTTAGTACACAATTCTCCATTCACAATGTAGCCAAGTTAACAACAGTGCCTCCCCACCTTTGTCAGATCTCCAGCATTCACAAACATATTAATCTCAAAATGTAGGTAGAGACTTGTTATCTTTACCCATCATGGGACCACATAGTGGCACCTGCATACAAAATTTGGGACCAATTAGTCAAAATCTTAGGAATTACAGAGCACTAAATTCTGTTGACAAATGTTTCTCATTAGTTTGCACAGTACATTTAAGCTAGTGTATGTGCCGACATAAGAATAGAAGAGAAGAAACATACACATTTCTATGTTGGAGTCCACACAGTTGCCTGTCAGTTCATGTATGCCTATTATTTATTATGATTAAACAACTATTGCTGCAGACTGAAATTTATAGAAATTAGAGTGAAATTTTCAATTTATTCCCAGTGATATTTTCCTGCAAAAACTTACTTTCAAAGATAGGCAGCATTGAACGTGACTTTCTGCATAACAGAAATATCCAAACACTTTTGATAACAGATTATAGATCTATATACTGTTATTGTAACTTAATTAAAAACTTCTTCACATAGCACAGAGTATGGGCTTGAAAAATCTTAATATTATTCACCAAGTTTAGCGATTATGTACTATTAAAGCTACAGGGTAGTTTAAAGGAAATTAACATGTGCATTCGTTAAATACATCATTATAAATACTTTTAGACACTGTATTAGAATATTGCAAAAATCCAGTTCTTCAGAGCTGCATTGTTTCCAAATGTAGCTGGTTTCTTGTTTTAAGGTTTATCACAACACTTTTTAGTTCATAATGATTAATCATGTGCTATAATTTCACTGTTTCACAGAAAGTCCAGTTGTGTGATTGGAGCTTCCTTCTGTTTTTATTATTTGCAATTAAATGTCTGAGGACTATGATGTTTTATTATGCACCATGTAGTTTTATGAAAGCATACTCCTCAAGCAGCTGCTTGCCACATAGGTCTGACAGGAGGCTGTCAGTTTATATGCCATAGTAGGTCTGAGGATGGCAGAACCTCAGCAGAAAAATGACACATACATCCATGCCTTACCCGAGGCTTGAACCCAGGTCCCTTAGATCAGTAGCCAAGCATTCTAACTATTCCAGTTTTTTATTTTTACTATTATATATATATATATAAAAGTTTAGTATTAAATTTTCAGCAGTTCTTCTAACAGAAGGAAACTCCAATCGCACAACCAGATTTTCTGTGAAACGGTGAAATAAACTGTGGTGAAACAAGAACTAAAAAGTGCCATGAAAAACCTTAAAACAAGAAACCTCCAATGGAAATATCTGGGAATGTTGCTCAGAAGAACTGGACGTTAGCAATATTCTAAAACTATGCCTAAAGGTATTTATAACTATGTAATTAGCCAATGCAGGTGGTTATCTCTAAACTGCCCTACACCTTTAACCCTTCTAGTGTCCACGTCATCTGTATACATTCAGAGAATCTGAATTGAGAGCTCTCCCCCACTCTAGAAAATTAGAATTTTTTTTAAATTACAAATTTTTATGTTCATATTGAATGATTTTAAAGGCACCCCCCACCACCACCACCCCTCAGTATCTTGGCTGTGCCACACAGATGATATAATGCTCTTTTTTTGCTTTGGTGCACAAACCTTTCTGCACTTAGCCAAGATTGTCAAACTTCAACACCCAAAGAAAAAATATCAATGTTTAGCAAAAAAAAAAAAGCAGCCAAGGAAGTTTTTTCTATTTCATAACCAGTTCAGAGAATCTTGTAAATGTGAGAAGTACAAGTCACTTTGTATAACAATGGCCATATTTAAAATATGCAATCTAAAAAGAATCATTAAAAAAATATATATATAAATTATATTTCAGGTTGAATATTATATTATTTGGGAGGAAATATCCTTTCAATAAATATATAATTTAACTATTTTTATTCATCAGGTTTTCCAAAAATGAAGTCTTAATTGTATACTGCAATCTTCCTTCCACCATATCACATTGAAAAAGGCTTATTAAAATCAATATGCTTGCAAATTTGTTCATATTTTCATAAAATTCGCAATTATATTCTGTTTAATTTGATATATAGCATGACCTATTTCCATTGATTGGTTATTAAAAAAAAAATTCTAAAGTTGACTTGTTTATTTGACTCAGCACAATTGGCTAAAAGCGTGAAATTTTCTCAAAGTATGGTACCAAGAAAAAAAAATTACAAAAAGAGAAATATTTACTTAAACCAAATTTTTTTTTTGTTATTCAGAAATATATAGCAATTCTATTTATGTGAATTGTAATCATTTGTCTATTATTTGTTTTTTTTTCATATAAATTTTTGTGTTGCCAGATGCATTTTTTTACTTCATGAGTCTAAAGAAGTCCTATTAAAATAAAACTTATCTTTTTCGTTAAATACTTTATTTACAAAAATCCAGAATTAAATGCTGATTAATTTGGCATACAACATGCCATAATTCCTTTCATTAGTTATTTGGCAAAAAAAGTTCTAAAATTAAATTTTTTTGGCTGAGCATAGGAGAAAACAGCTTGGCCTCTGGATGGAAACCTGTTTTTCAGGCTGGACACTGGAAGGGTAATAGTGCATTATCACTAAACTTGCTGAAATGTTAAGTGAAAAGCTGTGAAACTATTTTGCTTAAATAAATAGTTTGTTTAAATCTTGCTTTAATAAACAAAAGTAAATTATAATTTCTAGTACCTGGCCTTCTGGTGGATAAAAAAAAAAATAAATACACTCTCAAGCAGCTGCGTGCCACAGAGGTCTGACAGGAGCCTGCCTGTTTATATGCCAAAGTAGAAGATCTTTTTCATTTGGTAAAACCTAATGGCATTTTTCAAGCCCAGTACATAAAATTATAAAAACTATTTACTTACATTGCTTGCCCATTTACTTTGAATGGCATCCATTCTAGAAGGGGAGAAGTTTCTTCAAGAAACAACTCCAGGAACTAGGCTATCTATAAAATTAAACTTGGCTAAAATAAAAATTAAAGTTGAATAACACAGTATAATTATATTTACACTTATATTAAGCATAACAATGCTGATCAATTAAGGGAATTAGAGCAATAAATTTTGCCTCACAGCAATTTTTTAATGGTTTCATCAGCTCGATTGAAACTGTATTCCCATATTTAAAGACAAAGAACAGTATGGTAAAATTGCTTAATTCTTTTAATATATATATAAAACAGATAAGTTTAAATGTTTAATATTTAGTGATATTAAGGATGTCATATAAGAAATATTTAACCCCTCCGTCATTCCTTGCTAAACTCGCCAAAATTTTGACAAACGGTATAACATATTTGAATGGTATTTGGCAGAAATGTTAGTGCAAATAAGATAAGCAACTGTCCAAAATTATAAAAAAAAAATATCCCCTGAAGCAGCTGCTTGCCACAGAGGTCTGACAGGAGCCTGTCAGTTTATATGCCATAGTAGAAGGTCTGAGAGGATGGCAGGCCCTCAGCAGAAAAACGACATAAACAGCTATGCCTTACCTGGGACTCAAACCCAGGTCCCTTAGATCAGTAGCCAAGCATGCTAACCAATCGGCCATGGGATGGCCCAAAATTATATTGTGATAAAAATATTTCTGAAAGGTATTATAATCATTTAAAGTATAGAGAAAACAGAAAGCATGAACTATGCAATTTAAAATTCCTTAGCTCTTTTCATTGCTTCTGTGGCAATTATAATAATGCCAGAATTGTTGTCCTAATGTATTTTATTGCATATTCAATTTTTTTTTTAATGTAAAACTCCTATTTTGAAAATAAATGATGCAGCTCTAAAGACATTATATTATTTAACTTTTATACAAAAATCTGAAGCTATACATTCTGTAGATAACGAGAAGAAAAAAAAAACTTTTCTATATTAATGTTAAATATTGACCAGGCAGGCAGGTATACATACATACATACATACATACTGAGCTACAGCTAATCATTTTAGCAAGGTCTAGTTTGACACTCTAGTTTAAGCCTTTAATCACACTGTTCATAATCCTGTTTGCCAATCTGCTGCTATGCATATGGGTAACATGGCCAAACCAATGCAGTCTCTCTCTGCACAAAATGTTGCTCAAAGGAGGTGGATGACTCCTAACCTCATTATTTACAAAGTCAAACCACCTAATGCACAAGACACTGTGCAAGCATCTAGAATAAAAGGCATCAAGTTTCTTGTTATTCTGCTTACCATGTTTTGCTACCATAACTAACCTTAGAAAGAACTAAATTGTAATACAGCCTAATTTTAGTCCTTTGGTGTACACGCCTATTTTTCCACACTCTCTATAGATTCTTAAAAGTCCCAGTAGCAATTCCTATTCATCTATTTATCTGATGCCACACATCAGCAGTATCTGTTACATAGCTTCCAAGATAATTAAACTGACACCTGCTCAAGAGTAGAGCCATTCAAAGCAACTGGAGCACCATCTGCCTGACCAATTTTCATCACTTTAGTTTTTTTTCTCTATCACCAAACCTACCCTATTACCAGTCTCATCAACAGCCCTAATGAAAGAATTCTTTTCATCATCATTACCCAATAAGGTCAAATAATCTGCATAATCTACATCAGAAATTTTCGTATCTCCAGACAATTTAAGTCAAAATCTTTCCCTTGCAGTGAATTTCGCATAACATAATCAATAACCAAACTAAAGAGAAAAGGAGACACTGTAACGCTACAAAGAAATGAATTACTTTTAAAGTTTGGACCCTTTGTCTGATCCAATTATTTTCATGCTCCGGATAGCTGAGTCGGGCGTCAGGCAATAATTGACAAATTGCCAAAAATAAAGTTTAATTAGGGTTCGAAATACCAGTGAGGATTAATGAGTAAGAATTCAAAAATATTAAATGATTGTCAAAATTTATGTTAATGCTAATCAAAACAAACTAATGTTGCTGAAGAGAAAAAAATTAGTAAAGATTCAAAAGGTTTAAATAACAAACAATTTATTTCCAAAAAGCACTCGCCAAAACTTCAATAAAGAAGATACTACATCATTTCTTACTATAAACATCTTCAACAAACTCCAAACTAAAACTGATCTCTAAACTGTGCTGTGCTGTCTACTACTCTCTACTCAACAATCTTCTGTGCTACTGTGACAACATGTCACCAGGTTATAACAAGAGGTACAAAGCCCACACGTGTCATGTTGCACGCCGAAAAAGACATTTGCATAAACTGACGAGCAGCGCACGCTATGACTCGGAGTGGGCTGCAGTTTTAACACAGAAATAGCCAAGGCAACTTTGGAATATGATATAGGGTCATCATTAAAGCCAATAATGCATCTAAGTAAATGCCAGTAATGGGAGTAGAAATAATCACATTGTTTACATCTCTGAAATGCTTAGGCCATCTAGTCATCACAGAACCCTCATCTTCAATCACCTTACCATGTTTATCCCTTAATCCCTGTGTACCTGTGTTTCTTCCCACACAAAACATTAGCAATCTGGTATAACCCCTGCTGTTGTGCTGCCTAACTGCTTCCTCTGCTTTGTCAGCCAAGCTATCAAGCCAAAGATTCTTATCAGCTGTAATCTGATCCTCTATACATTATGCTTGTTGTAATGCTATCTGTTAGGAATAGTAAGATACTGATTCATATTAATCCTGCACTTCCTTCTTTCAGAAATAAGTTCCATAGCCTTATCATTCAAATAATTTTATTTCCACTGTTCCCTTTTACCCAAAAAGAGTACTGTTGGTTTCAAGAAAAGCCTGTTTAAATTGACCCATTCTTTCTCAACTTCAGCAGTAAGCAAACCATGATTGTCATAATGACTAAGTAGCCTATCATGTCATGCTTTGGCTATATCTGGATCTTTCAGACCTTCAGTGTTGAAGGTAATTTTCTTAATCATAGCACAACATTTCTTTAGCTTCAGTTGCAAGACACATTTGACCAGGTAATGGTCAGACCGAATTTTGGCTCCCCTATATGATCTGGTATTCCTACCTGAACTAGCTTATTTGTTGATAATTAAAATAAAATCTGTCAAACATCCATGCCTCAGCTGTAGCTCGAACCCAGGTCTCTTAAATCAGTAGCCAAGCATGCTAACCACTCGGCCACGGGACGGCCTCAAAGTATATCACTGAAGAAAAAATTACTGAAAAGTGATTTTTCTGATCGAAGTAAAAATGTGTTTTCTTATTATTCAGAAAGTTACTTCCTTTCTATTCATATGTATTATAATTATTTTGGTCCATTTGTGATTTTTACCCAATAAATGCATTTATTGTCAGTTTCTTTTTTACTATATCACTTTAAAAAATCCTATTAAAATTAATGCACTTCATTTTTGTTACATATTTAAATTCCATAAAATCCAGAATTAAATTTTTAATTTGGTCTATAACATACCTTATTTTTTTCCATTAGTTATTTATCAAAAAAAAGTTTATAAGTTATTTTTTTTTGATTGAGCAACCATTGGGAAAAAGCCTTGCAACCAGTTACATTTCAGTTTTTCTGGTCTAGCATTGTTGGGGTTAAAATAGAAATAATTATAAATATCCTTAAGAACAATCCCTCAACTGCAGAAAATATTCCCTTCAGTCAATATATGTGACAATTTAATCATGTTGAGTTTTAAAAAATTTCAACTCATGACAACTTGTTTAGTTTTAATTATGAGATAGCAAAAGTAATGCCAGCTGGGATACGGGGCCAACATTGAAGCTGGTCTCTTGGTTATATTAGGTTTTATAGCACAAAAACAAAGACAGAAAATTCTCTGAAGTCACCATCAAATTAAAAAATGAAACCAAGAGTAAAAGCAAACAATAACAAAACATTAAGTAAAAGATAACAATAGGTGTATAAGACCCATGTAAAAACAAATAATAATATAAAATACTGTGCTTAAATATTAAATCTGATTAAAATAACTAGCAAATTTTGAAAGTGAAAAAGGTGATGAAAGATATCAAATTGTAAGAGACTTGAATGATAAATGATGGTAGCCAAACATTAAGAATATTAATCATTAAAAGCTGGAAAAAAATTATAAAAATCTGATAAAAAATTTAAAATGATCTCCTAAAACTCAAATGTAGGCTGGTTGTCCTCTTGAAGAAAAAAAGAATGCATCAAAAATCCATGACTTTTGCAGTTTCTTAGCAAGTATAACTTCCTCCTTGTGATTTCTGTGAAAAGACTCATGGTTTCACAACAAGCTGGATTTGGAAGTTTGCTGTTAATCTATTACGATCAAGATCATGGCTCAGCAGAAACCAACCTGTTGAACCAGTGGGGAAGAGCCAGACATGGACATTGACATGGCAGCAACATCTGCCAAACTGCTGCTTTTGATGACAATATATCTGGGCAACCAACAAACTGAGTAATAGACATAGCAGCCGTATATGATATGGCTGCAGGAAAATCTTGGAAAGAATAAATGAGAATGAGGCCTCACTGAAATCAAAGCCTATAATAAATAAATAAATACCCCTCAAGCAGCTGCTTGCCACAGAGGTCTGACAGGAGCCTGTCAGTTTATATGACATAGTAAAAGGTCTGAGAGGATGGCAGGACCTCAGCAGAAAAACAACACAAACAGCCATGCCTTACCCGGGGCTCGAACCCAGGTCCCTTAGATCAGTAGCTAAGCGCGCTAACCACTCGACCATGGGACCATAGTGAACTAAATTAGTCAGCATGGATCACACACTTGACAAAGATGCTCAGTTGCTATGGCCAAGGCAAGAGAAATAGTATGCAACTATGTTGTGAAGATGGTACATATTGGTTGGATCTATTCTGCTATGATGGTATCACAGCAGATTATGCCCAATCCCATTGATACCATAGATTTCTTGCCATCTGTAAAAAAAGACATGATCAGGGTGTGCAGCAGGATAGCCAGCAAAGAGCTGCTAGCATACACAAGCCAAGTGTAAAAGCCTTCTCTCAAATAAAAAAAGGTACTATATATTTGTCAAAATTCCTTTTTCGTTTTGAAAATCTTACACTTAAGAGCAAATCAGTAATAAAATATCGCAAAATGTCCTGTAGACAAGGGACAATTTAAATAATTAGCTGAAAAAACT
The DNA here is from genome assembly GCA_038380435.1 of Ryuthela nishihirai. Lineage (NCBI taxonomy): Eukaryota > Metazoa > Arthropoda > Arachnida > Araneae > Heptathelidae > Ryuthela > Ryuthela nishihirai. Next base: position 80,479,076 of record JAWZYU010000002.1, read on the forward strand.
GGTTGTTTAGAGTGGATACGAACCCAAGTCTCATGTGGATTTGTATCTCACTCAGGGCAACCAATTTTCTTCAGCTAATTATTTCAAGTCTTCCTTGTCTACAGGACATTTTCCTGTGATATTTTATTACTGAATTATTTATGTAACAATGTGAGTGACAAATATTACTTCCATCATAAGGAGGCAGCTTGGCTGTCCAATTCCATACATAGCTAGTGCCAGTGGAGAATCAACAAAAATGTGGGAATCCCTATACGTCACATTAAAGAAAATGGTTAGTCTCTGGTAGTCTAGCAGTTATGACCACTGGCATTCTTCTGGGAGATGTGGGTTCAAATCCCACTCAAAGCAACAATTTTTTTCAGCTAATTATTTCAAAGGCAAATCAACTTAGATGCTCTTCCTCCTAACCACTATTAATTGCTTTTTAAAAATAGTTAAACTGCTGCTCCATTAACCATATCTCACTTAATTTGAGTTTTCATTCTGTAGCAATAATGTAAATGAGTGAACCATCCCTATAAAATAAAATGGTGCACAGCAGTGGCAATAATACTTCAAAATATGTAAAAAATAGCACAACTGTTGTCCATGTGCACCTTTATTGGTGGCATGCACTTCTATAACAAAAAATGTTTTATTGATGCATTTCAAATTAATTTTCAGGATATTTTTCAAATGTAACAACACTATCTATGGTATATTGTTATTAATTGATTGGCAATACAACTAGACTTTTTTCTTTCCTACAAACATCAACAAGTACAAAGAAGAGTACTTAAAGTAGGGCTTCATGCTACATTGCTTCTACAGGAGACTTAGTGAGAACTGTGAAATATAAACTTTGGAACCAATTGCCTGGGTTTCAGCCTCAAAGAGGGTTCCAAGTTTAGTTAATTTTTTGATATTAGATAAAACAGTAATGGCAAGATTTAGTAAAAGGTATAATTTTTAACTGATGGGCCTGGGATAATGAATCTTTTTCTTTTCCAGTGTTATCTTTCTGTTGAGGTCTTACCTAACTCAGAGACCTTCTCTATGGAATATTATTATACTAGCCAGCTTTTGTCAGACCTCTGCAATAAGCAGTTTTTGAGGTGTTAATTTTTTATATAGATTTTGTCAAACTAGAATTAAAAATGTTTGTAAATAATAAAGACAATTTTGATTTTGGTTAAAGGCTTCCAAAGTTGAAAGGTGTCCTCAGCCTTAAAAGTTGGAAGGTGCATGGTCCTCAGAAGTTGAAAGTGCCCTAGGCCTGTGGGAGACCCTGTCTGGACCCACTATTTTATAGGCTTTTAAGTAATATAAAAGTTCTCAGCAGTGTGCATTTTATAATAAACTAGAGACTATTTAATATACCAAGAACGAGCACACTGGAAGAATTGAATAAATTTAACCAAACTTTTTAAGTTGTAGATTATACATACTAGAAGATATTCTACTGAATTAAATTAGGTCCAACACAAAATTCTAGGTGAAATAATAATATTTAGCATCCCTTTATTATGTTGCGTAGAATAATACATCGCAGGAGTTCTCATCGTGGGGTACGCAGTAAAATTTTTTGTGGTACGCCGTGAGAACCCAAAAGTCACTAAGTTGGCATTACTATACTATAATTACAGTTTTATCAATCTATATAAGGGGTAAGCCAGTTTACATACACATTTCCAAGGGGTACGTGAAGCGTAAAAAGTTGAGAACCACTGACACATTGAATGGGTAACTTGGAATTGTTGAAATATGTAAATAAAGATAACAAAACATAATCCAGAAGGCTGTGACTTTCAGAGACATAATATCAGATTACATAATTAAAAAGACCTTCTTGCTCTGAAATTAACTAAAATAACTTAAAATTTCCTGTTGTTAAGTAGTAATTTTTTTAAATTCATCCTTCAAACTATTTGCATGTTAAAAGTTTTTAGGTGAAAACGCATCTTTTCAGATAAAGGACAGATTTTAATATCAGATTCATATCTGAATATAGTATCATTAATTTCATTGTGTGCTCTTAGTCAAAACTATTACAGAGACTATTTTAAAACAAATGTCATTTATAAACAATGGCACACCACATACTTTGGCTTATAGTAAAAACTGCTAGCTAATCATATTTTCCTGAATTCACTGCTCATGATTTCAAAAATTATCTGATGATGAAAATTAGTAATATTTGAAACTGCAATCACATATTTCCTTGTATTATTTAATTTAGTGAATTCTGAATTTGTACCAATTATGCTTTTTCATCTTTAAGATATTTCAACTTTTAAAACTACTATCCAATGCATTCTTGCATAAAACATAGTGAAGATCTAGCTGAAAATATACTTCTGCTTCCATATCCTTTATTCTACATGTGATTTACAACTGCAACAAGTTTTGTAACTTTATTCAACTCTAGCAATATGGTTTATCAGGGCTGTGATATCCACTCCCCAAGGGCAAGTGAATTATCTAGAGTAACTTATTACTTTCAGGACAATTACAACAGTAATATTTCCAGGGTAAAGAACATCAACTTTTGTCACTGAATAAAGTATCATTAATTTTGCTGCACACTTTCTTTAAATGCACATAAAGATCTGATTTGTTGAAAATTTCCCTACTCTTGTGGCTTATTAACATACAAAATGTTCTCCAATTTTCATTTTAAGTAAGCTAGTTTTAGATCTCTTAAAAGATCACTCAGGTTTTTGTTCTTGGCAAATTAAAGCATCATGTACCATATATGTGACACTGACACTATAATTTGATAATTTTAAAAGTTGAATCATGTTTTTTACTGAAGCACTTCACAATAGTATAAAAACAAATACTGCAAACACTTATCCCAAAGTTTTTTCATCAATGAAAGAAATCATTAACAATGGTTTCCACTTACTGATGATAACCTTAACAATCCAGTGATTCTTGTAACAAGATATCTACAACCTATCATCATCAAATTGACTGCAGTGAAGCAAACAAAAAGAATTGTAAATGATTAAGAACTTGCATATTTTTGCATGTAAAGCTACATGAAAGTAAGTTGACTTGGCACACAGCAGATTATAATGCCTTTTTCTTGGAAAGAGCATACACAGCCAAGAACTGCTCTGGCTTATTATTAAATATTTTTTTATTATTTTTAGAAAATAATTAAAATTAATCAAAATTAAATGAATTTTTTTATTGTTTTCAGAAAATTATCTAAACCTAATGTTTTGTCAATGAGAAGTTAATTCGAAGATCTATAATCGTTTTATGAGAAAATGTGGCTGAGGATATTTTAAAGATCTCAATCAAATCTATCAATCTCGATTTTCAACATTATTCTTTCAGTGTTTAAACAGGTGTGCAAGTTGAAACATTTAAGAGCAACAATGTGTTTTAAGAAATTTATCAAAAAATTTAACAAAAATGAAGATTTATTTTCTGTCCTTGGCATCCTCTAACAGTGAACATTCAAACTTGGGATGATTGTGGAAAATTCAAACAGTAATAATTAGTATTTGTAGAACACAAAAAGAATTTTTCATTTATCTCTTAAAATAAAAAGCCACCATTCCTATCCCTCTAGCTTAGAAGGGCAAATCATCGCTGCCATTATAAACCTTTTGACCAATACTCTCTAGTGCCAAAACTTCAGATATCTACCATAAATGGATATAATTATTTGTAAACTAATATTTCTTATTTAACTTTATTAAGGCCACAATCTCTCTCTTATATAAAACTTTTATTCTAACATAATCAATCATTGAATCGTAAAAAAAAATTCAAAATGCAGTTTTATCATATTTTACTCATGACCCAATGCTACTCGTTATAAAGAGCTCTTATTATAACAACTAACTTTTAAAGTATCCAATAAGATTTTCTTACAACCACTAATTTTAGCAAAAATTTACACCACAAAAACTCTTAAATCTACAGAGCTGGGTACTATAGGCTTTGAAGCTGTCGACATTTCTCAAGAATCTGCCAGTGTAAAAAACAATATGCAGCCCCTATCACTTTTAAACCCACAAATGTTATTAAAATTCAATTCACCACTCAATTAACACCTTCATAAAAAATAACTCTTTAGTTACGTGATAACAAAATCATCTTCAGCATTCACTTATCACCGGCGACTTATGCAGGTAACTTATAAATTTTAAGACCGCCATAATATATTCATACATGATAATAAAGGTTATTAAAGCAAGTAACGAATCATTATAAATAGTGAAAGTAGAATTATTTATACTATTTGGAACCTCCTCTTATCTAATATTAAGAGTCATTTAAATGATTCAATTTACCTTCTAGATAAAAAAGCAGTCCAGGGAACACAGTACACGTCTCCACCATTAGTGGTGCACGCTACTTTGTTTGGTAACATTTTACTCATGCGTTTTATATGTAGAAGTCTCATATAGAGGCTGCCATCTAAGTGATTGATTGCCATTGGTTGATTGAATCACGTGGTTTATGCAAGGAGTGTCTAGGAGTGTTTGGTTTATGGGCGCCATGTTTTGTTGCATCGTGAGACGAAATCTTATGAGTTAGTGTGTGTACCTACCTAGTTACAGTTGTTATAATTTAACATTTTTACCACCCTTTTTTGTCTATTAAATCTTTAATATTTTATCAATGTCTCATTGCGCTGAATTTGGGCGCAAAAGTTCCATTCATAGAAATAAATTAATGAATATTTTTTCTAAGAAACTGCAATCTGCCGCGAAAGCGAAACGAGCTAACTGAAAACCAACAATTTCTTTCAAGGTTCGTTTGAAAAACGAGCTAATGTTTTCACTTTGTCCTGTCTATGCCTATGTTTGTTCGTCTGTCTTTTCACCTGTCTGTCTGTCTATACAATCAGCTTTTTTACTTTTAGAGATAAACCAAAAAATTCTTTTTGTGTTGGATAAGTGTCGAAGAAATATTACGATTCGCAATTTTGAAATCTTCCAATAGCTTTAATAGCGCCATCTAGAGGTAGAAAAATGGAAAACGGTAAAATTTCAAACGAATATTGCAAGTAAGCTATTTACATTGGAAATCTGAAATTTTGGTAGTATAATCTTGGTCAGTGGTTCTCAATCTTTTATGCTTCATGTACCCCCTGGAAATATGTATATAACTGGCGTACCCCTTGTATAAATAGATAAACTACAGTTATAGTATAGCATTGGGAATAAAATAAAACATATATAACTACACATTAAATTTTGTATTCATAAATTACATATATCGATAAACACAAAAAATGGCATAAACAATTTAACAAATGTTATAAAATTATAAACATTTTACTGGGTAATCAGTGAAACATCTCTCACAGCGTACCCCAAAAAAATTTTACTGCGTACCCCACATTCGGAACCCTAGTATTGGTCAACAATGATAGACTACAGACCTGTGCAATTGTTTGGAAAAAGCAAATAGCAAAAAAGCAATAAACTCTTCTTTCTATCCAGAAAGAACTGAAGAAAATGAAATCTAATCTGGTTATTATTCCAGGCGGTATGACCCATCTGCTGCAGCCTATCAGTCGTAGATGAAATGCATGGTTAGCCCTTCCAGTGTCCAGTCTGAAAAACTGGTTTACATCCAGAGGCCAAATTTAACTTTAGAATTTTTTTGCCAAATAATTAATGAAAGGAAATATGGCATGTTATATGCCAAATTAATCAACATTTAATTCTGGATTTTCTGAAAATAAAATATTTAACAAAAAAGACAATATGTTTCATTTTAATAGGACTTTTTAGAGTCATGTAGTAAAAATATGCATCTGGCAACACAAATAAAAATTCATAAAAAAACGCTAATAGATAGAAATGATTATAATGCACATGAATAGAAAGGCTATTTCTAAATAACAAAAAAAATTTCTTGTTTAAAGTAAACATTTCTTCCATTTTGAAATTTTTTTCTCCATACTAGTGGTTAGCACGCTTGGCTACTGATCTAAGGGACCTGGGTTCGAGCCCCGGGTAAGGCATGGATGTATGTGTCGTTTTTCTGCAGAGGTCCTGCCATCCTCTCAGACCTTCTACTATGGCATATAAACTGACAGGCTCCTGTCAGACCTCTGTGGCAAGCAGCTGCTTGAGTGGGTATTTATTTTATTATTTATACTATACTTTGAGAAAAAGTCCAGGCTTGTTGCAGTCCAATAAACAAGTCACATTTAGAATATTTTTAATAAATAACTTATCAACAGAAATAGCTCATGTTATATACCAAATTAAAAAGAATTTAATTCTGAATTTTATTGTAGTAAAAAATTTGAACTCTGTAGTAACATATTAATTTTAATAACAATTTTTACAGTGATATACAAAAAAAAGATACACATTTCATAATTACTTCCAAAATCTTCCGCTTTTAAAAAATAACAGTTCTTTGTTAATTATCAGGAGATTTTAACTTCTTTAAGGAAAAATTTGTTGATAATAGTTCAAATCAAACTTCTGAACTTAAATTAGGGGATTGCTTCAGCACAGAGTAATGTTAACAAACAAATTGGCAATACCTTATATAACTTCTAAGAAATGGCAAACAGATGGCTTTAACAAATTATTTATGTCATAGTTTAATAAAATATGCATCAAATAAAAAAGAAAATATTATTTATCAAACTTAAATTACATATTTTTATAAGATATCTATTAAAAAAATTTAAAATGGCAATTTTGATTTTTTTTAAAAATCGTTTTCTTTTATTGTACTAAAAACGGATATATACGTTCTGGACACTGGAAGGGTTAAGCGACGGTAATCACACATATACTGCTTGTGGCGGTATGCGTCAACAGACTCACCGATGTTGCAGAGTGGGTACTTGCGTCTTGGAATGAATCAGATGCGTCTATAATTCAAGAAGGCTTCCTCAAATGTTGTATTTCCAATAATCTTGACGGCAGCGAGGACGACGTTTTGTGGGAGGACGAACAGGTATCATCAGATGAAGATGATGATGGCGATATTTATTATGACGTCACCATGGGCGTCCGCAGAAAATTTTCCAGGGTTATATATGTTAGGTTATATATGTGTAGTTATATACGTTTTATTTTATTCCCAAAGCTTGGAGACAAATAATTACATCAATAAATATTTATTTAATTATTTAATTTTTTAGAATTTTTTTTCACAAGTAGATATAGAATACAGTAGTGCATCAATACAAAAACACATACATAATGTATATAAATTTATTACGTTTAAATTGTTACGATTATAATTTGAGGAATTTTTTACTGATTCCAGGAGGGGGCAAATGCCCCGTTTGCCCCCCTCTGCGGACTCCCATAGACGTCACCAAGAACAATGGAATTGATTCGACAGCACCAGATGAGCTTCTTACTAGTGACAGTGATGATGGGCGTTTTTACGAATTTCCCAGTAACATTTAAGTGTTACGCATTTTTGTTTGTTTTTTATTAAAAGTTTAAGTTTGTTTAACAAATGTTTTATGCAATTTAAAATAAAATCTTGAAAAGTTATGGGTGAGTGTTATATACGAATTTGCATTTTAGCAGAAAGTTTCGGGCTAAATCAAGCATGCGCATTATATTCGAGATTTTATGGTACCTTAGCCTCTGAGGTGACGAATAGCAACTTCCTTGCAGCACAGCACGTTTATCTGTAGTTTTGTAGCGCTGCAATCAAAAGTGTCTTACATTACGCTTATTGAAGGTTTCATTCTTCTCCTTAAATATTTTTTGTTAAAAGGTATCGAAATCCTCTACCAAGAGAATTAAGGCAAGCAAGGTTCCCGTAGCTTCAGGGCACGAGGTTCTGAAGGTAATCCAATTTACAGCAGTTGTCTAACGTGGGTGGTGATGGGGGGAGGGGAATCACATCCATTGTTCGTATACACTCTTTGAACCCGTGAGACGTAACTCCTGTGACCTTTGATCTTCATTCCCGTCCCTTTGTTTTTATTTCATACGCACCTGTTCGGAAAATAACATATCGCCATTTTTAAGAATTGAGAAAATTTGAAAAATTGTGCATTAAAGATTGTAAGTTTTGAAAAGATCGTAGTTTTAAATATGAACACAGAAAGCACTCATTGAAAACCTATGCAGACAACATACTTTGTTTAATAAGTGTTTGCGCTTATTAAACAAAGAGGGGGAATTTTTCTGCCTAAGCTGGGAATTTTTGGGGAATTTTTCTGCCTAAGCGTGCCTCGAGAAAACTCGAATTGGGCTCGCCTGTTACTCTTATCGTTGTTGGCCAAGGTATAGTGTTATGGCAAGAAGGATTACAATGGCAACAAGGCTTTGCCTTCTTACCCCCAAGGGGGTGGGAATACGAAACTTTTTTTATTTTATGAAATAAACGAAAAAAATTTTTTTTTCTTTTACAGATACTAACAAAATATTAATATTTATATTTTTCGAATCCCCATCAGTTGGAATTTCCACTAGTAGAAAGTGTTAAAGGTGGTAAATAAAAACTCGAAAAGAGGCCTCTAGCGGCGGAAAAAGCTGAAAAATACCAAATCTTTAAACGAATATTGAAAACGATCTGTTTATCCTAGAAACTTAAAATTTTGATGAAAGAATGTGAAAGAACATTAAAAGTATTTGTCTTTTAGTTCTTAAATTTAAAAAATTGCTTTTCTCCCACAGCTCTGAAAATAGTGAGTAGATCATTGTTGTCAGTGGAATTTCTACCATAACAGAACTCTACCGCCGAAATTTCTAGCACAAACAGATCACTTGAAACATCCTTTAAAGGTTTTGTCGTTTGGATATTTAGCAATCTCTAATGATATAAATGAAAACTACCTTTGAAAATGCGAATTATATTTCGTTAGTACCAACTAAAAAAAATATTTCTAATTATCTCTTAAACAAAACCGTTCCGTTTCCTACCTACCTTGGGGGCGTAGGGGTCAACTCCTTGCTGTCAATGAATCTTCAAGACTGTCACATTCCACAATCAAAATTTCAAATTTCTAGTATAACTAAATCGTTTTCAATATTCGTTTGAAATTTTGGAATTTTTCGATTTTTCCGCTGTTAAAGGAAAATGCAAATTGTAATATTTCATCAATACCTGTTGTCCAACCCAAACAGAATTTTTAATTTATCTCTAAAAACATACAATTTTCTGTTAGAACAAAAAAGTTGGATCAACCACTTGACCTTTTAAACCGGGGGCGGGGGTCTAAATGTACAAGTGATTGTTGCTAATGGCAACTTCCTAACCTTCACATTTCAACACCAAATAAATTTTTGAAGACCTCTAAAATCTATTTTTAAAAATCTAATTTTTGAAGACCTCTAAAAAAGGGGAAATATGCTGCAATGGAAATTCAGTCAAGTAAAGGATGGGGGGAGGGTTTTTTTTTTATTTAAATCAGGGCATGTTTAAGAGTTATCATTTTCCTCATGAACGGGTGTGTAAAGGCTTTGTCTCAAGTTGATATATAAAGTCACTGGTACCATATTTTACGGATTTGCACTCTTAAGCCATTTTATTCTGAGGTAAAAAAGGTTAGCCTATCCATAAAATTTTTTCTTCTTATCCGCATAAGGTTTTTCTTTAAGGTTGGCAACTCTGAATTCAAATGGTGACACATCCAACTTTGCCAAATAAATTTACCTCCAATATAAATTTACCTCCAATATATAAATTATATAAATTTACCTCCAAATAAATTGCCAAAGCTCTACCAACAGCAAATTTTATCTGTGGAAGATCCGAAGCATACCATTTATAACGAATGTCATATTTTAGATAATTTTCAGATACCAAAATTCATTAATTCATTATAAACCATTTTATTAAATCATTACTTTGTTTATATTCTTAGAAGTACCCATAGAAAGTTTTAGTTTCCTAATTTGAACAATTTGACTTAATACAACGAAGTAAAACATGTCAAACACTCCATTTCAAATGATGGCCTTTCATCCTCACCTCCCGAAGTTGTGATAAATAAAAACAAAATATGAAAATTTGAATTATTTAGACCTAGATATAAATTTAGTGTTCAGTAAACGACTGAAAGAAGTTGTGTTTCGTCGCCAGTGGGAACTACTCATGTTATGGGAATTGGGGGGGGGGATTTAGTCGGTAGCGTGCCAGATCGTTAATCTGCAGCATTGTTTGAGGGTGTCCAAGGTGTGACATAATGGAAAGTGTGATTTTGGCGGAAGCTAGAGAAATAAGACTGGACAGGAACAGTGGTGTCACCCAGCCGGTTTCCACCTGTTTCCGGAAACCGGTTGTTAAAATTTACGTCGGTTTCCGGAAACTGCGCTGCTCATGAAATGTTGCCACACATCATTCGGAAAAAATAAATAAACATTGAAACATATCCCTAAATTTCTCAGAAAGATTTATGAGACTTCACAAAAAATAAACGAATTGTTTCCAAGCATTTTAGGTACGAGTACCTTGACCCGGGACCATAATAATTGGTACTCTCATCACCATGTGCCATCTGTGTTTGAAAAAGAAGAAAAGTATTGCCATACCATACGGTGACCATATTTTTTTGGAGAAAATAAAGGACAAATCAGAAATTGTTTCATAATGAAAAAAGCAGATTGCATTTATTTGTTTCACTAAAACTAAAACGCTTTATAACATATATTATAAAATATAAGCATATACATAGCATTTTAAACAATCATATTATTACTTTAGCCGTCCCGTGGCCGAGTGGTTAGCACGCTTGGCTACTGATCTAAGGGACCTGGGTTCGAGCCCCGGATTAGGCATGGATGTGTGTGTCGTTTTCCTGCTGAGGTCCTGCCATCCTCTCAGATCTCCTACTGTGGCATATAAACTGACAGGCTCCTGTCAGACCTCTGTGGCAAGCAGCTGCTTGAGGGGGTATTTTTTTTTTATTATTATTTTAAAAATTTTAATTTTGATACTTTTCACAAAAATGAACTTTTTTTAATAAATCAGGTTTGTGTTCTAAAAATTTACAAAACTGTATACAATTCATGTCAAAGTTGCATTTGGTATAAATGCGTGCTTACGTTTTTTAATTGTTTTTTTTTTTTCACTGGTCCACATATTGTTCGCTAATGAAAATACTCGTTTCAGTGGGGTGGTTCAGTGGGGCATTAGATCCAGGGAGACATAAGCAAAATTCGACGATTTTCAAAATGTTTTTAAAAAATGCGTGTTTATCTGTGAAATATTTAAAAATTTCAACCCATCTACGTCAGCAGGACTCGTCATTTTGTCGCCATTCTTCAATCTTTTCACTGGCAACATAACTTTTAATACTCGAAACTTCATCAAATAGTTCGACGTCATTGATATTTAAGTTTCAGCGACTGCAAAGGAACAAAACGCTTTCCTCGATTTTCGCCCACAGAAGGATTTCTCGCAGTAGGACCCATTCAAGTCAGCGTTGAGATTTACTCCACAAAATTCCCCGCCCTGCCCACGGTCAATAGGGGACACCGATGGGCTTGGAAAGGCCGCCGTCCGTCGGATGGGACGTTAAGCCGTGGTCCCGTGTGCGGGAGAGCCATACCCTGTGCACGTTAAAAACACGCTGGATGGCCTTGACGGGAGGCTACCATCTGTCTCCCAACAGCTGTTCCAGTGGGTCCCCTCCCCCAACCTTCTCTGAGCCTTCGGGGTCCATGTGACCTGGCCATTTAGCCCATGGTGTGCAAAAAAGTACCGCTCAGAGGTAAAAAAATCCAACGTTAAATATCACGCTGGATGGCCTTGACGGGAGGCTACCATCTGTCTCCCAACAGCTGTTCCAGTGGGTCCCCTCCCCCAACCTTCTCTGAGCCTTCGGGGTCCATGTGACCTGGCCATTTAGCCCATGGTGTGCAAAAAAGTGCCGCTCAGAGGTAAAACAATCCAACGTTAAAGAACACGCTGGATGGCCTTGACGGGAGGCTACCATCTGTCTCCCAACAGCTATTCCAGTGGGCCCTTTCCCCCAACCTTCTCTGAGCTTTCGGGGTCCATGTGACCCGGCCATTTAGCCCATGGTGTGCAAAAAAGTGCCGCTCAGAGGTAAAACAACCCAACGTTAAAGAACATGCTGGATGGCCTTGACGGGAGGCTACCATCTGTCTCCCAACAGCTCTCCCAGTGGGTCCCCTCCCCCATCCTTCTCTGAGCCTTCGGGGTCCATGTGACCTGGCCATTTAGCCCATGGTGTGCAAAAAAGTGCCGCTCAGAGGTAAAACAACCCAACAACAACCCATTCAAGTACTTCCATTTCCACAAAAGAGCTCTCCCAGTTATTTAAATAATCAATGCAGGTTTGGTGAAATTTATGAATTACATCTTTAAATAAGTTGGCATCAATGTTTGTTTTTTTCTAAATCTAATTTTTTTAGTATTTATAGATAAAAACCCTTGATTTTTTTCGTTTAATTAACTTTAGCTGCAATTCTTTTAAATGCGTGGAAGCTTCACACATTCAGATTTCTCGTGATTCAATTTTCAAAATATATTGTTGAAATGCTGAAGCTTGGCAGTGAATAAAAAATAACCATGCCTCTGCTAACACGTTATTAAAAAAGTTTTCCAGAATCGTGGGACATTTTTCCAGTTCCAAAAATTACAAGTTTAGCGGCTTAAATAGTTTTAATATTCTCTCTAAAACTGGTAGAAGAATTGGCTATCGCGCTTTACTGTAACCTAGTGGTTTTTTTTATATTGAACATCTACATGATCAAAAAATTCTTTCAATTTTTCACTTGGATTTTGTAGATGTAAAAATGTGAATAAATTTTTACTAATATCACTTCAATATCTACCGGAAGAAAATGAAATGAAAGTTTCATGTTTCTATGGGCCGTGTGCTGTGTGCCAATATTCAATTTACTATTTTAATTCACAAAATAAAGGACAAAATGGGCATTTTAGAAAAAAAATAAATCTAAAGGAGAGAGCAATGAAATAAAGAACTGTCCTCTTTAATAAAGGACATATAGTCACCATAGCCATAGACCATGGACTAGGTGGGGCGGGGGTGGCTCAGTCGGTAGCGCGCCAGGCTCATTATCTGTAGTTCCCAGGTTCGAGTCCCAGCTGGGTCAGCGTTGAGATTTATCTCCGCAAAATTCCCCGCCCTGCCCACGGTCAGTAGGGGACACCGATGGGCTTGGAAAGGCCGCCGTCCGTCGGATGGGATATATGTTTATTCAAGCCGTGGCTCCGTGTGCGGGAGAGAGCCCTACCCTATGCACGTTAAAGAACACGCTGGATGGCCTTGACGGGAGGCTACCACCTGTCTCCCAACAGCTGTTCCAGTGGGTCCCCTCCCCCAACCTTCTCTGAGCCTTCGGGGTCCTTGTGACCTGGCCATTTAGCCCATGGTGTGCAAAAAAGTGCCGCTCAGAGGTAAAACAACCCAACCCATGGACTAGGAGCAATGATACGTCATAGATGAAAGTTTAGCGTCTTGTCAAAAATGTGTATCGTGTGATGATTTTATTTTACGTTTATTTCATTAAAATTTGGAGTTTGCTTTACTCACTTATGTATGTTATGATTTTCATATGTATCCTACAGTTGCATGAAAAATGAAATATATTGCTCTTATCTACAGTTATATTTATTTATTTACAGAATCACTGCCACTAATTGCAGGTTTATCCCTGTAGGGGTTAGTTTTTAATAGTTTTAGATAGACTCTGCATTATATGTGATGCTTTAATTGAGATGCAACTTTTGTAGTTAAAGTTAGTTATAATATATTGATACAGTCGGTCAAAGAAGTATCCGAACACTATGGTTGATTACAGAATTCAGAAAAATATCTGGCAACGATTTTTTTAGAAATTAGTGATCTGGCAACCTTCGTGTCACGTGATTACAGAATTCAAGAAAAATATCTGGAGCGTGTACAGCAACTGTACACGCTCCAGTTACCGTTCACAGCAAACTGGAGCGTGCGAAGTTACTGTACACGCTCCAGTTTGCTATGAACGGTAACTGGAGCGTGTACAGTGACTTCACACGCTCCAGTTTGGTGTGAACGGTAACTGGAGCGTGTACAGTTGCTGTACACGCTCCAGACATTTTTCTTGAATTCTGTAATCACGTGACTGTACACGCTCCAGTTACCGTTCACAGCAAACTGGAGCGTGTGAAGTTACTGTACACGCTCCAGTTACCGTTCTTAGCAAACTGGAGCGTGTGCAGTAACTTCACACGCTCCAGTTTGCTGTGAACGGTAACTGGAGCGTGTACAGTTGCTGTACACGCTCCAGATATTTTTCTTGAATTCTGTAATCACCTGACTGTACACGCTCCAGTTACCGTTCACAGCAAACTGGAGCGCGTGAAGTTACTGCACACGCTCCAATTTGCTATGAACGGTAACTGGAGCGTGTACAGTAACTTCACACGCTCCAGTTTGCTGTGAACGGTAACTGGAGCGTGTACAGTTGCTGTACACGCTCCAGATATTTTTCTTGAATTCTGTAATCACGTGACTACACGCTCCAGTTACGTTCACAGTAAACTGGAGCGTGTGCAGTTACTGCACACGCTCCAGTTTTCTGTGAACGGTAACTGCACACGCTCAATATTTCCGTGAGTGAGCCCACACGATCTAGTATCAAAATAATATGACCACCTACAGTCGCTCAAAAAAGTATCCGAACACTATGGTTGATTACAGAGTTCAGAAAAATATCTGGCAGCGATTTTTTTAGAAATTAGTGATCTGGCAACCTTCGTGTCACGTGACACGTCAGGCCCTCGCTGTTCGACACCTCGAACTTCATACAGAGCCATTGCAGCTATGAGATCTGATATTAACTGGTCTCGCTCATTTTAACTGGGACATTTCCATCTTCTTAACTGGTCTCGCTCATTTTAACTGGGACATTGCCATCTTCTTAACTGGTGTCGCTCATTTTAACTGGGACATTTCCATCTTCTTAACTAGTCGCACACATTTTAACTGGGATATTTCAATCATCTTAACTGGTCTCGCTCATTTTAACTGGGACATTTCAATCATCCTAACTGGTCTCGCTCATTTTAACTGGGACATTTCAATCATGTTAACTGGTCTCGCTCATTTCAATCATGTTAACTGGTCTCGCTCATTTTAACTGGGACATTTCAATCATGTTAACTGGTCTCGCTCATTGTAACTGGGACATTTCAATCAACTTAACTGGTCTCGCTCATTTTAACTGGAACATTTCAATCATCTTAACTGGTCTCGCTCATTTTAACTGGAACATTTCAATCATCTTAACTGGTCTCGCTCATTTTAACTGGAACATTTCAATCATCTTAACTGGAACATTTCAATCATCTTAACTGGTCTCGCTCATTTTAACTGGGACATTTCAATGATCTTAACTCGTCTCGCTCATTTTAACTGGGACATTTCAATCATCTTAACCGGCCTAGCTCATTTTAACTGGGACATTTCAAGCTCTGAACTGGTGTCGCTTATTTTAACTGGAGCATTTCAATCATCTTAACTGGTGCCGTGACATTTGACTTGACGGTTGACAATGATTAAGACAATGTCAAAACTTCGCATTTGAAAATTGGGAAATAATGGGAAAATTAATGAACAAAACCTGAAAGAAATCGTTAGCGTTAATTCAGAAAACGAGTTAAGTTAAAAGTTAACGAAAATATTAACTTTTAACTTAACGTTTAATATATTAACGGACGTTAACTCTAGTATGATGCTATCAGCGTATTCTTTAATTAACGTCCACAGCGTATGGCTCTTCCTTACACGGCGCAACAGCTTAACGTCCCATCCGACGGACGGCGATCTTTCCAAGCCCAACAGTTTCCCCTTACTAACCGAAGAAAGATGGAGAGTTTTGCGGAGATAAATCTCAAGCTGACCCAGGTGGGACTCGAACCTGGGAACTGAAGATACGGTAACCTGGCACGCTACCGACTGAGACTCCCCCCCCCCCCCCCCATGACATCCGGAGATCGTGGGTTTGTTTTCCATTCGCGGCGAAATCCAGCATTTTTTTCCAGCTGTTTATTGAACATCAAATTCATCTCTAAGCCTAAATAATTCAAATTTTCAATATTTTTGTTTCTGTTTATCACAGCTTGGAGGAGGGTTGGGTTGTTTTACCTCTGAGCGGCAGGCACTTTTTTGCACACCATGGGTAAATGGCCAGGTCACATGAATCCCTAAAGCTCAGAGAAGGTTGGGGGAGGGGACCCACTGGAACAGCTGTTGGGAGACAGATGGTAGCCTCCCGTCAAGGCCATCCAGTGTGTTCTTTAACGTTGGATTATTTTATCTCTGAGCGGCACTTTTTTTGCACACCATGGGCTAAATGGCCATGTCACAAAGACCCTGAAGGCTCAGAGAAGGTTGGGGGAGGGGACCCACTGGAACAGTTGTTGACAGACAGATGGTAGCCTCCCGTCTAGGCCATCCAGTGTGTTCTTTAACGTTGGGTTGTTTTACCTCTGTGTGGCACTTTTTTGCACACCATGGGCTAAATGGCCATGTCACAAAGACCCTGAAGGCTCAGAGAAGGTTGGGGGAGGGGACCCACTGGAACAGTTGTTGACAGACAGATGGTAGCCTCCCGTCTAGGCCATCCAGTGCATTCTTTAACGTTGGGTTGTTTTACCTCTGTGTGGGCACTTTTTTGCACACCATGGGCTAAATGGCCATGTCACAAAGACCCTGAAGGCTCAGAGAAGGTTAGGGGACCCACGGGAACAGTTGTTGACAGACAGATGGTAGCCTCCCGTCTAGGCCACCAATTGCATTCTTTAACGTTGGGTTGTTTTACCTCTGAGCGGCACTTTTTTTGCACACCATGGGCTAAATGGCCAGGTCACATGGACCCTGAAGACTCAGAGAAGGTTGGGGGAGGGGACCCACTGGAACAGTTGTTGACAGACAGATGGTAGCCTCCCGTCTAGGCCATCCAGTGCATTCTTTAACGTTGGGTTGTTTTACCTCTGTGTGGCACTTTTTTGCACACCATGGGCTAAATGGCCATGTCACAAAGACCCTGAAGGCTCAGAGAAGGTTAGGGGACCCACTGGAACAGTTGTTGACAGACAGATGGTAGCCTCCCGTCTAGGCCATCCAGTGCATTCTTTAACGTTGGGTTGTTTTACCTCTGAGCGGCACTTTTTTTGCACACCATGGGCTAAATGGCCAGGTCACATGGACCCCGAAGGAAGATCAGAGAAGGTTGGGGGAGGGGACCCACTGGAACAGCTGTTGGGAGACAGATGGTAGCCTCCCGTCAAGACCATCCATCGTGTTCTTTAACGTGCACAGGGTATGGCTCTCCCGCACACGGAGCCACGGCTTAACGTCCCATCTGACGGACGGCCTTTCCAAGCCCATCGGTGTCCCCTACTGACCGTGGACAGGGCGGGGAATTTTTGCGGAGATAAATCTCAACGCTGACCCAGCTGGGACTGGAGCCTGGGAACTACAGATTACAAGCCTGGCGCGCTACCGACTGAGCCACCCCCGCCCCACTTGGAGGAGGGGTGCATGGTGAGGGGATTCATAGCGAAAGTCACGAAACAGGAATTTGCTTTTTTATGACGTCAAGGACCAATTTGGTCATGAGTGGCCAAGAGCCAATTAGATCCCTTTATCACCTTCCAAGAATTGCCAAGGGAGTTGCTTGATTATTTCATAGTTTCTTGTTTGAATTCGTGGAGAGATAACCGCGTTTTTTCTTATCTCATTTCGAGTTTCTCTGCCCCGAGAGTCATATCTGTCAAAGTAAGTTTATATGTTTCGCATCGTAACTATTAATATACGTATTTGAAGAGCCATATTTCTTCCATACCTTTCACGTGGCCCAGGCTATATAGAGAGCCAGGTCTCTCGGTAGCGTGCCAGGCTCGTAATCTGTAGTTCCCAGGTTCGAGTCCCAGTTGGATCAGCGTTGAGATTTATCTCCGCAAAATTCCCCGCCCTGCCTACTGTCAGTAGGGGACACCGATGGGCTTGGAAAGGCCGCCGTCCGTCGGATGGGACGTTAAACCGTGGACCCGTGTGCGGGAGAGACATACCCTGTGCACGTTAAAGAACACGCTTGACGGGAGGCTACCATCTGTCTCCCAACAGCAAAATAAAGGACAAAATGGCCATTTTAGAAAAAAAATAAATCTAAAGGACAGAGCAATGAAATAAAGGACTGTCCTCTTTAATAAAGGACATATAGTCGCCATAGACCATGGACTAGGTGGGGCTGGGGTGGCTCAGTCGGTAGCGCGCCAGGCTCGTAATCTGTAGTTCCCAGGTTCGAGTCCCAGCTGGGTCAGCGTTGAGATTTATCTCCGAAAAATTCCCCGCCCTGCCCACGGTTAGTAAGGGACACCGATGGGCTTGGAAAGGCCGCCGATCCGTCGGATGGCGGTCTTTCTGGTCCCACTGGAAAGGCCGCTGTTCCAGTGGCTCCCCTCCCCCAACCTTCTCTGAGCCTTCGGGGTCAATGTGACCTGGCCATTTAGCCCATGGTGTGCAAAAAAGTGCCGCTCAGAGGTAAAACAACCCAACCCACTGCAACGTGATTAACTGAATGAATTTATCTGTATCTAAATCCGGACTGATTCTACCATCTAATTATGCATAGGAGGTTGGAAATGAGGGACTGAACTCTGTTACTCTCACGCAGTTATGGTAGAGCTCTGATAATTTCCATCCATGAGTCATTCGGTCTCAGAAAAAATACGAAATTTGAACTCTGAAGTGCCTCTAAGGTCAAATGGAAGTCACGTGGAAATTCAGCTTTGATCAACGAGTGCTTTAAACGTGAAAATTGGTGGCCGGGGGTGGTTCACGGGTGGCAGATGTTGGAAGCGTTTGTGAAACTTTCGGATTCTTCGAGGTCAAAGGTCAAAAAGGTGGCAGAGAGCTAAGAGTTGGTTCCTGGAGGTATATTAGATCGCAGATTTCGAAAACGATGCGACAATTTCGATGCAATGGGTCCTTCGAGGTCAAAGGTCAAATATAAATCTATAGGTGCCAAAGAGCTAAGAGTTGGTTCCTGGAGATATTTTAGATCGCAGATTTCGAAAATGATGCGACAATTTGGATGTAATGGGTCCTTCGAGGTCAAAGGTCAAATATAAATCTATAGGTGCCAAAGAGGTAAGAGTTGGTTCCTGGAGGTATTTTAGATCGCAGATTTCGAAAATGATGCGACAATTTGGATGCAATGGGTCCTTCGAGGTCAAAGGTCAAATATAAATCTATAGGTGCCAAAGAGCTAAGAGTTGGTTCCTGGAGGTATTTTAGATCGCAGATTTCGAAAATGATGCGACAATTTGGATGCAATGGGTCCTTTGAGGTCAAAGGTCAAATATAAATCCATAGGTGCCAAAGTGCTAAGAGTTGGTTCCTGGAGGTATTTTAGATCGCAGATTTCGAAAATGATGCGACAATTTGGATGCAATGGGTCCTCCGAGGTTAAAGGTCAAATATAAATCTATAGGTGCCAAAGAGCTAAGAGTTGGTTCCTGGAGATATTTTAGATCGCAGATTTCGAAAATGATGCGACAATTTGGATGCAATGGGTCCTTCGAGGTCAAAGGTCAAATATAATCCATAGGTGCCAAAGAGCTAAGAGTTGGTACCTGGAGGTATTTTAGATCGCAGATTTCGAAAATGATGCGACAATTTGGATGCAATGGGTCCTTCGAGGTCAAAGGTCAAATATAAATCTATAGGTGCCAAAGAACTACTAGTTGGTTCCGGGAGCTATTTTGGATCGTAGGTCTCAGAAATGCTACGGGATTTTGGATGTGATGGGTTCTTCGAGGTCAAAAGTCAAATATAAATCTGTAGGTGTCTGGAGGTATTTTGGATCGCAGATTTCAAGAGTGAATTGACAATTAGAATGAATGGAGAAATATAAATATAATATACATAGAATAAATTAGAATGAGTAAAAAATAGAATGAATGGCGAAATCATTTAAAGTTATAGTTACTCTGACTACCGTTTCAAGAAGAGTTAAAATAGCAAGACAATCTTTAACACTTTGTATCCAGTCTAACCTAAAGGGGGCTGGATACATTGTAATACATATTCCCATTTGGAGCACATTCTTGGCCAAGTGGTCCCAAATATGCTCTTCTTTACTCGAAAATTATAATAATATGAAAGCAAGAATGTGTTTGGGTTGTTTTAACACCCACTCTCACAACAGAATTGGTCATTCCACGAGCCTTAGGGGCGGGGGTGGCTCAGTCGGTAGCGCGCCAGGCTCGTAATCTGTAGTTCCCAGGTTCGAGTCCTAGCTGGGTCAACGTTGAGATTTATCTCCGCAAAATTCCCCGCCCTGCCGACGGTCAGTAGGGGACATCGATGGGCTTGGAACATGCCATCGTCCGTCGGATGGGACGTTAAGCCGTGGCTCCGTGTGCTGGAGAGCCATACCCTGTGCACGTTAAAGAACACGCTGGATGGCCTTGACGGGAGGCTACCATCTGTCTCCCAACAGCTGTTCCAGTGGGTCCCCTCCCCCAACCTTCGGGGTCCTTGTGACCTGGCCATTTAGCGCATGGTGTGAAAAAAAGTGCCGCTCAGAGGTAAAACAACCCAACCCTCTGAGCGGCACTTTTTTGCACACCAAATGGCCAGGTCACAAGGACCCCGAAGGCTCAGAGAAGGTTGGGGGAGGGGACCAACTGGAACAGCTGTTGGGAGACAGATGGTAGCCTCCCGTCAAGGCCATCCTGCTTGTTCTTTAACCCTTTCAGGACCATAAGGTTTCTAAGAGTAAATATTAGTATGTAACTATTTATTTTAGTTTGTTTAGACGTAAAATAAATAAAAATCACAAGAAAAATACATAACAATGTGTAGTTTTTTTGGAATTTTATGGGAAATATTTTTCCCAATGGACTATAAAGGTAACACAAATTATAGTTAGGCTTATTATGCAATGTCTTTTATTTATTGGTTTATTAGAACAAAATGTTAACTAAAATAATACAAAATTATGAAATAAAATTACTATACAAAATAATGTGCTAATTATGATATTCTGCGAAGCAATTTCTTTTGGTAGTGAGGCAAAGATGGACATTGCACATAGTACATATATTATGCGTCCTGACAGTTCTGTTTTTGTTTTCTAAACGTTCCCGTTTACGTAATTGCGTTCGGCATACGTTCTATTTTGACATTCTGTATAAAAAATGCAGATAAGGTTATAATTAAATACGACAATCACCAATTTTAAAATGGGAAAAATGTTTCCCTTAGTCGTGAAAGGGTTAACGTGCACAGGGTATGTCTCTCCCGCACACGGGGCCGCTGCTTAACGTCCCATTCGACGGACGGCGGCCTTTTCAAGCCCATCGGTGTCCCCTACTGACCGTGGGCAGGGCGGGGAATTTTGCGGAGATAAATCCCCAAATCCAGGAGCCTTAGCTTACCAGCAACAGATGTTCTGATAAGTTAAGAAGCCTGGAGCTGCCGAGTGAAGAAGAGGGCGATAGATAGGTAGCGGATTGAGTTGTTTTACCTTTGAGCGGCACTTTTTTGCACACCATGGAATAAATGGCCAGGTCACAAGGACCTCGAAGGCTTAGAGAAAGTTAGGTGACAGATGGCAGACAGAGAAGATTGGGGACATGCTGGCCTTGCCTCTCATCAAAGCCATCCAGCATGTTCTTCAACCTGCACAGGGTATGGCTCTCCAGCACACGGCTTAACATCCCGCCAAACGGACGGCGACTTTTCCAAGCCCTCTGTATGTGGATTATAGTTAGTTGGGGACACTACAGGATAAGGACAATATAGGAGGGATAGAGGCTAGCTTTGTTGTGTCGCGTACCATATGTGTTCCTGTAACACATCAGGAGAGAAAGAAAAGAAGAAAAGGGTAGATACATATTGAAATTTAACCCTCCTTTTTTGCAAACGAAGTAGAGAACGTTTCAGAATCTCTGCTACACCCAAATCACCCAACCTGCAGAGTTTCTTTCCAAAGCCGATCACAAGGAATTGTAATAAATATGGAAATTTTGTCCTATTGTAATTGTTTTCCTTCGGCATGAATGGAGGATTGGATTGTTTTACCTCTGAGCGGCACTTTTTTGCACACCATGGGCTAAATGGCCAGGTCACATGGACCCCGAAGGCTCAGAGAAGGTTGGGGGAGGGGACCCACTGGAACAGCTGTTGGGAGACAGATGGTAGCCTCCCGTCAAGGCCATCCAGCGTGTTCTTTAACGTGCACAGGGTATATCTCTCCCGCATACGGGGCCACGGCTTAACGTCCCATCCGACGGACGGCGGCCTTTCCAAGCCCATCGGTGTCCCCTACTGACCGTGGGCAGGGCGGGGAAATTTTGCGGAGATAAATCTCAACGCTGACCCAGCTGGGACTCGAACCTGGGAACTACAGATTACGAGCCTGGCGCGCTACCGATTGAGCCACCCCCGCCCCAGAAAGAAAAGAAAAAGAGGGTAGATACATATTGAAATTTAACCCTCCTTTTTTACAACGAAGTAGAGAACGTTTCAGAATCTCTGCTACACCCAAATCACCCAACCTACAGAGTTTCTTTCCAAAGCCGATCACAAGGAATTGTGATAAATATGGAAATTTTGTCCTATTGTAATTGTTTTCCTTCGGCATGAATGGAGACTCACCCTTTCTTTTCCACTGCCCATTCTGTGAGTGACAATTAGGAGGAATGAATCCAAGACGGATGATTCTCAAATTCTTTCGGAATGAGGTCATTGAGCAGAGTCACTCAAACGCTTTGTTCGTTGATATAAAAGTCACACAGATTTCTAAATATATCTTATAAAAGAGTTGGGTTGGGTTGTTTTATCTCTGAGCGGTACTTTTTTGCACATCGTGGGCTAAATGGCCAGGTCACAAGGATTTTGGGTTGGGTTGTTTTACCTCTTAGCAGCACTTTTTTTGCACACCATGGGCTAAATGGACAGGTCACAAGGATTTTTGGGTTCGGTTGTTTTACCTCTTAGCAGCACTTTTTTTTGCACACCATGGGCTAAATGGACAGGTCACAAGGATTTTGGGTTGGGTTGTTTTACCTCTTAGCAGCACTTTTTTTGCACACCATGGGCTAAATGGACAGGTCACAAGGATTTTGGGTTGGGTTGTTTTACCTCTTAGCAGCACTTTTTTTGCACACCATGGGCTAAATGGCCAGGTGACAAGGATTTTGGGTTGGGTTGTTTTATCTCTTAGCAGCACTTTTTTCACACACCATGGGCTAAATGGCCAGGTGACAAGGATTTTGGGTTGGGTTGTTTTACCTCTTAGCAGCACTTTTTTTGCACACCATGGGCGAAATGGACAGGTCACAAGGATTTTGGGTTCGGTTGTTTTACCTCTTAGCAGCACTTTTTTTTGCACACCATGGGCTAAATGGCCAGATCACAAGGATTTTGGGTTTGGTTGTTTTATCTCTTAGCAGCACTTTTTTTGCACACCATGGTCTAAATGAACAGGTCACAAGAATTTTGGGTTGTTTTATCTCTGGGTGGCACTTTTTTCACACCATGGGCTAAATGGCCAGGTCACAAGGACCCCGAAGGCTTAGAGAAAGTTGTGGGAGGGGACTCACTGGAGCAACTGTTGGGAGACAGATTGTAGCCTCCTGTCAAGGCCATCCAGCGTGTTCTTTAACGTGCACAGGGTATGGATCTCCCGCACACGGGGCCACGGCTTAACGTCCCACCCGATAGACGGCGGCCTTTCCAAGCATTTGGTGTCCTCTACTGACCGTGGGAAGGGCGGGGAGTTTTGCAGAAATAAATCTCAACGCTGACCGAGCTGGGACTCTAACCTGGGAACTGCAGATTACGAGCCAGGTGCGCTTCCGACTGAGCCACCCCTTTTAAAAGTAAATAAACTGAACTGTATCAACATAAAAATTGTAAAATAACGATATTATTTTTTCCTTTATTTCTAACGTTTTATCGTTATAAATATTTTGAAATTCCGCTAACCTTATTCATCATTATTCAAAAGTCATTTCCTCTGTTGTTTCCGCACGTTACAACACGTAACGTTTTCCAACACTGCTTGCTAGCCATTACGTTGTTTGCCCGTTGCAGGTGGGAGGGGAAAGCAAGGGGAGAATTTAATCCCTACTGTTGAGCAGAGTGGGAGTCTGATTTGTTAAGCCGATTAATCTCTCTGAACCATTTGATACAAAGGTCCAGATAAACGTCACTTGCCTACAGTACTCGCCTACAGGTGGGGTTCTAAACGTGGGGTGCGTCGTGAGAGCTGAAAAGTCGCTAGATATACAGTCGTATCAGAATAATATGACCACCTACCATACATATACTATGGTAAGGGGTCATTATTCTGATACGACTGTGTATGTTATATAATATGTTTTATTTTATTCCCATTGTTATACTATAACTATAGTTTTATCTATCTATACAAGGGGTACGCCAGTTACATACACATTTCCAGGGGGTACGTGAAGCATAAAAGGTTGAGAACCACTGATATATATGTTTTATTTTATTCCCATTGTTATACTATAACTATAGTTTTATCTATCTATACAAGGGGTACGCCAGTTACATACACATTTCCAGGGGGTACGTGAAACGTAAAAGTTTGAGAACCACTGATATATATATATTTTATTCCCATTGTTATACTATAACTATAATTTTATCTATCTGTACAATCTATTTATACAAAGTTACATACACATTTCCAGGGGGGGGGGGGGGTACGTGAAGCATAAAAGGTTGAGAACCACCGCCTACAGAGAGGTCTGTCATCACCTGTCTACAAAAGTATAGGGAGTGCCTCATTGGAGGGTAATTTCATCATGACCTTACAACACCTTGAACCATGGGCGTCCGCAGAAAATTTTCCAGTGGGAGTGAGGTGGGGGCAAAGCTTGGAGACAAATAATTACATCAATAATTTTTTATTTAATTATTTAATTATTTTGGCTTTTTTTTCACAAGTAGATTATAGAATACAATATTACATCAATACAAAAGCACATACATAAGGTATATAAATTTACAATATAAAGGAAGCAAGAATTGATTGAAATAAGAATTTTTACTCGATCCCAGGTGCGGGGGGGGGGGGGGGGGGGGGGGGGCAAGTGTCCCGTTTGCCCCCCTCTGCGGACACCCATGCCTTGAACCTGGTAAGAACGAATCAGATGTCGAGTAGCCAGTGAACCAATAGGTACTTGGTATAATTATAATTTTTCATACTCTGAAGTGTAAAGGATCTCGCAGTTCTATTTGCGAAGAGTGTTCTTTGAAAGTAAGTTTGCTCTTTAAGCATACTCAGCGTTAAAATCAGGCTCAGAGTTCCATTTGCAGTTCCATTTCCATTCGCATTTCCATTGCGAAGAGTGTTCTTTGAAGGTAAGCTTGTTTCTTAATGCATACTCAGCGTTGTAATGTTTTTTTCCGTTATTTAGACTTATTCATTTTTTAATTGGTTTAGTTTATTGCATCTGCATAATATTGTATTTTTTTTTTGCAATGAGTTTCGTATTTCTGCACTTTGGATTCTTTTTTACAAATATTTGCTAAATTATGCTTTTGCTTAGTAATATAATGTGATTTGCCAATAATTCGAGTTCACTTTAAATCATTTCATCATGTTAAAGGTTTCTCATATAACTAAACTAAAAATGTATTAAACGGGTTGGGTTGTTTTACCTCTGAGCGGCACTTTTTTGCACATCATGGGCTAAATGGCCAGGTCACATGGACCCCGAAGGCTCAGAGAAGGTTAAGGGAGGGGACCCACTGGAACAGCTGTTGGGAGACAGATGGTAGCCTCCCGTCAAGGCCATCCAGCGTGTTCTTTAACGTGCACAGGGTATGGCTCTCCCGCACACGAGGCCACGGCTTAACGTCCCATCCGACGGATGGCGGCCTTTCCAAGTCCATCGGTGTCCGCTACCGACCGTGGGTAGGGAGTTTTGCGGAGATAAATCTCAACGCTGACCCAGCTGGGACTCGAACCTGGGAACTACAGATTACGAACCTGGCGCGCTACCGACTGATCCACCCCCTCCCCTGTATTAAACATGACTGGAGCTAGAAAAATATCGAGATGGAGGGGGGGGGGGGACAACAAAAAAAATCGAGTTTAAAAAATTACCCACCCTTTTACATTTTTGATATTCTTCCTCCGTTTCACGGATTTTTTTAATTCTTGAAATTTAAATAAGTTTAAGAATTTTTTGCTTCTTTTAAACTACTTGCCTTCTGAAATGGGAGGGTGGTCATGGCCCCCTTTAATGAAAAAATAAAATAAATACTCCCTCAAGCAGCTGCTTATCACATAGGTCTGAAGGAGCCTGTCAGTTTATATGCCATAGTAGAAGGTCTGTGAGGATGGCAGGACCTCTGCAGAAAAACGACACATACGTCCATACCTTACTTACCTTATCCATTAATACCCCCCCCCCCCCTAAATCTGGCCATGGTATTAAATATTTAAACTAATTAGTTTACTAATTTCGAGGAGTAAGACAGTTTTTTTCACTTTATATTCTTTGATTTCAACTAAAAACACGATAGTTTGAATCAATTAAGAAATTGTGTATGAAATATAGGTTGCTCTCTCAATGTTTGGTAGAAACAAATAGGTTGTGTGATGTTCAACGATAAACATCAGTAGCATAACTGTCTTAATTAAAATTCTGTTTTTTAATTCCAGCTTCATTCTTTCGATTTTCTCTTACTCAATGGAAGAGAGAAGAAATCCTGAGATTTCTGTAACGGAGGATGTGAATCAAGAACAAAGTCCGAAAAAGGTAAGGATAAGGCTTATACAATTTTTATCAGATCTAGAACGAACCATAATTGATTTTATGGGTTGGGTTGTTTTTACCTCTGAGCAGCATTTTTCTTTTCACAAAGTGAGCTAAATGACCAGTTCACAAGGACCCCGAAGGCTCAGGGAAAGTTGGAGGGTAAGAGATCCACTGGAGAACTACTAGGAGACAGATGATACTGGTGCTCTCATCTGAAGGACTTCTAGTGTGTTCTTTAACGTGCGCAGGCTACGACTCTCCCGTATAAAGTACCACGGCTTAACGTCCCATCTGATGGACGGTGGCCTTTCTATGTCCATTGGTGTCCCCTTTCTGACCAAAGACGGTGTGGGTTTAGAGGAGATAAATCTGAAGGCTGGCCGAGATGGGACTCAAATCTGGGAACTGCCCATTACAAGCCTGGCATACAATCTGGAAACTACCAACTACAAGCCTGGCATGCAATCTGGGAACTACCCATTACAAGCCTGGCATTCAATCAGGGAACTGCACATTACAATCATAGCATGCAATCTGGGAACTACGCATTACAAGCAAGGCATGCAGTCTAGGAACTACTTATTACAAGCCTGGCATGCAATCAGGGAACTACCAATTACAAGCCGGGCATGCAATCTGGGAACTACACATTACAAGCCTGGCATGCAATATGGGAACAACATATTACAAGCCTGGCATGCAATATGGAACCTACACATTACAAGCCTCGCATGCAATCTCGGAACTACATATTACAAGCCTGGCATGCAATATGGGAACAACATATTATAAGCCTGGCATGCAATATGGAACCTACACATTACAAGCCTCGCATGCAATCTGGGAACTACACATTACAAGCCTGCATGCAATATGGGAACAACATATTACAAGCCTGGCATGCAATCTGGGAACTACACATTACAAGCCTGGCATACAATCTGGGAACTACACATTACAAGCCTGGCATGCAATATGGGAACAACACATTACAAGCCTGGCATGCAATCTGGGAACTACACATTAGAAGCCTGGCATGCAATCTGGGAAATACAAATTACAATCCTGGCATGCAATCTGGGAAATACACATTGCAATCCTGGCATGCAATATGGGAACTACACATTACAAGCTTGGCATGCAATATGGGAACTACACATTGCAATCTGGGAACTACAAATTACAAGACTGGCACGCAATATGGGAGCAACACATTACAATCCTGGCATGCAATATGGGAACTACATATTACAAGCCTGGCATACAATCTGGGAACTACACATTACAAGCCTGGCATGCAATCTGGGAACTACATATTACAAGCCTGGCATGCAATCTGGGAACTACACATTACAATCCTGGCATGCAATATGGGAACTACACATTACAAGCCTGGCATGCAATATGGGAACTACACATTACAATCCTGGCATGTAATACGGGAACTACATATTACAATCCTGGCATGCAATCTGGGAACTACAAAATACAATCCTGGCATGCAATACGGGAACTACACATTAGAAGACTGGCATGCAATATGGGAACTACACATTACAATTCTGGCATGTAATCTGGGAACTACACATTAGAAGCCTGGCATGCAATCTGGGAACTACACATTACAAAGCCTGGCATGCAATCTAGGAAACACACATTACAAGCCTGACAGGCAATCTGGGAAATACACATTACAAGCCTGGCATGCAATATGGGAACTAACATTGCAATCTGGGAACTACATTACAAGCCTGGCATGCAATATGGGAACAACATATTACACGCCTGGCATGCAATATGGGAATTATACATTACAATCCTGGCATGCAATCTGGGAACTACACATTACAAACCTGGCATACAATCTGGGAACTACACATTTCAAGCTTGGCATGCAATGTGGGAACTACACATTACAATCCTGACATGCAATATGGGAAATACACATTTCAATCGTGGCATGCAATACTTGAACTACACATTAGAAGCCTGGCATGCAATATGGGAACAACACATTAAAAGCTGGCATGCAATATGGGAACTACATATTACAATCCTGGCATGGAATATGGGAACTACACATTGCAATCTGGGAACTACACATTAAAAGCCTGGCATGCAATATGGGAACTACACATTACAATCATGGTATGATATCTGGGAACTGCAGATTACAAGCCTGGCATGCAATATGGGAACAACACATTACAAGCCTGGCATGCAATATGGGAACTACACATTACCATCCTGGCATGCAATATGGAAACTACACATTACAAGCCTAACACGCAATCTGGGAAATACACATTGCAATCCTGGCATGCAATATAGGAACTACACATTACAAGCCTGGCATGCAATCTGGGAACTACAGACTACAATCCTGGCATGCAATCTGGGAACTACCCATTAAAAGCCAGGCATTCAATCAGGGAACTGCACATTAGAAACCTGGCATGTAATCTGGAAACTACACATTACAATCCTGGCATGCAATCTGGGAAATACACATTACAAGCCTGACATTCAATCTGGGAACTACACATTTCAATCGTGGCATTCAATCAGAGAACTGCACATTAGAAGCCTGGCATGCAATCTGGGAACTATATATTAGAAGCCTGGCATGCATTCTGGGAACTACCCATTAGAAGCCTGGCATGTAATCTTTAAACTACACATTACAAGCTTGGCATGCAATATGGGAACTACACATTACAAGCCTGGCATGCAATATGGGAACTACACATTGCAATCTGGGAACTACAAATTACAAGCCTGGCATGCAATATGGTAACAACACATTACAAGCCTGGCATGCAATATGGGACCTACACATTACAAACATGGCATGCAATCTGGGAACTACCCATTAAAAGCCTGGCATGCAATCTAGGAAACACACATTACAAGCCTGACAGGCAATCTGGGAAATACACATTACAAGCCTGGCATGCAATATGGGAACTACACATTGCAATCTGGGAAATACAAATTACAAGCCTGGCATGCAATATGGGAACAACACATTACAAGCCTGGCATGCAATACGGGAACTACATATTACAATCCTGGCATTCAATCAGGGAACTGCACATTAGAAGCCTGGCATGCAATCTGGGAAGTACATATTAGAAGCCTGACATGCAATCTGGGAACTACCCATTAGAATCCTGGCATGTAATCTGGGAACTACACATTACAATCTCGATATGCAATATGGGAACTACACATTACAAGCCTGGTATGCAATATGGGAATTACACATTGCAATCTGGGAACTACACATTACAAGCCTGGCATGCAATATGGGAACAACACATTACAAGCTTGGCATGCAATATGGGAACTACACATTACAAGCCTGGCATACAATCTGGGAACTACACGTTACAAGCCTGGCATGCAATCTGGGAACTACACATTACAAGCCTGGCATGCAATACGGGAACTACACATTACAATCCGGCATGCAATACGGGAACTACATATTACAATCCTGGCATGCAATACGGGAACTACACATTAGAAGCCTGGCATGCAATATGGGAACTACATATTACAAAGCCTGGCATGCAATCTAGGAAACACACATTACAAGCCTGACAGGCAATCTGGGAAATACACATTACAAGCCTGGCATGCAATATGGAAACTACACATTGCAATCTGGGAACTACACATTACAAGCCTGGCATGCAATATGTGAACAACATATTACAAGCCTGGCATGCACTATGGGAACTATACATTACAATCCTGGCATGCAATCTGGGAACTACACATTACAAACCTGGCATACAATCTGGGAACTACACATTACAAGCTTGGCATGCAATATGGGAACTACACATTACAA
This sequence comes from Ryuthela nishihirai, assembly GCA_038380435.1. Taxonomy (NCBI): domain Eukaryota; kingdom Metazoa; phylum Arthropoda; class Arachnida; order Araneae; family Heptathelidae; genus Ryuthela; species Ryuthela nishihirai. Next base: position 80,509,674 of record JAWZYU010000002.1, read on the forward strand.
TCCTGGCATGCAATACGGGAACTACACATTAGAAACCTGGCATGCAATCTGGGTACTATATATTACAATCGTGGCATGCAATACGGGAACTACACATTACAAGCCTGGCAAGCAATATGGGAACTACATATTACAATCGTGGCATGCAATACGGGAACTACACATTAGAAGCCTGGCATGCAATCTGGGAACTACACATTACGAGTCTGGCATGCAATCTGGGAACTACACATTACAAGCCTGACACGCAATCTGGGAAATGCACATTGCAATCCTGGCATGCAATATAGGAACTACACATTACAAGCCTGGCATGCAATCTGGGAACTACAGACTACAATCCTGGCATGCAATCTGGGAACTACCCATTACAACCCTGGCATTCAATCAGGGAACTGCACATTAGAAACCTGGCATGTAATCTGGAAACTACACATTACAATCCTGGCATGCAATCTGGGAAATACACATTACAAGCCTGACATGCAATCTGGGAACTACACATTGCAATCCTGGCATGTAATATAGGAACTACACATTACAAGCCTGGCATGCAATCTGGGAACTACACACTACAATCCTGGCATGCAATCTGGGAACTACCCATTACAAGCCTGGCATTCAATCAGGGAACTGCACATTAGAAGCCTGGCATGCAATCTGGGAACTACATATTAGAAGCCTGCCATGCATTCTGGGAACTACCCATTAGAAGCCTGGCATGTAATCTGGAAACTACACATTACACACCATGGGCTAAATGATCAGGTCACAAGGACCCCGAAAGCTCAGAAAAGGTTGGGTTGGGTTGTTTTACCTCTGAGCGGCACTTTTTTGCACACCAAGGGCTAAATGGCCAGGTCACATGGACCCCGAAGGCTCAGAGAAGGTTGGGGGAGGGGACCCACTGGACAGCTGTTGGGAGACAGATGGTAGCCTCCCGTCAAGGCCATCCAGCGTGTTCTTTAACGTGCACAGGGTATGGCTCTCCCACACACGGGGCCACGGCTTAACGTCCCATCCGACGGACGGCGGCCTTTCCAAGCCCATCGGTGTCCCCTACTGACCGTGGGCAGGGCGGGGAATTTTGCGGAGATAAATCTCAACGCTTACCCAGCTGGGACTCGAACCTGGGAACTACAGATTACAAGCCTGGCGCGCTACCGACTGAGCCACCCCCGCCCCCTCAGAAAAGGTTGGGGAACGGGACCCACTGGAACAGCTGTTGGGGGATAGATGGTAGCCTCCCGTCAAGGCCATCCAGCGTGTTCTTTAAAGTGCACAGTGTGTGTTGGGTCGTTTTACCTCTGAGCGGCACTTTTTTGCACACCATGGGCTAAATGCCCAGGTCACAAGGACCCCCGAAGGCTCAGAGAAGGTGGGGGAGGGGACCCACTGGAACAGCTGTTGGGAGACAGATGGTAGCCTCACGTCAAGGCCATTAAGCGTGTTCTTTAATGTTGGGTTGTTTTATCTCTGAGCGGCACTTTTTTGCACACCATGGGCTAAATGGCCAGGTCACATGGACCCCGAAGTCTCAGGGAAGGTTGGGGGAGGGGACCCACTGGAACAGCTGTTGGGAGACAGATGGAATCCAGCGTGTTCTTTAACGTGCACAGGGTATGGCTCTCCCGCACACGGAGCCACGGCTTAACGTCCCATCCGACGGACGGCGGCCTTTCCAAGCCCGTCGGTGTCCCCTACTGATCGTGGGCAAGGCGGGGAGTTTTGCGGAGATAAATCTCAACGCTGATCCAGCTGGGACTCGAACCTGGGAACTGCAGATTACGAGCCTGGCAAGCTACCGACTGAGCCACCCCCACCCCAAGAGTAAGTGGATGTGTTTCATTTGTGTGAATAATGTTTTATGTGGAAAAGAAGCATCCAAAAACATACAAATAAATCAGGAACACATAACTCAATAGAAAGGTACAGTCGCTCAAAAAAGTATCCGAACACTATGGTTGATTAGAGAATTGAAAAAAAAAATATCTGGCAACGATTTTTTTTAGAAATCAGTGATCTGGCAACCTTCGTGTCACGTGACACGAAGGTTGCCAGATCACTGATTTCTAAAAAAATCGTTGCCAGATATTTTTTCTGAATTCTGTAATCAACCATAGTGTTCGAATGTTTTTTTGAGTGACTGTAGGTGGTCATATTATTTTGATACTAGATCGTGTGGGCTCACTCACGGAAATATTGAGCGTGTGCAGTTACCGTTCACAGCAAACTGGAGCGTGTGCAGTAACTGCACACGCTCCAGTTTGCTGTGAACGGTAACTGGAGCGTGTACAGTTGCTGTACACGCTCCAGATATTTTTCCTGAATTCTGTAATCACGTGACACGAAGGTTGCAGATCACTAATTTCTAAAAAAATCGTTGCCAGATATTTTTTCTGAATTCTCTAATCAACCATAGTGTTCGGATACTTTTTTGAGCGACTGTACCTTTCTATTTGAGAGTCCACTCATAGAGTCTATTGAGTGGATAAGCTTTGGAAAGTGAGGTGTCTGATGGTAGTAATCTGAGAGATATTGTTGTTGCTTTAAAGTTGGAGTTGATGGTTTTCATGATTAATATTAAGAAAGAGATTAAAGGTATAAACAGCTTCTTAATGAATGAAATGAAAGAGATTAAAGGTATAAACAGTTTCTTAATAAATGAAATAAAAGAGATTAAAGGTATAAACAGTTTCTTAATAAATGAAATAAAAGAAATTAAAAGTGTAAATGATTCCTTAATGAGTGAAATAAAGAATAATAAAATTGCATTAAACTTTAATCAAGATAAATTGGTAGAACTTATTACCGTATTCGATGAATTTAAATCAGAATTCAAAATGCTTTAAGGAAGAAAATAAACATTTAATTAAACAAACCAATGAATTAAAGCAACAAATGAAATATATCAGGTTTGAAATTAATTAGTTAGAATTCAGATCCAAGGCAAACAATATAGAGATTAATGGAATACCTGAGGCACAAAATGAATGATTTGAATGAATGAAATGAATGATTTTCTGAAAGTTGTTCAAGATGTATCAAAGCTGCTTGAAATTCAAGAAAAGGATGATATTGTTGTAGCACATAGAGTTGGGTTGTTTTACCTCTGAGCGGCACTTTTTTGCACAAAATAGGGTAAATGGCCAGGTCACAAGGACCCCCGAAAGCTCATAGAAGGTTGGGGGAGGGGACCCACTGGAACAGCTGTTGGGAGACAGATGGTAGCCTCCCGTCAAGGCCATCCAGCGTGTTCTTTAACGTGCACAGGGTTATGAGCTCTCCCACACACGGGACCACGGCTTAACGTCCCATCCGACGGACGGCGGCCTTTCAGTTATTCTACAGATTATCTAGGTATTGTGCAGATTAACTAGGGTGATCCGTTAACGTGCGGAAAATTGTTTCATTTCTCAAATTACCTAGGTAATCTGCAAATTACCTGGATAATCTGCACATTACCTACTAGGCACTCGTTAAAGTGAAAATAAGATCTTTGCTGGAACAACAGGAACGTTTCTGTACGTTTAAATTAACATAATGTTATTTATCTAGTGTCCGAGACTAGAGTTGAAACCAGGGTCATCTCTCTGTCAACATGAATCAGTCGTCCGAATTATAAAAAACGCCCCCAAAATGAGCAGGCCAAGTGAGAACGAATCATTTTAGTGATTCGTTATCAAGAATGAATCACTTTACCGATTCGTTCTCACTTGGCCTCCGCTCATCCGGGGCGTTTTTTATAATGCGGACGAGTGAATCACGTGACACGAAGATTCATATTCAAGAGATTCACCACTATGAGAGAAACAAACTTTTGAACTTTAACGATACGGAAGCCGTTAATGTGCACATTACCTAGGTAAAATGCGGAAAACACTTGATTCCGCACGTTAACGGAGCAAATCAGTTGATCTGCAGATTAGCTAGGTAATGTGCACATTAACGGCTTTCGAGCTTTAGCGGCAACAGATACACTAAGTGGAGAAAAATTGGATGAAATATTGGAAGTTTCAGAGGAAGATGACAAAGCTATAATTATCCAAAATCAGTCTGAATTGATACACTATATTATTAATTTAAAATCTGATATTTGTATTGTGCATTGAAACATTAGGAGTGTAAATCAAAATTTAAATGGGGCGGGGGTGGCTCAGTCGGTAGCGCGCCAGGCTCGTAATCTGTAGTTCCCAGGTTCGAGTCCCAGCTAGGTCAGCGTTGAGATTTATCTCCGCAAAATTCCCCGGTCCCACGGTCAGTAGTCTACTGCCCACGGTCAGTAGGGGACACCGATGGGCTTGGAAAGGCCGCCGTCCCTCGGATGGGACGTTAAGCCGTGGCCCCGTGTGTGGGAGAGCCATACCCTGTGCACGTTAAAGAACACGCTGGATGGCCTTGACGGGAGGCTATCATCTGTATCCCAACAGCTGTTCCAGTGGGTCCCCTCCCCCAACCTTCTCTGAGCCTTTGGGGTCCATGGGACCTGGCCATTTAGCCCATGGTGTGCAAAAAAGTGCCGCTCAGAGGTAAAATAACCCAACCCAAAATTTAAATGAGTTAATAGTAAATTTTTTACCGTCCCGTGGCCGAGTGGTTAGCACGCTTGGCTACTGATCTAAGGGACCTGGGTTCGAGCCCCGGATTAGGCACGGATGTGTGTGTCGTTTTTCTGCTGAGGTCCTGCCATCCTCTCAGATCTCCTACTATGGCATAAAAACTGACAGGCTCCTGTCACACCTCTGTGGCAAGCAGCTGCTTGAGGGGGTATTTATTTTTTTTTAATAGTAAATTTAGATACCACTTTGAATAATACTGATATTATATTGCTAACAGAAATATGGGCTAAAAGAGAGAATGAAAATAATTATCAGATAAATGGATTTGAGCTCTTTTTTCCAGTGTAGAGAATACAATATATCAGATGGGGTTTTATAAATAAATAAATAAATAAATACCCCCTCAAGCAGCTGCTTGCCACAGAGGTCTGACAGGAGCCTGTCAGTTTATATGCCATAGTAGAAGGTCTGAGAGGATGGCAGGACCTCAGCAGAAAAACGACACATACATCCATGCCTTACCCGGGGCTCGAACCCAGGTCCCGTAGATCAGTAGCCAAGCGCGCTAACCACTCGGGATTCCAAGTAAAGCAACACATATGTTATGCACAGTTCAGAAGGAGTTTATTTGTTTGAAAGTAATTTAAAATTTTCAGTAGTTTTAATACATAGGGCTGATGGTTTTCTCTGATATTTTTAATAAGGAATTAAAATTTTTTTAAAAACATGTCCAAAAGAAAATTTATTACTTCTCATCATCATCATCATCCTCAAGCAGCCATGGGCTACGGAGGTCCAACCAGACGGTGCAATTTAGTTCTCCAAGCAAGTCTATCCTGAGCTACATCTACTGCATCTGGCCACTGCACACCAATGCTAACAAGGTCCTGTTTGACATTGTCTGCCCACCGCATCCTAGGTCTCCCCTTCTTTCTGAGGCCTTTAGGCACACTGTTCATAACCCTATTCGCCAATCTATAATTATCCATACGGGCAACATGGCCAAACCAACAGAGTCTCTCTCTGCACAATATGCTGCTTAAAGGAGGTTGCAAACTCCTTTGCCTAACCTCATCATTAGTTACAAAGTTGAACCACCTAATACCCAAGATACTGCGTAAGCATCTGGAATCAAAAGCATCTAGTTTCCTGTTATCTTGTTTACAAAGTGTCCAAGTTTCACTACCATAACTAACCCTAGAAAGAGCCAATTAAAAATAAAATTGTTCCTAATACAGAACCCTGAGGAACTCCCTTTTTAATATTCAGATAATTACTGAATTTAGTGCTAATACAAACTGCTTGTTTTCTATTTTATAGCTTTAAACCATTGATTTGCAATACCTCTCATTCCACTATTATATAACCTATATTATATAATCTATATAACAGGGGCGGGAGTGGCTCAGTCGGTAGCGCGCCAGGCTCGTAATCTGTAATTCCCAGGTTCGAGTCCCAGCTGGGTCAGCGTTGAGATTTATCTCCGCAAAATTCCCCGCCCTGCCCACGGTCAGTAGGAGACACCGATGGGCTTGGAAAGGCCGCCGTCCGTCGGATGGGACGTTAAGCCGTGGCCCCGTGTGCGGGAGAGCCATACCCTGTGCACGTTAAAGAACACGCTGGATGGCCTTGACGGGAGGCTACCAGCTGTCCAGTGGGTCCCCTCCCCCAACCTTCTCTGAGCCTTCGGGGTCCATGTGAACTGGCCATTTAGTCCATGGTGTGCAAAAAAGTGCCGCTCGGAGGTAAAACAACCCAACCTATATAACAAAATTTTGTGATCCACCTGAATCGAATGCTTTGTCTCTCTCTGCACAATATGCTGCTTAAAGGAGGTTGCAAACTCTTTTGCCTAACCTCATCATTAGTTACAAAGTTGAACCACCTAATGCCCAAGATACTGCGTAAGCATCTAGAATCAAAAGCATCTAGTTTCCTGTTATCTTGTTTGCAAAGTGTCCAAGTTTCACTACCATAACTAACCCTAGAAAGAACCAAACTATTATACAGTCTAATTTTAGTCTTTAGGTGTATACGCCTATTTCTCCACACTTTCCATAGATTCTTAAAAGTCCCGGCAGCAAACCCTATTCGTCTGTTAATCTCATGCCGCACATCACCATTATCTGTTACATAGCTCCCAAGATAATTAAACTGTGACACCTGCTCAAGACTGCAACCATTCAGATTAACTGAATCACAGCCTGCCTGACCAATTTTCATCACTTTAGTTTTCTCTCTGTTTATAACCAAACCTACTCTACTACCAGTCTCATCAACAGCTCGAATGAAAGAGTTAATCTCATCAACATCATTTGCGAAAAGGGCTAAATCATCAGCATAATCTAAATCAGAAATTTTCGTATCTCCAGCCCATTTAAGGCCAAAATCTTTCCCTTGAAGTGAATTTCGCATAACATAATCAATAACCAAACTAAAGAGAAAAGGAGACAAAATGCATCCTTGTCGAACACCAGAAGTAATGCTAAACCAATTGCTACAAGCCATACCAACTCTCACACACGACTCAGTGTTATTATAGAGAGCCTTCATTATGTTAACTAACTTGTCTGGTATACCATATGATCTCACAATCAACCACAAATTATGACGATCAACAGAGTCGAAAGCCTTTTTGAAATCAACAAAGCTAGCAACCAAAGGTTTCTGAAACTCTAAACATTTCTCAAGAATCTGCCTAAGTGAAAATATCTGATCCACACATCCCCTACCACTTCTGAATCCACATTGCTCATCACGCAATTGACTGTCAACCAGATTCTTAATTCTATTAAGCACAATCATGGAAAGAACTTTACCTGGAACAGAGAGTAGGCTAATACCCCTATAGTTATCACAAGAACTGCGATCACCTTTTTTGAAAATAGGGATAACAATAGCTCTGGTAAAATCCTTAGGAACCATGCCTTTATCGTAAAAGATATTCAGAATTTCAGTCATCCAAGTGGTAACCGAAACATTTCCAGCTCTAAGCATTTCTGTAGTAATTTCATCTACCCCTGGGGATTTATGAAGTTTAAGTTTAGAAACAGCCAAAATAACTTCAGATTGTGTTATAGGGCCAACATTAAAGCCACCAATGCATCTATCATCATTGCAAACAATGGGAATAGAACTAACTGCATTGTTTAGAACATCACTGAAATGCTCAGCCCACCTAGCCATGACAGAGTCCTCACCTTCTATAACTTTACCTTGTTTATCCTTCAATCCCTGTATACCTGTCCGTTTTCTACCACACAAAACATTAACTACCTGGTAGAGCTCTCTGCTGTTGTGCTGTCTAACTGCTTCCTCGGCTTTGTCAGCCAAACCATCAAGCCTAAGATTCTTATCAGCAGCTAACTGATCTTTTACACGTTTATTAAGTTCTCTGTAATGCTTTCTATTAGGACTAGTAGGGTATTGATTAAGTGCATTCCTGTAGTTCTTTCTTTCCGAAATAAGCTCAAGTGCCTTATCACTCAGATAATTCTGTCTCTTCTGCTCCTTTTTTCCTAAAAGAGTACTGTTAGTGACCAAAAAGGCCTGTTTAACATGACTGTCATAATGACTAAGTAACCTATCATGGTAAGCTTTGGCTATAACTGGGTCTTTCAGAGCTTCAGTATTAAAAGCAAATTTTTTAACCCTAGCACAACACTTTTTAAGTTTAAGTTGCAAGACACTTTTAACTAGGTAATGGTCAGATCCAATTTCAGCTCCCCTATATGCCCTGGTATTTCTAACAGAACTAGCCCATTTGCTGTTAATTAATATGTAATCAATCATATTCTTATGCAGCCCATCAGGTGAAACCCATGTGTACTTATGTATGTCGCGGTGTTTGTAATAAGTGTTAGTTATTCTGAAACCATTGAGTTTACTTACCTGTAGGAGACGTTGCCCATTGCCATTGCAGCTACCAATACCAAAAGGGCCAATCACCCCTCCCCAAAGGTCAGAGTCAGTACCAACTTTGGCATTGAAGTCACCAAGAACAAGGGTAATATCTCCTTTCTTGACAGAATTCAAAATATCCTGAAGTTGTTCATAAAACCTATCCTTCTCATCCTCATCAGAATCCTCAGTGGGGGCATAACAGCAGATAACATTCAAGTATTTAACGCTTGTCTGAAATTTTGTCTAGGTGATATAAATATTGATATATTAAAAGAAACTAGAGCAACAAATGATTACTTAAATATATTGCCAGATGATGGGTTCAAACAATACATAAATGCACCTACAAGAATAACAAAGGATAGTATTTGGATCATGCATTGGGGCGGGGGTGGCTCAGTCGGTAGCGCGCCAGGCTAGTAATCTGTAGTTCCCAGGTTCGAGTCCCAGTTGGGTCAGCGTTGAGATTTATCTCCGCAAAATTCCCCGCCCTGACCACGGTCAGTAAGGGACACCGATGGACTTGGAAAGGCCGCCGTCCGTCGGATGGGACGTTAAGCTGCGGCTCCGTGTGCAGGAGAGCCATACCCTGTGCACGTTAAAGAACACGATGGATGGCCTTGACGGGAGGCTACCATCTGTCTCCCAACAGCTGTTCCAATGGGTCCCCTCCCCCAACCTTCTCTGATCTTCCTTCGGGGTCCATGTGACCTGGCCATTTAGCCCATGGTGTGCAAAAAAGTGCCACTCAGAGGTAAAACAACCCAACGTTAAAGAACACGCTGGATGGCCTTGACGGGAGGCTACCATCTGTCTCCCAACAGCTGTTCCAGTGGGTCCCCTCCCCCAACCTTCTCTGAGCCTTCGGGGTCCATGTGAATTGACCATTAAGCCCATGGTGTGCAAAAAAGTGCCGCTCAGAGGTAAAACAACCCAACCCTTGGATCATGCATTCCATAGAAAGTTCACAAAAATGTAATAAAAGTAGCAGTATATCATACTGCTATAACTGATCACTTTCCTGTTATAATCAAGGTTGCTCTGGAGGAGGATTCAAACATTTTAAGTAATAAAACCCAAAGTGTAGTGATAGGAAAAGTGATAGATTTTTACAAATATGAAAACATTAAAAAATTTACATTTAGTGATGATTTAAATATTATAAATTTTTACATTTACTTTCATAAATTCTTTACAGACTGAAGTGAAACAGAGAAATTTACAAAAGTGAAAAAGCATAAAAATTCAAATAAAAAAATAAAACAGCCATGGGTAACAAATGATTTACTAAATGCTATAAATATTAAGGAAAAATTGTATAATAAATACAAAAATAATCCAGGACTATTACAATACGAGACAGATTACAGATCTTATTGTAAGTTACTTAAAAAGAATATTTAAGAGTGTAAAGACGGATATTATAAAAAAAAAAAAACCTATGTGGAAAAGACCTAAGAAAACAGTGGGAACTAGCAAATAGAGTAACAAGGGAAAAAAAGGAATCCTTTATACCACACTCTGCAAACATAATAAGCTAGTCAATGATATGAATTCATATTTTATTAATGTATGGTGAAATATTTGAATAAATGAATATAATATATATAATAAAATATATATAATGTTTGAATAATATTTTAATAAATAATAAATATTTGAATACTAAATAGCAATGGATGTTATACAAATATCTCTTTAAATTCCATTTACATTAAAAAATGAAATGGTGTTAAATAATATTATAAACAGATTAGATAATAATAAAAAATCTGGATTTGATAATCTATCTGTAAAAATGTTAAAAATTATAAACAAGTATCACTTGGATTACTTAATAAAGTTGATAAATTTTTCACTACAAAATGGTGTATTTCATGATTATTTAAAAACTTCTATAGTGTTACCAATTTTTAAAACTGGAAATAAAAATTCAATTGCAAATTACATGCCAATTTCTGTTTTACCAGTATTTACAAAGATATTAGAAAAAAAAGTATGAAAGTTAGAATGATTGATTTTTATACTAAATTCAACTTTTTTTGTAATACTCAATTTGGTTTTAGAGAAAATAAATATACTGAAAAAGCAATACTAAAGGTTACTAATAAAATATATAGAAGTATTAATGGGGACAAAAAGACATTGCAGTGCTTTTGGATATTAGCAAAGCATTCGATTCAGGTGGATCACAAAATTTTGTTATATAGGTTGGGTTGTTTTACCTCCGAGCGGCACTTTTTTGCACACCATGGACTAAATGGCCAGTTCACATGGACCCCGAAGGCTCAGAGAAGGTTGGGGGAGGGGACCCACTGGACAGCTGGTAGCCTCCCGTCAAGGCCATCCAGCGTGTTCTTTAACGTGCACAGGGTATGGCTCTCCCGCACACGGGGCCACGGCTTAACGTCCCATCCGACGGACGGCGGCCTTTCCAAGCCCATCGGTGTCTCCTACTGACCGTGGGCAGGGCGGGGAATTTTGCGGAGATAAATCTCAACGCTGACCCAGCTGGGACTCGAACCTGGGAATTACAGATTACGAGCCTGGCGCGCTACCGACTGAGCCACTCCCGCCCCTGTTATATAGATTATATAATATAGGTTATATAATAGTGGAATGAGAGGTATTGCAAATCAATGGTTTAAAGCTATAAAATAGAAAACAAGCAGTTTGTATTAGCACTAAATTCAGTAATTATCTGAATATTAAAAAGGGAGTTCCTCAGGGTTCTGTATTAGGAACAATTTTATTTTTAATTGGCTCTTTCTAGGGTTAGTTATGGTAGTGAAACTTGGACACTTTGTAAACAAGATAACAGGAAACTAGATGCTTTTGATTCCAGATGCTTACGCAGTATCTTGGGTATTAGGTGGTTCAACTTTGTAACTAATGATGAGGTTAGGCAAAGGAGTTTGCAACCTCCTTTAAGCAGCATATTGTGCAGAGAGAGACTCTGTTGGTTTGGCCATGTTGCCCGTATGGATAATTATAGATTGGCGAATAGGGTTATGAACAGTGTGCCTAAAGGCCTCAGAAAGAAGGGGAGACCTAGGATGCGGTGGGCAGACAATGTCAAACAGGACCTTGTTAGAATTGGTGTGCAGTGGCCAGATGCAGTAGATGTAGCTCAGGATAGACTTGCTTGGAGAACGAAATTGCACGGTCTGGTTGGACCTCCGTAGCCCATGGCTGCTTGAGGATGATGATGATGATAAACGATTTCTTTTCTCTTAACCAATATGGATCACTCTTGAGTTTTATGCATGCTCAGACACTTACAAATAGATTGAGATACACGTTATATAAGTTTCATCATTTAAAAAATATTTTTAAAAGTTCTTTTCTTCGTTCTTTATATTTTCTTGGGTTTATTCAAGTATAATAAAAAAATAAATACCACCTCAAGCAGCTGCTTGCCATAGAGGTCTGACAGGCTGGGTTGTTTTACCTCTGAGCAGCACTTTTTTGCACACCATGGGCTAAATGGCCAGGTCAATGGACACCGAAGGCTCAGAGAAGGTTGGGGGAGGGGACCCACTGGAATAGCTGTTGGGAGACAGATGGTAGCCTCCCGTCAAGGCCATATAGTGTGTTCTTAAAGTGCACAGGGTATGGCTCTCCCGCACACGGGGCCACGGCTTAACGTCCTATCCGACGGACGGCAGCCTTTCCAAGCCCATCGGTGTCCCCTACTGACCGTGGGCAGGGCGGGGAATTTTGCGGAGATAAATCTCAACGCTGACCCAGCTGGGACTCGAACCTGGGAACTACAGATTGCGAGCCTGGAGCGCTACCGACTGAGCCACCCCCGCCCCAGGTCTGACAGGAGTGTCAGTTTAATACCCATAGTAGAGAGATCTGTGAGGATGGCGGGTCCTTATCAGATTTTGCAATATGGAATTTGTTGGTGGGGGATTTGTTTGTCAGTAGGGGACACCTAAGGACTTCGAAAGCAGCCGTCCGTCGTATAGGACATAAAGCCATGGCCTCATGTGGGTGAGAGCTTATACCCTGTGCATGTTAAAAGACGCTGGATGGCCTTGATGGGAGGATACCATCTGTCTCCAAACAGCTATCCAGTGTATCTCCAATCTCTGAGTCTTGGAGTCTGTGACCTGGCCACTGTGTGCAAAAATGTGCAGCTCAGAGATGGGAAAAAAAAGCCACAGGATAACTAACTAGTACAGTCGCTCAAATAAATATCCGAACACTATGGTTGATTATAGAATTCAGAAAAAATATCTGGCAACTATATTTTTTAGAAATTAGTGATCTGCAACCTTCATGTCACGTGACACGAAGGTTGCCAGATCACTAATTTCTAAAAAAATAGTTGCCAGATATTTTTTCTGAATTCTGTAATCAACCATAGTGTTCGGATACTTTTTTGAGCGATTGTACAGATGGATATCTAAACACCATTGCTTGCAAGGCTACCTTAAGCAGCCTGCCGTAATTCTTATTTTTTCCTCTATGTTTCAAAGTTTGTGGACATTTTGTTTTTCAGTTTTTTAACCGACTATTATTTGTTTCTTTACTACCCTTGGGGGAAAAAAAATTGAAATACAAAAATTTATTCGTTAAGATTATATACGAATACTATAGAATAATGTTGAATATTGAAACTGCTGTTGGCTTTTTTTTTACAAGTTTTTTCAATTTTAAAGTCGCAATTATATATTATTATTAGAGCAGAATTAGTTTGGCTGCTGCATGGTAGGTTTTGTGTAGTGGTCCTACTAGTTTTGTGTTACAGTGACGTCTATGGAAGTCGTGTATCTGAATTGGATTCGTACTGCCAGGGGAATCATATTGTCTTGCCCATGATAATTTCTTGAGACATAAATAATCAATGACCCCAATATGGCTGTTGATAGAAATGTTTCCGGAGTGGCGTGGGGCAAATTCGTTTGTTTCAAGGAGGGTTGATTGGGTTGTTTTACCTCTGAGCGGCACTTTTTTGCACACCATGGGCTAAATGACCATGTCACAAGGACCCCGAAGGCTCAGAGAAGGTTGGGGGAGGGTACCCACTGGAACAGCTGTTGAGAGACAGATGGTAGCCTCCCGTCAAGGCCATCCAGCGTGTTCTTTAACGTGCACAGTGTGTGTGTTTGGTCGTTTTACCACTGAGCGGCACTTTTTTGCACACCATGGGCTAAATGACCAGGTCACAAGGACCCCGAAGGCTCAGAGAAGGTTGGGGAAGGGACCCACTGGAACAGCTGTTGGGAGACGGATGAAAAAAAAAACATTTGGCAAGTATGTAGTAAGTTATAAATCAGATTATGTGAACACTAGTAAATGTGATGTGCCTGTGAGGATACACTGTGATTCCTTGGGTGGTCATATTATTCTGATACGACTGTGTATAGGCAATTGTGAGTGTTATGTTGGGTTGTTTTACCTCTGAGCGGCACTGTTTTGCACACCATGGGCTAAATGGCCAGGTCACATGGACCCCGAAGGTTCAAAGAAGGTTGGGGGAGGGAACTGGAATAGCTGTTGGGAGACAGATGGTAGCCTCCCGTCAAGGTCATGCATAGTGTTCTTTAACGTGCACAGGGTATGTCTCTCCCGCACACAGGCCACGGCCCAACGTCCCATCCGACGGATGGCGGCCTTAAATACCAGGCCCATCAGTGTCCCCTACTGACAATGGGCAGGGCGGGAAAATTTGCAGAGATAAATATCAATGCTGATCCAGCTGGAACTCGAACCTGGGAACTACAGATTACGAGCCTGGCAAGCTACCGACTGAGCCACCCCTGCCCCTTAATACACCAGACTTAATGATGGATATCTTTTAACAAAATTTGTGCTTCTTCAAAATTCTTTTACTCACTTAAGTAATTGCGTGCTTGGCTTAGTTACATACACAATTTAGCTCATTGTAGGCTTTTGAGCCCACAATGATTAATTGTTTAATAATTAATAAAAATTTAATTAAAAATTAATTAATTAAATTTTCAGATTGCGATGAAATACTATTTAATACTTTAAGTGAATAAATTATTTCAATCAATCGATAAAAACATTATGAACTTAAATTTTTCAGGAAGATAAGAAGAAAACTTCAGTTTTTGATGTGGAAGCTTGGAGCAGAAGAAGAAGTGAGCGACTCTTCTTTAAGGGTTCGTTCTATCAGCCTCTACCTCAGGCATCATCAAGCCTAGCAGTTCAGAAGAAAAGAGAGAAGAGGAGGACTCTTAGAAAACAACAACAAAAAGAAAACAAGAAGAAGGAGAAGGTTTGTAGAAAGGAAGAAAAAGAAGAAAACATGGAGAACGAGCAGGTGAAGGAGGAAGTTGCGAAAGAGGAAAACAAAGAAGAAGAGCGAGAGGAGAAGCAGGATATTAAGAAACAAGAAATTCTTAAAAATATATATAGTAGACGTATTTTTCGTGAGATGGCACTAAGGCCAAAGACCAATAAATTCGGAGCTGGAAGAATTATGGAATTCTGGCTCAAAAGTAAGAAATTATTTAATATGATTATTTACTTTAAAATCAATAAGGTAAATTTTTTGGCTGGGATTCAAGCCAAGGTCTCCCAGAAACATGCCACGCATCTTGACTGCTAAGCCACTGAGAAGCTAATTAACTGTCCAAGGAAGTGACAAATAAGCCTTCCTGTTTGATTCACCAATAGCGCCATCTATTATCAGGAGTTGGGCAGCCAAGCCGCCACATATTTGACGGTAGCAATATTTTTCACTCACGCTCACAGCGCTATAGAAACTATTCAGTAATAAATTATCACAGGAAAAGTCTTGTAGACAAGGAGACATACGTGGTGACTTGGCTGCCCAACTCCTGGCAGCCAAGTCACCACGTATTTTTGGTGGATAATGATGATACGATTATCAGCATGATATTTATGGTGGATAATAGATGGCGCCACTGGTGAATCAAACAGGAAGGCTTTATGGCACTTTGTTGGAGAGTTGGTTCGCTCCTCAGTGGCCTAGTGGTTAAGATTTGTTGGAGACAGTTCAAATCCCAGTCAGAACAACCAAGTGTTTCTTGTCTACAGGACTTTTTCTGTGATAATTTATTACTGAAGGTAAATTTTTTATCTCGTTTCCAAAAAGAAGAAAAAAAGCGAAAATCCAATATTTTTATTTTTAGAAATAAATGAAAAATTCCTCTTGTGGTTGGATAGGTTTTAATTAAATTAATTAATCCCCCCTCAAGCAGCTGCTTGCCACAGAGGTCTGACAGGAGCCTGTCAGTTTATATGCCAGAATAGAAGATCTGAGAGGATGGCAGGCCCTCAGCAGAAAAACGACACATACATCCATGCCTTACCCGGGGCTCGAACCCAGGTCCCTTAGATTAGTAGCCAAGCACGCTAACCACTCGGCCATGGAAAGGTATTGATCAAATATTCAGATTCGTATTTTTCGTGTGACACCATTTTAACTATCAAACATATTTTAATTCATTGACCATGTTTTAATCTTGAACGACGTTTGTTTTTTACCTTTCATGATTTTACGTCCGAGCCACTTACACTCGGGCATCTTTTAACTGATCATTGCTTTTTACCTCCAATTTTTGCCTTTTTGAAGTTTACAGGTTATTTTAACAGGTTATGATTTTACGGATTTGTTATTTATTCGCCATCTGACCTAGGTCATTTACACCTGGGTTAGTTTTATCCATTGTATATACTGTATATATATATATATAAATATTTTTTTTTTTACACAAATTTTTATCATAATTTTTTGTTATATATTTTTGTTGGTTTTGTCTTTACTTGTTTTACACTTGTTGTTGTTTTTGTATTGTATTTTATCACCTTTAGATGTTGCTTTTAACATTGGTTGTAGGTTTACACGATTTTTATTTCTTATTTACTATTTGTCTTTGTCTGGCGCATTATGGCCTTAGTTGCCGATGCGCCAATAAACCTAAAACAACCAACCAACCAACCGTATTTTTCGAATCGAAGTTGAAATTACGTCTTCTAATTGTGAAATAAAGTTTAAAATTGCAAGAGGTTTTAACGATGTATTGCTGCTAAATTTTTTTCTGTGTTTAGTTGTTTTAAACACAGACTTTTATACTTTAATAACGGTAATAAAGAAATATTGCACTCATATATAAATATTTTATTTTCATAACAATTTTTATCTCCCAGATGTAAACAGGGTCAATTTCCCCTCTTCAAATCCATTTTTTTGTGTCCTGTGATGTAGTCATTTAGCCCACTGTTTCTCAATTTTACCCCTAGGGGTGAGTTGGGTTGTTTTACCTGTGAGCGGCACTTTTTTTGCACACCATAGGCTAAATGGCCAGGTCACAAGGACCCCGAAGACTCAGAGAAGGTTGGGGGAGGGGACCCACTGGAACAACTGTTGAGAGACAGATGGTAGCCTCCCGTCAAGGCCATCCAGCGTGTTCTTTAACGTGCACAGGGTATGTCTCTCCCACACACGGGCCAAGGCTTAACGTCCCATCCGACGGACGGCGGCCTTTCCAAGCCCATCGGTGTCCCCTACTGACCGTGGGCAGGGCGGGGAATTTTGCGGAGATAAATCTCAACGCTGACCCAGCTGGGACTCGAACCTGGGAACTACAGATTACGAGCCTGGCGCGCTACCGACTGAGCACCCCCTAGGGGTGAGCAAAACTGTGATGTGAGCAAAACTAAAATGACTGAATTTTTAAGTTTTTTACTGCTTAATTATTTTTGTACTTCTCAGATCCAAAAGCAACTACTTAGATTAAATTGCTTAAAAAAATGTTGTTGCAGTGGTAGGAAAAATCGCGCTAGAAAATTTTATGTATTTGGGGTGATTAAAAAAATATTTTTAGAAAGGGAACTTCTAAAAATTTTTCAAAAGACGGGTTGGGTTGTTTTACCTCTGAGCGACACTTGTTTGCACAAAATGGGCTAAATGGCCAGGTCACAAGGACCCCGAATACTAAGAGAAGGTTGGGAGAGTGGGCCCACTGGACAACTATTGGGAGACAGATGGTATCCTCCCGTCAAGGCCATCCAGCGTGTTCTTTAACGTTGGGTTGTTTTACCTCTGAGTGGCACTTTTTTGCACACCATGGGCTAAATGGCTAGGTCACATGGACCCCGAAGGCTCAGAGAAGGTTGGGGGAGGGGACCCATTGGAACAGCTGTTGGGAGACAGATGGTATCCTCCCGTCAAGGCCATCCAGCGTGTTCTTTAACGTGCACAGGGTATGTTTCTCCCGCACATGGGACCAAGGCTTAATGTCCCATTTAACGGGTGGTGGTTTTAAAAAAGGCATACTTTGTGAAAAAAAATCGGGTACTTTACGGTTATTTCCGGTCACATTTTCTTGGCGATATTGTGACTATCAATTTATACATTTTCAAGGCCCTCATTGATTTAAACAATTATCTGACTCCCACATTATTAAAAAAAAAGGCCCAAAAGATAATAAATAAATCATTTGCTTTTGGTGTTTTTTTATATTGTGGCAGGCAATATACTCAGATCTCTGAAATGGTATAATAGCTCAAAAAAGTATCCGAACACTACGGTTGATTACAAAATTCAGAAAAAATATCTGGAGCGTGTACAGCAACTGCACACGCTCCCTATTCATTGCATTATATATTCATACGCATTATATATATTAAAAAAAATCCGAACACCATGATTGATTACAGAATTCAGAAAAAATATCTGGCAACGATTTTTTTTTGAAATTAGGGATCTGGCAACCTTCGTGTCACGTGACACGAAGGTTGCCAGATCCCTAATTTCTAAAAAAATCGTTGCCAGATATTTTTTCTGAATTTTGTAATCAACCGTAGTGTTCGGATACTTTTTTGAGCGACTGTAGGTGGTCATTATTTTGATACTAGATCATATCGGCTCACTCACGGAAATATTGAGCGTGTGCAGTTACCGTTCACAGCAAACTGGAGCGTGTGCAGTAACTGCACACGCTCCAGTTTGCTGTGAACGGTAACTGGAGCGTGTACAGTTGCTGTACACGCTCCACATATTTTTCCTGAATTCTGTAATCACGTGACACGAAAGTTGCCAGATCACTAATTTCTAAAAAAATCGTTGCCAGATATTTTTTCTGAATTTTGTAATCAACCGTAGTGTTCGGATACTTTTTTGAGCGACAGTACTGTCCTAATTATGGTTGCAATAGGATTGTGTTTCCCACCGGAAATAAGTGTTTTACTAAGGGACCTGGGTTCCAGTGTGTGATGTTTTTCTGCTGAGGTCCCGCCATCCTCAAACCTTCTACTCTGTCATATAAACTGACAGACTCCTGTCAGACCTCTGTGGCAAACAGCTGCTTGAGGGAGTATTTTTTTTATGAAGAAATTGCATGTTGAAAATAAAAAGAGAAAATATAAAAAAAAGAAGGTAAATAAAAAAAAAGTTTCATAAAACACTTTTTCTGGTGGGAAACAATCCTATTGCAACTATAATTACGACAGTACCAATTCAGATTTCTGAGTATATTGCCTGCCACATTATGAAAAAAAACACCAAAAACAAATGATTTATTTATTATCTTTTATGGCTTTTTTTTTTTTAATAATGTGGGAGTCAGATAATTGTTTAAATCAATGAGGGCTTTGAAAATGTATAAATTGAGAGTCACAAAATCGCCAAGAAAACGAGAATGGAATTAAACGAAAAGTACCAAAAATTGTTATAAACATTGGTTTTAGACCAATATGTGCACAAAAATGTTAGTGAGAGAAAATCAATACAATTTAAATTATAACTGGTTGGGGGAAGTAGTATGAAAGGTTGTACGTTTGACTCGTAATCTGTAGTTCCCAGATTCGAGTCCGAGTTGTGCCAGAGGCGGGGGTGGCTTAGTCAGTAGCGCGCCAGGCTCGTAATCTGTAGCTCCCAGGTTCGAGTCCCAGCTGGGTCAGCGTTGAAATTTATCTCCGCAAAATTCCCCGCCCTGCCCACGGTCAGTAGGGGACACCGATGGGCTTGGAAAGGCCGCCGTCCGTCGGATGGGACGTTAAGCCATGGCCCCGTGTGCGGGAGAGCCATACCCTGTGCACGTTAAAGAACACGCTGGATGGCCTTGACGGGAGGCTACCATCTGTCTCCCAACAGCTCTTCCAGTGGGTCCCCTCCCCAACCTTCTCTGAGCCTTCGGGGTCCATGTGACATGGCCATTTAGAACATGGTGTGCAAAAAAGTGCCGCTCAGAGGTAAAACAACCCAACGTTAAAGAACACGCAGGATAGCCTTGACGGGAGACTACCATCTGTCTCCCAAAAGCTGTTCCAGTGGGTCCCCACCCCCAACATTCTCTGAGCCTTCGGGGTCCATGTGACCTGGCCATTTAGCCCATGGTTTGCAAAAAAGTGCCGCTCAGAGGTAAAACAACCCAACGTTAAAGAACACACTGGTGATAGCGTTGACGGGAGACTACCATCTGTCTCCCAACAGCTGTTCCAGTGGGTCCCCTCCCCCAACCTTCTCTGAGCCTTCGGGGTCCATGTGACCTGGCCATTTAGCCCATGGTGTGCAAAAAAGTGCCGCTCAGAGGTAAAACAACCCAACATTAAAGAACACGCTGGATGGCCTTGACGGGAGGCTACCATCTGTCTCCCAACAGCTGTTCCAGTGGGTCCCCTCCCCCAACCTTCTCTGAGCCTTCGGGGTCCACGTGACCTGGCCATTTAGCCCGTGGTGTGCAAAAAAGTGTCGCTCAGAGGTAAAACAACCCAGCGTTAAAGAACACGCTGGATTGCCTTAACGGGAGGCTACCATCTGTCTCCCAACAGCTGTTCCAGTGGGTCCCCTCCACCAACCTTCTCTGATCCTTCGGGGTCCATGTGACGTGGCTATTTAGCCCATGGTGTGCAAAAGAGTGCCGCTCAGAGGTAAAACAACCCAACATTAAAGAACATGCTGGATAGCCTTGACGGGAGGCTACCATCTGTCTCCCAACAGCTGTTCCAGTGGGTCTCCTCCCCCAACCTTCTCTGAGCCTTCGGGGTCCATGTGACCTGGCCATTTAGCCCATGGTGTGCAAAAAAGTGCCGCTCAGAGGTAAAACAACCCAACCCGAGTTATGCCAGGGCTGAGATTTATTTTGCAACCCATGCCCTTCCCTCGGTCAGAAAGTGGACACCGATGGACATGGAAAGGCTGTCGTCCTACAAATGGGACGTTAAGTCGTAGGCCTTGGTGCAGCACAGACATACCCTGTTCAAATTAAAGAACACACTGGATGGCTTTGACTAGGCTTCTGTTTCCTAAGAGCTGTCCATTGGCTCCCACAGTTTTTTAAAATCAACATTTAAGGTCCTTGTGGCCTAGCCATTAAGTGAACTGTCATTACAAAAGTCAGCTGGGTCAGTGTTGAGATTTATTTCCGCAAAATTCCCCGCCCTGCCGATGGTCAGTAGGGGACACCAATGGGCTAGGAAAGGCCGCCGTCCATCGGATGGGACGTTAAGCCGTAACCCCGAGTGCGGGAGAATCATACCCTGTGCACGTTAAAGAACACACTGGATGGCCTTGACGGGAGACTACCATCTGTCTCCCAACAGCTGTTACAGTGAGTCCCCTCCCCCTACCTTCTCTGAGCCTTAAGGGTCCTTGTGACCTGGCCATTTAGCCCATCTTATTTTCAGATTCCTCCAACCCCCGAAACTAAATTGGGAAACCCTACTCAAGTCTTATTTTCAGATTCCCTCCCCCAAAAAAACTAAATCGGGAAACACTACTCAAGTCTTATTTTCGGATTCCCTCCCCCAAAAAAATTAAATCGGGAAACACTACTCAAGTCTTATTTTCAGCCCCCCCCCCCCCTTCCCGAAACGAAATCCTCGATACGTGCAAAAAAAGTGCCACTCAGAGGTAAAACAACCCAACCCGTTACAAAAGTGAAGCTCAGAGAAAACATCGCGATTGAAATTAAAACTGATTTTTGTTTTCAATTATAGCTTAGAAGCATCCTAGGCAGATCTGATAAGGGAGAGAAGATGACCGGAAAATGGAGCAGAAAATAGAAAAAGAAGAAAGAGCTCAAGAATCTGGAGCAGCTGAGTCTGGAACAACTGTTCCCCATTCAGCTGCAGACATCAGCAAGGGCCTCAATAATCATCCGTACATAGGAAGGAATTCCATCAACCCCTTTCCTAAGTGAATGGAGCTTCAAGCTGAAAAGAAGACCCAGGGAAATAAGGGAAACATCAGAGGGAAACCAAACTTCATCAACTTTTGATTGGAAGAATGAAGAAGATGTAAAATCGCTGACTGAAGATTAGCAAAAGCTTCTTCCTGTTATTCATTATTTTATTATTCTGTTATTTTAAAGACAATAGCCCACATACCATCGTTTAGTTTTTTGCAATGTTTATTTTTAATTGTAATTTTCTCTGGTTAGAATAAAAATTGAATGATTAAAAAAAATTGTGTCTAACATTTAACGTTCTAGAAAACAAAGATTTCTGTGAATTTCATTTTTTTTAAAGCTGGAATATTTAACATAGCAATAAAAATGTAAATTACCTCAGAAGTTAAATCAGAAGTAGTAAAGATAGTGGTCTGTAAATGGTAGCTTGGTAGTCACTGGAGGAGAGCTATGCACCAATCCCCTGTGATGATGCATGGAACCGGCCAGGCCTAGCACCTAATGTCTGACCCCGCCTTCTTGTGGTGCAGACCGTTAGTACCTTTCAAAAGAGATACTCTCTTGTGGAAGTGAACGGAAGGGGAGGACTGCCAGATTAGTGTGGCCTACTGATCTGGACAACTATGGCTACTTTTCTTTTTTTTTCTACCCTGCTGAGGAGTGGTCAACCACACAGTGTCCTGGTGCTGACCATATAAACCCACTGGACTGGACTGATATATGACTCTGAGCTTGATTATGGATCCTGATTTTGCTGCACTGGTGGACTTCTGTGGAGGGAAAATCTCCGCTGTGTTTTCTGTTTGTTTGTGGGTTGACAGCCCCAAGTGAATAGATTCACAGGATATGTTTATCAGCTGGTGGATAATCCTGAGCAGAGGTCATCGCAGGCACCTGAACTCTTTGCTTCTATTGGCATCGTTTTTTATTAGAATATAATTTTTATTCATAAGAGTAAAGAATACAAATACATTTACACTTCAGAGGGAGTCCTCTAATGACGTTCTCTGTGCAGTAGGGTTCCTGCACAAGAGCAACATCGACTCCTTCCTCTTTTATCACCTGGCTGAACTGGGCCATTGCGGCCCTAGCCCCATTTAGATTTATTTGAACAAATTTAAGACTTGCCCCTCGAACACCTGGAGGCCTACTGCCCATAGTCGGTGCGTCTTCGCAACAACTTCATCTCATGACAGTACGACGGGCACTTTGTGTCCATCGCACTGTGGCCAATATCATACTTGGCCCCATGCTCCCTATTGGCGGTTTTACAAACAATGCACTTCGGTTTGGGCTTCGTGCACTCCTTGTAAGAGTTCTTGCCTGCACACTGTGAGCACCGTTGCGTCTTTAACTCGCACTCGGTCTGCTTGTGCCCAAATGCATAGCACTTGTAGCACCGCAGAACCCTGATGTAGTCCTTGACTATACATCTAGACCATCCCATATTTAGCTTACCTACAGCTAATATTTTCCTGTGTGAGGCACTAGTGGCCTCCACCACCCAGTGGACCGTGTTTTCCACTCGGGCCTTTACCGAAAAGAGTGGAGTTATGTCCACCTCTTCTTCACCGAGACTATTTTGGCTGCGGATGATCTTCTGGAGGTCCCCGCGGGGAACGTCCGGCAGATTTGGCCTCTAGAGTATCCTTGAGCGATTCATGGCTGTCCACTGCGTTTTTAAGACAGGCCATGTCGCTCTCTGAGCTACATTCCACTATTACACCGTTAGCCCTCATTGGCTTTACGGTCATAACCCCCATATTCAGGTCTGCGGGGTTGATGTTACTCTTCAGGCTATCCCTTACCTGCAGTGCTGTCGTTTCCTTGTTCTTGGAATAGATCAGCAGGGTATGCCTGGGTTTCTTTGCAGGGGGGGGGGGGCTTTTGAGCTACCACCAAACCTCCCTTTCCCTTTCCTTGACCACCAACTGCCTTCGCATAAGTTGGTGGCCTTTCCTTTACTACTTGTGGACGTGTAGCTTGCTCTTTCAACTGTCCACTCATGGTCGCGAGTTCTATCTCTTGCTCGCAAATTATGGTGTGCAGCTTTCGTGCTACACCCATGACCATGCTCTTCAGATCTGTATCTACCCTGTGGCGGAACAGCTCCACCGTGAGTTCCTCCAGCAGACCAGCCGCATTGGCCAGCCTACCTGAGCCCATCTCGTTTCCGTTGGGCTCTTCCTGCATATCCGGGGCTGCCTCTTTGGCTATGCACCCTTCATCCCCGCCTCTATCTGGGTTCTCTCCTTCCTTTGGAGGCCCATTTACCACTTCCGTACCGCTTGTGGTGGGAGGGGGAGTCTCTGGGACTTCCTCCACTACCACTTCAAGATCAGCAGCCTCCTTGGGCGTGCTGTCTTTTCTACTGGTCCTTTTGTCACTATCACCTGAAGCCGTCATTACTCGTTTATATCTCATGTTGAGTTATATAGTTCGACCCAGGCGGTCTCCACCCACAACGGAGCCCTACAAGGGGAGGCCTCAGAGTTAAATTCGTCGCTCGAGGTACCTCAGAGATACGCCCAGGTTATACCCAGACTTTGGCTCTCCCCTCGGACCAGAGCATGATCCGGGCCCCGGTCCGGACCCAACCCCTATCGTCAAGAATCACCTCCACCCGGTTGACTCAGCAACCACCCCTGACCCATCCCGGTCAAGGGGTGGGACAGGGGATGCCTCACGTACCGATTGATCCGAGTGAGCCAGCTCGGACCTCCCGTTTTAATGAAGCGGAGGCCAAGGACGGTGTATTGGGATACCAGCTTGCCTGTCCCTCAACCGCCAGGACCCTCTTTTCCATGTTACGGGTCTCCACCCACTGTAAACAGGAGGGCCACTCATAGGTGTGGCGACCATGATATATTCTCCCCACCTCGCCCATCAGGGCACAATCCAAACCTAAACACTGGCCACCTTTTCCCTATTAGATATGTTGTTCAATTTGAACAATCTCGGCCAGTCTCCTCCCTTGAGTCCAACTAGGAAGTAGGCCCGCGCCCCCGGGACGTCTTGAGGTGCGTATTCCGGGTAGAGTCCATCCTAACCTCCACCCGGAAATGGAAAAATCAGAGGCGTAGAAATGGGGGAGGACGGAAGTCCCCTGTCCAAAGGACCAGGACTCCCATCCTCCCCCGTGTTAATGAAACGACCTCAGCCTAATCTCAACGAATGATCTGATTTTGAGACCAGTGAACCTAAAAAGAAAATAAAAACGGGTTGGAGAGGAACCTGTGCCTTTCGACACAGACCACCTCTCCCCTTTTACAACAGACCTGTAATATCGGCTCTCTTCATAGCCGCAGGCGTCTGTACGCCTTTACCTTTATAGTGTGTTCACCCTCCACACTTTTCCATTTCCTAAACTTTTACTGCAGTCATTCTAAGAACCTTGACTGCAGTAAATAAAAATTTTTCCTCTCAACTTTTTCGTCCGTCTCATTAACCTTATTTCACACCTCCATTCCAGTCATACTCCCAATCTTTCGTGCTGCCCTCTGCACTGTTCCAACTCTCCTTCGCTATCTTCGCTCCATATCACTTCTCTCCAATCCTCATGTCCTCTTTTACAGCCCACCTTCAGCTGTACTCAAGTAACAACATTGTTGGCCTTGCCAACTGACCACCACACACCTTGGTGTTCTCCTGTGGGGTCCCAACTTTCCTCACCGCCAACCACCACATCTCTATTCACTCCCTCACATTCATTCATCTCAGTCCTTACTTGGAAACTCTTAGTCTGGCCTTTCCATCTCGGCCTGTCCGACATGAGTAACTCTGGTCGGCATAGCCCTCGACTTCATTAAGGCACGCAAGCCCCCCCACCACGACAAGGTGGTTCCCTTCGAGGGGGATTGTCATTTCTACCGTGGATTGCAGAATGAATGGATTGTTTCACGAATCAGGAGAAGGTGTGAATAGTAAGGGTGTAATCGTTTGTCTTGTAGAATTCGCCACAACGTTAATTGGGTCATACTTACAGCATTGGAAATTGCTCGCGTGCTATTCTCGATGATCTCCAACCCTATGTAGAATTTCCTCTGTAACACGTAGCGTCCTCACACTCCTTGTACACCCTGTATCCTGCAAGCCACTGACAAAGGAGCCCGTTTCGCACAGATACCAGTGCAATCGCTGAAAGGTTTTAACATCAGGCACGCATCTGGTCGGAATGCACTCCCGGTACAGTCTTTGGGCTTCCCTCGCATTCCTGTCCACAGCTCGGAACGTGAAATGCATGTCCGCCTCCTCCTGATTCATGAAACAATTCATCCGTTCTACAATCCACGGTAGAAATGATGATGAGTGCGAAAACCAACGCTTTTAAGTGTTAACTGGAAAGTGCCCTCTAGCGCTTCACCGCTTGAATTCCGACCATGCACTGTATGACGAAAAGTGCTTGTTTAGGTGTGTTCTATCACTCCTTAAAGTTTGGCCCAAGAATTTTGAATCACCCTGTATATATTATTAAAATATAAATAAAAAAAAATAAATAAATACCCCCTCAAGCAGCTGCTTGCCACAGAGGTCTGACAGGAGCCTGTCAGTTTATATGCCAGAGTAGAAGCTCTGAGAGGATGGCAGGACCTCAGCAGAAAAACAACACGAACACCCATGCCTTACCCGGGGCTCGAACCCAGGCCCCGTAGATCAGTAGCCAAGCGCGCTAACCACTCGTCAATATATAAGGACAAAAAAGTCCACTTGATCATATTTTAACTCATTGTATTTTAGACCACTTTAGACTTGAAAAAATCATTAAAAAATACATATTTGATAATAAAATGAAAATTTTAATATTATTAAAACGTAAAATTCAAAGAAGGTTTTTGATTTTTTTTCCGGAAACTGATTATTCACACAAATAATTTATACAAAGGAAAAAATTCTCCATTCTATTCATTTCAGAGCAATTCATTAATAAAAGAGAAAGGAGACCTAAAAATATAATTGAAGATTAAATGACATTCTTCTTATCAGATTTTTCATAAAAGTCCAAAAGGCGGCAGCGATTGACTTGAAAAAACCGCCATTTTTCGGATATGATTTTAAGTCATGGGGCCGTGTGTAGAAGACCCATACCGAGCATAAGTTAAAGAACACACTGGAGGGTCTTGACAGGGGATTTCGACATGTTTACTAAAATTTATCCGTTGACTTCCCTTTCGCAGTTTTCTTTAACACCTAAGTCAGTGGTTCTCAACCTTTTATGCTTCACATACCCTCTGGAACTATGTATGTAACTGGCGTACCTCTTGTATAGATAGAAAAAACTATAGTTATAGTATAGCAATGGGAATAAAATAAAACATATATATCAGTGGTACTCAACCTTTCATGCTTCACGAACCCCCTGGAACTGTGTATGTAACTGGCGTACCTCTTGTACAGATAGATAAAACTATAGTTATAGTATAACAATGGGAATAAAATAAAACATATATATCAGTGGTACTCAACCTTTTATGCTTCACGTGCCCCCCGGAAATGTGTATGTAACTGGCGTACCTCTTGTATAGATAGATAAAACTACAGGTATAGTATAACAATGGGAAAAAAATAAAACATATATATCAGTGGTTCTCAAACTTTTATGCTTCACGTACCCCCTGGAACTGTGTATGTAACTTGCGTACCTCTTGTATAGATAGATAAAATTATAGTTATAGTATAACAATGGGAATAAAATAAAACATATATAGCAGTGGTTCTCAATCTTTTATGCTTCACGTACCCCCTGGAAATGTGTATGTAACTGGCGTAACTCTTGTATAGATATATAAAATTATAGTTAGAGTATAACAATGGGAATAAAATAAAACATATATAGCAGTGGTTCTCAATCTTTTATGCTTCACGTACCCCCTGGAAATGTGTATGTAACTGGCGTACCCCTTGTATAGATAGAAAAAACTATAGTTATAGTATAGCAATGGGAATAAAATAAAACATATATATCAGTGGTACTCAACCTTTCATGCTTCACGAACCCCCTGGAACTGTGTATGTAACTGGCGTACCTCTTGTACAGATAGATAAAATTATAGTTATAGTATAACAATGGGAATAAAACATACATATCAGTGGTACTCAACCTTCCATGCTTCACGAACCCCCTGGAACTGTGTATGTAACTTGCGTACCTCTTGTATAGATAGATAAAACTATAGTTATAATATAACAATGGGAAAAAAATATAACCTACATATCAGTGGTACTCAACCTTTTATGCTTCACGTACCCCCTGGAAATGTGTATGTAACTGGCGTACCTCTTGTATAGATAGATAAAACTATAGTTATAGCATAACAATGGGAATAAAACATATATATCAGTGGTACTCAAACTTTTATGCTTCACGTACCCCCTGGAAATGTGTATTTAACTGGCGTACCTCTTGTATAGATAGATAAAACTATAGTTATAGTATAACAATGGGAATAAAATAAAACATACATATCAGTGGTACTCAACCTTTTATGCTTCACGTACCCCCTGGAACTATGTATGTTACTGGCGTACCACTTGTATAGATAGATAAAATTATAGTTAGAGTATAACAATGGGAATAAAATAAAACATACATATCAGTGGTACTCAACCTTTTATGCTTCACGTACCCCCTGGAAATTTGTATGTAACTGGCGTACCTCTTGTATAGATAGATAAAACTATAGTTATAGTATAACAATGGGAATAAAATAAAACATACATATCAGTGGTACTCAACCTTTTATGCTTCACGTACCCCCTGGAACTATGTATGTAACTGGCGTACCTCTTGTACAGATAGATAAAATTATAGTTGTAGTATAACAATGGGAATAAAATAAAACATACGTATATCAGTGGTTCTCAACCTTTCATGCTTCACGAACCCACTGGAACTGTGTATGTAACTGGCGTACCTCTTGTACAGACAGATAAAATTATAGTTATAGTATAACAATGGGAATAAAATATACATATCAGTCGTATTCAACCTTTCATGCTTCACGAACCCCCTGGAACTGTGTATGTAACTTGCGTACCTCTTGTATAGATAGATAAAACTATAGTTATAGCATAACAATGGGAATAAAACATATATATCAGTGGTACTCAAACTTTTATGCTTCACGTACCCCCTGGAAATGTGTATGTAACTGGCGTACCTCTTGTATAGATAGATAAAACTATAGTTATAGCATAACAATGAGAATAAAACGTATATATCAGTGGTACTCAAACTTTTATGCTTCACGTACCCCCTGGAAATGTGTATTTAACTGGCGTACCTCTTGTATAGATAGATAAAACTATAGTTATAGTATAACAATGGGAATAAAATAAAACATACATATCAGCGGTACTCAACCTTTTATGTTTCACGTACCCCCTGGAACTATGTATGTAACTAGCGTACCACTTGTATAGATAGATAAAATTATAGTTAGAGTATAACATTGGGAATAAAATAAAACATACATATCAGTGGTACTCAACCTTTTATGCTTCACGTACCCCCTGGAACTATGTATGTAACTGGCGTACCACTTGTATAGATAGATAAAATTATAGTTAGAGTATAACAATGGGAATAAAATATAAACCTACATATCAGTGGTACTCAACCTTTTATGCTTCACGTACCCCCTGGAACTATGTATGTAACTGGCTTACCACTTGTATAGATAGATAAAATTATAGTTAGAGTATAACAATGGGAATAACATAAAACATACATATCAGTGGTACTCAACCTTTTATGCTTCACGTACCCCCTGGAACTATGTATGTAACTGGCGTACCACTTGTATAGATAGATAAAATTATAGTTAGAGTATAACAATGGGAATAAAATAAAACATACATATCAGTGGTACTCAACCTTTTATGCTTCACGTACCCCCTGGAACTATGTATGTAACTAGCGTACCACTTGTATAGATAGATAAAATTATAGTTAGAGTATAACATTGGGAATAAAATAAAACATACATATCAGTGGTACTCAACCTTTTATGCTTCACGTACCCCCTGGAACTATGTATGTAACTGGCGTACCACTTGTATAGATAGATAAAATTATAGTTAGAGTATAACAATGGGAATAAAATATAACCTACATATCAGTGGTACTCAACCTTTTATGCTTCACGTACCCCCTGGAACTATGTATGTAACTGGCTTACCACTTGTATAGATAGATAAAATTATAGTTAGAGTATAACAATGGGAATAACATAAAACATACATATCAGTGGTACTCAACCTTTTATGCTTCACGTACCCCCTGGAACTATGTATGTAACTGGCGTACCACTTGTATAGATAGATAAAATTATAGTTAGAGTATAACAATGGGAATAAAATAAAACATACATATCAGTGGTACTCAACCTTTTATGCTTCACGTACCCCCTGGAAATTTGTATGTAACTGGCGTACCACTTGTATAGATAGATAAAATTATAGTTATAGTATAACAATGGGAATAAAATATAACCTACATATCATTGGTACTCAACCTTTTATGCTTCACGTACCCCCTGGAAATGTATATGTAACTGGCGTACCTCTTGTATAGATAGATAAAACTATAGTTATAGTATAACAATGGGAATAAAATAAAACATACATATCAGTGGTACTCAACCTTTTATGCTTCACGTACCCCCTGGAAATTTGTATGTAACTGGCGTACCTCTTGTATAGATAGATAAAATTATAGTTAGAGTATAACAATGGGAATAAAATAAAACATACATATCAGTGGTTCTCAACCTTTTATGCTTCACGTACCCCCTGGAACTATGTATGTAACTGGCGTACCACTTGTATAGATATATAAAATTATAGTTAGAGTATAACAATGGGAATAAAATAAAACATACATATCAGTGGTACTCAACCTTTTATGCTTCACGTATCCCCTGGAACTATGTATGTAACTGGCGTACCACTTGTATAGATAGATAAAATTATAGTTAGAGTATAACAATGGGAATAAAATAAAACATACATATCAGTGGTACTCAACCTTTTATGCTTCACGTACCCCCTGGAACTATGTATGTAACTGGCGTACCACTTGTATAGATAGATAAAATTATAGTTATAGTATAACAATGGGAATAAAATATAACCTACATATCAGTGGTACTCAACCTTTTATGCTTCACGTACCCCCTGGAAATTTGTATGTAACTGGCGTACCTCTTGTATAGGTAGATAAAATTATAGTTATAGTATAACAATGGGAATAAAATAAAACATACATATCAGTGGTTCTCAATCTTTTATGCTTTACGTACCCCCTGGAACTGTGTATGTAACTGGCGTACCTCTTGTATAGATAGATAAAATTATAGTTATAGTATAACAATGGGAATAAAATAAAACATATATAGCAGTGGTTCTCAACCTTTTATGCTTCACGTACCCCCTGGAACTGTGTATGTAACTGACGTACCTCTTATATAGATAGATAAACTGTAGTTATAGTATAAAAATGGGAACAAAATAAAACATACATATCAGTGGTATTCAACCTTTTATGCTTCACGTACTCCCTGGAAATGTGTATGTAACTGTTGTACCCCTTGTATAGATAGATAAAACTATAGTTAATATATGACAATGGGAATAAAATAAAACATCTATATCAGTGGTTCTCAAACTTTTATGCTTCACGTACCCCCTGGAACTGTTTATGTAACTGGCGTACCCCTTGTATAGACAGATAAAACTATAGTTATAGTATAATAATGGGAATAAAATAAAACATATATATATATATCAGTGGTTCTCAACCTTTTATGCTTCCCGTACCCCCTGGATATGTGTATGTAACTGGCGTACCCTTTGTATAGATAGATAAAACGAAAGTTATATTATAACAATGGGAATAAAATAAAACATACATATCAGTGGTACTCAACCTTTTATGCTTCACGTACCCTCTGGTAATGTGTATGTAACTTTGCATACATTGATTGTATAGATAGATAAAACTATAGTTATAGTATAACAATGGGAAAAAAATAAAACATACATATCAGTGATACTCAACCTTTTATGCTTCACGTACCCCCTGGAAATGTGTATGTAACTGGCGTACCCCTTGTATAGATATATGAAACTATAGTTAATATATAACAATGGGTATAAAATAAAACATATATATCAGTGGTTCTCAACCTTTTATACTTCACGTACCACCTGGAAATGTGTATGTAACTGGCGTACCCCTTGTATAGATATATGAAACTATAGTTAATATATAACAATGGGTATAAAATAAAACATATATATCAGTGGTTCTCAACCTTTTATACTTCACGTACCCCCTGGAAATGTGTATGTAACTGGCGTACCCCTTGTATAGATATATGAAACTATAGTTAATATATAACAATGGGTATAAAATAAAACATATATATCAGTGGTTCTCAACCTTTTATGCTTCACGTACCCCCTGGAAATGTGTATGTAACTGGCGTACCCCTTGTATAGATAGATAAAACTATAATTATAGTATAACAATGGGAATAAAATAAAACATATATATCAGTGATTCTCAACCTTTTATGTTTCACATACCCCCTGGAAATGTGTATGTAACTTTGTATACATTGATTGTATAGATAGATAAAACTATATTTATAGTATAACAATGGGAATAAAATAAAACATCTATTTATATACACATTAAATTTTGTATTCATAAATTTCATATATCGATAAACACAAAAAATGACATTTTTGCCCAGCAATGTTGCCAACTTAGCGATTTTGTTACTGGATCTAGCAACTTTTGAGCTCTCACAGCGCACCCCTAAAAATTTTACCGCGTGTCCCCAAGGGGTTCGCGTACCCGACGTTGAGAACCCCTGACCTAAGGTCCTTGTTTGCCGTCCTGCCCACGGTCAGTAGGTGACACCGATGGGCTTGGAAAGACCGCCGTCCGTCGGATGTGACGTTAAGCCGTGGCCCCGTGTGCGGGAGAGACATACCCTGTACAAGTTAAAGAACACGCTGGATGGCCTTAACGGGAGGCTACCATCTGTCTCCCAACAGCTGTTCCAGTGGGTCCCCTCCCCCAACCTTCTCTGAGCCTTCGGGGTCCATGTGACCTGGTCATTTAGCTCATGGTGTGCAAAAAAGTGCCGCTCAGAGATAAAACAACCCAACCCAACCCTGCCCACGGTCAGTAGGGGACACCGATGGGCTTGGAAAGACCGCCGTCCGTCGGATGTGACGTTAAGCCGTGGCCCCGTGTGCGGGATAGAGCCCATACCCTGTACAAGTTAAAGAACACCCTTAATGGCCTTGACGGAAGGCTACCATCTGTCTCCCAACAGCTGTTCCAGTGGGTCCCCTCCCAACCTTCTCTGAGCCTTAGGGGTCCATGTGACCTGGCCATTTAGCCCATGGTGTGCATAAAAGTGCCGCTCAGAGGTAAAACAACCCCAAACAACACAACTTACCCCCTCGGAAGTGTTCGAGTCTCAGAGAGTTACGAACACTTCCGGATACGCGAGCCTTCAGGTCCAGAAGCAGGGGCGTAGCCATGGGGGAGATTGGGGGGGGGGGCACCCCCCAAAGTAACTCGTAGTTGGCAAAATTCGAAGCGACTTCCTAAATTTTGGTGAGTTGTGAAAATTTGTAATTTTGTTTTTTGGAAAATTAAGGGGATTTGTCAAATCGAGGCAACTTGGCAAATCTAAGGCAGTTTGGAAAATGGAGAGATGGCAAAATTTAGAGCAAAATTCGAAGCCACTTAGTAAATTATAGGTGAGTTGGCAAAATCAGGACAACTTGGCAAAATCTTGGGGAGTTGACAAAATTCGGAGTGACTTGGCAAAAAATAACGTGAGATGTAAAAAATAGGATTTTTTTTCTGTAAAATTAGGCGAGTTGGCAAAACTTAGGGAGTTGGCAAAATCTAAGGGCAGTTGGTAACATTCGGAGTGACTTGGCGAAATCGTGGGGAGTTGGCAAAATTCAGGTGAGATGTAAAAATTAGGATTTTTTTCTGTAAAATTAGGCGAGTTGGGAAAACTTAGGGAGTTGGCAAAATCTAGGGGCAGTTGGTAAAATTCGGAGTGACTTGGCGAAATCGTGGGGAGTTGGCAAAATTCAGGTGAGATGGAAAAATTGGGATTTCTTTCTGTAAAATTAGGCGAGTTGGGAAAACTTAGGGAGTTGGCAAAATCTAGGGGCAGTTGGTAAAATTCGGAGTGACTTGGCGAAATCGTGGGGAGTTGGCAAAATTCAGGTGAGATGGAAAAATTGGGATTTCTTTCTGTAAAATTGTGGCGACATCGAGGAAACTTGGCAAAATCTAGGGCAGTTGGCAAATTCGAATCCACTTGGTGAAATACGGACGATTTGTGAAAATTGGGATTGTTTTTGTGAAATTAAGGAGAGTTGATGAAATTCGAAGTGACCTGGCAAATTTAGGAAAGATGTAAAAATTGCGATTTTTCTGTAAAATTACGGCGAGTTGGCAAAATCTAGTGTACATATATACACCCCCTCAAGCAGCTGCTTGCCACAGAGGTCTGACAGGATTGTGTTGTTTTACCTCTGAGCGGCACTTTTTTTGCACACCATGGGCTAAATAGCCAGGTCACATGGACCCCGAAGGCTCAGAGAAGGTTGGGGGAGGGGACCCACTGGAACAAGCTGTTGGGAGACAGATGGTAGCCTCCCGTCAAGGCCATCCAGCGTGTTCTTTAACGTGCAGAGGGTATGGCTCTCCAGCACACGGGGCCACGGCTTAACGTCCCATCCGACGGACGGCGGCCTTTCCAAGCCCATCGGTGTCCCCTACTGATCATGGGCAGGGCGGGGAATTTTGTGGAGATAAATCTCAACGATGACCCAGCTGGGACTCGAACCTGGGAACTACAGATTACGAGCCTGGCGCACTACCGACTGAGCCACCCCCGCCCCAAGAGGTCTGACAGGAGTCTGTCAGTTTATATGCCATAGTAGAAGGTCTGAGAGGATGGCAGGACCTCAGCAGAAAAACGACACAGACAGCCATGACCTTAACCGGGGCTCGAACACAGGTAGTTAGCAAAATTCAAATCCACTTGGTAAAATATAGGTGAGTTGTGATAATTGGGATTGGGTTTGTGAAATAAAGGAGAATTGACCAAATCAAGGGAAAATTCACACTGACTTGCTACAATTTAGACGAGATGTAAATATTGGAATTATTTCTGTGAAATTTTGTCTAGTTGGCAAAATTGGAAATCAAATGGTAAAATGCAGGAGAGTTGTGAAAATTGCCTTAAACCCCCTCCCCCCCCCCCAGTGCGAAAAACTTTTGATTTCTCTCCCAAAACAATAGTCCTTCGCTGTGCCCCTGTACGCGAGCCTTCACGTCCACAAGCCCGTCGTCGTCCCTGTTCCTCGTCCCCCACAGACGATATTTGACCTCGCTGGACATCAACAGGAACTGACTGCTTCGGGGCGGCCGCCCGGACCGGCAGGGGGAGTGAGGTACAGTCACTCCCCGCGTGGCGATGCAGAAGGCATTGCCTTCGTGTTTCCACATGACCTTGGTTAGAAAACAGCTGTACACGGCGTTAAATGGCGGTCTTAAGAAGACGAAAGCTGAGAGAAAATGAGTTATTAGGGCCTTACGTTAGGTGTCACTGCAGTACGATTTGAATAGGTACCTATTCGACCTCTAACCAATTGGTTTTCTCCTTTGTTTGCGAACCAATCCATCCCTGACTTGTTCTTCCGAGCTAGGAGGCTTATCGTCCATTTTTGTTTTGCAATCTCCCTTTCTTAAATTCCCGCCAGGAGTATTCCATTCCATTCCAGTGTTTTGCAGTTGGTCTGCAATTTATTTTTTTTTTTACAAAAGTTCGTTTGTAACATTTTTTTTTACCTTGCGAGCAGTAACCACAATGAATGCTGAAATAAGTCTGCGTAATCAAAATGTAAGTAAATTATAAGTTAAAAAAATTATATTCTTTTTATTTCTCTTTTTGTGTTAATTGTGCTAATTTTAAAATTTACTTAATAACTTAAAATTTACAGTTTTGAGTAGGCTATTGATAGACTTGTAACCATGGGCGTCCGCAGAGGGGGTAAATGGAGCACTTGCCACCCCCCCCCGCCCCTGGGATCGAGTAAAAATTCTTGTTTCAATTAATTCTTGCTTCCCTTTATATTGTTAATTTATATACATCATGTATGTGTTTTTGTATTGATGTAATATTGTATTCTATAATCTACTTGTGAAAAAAAAACCCTAAAAAATTGAATAATTAAATAAAAATTTATTGATGTAATCATTTGTCTCCAAGCTTTCCCCCCTCCCCCCTGAAAAATTTTCTGCGGACGCCCATGTGAGGGGGTATTTTTTTAAATTTATTTTCGTATTAATCACTAATATTTTATATGATTGATATTTCCCTTTTCAGATGCAATTGATATATTTCTCAGCTATTTCATTCACGATTTTTCTCATGTATGCATTCATTGCTATTAGATAATTAAGCTATGTAAATGTATATTGTACAGTCGCTCAAAAAAGTATCCGAACACTAAGGTTGATTATAGAATTCAGAAAAAATATCTGGAGCGTGTACAGCAACTGTACACGCTCCAGTTACCGTTCACAGCAAACTGGAACGTGTACAGTTACTGCACACGCTCCAGTTTGCTGTGAACGGTAACTGCACACGCTCAATATTTCTGTGAGTGTGCCCACACGATCCAGGTTTTTGTGAGCTCACACGATTCAATGTGCTGTGAACATTAATCGCAACCGCTCCAGTTTGCTGTGAACGGTAACTGCACACGCTCAATATTTCTGTGAGTGGGCCCACACGATCCAGGTTTTTGTGAGCTCACACGATTCAATGTGCTGTGAACATTAACCGCAACCGTTCCAGTTTGCTGTGAACGGTAACTGCACACGCTCGATATTTCTGTGAGTGGGCCCACACGATCCAAGCTTTGCCTCCCCCCCCCCTGTAAAATTTTCTGCGGACGCCC
Organism: Ryuthela nishihirai; assembly: GCA_038380435.1. Lineage (NCBI taxonomy): Eukaryota > Metazoa > Arthropoda > Arachnida > Araneae > Heptathelidae > Ryuthela > Ryuthela nishihirai. The sequence goes on from JAWZYU010000002.1 coordinate 80,546,281, forward strand.
ATGCTTGTAATAATTTTAGTGAAGTCTTGAAAATGGAATTATTTTCTTAAAAATAGCAAGAAACAATGATTATTTATATTAATCTTTTAACCCATCTCAATTTTAATATATTGCTAAGAATTTCCATAATAGGTTATTTGTTCGCATAACAATAGGATTTCAGAAAAGTGATCGATATAAATAAATAGCTTAACTGTGTGACCTTGAAATAATAAGATTTCAGGAAAGTGATCGATATAAATAAATAGCTTAACTGTGTGACCTTGAAATAATAGGATTTCAGAATCTAACAATAGGATTTCAGAAAAGTGATCGATATAAATAAATAGCTTAACTGTGTGACCTTGAAATAATAGGATTTCAGAATCAAACAATAGGATTTCAGAATCAAACAATAGGATTTCAGGTAAGTGATCGATATAAATAAATAGCTTAACTGTGTGACCTTGAAATAATCAATAATAGTTCCTTTGACCTTATTCATTTCGACTGGTGAATTATACAAATACTAAAAATGAGTATTAAATAAAATCTTCGAGAATGATATTTATTAATGGTGTGGTAACTTATAAATGAAGAAGCAAGAAGTTAATCTTAAACGAAAAAACTGGAAATCTTAATTCACCTGATTTTCGTCTTACTTCAATATTTCTTGGCTAATACAGGAAGTATTAACTTTTAAAAAATTTTCCGAAATGTATTTTTATATGTTTCATTGTAACAAAAGAACGATGAAGATATTTTTAATTGATATTTTGCACACACAAGAAAAATATTTCGCATAAAACTAGTTTCTGTCCTATTAGACTGAAAGGGTTATTTTAATCTTAAGGGGCAGTTTTTTCACAAAATGGACTGAATGATCAAATCAGTTTTTCACCTTTTTTGGAGGGGGAGCTAAATGGTAGGATTTTTTTTTTTTTGGGCGGGGGGGGGGGGGGGGGGGGCTGAATGGTAAGGTCGGATTTTCATCACTTTTTTTAGCTGAATGCTCAGGTCGGATTTTCATCCCTTTTTTTAGCTGAATAGTCAGGTCGGATTTTCATCCCTTTTTTTTAGCTGAATGATCAGGTCTGATTTTCATCTTTTTTTTACCTGAATGGTCAGGTGAGATTTTCACCCCCCCCCCCCTTTTTTTTTAACTGGTCATGTCGGATTTTCATCCCTTTTTTTAGCTGAAAGGTCAGGTCGGATTTTCATCTTTTTTTTACCTGAATGGTCAGGTCGGATTTTCATCTTTTTTTTACCTGAATGGTCAGGTGAGATTTTCACCCCCCCCCCATTTTTTTTTTAACTGAATTGTCAGGTCGGATTTTCATCATTTTTTTTAGCTGAATGGTCAGGTCAGGTCGGATTTTTACCCTTTTTTGAGCTGAATTGTCAGGTCGAATTTTCATTCTTTGTTTTAGCTGAATGGTCAGGTCGGTCATACCTCTGAACTGATTGGTTTACACACAATGGGCCAAATAGCCAAGTCAAACTCCCGTCAGGGGACGCTTTAACGTTCACAAGGTATGGGTGTTCCGTTCACGGGGTCATGGCTTAACATTCCATCCGACGGACTGCGACGTTTCCAACCCAACAGTGACCCCTATTCACTGTGGGCAAGGCAGGAATTTCAGCAGGGAAAAATGTTCACACTGGAACAACAGGTTGGGTTGGGTTGTTTTACCTCTGAGCGGCACTTTTTTGCACACCATGGGCTAAATGGCCAGGTCACATGGACCCCGAAGGCTCAGAGAAGGTTGGGGAAGGGGACCCACTGGAACAGCTGTTGGGAGACAGATGGTAGCCTCCCGTCAAGGCCATCCAGCGTGTTCTTTAATGTGCACAGGGTATGGCTCTCTCCCACACACGGCGCACCGCTTAACGTCCCATCCGACGGACGGCGGCCTTTCCAACCCCATCGGTGTCCCCTACTGACCGTGGGCAGGGCGGGGAATTTTGCGGAGATAAATCTCAACGCTGACCCAGCTGGGACTCGAACCTGGGAATTACAGATTACGAGCCTGGCGCGCTACCGACTGAGCCACCCCCGCCCCATGGAACAGCAGCTACTCGAATCTGGGAACTGATGGATGCGATCATGGCACGCTACTGATTGAAACTCCTGCTCCTCATAATAATGAAAAAAAAACAACATAAAATCGAAATAATAATAATCATTATTTTATTCCGCCAGTCAGTACAGTCGCTCAAAAAAATATCCCAACACCATGATTGATTACAGAATTCAGAAAAAATATAAGACAACGATTTTTTTTTTTAGAAATTAGTGATCTGGCAACCTTCGTGTCACGTGACACGAAGGTTGCCAGATCACTAATTTCCAAAAAAAAATCGTTGCAAGATATTTTTTCTGAATTCTGTAATCAATCATGATGTTCGGATTTTTTTTAATATATATAATCGTATGAATATATAATGCAATGAATAGGGAGTGTGTGCAGTTACCGTTCACAGCAAACTGGAGCGGTTGCGATTAATGTTCACAACACATTGAATCGTGTGAGCTCACAAAAACCTGGATCGTGTGGGCCCACTCACAGAAATATTGAGCGTGTGCAGTTACCGTTCACAGCAAACTGGAGCGGTTGCGGTTAATGTTCACAGCACATTGAATCGTGTGAGCTCACAAAAACCTGGATCGTGTGGGCCCACTCACAGAAATATTGAGCGTGTGCAGTTACCGTTCATAGCAAACTGGAGCGGTTGCGGTTAATGTTCACAGCACATTGAATCGTGTGAGCTCACAAAAACCTGGATCGTGTGGGCCCACTCACAGAAATATTGAGCGTGGGCAGTTACCGTTCACAGCAAACTGGAGCGGTTGCGATTAATGTTCACAACACATTGAATCGTGTGAGCTCACAAAAACCTGGATCGTGTGGCCCACTCACAGAAATATTGAGCGTGTGCAGTTACCGTTCAGAGCAAACTGGAGCGGTTGCGGTTAATGTTCACAGCACATTGAATCGTGTGAGCTCACAAAAACCTCCATCGTGTGGGCCCACTCACAGAAATATTGAGCGTGTGCAGTTACCGTTCACAGCAAACTGGAGCGGTTGTGGTTAATGTTCACAGCACATTGAATCGTGTGAGCTCACAAAAACCTGGATCGTGTGGGCCCACTCACAGAAATATTGAGCGTGGGCAGTTACCGTTCACAGCAAACTGGAGCGGTTGCGATTAATGTTCACAACACATTGAATCGTGTGAGCTCACAAAAACCTGGATCGTGTGGCCCACTCACAGAAATATTGAGCGTGTGCAGTTACCGTTCAGAGCAAACTGGAGCGGTTGCGGTTAATGTTCACAGCACATTGAATCGTGTGAGCTCACAAAAACCTCCATCGTGTGGGCCCACTCACAGAAATATTGAGCGTGTGCAGTTACCGTTCACAGCAAACTGGAGCGGTTGTGGTTAATGTTCACAGCACATTGAATCGTGTGAGCTCACAAAAACCTGGATCGTGTGGGCACACTCACAGAAATATTGAGCGTGTGCAGTTACCGTTCACAGCAAACTGGAGCGTGTGCAGTACACGCTCCAGTTTGCTGTGAACGGTAACTGGAGCTTTTACAGTTGCTGTACTTGCTCTAGATATGTTTTCTGAATTCTGTAATCAACCTTAGTGTTCGGATACTTTTTTGAGCGACTGTAAAATATACATTTATATAGCATAATTATCTAATAGCAATGAATGCATACATGAGAAAAATCGAGAATGAAATAGCTGAGAAATATATCAATTGCATCTGAAAAGGGAAATATCAATCATATAAAATATTAGTGATTAATACGAAAATAATTAAAAAAAAACCCCTCACATGGGCGTCCGCAGAAAATTTTCCAGGGTGGGGGGGAAATCTTGGAGACAAATGATTACATCAATAAATTTTTATTTAATTATTAAATTTTTTAGGGTTTTTTTTCACAAGTAGATTATAGAATACAGTATTGCATCAATACAAAAACAGATACATTATGTATATAAATTAACAATATAAAGTGAAACAAGAATTAATTGAAACAAGAATTTTTACTCGATCCCAGGGGCGGGGGGGGGGGGGGGGCAAGTGCCCCGTTTGCCGCCTCTGCGGACGCCCATGCCCTCTCAAGCAGCTGCTTGCCACAGAGGTCTGACAGGAGACTGTCAGTTTATATGCCATAGTAGTGGCAGAGTAGTCTGGCAACCTTCGTGCCACGTGACACGAAGGTTGCCAGATCACTAATTTCTAAAAAAATCGTTGCCAGATATTTTTTCTGAATTCTGTACTCAGCCGTAGTGTTCCGATATTTTTTTGAGCGACTGTACAGCAAAACATTTAACAGAGATTGGACGATTTCAGCTTCAATAGAAATTTTCCCCTATTGAAAGTAGTTGTAGAATTATTTAATTTAGGAAACTCTTTTCAATTCGTCTTAAATGTTTTTGAGAAATTTCATAAAAAAAAATTCTTGATATATGCAAAAATTTAATCATTTTCGTCCTCCATTACCCTTTCTAGCATTCACAAATGGGCAACAATCACCACCCACCACCACCAGGGGCAGGGGGGGGGGGGGTGGCTCAGTCGGTAGCGCGCCAGACTCGTAATCTGTAGTTCCCAGGTTCGAGTCCCAGCTGGGTCAGCGTTGAGATTTATCTCCGCAAAATTCCCCACCCTGCCCACTGTCAGTAGGGGACACCGATGGGCTTGGAAAGACCGCCGTCCGTCGGATGGGACGTTAAGTCGTGGCCCCGTGTGTGGGAGAGCCATACCCTGTGCACGTTAAAGAACACGCTGGATGGCCTTGACGGGAGGCTACCATCTGTCTCCCAACAGCTGTTCCAGTGGGTCCCCTCCCCCAACCTTCTCTGAGCCTTCGGGGTCCATGTGACCTGGTCATTTAGCTCATGGTGTGCAAAAAAGTGCCGCTCAGAGATAAAACAACCCAACCCCCACTCCACACAGCCCTGATTTCTAGTACTGAATATTGTTCCCATATTATTTCTAACTTTCAACTCAAATGATTGTTTTCTTTCAGTTGATATTTATTTCAGTTCTTCTTCCTATTGAATACATTTCCATTTTTAAATATCTAATGAATACTTTTTTCTGTAGCATAATTTATAAATTAAATAATTAATCAATTAATAATTAATCAATAATTAAATTTTTAATAAATTTTACAATAATTTTTATAATAATTTGCGGTTAATGTTCACAGCACATTGAATCGTGTGAGCTCACTCACAGAAATATTGAGCGTGTGCAGTTACCGTTCACAGCAAACTGGAGCGGTTGCGGTTAATGTTCACAGCACATTGAATCGTGTGAGCTCACAAAAACCTGGATCGTGTGGGCCCACTCACAGAAATATTGAGCGTGTGCAGTTACCGTTCCCAGCAAACTGGAGCGGTTGTGGTTAATGTTCACAGCACATTGAATCGTGTGAGCTCACAAAAACCTGGATCGTGTGGGCCCACTCACAGAAATATTGAGCGTGTGCAGTTACCGTTCACAGCAAACTGGAGCGTGTGCAGTACACGCTCCAGTTTGCTGTGAACGGTAACTGGAGCGTGTACAGTTGCTGTACACGCTCCAGATATTTTTTATGAATTCTGTAATCAACCATATTCTTAATAATATTATTATATATTCTTAATATATTTTTAATAATAATTTAAATATTATCATATTTTTCTGAATTATGTAATCAATATTTATATATTGAAAAATATTATTATAAAATAAATAATTAATCAATTTAATTTTATAAAAAAAACAAAACATTTGCTTTTTTTAATTTTTTTTGCAGCCTATTGCCATCAATGCCTATTTCGAAAGTGAGTTAAGAGTAAAGTTAAGACGAGATGGAAGAAGATTAAAAATCTCCTCCGCAACGTATTCTGAAGTCTTTTACAAGCAGGAAGTTTTAAGAGTTGTGTTCTTATCTACTTTGAAAACGATTAACAGTAAGACTAGAGAACAGATCATGGTGTGGATCAGAAACATGATGAGGATCGTTCGAAGAATTTCTTTTGAAGATGAGGGTGAAGATCTTTCGATCGCTTTGAAAATCCTCGATTTATGTTTTGCGATGGACTTCAACGAAAGTGAAGTTGTGGTAGAATTTTTACGATTCATAAATTCAGAGGATTTCAGTTTTATAAATATTTCTATGTATCGTAATTTTCTCCGCAAGCCAGTGATAGTTGGTGAATCAGAACGTAGAATTTCGCAGAACAGACCAGATTATTTTTCCTACTTCGTAAAACACGCAATGAATCAGAGAGAGACGTTTGAAGGAAAATGGTTTGGACCGAAATCATACCAACCCGTTATTTATTGCATTTTAACCGGTAGTGTACGATTGCTGACCATATTTCTAGAGAATGGCTTCTGCTCCAATATCGGCCTTCACGAAACAATGTATCCCAGAACACCAGTAAGTTTTGAACAATTATGGTAAGTGTATTTCAAAGATTTTTTCTGTGGTGTATTGTAGTAATAGGTTCTTGTCAGAATTCTGTGGCAATTATTTGCATAAGCAGAAAACTTATTATTTCATTTATATCTGAAAAAGAGTTGGTCACTTCATCAGAAATATATTTCAGTCATCCGTTATATTTGTAGATGATTGCGAATGATTGAATAGCTAACTGAAAATCGGAGCCGTATTTACCATAAGGTACATTAGACCAGAGGTTCTCAACGTGGGGTACGCGGTAAAATTTTTTGGGGTACGCCCTGAGAGCTCAAAAGTCATGTATTTATATATATATTTAATTTTATTCCCATTGTTATACTATAACTATAGTTTAATCTATCTATACAAAGTTATGTACACATTTCCAGGAGGTACGTGAAACATAAAAGGTTGAGAACCACTGATATATATGTTTTATTTTATTCCCATTGTTATACTATAACTATAGTTTTATCTATCTATACAAGGGGTACGCCAGTTACATACACATTTCCAGGGGGTACGTGAAGCATAAAAGGTTGAGAACCACTGATATATATATTTTATTTTATTCCCATTGTTATACTATAACTATAGTTTTATCTATCTGTACAAGGGGTACACCATTTACATACACATTTCCAGGGGGTACATGAAGCATAAAAGGTTGAGAACCACTGATATATATATTTTATTTTATTCCCATTGTTATACTATAACTATAGTTTTATCTATCTGTAGAAGGGGTACACCAGTTACATACACATTTCCAGGGGGTACGTGAAGCATAAAAGGTTGAGAACCACTGATATATATGTTTCATTTTATTCCCATTGTTATACTATAATTATATCTATCTATACAAGGGGTACACCAGTTACATACACATTTCCAGGGGGTACGTGAAGCATAAAAGGTTGAGAACCACTGATATATATATATTATTCCCATTGTTATACTATAACTATAGTTTTATCTATCTATACAATCTATCTATACAAAGTTACATACACATTTCCAGGGGGTACGTGAAGCATAAAAGGTTGAGAACCACTGATATATATGTTTTATTTTATTCCCATTGTTATACTATAACTATAGTTTTATCTATCTGTACAAAGGGTACGCCAGTTACATACACATTTCCACGGGGTACGTGAAGCATAAAAGTTTGAGTACCACTGATATGTATGTTTTATTTTGTTCCCATTGTTATACTATAACTATAGTTTTATCCATCTATACAAGGGGTACGCCAGTTACATACAGATTTCCAGGGGGTACGTGAAGCATAAAAGGTTGAGAACCACTGATATATATATTTTATTTTATTCCCATTGTTATACTATAATTATAGTTTTATCTATCCATACAAGGGGTACGCCAGTTACATACACATGTCCAGCGGGTACGTGAAGCATAAAAGGTTGAGAACCACTGATATATACGTTTTATTTTATTCCCATTGTTATACTATAACTATAGTTTTATCTATCTATACAAGGGGTACGCCAGTTACATACACATTTCCAGGGGGTACGTGAAGCATAAAAGGTTGAGAACCACTGATATATATGTTTTATTTTATTCCCATTGTTATACTATAACTATAGTTTTATCTATCTGTACAATCTATCTATACAAAGTTACATACACATTTCCAGGGGGTACGTGAAGCATAAAAGTTTGAGACCCTGGTTTACACACTTGCTTAGGGGCACGAACATCATAAGGACTCCAGCACAAGCATTGAATTTTTTGTACACATAACAGCAAAATGATGTCCTTTGTTAAAATTATGTTGCAAGTAAATTTGAGATTTTTTAGAATTTTAAATGTTTGCAGTATATTTTTCCAAATTATGAAAAGAGTTGATTTTTAAGAATTACTGCTGAAATTTCTTCTGGAGAGAGAAATTATTTTTATTTTTATTATTTTCCCCCTCCATATTATGTAGACGGTAGGCATACTTTGAAACTCTCTAACTTCTAAAATAAGGGTTTTATCATAGAATGTGACTGGAGAAAAATTTCTACTTATATCTATCAAAATCTCTATTTCCAATGTAGGTGTTCGGTACAGTGATCTGGCAATCTTCGTGTCACGTGATTACAAAATTCGGAAAAAATATCTGGAGCGTGTACAGCAACTGTACTGCACACGCTCCAGTTTGCTGTGAACGGTAACTGCACACGCTCAATATTTCCGTGAGTGAGCCCACACGATCTAGTATCAAATTATATGACCACCTACAGTCGCTCAAAAAAGTATCCGAACACTATGGTTGATTACAGAATTCAGAAAAATATATCTGGCAAAGTTTTTTTTATAAATTTGTGATCTGTCAACCTTCGTATCACGTGATTACAGAATTCAGGAAAAATATCTGGAGCGTGTACGGCAACTGTACACGCTCCAGTTACCGTTCACAGCAAACTGGAGCGTGTGCAGTTACTGCACACGCTGCAGTTTGCTGTGAACGGTAACTGCACACACTCAATATTTCCGTGAGTGAGCCCACACGATCTAGTATCAAAATAATATGACCACCTACAGTCACTCAAAAAAGTATCCGAACGCTATGGTTGATTACAGAATTCAGAAAACATATCTGGCGAAGATTTTTTTTAGAAATTTGTGATCTGGCAACCTTCGTGTTACGTAGGTCGTCACGAAGGTTGCCATATCACAAATTTCTTAAAGAAAAAATATTTGCCAGATATTTTTTTCTTAAAGAAAAAATATTTGCCAGATATTTTTTCTGAATTGTGTAATCAACCATAGCGTTCGGATAATTTTTTGAGTGATAAATTGTTAACGTCAGAAATTTTACAAGTACATTTGTACCGATCTAAGCGCACCGTTTTTTTTTTCTTAGAGTGAAATGTTGTTGAAAGTGCTTATTTTTACGATTTTTAGAGAGCTAATTTTTTTGATATTCTCATCAAAATAAAAATATTTTAACCGTTGTGAAAGTGTGGATTTATTTCAGAATATATATATTTGACAGTTTTATCGCGTTCAGCCTTATTTTAAATCTTTTTTAAAAAGATGGTGCTTTGTTATTTTTTATTTATATGGCGGACACATTCATTATGTTTTGGTATTACTCATGAAGAGTTTTTTTTACAGTTAATGAAAACAAATTTTAACAAGAGTTTAAAGCAGAGATTGGAAAATAAGTAATATTTTATAATGTAAAGTATACTTATAAAAATATCTATATTCAGTGAATCTTTTTCATTTTTCTTTGATAGTTCATACAATCGACATTTAAGAAGCTGGTGCAGTGGGCAGGATTCTTCAGCTCTTTCAAAAATTTTGAAAGTATTAGACGTAACACTAAACTATATGTTTGGTGTTCCAAAGGAAGAAGCTGAATTCTGCACTCCGCTTTTTTTCCCGCAGATAGATATAGATAGTGTGCGCGAAGCTTTAAGTGTTTTATTTAGAGCTATTCCAATTCCTTCCTGCAGAATGCCTGAAAATATTACAGAATCCAGAATTCAAGAAGATGGTAGTTTCAGTGAGCTCAAATACAGTGAGCAGAGGCCCTGCAGTCTAAAACACTTAGCCAGATGTGCCATAAGAAAGAGACTTGGTGAAAACTGGCAACTGCCACACGGAATAGACAAATTAAATCTTCCTGGTTTCTTGTGTACTTATGTAAACTTAAAAGTTGGTTAAGTTTTCTGTACAGTCGCTCAAAAAAGTATCTGAAAACTATGGTTGATTACAGAATTCAGAAAAAATATCTGGCAACTTTTTTTTAGAAATTAGTGATTTGGCAACCTTCGTGTCACTAATTTCTAAAAAAAAGTTGCCAGATATTTTTTCTGAATTCTGTAATCAACCATAGTTTTCGAATACTTTTTTGAGCGACTGTACATCAACAATGCTACTGAATAAAAAGATTGGCTACTACAAATATTATTGTGTACACTTTCTTATATACTACAAAACGAACACCAATGAATTCTATTCCATTTTAATGATTGATCATAAGCTTTTACTCTATGATATGATCATCAGACCGGTGATTCTCTATGCTTCACCCATATGGGTGAATACTACACCCACCAATATTCGTAAGATTCAGTCTTACAGAACAAGATTTTGAGAACTGCGGTCGATGCCCCCTGGTTTGTCACTAACAGACAACTCCATGAAGGTCTGGGCATCGACCATATATATACACATATAAAACGCACCTCAGAAAGATTTTTCGAGACTGTGAGCAATAATCCCAATGAGATTATTTCTTCTCTGATTCTTTACGATCATACTGTTTTGAACAAGTACAAGAGGCCTAAAATGGTAGCGTTCTCTGAGGAGACCTACCCGTTTTAGGTTTCTTATACAATTTTATTGCAATTTTTAGCTTTTCTTATGTTTGTCCTTAGGGGCCCACCTAAGGGTGGTTTACTTATATATTTTGTTCTTACTCATGCCGAATAGGCTTATCTTTATGATGGAGATGGTTAGGGGTAAAATTATTACCCGGTACGTCGAATATGATTGTACGATCTACGATGAATTTTAACTTAACCTGCAACTGTTGAGGAGAATATGTTATAATATTAGAATACTGACAACAGATTAATCAAGATTTAATTTGCACAAATAAGGTTCAATATTGAAATTTTTTGTTTAAAATATACCACGAATTTATTTCAAAAGTTTCTTCAAGGATATAATTATGGCTTTTTGTCATAAAAGTTAAATAACACAAATTAAAATGATGCATTTGGAGAGCGCAAAGACGCAATTTGATTCATTAAAAAAGTTTCAGATTATTAATTATATTTAAAGAAGAAACATCCAAAATTATTTTTGCAGGAAATCGTAATTAGTTCCACAAGCGAACTTTTTCGTCGCAGAACCAATTTTCAAACTTAAATCTTTCTGAGAAACAGAATTTTTTATAAAGTTGGAAATATACAGAAGTATATTTAAGCGTGTGCAAAAATATAAAGTTAATATAAGGAACAACAAAAACAATTTAATTGCATAAAGCAGCGTTTTTCACACTGCGGGTCGCGACTCATTAATGGGTCATGAAATCAATTTAGTGGGTCGTGACTCAGTCATGACATCAATTTAGGGGAGTGAAATCATTTAGTTGTGACTCATTAGTCATGACATCAATTTAGTGGGGCCTGAAATCAATTTAGTTGGTTGTGACTCATTAGTCATGACATCAATTTAGTGGGGCCTGAATCAATTTAGTAGGTTGTGACTCATTAGTCGTGACATCAATTTAGTGGGGCCTGAAATCAATTTAGTTGGTTGTGACTCATTAGTCGTGACATCAATTTAGTGGGGCCTGAATCAATTTAGTTGGTTGTGACTCATTAGTCGTGACATCAATTTAGTGGGGCCTGAAATCAATTTAGTTGGTTGTGACTCATTAGTCGTGACATCAATTTAGTGGGGCCTGAAATCAATTTAATTGGTTGTGACTCATTAGTCGTGACATCAATTTAGTGGGGCCTGAAATCAATTTAATTGGTTGTGACTCATTAGTCGTGACATCAATTTAGTGGGGCCTGAAATCAATTTAATTGGTTGTGACTCATTAGTCGTGACATCAATTTAGTGGGGCCTGAAATCAATTTAGTTGGTTGTGACTCATTAGTCGTGACATCAATTTAGTGGGGCCTGAAATCAATTTAATTGGTTGTGACTCATTAGTCGTGACATCAATTTAGTGGGGCCTGAAATCAATTTAATTGGTTGTGACTCATTAGTCGTGACATCAATTTAGTGGGGCCTGAAATCAATTTAGTTGGTTGTGACTCATTAGTCGTGACATCAATTTAGTGGGGCCTGAAAGCAATTTAGTTGGTTGTGACTCATTAGTCGTGACATCAATTTAGTGGGGCCTGAAACCAATTTAGTTGGTTGTGACTCATTAGTCGTGACATCAATTTAGTGGGGCCTGAAACCAATTTAGTTGGTTGTGACTCATTAGTCGTGACATCAATTTAGTGGGGCCTGAAATCAATTTAGTTGGTTGTGACTCATTAGTCGTGACATCAATTTAGTGGGGCCTGAAATCAATTTAGTTGGTTGTGACTCATTAGTCGTGACATCAATTTAGTGGGGCCTGAAATCAATTTAGTTGGTTGTGACTCATTAGTCGTGACATCAATTTAGTGGGGCCTGAAACCAATTTAGTTGGTTGTGACTCATTAGTCGTGACATCAATTTAGTGGGGCCTGAAATCAATTTAGTTGGTTGTGACTCATTAGTCGTGACATCAATTTAGTGGGGCCTGAAATCAATTTAGTTGGTTGTGACTCATTAGTCGTGACATCAATTTAGTGGGGCCTGAAACCAATTTAGTTGGTTGTGACTCATTAGTCGTGACATCAATTTAGTGGGGCCTGAAATCAATTTAGTTGGTTGTGACTCATTAGTCGTGACATCAATTTAGTGGGGCCTGAAATCAATTTAGTTGGTTGTGACTCATTAGTCGTGACATCAATTTAGTGGGGCCTGAAACCAATTTAGTTGGTTGTGACTCATTAGTCGTGACATCAATTTAGTGGGGCCTGAAATCAATTTAGTTGGTTGTGACTCATTAGTCGTGACATCAATTTAGTGGGGCCTGAAATCAATTTAGTTGGTTGTGACTCATTAGTCGTGACATCAATTTAGTGGGGCCTGAAACCAATTTAGTTGGTTGTGACTCATTAGTCGTGACATCAATTTAGTGGGGCCTGAAATCAATTTAGTTGGTTGTGACTCATTAGTCGTGACATCAATTTAGTGGGGCGTGAAATCAATTTAGTTGGTTGTGACTCATTAGTCGTGACATCAATTTAGTGGGGCCTGAAACCAATTTAGTTGGTTGTGACTCATTAGTCGTGACATCAATTTAGTGGGACCTGAAATCAATTTAGTTGGTTGTGACTCATTAGTCGTGACATCAATTTAGTGGGGCCTGAAATCAATTTAGTTGGTTGTGACTCATTAGTCGTGACATCAATTTAGTGGGGCCTGAAATCAATTTAATTGGTTGTGACTCATTAGTCGTGACATCAATTTAGTGGGGCCTGAAATCAATTTAATTGGTTGTGACTCATTAGTCGTGACATCAATTTAGTGGGGCCTGAAATCAATTTAGTTGGTTGTGACTCATTAGTCATGACATCAATTTTGTGTGGTGCGACTGACTGGTGGGCCATGAAATCAATTTTGTTGGTTGTGACTCATTAGTTGTGACATCAATTTAGTGGGGCCTGAAATCAATTTAGTTGGTTGTGACTCATTAGTGATGATATCAATTTTGTGTGGTGCGACTGACTGGTGGGCCATGAAATCAATTTAGTTGGTTGTGACTCATTAGTCGTGACATCAATTTAGTGGGGCCTGAAATCAATTTAGTTGGTTGTGACTCATTAGTCATGACATCAATTTTGTGTGGTGCGACTGACTGATGGGCCTGAAATCAATTTAGTTGGTTGTGACTCATTAGTCGTGACATCAATTTAGTGGGGCCTGAAATCAATTTAATTGGTTGTGACTCATTAGTCGTGACATCAATTTAGTGGGACCTGAAATCAATTTAGTTGGTTGTGACTCATTAGTCATGACATCAATTTAGTGGGGCCTGAAATCAATTTAGTTGGTTGTGACTCATTAGTCATGACATCAATTTTGTGTGGTGCGACTGACTGATGGGCCATGAAATCAATTTAGTGGATCGCGACTTATTAGTGGGTGGCAACTGATTGCTGGGACGTGACTCATTTAGTCATGCCATTTAGTGTGGTGCGACCAATTGGTGGGCCATGAAATCAATTTAGTGGGTCGTAAGATTACTGGGTCATGAAATCAATTTTGTGGGTTGCAACTCATTAGTGGGCCATGAAATCAATTTTGTGAATCGGACTCATTAGTGGGCGATGAAATCAATTTGTTGGTCGTGACTCATTAGTGGGCCACGGAATCAATTTAGTGGGTCGTGACTCATTAATGGGCCATGAAATCAATTTAGTATATCGGACTCATTAGTGGGCCACGAAATCAATTTTGTTGGTTGTGACTCATTAGTGGGCCATGAAATCAATTTAGTGAATCAGACTCATTAGTGGGCCACAAAATCAATTTTGTTGGTCGTGACTCATTAGACATGACACCAATTTCGACGGTGTGAAATGAATTTAGTTGGTTGTGACTCATTAGTCATGACATCAATTTAGTGTGGTGCGACTGATTGGTGGGTCATGAAATCAATTTAGTGGGTCGTAACTGATTACTGGGTCATGAAATCAATTTAGTGGGTCGTAACTGATTACTGGGTCATGAAATCAATTTAGTGGGTTATGACTCATTAGTGGGCCATGAAATCAATTCAGTGAATCGGACTCATTAGTAGGCGATGAAATCAATTTTTTGATCGTGACTCATTAGTGGGCCATGAAATCAATTTAGTATGTTGGACTCATTAGTGGGCCACGAAATCAATTTGTTGGTCGTAACTCATTAGTGGGCCATGAAATCAATTTAGTATATCGGACTCCTTATTGGGCCACGAAATCAATTTTGTTGGTTGTGACTCATTAGTGGGCCTTGAAATCAATTTAGTATATCGGACTCATTAGTGGGCCACGAAATCAATTTTGTTGGTTGTGTACTCATTAGTGGGCGATAAATTCAATTTGTTGGTCATTTGTTGGACTCATTAATCATGACATCAATTTAATGTGGTGCGACTGATTGGTGGGCCATGAAATCAATTTAATGAGTCGTAACTGATTACTGGGTCATGAAATCAGTTTAGTGGGTTATGACTCATTAGTGGGCCATGAAATCAATTCAGTGAATCGGACTCATTAGTAGGCGATGAAATCAATTTTTTGATCGTGACTCATTAGTGGGCTATGAAATCAATTTAGTATATCGGACTCATTAGTGGGCCACGAAATCAATTTTGTTGGTTGTGACTCATTAGTGGGCCACGAAATCAATTTTGTTAGTTGTGACTCATTAGTGGGCATTGAAATCAATTTAGTGAATCAGACTCAGTGGGCACGAAACCAGTTTTGCTGGTCGTGACTCATCAGTCATGACATCAATTTAGAGGTCGTGAAATCAATTTAGTTGGTTGTGACTCATTAGTCATGACATCAATTTAGTATGGTGCGATTGATTGGTGGGCCATGAAACCAATATAGTGAATCGCGACTGATTAGTGGGCCATGAAATCAATTTAGTGAGTGGCAACTGATTGCTGGGTCGTGACTCATTAGTGGGCAATGAAATCAGTTTAGTGAGTCATGACTCATTATTCATGACATCAATTTAGTGTGGTACGACTGATTGGTAGGCCATGAAATCAATTTAGTGGGTCGCAACTGATTGCTGGGTCGTGAAAGCAATTTAGTGGGTCGCGACTCATTAGTGGGCCATGAAATCAATTTAGGGAATCGGACTCATTAGTGGGCCACGAAATCAATTTAGTGGGTCGCGACTTATTAGTGGGCCATGAAATCAATTTAGGGAATCGGACTCATTAGTGGGCCACGAAATCAATTTAGTGGGTCGTGACTCATTAGTGAGTCATGAAATCAATTTAGTGGGTTACAACTCATTAGTGGGTAATGAAATCAATTTAGTGGGTCGCAACTGATTAGTGGGCCACGAAATTAATTTTGTGTGTAGCGACCAGCATTTTTTTAAATGAAATTGAGTCGATAATATCAAAGTGGATTTCAGAGACTGAGTCGCGTTGTAAAATATATTTCCAATTGTGGTTCGCAGTGAAAAAAATGTTTCAATAACGCTAGCATAAAGTTTACAATAGAATTTATAGCAAAATCTCTGTGAGAAAGTTTCGATTGTTTTAATGTGCATAAAATTTTGAAACTTTATGCATGGGGAGAGTGTTGCAATATGAGATCTGCGTCAGCATCCAATCTGTTTTATTAATGATTCTACAAACCCAGTTTGACCTGTCCAGCAAAACGCTTGGGCGCTGCACTTCGTCATAATTGAAAGGTAATAATTATTTCACTTCGTCATTAGGGTTGAAAAGATCCTTGAGGAAGATAAAATTCACGTGAGTTGGTACCGTGTGGGCAGCATTTCCCATAAGTAAGGGATTTAGATACGTTATGGTTTATCTGTTTCCGCATCGAAGAACTCGTTCTATTGGTCAATACCTAAGTTTCCCTGTGACCTTTGAATTCCCCGCCGTGCCTACGGTCAGTAGGGGACACCGATGGGCTTGGAAAGGCCGCCGTCGTCGGATGGGACGTTAAGCCGTCGCCCCGTGTGCGGGAGAGCCATACCCTGTGCACGTTAAAGAACACGCTGGATGGCCTTGACGGGAGGCTACCATCTGTTTCCGAACAGCTGTTCCAGTGGGTCCCCTCCCCCAACCTTCTCTGAAACTTTGGGGTCCTTGTGATCTGGCCATTTAGCCCATGGTGTGCAAAAAAGTGCCGCTCAGAGGTAAAACAACCCAACGTTAAAGAACACGCTGGATGGCTTTGACGGGAGGCTACCATCTGTTTCCCAACAGCTGTTCCAGTGGGTCCCCTCCCCCAACCTTCACTGAAACTTTGGGGTCCTTGTGATCTGGCCATTTAGCCCATGGTGTGCAAAAAAGTGCCGCTCAGAGGTAAAACAACCCAACGTTAAAGAACACGCTGGATGGCCTTGACGGGAGGCTACCATCTGTTTCCCAACAGCTGTTCCAGTGGGTCCCCTCCCCCAACCTTCACTGAAACTTTGGGGTCCTTGTGATCTGGCCATTTAGCCCATGGTGTGCAAAAAAGTGCCGCTCAGAGGTAAAACAACCCAACGTTAAAGAACACGCTGGATGGCCTTGACGGGAGGCTACCATCTGTCTATTAACAGCTGTTCCAGTGGGGCCCCTCCCCCAACCTTCTCTGAGCCTTCGGTGTCCATGTGACCTGGCCATTTAGCCCATGGTGTGCAAAAAAGTGCCGTTCAGAGGTAAAACATCCCAACCCTGTGACCTTTGAGTCGTGATTTCGTCATTCGTCGGTGTTTCCTGCCAGCACATGCATCTCCGTGCCATTTCTTCGAATTAAGTGAGAAGAATAGTACGAGTTTTCAGTACTTTTAATGGAGTAAGTGTTAAATTTTAAGAAGTGGGAGAGTATATGGAGGGAATTTTCCTATTTTTTAAGAAGGGCATTTCTGGACCTGTGTGACAAAATATCTCTTTTATTAAGAGTGAGAGAATATTCCTTTATTCACAGAGTGATAAAATATTCCTCTATTATAGGCAGGGGTAGGATCTGTGAGTAACGCTGAAGGTTTATCCAAGTTCGAATCCCAAATGCAGCAAGGAAAAATCTGGACTCTCCAATTCGAAATCCTAAATCAAGTGAGATTTCCAAATTGCTCTCAGCGCAACACAACTCATCGTTATGTGATTATTTAATGCGTTTGCGTGCTTTGAAATTTCCTGTTAAAATGTCTTCCTAAAATACTTTTTAATTACAAAGGAACTGCTTAAATTCGAACATTTATAACTTATTTCTCATCAATTTTATTATGTAACAAATACAGTAAACTCCGCGTTATTCGGGGCGGGGTGGCTCAGTCGGTAGCGCGCCAGGCTCGTAATCTGTAGTTCCCAGGTTCGAGTCCCAGCTGGGTCAGCGTTGAGATTTATCTCCGCAAAACTCCCCGCCCTGCCCACGGTCAGTAGGGGACACCGATGGGCTTGGAAAGGCCGCCTTCCGTCGGATGGGACGTTAAGCCGTGGCCCCTTGTGCGGGGGAGCCATACACTCTGCACGTTAAAGAACACACTGGATGGCCTTGACGGGAGGCTACCATCTGTCTCCCAACAGCTGTTCCAGTGGGTCCCCTCCCCCAACCTTCTCTGAGCCTTCGGGGTCCATGTGACCTGGCCATTTAGCCCATGGTATGCAAAAAAGTGCCGCTCAGAGTTAAAGCAACCCAACCCAACTCATCGTTATGTAACGCATATGAATTATTTAATGCGTTACCGTGCTTTGAAATTTCCTGTTAAAATGTCTTCCTAAAATACTTTCTAATTACAAAGGAACTGCTTAAATTCGAACATTTATAACTTATTTCTCATCAATTTTATTATGTAACAAATACAGTAACTCCGCGTTATTCGGTGCTCAAGCATCCGGAATTTTACTCTGATAAAAATTCCAAAATGAATATTTGAATTTGCTAGGGTACTTTTGCATGAGAAAAAACAAAGCATTCAAGTAGGCAGAAGTAAATTCTTTCGCGAAATTCTACACTGGTATAGAAATATGTGTTCTAGATATATAGACCTCGATTGTCTCTAAATTAGATTCTCTTATTACAGATTCTCTGGACTGTAAGAAGAGGTGTATTTCACCCTTTTCGGCACCTGAAAAGAAAAAAAAAACGTTCATTATAAACGTGAAACGTTTCATACTGTACAGTCGCTCAAATAAATATCCGAACACTATGGTTGATTACAGAATTCAGAAAAAGAGTAAAGGAATTTCCCCAATTGATGCTGTTGGCTTTGAAATCTCAAATGATCCCAGGAGTGGGATAAGCATTTATAATCTCTGATTCGCAAGTTGGTTGGCTGGTTGTTTTACCTCTGAGCGGCACTTTTTTGCACACCATGGGCTAAATGACCAGGTCAAATGGACCCCGAAGGCTCAGAGAAGGTTGGGGGAGGGGCCCCACTGGAACAGCTGTTGGGAGACAGATGGTAGCCTCCCGTCAAGGCCATCCAGCGTGTTCTTTAACGTTGGGTTGTTTTACCTCTGAGCGGCACTTTTCTTGCACACCATGGGCTAAATGGCCAGGTCACAAGGACCCCAAAGTTTCAGAGAAGGTTGGGGGAGGGGACCCACTGGAACAGCTGTTGGGAAACAGATGGTAGTCTCCCGTCAAGGCCATCCAGCGTGTTCTTTAACGTGCACAGGGTATGGCTCTCCCGCACACGGGGTCACGGCTTGACGTCCCATCCGACGGACGGCGGCCTTTCCAAGCCCATCGGTGTCCCCTACTGACCGTGGGCAGGGCCGGAAGTTTTGCGGAGATAAATCTCAACACTGACCCAGCTGGGACTCGAACCTGGGAACTACAGATTACGAGCCTGGGCGCGCTGCCGTCTGAGCCACCCCCGCCCCTGATTCGCAAGTAGGAGCAAATGAATTTATATTTATATTCTTAACGTGATTTTAATTCTTAACGTGATATAATAAAAAAGAAATGTAATGAATTTTACAGTCACTTTGTTTTCAGACTCACAGTTGATATCTGAATATTTAAACCATGGAAACCATAAGCTTCCTTGTTTAGAAAGGTGACTATTACTGTTTAACTGTATATGGATTTAAAAGAGGTGACATTCACTAAAACTGCTGGAAATTAAATTTCCTTTTGTTTCATTTTTTTTTCTTAATTACCCCGTGGCCGAGTGGTTAGCACGCTTGGCTACTGATCTAAGGGACCTGGGTTCGAGCCCCGGGTAAGGCATGGATGTATGTGTCGTTTTTCTGCTGAGGTTCTGCCATCCTCTCAGACCTTCTACTATGGCATATAAACTGACAGGCTCCTGTCAGACCTCTGTGGCAAGCAGCTGCTTGAGGGGATATTTATTTTTTTTTATTATAATTAAAAAGCCCAGAGTCTAAGGATTCCGATATCGTAAAAATATCCGTACGATACTAATCGTAGATCGTAGATCAATAATGATATTCGATGTTCCGGACAATACAGTGCCCTTAACCATCTCCATCTCAGGTTGTGCCTAATTGGCATGAGTTTAAAAACAAAAGGTAAACCACCCTTGGGTGGGCGCCGAAGGGCAAGTAACTAAAAGAGCAAAAAGCAAGATATGATCGCACAAGAGACCTAAAATGGATAGCTCTCCTGAGAGAAGGCCATCATTTTTGGCCTCTTGTACTTGTTTAAGACAGTATGATTATAAAGAAAAAGACGAGAAATTATCTCGTTAGAATTATCAGCCACACCCTCGAAGAACTTTTTCGAGGTGCGCTTAATATGAGTGTAAATGTGGTCGATGCCGAAGTCTGAATGAAGTCGTCTGTTAGTAACGAACCATGGGGCATCGACCGCAGCTCTCAAGATTTTATTTTGTAAGACCTGAATCTTATCTGAAAATCTAATCTGTTGGCCCCTTCCTTTTATATTTTTCTGGCTCGATTCTGATTCTTGGCAAAGAATGTAGAGGGAGAAGAAGTTAAGCTTCCATAGAGATGAATGTAAAATCGAGTATCGTGCATTTGACGTAGAGGTGAAACGAACATTACAGGGGACGAACGCTTTTGTAATTACATGTTACTGTCAACTTCCATTCTCTTCGCTTTTCCTATGTATAATTTCCCATTGATATCCTTGCAGAGTATATTAATATCAATTCTGTTTCCTGTTTCTATGCAACCAAGAAAGCTTCTAATTGTAATAATTTATTCTATAAATTAACTTCAGGCTAATTTCAAATCTTCTCTATCCGTTCAATTTATAATTGTTGGTTCAACGAAAAATAATTCCAATGCAGAAAATAAACCTTTATTAAAATTATGATATTATTTTTTTCAAATACAAAGTGCAGTTACTTTTTTTCTTTTTTAAAATATAAATTTTTTGATGCATAATTCCTTTGCCCCTTATTGTTTGCTTCCCAGCTTAAACAAATACACGATACGAATCGAAACACCACTTGAGGTCACCACTTACGCTTTGTCAAAACTGAACTTCTTTTCCTTAAACGTTCTTTGCCTACACCTTCACAGTCAGTATACATTTTGTATATAAAGTATCCACTGGATACGTTCTAGATCGCAAAGCTCTAAAAGTTACATTATGTATTTAAACGAACAATTTAATTAATAATTTATTTTCGCTATAAAGAAAACGGAAGGAAATAACACATTGAATTATGTGAGAATCAGAATTATGCTCCTTTGATTACATATATTAATTATTTGTCCTACATCCTACCTCAACATTTCGAATTATTACAAAATTCCCTTTCCAATATTTATAATCAATGATGGATTTTATTCTTATAGCAATCCTAAAAGAACGGATCTAGCGAAAAAAGAACAGATCATGTGACAATAGAACTTGATTTTGGTAAGCATTTTCTTAGAAATTAGGGGCGGGGGTGGCTCAGTCGGTAGCGCGCCAGGCTCGTAATCTGTAGTTCCCAGGTTCGAGTCCCAGCTGGGTCAGCGTTGAGATTTATCTCCGCAAAATTCCCCGCCCTGCCCACGGTCAGTAGGGGACACCGATGGGCTTGAAAAGACCGCCGTCCGTCGGATGGGACGTTAAGCCGTGGCC
This sequence comes from Ryuthela nishihirai, assembly GCA_038380435.1. Taxonomy (NCBI): domain Eukaryota; kingdom Metazoa; phylum Arthropoda; class Arachnida; order Araneae; family Heptathelidae; genus Ryuthela; species Ryuthela nishihirai. The sequence continues at coordinate 80,568,058 of JAWZYU010000002.1, forward strand.
CCGTGTGCGGGAGAGCCATACCCAGTGCACGTTAAAGAACACGCTGGATGGCCTTGACGGGAGGCTACCATCTATCTCCCAACAGCTGTTCCAGTGGCGGAGATAAATCTCAACGCTGACCCAGCTGGGACTCGAACCTGGGTCCCCTCCCACAACCTTCTCTGAGCCTTCGGGGTCCATGTGACCTGACCATTTAGCCCATGGTGTGCAAAAGAGTGTCACTCAGAGGTAAAACAACCCACCCTTATATTCAAAAGAGGGAGTGAAATCCATCCTTGAGTTCGTGCCACTGGGCTGGAAATTACATCTCGGCCATTTGTGAAAACCTCCCTACCATGGGCGTCCGCAGAGGGGGGCAAAACGGGGCACTTTCCCCCCTTGGGACAGAGTAAAAAATTCCACAAATTATAATCGTAATAATTTAAGCATAATTAATTTATATACATTATGTATGTGTTTTTGTATTGATGCAGTACTGTATTCTATAATCTACTTGTGAAAAAAAAACCTAAAAAATTAAAAAATTAAATAAAAATTTATTGATATAATTATTTGTCTGCAAGCTTTGCCCCCCCCCCCCCCCTCCCCTGGAAAAATTTCTGCGGACGCCCAAGCTCCCTACCCTTCCCCCACCCCGCCAAGATCCCAAGGAGAGGGTTCCAAAACTGATTGGTGAGCATGGTCACCAGCCACCTCCTGAGACAATTGAAAACATGCCTCCACGAATGGTTTGAGCCCTCTATAAGTCTGGATTCCAAAAGTTTCTGTGTTCAGGTGGGAGTGTGGCAGAGAAGTCATAAGCAGGTAGGAAGGAGAAAGGCTCGCCAGTGGCTTAAGCCATGACGTCAGCCGGTGGCTTGTCGGGTTGGGTCCAAGCTGCCCTGGACCTTGGGCTGCTGCCATTCGACTGGAAGAAATAAATAAAAATAAATAAATACCCCCTCAAGCAGCTGCTTGCCACAGAGGTCTGACAGGAGCCTGTCAGTTTATATGCCAAAGTAGAAGGTCTGTGAGGATGGCAGGACCTCAGCAGAAAAACAACACAACATCCATGCCTTACCCGGGGTTCGAACCCACGTCCCGTAGATCCAAGCGTGCTAACCACTCGGCCACGGGACGGCCAATATTATATAAGTACCCTACCAATCTCAGAGCTCCTGGATGCCGGTTTAGGAGATAATGAAGATAAGTTAAAATTATTTCCTAGGGTTAGGATGACTGTTGAGAATCCAGTTTCTATTAAAGCCCAGGGTTTAATTATTTTTGAACAGATTTGTTCAAATCTATTTGTATTTTTAGTTAACAATTCCTGTGTGTGGGAAAGACCATACCCTGTACACGTCAAAATGAAATAAATATAACAGTAATACATTTTTGGAGAGTATTATATATTGGTTTGTAAGAAAGAAATTTTTTCATTACCGATGGGGAATTTAATTTCTAAGGAAATGTTTAACCAAAACCAAGTTCTATTGCCATTGTTGTTCTGTTAGGGTTGCTGTAAGAATAAAATTCAACAATAATTATAAATACTTGAAACGGAATTTTGTAAAAATCTTAGCTTTGAGATATGATAAAAAGCAAATAATTAATACATGTAATCAAACATAATAATTCTGAATCTCTTAAAATTTAATTGTACCGTTATATTTATAGTTATTATAATTTAATAAATGAATTGTTCGTTTTAATTCAAATTCACGGTTTTCTAGCATATAATCTGGAATGTATCCAAAGGATACTTTATACATAATCAGTACTTATTGGCAAGATGTCGGTTATATCCAGCCAGGCTCGTAATGTGCAGCTCCCAGATTCGAGTCCCAGCTGGATTAGCTTCTAGATTTATCTCCGTAAAACTCCCCGCTCTGCCCTCGGTCAGTAGGGGACACTGATGGACTCGAAAAGTCCGCCGTCCGTCGAACAGGGAGTTAAAACCTGGTCTGGTGTGCAAATAAAAGAATTACCAGATGGCTTTGACGGGAGGCTACCATCTGTCTCCCGACAGCTGTTCCAGTGGGTCTCTCCCCCAACCTTCTCTGAGCTCTCGCGGTCCCTGCGACTTGGTCATTTAGCCCATGGTGTGCAAAAAAGTGCCGCTCAGAGGTAAAACGACCCAACACACACTGTGCACTTTAAAGAACACGCTGGATGGCCTTGACGAGAGGCTACCATCTGTCATCCAACAGCTGTTCCAGTGGGTCCCCTCCCCCAACCTTCTCTGAACCTTCGGGGTCCTTGTGACCTGTCCATTTAGCCCATGGTGAGCAAAAAAAGTGCCGCTCAGAGGTAAAACGACCCAACACACACTGTGCACGTTAAAGAACACGCTGGATGGCCTTGACGGGAGGCTACCATCTGTCACCCAACCGCTGTTCCAGTGGGTCTCCTCCCCCAACCTTCTCTGAGCTCACGGGGTCCTTGTGACCTGGCCATTTAGCCCATGGTGTGCAAAAAAATCGTCGCGCAGAGGAAAAACAACCCCACGTTAAAGAACACACATAAGATGCATCGATGTTGTGTCAATGGAATCATTTACAAAGCTTCCTAACAATAAATGTGACATTTAAAGAACATTGCCATTAGAGATAAATTGAATGTATTATTCAAATCAGTAATTCCCAATTTTTAAATATGTTTGTTTAATATTTAAAGAATTATTGTAATTGGAATATTGAATACCTGATGCGGTTGCGCAGATATTGAACATTTACCTTCTACTTGTGCAGATACTTATCTGCAAATATGAAGATAACACAGGTTCTAAAATTGCATTTGTTTTAGCAAACAATTCATTATAAATTATATTATTTCAATCTCCTTTAGAAGCATGTTCTTATATTTAGAAACCCATTCTCTTAAGTGTTATTGCTACAAGAAATCTTATGTTGAATGGCTATTCTTTGCAATTAATAAATACCCCCTCAAGCAGCTGCTTGCCACAGAGGTCTGACAGTTTATATGCCACAGTAGAAGGTCTGAGAGTATGGCAGAACCTCAGCAGAAAAACGACACATACATCCATGCCTTATCCGGGGCTCGAACCCAGGTCCCGTGGATCAGTAGCCAAGCGTGCTAACCATTCGGCCACGGGACGGCTTACTATTAGTTGTTTTTTTTTTTGGTTAGTTCCAAAGTTATATATGGCTTTCCATTAACTTAACATGGAAGTGGCCCATAACTTTTGATAATACAGCGCATTTGGGAACAGCATTTCGTCAACTGAAAAAAAGTGGACAACATGATTGAAAACTTAGAGAAATTAGATATTTGATAAAAAAAATGTTATTAGCTAAATACTATTCAAAAGTTTTGCAGTATTTTAAAACAAAGCTTTTGAACTTATTAAATATTTAAGAATGTCACCATGTGGTAAAATAAGCTGAGTTCAGTTTAAAAAAAATCTGCTACTTATGAAATCAAACAATGAAATCGTGCTGTAGATTTCTTTTTTTGATCTAATGGCTAAACACAGATAACGATGTTGTTGCAAAATTAAAATGGATGACAGTGACCGTGAGTATCAGAAGTATATTTACAATACAAATTACAATACAATGCAAATTATTACAAAAATATGGATGAAATAACTTATAAACTAACTGCTATCATACAAAAATTAATAACCATTTTTCTACAGAGCATATAAGACCAGCTCTGTCTGCTCTACTAAATTACTATTAGTTTGTCATATTTCTTGAATACCTTCGCTTCAGGCGTAAACAATCCGTCGTCTTTGATTAGATCACTAGATTTATCAGACTAGCAAAACAAAACAATCACCCGCGCACACACACCACATAAAGTTATTTCTTGTTTTTACTTATCGTGGCTGTGATTCAGTTCATCTGAATGGTTGCACCCTTGAGCAGGTGTCACAGTTTAATTATCTTGGGTTGTTGGGTAATTTTACCTCTGAGCGGCACTTTTTTGCACACCATGGGCTAAATGGCCAGGTCACATGGACCCCGAAGGCTCAGAGAAGGTTGGGGGAGGGGACCCACTGGAACAGCTGTTGGGAGACAGATGGTAGCCTCCCGTCAAGGCCATCCAGCGTGTTCTTTAACGTGCACAGGGTATGGCTCTCCCGCACACGGGGCCACGGCTTAACGTCCCATCCGACGGACGGCGGCCTTTCCAAGCCCATCGGTGTCCCCTACTGACCGTGGGCAGGGTGGGGAATTTGCGGAGATAAATCTCAACGCTGACCCAGCTGGGACTCGAACCTGGGAACTACAGATTACGAGCCTGGCGGGCTACCAACTTAGCCACCCCCGCCCAATTATCTTGGGAGCTACGTAACAGATACTGGTGATGTGCGGCATGAGATTAACAGACGAATAGGGATTGATGCCGGGACTTTTAAGAATCTATGGAGAGTGTGAAGAAATAGGCGTATACACCTAAACACTAAAATTAGACTGTATAATAATTTGGTTCTTTCTAGGGTTAGTTAAGGTAGAGAAACTTGGACACTTTGTAAACAAGATAACAGGAAACTAGATGCTTTTGATTCCAGATGCTTACGCAGTATCTTGGGCATTAGGTGGTTCAACTTTGTAACTAATGATGAGGTTAGGCAAAGGAGTCTGCAACCTCCTTTAAGCAGCATATTGTGCAGAGAGAGATTCCGTTGGTTTGGCCATGTTGCCCGTATGAATAATTATAGATTGGCGAATAGGGTTATGAACAGTGTGCCTAGAGGCCTCAGAAGGAGGGGGAGACCTAGGATGCGGTGGGCAGACAATGTCAAACAGGGCCTTGTTAGAATTGGTGTACAGTGGCCGGATGCAGCAGATGTAGCTCAGGACATATTATGCTTGGAGAATTAAACTGCGCGGTCTGGTTGGACCTCCGTAGCCCATGGCAGCTTGAGGATGATGATGATGATGCACTGACTTAGACTATTTAAACCTCCTTTTTGATCTGAAAAACTTTTAACATTGTGATTCTATCATTCTCTTTTTCAGTTCGGCTCCACACTGAAATTCGTTCTTCGTATAATTCTCACGCACAAGCATATATGAGTGTTCACGTCAGGTTTTGTCATGAAGTCATTGTAGCGCGTTCATCTGTCGTAATAATATGATTGTTTCAATTACTTTTTAAATGACTTTTGTACAGAAAATAAAAATACATTTATTAATGTTATTATTTCTTGTATTTTTTAAATTAGTCAGATAGATAACTGATGAAATACATTGAAATTATATATTTTTCAACTTTTAACACAAAATAAGTGTGGTAACGGATAATGATAATTTAGAACAATGACAGGATTAAATTTGTTTTGTGATAACGTTTATTCTGCAGAAAAAAATTAAGTGATTCATATTTTTTTTTTACATGTTTAAGTTTGAAATGTAATACACCTAAGTGTGAACTTATTCAAACATATCTCAGTCTTAAAAAAATTATAAACTGAAAATATTGTGTGATGAATGAATATTTTTGGTAACAGTGTTGTTAAAAACAATCAGCGCAATGTGGACTTCCGTTAAAGCAAATGTATGTTTAGATAAAATAGATCAAATGCATATCTCTTTTAAAGCAAAGGCGTGTTAAGGAAAAAATCCGACAAATAATGTATATTGGGTTGTTTTACCTCTGAGCGGCACTTTTTTTCACACCATGGGCTAAATGGCCAGGTCACATGGACCCGAAGGCTCAGAGAAGGTTGGGGGAGGGGACCCACTGGAACAGCTGTTGGGAGACAGATGGTAGCCTCCCGTCAAGGCCATCCAGTGTGTTCTTTAACGTTGGGTTGTTTTACCTGTGAGCGGCACTTTTTTGCACACCATGGGCTAAATGGCCAGGTCACATGGACCCCGAAGGCTCAGAGAAGGTTGGGGGAGGGGACCCACTGGAACAGCTGTTGGGAGACAGATGGTAGCCTCCCGTCAAGGCCATCCAGTGTGTTCTTTAACGTTGGGTTGTTTTACCTCTGAGCGGCACTTTTTTGCACACCATGGGCTAAATGGCCAGGTCACATGGACCCCGAAGGCTCAGAGAAGGTTGGGGGAGGGGACCCACTGGAACAGCTGTTGGGAGACAGATGGTAGCCTCCCGTCAAGGCCATCCAGTGTGTTCTTTAACGTTGGGTTGTTTTACCTCTGAGCGGCACTTTTTTGCATACCATGGGCTAAATGGCCAGGTCACATGGACCCCGAAGGCTCAGAGAAGGTTGGGGGAGGGGACCCACTGGAACAGCTGTTGGGAGACAGATGGTAGCCTCCCGTCAAGGCCATCCAGCGTGTTCTTTAACGTGCACAGGGTATCGCTCTCTCGCACACGGGGCCACGGCTTAACGTCCCATCCGACGGACGGCGGCCTTTCCAAGCCCATCGGTGTTCCCTACTGACCGTGGGCAGGGCGGGGAATTTTGCGGAGATAAATCTCAACGCTTACCCAGCTGGGACTCGAACCTGGGAACTACAGGTTACGAGCCTGGGGCGCTACCGAAATAATGTAATAATTCCGTTAAAGCAAACAAGCTTTTATGCAACGCAGTTCATTCGACTGCTCTCCCGTGACGTCACAGCATCGCTGTCATGGACTTCTCTTCTAGGTGGCCTTGCTTAGACCCCACCTCCCCCCCCGAGAGAAGTGCCGCTCAGAGGTAAAACAACCCAACAGTTGGGAGCAGTTGGAAGGGGTTCGCAAAGGTATCATAATTTTATATTTACCAGTATTGTTAATAAAAAAAATTTGCCACTATGATATGATATTATATGTATTTACAAAAAAAAAATTGTGGCAAATGTGTTAAATGCAAAAAGAGAACTTTGTTTTAACTACATAGATCGTACAGTAGCTCAAAAAAGTATCCGAACGCTATGGTTGATTACAGAATTCAGAAAAAAATATCTGGCAACGATTTTTTTAGAAATTAGTGATCTGGCAACCTTCGTGTCACGTGATTACAGAATTCAGAAAAAATATCTGGAGCGTGTACAACAACTGTAGACGCTCCAGTTTGCTGTGAATGGTAATTGAACACGCTCCAGTTTGCTGTGAATGGTAATTGAACACGCTCCAGTTTGCTGTGAACGGTAACTGCACACGCTCAATATTTCCGTGAGTGAGCCCACATGATCTAGTATCAAAATAATATGATCACCTACAGTCGCTCAAAAAAGTATCCGAACGCTATGGTTGATTACAGAATTCAGAAAAAAATATCTGGCAACGATTTTTTTAGAAATTAGTGATCTGGCAACCTTCGTGTCACGTGATTACAGAATTCAGGAAAAATATCTGGAGCGTGTACAACAACTGTAGACGCTCCAGTTTGCTGTGAATGGTAATTGAACACGCTCCAGTTTGCTGTGAACGGTAACTGCACACGCTCAATATTTCCGTGAGTGAGCCCACATGATCTAGTATCAAAATAATATGATCACCTACAGTCGCTCAAAAAAGTATCCGAACGCTATGGTTGATTACAGAATTCAGAAAAAAATATCTGGCAACGATTTTTTTAGAAATTAGTGATCTGGCAACCTTCGTGTCACGTGATTACAGAATTCAGAAAAAATATCTGGAGCGTGTACAACAACTGTAGACGCTCCAGTTTGCTGTGAATGGTAATTGAACACGCTCCAGTTTGCTGTGAACGGTAACTGCACACGCTCAATATTTCCGTGAGTGAGCCCACATGATCTAGTATCAAAATAATATGATCACCTACAGTAGCTCAAAAAAGTATCCGAACGCTATGGTTGATTACAGAATTCAGAAAAAAATATCTGGCAACGATTTTTTTAGAAATTAGTGATCTGGCAACCTTCGTGTCACGTGATTACAGAATTCAGGAAAAATATCTGGAGCGTGTACAACAACTGTAGACGCTCCAGTTTGCTGTGAATGGTAATTGAACACGCTCCAGTTTGCTGTGAACGGTAACTGCACACGCTCAATATTTCCGTGAGTGAGCCCACATGATCTAGTATCAAAATAATATGATCACCTACAGTAGCTCAAAAAAGTATCCGAACGCTATGGTTGATTACAGAATTCAGAAAAAAATATCTGGCAACGATTTTTTTAGAAATTAGTGATCTGGCAACCTTCGTGTCACGTGATTACAGAATTCAGAAAAAATATCTGGAGCGTGTACAACAACTGTAGACGCTCCAGTTTGCTGTGAATGGTAATTGAACACGCTCCAGTTTGCTGTGAACGGTAACTGCACACGCTCAATATTTCCGTGAGTGAGCCCACATGATCTAGTATCAAAATAATATGATCACCTACAGTAGCTCAAAAAAGTATCCGAACGCTATGGTTGATTACAGAATTCAGAAAAAAATATCTGGCAACGATTTTTTTAGAAATTAGTGATCTGGCAACCTTCGTGTCACGTGATTACAGAATTCAGGAAAAATATCTGGAGCGTGTACAACAACTGTAGACGCTCCAGTTTGCTGTGAATGGTAATTGAACACGCTCCAGTTTGCTGTGAACGGTAACTGCACACGCTCAATATTTCCGTGAGTGAGCCCACATGATCTAGTATCAAAATAATATGATCACCTACAGTCGCTCAAAAAAGTATCCGAACGCTATGGTTGATTACAGAATTCAGAAAAAAATATCTGGCAACGATTTTTTTAGAAATTAGTGATCTGGCAACCTTCGTGTCACGTGATTACAGAATTCAGAAAAAATATCTGGAGCGTGTACAACAACTGTAGACGCTCCAGTTTGCTGTGAATGGTAATTGAACACGCTCCAGTTTGCTGTGAACGGTAACTGCACACGCTCAATATTTCCGTGAGTGAGCCCACATGATCTAGTATCAAAATAATATGATCACCTACAGTAGCTCAAAAAAGTATCCGAACGCTATGGTTGATTACAGAATTCAGAAAAAAATATCTGGCAACAATTTTTTTAGAAATTAGTGATCTGGCAACCTTCGTGTCACGTGATTACAGAATTCAGGAAAAATATCTGGAGCGTGTACAACAACTGTAGACGCTCCAGTTTGCTGTGAATGGTAATTGAACATGCTCCAGTTTGCTGTGAACGGTAACTGCACACGCTCAATATTTCCGTGAGTGAGCCCACATGATCTAGTATCAAAATAATATGATCACCTACAGTCGCTCAAAAAAGTATCCGAACGCTATGGTTGATTACAGAATTCAGAAAAAAATATCTGGCAACGATTTTTTTAGAAATTGGTGATCTGGCAACCTCACTTGATACGAAGGTTGCCAGATCACCAATTTCTAAAAAAATCGTTTCCAGATATTTTTTTCTGAATTCTGTAATCAACCATAGCTTTCGGATACTTTTTTGAGCGACTGTACATTGCAGGAAAGAAGGAATGTGTCACAAAATTTTATATACGACTCCAAGGTGTAGCATAAATTTTTTAAAATTTGAGAGATTAAAGTTTGAGAACCACAGGGTTATATGAATTTTTTTATTTTAACCCGATTTAAACCCTAATTTTACAAAAAAAAATCCAGATATTAACCCCCCCCCCCCAAGTTTTTTTTTAACCCCAAAAATACAGACCATACACACGATCAAACATGGTAGAGTTAATTGCAGTCGTTTTGGCAATGGTATAAGCGAATTACATCATTGGAACACCCAGTGGCGGACTGGGTCTAAAAATAGTGGTTGCCAGGAGACAAAGGGGAAACACCAACAACTATAAGGCTATCATTTTTAACATATTGTCTAATGTTAAAGGGGGGGGGGGGCTCAGTCGGTAGCGCGCCAGGCTCGTAATCTGTAGTTCTCAGGTTCGAGTCCCAGCTGGGTCAGCGTTCAGATTTATCTCCGCAAAATTCCCTGCCCTGCCCACGGTCAGTAGGGGACACCGATGGGCTTGGAAAGGCTGCCGCCCGTCGGATGGGACGTTAAGCCGTGGCGCTCTCTCCGTGTGCGGAAGAGCCATACCCTGTGCACGTTAAAGAACACGCTGGATGGCCTTCACGGGAGGCTACCGTCTGTCTCCCAACAGTTGTTCCAGTGGATCCCCTCCCCCAACCTTCTCTGAGCCTACAGGGTCCATGTGACCTGGCCATTTAGCACATGGTGCCGCTCAGAGGTAAAACAACCCAACGTTAAAGAACACGCTGGATGGCCTTGACGGGAGGCTACCATCTGTCTCCTAACAGCTGTTCCAGTGGATCCCCTCCCCAAACTTTCTCTGAGCCTACGGGGTCCATCTGACCTGGCCATTTAGCCCATGGTGCCGTTCAGAGGTAAAACAACCCAAAGTTAAAGAACACGCTGGATGGCCTTGACGAGAGGCTACCATCTGTCTCCCAACATCTGTTCCAGTGGGTCCCCTCCCCCAACCTTCTCTGAGCCTACGGGGTCCATGTGACCTGGCCATTTAGCCCATGGTGCCGCTCAGAGGTAAAACAACCCAACGTTAAAGAACACGCTGGATGGCCTTGACGAGAGGCTACCATCTGTCTCCAACGTCTGTTCCAGTGGGTCCCCTCCCCCAACCTTCTCTGAGCCTTCGGGGTCCTTGTGACCTGGCCATTTAACCCATGGTGTGCAAAAAAGTGCCGCTCAGAGGTAAAACAACTCAACGTTAAAGAACACGCTGGATGGCCTTGACGGGAGGCTACCACCTGTCTCCAACATCTGTTCCAGTGGGTCCCCTCCCCCAACCTTCTCTGAGCCTTCGGGGTCCTTGTGACCTGGCCATTTAGCCCATGGTGTGCAAAAAAAGTGCTGCTCAGAGGTAAAACAACCCAACGTTAAAGAACACGCTCGATGGCCTTGACGGGAGGCTCATCTGTCTCCCAACAGCTGTTCCAGTGGGTCCCCTCCCCCAACCTTCTCTGAGCCTTCGGGTTCCTTGTGACCTGGCCTTTTAACCCATGGTGTGCAAAAAAGTGCCGCTCAGAGGTAAAACAACTCAACGTTAAAGAACACGCTGGATGGCCTTGACGGGAGGCTACCATCTGTCTCCAACATCTGTTCCAGTGGGTCCCCTCCCCCAACCTTCTCTGAGCCTTCGGGGTCCTTGTGACCTGGCCATTTAGCCCATGGTGTGCAAAAAAAGTGCTGCTCAGAGGTAAAACAACCCAACGTTAAAGAACACGGTGGATGGCCTTGACGGGAGGCTCATCTGTCTCCCAACATCTGTTCCAGTGGGTCCCCTCCCCCAACCTTCTCTGAGCCTTCGGGGTCCTTGTGACCTGGCCATTTAGCCCATGGTGTGCAAAAAAAGTGCTGCTCAGAGGTAAAACAACCCAACGTTAAAGAACACGCTGGATGGCCTTGACGGCAGGCTCATCTGTCTCCCAACAGCTGTTCCAGTGGGTCCCCTCCCCCAACCTTCTCTGAGCCTTCGGGGTCCTTGTAACCTGGCCATTTAACCCATGGTGTGCAAAAAAGTGCCGCTCAGAGGTAAAACAACCCAACGTTAAAGAACACGCTGGATGGCCTTGACAGGAGGCTACCATCTGTCTTCCAACAGCTGTTCCAGTGGGTCTCCTCCCCCAACCTTCTCTGAGCCTACGGAGTCCATGTGACCTGGCCATTTAGCCCATGGTGCCGCTGAGGTAAAACAATTCAACCCAACTAATGTTAAAGGGGCCCCATTTCATCAGGGACCCACAGGGCCCACTTGCCATCGGACAAGCTGACACCCTGGCCAGTCCGCCACTGGGAACAGCCACAAACCGTTAGGCCATAGTTCTATATTTATACCCAGTGTTTGATGTTTCTATTTTAAAATCTGGGTATAATAATATTAATTCTATAAACTGCAAGTTGCCAGATTACCTGCACTTTAACTTACGATGACGCTAACTGTACAGTTTTTAAGAGTAGGTGATACACGTAAATGTTGAAAGTTTTAAAGCTTGATTTTTTGAAGTTTGACTGAATTTTTTTTGACAGGCTTGGTGAGAGCGAGTAATATTTTTACCTTATAGTCTTTAATAAACAAATCGCTTCCTTAATCTCTAGATACCAAAGGGGTTATAACCACCCCCCCTCCCGAGGCTTCAATATCATATATTTTAAAAGGAAGTTCTCGAACAGACTCAAGTTACGACAAAAGAAATTCTCCAACAAGTACTCCCTTCCAAACTTTAATTTTGTTCGTGTGATGCAGCCATTTGTCTTCATATTCGGAGGGGCGAGGTGGCTCAGTCGGTAGCACGCTAGGCTCGTAATCTGTAGTTCCCAGGTTCGAGTTCCAGCTGTGTCAGCGTTGAGATTTATCTCCGCAAAAATTCCCCGCCCTGCCCACGGTCAGTAGGGGACACCGATGGGCTTGGAAAGGCCGCCGTCCATCGGATGGGATGTTAGGCCGTGGCCCCGTGTGCGGGAGAGCCATACCCTGTGCACGTTAAAGAACACGCTGGATGGCCTTGACGGGAGGCTACCATCTGTCTCCCAACAGCTGTTCCAGTGGGTCCCCTCCCCCAATCTTCTCTGAGCCTTCGGGGTCCTTGTGACCTGGCCATTTAGCCCATGGTGTGCAAAAAAGTGCCGCTCAGAGGTGAAACAACCCTACCCACATCCAAAGCTCAATAAAAATTTACAATGTCTGAATGTTTCAAAAGGACAGTTTGGGACAGGGGAAATGTTTTGGCTTCTCAGTGATCATTGAGCTACATATGAAGTTGGACAGACTGCCTCTAGAGCTCTCCCAGTGTGAAAGTGTGGCCTGGGGTATCGTTAAATTTCTTCGAGCATAGATGGCAAAACAGGTCTGTTGTACGTGTTAACCCTTTGACGACCAAGGGAAATATTTTTCCCATTTTAACATTGGTGATTGTCGTATTTAATTATAACCTTATCTGCATTTTTTTATACAGATCAAAATAGAACGTATGCCGAACGCAATTACGTAAACGGGAACGTTTAGAAAACAAAAACAGAACTGTCAGGACGCATAATATATGTACTATGTGCAATGTCCATCTTTGCCTCACTACCAAAAGAAATTGCTTCGCAGAATATCATAAGTAGCACATCATTTTGTATAGTAATTTTATTTCATAATTTTGTATTATTTTAGTTAACATTGTGTTCTAATAAACCAATAAATAAAAGACATTGCATAATAAGCCTAACTATAATTTGTGTTACCTTTATAGTCCATTGGGAAAAATATTTCCCATAAAATTCCAAAAAAACTACACATTGTTATGTATTTTTGTTATGATTTTTATTTATTTTATGTCTAAACAAACTAAAATAAACAGTTACATACTAATATTTACTCTTAGAAACCTTATGGTCCTGAAAGGGTTAAACAATTTAAATGTTCATTTAAAAAACAGCAATATGACTGATGTTTTAGAAGAAAAGTATATTTTCCAACTTTGGATTGCTCATTATCTTTTTCACATGCTCTCACCATAAGCTCAGAATTAACAACATAAAATTTTACTATAGGAACTGGAGTTTTGATGGAATGCTACCAGGAATTAGTCTGGGGACTTTCAATTGCACAGTAACCGTCTTATCAGTTTTCTCATCGAATGCGCTTGAACATCTTTGAAAATCATTCTCTTTGAAGTGTAATTCACAAACCTAGAGAGGAAGGGTTGGGTTGTTTTACCTCTGAGCGGCAATTTTTTGCACACCATGGGCTTAATGGCCAGGTCACATGGACCCCGTAGGCTCAGAGAAGGTTTGGGGAGGGGACCCACTGGAACAGCTGTTGGAAGACAGATGGTAGCCTCCCGTCAAGGCCATCCAGCGTGTTCTTTAACGTGCACAGGGTATGTCTCTCCCGCACACGGGCCACGTCTTAACGTCCCATCCGACGGACGGCGGCCTTTCCAAGCCCATCGGTGTCCCCTACTGACCGTGGGCAGGGCGGGGATTTTGCGGAGATAAATCTCAACGCTGACCCAGCTGGGACTCGAACCTGGGAACTACAGATTACGAGCCTGGCGCGCTACCGACTGAGCCACCCCCGCCCCTAGAGAGAAAGATGAACACCATTAAGTGTGTTGTGCTTTATATGTTAAAGTTTTTTTGTCTGATTGTTACGGATCAATTAAGCCTAATCTGCAACACTGTTGTGTTATTCCAATTATATATGCTTTATAAAAAATAGTAAGAAAGTAAAAATTATTGTAAATGGCCAAAAGTCCAAATATGTCAACAAATCAAGTTTCTCTGTGTTTCGAGAGATGCAAACTTGAATTATATTGTTCAAGAGAGTAGAATAATTGCAAAAAATATTGGATGCATTAAAATATATCTTGAATTAAAAATATAAGGCAATGATGAACTTGTATTATGCATTAGTTCAATCCTACAGTATTTATGATATCTGTTTAATGAAACACCAATACTAGAAATTTTCTGTCTTGCAGAAACCTAATTTGAGACATATTTTACATTTGACTTATAATGATCCAGTAAAACATTTCGTGGGCAATAATAATTTGCCTTTTTCAACTGTATGATTTCTGCATATAAACAATTCTGTTATGCTATGTATATTTGTAGGTGATATGATCAATCACTACATAATTTATGTTACACAAGCATTCATGAAATAGAAATTTATTCATAATGCACAAATTTTACCCGACGACTATAGCATTCAAACATTAAGTAATGAATGATATATAACCTGTTCTCTTGAAAATGATTAAAGCTAACTAACACATTAAAACTCTGAGGAAAATGTGAAAATCAGATTTGCACAAACCTGAGACACTTTCAAGTAAAAGATATATGGGTTTCTAGATGCAAAGTTCATTCCTGATATTTCCCAAGGGTATTATGAAAAATAAACCTTAAATTTACATGTCTTCCAAACTATTAATGAGTGACTAATGCTCTGTACTCTATATATACAGGGTGAATCTGAAAAAGTGGGCAAAACTTTACGGGGTGGTAGAACGCAGCTATACGAATAATATTCGTCATAGAAAGTATGGGCGGAACGCAAACGGCGAGCCGCTAGATGGCGTTGGAAGTGGTATAAAAGGGTCGGTCCTCGCACCCAACGGCATTTCTACCGTGGATTGCCGAGAGGATGGCTGGTTATACTAACCACGAAATGGCGGATATGCACTTTGTGTACGGTGCGGCGGACGGGAATGCAAGTGAGGCACAAAGTATCTCCTCTCCTTCTTGTGTTCATTCTTTAAATGTGACAGTGGAAAACTACCTTTTAACTTCTCACCGCTTGCATTCCGACCATACATTCTATGACGAATATTGCTCGTATAGCTGTGTTCTACCACCACGTAAAGTTTTGCCCAGTTTTTCAGATTTACCCTGTATATATTGTTTTGTGATCATTATTTCTTTATCCTATATTTCACATAACTGTATAAAAAAACTCATATTCAATACCCTCCTTCAGCGAAAACAACCACAATGCAAATAGAAAAGGATAAACAAACGACTAATTGTGATTAAACATATAGCAGTTAAGTTATATGAATGTATGGCACAATGTACTCTTCACAATTATCATTCAAACCATTTTATATGCTCTTGCCAAATATTGCAATTTCGCTAAGATTTCAGCAATCTCAAAATTTTATCACAAATATCATCTTTATCATCATCCTCAAGCAGCCATGGGCTACGGAGGTCCAACCAGACCGCGCAGTTTAATTCTCCAAGCATATATGTCCTGAGCTACATCTGCTGCATCCGGCCACTGTACACCAATTCTAACAAGGCCCTGTTTGACATTGTCTGCCCACCGCATCCTAGGTCTCCCCCTCCTTCTGAGGCCTCTAGGCACACTTTTCATAACCCTATTCGCCAATCCATAATTATCCATACGGGCAACATGGCCAAACCAACGGAGTCTCTCTCTGCACAATATGCTGCTTAAAGGAGGTTGCAGACTCCTTTGCCTAACCTCATCATTAGTTACAAAGTTAAACCACCTAATATCCAAGATACTGCGTAAGCATCTAGTTTCCTGTTATCATGTTTACACAGCGTCCAAGTTTCACTACCATAACTAACCCTAGAAAGAACCAAACTATTATACAGTCTAATTTTAGTCTTTAGGTGTATACGCCTATTTCTCCACAATCTCCATAGATTCTTAAAAGTCCCGGCAGCAATACCTATTCGTCTGTTAATTTCATGCCGCACATCACCAGTATCAGTTACGTAGCTCCCAAGGTAATTAAACTGTGACACCTGCTCAAGACTGCAACCATTCAGATTAACTGAATCACAACCTGCCTGATCAATTTTCATCACTTTAGTTTTCTCTCTGTTTATAACCAAACCTACTGTACTACCAGTCTCATCAACAGCTCGAATGAAAGAGTTCATGTCATCAACATCATTTGCCAAAAGGGCTAAATCATCAGCATAATCTAAATCAGAAATTTTCGTATCTCCAGCCCATTTAAGGCCAAAAGCTTTCCCTTGAAGTGAATTTCACATAACATAATCAACAATCAAACTAAAGAGAAAAGGAGACAAAATGCACCCTTGTCGAACACCAGAAGTAATGCTAAACCAATTGCTACAAGACTTACCAACTCTCACACACGACTCAGTGTTATTATAGAGAGCTTTCATTATGTCAACTAATTTGTCTGGTATACCATATGATCTCACAATCAACCACAAATTATGATGATCAGAGTCAAGAGCCTTTTCGAAATCAACAAAGCTAGCAACCAAAGGTTTCTGAAACTCTAAACATTTCTCAAGAATCTGCCTAAGTGAAAATATCTGATCTACACATCCAGTACCACTTCTGAATCCACATTGCTCATCACGCAATTGACTGTCAACCAGATTCTTAATTCTATTAAGCACAATCATGGAAAAAACTTTACCTGGAACAGAGAGTAGGCTGATACCCCTATAGTTATCACAAGAACTGCGATCACCTTTTTTGAAAATAGGGATAATAATAGCTCTGGTAAAATCTTTAGGAACCATGCCTTTATCATAAAAGTTATTCAAAATTTCAGTCATCCAAATGGTAACTGAAACATTCCCAGCTCTAAGCATTTCCGTAGTAATTTCATCCACCCCTGGGGATTTATGAAGTTTAAGTTCAGAAATAGCCAAACTAACTTCAGATTGTGTTATAGGGCCAACATTAAAGCAAACAATGCATCTATCATCATTGCAAACAATGGGAGTAGAATTAACCATATTGTTTAGAACATCACTGAAATGCTCAGCCCACCTAGCCATGACAGAATCCTCACCTTCTATAACCTTACCTTGTTTATCCTTCAATCCCTGTATACCTGTTCGTTTTCTACCACACAAAACATTAGCTATCTGGTACAGCTCTCTGCTGTTGTGCTGTCTAACTGCCTCCTCAGCTTTGTCAGCCAGGTCATCAAGCCAAAGATTCTTATTAGTAGCTAACTGATCCTTTACACGTTTATTAAGTTCTTTGTAATGCTTTCTATTAGGACTAGTAGGGTACTGATTAAGGACATTCCTGCAGTTCTTTCTTTCTGAAATAAGCTCAATTGCCTTATCACTTAAATAATTCTGTCTCCTCTGCTCCTCTTTCCCTAAAAGAGTACTGTTAGTTTCCAAAAAAGCCTGTTTAAAATGGCCCCATTCTTCCTCAACTTCAGTATTAAGCAAACCATGACTGTCATAATGACTAAGTAACCTATCATGGTAAGCTTTAGCTATAACTGGGTCTTTCAGAGCTTCAGTATTAAAGGTAAATTTTTTAACCCTAGCACAACACTTTTTAAGTTTAAGTTGCAAGACACTTTTAGCAAGGTAATGGTCAGATCCAATTTCAGCTCCCCTATATGCCCTGGTATTTCTAACAGAACTAGCCCATTTGCTGTTACTTAATATATAATCAATCATATTCTTATGCAGCCCATCAGGTGAAACCCATGTGTATTTATATATGTCGCGGTGTTTGTAATATGTGTTAGTTATTCTGCAACCATTGAGTTTACTTACCTGTAGGAGACGTTGCCCATTGCCATTGCAGCTACCAATACCAAAAGGGCCTATTACTCCTCCCCAAAGGTCAGAGTCGGTACCAACTTTGGCATTGAAGTCACCAAGAACAAGGATAATATCTCCTTTCTTGACAGAATTCAAAATATCCTGAAGTTGTCCGTAAACCTATCCTTCTCATCCTCATCAGAATCCTCAGTGGGGGCATAACAGCAGATAACATTCAAGTCTTTAATGCTTGTCTGAAATTTTGCTGTAAGAAACCTTTCATTAATGCACTCATATCCTAGAAGAGCATCACTGGCATGTCTGCTGAGTAGCAGACCCACGCCTTGGTGATGCTTTCCATCCTCCCTCCCTGTAGAGAGAAATTTAAAGTTATTTTTAAGTATCTCACCTTCACCTGTCCATCTGGTCTCTTGCAAGCCTAGAATATCTAGGTTATAGCGCTGGAATTCCTGCATGAGGACATCAAGAGAATAATCTCTATGTAATGTCCTCACGTTCCACGTTCCTGCAGAGAGAAAATGATTAGTAGGATTTTTTAAGAAATTAGGTTTATTGAGATTGGTAGGACCAACAATATCAAACAGCCCCCTGATCGCAGGCATGGGGCAAAGACCTGTTCCTCCTCCGCTAAAGGCTGAAGTCACCGATGCTGGTAGGAACTTCAGGCACCACCTTTTCAAGTGGACTTTTTGAAGAGCCATATGGCCTGCCTGAGACACATTACTCCAGTTTAGGCTTGACGATGCCCAACTAGCTAAGTAAGGTTCAGGTACCTGCGATGGCCTCTGATTAGGATTATCCACCAGCTGATATAAGGTATCCCATGCCTCTGTTCACTTAGAGCTGGCAACCCAGAAGCAAACAGAAAACACAGCGGCAGATTCTCCCTCAACAGAGGCCCACCAGTGCAGCAAATCCAGGATCCATAATGAAGCTCAAATCCATAAACAAGTCCAGTCTAGTAGGTATAAATGGTCAGCACCAGGACCCTGTGAAGTTGACCACTCCTCAGCAGGGTTGAAAAAAAAGAAAAAAGTGGCCATAGATGACCAGATCAGTAGGCCATACTGAACTGGCAGCCCTCCCCTTCCGTTCCCTTCCAAAAGAGAATATCTCTTTTGAAAGGTACTAACGGCCTGCACCACGAGAAGGCGGGGTCGGACATTAGGTGCTAGATCTGGTCGGTTCTGTGCATCATCATTAGGAATTGGTACACAGCTCTCCTTCCAGTTTACGCCTAGCTACCATTCACAAATATACTTGCTATTATAAAAAGGCGAAAAACAAAATTGACATACCTTACTAAATTTTGTTACTGTGAAGTTTTCTTATTGCTAGAAGCCATTTTCTGCACAACTCTTCATCCTGGGGAAAACTGTAAACGCGCACATTTCTTGAACTTTCATAGTTTCCTCTACAGCCAGGAACAGAACAAGGATGAGGCATTTTTCAAAAACTGATTCACAAGTAAAAACTTAATCACAGAAAAATAAAGCGCCACTTCGACGACAACACATTAGAAAAAGCTACAGCAAAACACAAGCAGCTACGAGGTGTCAAGATGTTAGATCCACGAATGCTGACGTCAGAACATATGACGTCATCAGTGAAATGGACTTGTCTCGATGGTTACGGTTTAATACGCCATAATAAAAGGTCTGCGAGAATGGCTGCAGTAAAAATATCAGTAAAAAACAGTAAAAAATAAAATTAACAATTTCAAATGATGAAAATAAAATATTTCTTGTCAAAATGAGTATGTTATTTTTTATTTTTTAAAAAGTTTAAGAATACATAATTTGTTGATAATTTGTTTTATCTCTATAGCGATTAGGAACCAATATCCCTATCTCAGAGTTTACAAACTTTTTTTATCGCTACAACTTGTCGTTGAGATTTATCTCCGCAAAGTTCCCCGCCCTGCCCATGGTCAGTAGGGGGCACCGATGGGCTTGGAAAGGCCGCCGTCCATCGGATGGGACGTTAAGCCGTGGCCCCGTGTGCGGGAGAGACATACCCTGTGCACGTTAAAGAACACGCTGGATGGCCTTGACGGGAGGCCACCATCTGTCTCCCAACAGCTGTTCCAGTGGGTCCCCTCTCCCAACCTTCTCTGAGCCTTCGGGGTCCATGTGGCCTGGCCATTTAGCCCATGGTGTGCAAAAAAGTGCCGCTCACAGGTAAAACAACCCAACCCGCTACAATTTGTACGCAATTTGAAATATTTCGATGCCTTAAAAACCTTTTTATTGTTAAAAAAAATATGTGAAAAATATGGTAAGGATAAAACTCCAAAGAAAAAAAAAAATATTAGGGGGGGAGGGGGTTACGAAATTGAAATTTGGAGACAACCTTTTGGAATATTCTGCATAATCGGATCTACTAAATATACTACTTTCAGACTTCTAATATGGCCCGTTGTATTCAGTTTACCGATTTATTAAACTTTTAACTTATTTATTGTTAAGTTTGAAGTCTTATAACCTTTAAAAGGGATATTTTTGAAAAATTCAAGCAGTTTACGTTTAGAACCTGGCAATATTGACATCAAAATCCATACGCTGCCTTAGTGTGTTAGTGTGGATCACAGACCTCGCGTGTTTGTAAAATTTTGGTTTTTCACGAGCTATCGTTAATTTTGTATTTATGCTATTATTTTTTAAGTTATAATAAATAAATATTTCAAACCTTTGGAATAATCAGGTACGTGCGAAAAATGTTACACTCTTATAAGGACACAGAATGTCATGTAAAAAGTCGTGTTTTTCCGGCTTCTGAAGATTTTGCCAGTTTTTATATAATTTGTATTCCCTAAATTTCACCGATTAAAAGGAAAAAGACGATTGTTTTATTTATAACGATCTCTGAAGCCCAGAAAGGACGATTAGTATATTAGCCATCACTTTTATTCGAAAGAATTTTTGGGAAAAATTTATATAAATTAGTGGTTCCGAAACTGCCTAATTTTATACGAGAAGGCATTTTTATTTTTCAAATGTTTGTTGATTGTGAACCAGATGCCACTTTCTCCAATTATATAATTACCTTAAGCAAAATCATTAAATTTACGTAATGCTCACCTATTCAACATTAAATAAACCTATCAATGCTGGTTATAGTGAGTTGGGTTGTTTTACCTCTGAGTGGCACTTTTTTACACACAATGAACTAAATGGCCAGGTCACGAGGACCCCGAAGGCTCAGAAGGTTGGGGAAGGGGACCCACTGGAACAGCTGTTGGGAGACAGATGGTAGCCTCCCGTCAAGGCCATCCAGCGTGTTCTTTAACATGCACAGGGTATGGCTCTCCCACACACTGGGCCACGGCTTAACGTCCCATCTGATGGATGGCGGCCTTTCCAAGGCCATCAGTGTCCCCTACTGACTGGGCAGGGTGGGGAGTATTTGTGGAGATAAATCTCAATGCTGATCCAACTGGGACTCGAACCTGGGAACTGCAGATTACGAGCCTGGCGTGCTACCGACTGAGCCACCCTCACCCCTAGTAATAGTGAGGTATATATGCTACTAGAAGAGCATAGCACTGGTACCAAAAATAATAACTTTGAAGAACAAATAAAAAATTTTGCTGTTGCTTAGGTATTTCAAATACAGTAAACATCTTCTACTGTGGCATATAAACTGAGAGGCTCCTGTCAGACCTCTGTGGCAAGCAGCTGCTTGAGGGGGTATTTTTTTATTTTTTTTTTTTAAACATTTAGGCTGGAGAAGCATTAAATGACCTTTCTGTAGATAGGGCATTGACCATTTTCCATTTAGAAACTACTGATAACATTACCAATAGATCCATTAACATTAGGCCTTGGAAATAATATAAAATGGACATTCCCCATCTCCAGAAAATTAGTTGAAAGTGCTACTGAATGATCATTATATTTACTTTTTCAAAAAGGAAATGTATGCACACTTTTTTTCACTGATATTAGCACAGAAATTGTTTTAAATGTTCATGTGGAAATGATATCTTCAAGATATCATTAATAAAATATATCATCATTAAAGCCATAGTGTCATTAATAATAATTGATATAATTTCTTTGTGCAGCCTTCTAAAACATCACCTTAAATCTGATATATAAATATATAAATAAATTTAAATATATTTGAATATAAATATATATAAAAATAAAATATATTTATAATACCCTAATTAATCAACTCTTGTGAATATATGTTGTATATTGTGAATATATAAAATATGTTCTAATTAATTTGTTCCATCTCTTTATATGTTTAAGAAATGTTTTTGGTCAATTTGTTGTTCACGGTGACAACATGGCAGCTCAGAGGTTTTTGCAGAATTGAATGGCAATAAATCATAATTAAAATTGTTGTTTCTGTTAAAATTATTTATTTTTGGGAGCGTTTTTTTTTCAAATGCGGAATGCATAATAGTTGTGCCCAGTGAGATTATACATCTTTTAGGGCTTTTCATTTTTACTGCAGAACAAAAATTTGTTGTTTAGCTATATGGATGAGACAAAATAGTTGTGTCCAATGAGATTGTAAATCTTTTGAGCTTTTTTTTTTGAGTGCAAAACAAAAAATTGTGTAGTGATGTGCTATACTGAAAATAGCTGTGTTGGATGAGATAATATATTTTAGTATATAATATTTTTAGTGTGGAACAAAAATTTGTTATTTAGCTGTATTGTCAAGACAAATAGTTGTGTCTGAGGATGTATCATTCATTAATAAAAAATAAATAATAAATCCCCCTCAAGCAGCTGCTTGCCACATAGGTCTGAAAGGAGCCTGTTAGTTTATGCCACAGTAAAAGATCTGAGAGGATGGCAGGACCTCAGCAGAAAACAATATGAACATCCATGCCTTACCCAGGGCTTGAACCCAGGTCCCTTTGATCAGTAGCCAAGTGCACTAACCACTCGGGCACTGAACGGCCCTACCTTGCATAAAAAACAAGGTGGCAGTGTTGTAACTGGGAACTGCAGTACTACCTTTTTATACAATTAAAAGACCTTCTTGCTCAAAAATTAATTTAAAATAATTTAAAAATTCTCTGTCATTGAGCAATAAAATTTCAGAGTTTATCCTTCAAACTATTTGGATGTTGAAAGTTCTTAGGAGAAAACTCTCAGAAGCTTTTCGGAGCAAAGACAGCGCTCCGTCTTCAGTGAAGTGGTGTACTGACGTTGGGTCCGTTTAGACAAAGAGCTTCTTTCCACATGTCGTGTAGGGTGATTCCAGTGTCTCGGTTGCAGGTGGGGACGGACGAGGTCATTATTTCAATAGCCTCACAGACTATATTTCCGTAGAAAGTGGATGCGCGCGCAAGAAGTGTGGCGTGCTCCCAGTCTATTGTTGCCGTGTGTTGTACTGCTAGCTCAGAGGCGGCCGTCGTTAGCTTCTTTTGGCTGACATCAGTTTTGTGCTCCGCGAACCTTTCTTGCAAAGAGCGAATTTCCCCTACAGATTTCCCCTACAGTTGACGGATAATTCCGTTGTGTACTACATCGGCAAAACCATTCGCTCTTTGCAAGAAAGGTTCGCGGAGCACAAAACTGATGTCAGCCAAAAGAAGCTAACGACGGCCGCCTCTGAGCTAGCAGTGCAACACACGGCAACAATAGACTGGGAGCACGCCACACTTCTTGCACGCGCATCCACTTTCTATGGAACCATAGTCCGCGAGGCTATTGAAATAATGACCTCGTCCGTCCCCACCTGCAACCGATACACTGGAATCACCCTACATGACATGTGGAAAGAAGCTCTTTGTCTAAACGGACCCAACGTCAGTACATAACATCACTTCACTGAAGACGGAGCGCTGTCTTTGCTCCGAAAAGCTTCTGAGAGTTTTCTCCTAAGAACTTTCAACATCCAAATAGTTTGAAGGATAAACTCTGAAATTTTATTGCTCAATGGCAGAGAATTTTTAAATTATTTTAAACTACCTTTTTAATATTAGATACTAAGTTATTTATATATATATCATGATATTTTTTTAACCTTTCCTAATATGCACTTAAAAATTTGTTCAGGCTTTGTAATGTGCAATATGCTATGACTGGAGCTCAAGGTTAAAAATTTAAGTCATGGTTAAGATTTGACCATGCCATTCAAAGAAATTTCCATGACATGCTAAAAAGGGGAAATAACTTTTTATGCACTATTTTCCACATATGTTCAAATATAATGCCAAATGTTTGCAACTATTTTTTAACTATTTAATTTTGGACTCGCCTGCATGTTGGTAGCATGCCAGGCTTGTAATCTGTAGTTCCCAGGTTCAAGTCCCAGTTGGGTCAGTATTGAGATTAATCTCCGCAAAACACCCCACCCTGCCCATAGTCAGTAGGGGACACCAATTGGCTTGGAAAGGCCACCGTCTGTCGGATGGGATGTTAAACTGTGGCCCATTGTGCGGGAGAGCCATACCCTGTGCATGTTAAAGGACACACTGGATGGCCTTGACAGGAGGCTACCATCTGTCTCCCAACAGCTGTTCCAGTGGGTCCCCTCCCCCAACCTTCTCTGAGCCTTCAGGGTCCATGTGACCTGGCCATTTAGCCCATGGTGTGCAAAAAAGTGCCGCTCAGAGGTAAAACAACCCAACCCATCTTTTTTCTTTGATTATTTGCTAGTTTTCTAAACGTGTTCCCTAGCAAGTATTTTGTTGCTATTAAAATATCTTTATTTGCTTTCTTTATAGAATTAATAAAGCCTTGGATTCATGTGGAACAATGGTTGCATTGTTGAAGTATATAGTGTGCATTCTTAAGTTTTATCTTTTTTTTTTACTCTAAAGTTTATATTTAGCTCTAGTAATCTCTTCCTTTTTTTTTTATCAAGTATTCATTACTATTATAAAGTTTTATTTACTTTTTGTGTATCAAATACTGGATAGTTTGGATGAGTATTAAATAAAAATGGCAAAGAAACAGAATGACAACCAGGGTAAAGCACTGCAAATTTGGCAAAATTTGTGTATGATAATTAATTAATATTTCTTAGAGTTAACAATATTTGTTTTGAACTTCATAATATGCTGTTTTGTATTCCTATTAAAGATGAGTTCAGGCCTGAGATGTGCTTTGTTGAGCTCAGGCCTGGTCAGATTTAAACTTCCAATTTTTCTCATACTTGTGGAAAGAACTTACTAAACGTAATTTATTCCCTTTAGTTAGAATTTTAACTTTTAGTTAGTCTTTAGTAGTTAGAAATGAACGCCTTTTCAACTCTGATCATTTTTAAGTATTTTTTTTTTTCTGTTTTATTAATGCATCTCTCTTTTAGCATTTATAATGAGGTTGCTCAAGAAGTTTCAGTTTCTATGAATTAGTTTCTAATAGTTCTTTTTATTTCATTCCAAGTAACATTAAAATATTAATTTGGTCTTCAAATGTATTGATTTGAAGTTTATAATAACCTATTTTTCGAAGAAGTAAAAAATGGTTTAGTGGTATGCTTTTATATACACCAAAGAGCCAAAACATTATGACTAGCTTGTCTTTATGCAAATGGAAGCAACTGCAGGTAAACAATGGCACATGTGAAGGTCATGAAACCTTATAAATAATACCTGATAGTGAACTCTGTTAATCAGTGTTATTCTTGTTCTTCAGATGGGAAAGGCAGCGGACTTAAGTGAGTTTGACAAAGGCCAAATTGTAATGGCCAAACGACTGGGTCAAAGCATTTCCGAGACGGCAAGGCTTGTGTGGTGCTCATGGTCAGCTGTAGTTAGTACCTTCAAAAAGTGGTCCAAGGAGGGAAAACAATGAACCACCGGCAAAGTGTGGGCCCACCACAGCTCATTGATGCTAGAGGTGAGCGAAGGCTATCCTATGTGGTACAAACCAACAGAAGGGATACTGTGGCACAACTCACCCATAATTTGAAATCTGGTAAAGGAGTAATGTGTCAAAACACACAGTATATCAAACCCTGCTGAAAATGGGGCTGCGTAGCTACAGGTCTCTCCGAGTCCCATGCTAAATCTTGGTTCACCATCAGAAGTGCCGACAATGGGCACACGAGCATCAAAATTGAACCTTGAATGATTGGAAGAAGGTTGTTTGGTCCGATGAATCTCTTTTCCTATTGCACCATGTGGATGGCTGGGTATGATTGCATCATTTACCTAGTGAAGTTTTGGCACTAGGATGCACCATGGGACAAAAACAAGTCGGTGGAAGAAGTGTAATGCTTTGGGCAATGTTCTGTGGGAAACCTGGGTCCAGTCATTCATATGCAGGAAACTATGATGTCTATCACCTACCTAAACATCATTGCAGATCAGGTACATCCTTTCATGGCAACAGTATTCCTCTCCAATAGTGCTTTCTTTCAGCAGGGTAATGTGCCATGCCACACTGCCCAGATTGTTGGAAAATGGTTCGCAGAACATGAGGAAGAGTTCCAAGTATTGCCCTGGCCTCCAAATTCCCCAGATATCAATCCATTTGAGCATCTGTGGTTTGTGTTGGAACAGCATATCCGATCTGTGGCAGCTCAACTACATAACTTACAAGAGTTAACGGATCTGCTGGTAATGTTTTGGTACCAGATACCGCAAGAAACCTTGTAACATCCATCCTTGCTGTGTAAGAGCTGTTTAGGCAGCATGTGGGACCAACATCATATTAGACAGGTGGTCATAATGTTTTGGTGTATATATGTGTTTTATGATGTATCAGGGAAATTTTTTCTTGTAACTGGATTTGAGCTTGAAATATTTGAACCCAAATTCATCTCTAGCTCCTGTCTATATGAGTGCCAGAACCTGACAATATAAATATTTTGGATTAAAAGTAGTTTGCATTTTATGTCAATATCTTGGTACAATATCTGTTTTTATACAGATAAATATATCTGGGGAGTGTTAATAAAGTTTCAAAATTAAGTACCAGACTGTCACTGTTATACATCATTTTGCACTTATATTGTGACATATTGAGAACAGCAATGTAAATTTCCTCTGCACTTATGTTGTTTACATTGGTTGCTTAGAATAACACCTAGATTTGAATCTTGTGTCACTGCCACATCTTAGCATCCATGTTCCAACATCTTCTGCTGTGCTTCTCAGTCCCACTGTATTCTCTCATGTTGTGACTAGTAGTCAATTTGTGTACTCTATGATTGTTCATATCAGGTTCTAGGCATAGTAGGGTGCTCAGCATGCACCTTTGACCCTGTATCAGTGGTGGATGATAGAGTAGTAGTTGATGAACCTCAACTTTCATCATCTACCACCTAATTCTTTGCTCAACTTCTTCAATGAAACCAACCAAGCTCGTCACTGCCTTCTTCAGGTGAAATCCTTTAAAAATTATATAACTCTATTCAGTTTTACTTAAGCTTGTTTTATTAGGAGTTGTTGCTAAAGAAACAAAACAGTTCATAGAGTGTAAAATTGGAAAACAACTTAATGACTTTGGTTTATGCCACTGTAATTATGCATATTAATATTGTAAAAAATATCCTTTGATAAGTCATTTAAGTGACTAATGCTTCCACAGTCCCTATCCCCTGTATTGGTAGGGGGGGGGGGATATGTTTCACTTTACTATGACCAATATTGAGGACATAACTATGTAGCATTTAACAATATTATAAATTAAGTCAATTTTAATTATTCTTTAGTCATACATGATTTATTTGGGAAACTTTCTCTTCCTACATTTATATTGCTTTTAAATGCAAGAGTAAAGTTGAAATCTTTAAGTTTATTTTTTCTAAAAATATGATTTTTTTTTTAAAGACTGATTTGACTCAACTTACCTTTCTAGGAAGAATTTTCAAAGCAGAACTAAAGAAGTGAGAAATCAGTAAAGATGGCAACTGAAGAAGCAAAAAATTCCCAGGAATGTGATGCTAAGCCACCTTCACAACCATCACCTAGTACAAGTACTGGAATTGGTCTCTCTACAAATAAACAGAGTGACAGCTCAGGCACTAAATTAGTAAGTGCATTGGTACACATGTTTTCATATTCTTAGAAGGAAATTTTAATTATTTATAGTAAATGTAATATAAATTATATTTTCTTACTGTTTATACTATAAGAGTACCACATTCTCTGTAGACTGAGATAAATTTTGTTGCTTGTTATGAATGTGTAACAACTATATAAATATGTTATTTCCATATTCACCTTTGATGTGCAAACTGAGTTACTAGATTTGGTGATAGGAAAATTTGCACAAAAATAACATTAACTTTTTTTTTTCAAATATGGTTTAATTAATTTCATTACCTGCTTTTAAGTGCTTTCAAAATAAGATGCTTGTGATCTTTTCCTTGATTTTGTACTAATTTTTTCTTCAGAATTAAATATTCTTTGGTTGGCATATAAAAGATGTTTTTCATAATTACTTCAGAATTAGATTTTAAAGTTCAGTTGTTCTGAAAAATAATTGGCCACATTGCATTCATTGTTTCAAAATTTGGTTATTTGAGGTATATTTAGCAGAAGGAACTCATTGCCTATAGGTTCTAAGCCATTGACTCTGAAGGTTGATTAATTAAAATTTGTGCCTTTAGACATGTTTTGTGTTTTTTTTATTGCAAAGATAAAATGACAGATATGAGTTCTATAATTAACTTTTTTTGACTCTAGTTGTGAATAGTAATTTGTAGGCTGCAGGAATTAAGATGTATTAAACATTTTTACTCAAATGCAACTGTTGATCTGCATTATAAAAAAGCCTCCAGAACTAATTAAACTCGTTGGAGACAACACATCTCACAAAAACAAGAAAATCGGAAACAATGCTCTCCTGATCTACATTATAAAAAAGCCCCCCAAAACTAAATAATCTCATTGCAGACAACTTATGAAAAAACAGGAAAATTGGAAACAATGTACTACTGATTTGAATTATAAAAAAAGTCCCCCAAACTAAGCAATACCATCAAAGACAATGAAAAACCATATACCCAATATCATTCCAACCTCCAGTATCTATCACAATGCTAATTACATTTCAATACTCATTAATATATTACTCATCATTTTCACTAATTAAATATCCGTATTAAACTTGTTATCCACAAATAGTAATAAACCAAATTAAAAACAAATATCCAATTCTATAAATAAATTAATATCAGTATGAAGTATACATAACAACAGATATTAAAAACATGCATGAGCACATTAGTTAAGCTATCAAAAAATCTACAGACACCTTCCATTCATTAAGATACTTCATATTGCTCAAAAAAACCTGCTAAATTGCCTATTAATCTTCCTCCATTAGGAACCATGATTTTTCTATCCAATAATTCTACAGCATAAAAAAATCCTATATAAAAAGTGCCAAATGCTTCCAAGTATTTGCAATAAATCATATTACTTATTTGATATTAATAATAATATATAAAAAAAACTTACAAATATAAACAATACAGTACTCTTTACAATGGCAATGTTTAGCCCACATCAAACATTCTTTCACCAAACATACTCCAGCTGCACCTCCTACTACATTAGAATTCTCTGAAAACTCACTATACATGTATTGCCAAAAACTATTTTAAAACTCTAACACTGCATAAAAACTTCTATAGTTTTTACCACTTCATTTCCCCATATTCCAAAATTTTTCCATTTTCTTCCACTCTCACCACAAAACACATACTGCATCGGATTAAACACAAAAATACATTTAAAAATAGCTCTGATTACTCCTCCCTCCCCCCCCCCTTCCAACTCTCACTCCAAAGAACTTACACAAAACATTCCCCCAATACATAGATAGCCACAAAAAGCTATTTAACTCCCACTTCTGAATGACCTGTTCATAACATTACACAACAGTTGACTAACACTTTCAATAACTAACTCATTATTTACCATATTTTAATAAAATTTCAAAAAAACAAGGGGGATGTATTAATTACCCTTTTTCTGCCTATCATTAAAACACCATAAATATGTATTATATCCACTTACATGTGTACCTGTGACCAATACCTTTGTGACCTAAATCTCCACCTATATCTGTGACACTCTTGGGAAAGTAATCCAAAAAGCAATGACAAAATATCCAACAATAACATCACATTCACATCAAATCTCAACATGACAAGTGACTTCATTTTACTTACCCAAAAGAAGCAAATCTTAGAACCATAGGCCACCAACAACCCATGGTTACTCTAATGCTACTCTTCAATGTCATACATTTCCTGAGCACCACCATCTGTTGACTGAGGACCATGAAAAGCTCCCTGGCAAATGTTTAATTTATTTCTCTTTAAAAAAATATATCCCCTCAAGCAGCTGCTTGCTGCATAGATCTTGCAGGAGTCTGTCAGATTATACACCATAGTAGAGGGTCTATAAGGATGACGGGACCTCAGTAGAAAAGCAACCAAACATCCATGCCTTACCTGGGGCTCAAACCCAGGTGGCTTTGATCAGTAGCCAAGTGTGTTAACCACTCAGCCATGGGATAGCTATTTCTCTTTAGCTTCATTAGTGCTTGCGACTTAGCAAAGAAAATGCTTGTTTTTCTTTTAAGGAAGACTTCACTACACAAGGATGGAGATAATCTAGAATCTATATTAGGCTTGTCCTGGTTTCTTATGTAACATACAAACACACAGAAACAGTGGCCACTGTCTTAATTATCAGGTACACTAACTACTATACTAGGTAGGGTCACATATTCTGTGTATAGTACAGAATAAAATCCCTGTAAGAAAACTTCTAATGTTGTCAACTGTCATTATCATAAACAATAATTCTAGGAAAGTTTTAAACTCAAAACACTACCAAAGTTAGGGTGTTAGAATGAGAGAAAAGGGAAGACTGTAAATTATTTTTTTTTGTTTAATTTCCAAAAACATTTTGTTATGCATAAGTCCCAAAATATTCTAATTAATTTTCATTTTGTTTTCAGAAACCAAACTATACATTGAAGTTTACTTTAGCAGGCCACACAAAAGCTGTTTCATCTGTTAAATTCAGCCCCAATGGTGAATGGCTGGCTAGTTCTTGTAAGTATTTTAACTTTTAAATGGAAAGCTAATAAATATGTTACTAAGAGGGAAAAAAACCCCTAAGTTTACAGGGTTAATTACAAGTGCATTATGTGTGGTATAAGATATTGGTAGTACAACATTTAGTTAGGCCAATGTAATAACACTTTTAGATCAGTAGATGGCAACTATGTCATGATATGGTCCAGTGATTTTATTTAAGTATATAACATAACCTATTTGTTTGCTAGTTACATTAGAATGATGTTTCAAATTTCTGTTTTTATATGGAAAAAAAAAGAAGCCTAGCCTTTAGCTTCAATTCAGTGTTGCAAAGTGAGGCATGCAAAGGTTGATAAATGAACAGAACATGCCTTTTCCAGTATTTAGTGTAGAACAGTTGTAATTTAAAAAAAATGCCTTCTGTGTAAATCAAGTCTGTTCAAAATTCATTCAGTTGAATTTGTTAATCAGTCAAAAAACAATTATTTAAATATGCTAATATAGCCCCTCACAAAAATGATAGTCAGATATTAGATGTTGTTCCTTGCCTCAATTCAAGAGATTGATACTTTTTTTTCTTATATATATTTAAAATCTCGTCTTGTTTCAAAGGTATATAAATAATTCGTATTCTAATCTTATTCTTATATTTTCCAGATGTAGTTTATGCTTAACTACTATTACCATGCTTTCCATGCTTACACTGCTGTGAAAAATTATGGGTTGTATGCTGTAGTCAATATATTAATATGTCAAAATACATCTATACTTATTCTAAAGTAAAAGCCATTAAGTACCATTACACACTGGTATATTTTAGAAAATTTGGAGCCTGGATATGTGTTATTAATCCTATTTAAATATGCTAAACACCAGATTTTTTTTTTTAATAGTGAAAGAATGAGCTTTTTTAATGGGAAAAGCTTTGTTGCAACAGAGTTTTTATCATGGTAAATGTAGCTGATTTTTAGTGCTTTTCAAAAATACTCTTTGTAATACTAAATGTGAAGAAATCTTTAATTGTATATGTTCATATGCTCTCTTGCAGTTATATGCCTCCAACTATACTTTTTCAAGAATATATATAGAGCAATATATATATATATTCATTTATTTGCCAGATAATTATAGTTAGTGTATTATAGTTTCCAAGAAACTGACACTGTATTCTGAATCATCTTTATTTTATGTAGTATAATTAAGAAATTCAAATGAATAAGAAATTAGAACTAAATTTCACTAACACAAGTTTTAAAATCTATACATTGCTCACAAATGAAAGCAGAACATTAGAGCAGCAATTACAGATTTGCCCACAGGATTTTAGTTGGAGAATGGGGGAATTGCAGATGAAGGATGGAAAATAATTATAATATTTTTTGCACCCTGACTACAGTAATATAGCGATTTATATTTAAATTTCCCATTTTTGTTTAATAGTAAATATAAAGTACAGTATATCCATTTTATGACTTCATAGTTAATATTTTTTCTTAATGCATATAAAATCTCATTGCCCTGTTTCAAAGGTATATAAATAATCACATTACTGATAGTAGTATAGGTTTAAATGAAATAATAAATTTAAATATTTGTTTCAACAATTTTGATATTATTATAATAAAATGTTTAGTATAAACACAAACAACAAAAAAAATCATAATGTGTATGGTGAATAGTTGTGTGACAAAATTTATTTGCTGATGCACACAGTTTACAGAATAAATTATCAATCATTAATGGTATAAATTGGTGTAAAAAATAAACTAACAACTCACTAAAAGAAAAGTTGCACACATCACAATTTTGAATAATATTAATATCTGTCTTCAGGTTGTTCATAGATGATTCAAATATGAAGGATGCAACTCTCATTAATTTTGGTTGTAACCTTTTACTAACTGTAATCTGTGTGCATTAGCAAATATATCATTGCCATACAACTGTTCTTGAGGATGTGACCTTTTCTTGTTTGTTTATGTTTATGTTGAAGGTTTTATTATAACAATATCCAAACTATTGAAACAACTTAAACTCTGCTATTGTCACTGATAAAAGTGATTATTTATATACTTTGTATTTTTTTTTTCTTTTTAATATATGCAATTAAAACTAGAAAAATGACCACTTGAGTAATATGATCACTTTTTACAATGATGGCTGAGCTCCATGTTCTATAATGTTTCCCATATTTTGATCACGTGCCTTTGCATAACTTCTTAACTGCACATTGATTTGGCATCTTGAAGTGATATTTTGCCTTGCATTCCCTTTTTTTTTGGCATTCAAGACTTTATCTCCAGATGAATTGAAGAATACAAACCATATAGATGAGGAAATTTCTGATGAAGATATTGAATTTCACTACGTTGTCAAACTAATGTCATTTTTAATTTGGAAATTTTATTCATGTATACAGAAATAAGAGAATATATGCATTTAACATGTCTTAATATGTTAAACCAATTAGTGTAGATCAGGAAAATTTGCAAATGATGTATTGGAAAAAAGATCGGAAACAAAAATAATCTTTAACAAAAAAGGAGTACTCTGTTGCATTTTGGTTATTGGTAATAGATTTAGTAAATACCTAACAGTATTTTAAATTTTCTGTATATTATAGAAAATTAGCTTTCATTATACCATTTTATAAATAATACCATTTATACATAGAGATGAGTTTAGACACGATATTTTCAGCCCACATCCACCCAGCCCTTAATTATTTTGATAAATTACTGCATCCAAGGGCATTTAGAGAATAAAATATTTGACCTGTTGTAAAACAATTTTACAGAAATGAATTATGCTAAACCATTTTTTAATTTTTCACATTGTACACTTTTAAAAAAACTTTTGAAATAATCATAATTGGGCAATAGTACAGATCACGGTCCTCAGCCGCCATTTTTTTTTTATGCAATGTAACAAAATGGCCCTTTTAGTTGTTTCCCACAACACCCGAGACCCTAACCCAAATGGGGGTTTCTAGAAAAAAGATTGTTTTTTTCGTTACCATAGTAACGAAAAACCCGAGTTTACGTCAAACTCAAAGTACTGTTACCATGGTAATGGTAATTTGCATTGTAAAGAAACAACGTAGCAAAAAAAAAAATGTGATTCCACTAAAAACATCCCACACAACAACAAATTCTTAAAAAAATTATGAAAAAAAACCCATAAACAAAGAAACTACACTAAAGTTGCTTTCCCACATACTACAAATATCTGAAATACCCCCCCCCCCCCCTGCTTTTCCTGATAATTAAAACACTCCACAGATATATTTCCACAAACTAAACTAATCAATCCAGTCACACATACAATAATTAGCCTAAATAAATCACCAGAATTAATGAAATCGAACACCAATCTCAAAACCAAAAATACCATCGACAATGCATCGCCAACTGGCAATATAAAAAAGCCCCCAAAACTAAATAATGTCCTCCCAGGCAACACAAACCGAAAAACATGAAAATCGGAAACAGTGCACCGCTGACCGAATTATAAAAAGCCCCAAAATTAATGTCCTCCCATGCAACACAAACCGAAAAACATGAGAATCAGAAACAGTATACCTCCAACCGAATTATAAAAAAGCCCCAGAAACTGAATAATCTCATCAGATACAACAACAGCAAAAAAAATCTTATTGCTCAAATAGCCCTCCCCTAAATTATTGATTACTTTCCTGACTCCAAAATTACCATGTTTTTCCACACCAACAATTCTATAATACCCATAATTTCTGCGGCGGAGGTGGCACAGTCGGTAGGGCACCAGGCTCACAATCTGCAGTTCCCAGGTTCGAGTCCCAGCTGGATCAGCGTTGAGATTTATCTCTGCAAAATTCATCGCTCTGCCCACGGTCAATAGGGGACACCGATGGGCTTGGAATTGCCGCCATCCGTTGGATGGGACGTTAAGCCGCAGTCCCGTGTGTGCGAGAGCCATACCCTGTGCACATTAAAGAACATACTGGATGGCCTTGACGGGAGGCTACCATCTGTTTCCCAACAGCTGTTACAAGTGGGTCCCCTCCCACAACCTTCTCTGAGCCTTCAGGGTCCTTGTGACCTGGCCATTTTGCTAATGGTGTGCAAAAAAGTGCCGCTCACAGGTAAAACAGCCCAACCCATAATTTCTATATCGAAAAGCCGCCAAACGCTCCCACATATCCACAATAAATCATATAAGTAACTTTAAAATACTCCAAAATATATAACAAAATTAATAAATCACCATAATACACTAATAATTACCATACTACATGTAACTACTAAAAAACACTCAATTCATTCCAAACTGCAATAATGAAATACACGTGTTTGTTACTACTGCCATATTCAGTCCCATACGAAAAAACTTCCAACATTCTTTCCCTAATGCACCCCCCCCCCCCCCCCCCCCCCCGCCACTACATTGGAATCCTGTGAAAACCCTATACGTTTCACCAAAAACTATTCTCATAAAACTCATTTTTTAAACTTAATCACTCCACATTATAAACTTTTACCATATTCTTCCACTCACAACAAAACACATACTACTGCATCATACTAAACATAAAAAAATTAAAATAATTCTATCTGGTTAACCACTCCTCCCTACCCCTTCAAATGCCCCTCACTCCAAACAACTTACAAAAACATTCCCCCTACACAGCAGTAAAAAGCTACTGAACTCCCACTTCCAAACGATGTGACCTTAACATTACAAAACAGTTCACTAACACTATCAACAACAACCCTCCTAATATTAAATAATTTCAATTCCAAAATATTTTTAGTAACTTATTATTTGCCATATCTTAATGAATTTTCCAAAAAACAACATATTAATTATTCTAGTTATCACTAAAAACCCTCATTAAATATATGATACATATGCACTTACCTCTAACCGTACAGGCATGTTATCCAAAGAAGTCATCAAGCAAAAATGGCAAAAAAACAAATAAACGTAACTTCACACTCCTGTCAAATCACACACATAACACGTGACTCCACGTTACGCACCCAAAAGAAACAAAGAGCCATAGGCCACCAACAACCAACGGTTACGTTTCTATGTCATACTTTACACATCAACATCATACTTTGCATTTCGACGTCACACATCACTTGAGCAATGCCATCTGTCGGCTGAGGACCTAACCTATGCACCAACCCATAATTGTTTTAAACAAAATGACATTATTTGAAATTAAAAATATTGAAAATAGTACATAGAAACTGAAAATACTTGAGTAAAATCATTGTAAATGCTAAATGAGATTCATTAATAAGAGAGAATACCAAAAAAAAAAAATGGTAAATACTTTTTAAACTTAATTGCTAAACTCTAATTAAAAGGTTGAAATCTTGATAAAAATTTTAGTTTTATTCACTTATATTTTTCATAGTGACAAGCTACATCAGAGGTTTAGTTATGGCTGAGCTCAAGTTATCTGTTATTTCAAGCCCTGGTCCAGATTCATCTCTAATATATGTGTTGTATTATAGAATTATGTATTATAGAATTGGCACTTGACCAGTCCAGTCTTATGTTAGAGACCTTTGCCAGAGGTGACTATATTTTTTTGTTCCCAAGGGTAGTCACTTCAAACTACTTTTACTATGTTTAAAATGTTGGTTTTGAATTCCATTTTTGGCTCTTTCTTGCAAATGCATTTGAACAGTTAAGTATGTTAAATAAAACTTCAGCTTTAGGTATAAATTTTTGTTATCTTTTCACAGACTCATCTGAACTTTTTTCAAATAGATTTAGTTTTCATTCAATTACCAAGAATACACTTATTATTTGTATTCTAAGGATTCATTTTGAATTTCCAAGGTTTAATAATAATTATCCCACATGAAAAATTCTTTTACCAAATCATTTTCACCTCATATAATTACATATAATAGAATGATAAATGACAAATTATTCCACATGAAAAATAAATTTTTGAATCTTATTTTTATATTTTTTATAATCCTAAAATAATTTTGTGGGGGGGGGGGGGGCTCTCTCTCCCTTGGCTGCATACTTGATTTTTGACTGGTAAAGGATTTGAATAGTTAATCAAATATAAAAATGTAAGAAAAGCTGTTTTTAAAACTTGTTTTATGTGGAATTTTTTTAAAATATATATAAATGTGCAATTTTGTTTTTAGCTGCTGATAAATTAATTAAATTATGGGGAGCATATGATGGAAAGTTTGAGAAGACAATATCTGGCCATAAATTGGTAAGTAATTCTTTAGGAAATGAAACTATTTTCATATTTAAAAAACTCAGATATTTTGATTATTTATTACTTTTACTTTTTAAGTGGTATCATCATAATAAATGATATCTGTATCTGAACTGGCAAGCAAGTGGAAGAGTGGCCACTGATAGAAAATGTATTTTTTCTTCTGTGGTGTTCTGACATCAGAATGTGACAAGCTTAATTATACTGTGCAATGTTCTTGGGGGATTTTCATCTCTGTTTCACAGCAGATTTCAGTTCCTTGTGGTTCCTCAGATACTGGACCAAATGCTCCCGAATTTGGTGTGCATGTATCCCTATGGGATCTAGTGTTGGATTAAAAAAAATTGGATCCCTACAAGTAATGGCATTAATCCCTTTGTGAATGTAGGAATCTGGCAACAATGGGTGGCACTACCAAAATGGTCACTTAGTTATAGGTAGTATTAATATATATTTTATATATCATTGCAATGGTGTTATCCATAAATTATTGGGGCGGAGGTGGCTCAGTCGGTAGCGTGCCAAGCTCATATCTGCAGTTCCCAGGTTCGAATCCCAGCTAGGTCAGCTTTGAGATTCATCTCCGCAAAACTCACCGCCCTGCCCACGGTCAGTAGGGAACACTATTGGGTTTGGAAAGGTTGCCGTTCATCGGATGGGACATTAAGTTGTGGCCCCGTGTGCGGGAGAGCCAAACCCTGTGCACATTAAAGAGCACACTGGATGGCCTTGACGAGAGGCTACCATCTGTCTCCCAACAGCTGTTCCAGTGGGTCCCCTCCCCCATCTTTCTTAGCCTTCAGGGTCCTTGTGACCTGCCCATTTAGCCCATGGTGTGCAAAAAAGTACCGCTCAAAGGTAAAACAACCAACCAACAACTAATTCATAAATTATGGAACATCTCTAGAGTGTGGGATGGCGGTTAAATAATTTTATGATATAGGGCAGTGATTCCCATTGGTGGTTTGCAAACCCCAAGGGTTTCGTGATGATGGTACAAGGGATTTGTGCTAAAAATTCTGCAATGGCACCTTAAGCAGTAAAGAATTGTCCAATTGTGACAAATATATTTTTCCTCTGTGGCAACAAGCATGTGCATGTTTAAAACATAGGTTTGTTTCTACATCAATTCGACAAAATTCAACAAAATTTGTGCAGTAAAGAAATTTAATATGAAGCCTTGCAGATAAATTATTTTTTAATTAGGATTTTATGTTTAGACTCTAAAATTTGAAGGTTTCATAATTATAGGTAGTGAAATTTTATGATTATATGATTTAAATTTTAATTTGGATATTCTCTTTAGTCGTTTTTACTCTGGGAGGTTGCAACATATTTTGTTGGTTGAAAGGGATTTGTGGAACGAAAAAGATTGGGAACCACTGATATAGGGAACAGGTACTTGGAGACAGTGTATGCCAAAATGCTAAGTATTTAACTGCTTAAGCTGTTTAAGTAACTGGATGAAGATGGGTGTAGAGGAAAAATTATAATTTGAGCCAATGGAATTTTAACCCACACCTCCTGATGTCATGTCAGAGTCATGCTGTCATCAGGAGGTTGTTGGTTCAGATCCTGCCTGGTTCAAGACAGTTTTTCCTTTACACCCATCTTCATCCTGTTACTTAAACAGCTTAATAATGGTTGAATGTTCAGTAAATCAGTGATGAGCTGTGGATTCATTTGTCTAAAATACTTATTTTTACAGTTAATTGTTATGCTGATCACTGTGCGAAAAGGGTAGATCCTTTGCAAAAAGAGCTATTTAATGTGGAGAGGAGAGTTCTGGCCAAGCGTTATGTAGAGAGGATGTTGGGGGTTGGGTTGAAATTTGGCTAAAATATCATTGCATATCTCAATATCTACTGATAGCAAGTATGACATATTTTTTTCCTTCATGATATCTCAATTTGACAAATTGTAATAGTGCAATTTGAATGGTAATAGAAATTTAACATGACATCGGAATTCCAAGGTTCAATTCTTAACTGTGCTTGCTTTGAGATTTATATTCTCTAATCCCTACCATCTCTCAATGAGAAGGGGAACACTGATGTGCCTGGAAAGTCTACTGTTCATCAGAAATGACATAAAGGTATGTCCTGTGCACTGACTGGATGACCTTGACAGGAGGTTTCCTCCTGTCAAGAATATATAAATAAGTAAATAATATTCAGAATAAGTATAGCATTTTAGACAAATGACATATATGATGGCCTCCTGTCAAGGCCATCGTGTCATCTCCTAACATCTGTCAGTGGGTTCCCTTCCCAAACTTTCTCTGAACCCTTTTGAAGTCCTTGTGGTCTGGCCATTTAGTCCATTGTGTGCAGAAAAAGTGTCACTATGAGGTAAAACAATATATCAACAATCTAATATGATCGTTTTCTACTATATGTAGCAAAACTTGAATACAGCAAAATTGATATAAGCAAAACACCAAATGTACCTGAGATAAAATTCACAATAGTGACGTAATATCATATAATAAGTAGGAAACATTTTTTTTGTGAAAATTTTGCTTTCGGAGTCACTGGATTGATACAAATCACAGGGTTCACTTTATTACCTGTAATTTCAGTGTCTGTCAGTGTCTAGGCTAATATTTACAGTGTAGTTTTTCATCAGCTTTATTCAGCTATTATGCCATGGCCCCAGATCTTGTACCTAACTTTAGTAAGTGGCCATTTTAGCACAAAAAGAAATAGCTCATGTAGAAGTAGAGTAGAATTATTGTGATTCCTATGCAAAGTAATATATTCATTTGTGATATGCAGATAATTACTATTCATTTATTATTCATTACTTTTTTAAGCTAGTTGTGATGTTTTAAACCTGAGCATGAACACTATATTAAATTTAAAAGTTTTTGAAGTTTGACAGATTATATTATTGTGTGTGTATTTTAGCTCTGAATTCAATGTAAATTGGAGGATCTTAATTCCCAAAATATTAAAAAAAATTGTCTCTTACCATTTTTATTAATGTTTATAGCAGGGTTGTGTTGCTCTTGACTCATTTAAATATATAATTCTAGTTTGCATTCAAATTTAATATCTAATTTTTATGTATTGGCTATGCAACTTAATAGGGAAAAATTATAAAAAAAAATGTTGAGTTCTTAAAATTTTCAAGTTATAAATTTTGCAGCATGTTGTATTCAGAAGTAAATAATAAAGAAATACATCTAATATATTATTTAGGGAATATCTGATGTAGCATGGTCAAGTGACAGTCGACTTCTAGTCAGTGCATCAGATGACAAAACTTTGAAAATCTGGGAAGTTAGCTCGGTAAGTTTAATTTGTCGAACATTGTTATGCCAAGTAATTGTGTTCCTACACACCAACCTAATGCATGGATTAAATATTGAGGGTAGGATGATTATTCAATAGCAGACAGTAAAAAAAATATTAATTTTGCCATTAATTTGAAAAATTGATATTGAGAATAACAAAACACAGCTGTTTTTTAAATGTTACTGCTGCAGGAAAAAAACTTTAAAAACTGTATGTAGCTTGCACTTCCTACAACAGACTCTGCACCTAGCTTGTACTTCCTACAATTTTAATGAATATGAAGGAATTAAATCAGTGAATCATATATGTATATCTTGTACACATTTTAGCTTTTATAGGAGCTGTAACCAGTATGTTCTTTAACTTGCACAGAGTATGACTCTACTATGATGTGGCCATGACATTCCATCCAGTGGCCAGCATATTCACTGGATATATGTGGGATACATTGGGGAGATGGATTTCAGCTCATCAACCTCCTTCCAAAACTTCTGTAGGTCCAATTGCTCTTGTACAGGAGTGAAATTTAATACAACACCTTATTACTGCTCTTGTCAGCAGCATGCAACATCGATGCAACATTTTGTCTCACTGTAAGGTGTCATCAGACACCTTACTGAACTTTTGTGCACTCAAGCGAATACATCTCCAGGTAACTTCTCCAATTGCCACCCTAAAGAACTACAGTGCATTGCTACA
The DNA here is from genome assembly GCA_038380435.1 of Ryuthela nishihirai. Classification (NCBI taxonomy): domain Eukaryota; kingdom Metazoa; phylum Arthropoda; class Arachnida; order Araneae; family Heptathelidae; genus Ryuthela; species Ryuthela nishihirai. The sequence continues at coordinate 80,609,182 of JAWZYU010000002.1, forward strand.
GTTTATCCTGCATTTTATGTCAGTTCTATTGCACATTTGTTTGTTCCTTCTGTACTATATCACCCGTGTCATTCTATCATCTCATATTTTTCATCTTATCCATTTTGCCAACTTTGGTTAACTCTTGGATACCAGTGTAATTGTATGTTCTGCAATTTTAAGCTTGGATGAGATATGCAGTTGTCTAACAGTAAAGGAATTTTCTTCTTTTTTTTCACTCTTAATTGTCTATCACAGTAGAGCAAATAAGTTTAAAAAATTTATGCCATCATCCAAACATTATGATTGCTGATGTATTAAACAGGCAGGTGTTTTACACCTTTTAAAAATCTACATGATTTCCTTTTGTTTATAACAGATGGCTTTGCTTTAATAGTTTCACTCATATTGTGGGATAATAACACAATAACTCCTTGATTTTGGGCGGGGGTGGCTCAGTCGGTAGCACGCCAGGCTCTTAATCTGTAGTTCCCAGGTTCGAGTCCCAGCTGGGTCAGCGTTGAGATTTATCTCCGCAAAATTCCCCGCCCTGCCCACGGTCAGTAGGGGACACTGATGGGGTTGGAAAGGCCACCGTCTCTCGGATGGGACGTTAAGCCGTGGCCCCGTGTGCGGGAGAGCCATACCCTGTGCACGTTAAAGAACATGCTGGATGGCCTTGATGGGAGGCTACCATCTGTCTCCCAACAGCTGTTCCAGTGGTTCCCCTCCCCCAACCTTCTCTGAGCCTTCGGGGTCCATGTGACCTGGCCATTTAGCCCATGGTGTGCAAAAAAGTGCTGCTCAGAGGTAAAATAACCCAACTCCTTGATTTTCTTTCCTGCAGAAGCTGCAGCATTTTTGAAAACCATTTAATAATCAAGAGTGAGCCTATAATATATTGCATCATAACAAAATTATTCTGTCTGTAAATGTTTATCTCTTAAAGTGCCAAATTATATATAATTTCTGTTTAATGTGAAAATTTAAAGAACCGTAGAATTTTATCCTGAAGTAAGTAACCAATAGAATTTGATTATATTATTACTACCTGTATACAATGCAATTTGTTAATTTTCATGTTTACTTTGAAAGGAATTTTAAGAGGAAAATTTCTTTTTGAAAAAATGTAGAAACTTGTTGGCCAAAGCAGTTCTTAATCAGTTGTCAGCAGCTTGGCCATTACAATCTTGCTCTTCACCACGTATCCTTCTATGCACATTGCCAATGTCGTGTTAGCCATCTATCTGTTGTTCTGAACTCATAATTTTTCATTGGGTTGTTGGCTTTCTTCAAAAGTGTACTGTGGTTAATTGGGCATTCATTGAGGTCACCATTAATTGTTTAAACCAAAGCAGTAAGGCTTCATCTTTTCTCACTTTAGCTTTGCCATTTCCTTTTCCCATTTTCAAAAGTCATTTTTTCTTGTAATTGATTTCGATTCTTTAAAAGTTTGCATAGTGAAGACAGGTATTCCTAACTATTTGGCATACTCTATTTAAAATCTTGTACCTCTTCCATTCTTTTGTTTTTTTCTTCAAACTTGAATTCTTTTCACTAAAAGCCTTTTTTAAAGAATTCCATCACTCCCATTCAATTCAATCACTCCCAAACACTGATGGTTCAGGTGACTGTCTTACAGAGAAAGAGTCAACATGGTTATTATGTGTAGTGTGAGGAAGAGACAGCAAGCAGCTCAATGAATCACTTCCCTGGCTTAAAAGTTAAGGGACTTGAAAGTTTTTTCAACATGTAGAATTTGATCAGCCTTAGGCAGTTTAATCCAGTATGCTGGATATGATAAAAGTGACAAGCTTTTAATGTTGTTTGGTTTAAGTTCTTGCTTACATTCCCATTAAGTTGACCTATTCTCTCCTTCCAGTGAACAATACACATACAGAATAAAATTAAGCTAAATATAGTTTATTTCTTTGTAAAGTTTGCTATGGTAGTGAGACTTGGACCCTATTTAACCAAGATAACAGGAAATGATGTTTTTGATTCTATGAGTATTATGAAATATCTTGCATATAAGTGGTTTGACTTTGTAAGTGACAATTAGGTTAGACAAAGGAGTTAGCAACTATCTTTGAACAGCATCTTGTATGTTGAGAGACTGCATTGGTTTGGTAATGTTGACACAAGCAGAGCTAGAGAATAGCAAATGGAGTTATGAACAATGTGTCTAAAGACTGCAGGAAAAGGAGGGACCTAAATACAGTAGGTGGACAAGGTCAAAGAGTTCCTTGTTGGATTTTACCTGCAGTGGCTAAATGCACTGCAAATTCCAACATTGTATTCATGTCATAAATAATTCTAATGTTCGGGCAATTCCAATGTTGTATTTAATTCTCAGATGTGTTTGCATTTGAGAATTAAATATAACCAGTGGCTCATGGCACATGTAGAGAACTAAATTGCACAGTCAAGTTGGATTTCCATAGCTTTTGGCTGCAAGAGGATTATATGTGTGTATACAGTTTAAGCTGGAGTGTTTGTGTTTAGGAAAAGGATTACAGGAAGACCTTGTAATTATTAATAACATGTATGAAAAATTGCATCCTATGATTCAATTTTAGCTAGAAGTTTCTTTGCAACATATGAAAAATATCCAAATCAATAATGAGGATAAAAAGGAATAAAGCTCACTACAGTGATTTTCATTTGTAGCAATTAGGCAAGTGCAAAAAAATCCTCCTCCCAGACTCAAACTTGGGATCTTCTGGTAATGCTCCATTTGCTCTACCATTTGAGCTAAGAAGTGGACTAATTATTAATAGGTTAATTAATTACTAATTAATTAAAAACTAAGATCTCTAAGTGCTATTACCCCTGCCTTAGCTCAAATGATAGATTAACTGGTGTGTAAACCAGGAGATCCCAATTTCAGTTCCAAGAGGCAGTTGAGTGGATTTTTTTCACACTTTCCATATTAATACAATAATGAAGAGTTTATAGTTTACCAAAATAACTAACTCTTACAACCAGTGGAAATTTTATAGTGTTACTGGACTTACTTTATTAGCTCAGTTCATATTGAACTCAAAAAGATAAGTTTTATTCTAATAGTGTTTAATTGTTTAAAGTGGCCTTTTTTGTATCATCTATATCAGGGGTTCTCAAACTTTTTTGGCCTTGGAGCTCTTTTTAATTATGAAAATTTATGTAGTGCCCCTGTCTCATGTTGCTACCATATATGTGTGTATATATTTATTTATAATTGTTCATTGTGGGTTCTACCTATTGGTGTTTACCACACTAGAATTGAAAACTCTGAGAAATTTTGTAAATATATATTTCTTAATTCATTTAATTTCAATTATAAATAACTTGATAAAACCATTACTTGTTTATTGTTTTTGAGAAGTTCTTTAATGTCTGGCTTAATATTATAGAAGACAGCTGGATTCGCATGTCTGCTTCTGCATTCATTCTGTTGCAATATTTTGTTTTGGTTGAAGCGTATAAAGAAAATTCGACATCACAAAGATATGTAGCTAAAAAAGGAGGAGTTCTTTAAGAGCTTTTTCTGATGATTGCATATATTTTGCACTCTGGCACAATGCAGTGGTCCATTAAAAATGACAATTAGTTAAATAAAGAGATATTAAATATGCAATGTTACAAATAACAAATCTACTAAAAATAACTTACACCTGTAATAAGTGTATATTGGATTATGACACTACTTCTATCGAAATGAAAACTAATAACTATTCAATAAATCAGCATTTCTCAATATGTGCTCATGGAGCCCCTTGAAAAGGTCTTGGGGAGTTCCAGGGCTCTGCCGAGCACACTTTGTAAAACACTGCTCTATGTCTATAAGTAAATTTTGATTTCTTTGTTTTGCAGGGTAAATGCTTGAAGACTTTGAAAGGGCACAGCAATTATGTATTTTGCTGTAATTTCAACCCACAGTCTAATCTTATTGTCTCCGGCTCAGTAAGTCTTTTTTTTTATTTCTTTCATATTGAAGTGTACTACTTATTGTTTCTATTTACATCTCCATTTTGAACATACAACTTATTAAAATCAAAACTGATATTTACCTTTGAATTGATAAAGAATAAAGTATATTTGTAAAAGCTAGGAATTGTTTTATCAAGCATCTCAGAAAACAAAAGAAAAATAGTGAGAAATGGAAACATAATTCAGAAGCAGAAAATGCTAATTATTTAAAACACAGATAACTAGACCAAATTGCTGAGTAATACTTGTTCTCCATATTTATTAGACCTTTTTGCAAAAAAAAAGGAAAATCCATAATGCTCCAGACACTGGTTTTGTTCACAAGCAAGTAATGTTGCCAATGTGTGTATGTATAAATATGTTTACATTTGAATGCAAGTAGCATTTTTAATATATTTTTACTTTTACAGACCTTCCTAAAAGAACCATTTATATAAATGTAAATAAAAGTGATAAATTTTAATATAACATAGATAACAAAACCACTTTTAAACTTAGTTATCAATGAATTTTCATTGGAGAATATTGGTTTTATTAATAGAATCTGGTAACAAAGTGGAAATGTTGCTTTCAAAAGAAAGTTTAACAGTATACTGAATCATTATTGAGTCTAAAGCAGAGGTGCACAAACCTTTCTGGCATCAGCTGAATAGAAAAATAGTTTGCTGCAGGTCAGCAGTTTGGAGAGGGTATGCAATAAAAAAAGTTTTGTTTATTACCTTTTATTTGTCATACTTATAGGTACAAAATTTTTTTAATATAAAATAAATATTATAGGTACAAAACAATTCAATAAGAAAAAAGTGAAATGCTGATATAAAGTTTATTTTAATGTCAGAACCATATGTGAAGAGTGGAACTGGATCCCAGAAATGAGCAATCAAACAAACTGACAATTGCACTGTTAGTGAAACAAACATTTTGCTTCAATTGCAGTGTAGCTAGTTTTATGATGTAGCTTTAATTTATGGATTCAATTGCAGTGTAGCTAGTCATATGGCTTCAATTACAGTGTAGAAATTTTTATCTGTCTTATTAAAACATCATTCACTTTAGTAGAGCCAGATTAATTATGCTGGTTGGATAAAATTGTTAAAGAGCTGATGTTGAAGAGTACTTTTCATCAAATTTCAATTGAATTAACTCTTCAGATTTGTTTTTATGATTGAAAGCTACAAGAGTAAATCAAAAAGTAAGGGCAATTTGTGTGTGGAAAACCAACATCATGTGTCGGAATACACTCCCAAGGCCATCATACCTGCTACATTGTTGGACAAATCTGCACATGTATTGCCAGTTGCCTGCACTCATTCTGTTTTGTTCAGTTGAGATAATCATGTCGGCTGTGCTACTCAATTGTACTGTTAGTGAATAACACACTGTGTTCAAATTTTTGTGATTAGAAAGGTCAAAGGTGATTAGAAAGGTCATGGGTTTCCTTGTACTTCATTCCATCTAATTAATAAATCCATAAATCCTGCTGCTTTTCTTATGAATGATTTTTTTTTTCTTTTTAAACTATTGTTGTTGTATTCCAGTTTATTTTATGATTTGTTTTTGCTACATGTCTGTCCAGTCCTGTTTTATTTTGTTTGTTTTTTATTGCAGCTTTGTGTTCTTTTATTCTTGTTTCTACTCATTTATCCAATGTAAAGTTTTTACTCATGTTACTTTGTAAATCAGTCCATTTTCTCTGTATATATATATTTTTTCTTGTTTGATGTTTGGGGTTACTTTTTTATTTTCTTGTTTGTCTAGTGCTATTCTTATATTGTATTTTTATTGCTCACTCTTTGAAGTTCCTAGAGCCGGGGGTGGCTCAATCAGTAGCATGCCAGGCTCGTAATCTGTAGTTCCCAGCTGGGTCAGCATTGAGATTTACCTCACAGTCAGTAGTCTAAGCAGTCTAATTTCCCCACAGTCAGTAGGGGACACCAACGGGCTTGGAAAGGCCACTGTCTGTCAGATGGGACATTAAACCATAGCCCCTGTGTGCAGGAGAGCCATAACTTCTGCATGTTAAAGAAACACTGGATGGCCTTGACAGGAGGCTACCATCTGTCTCCAACAGCTGTTCCAGTGAATCCCTCTCCAACCTTCTCTGAGCCTTTGGGGTCCTTGTGATCTGACCATTTAGCCTATGGTGTGCAAAAAAGTGCCAGTCAGAGGTAAAACAACCCAACCCTTTGAAGTTTCTCCAAAAAAAAAAAAACTTTTTGCTTTATTTAATTTATCTACTTTTTGGTTTTTTTATCTCATGGATAAGCTTAGCTGGGTAATGTTATGTATTAAAAATAATCCAACACTGTGGGTTGTTTGCTTTCTTTTTTTTTTGTGAAAGATAGTTGTATCACGTAGCTAGATATGCTCGATAACTTTTAGTTACCACGAATCGGTGACAATGACCATGAAGAATCATATTCCAATAAAAATGGTGAACCTCCTAATAATCTGCTGCAAGTGAGACATTGTCTATATTAGCAATTTCCTGGTCTCTGGATTAGTTATGACAGCTCCCTTATGTATCCGTTAGATGACCTCATCATTCATTAAACCTAACCCCATTCCAGTTCTTTCTTTGAGGTTTCATCAAATATAGTTTCACACCTGCCCTTTAAATCCATCAGTGAACTGAACTGAAGGATGGAATACTATCATTATCACCTAAGTAATTCCTGGTACAAAGTACCAAGAAACTGAGTTTCGTTGGGATGTCTGCATGATTTCTGGCACCCACATTGAGCAGTTACTGTGTGGTATTTTCTTGTTTTTGTGTGACAAATAAAGTGATTAAAAATGTTTGAAGTTGTAAAGTTACTTTGTAATTATCTTGTATGTATGCATATATATATATATACATTTTTTTTTGGGGGGGGGGGGGGAGGGTGTGTGGATTTTCTTAAGGACTTGCAATATAAACTTTGTATTTTGGCTATTTATTTGTTAAAATGTAGATCCATTTTTTTATATTTGCTTTGTTTTTCAGTTTGATGAAAGTGTTAGGATATGGGATGTGAAAACAGGAAAATGTCTGAAAACCCTTCCGGCACATTCAGATCCTGTGTCAGCTGTAAGTTAATTGTCATAACTTCTAAAATGCAAGTAAAATTGTTGTATTCGATTAATACATTAAGTAGTACATTAAACTGAAAGCACAATTTATTATACACACTGCACCCACCCCATTCTACCACAATAATGCAGCAAGTCGAAATCCCTTGTAGGCTAAAAATAATATCTACCTGCTGTATAGCATAACTGCAACTGTTATGATGGGTAAACATGGTGACCTTAGTGAGTTCATTCATGGGCATATAGTGGGTGCAAGGAAGATGGGATGCTACATATCTGTTACTGTAGAACATCTGGGATTTTCACATGCAGCTGCACATGCGTACCAGAACTGCATCAAAACTGGAAAAACCTGCATCACCAGGAAAAATGTGGCTGTAACTGGGCCTTTAATTTTTGAGGTGATTGCTGTCTCCTCCCTATCATAACATCATAAAGGAGGGTCACAGTGCAGATGATAACATCGACATTCAAAGACAGTGCAGCTACGGAAGTTTGTGCAAAGGCCATTCAACATATGATGGCATGATTGGGCTATGTCAGCCGAAGACTGCATTGAGTACCCTTGTTAACAGCATGTCAATGTCTGTGAGACTGCATTAAATGAAGGAACATCACCAATGGATGTGGAAGACTGGAAATGGGTAGCTTGGTTGGATGAATTGAGGTTCCAACTCTTGACATGCCAATGGGAGTTGCATATGGGCATAGGCACATGAGGCCAAGGTCCCCAACTGTCAGGTCGGAGGGTTATAGACCAATGGAGGTGGTGTAATATTCTGGGGCATGTTTACGTCTATGTAAACCTAAACGCCTATTGAGACCACCATCACTGCACAAGACTATGTTGATGTACTCACTGAGCATGTACTCCATTCATAGGTATCCATTTCCCACAACAGGATGCCTCTTTCAACAAGACAATGTCTTGTCTCATTGTTCCTTTTGGCAAAGGACTGGCGAAGAGCATTCCAGTGAGTTCAGAACCCTCAAATGGCCCTCTTACTCTCCAGTTTTGAGCATTTATGGGATGTAGCGTGGCAATGCATTCGAGCCAGAAGCCCAGTACTGGCAACTCTCTGCACTTTACAGACATCTGCCTTATAATCATAGGTTGCAGTACCACCTGAACATTTCCATCACCTCATAGAGTTCATGTCACAATGTCTTGCTACTGTTGTAAGGTTAAAGGTTGACCCACACATTATTAGGTGGGTGTGTATAATAAATTGTTCTTTCAGTGTATATTGCTGATTTACACTTGTTCACATTAGAATGTTTTGATTCAATATGAAGTTTATGCTGCTATTTAAGATCTGCAAATGCTGGATATTGAAACTCATTAATGTTGTAAATTTGCACATACAAATGGTGCAATGATAGATTTTCTGAAGCACTATTATTGTAGAAACTTCCAATACTCTTACAAGATTTTGAAGTCTCAATAGATGACAAAGTTTGTTCTGGCCATTTCTGCATTACACTGCATAGTAGCAATCATCACACATATACTGTCTGTATTTCTGAATGATGCATGCTCTTGGATAGTCACTGTTACTTAATAATGTACTTTGTTTAAATTGCTTGTATACAGTCATCTACCTGTGAAAAAAATATACTTCAACTAAAAAAGCTATGACTTGTAGGGAAACATTTAGACCAGTTTTGCAAGTTGTTTGAAAATACCTTGATAGCATTCCATTTTTTAATTTATGAAATGCATTGTTTTCAGTCACTAGGAGAGTTGCAATATTTAAAAATTGAATATTTCTAGTAAAATGACATTATGTACTAGTTAACCCTTAATACATTCATAGACACAGAGTTGGGTTGTTTTACCTTTGAGTGACACTTTTTTGCACACCATGGGCTAAATGGCCAGGTCACATGGACCCCGAAGGCTCAGAGAAGGTTGGGGGTGGGGACCCACTGGAACAGCTGTTGGGAGACCGATGGTAGCCTCCTGTCAAGACCATCCAGCGTGTTCTTTAACATGCACAGGGTTTGCCTCTCCCTCACATGGGCCACGGTCCCATCCGACAGACAGTGGCCTTTCCAAGCCCATCAGTGTCCCCTACTGACTGTGGACAGGGTGGGGAATTTTGCAGAGATAAATCTCAACACTGATCCAGCTGGGACTTGAATCTGGGAACTACAGATTGTGAGCCTGGCACGCTACTGACTGAGCCCCCCCCCCAACCCCCATAGGCACAGAAATTCAAAATGTACTTATGTACACTGTAGCCATACCCTGTGTATCTGAAGAACATACTGGATAGTTTTGATGGGAACCTTCCATTTATCTCTTTAACACTGCCCTGTGGGTTCCCTTCCCCTACTCAACTTTGATACCTTGGGGTGCTTGTGACCTGGCCATTTAATACATTGTGAGAACAAAAGGGCTGTTCAGAAGTAAAGCATCCCATTTATCCATCCATGTGGGTCCAACTTTTCTATTTTTAGAGATAAATGAAAAATTCTTTTTGATTGCATAGGTTCTAAAAATTATTAGATTTGCATTTTCTGAAACTTCCAATAGTTTTAATTTCAACCTTAAAAAGAGAGTACCAAAGTTTGAAAATGGCAAAACTTTGATTTAATGTTATAAATGGTCTATTCATGCTAGAAGTTTAAAAGTTAGGTAATAAGGTGGAATGGTCAAGGTGTTAATATTAATAGCTATGATATGTCCCCCCTACAACTTTTCGTTTTAAGAAAAAAATGAACATTCTCTTTTGGTTGGATTGGTGCTAATAAGATATTGTGATTCACAATTTTTACTCTACCATTAGTTTGAGTTTCCACTATTAGAGAGTATTAAAGTTGGAAAACTGCATACTATTTTTTCTTTTTATAAACAATCATTACATATTTACTTAGGGCACTTTTTTTTTTAGAAAATTTTTCCACAATAGTTTGTTATAAGCCAATAAGAATGAGATTCAATTTTTATTTTATTTAAAAGAGCTTTTAAAGGGTAGAGATATTTTAGTCCACTTATAGTTTAAGAAAAAGTTCAGCAGCAAAATACAATAATTAATAGATTCTGAAAAAAATTCTGAGACGTGACTGAGACAGCGCCATCTATACTCAAGGAGATGCAACTTTTTCAGTCGTTGCATTTGATTATCAGATGTTAATGTGGTCGCTAATGCTAAGACGTTAATATATAATTAAAAATCAATCCAATTTATAAGGTCATATTCTGAAAATATTCGTTGTCTGACACGTGGTGCAATGGTGTAGCGCGCTCTGTCATGAATCTGGAGAGATGCAGGTTTGATTCCCGCCATGGCGGCGATGAATTTTTTTCAGAATCTATTAATTAATGTTCTTAACAGGGAATACTGTGCATTCACTTTGGATTGATTTTTAAAAAACAATAACATTGGCACTGAGATTTGATTCGTTAATTAGAAGTTTAATTGCTCTTGTTTGGAGCTAGAGCCCTATTTACCTTACTTTTTCTCTTAACATTTAAAATAGTTTCCAACATTAAAATTAGAATCTTGTGAAAATGATAATTTTAGTCTGCATTTAATTTGAGCTTTAGTATCAGCAACAAAAAGTAACAAACTGTTGGTGTTTAGGAATTTTAATTTGATGATTTTAAGTTTTACAGCTGTTATATCAAAATAAAGTCATACCCAGTTTATATTTTTTGTAACATTTCAATGGTAAATAGATATTAATTAATAATTTTCTTTTATGTACTAGGTTCATTTTAACAGAGATGGATCTCTGATTGTTTCTAGTAGCTACGATGGATTATGGTAAGCTTTTCGCTTTTTCAATAAATATATATTGTACAAACTAAATCATTTTACTGTAAAATATCAGTCAAATTATAAAATTATGAGTGACATTCAAATATAAATGAGAATTTGATTCTAAAATATTTATTCACAACAAAATAGAAAAATCATAATACTACTTTTCAACATAGTCTCCACTAACTGCAAGCATTTGTTCTGATGTTCTGGAAGCATCTTAATTCCAGTTTCAAAAAAGGATTTTGGTTGTTTGTCAATCCAACTTTGCATGGCTGCAATGATCTCATCATTGCCTTGGAATCTCTTGCTCCTTTAAAAATTCTTCAATGGTCCAAGCAAATGAAAATCAGGCGGAGCCATTCAGAACTATAAAGTGGATGAAACAGTACAACCCATGTCAGTTTCTTCAATCTCCTTCGCCATCCTGTCCACGGTCAGTAGGGGACACTGATGGGCTTGGAAAGGCTGCTATCTGTTGGATTGGATGTTAACTGTGGCCCTATGTGCAGGGGGTGGGGTTGGCTCAGTCGGTAGTGCGCCAGGCTTGTAATCTGTAGTTCCCAAGTTCAAGTCCCAGCTGGGTCAGCGTTGAGATTTATCTCCATAAAATTCCCCATTCTGCCCATGATCAGTGGGGGACACCGATGGGCTTGGAAAGGCCGCCGTCCATTGGATTGGATGTTAAGCCGTGGCCCCATGAGCGGGAGAGCCATACCCTGTGCACGTTAAAGAACATGCTGAATGGCCTTGACGGGAGGTTATCATCTGTCTCCCAACAGCTGTTCCAGTGGGTCCCCTCCCCCAACTTTCTCTGAGCCTTTAGGGTCCATGTGACATGGCCATTTAACCCATGGTGTGCAAAAAAGTGTCGCTCAGAGATAAAACAACCCAACGTGCAGGAGAGCCATACCCTGTGCACATTAAAGAACATGTTTTGAATAGCCTTGACGGGAGGCTACCATCTCTCCCAATAGCTGTTTCAGTCTGTCCCCTCCCCCAACCTTCTCTGAGCCTTCGGAATCCTTATGATCTGACCATTTAGCCCATTGTCTTCAAAAAAGTGCCACTCAGAGGTAAAACAACCCAACCCAATTCAGAGTCTCCATTATTAAAGCATTAAATGTTGGCATGAGCATTGTGTTCCAGTGACAGAAATCATGGGACCCATCTTGTGCTCACTTTATTGACTTTCAGCTCATGTGCACAATTTCTTCAACACTCCCTACATAATTCCAGTATTCTGGTGAGAGTTCATGAATGGTTATCTGATTGTCTAGGTAAGTTCCTCAATCCTGACAACATTGTTGGGAGTGACAGAAGGTCTCTGAGCATGGGGTTCATTTTTGACATGATCTTGTCCTTCTCTAAATGATAAATCGATAAATATTTAGCGGAAAAAATTTTTCGCCAACATACGGGATTTGAACCCACATCATCAAATCCCGTATGTCGGCAAAAAAAAATTTCCGCTAAATATTTATTGATTTATCAATGCCAAAAGAGCAACAGGTAACGCTGTGATTATCATCTATGTTCTTTAAATGATTTAACTTAACTGTACACCCTTGCCTGTGACACACAATCTTCCCCAAACCTGGCACCAAGTCTGATAAAGGTTTCGGAATGAATGACACCTTTGTGAGAAATTTTATACTTATGTGCTGTGCAACACTGCTGGGATTATTACAGTTCACAGGTGAGGTGGAGGGAGAATGACTAGTGCTGTTTGTAAATTTGAACATGTCTTTACTTGCCAATGAATGCCTGTTCATACAGGGGCGGGGGTGGCTCAGTAGGTAGCGCGCCAGGCTCGTAATCTGTAGTTCCCAGGTTCGAGTCCCAGCTGGGTCAGCGTTGAGATTTATCTCCGCAAAATTCTCTTCTCTGCCCACGGTCAGTAGGGGACACCGATGGGCTTGGAAAGGCCGCCGTCCGTCGTATGGGATGTTAAGCTGTGGCCCCGTGTGCAGGAGAGCCATACCCTGTGCACGTTAAAGAACACGCTGGATGGCCTTGACGGGAGGCTACCATCTGTCTCCAACAGCTGTTCCAGTGGGTCCCCTCCCCCAACTGTCTCTGAGCCTTCGGGGTCCATGTGACCTGGCCATTTAGCCCATGGTGTGCAAAAAAGTGCCGCTCAGAGGTAAAACAATCCAATCCTGTTCATACAAGTTGATTTGTGCTTGAATGGTAACCAAATTCTCATTTATATTTGAATACCTTACATATTTGTATTTTGAACCAACAAAACATTATAAACAGTATTATAAAGAAACACATAGCCATATGAGGTAAATTTGAAATACTGCTTTTTATGAGTTAAGATAAAAGCAAATACTTTTAATTGTGATAATAACAGGAAAAAGAGTAATGAAATATTATGATATTCAGTTCTCCCAACTCTGAAGTCAATCCTGAAAGAACCATGTTTTGAATCTTCAGACGAATTCCATTAATCTTTGACAAAAGTACTCTTGCATTATGGTTCTAGGATTGCTTCCAGTTGTGAAGAGTTGGTGAAAAGCAAATGTTTTGAAGGTGCCATTCAGCTCTAATAGTTAGTGGACCTTGCTACTACAGCAGTAAGTTCTTATGTAATTATATATTGTATCAGAAACTAAAACAAGTTAGATCAAGATTTTAGGTTATCTCTCACTTTTGTGTATTTTAAACAAAATTCTTTTGTTTGTTGTGCCTTATTTTAAATAAATAAATATCCTCTCAAGTAGCTGCTTGCCACAGAGGTCTGGCAGGAGCCTGCCAGTTAAATACACCATAATATAAAATCTGTGAGGATGGTGGGACCTCAGCAGAAAGACAACAGAAACATCCATGCCTTACCCAGGCCTCGAATCCAAGTCCATTTGATCAGTAGCAGCACACCAACCTCTCAGCCACTGGGACAGTTTTTGTACTTTATTATATTATATAAATTATTTACAAAGTTTTCTTGTTCACTTTTCTTTAATTTGTTAATTATTATAACTGTTTTTGTTGTTAATTTAAATGGTGCATAGTACACCCTGAACTCTTAATCATGAAATTTGCAGAATGCAATTTTATGAAATGGGTGTTATGCACCACTGTCTTTTATAAACTGTTATTGTCTGATGACTGTTAGTTAGTTTTAGAAACATTTGTGATAGTACATATATTTTCTTCAAATCTGAAGTACACTGCTTATAGTGCTGAAAAGGGAGCATCTGTTCTTGTGTATATTTATTTAACGAAAGAGGTGAAGCGTTTATCAGCTACTTGAATATTGAGGGGCAATATTTCTTAGTTCCAATACAGTCCTAGTACAGTGAATACACCTTGATCAGCACTGTTTTATTTTAAATTTTTATTTAATCACTTCTCTTTACAATGTATTTTCTCTTTATAATTTTAGTCGAATATGGGACACAGCATCAGGACAGTGCTTAAAAACATTAATAGGTGAGTATTATTAAAATTCTGTAGAAAGCAGTTGAAACATTGGTTATTGTATATGTGAAAAGTGTCACAATTAATTAAAAAAAAACTGAAAATTTACAAAATGCAAAATTTAAAGATGCAGCTGAGAATGGCAAAAATGTTTATGATGCAACTTACAGCTAATAGTAGCAAACATCAATCTATGCTGCTGAGGCTGCTTTATTAGTCCATTTCAAAATGTATGAATTAAACATATTTAAAAAAAAACCTCTTTTCACTCTAGAAACTGAAAAATAAAAGTAAAATAACCATTATGAAATCGCTTACTCAATTCATATTGATTTCAAAGGTGGATAAGCACTAGCATTTTTTTTAAGTTGGTAAGAGAAACCAATTTTGGCACTCTAATCTTCCTTGAAGTTAAATATAAATTAAGTAATGATTCATCGTTGCCATATTTTATTTATTTTTAGTTTTTATGATGCATACACAAAGTTAGTATGTTTTTAACTGATTTATATTTAATTATATAATAATAATTTTATTAATTAATAATATATATTTAATTTTTTGCATTTTAGTAGCAACTTCCCATGGATTGTCACCACCAAAAAGTATTTTTCTATGCTTTAGAACAGCTATGGGCAACCCACAGACACCTCAAATCACCCTTGAATATTGCTGCACAAATTATTAAATTTTTTCTCTGGTAAGGCATGTTGTGTCGTTTTTCTGCTGAGGTCCTGCTATCCTCTCAGACCTTCTACTATGGCATATGAACTGACAGGCTCCTGTCAGACCTCTGTGGCCAGCAGCTGCTTGAGGTTTTTTTTAATTTTTTTTTTTATTCTTGAAGCACTTTGTGGAATGACAATTTTTTTTTTCTCTCCCAGTTCTGCTTTACACTGTTTTTGAAAGTTTTCTTTAGTAGCCTAAATTTATGACAACATTAGCCCATATGACAGACTTTGCACATAGGGACAGATCAGGTTTAGCTCCCGATTAAAGAGCTCAGCTCTCACTCAAATAGACACTATATCAGTAAACATTCTAATTATGAAAGATATCAAGACCAGCATAGAAAAAAATTAATGGCTGCATTAAATGTGCAAAAAAAATTATTTACCCAAATATCTGAAGACTCTAATGCTATTTTGTATGCAAATTTTGTTATTAGTGAGAAAATTGTATATATTAAATATATTGCAAAGATTTTTCAAATGGTGAATTTTTAAATGAGTGCCTTCAAACAGTTTTTAGTGTGTTGTGTCCAGAGAGAAAAAACATGTGATAACTTAAGTTTATCCCACAAACAGAAGATAGGTAAGTAATCAGGTGGATCAATGAACTTGCTGCTAATATAGAAAATACCTTTACAGAGCTTGCATTGAAATTTGAATATTTTTCTTTGGCCATTGATGAAGGTACTCCTGTTTCTGACATAGTTTAAGTGGTATTTGTAAGTGGAGTCAATGCTAATTAAATTTCTTGTATATTTAATTCTAATTTTAATTAAAAATAATAGTTTCCTCACTAAGATTTAAAAAAGTACATGTTCCTTTTTGTAACAAATAGGTATATGTGAAACGTTAATTGTTTATGTGTATTGTCTACTCAAGATATTATGCACGGAGGGGTTGGGTTGTTTTACCTATGAGCGGCACTTTTTTGCACACCATGGGCTAAATGGCCAGGTCACATAGACCCCGAAGCTCAGAAAAGGTTGGGGGAGGGGACCCACTGGAACAGCTGTTAGGAGACAGATGGTAGCCTCCCGTCAAGGCCATCCAGTGTGTTCTTTAAAGTGCACAGGGTATGGCTCTCCCACACACGGGGCCACGGCTTAACGTCCCATCCGACGGACGGCGGCCTTTCCAAGCCCATCGGTGTCCCCTACTGACCGTGGGCAGAGAGGGGAATCTTGCGGAGATAAATCTCAACGCTGACCCAGCTGGGACTTGAACCTGGGAACTACAGATTACGAGCCTGGCGCGCTACCGACTGAGTCACCCCGCCCCATGCACGGAGGGGAGGGGTAATGCAATAAGCAAGGTTCTGATCCACAACACTCTGAAAAATCCTCATCTGGTCCTCCGATCAGTAAAGGTTGCCCATCCCTGCTTTAGAGGGGAAAATTGTTACATTTCCTTTGTTACTCTGAATGTCTCATGTTTTTGTCTCATTTGACAAGAATTTGTCAAGAATGTCTCATTTGGCTTGTTATGATTGACTCTTGTTAAATTTCTTTCCATATTTTTTAGGGATGAAAGTGAGGCTCATTATGTAATTTAAGATAGTGCATGACAATCTCCAGTTTATAAGCTTTCATTTCGGATATAGCTCATCGTACTCAAACCTTGTGGTTTTACCTCTACTTTTTGGGGGGAGAGAAAGGGGCACCATGAGGTAGCCTATGACATGCACCACATCAGAAGCTTAAATTTGGCACTAACTTGCTACTCCCTGCTATACTCTTTAGGAGGTTGAAGAATCAGTTGCACTATTTTCCCTCTTTTTTTTTTTGGGGGGGGGGGGGAGAAACATGCTGATAATTATATATATATAGCCTATGACACCCTCCTCATCACAAGCTTTCATTTGGTACATACTCATTGTAATTGGCCTCCATATTGGGAAGATATGGGGGGAACAACCATTTTGACAAATGACAATCAAAAGCAGTAGGAAGATAGGTAAGAAGCTTGAAGATAACTTGAAAATATTAGCATCAGGTAACACAAACTTTTCAAAAAGAACAATACTTGTGAATAATGGTCATCTAAAAAATTTTTAGCCAAATGGCAATTTTTTTGCTTAATTATTTAGAAGAAAAAAATATGAAAGTTGCACAACATTTATAAAACTTTTATAACTTTGGCACTTGTCATGAAATGCATATGTTTTTATTTTGACATTCATTCATTTATTTTTTGATTCATATATAAATTATTTAATTGCAAAATGTTTCAAATGACATTCCTGCAATAAACAGTCTTAGTTTTCAAAAAATTCCTTAGTTAGCAACCAGACCCTTAAGTTGATGTTCTCAGGTTACAATCACGTTTTCCAGCTTTGAGAATTTACTTTATTGTGTCTTTATCTCAGTGAGAAAGAGGACATAATTTTATTTGAAAGGTTGCCATCCCTTGGATGAAATGGTAAGTCATGACCCCAAATACAGAAGAGCCATTCCTTATGCACATTAATTGCTTTAGCACCTTACATCTGACAGTAGTACGTTGATTTTCTCATTCTTCTCTCCAAGAAGCTTAAGGTAGTATAAATACTATCTCACTCTCATCTCCAAGGAGTTGGAGATTTGAAATTTAAAAAAAAAAAAAATCACAGGAAAAAAACTAATTACATTATCAGCACAAATTCTTTACTGGTCGCAAACTGTAATCTTGGAGTTTCTACAGTATATATTTGAGCTTCTTTTGAGTGTGTGTATTTGGACCTCTGACCCTTTAAGTCACCAGCACTGTGTATTTAAGTATTTAAATCCATCTGAGCTCAAATGTTAATATAAAATTCTCATCTTACTAAGAGCTGTTCCGTAGATTTCCTTTCCCAGCACTTCACTGAATCTTGAAAATCTTCATAACTTACTAATTTTAGATCATTATAAAAATGTTATTCAGGATTAACCCTCCCCTCAGTAATAAAATATATGTATAACCTACCAAGTAGTTGCCTGCCATAGAGGTTTTTCAGTATAATATGCCATACAGATGTTGAAGATGAGACCTCAGCAAAATTATAGACACATAAAAGAAACATCACACATTTCCCAGGGTCTGAAGGGGACGGGAGTGGCTCAGTCGGTAGCGCGCCAGGCTCGTAATCTGTAGTTCCCAGGTTCGAGTCCCAGCTGGGTCAGCGTTGAGATTTATCTCCGCAAAAATTCCCCGCCCTGCCCACAGTCAGTAGGGGACACCGATGGGCTTGGAAAGGCCGCCGTCCGTTGGATGGGACGTTAAGCCGTGGCCCTGTGTGCGGGAGAGCCATACCCTGTGCACGTTAAAGAACACGCTGGATGGCCTTGACGGGAGGCTACCATCTGTCTCCCAACAGCTGTTCCGGTGGGTCCCCTCCCCCAACCTTCTCTGAGCCTTCGGGGTCTATGTGACCTGGCCATTTAGCCCATGGTGTGCAAAAAAGTGCCGCTCAGAAGTAAAACAACCCAACAACCCAGGGTCTGAACCCAAATCCTTTTGATCAGTAACCTCTTGATCATCAAGAAAGTACCCTTTCCCCTGGTAACGTTTTAATTTCATCCAGCTGAATCAAAGTGATATGGTGTATTATAATAATACACTACTTGAGTATAATGTGGTGCATTACAATAATACTTTACATTTTGACACATTTGGGATTAGTTTCACCTAACATTCAAAATTGCAATGTTTCATTTGAACAGGATAATTTGATGTGTATTTTGTTATGGTCTGTAAATTAGTTTTTGCAAATTTGTTTCCAATTTTGTTTTTCCATGTGCTACAACAGTTGCTCTCTAAATATGATCCCTTAATAAGCCATTTCACATCATATTGATTAATCATACCCTTGTTGTGTAATGACTAAATTTATGTGGCTTTTAAAAAAGTAAAATTTTAGGTATCATTTAAAATTAAAGCAATGTAAGAGCCAGGTACAACCCACCCACACTATAATATAGATATGTAATTTCTCAGGCTTTAACCCTTAGAGTGCCAGGATCGATCAAATCAGTTTTCTGTATTTCATGTATAATTTCTTTCAAAATTAAGAGATGGCATGAATGGATAGACCAGAGTTGAAACTAGCTATTACAAATCTCAATAACAATTATGAATATAATATATTTGACATATATCTTAATTGACAAAGTTTCAATTGATCAATATTTCAAAATAAAAAAGCACTCAAAGGAGTTAAATACGCTGATGCTACTAATTCATAGAACTAGAAATTTAATAGATCCTATCAAGGAAATGTTCACTCTTAGTTTACCATCAATATCAGTTTTAAAGGAAAAATTGTCGTGAGCCCGGTGGGATATGAGCCCATGATCTGATAACATATCAGGTGCTATGACTGTTGATCAAGATCTCTATTTGATGATATAAACTTTCTACCTACAATACACATTTTTCTGTTTCTCAGAAAGGAAGTGTCTTCGCCATTCACAAACAGCCTCACCAGGACACTGACATGTTATTAGGAGGTCATGGGTTTGTATCCCACCTGACTTAAGATAAATTTTCGTGTAAAACTGATATTGACAGTAAACTAAGAGTGAATATTTCCTTGATAATTGAACCAAAAATGTTGATGGATTTTCTTCAATAAGAGATGGTTCATTTTCAGAGCTCTGATTTTTATATCTTGCAAATAAATTGATACATGTGTTATCTCTTTTGTAGATGATGATAATCCACCAGTTTCTTTTGTTAAATTTTCTCCAAATGGAAAGTATATTTTAGCAGCAACATTAGATAAGTAAGTGTTGTAACTTTATCTGTTAATGTTCTGTAAATGTAGCATGTTTGATTTGTGTATTGGTAACTTTTTGTATTTTATGTACATTTATGTTTTGTATATTGGTATTTTTTATATATATACACAGTCTTCACAATTAAAGAATAAAAGTAGATGGCATTGCCTTTAATGTCTTATTTTGTCATTGTTTCAACAATGCAGATATTGGAATTGAATAAAATGTTAAAGTTCCTTTTAAGTCTGATACATTTCAAGAGAGCAGGAACAAACAGGATAACATTTGCTTATAAAGAAATGTACCATTGTTGAAAAATATAGAGCCCATTTGACACATTGGTTGCAATTGCAACTAAACAACTTTGGAGAGTGTATATTCAACATCTTAATTTGAAATGTTTCAGAGTGTAATTTATATATTTAGATATAAAACTTGAATGTACATAAAGTAGTATTTTTGACTCTCCTGAAACTTGCAGTCAGACTTTATATCAGTGTCAAGACACAACAATGTATTCACAGCAATTAGTAATTGTTTTTTGGACAACTAGGATTAACCCTTTCACTACCATAATGGCCTAAACTGCAGGTAAGAGGTAAGGAAGAGAAAAAAGTAACATTGATTGGGAGAGTCCACTTAAAATCTTGGCTATTTTGGACCAGTATGGTAGTGAAAGGATTAAGCAATGCTCCCAAATGTTATAAAATGTGTAAAACATATGAAAAACCATATTTAATCTTGATCGATACAATATACAGGTGTCTTCATCAAACTTGTTATTTAGAGCATTATTGTACCTTTACTATTTTCTACATAATAGCATGGAAGCTTCTGCTACCTCTTGGGGAACTAATGAACTATTAAAAAATGCTGAAGACTAAGTTTAGCGTTTTTTAATAGTCTTACTAAATATAAAGTTCAGTGGGGGGGGGGGGGGGGGGGGGGGGGAAATAACTCAATGGATTAAATTTTTTCTGAATTTTACCTTAATACATTATTTTTTTTTTGTATACATTCAAAAAATAGTGCACATTCAAAGAGTTGAACTTGTTTGTTGTTATTAAAGGGAAGTGGAGTGGTTTTGCTTTTTACTAGTGTTATGCCTAGTTACTTTTTTTTTTCATTAATTAATACTCTGACCAAAATTATTCAGACATGTTAGGTGAACAGAAAGCTAAATACAAAGCTATTAATTTTTCTCAACTAAGTTTTTATAAATTAATGGGACTGAAGTTAAGTTAAAAAGATAAATCAAATTCATCTGTATGAGTTTTTATTTTGAGCAGTAGTTGTTTAATATTTACAAACTTTTAGAACTATAACATTTGTTAGCATGTTATAGTAGCTGCTATAAAATGGCATAAGCAAATTGTCAGTCATGGAATATTTTCCAGAAGATAATTGAAGACCAAATAGTAACTTGTGTCAAGCCACTTACTAAACTTAGTTTATTTTTAGAAGCTCCTTTCATTTTTTTTTACAAATTTGATGGATTTTAGGACAAGTGATGCGGTAGTGCTAAATATTCTGTCTTACATAACTCTTTAAATACTATATGAGCATTATTTAAAATGATTTTATAAAATTTAAATATTTAATTTACCCCAGTTGCTTTTTTATTATTTTGTTTTTTAAGTTTCATATCTTTGAATTTGCATTCAGTTAATGTAACTTTGAAGTGTATACAAATTTTTGAAAGGATGGAAATATATTCAGAGTATTTGTTAATTATGTGTTTGCTGGGATCCTGACTTTATACACTCCTCTACTTCAAGCAACAGGCATATATATATATAGAATTTTTGAAAATTACTTCCCACTAACATTTACACACAGAATTCTGTAGAAATACACCCATTAAAATAAAAAGGATACAAATTTTATAATATGCATCTGACATTGAACACGCTAACTATAGTGCTGTCCTCTATACTAAATCTGTGCTAGTAAGTGGGGCAGGGGTGGCTCAGTCGGTAGCGCGCCAGTCTCGTAATCTGTAGTTCCCAGGTGCGAGTCCCAGCTGAGTCAGCGTTGAGATTTATCTCCGCAAAATTCCCCGCCCTGCCCACGGTCAGTAGGGGACACCGATGGGCTTGGAAAGACCGCCGTCCGTCGGATGGGACGTTAAGCTGTGGCCCCGTGTGTGGGAGAGTCATACCCTGTGCACGTTAAAGAACACGCTGGATGGCCTTGATGGGAGGCTACCATCTGTCTCCCAACAGCTGTTCCAGTGGGTCCCCTCCCCCAACCTTCTCTGAGCCTTCGGGGTCCATGTGACCTAGCCGTTTAGCCCATGATGTGCAAAAAAGTGCCGCTCAGAGGTAAAACAACCCAACCCTGTGCTAGTAAGTAGATAAGTAATTTATTTGCCACTAAACATTTGTGCCTATTTCATTATTGTTCTTCAATGATTTGATAAATATCAAAAATTATTTTTATAGTCAATGTCATTTTAAAAGTTTTTCAACTCTAATTCAGTGCTAGAAATGTTTGAGTATTCAGATTATTGTTTTGAGTATCGAGTGTTTAGAAATGTTCAAATTTTTATTCTTTCTTTGTATAGCACACTGAAATTGTGGGATTATAGCAAAGGAAAGGTAATCAATAGTGACTATATTTTTTTTGCTTTTTAGTTCTTACTAAAAATGTTTTTTCTCAAGTTCAATGATGCACAACCTTTGTATATGATGAAATGAGCATTATTTTGTAATAATTACAAATTATTACCATGTAATTTTTAAGCAGTCATATTATTAAATTTTAAGTTTTATCTTGTGCCTGTGCTTCATGGATGACTGCAAAAAGCTAACTCCAGGGAAAGTTTTTAATTTAGTAACAGGCTTTTGAAATTTACTGAATCATGTTTTTTGTTTGGAAATGCAGTTCAATTTTCATCACAACCATGATCTTGCACTCGTCAACATTGATTTTGTTTCTTCAATGAATAATTTTATTCATTGAAGCTATTAGATCTATATAGATTATTTCCATGCTGTTTAGGAAAATACCTAGAATTTTTTTATTGACCAATTTTTATGTAAATTGAACTAATGAAATGCAAATCTAGTGTAAAAAGCAGAAATTGCTCTGAACAACAAATTAAACTTTTTTTTATTCCTTCAATGAATGTAGATAATTCTTATTTGTGTGTGTTAAGAAAATAACTTTTAAATATTTGTATCACCTGAAATTTTTGAAAAAATAACAACAAAATTTTAATAGTCCACACTATATTAATAGATTTATTGTAATATTATTTTAAAGAAACCATTTAAACTCACCTAAACATTTTCCCCCTGATTTATACTTATAGACAACATTTAGGATTTTCTTTATTAGTGTTTAACATAGCTGACTAGAATGCTAAATATTTTTCTGCAGCAAAAATGTCTTAGCACAAGGATCTGAATCTTTTCAAGAGAAGAAAATCAAGAAATCCAAAATTGGACTTCTGAGCACCAAGGAGTCCAAGAACAGACTTGATTAGCTCCAAATGTTTTTGATGATCCTCTCATCCAAATAAAAGTAATATGATAATAATTGAAAATTTTTCAGCTTAACTGTGTACTCTATTGATTAACACCTGGAATGCCACAATATTATAATTAAAAAGATTAAGTATTTTTAAAATTTGTCACAGATATATGGAATGTAAACCACATTGTGTAACAATTAATCTAACACATTGGGCATTTCAGTGCCCAATATGTACTGGTTGTAAGAAATTCTTTAATGATTTTATAGCCAAATAGAGTGCTGTTGGTAACAACAGATAAAAGTTTGGGTTATGGTCATACTCATGAGAGATAATAAACGTTTTTTGAGCTCTTTTAACAGATTTAAGAACACCAGAGTTCTCATGAGCAATGGATTGTATAGTGGCCTAGTAAAACCTTATCATTAGAACTGTAAGTTTCAGTAGGAAAAAGTCTGAAGTAAGAATGTAAAAAATGTGTTATTAGGGATATTAAATATCATTTTGCTTTATTATCCTTCAGAATTTCTCATATGAGTTAGATGTAATTTATATATGTCTACATTTTGGTAGAAATACTTAACTTTAAAGCAGTGGGTGTAAGGTGTCCTTAAAAATACATTTCTGGCATTTTAGACTTTTTTTTTTCTACAGCCTGTGGGAGCTAGTTATAATAGCAATGGGGAAAAGTTCCATTAGGACACTTCTTGCATGAAACAATGATGATCAAGGTAAATAGAGCTCAAGCATGTTGTTTGTCTACACAGAACAAAAAAGCCCCACATACTGCATAATGAAATGTGAAACATCAGAAAAAAAGAAATTTAAATCAGTTTAACCCTTTGCATTCCAGATTTTTTTTAGTATAACATACCAGTAACTCCAAAGGATTGAAAATGGATTGATTTGAAGCAAATTTAAGAAAAAAAAAAATTAGGCTAATTATAAAATTTTTATAAAAAAAAGAAAAAATGATAAGACAACAAATAAATGACATACAACTAATAGAAATATTTTTTTATTATCTTTTTATGACAATATGAAGATCTTTATTCAAAAAATTTTATATTTTATAATTGTTTAATGTCTAGATGATCTTCCTTCTCCGTTATATCAACCCATTCATCCTCTTGCGCATCATCTGCGATAGAAACACTTGTGCTACTACTAGATGGGGGTGGGGGTGGCTCAGTTGGTAGCGTGCCAGGCTCGTAATCTGTAGTTCCCAGGTTCGAGTCCCAGCTGGGTCAGCATTGAGATTTATCTCCGCAAAATTCCCCGTCCTGCCCACGGTCAGTAGGGGACACCGATGGGCTTGGTAAAGGCCGCCGTCCTTCGGATGGGACGTTAAGCCATGGTCCCGTGTGCGGGAGAGTCATACCCTGTGCACGTTAAAGAACACGCTGGATGGCCTTGACGGGAGGCTACCATCTGTCTCTCAACAGCTGTTCCAGTGGGTCCCTCCCCCAACCTTCTCTGAGCCTTCGGGGTTCATGTGACCTGGCCATGGTGTGCAAAAAAGTGCTGCTCAGAGGTAAAACAGCTCAGCTACTACTAGATGACTCAAGGACATGCACTTTCCGTTTTTTATGTCCTATAAAAATCTGTTTTGTCACTAGAACTCTTAGTATCACTTGCTTCTATAGAAGATTCATTTATATCACTACATATGTAAAAAAAAAAACACTCATCTTCACTGTCGCTAAAATCCAAATCTTTATCCATTGTCGTAAAAAAATAACAAAAAACTTTTAAATTACAATATGCAATATGTAATATGCAACACACATGACTGAACAGCCGTAGTAAATGTGTAGAGCTGATATGACAATGTTTGTACCTGCTCAAAAAGGGTATTAGAACCTTTTTTTAATAAACAATAGACCTATTGTTTGTGTCGCCGCTACGGTGCCATTGGAATTGTTAAATAAAATTAGTATGTCGCCGTAGTGGTGCCTATGGAGTGCATAGGGTTAAAATGATTTCTATATTATTTCAATAAAACTATTGAAAAAAATAAATTTTGCATAATGATTTAAGCACAATTTTTTCAAACACTAGGTGATAGAAAAATATTAAGGGTATTTTCATAATCACTGTAAAAAAAACTAAAGAATTATCTACTTTCATAAAAAATAGTTTGTTGTTCATTATTTAATAATTTATTTAATTAATTTTGCTTAATCAATTTGAGGGCAATTAATAAAAATAGTGTGCAACATAAAATGTTAACATTAATAATTATAATTTTTTGCAATTAAAAATATTTTTTGAAAAATTAGCAAATGCAAAATTTTTTGCAAAATATTGATGTGAGAATTTAGATATTGGAATATTGCATTGTTTAATAAATAATGAAATTTCTATTACCAATTAAAACAGTTCTTGAGATCATTGTATTGACCTTTGTATGAAAAAATTTACTGCAATAAGAAGCCAATGTTTACATACTCCAGGGCAGGGGTGGCTCAGTCGGTAGCGCGCCAGGCTCGTAATCTGTAGTTCCCAGGTTCGAGTCCCAGCTGGGTCAGCGTTGAGATTTATCTTCGCAAGGTTCCCCGCCCTGCCCACAGTCAGTAGGGGACACCGATGGGCTTGAAAAGGCCGCCGTCCGTCGGATGGGACGTTAAGCCGTGGCCCCGTGGGCGGGAGAGCCATACCCTGTGCACGTTAAAGAACACGCTGGATGGCCTTGACGGGAGGCTATCATCTGTCTCCCAACAGCTATTCCAGTGGGTCCCCTCCCCCAACCTTTGAGCCTTCGGGGTCCATGTGACCTGGCCATTTAGCCCATGGTGTGCAAAAAAGTGCTGCTCAGAGGTAAAACAACCCAACCCAACTTGTAACTTCAAGTTTTATTGAAATGTGTTTGTCAATTCTGATACATAAACACTTTGCACTAGTAAGAGCACATTTCAACAAACTTTCATTGCCCAGTACTTGAACAAAATGAGCCAGAACTGGTAATAGTAGTAACATGATGCATGAATGTTTAAGATATGGCTGCAACTATCTGTTTCATAGATTTTATTTTTACACACATGTTTACAGACAGATAAACGCTTCATATTGTAAACACTTGAATTTAACAATGTGTGAAACAGCTGTGGAATACATTCAGAGAAATTTTCAGAAAGAACTATGAAGAGATTTGAAACTTGAGATAAATTGAATTTTTATATTTAGTCTACATTTGTGTGTGATGGCTTATATAATTCAAATAAACTTGCATTTTAATTCTGAATCTATAAGATATCCCCTATACAAATGTAAAAAATTTGCGTTAGTATGCTAATATATGCAAGTATTTTTGTTTTTATTTTTGCTTGTGACTGCTTGTTGACCCATTCAGAATAGGTGCCATACATGTACAATTTCAGGGAGGTACTGTTGCGGACTGGCTGTCATACATGTGGGTGATTCCATGGTGTAGAAGAGTTTCAGGTGTTTCAGAATACATATGCTTTTGTTTTGAAGGGCCTGCTTGCCCATTTATTAAATGTTCTGCTTCTTCATCAACAGTATCACCTTTTCCACCCATAATTATGATTTCTTCATCCGATATACTAGAATTGTAAAATTTTTCATTATCACTCCCTCCGCAAAATTCCCTGCCCACGGTCAGTAGGGGACACCGATGGGCTTGGAAAGGCCGTCGTCCGTCGGATGGGGCATTAAGCCGTGGCCCCATGTGCGGGAGAGAGCCATACCCTGTGCACGTTAAAGAACACGCTGGATGGCCTTGACGGGAGGCTACCATTTGTCTCCCAACAGCTGTTCCAGTGGGTCCCCTCCCCCATCCTTCTCTGAGCCTTCGGGGTCCATGTGACCTGGCCATTTAGCCCATGGTGTGCAAAAAAGTGCCGCTCAGAGGTGAAACAACCCAACCCATTATCACTCCATATGTAGTCATCATAAATCAGTTCTAATTCTTCAAGCAGTCCTCTTTTGACATCATTTTGGGTACCTTAAAAAATATGAGCACGGAACTGATAACTAATAACGTATTGTTATATTTGCAACAGTTAACTGTATTGTTGCCATGTGTTCAATGATTAATCAGTTGATGCTGTGGTACGTAAACATTTTAATGTACTCAGCCAGCCATTGGCATACTTCTTGCACCCATCTTGAATGGGTTAACATAGACTTATTGGTAATTTGCTTTTAGATTTCTTTAAATCTGTCATTTTAAATAAACTGATATCTGAATTTTGAATGTGTGCAAAATAAGCTACACAACTAAAAGATATTTCTTATATAAACAGTTTTTTTCTAACAATGTTCAATTTTCAAAACAGTTTAAATTTTTGATGACTTTTGAATGTTATTTTATTTTTATGTTTGAAGTAAATGTATGTTGTATTAATAACTAAAATTTATTATAGTGTTTGAAGACGTATACAGGACATAAAAACGAAAAATACTGCATTTTTGCAAACTTTTCAGTAACAGGAGGAAAGGTGGGTGAAAATAATGTAGGAATTTTAGCAGAGACTTATATTTCATAAATGCAAAATAAACATTGCTTACACCTATTAAAAGTAAAGTTTAAAATAATGTATATTAATATTTAGAAATATATATGAAACAAGTTGGAACAAAATGCAATGAATGTAGTGTGTTTATTATTATTATTATTATTATTATTATTATTATTATTATTATTATTATTATTATTATTATTATTATTATTATTATTATTTGTTTTGGAAGTACATCAGCTCTTGTGCTCCTATATAGACAACCCTGTGTCAATTGCATTGCTGAAATAATGTCTCTGTCAATTGCCTGCATTTTGCTTATTTTCTGTACCAAATCAGTTTTTAAATTTAAATTAAAGCAGTTTTTACTTTTCATGTTATAAGAGGAATTTTCCAGATTGTTTTTCCTCTGAGTAGCACTGTTTTGCAAAACAGGTAGGTTAATTGGCCAGTTCACAAGGCTCATGATCAAATGATAAAAGAGTAGGAACTGGGCCTTCTTTAATGATGAGTTTTTCTCTTACTTCACTTGTTCACTATTGCCACTTAAGTCATGAACTAATATTTTTAATCTGCTGCATGATGAGACTGACCTTATAAGTGACTGCAGGAAAGCACTGAGATATTTTTCTTCTTGCTTAGATCTTCAAAGACTTTATGGCATATTATGCTAACAGACTCCTGTCAGACCTCTGTTGCCAGTAGCTGCTTGATTGTTAATTTTTTTTAATATTGATGCTGGAATTTACCTTCTGCTGATTAATACTGCAAAATATGTCAGTGAGTTAGTTTTGTCAATATGTCCAACATAAGTTCCTGCAACCAGAACTTCTCACTAACTGGCCTTTCTGCTATCAATTTCAGCAATATACCACCAGCATATGAGTGATCAACAACCAACTTTATTGTCTTTGTTTGTGAACTGTGAAATTGCAACTCCACCGTGGATTCCGCAAAATTCCCCGCCCTGCCAACGGTCAGTAGGGGACACCGATGGGCTTGGAAAGGCCGCCGTCAGTCGGATGGGACGTTAAGCTGTGGCCCAGTGTGCGGGAGAGCCATACCCTGTGCACGTTAAAGAACACACTGGATGGCCTTGATGGGAGGCTACCATCTGTCTCCCAACAGCTGTTCCAGTGGGTCCCCTCCCCCAACCTTCTCTGAGCGTTCAGGGTCCATGTGACCTGGCCATTTAGCCCATGGTGTGCAAAAAAGTGCCGCTCAGAGGTAAAACAACCCAACCCATCATGAATACTGCATTGATTTGCTTGAACTGATGAACTTATCTCAGCATGTCACCAACACAAATGGCAAATCTTCCATCTGGTTTCAGTAAGGATATCATTCCAACTAGGGTCCACTTCTACGGTTTTAATGACTTGACAATTCCCATTTACTTCACATAATGTATCGCAAGTAAAGATCTGATGTTGATTCATTTAAATTTGATGAAAGCACTCGACAGCATCAAATTCAAAGTTAAAAGAAAAATTGTATTTAGCTGAACTTTATACAAACCTCTGCATCCTCCAGATAACATGTCTGCTTTGACCACTGAGTTACTATCTGTCAATCAAAATTTCTTATGTTAATGATGTGAACTATTCACCAGTAGTACACTGACCATTCCATATACTCAGCCATTATATCAACATGTCTGTTGGACAAGTTTTTAAAGGTTTTAAAAGATTATGATCATCTCTACAGCACAGATTTAATGCACTAGTATTATCTTTGGATGAAAAATAATATATTAAATGAACTGTGAATGGATAACATGCCCATAGAATGAAGCATTTTTCAAGACCTGCCATCCTCCAAAAAAAGGTTATGGATATTCGCCAACAGAACTTTTATGGACTTTAATTATGTTAAACAGTTATAGAGTGCATTTTTAGAAACTAGTACTAATAAACTGTGAATTAAATATGAATGTATGCTGGACATTTTGCATCCTCAAAAATTCCATTTTCTCTTCTTATTTAGTGTAGTAAATTTCTCGCTTCTTCCATTCACAGATTGTCTCAGTAGTGGACCAACCTGTCTTTTATTTTGTTTTCATTTGCCTTAGTCTGTATTACTACCTGTAGTTTATAAACTATTTCGTAAGAAACCTTTTCTCTATTCTGCCCATTTTCAAATAGATAAAACAAGGCTGTTTACATGTTATTCCCATTTGGGGGAATCTACAGGGTGATTCAGAATTCATCATCAATATTTGGTGGGGAGGTAGGTAATAAGAAACGAAGGAGATTTCACATAGGAAAGCATGGGCGCATATGCCATGTAGTAGGGCAAAATGACCCCAGTTCAATGATGGAAAGAACACATAAGAAGGAAGTGGTAAGGAAAAAACATTTATTATCTTACATGTAACATTTCTTTGCATTGGTTGCACAACTTACAAGAGGTGCTCGAACTGCCGACCATGTGCTAGAATGCATGACTCACAACGGCTTTGCATGGACAGCCGGACCCTGTGGAAGATGCCTGGCATTTCCCGGATGTTTGAGGCAGCAACTGATATGCGTGCTACAAGATCCATAGCACTATCAACAGGGGTCCCATACACCATGTTTTTTATAGCACCCCATACAAAGAAATCGATTGGAGATAAATCCGGTGAACGTGGTGGCCAAGAAACCGGTCCACCGCGGCCAATCCATTGACCACCAAACTGTCTGCGTAGGTAAGCACGCACAGCATTTGCAAAATGTGCAGGAGCGCCGTCATGCTGGAACCACATTCGTCGGAGACTACCATCAGGAACCTCGTTCAGAAGATCCGGTAACACAGTCTGAAGAAATGTTAGGTACTTGGCACCGTCCAAACGGGATGGTAGTAAATACGGGCCCAACAAACAGTCACCGACAATCCCAGTCCACACATTGACAGCAAAACGTTGTTGCGCAGCTCCAGGTCTTGTACCGTGTGGGTTCTGATGAGCCCACACATGCCAATTGTGTGTGTTGAAGACACCCTCTCGAGTGAACAACGCCTCATCAGTGAAAAGAACATACGTTGGGAAATTGGGATCAACGGCTGTTCTCTGCATGAACCACTGACAAAAAATAACACGCTTGGGATGGTCGTCTGCTGCCAATAATTGCACTCTTTGCAGATGAAACGGATGTAACCCTTCATCGTGTAATATCCGCCACGCTGTTGCTTGCGAAATTCCAAATTGCCTAGCCATACCTCGTGTGCTAGCACCAGGTTGTTCCTCGATTTCCTGTAGGACAGCTTCCTCTACTGCTACTGGCCGTGCCGATCTGCGCCTCCCTCGATTAACATTACTAGCAGCAAACGATCCTGTTTCACGCAGTTGGCGATGAATACGTGAAAACATTTGATGCTGTGGCACACGGCGGTTTGGGAAGCGCGCTGCATACAATTGCCTGGCTCGAAGACATCTTTCTCCTGCCGCACCGTAAGTTACATGCATATCTGCACATTCATTCCACGTATACCGGTTCATGTTACTTCTGCAAATTCACCTTGTCGAATGACAACTGACTGCACGCGTCAAACAGCTGTGCTTCTGTATGAGAGGTGTGTACACACAGCGCCCTCTACACCACCATGCGTTCGTCTGCCCCCATACTTTCCTATGTGAAATCTCTTTCTTTTCTTATTCCCTTCCTCCCCACTAAATATTGATGATGAATTCTGAATCACCCTGTATATAAGTTATAATACAACTAAGACAGGTGAAACATAGGTAGAGGTTTTCTAAGTATAAACTAAAATGAAGAGATCAGCATCTAAGATTATATGAAGTTTAGACAGTTAAGTTATTAATCATCAAAAGACTGATGGTACTGTAATGTACCACTAAGAAAACGTTAGGATGACATTGGCACAGTAGTTTATTGAGGGATTGATGTTCTTGCTGTGAATACTCTGAGTTTTATCATAGCTACACACTTAGCTTTGTGCTACTTGCTTCAGAGAGGGAGTGCTCCTCTTCCTATCTAGTCACTTTTAGATAGTAGAAGAAGTTATAACTGTATCAATAATACAAAAGAGCCATTGGAGATGGAATCTGGTTCAAATTCATTATCCTTGTTTAAAAATTTACAAAGAGAGTCATCTCCAATTGGTTAAATCAGAAGAGGGGAACTGTAGTTTCAAGGCAAATATGAAAAGGGAAAGGCACAAATTGTAATCTAGGAATCACATTAAAAAAACCTGGCTTGTTAACTGTGATTCTAATATTTACCTTATTTTATCATTAATTTCCAATGTATAAAATTCACTGGTGTAAAAGACACTGCAATTTTTAGGGCCATATGCAAGCTAAAAAAGCTTATGTACTGGGGAACTACAGTCCATTACTCATTCATTCACCCATGCAGAATTACACCTATCATATAATAAGAATACAATAATATTGTTGCATACAATGTGAATTTGATAAATAAGACTAATAACTTTCATTTGGTGAATGAGCTGAATTTTCAATTCCGCCCAGAACTAGTTAGTTTATTAGTTTTTTTTTACCATAACTTATTTTCTGTTTCAATATTTGAAATTGCAAAAAATTTCTTTGTGAATAGGTACTTGTCAGTTGGGTCAAGCAGTAAAGTTGGGTGCAAGATGGCAGTGTTTATTTACTTAGGTTAGAATATGTATTTCATACATTAGGCTGAATTAATCAAGGTTTCATCAGTTTTCTGTTCATTATCAGTTGATATTGCTAAACAATTTGTTGCTTAACATTTTTAACAATATTTTGATAGTGGGCACAAATTCTACAGAAATATATCTTATGTTGTAGTTTTGTTTGTTATGTAGGATAAGCTAAATTATAATATTGTTTACATTTTGCTCCTTTATGTCTCTTAGGTTGTATATATATCTGAACTGGTTGGCTTGAACATTAAATATTTGAGACATTTTTAAATGAGAAAAAGCAAATTGGCCATGATACATTAGGCAAGATGTGGTTCAAATCTTTCAAATCTGTCTTCTTTTTTTCTGATGGAACAAGAGAGGAATAGACAATTAATGTATGTGGAGTTATTTTAACTCTGAGGAGCAGTTTTTGTACACAATGGACTAGATTGCCAGGTCACCAGCAGCTCAGAGCCTGGTAGGAGAAAGCAATCCACAGAACAACTGTTAAAAAGCAGATGGAAGCCTTCCATGAAGCACAGTCCAGCATGTTCTTAAATGTACAAAAGAAGCCTATTAGTGTCCTTTTCCTCACTGATGGGTGATGGGGGTGGCTCAGTCAGTAGCGTGCCAAGCTCATAATCTGTAGTTCCCAGGTTTAAGTCCCAGCTGGGTCAGCACTGAGATTTATCTCCGGAAAATTCCCTGCCCTGCCCTTGGTCAGTAGAGGACACCTGGGCTTGGTAAGGCTGCCGTCCGTCAGATGGGACTTTAAGCTGTGGCCCTGTATGTGGGAGAGCCATACCCTGTGCACATTAAAGAATACACTGGATGGCCTTGATGGGAGGCTACCATCTCTCTCCCAACAGCTATTCCAGTGGGTCCCCTCCCCCAACCTCCTCTAAGCCTTTGGGGTCCATGTGACCTGGCCAATAATACCAATGGGAGTTAGCAGAGAATCAATATAGGCACAGTGAGGACTCAACCTGGGAACTTCAGTTTACGATCAACGGTGGTGTATTACCCAATAGACACATGAGGTGCTCACATAGGGCTTCAACATTTACAGGAACCTCAAAACATCAGAACTCAATAATTTGCAATCAGTACATCTACTAGTTTTGTAATCTCGTGTTTTTTTATACCTAGGTTATTACAAAATGTAAATAACTGATTTATTTCACAATTATCACTGTTGGGAGATTTATGTCTCTTGTGTTGCTGTCAGCGATGCTAAATGATTGGATGGTTATAGTTCGTTTTAGTGTTGTGCAGTTAAAAACAAGTATATTTACCGCTGTGGGAGGCTTTGCTTTGGCTGCTACACTCACCATAGTTATGGAAGACTCACCATAGTACCTTGGCAGCAACTATGGTGAGTTTACCAGCCAAGAAAAGCCTCCCATAGTGGTAAATATACTTCAGCTTTTAACTGCACAACACCTGAAACGAACTATAACCATCCAATTGTTTAGCATTACTAGCTGCAACACAGAAGACATAAATCTCCTAATAGTGATAATTGTGAAATAAATTTTAATTTTTTATTTATTACTCACTGTGTTCACTCACAATGATACAAAATGTAATGTGAAATTTTTGTTAAATGCATTACAAAGAACAGATATTTATTTTTTGTTCATAATTATTAAATTTTTTTTTTATATTTTGGTATGTGCAGTTTTGTAATATATATTAACTGTCCTATATATGCATTTCTGTTATTTAATATATTTACCCAGCTGCATACATTTTTTTTTCATTTGAGAGTTGTAAAATATTTTATAGGACCCCCACCCCACCCCCAAGATGGTTCAGGGCCTCCCTGCACCTGTGCTTTTGAGGCCTTTAGATACCTTAATCCACTGCTGATGATCATGGTTTGCTACTGACTGAGCAAACCCACACCCCACAGTCCACATAAAACAGTAGAATTTGTGGCAAATGTACTGAAATTATAACTTTGAGTGAAATACATGAATTCTAAATTTGTGTGCATTTAAAAAAAAAAAAAAAAAAAAAAAAAAACTCGTCATTCCATTCAAAGATTATTTTGAGTTGTATTAATCCAAATTTTTCAACACAGCATCACACACTGATATTCCAAATATATGCATGTGGGTATAGGTATATTTTTTAGGGTGATCTAGATTTTTGAAACCGTTGTAGTTTGTATATGAACAACACTTACGCAGTTTGTTTATTTCATGTGCACAGTGGATTGTCTCGGGCTCAGAAGACAATATGGTGTATATATGGAATTTGCAGACCAAAGAAGTTGTACAAAAACTTCAAGGACATTCAGGTAAAGTGCCTCTTAATAAGTTATTAATAGCTGTAGTGTTATTTCTTTTAATGCTCTAAACTTTGCATTATAATCAAAAACTGTAGTCGCCATTAATCAAAACGCTAGAGTATAATATCACTGACCATGAGGATTTTTTAATTATATTAACATAACCTAAGAATTCAAATAGCATGACTGCATGCCATCTAATTGGTCACTTGCTCTAAAACATGGCCTTTCAAATGCTGAATCTATGACCCATCTTTAAGCATTACTTGTAAAGCATAACATATTTTTAATGTTAATTTTCCTATGATTACTCAGCAGGCAATAATAAAACCTGTAATATATTTATTTGTGTAGTAGTTCAACTTTTGATTCAAAGTTTCAGTCAGAAAATAATGGATTTGACCATTATTCAAAGGCTTTTTTGTGTATACTTGGGAACCAAGTGGAAGTTTATCACACTTCAATATATAAAATAAAAGAGGAATTAAAATAATCTGAATTTAAAATTTACCTGATCATACACTAACCCTAACAGAAGAATGTATGTTATTTATCCAAAATTTTTGGACATGTTGTTGTGATAACAGGATGTGACTGTTGCATAATGAGGGGGGGGGGGGAGATAAACTTTTTTTTAACATTAAAATGGAGTGTGACATTAAGAAGTAAATAAAGTGATCAAAGCATTAAAACTAGTAAATGCACAATATATGAATGTGTTCCATCTAATGTAGACATCCTTATGGTATATGGTGTAAACAAAACCATATACCATAAACATGTCTCCTCATCCAATGCTCACAGAAACTGATCAGTGCTTATATCCTTGCTTTTTCTCAAGTCGTAAATTTGTAAAAGAAGAAAAGCTAGTTGTTATAGTAAAGATATAATTTAATATTGGCATTAAACAGGGTGTTTCAAAAAGGACATACCCCTCTATTGTATTTTCTATTTAAACTTGACAAAAGATGCAAATTAGACATATATCTACCTTTACAACAGATGTAGAAAGTTATTTCCTGCAACCTGGTTCGTACCCGTTTCGTGACATTTGCACTACCTTTCATAATGTTTGTTTTCTTATGTTTAAAATCTCTTTCAATGTTAGCCTGTCTTCAAGTTGTATGAGAATTGTTTTGAAATACTACATATTTGAGATATCCGCAAAAGAAAAAATCTGTAGGAGTAAGAGCTGGGGATCTCGGGGCCACAAATTTTTTGAAATCAAGTGATCACCAAAAAATTCCTGCAACATGACTATTGTGTCATTTGCAGTATGGGCAGTCGTGCCATCTTGTTGAAACCAAGACTCTTGTTCATTCACATCCAATAGTGCAATAAACTGTTGGATGAGTCATGATAAACTTCATCCGCTACAGTTAAGTCAAAAAATAAAGGTCCTATCACACAACAATGGGAAATTGCACACCAAGCAACAATTTTCTGTGTGTGTAATCGTCGTTTGTGAAAAGTGTGAGGATTTTCACTGCTCCATATTCGACTGTTTTGACTGTTCACATACCCATCCAAGTGAAACCAAGTCTTGCCATTGAAATAAACACTGTTCACACCTCAATTCCATTTTCATCAGCAAAAGAACGAAACCAACGACAGTACCGTAAACGTTTTTCATGGTCTGGTTCCTTCAGTTCAGGAACGATACCAATGTGGTAGGCATGAAATTTTAACTTCTGTGTAGCCCTTAAAACAGTAGCTGGTGACAGTGCAACCTGTGAAGATAATTTTCTAAGAGATTTGCTGGGTGAGTGAGTTAAATGCTGAGACACATCATCAAGAACTTTGGCAGTTAACAGTGATGGCCGGCCTGGGCTCTTTTGATCCTGTACAAACCCAGTGTCATGAAATTTATCAATCGAACGAGATATTGTTGGCATGTTGGAAACTGCAGACTGAGGAAACTTCAACTCAAACTCCTCTCTCACCGTTTGTAAGATTTGTACGCACAATAAGTCTCAACAATAAATATATGTTCTTTTTGGAAAACAACATAGCTGACACAATACAAAGGAATGGATGCTTGAGTGAGACTAGCGCATGACAAGGTCATTTCAACTGCTAAAGGCTGTTAACCTTGAGTACAGTAATGCCAACTGACTAATATTATGGCATAAAATGTATATGTACATAAGTTCTACTCTCTTATATTTTGGGTTGCGTCCTTTTTGAAACACCCTGTATATTGTCTGAAATTTAGTAGTCCTTTTTTTCTCTCTCTCTCCTTTATAATAAAAATGGATACACCAGTTCACAAAGTTGGATTCTTTTAAAAAGATATTGGAATGAAATTTAGGTTTTTAATACCTCTTATTGCTTTTGCCTTTCTGCAGTTTTTAATCAATTCCATTTTTATTTCTTAATAGGTTAAATATTTTTAAATATGGCAGAAATCTATATAATATCAGATTAATGAAAAATATATTTTCCAGAAGTGTATGAGCTTTTCCTTTAAAAAACATGATTTTTTTAAATATGGAAATATGGTTTAATTTATAAATTATTAAGCAAGATAGTGTATATAAAATGCTGATGTTGTTGAGTTGTGTGTTCAGTCAGAAAAAAATTAGAAGTGATAGTAAATCAGAGAAATTAAAAGTTTTATGTTGAGTATTGTGTAGAATGTGCAGTCCAATTTCTGTAAGTGTTTTATTAGTTTTAAATTTCACATTAACAAACTGTTATTGATTCTACAAGGTGATTTTTCTTCAAACCCACTAATATGCAATATTATGTTAACCCGTGTTGAAAGTAGGTTTTAATGGTGTTTAATATTTTGAAGTGGAAATTTATTTAAATATCCCCAATGGTCATGTTTTATAATAAAAACATAAGCCAATTTGTGGATGTTCTGCACAGAATGCATCAAGTGCTGTCACTTCGAGCCAGATGTTTTTTTGCTTTTACATATTTTGACAATCCTTAAATGATTTCATATGCCAATAGGTTTTCAGTAAAAACACTCAACTGTTTGTTGAAAACTATTATCATAACCTACATGAAACCTAGCTATGTTGAATAAGATACAACTCTAAAATGACACCACCAGCATAAAGGGTAGAAACAATGTGTGGTCATGCAGGTGGCCCTTTGCTGGTGCAACATGATTGGTCACATTTTGGTGTGGATCAATCAAGTGAGTATAGAGAGTATCCATCCCATTGGCCTAATATTTTAAATGCAATTGTCTAAGGAGTTCAATGTTCTATTTTCAACAAAAAAAAATTGATTTCTACATATGCATAAATTATAATGTTCATCTAAAAGTCTGTCAAATGTGCAATCCAGACTTGTAGGGAAAACTTCTTAATATCAAATACTACTTAATACTTGTTAAAATTAGGAAAGTAAGATGTGAATAATGAAAGTAAAAACATGTCACCAATAAAAAGTAGCCCCTTTGTACACTGCCTAAACAAAAAAATTTCATATTGTGCAATGAGAAGACAGATTCAGTGGTTTGTAACTTTTATAATCAGCCTTTTATGAAAAAATATGACCTTAAATAAAAATCTGCATTAAGTTATCGAAATCTTGAATTTCAAAATTTTTTAGGTATTATTTGTAGCATTATGAGTCATGGGTGTCTTGTTTTTACCCTTTTTTTATCATTGCATGTAGCATATGCAGTGCAGAAATTATTTAAAAGATGTTGGACACTGTGTGTCATGAGTCACCGAATACTCGTGCTGATGGAGTAGAGTGATATTACATCAAACAGTGTGAAGATGATTTGACTTGCTTGTGACAAAGCACTTGTGACTCGTTTGGCAGAAAGTGCTTCTTAAAATAGTGCCAGACCAC
The DNA here is from genome assembly GCA_038380435.1 of Ryuthela nishihirai. NCBI lineage: Eukaryota > Metazoa > Arthropoda > Arachnida > Araneae > Heptathelidae > Ryuthela > Ryuthela nishihirai. The sequence goes on from JAWZYU010000002.1 coordinate 80,647,565, forward strand.
AGTAAAACAAGTGAAAATTGGTGATGGTAGAATGGAAAGCATGAATTAGCTGTAACTTGCAACACACTGTAGCCAGACTCCAGATTTCACTGCCACAATAAATGTGTTCGAGTTTAGGAAGCAGGATTATTTAACAGAAGTAATAATATCTCATAATAACAGTAATAATATCAATAACTTCTCATAAAAATTCCACTTACTTCAAAAATAACTAAAAAAAAACTCATTTCATTAAAATATTCCACAAACTTCAAAAATAAACACTATTAAATGATTTGAAATAATTCTTATTATACAGGGTGTCCCTGAATTCATGGGTCAAACATGAGGGGATGGTAGTACACACCAACCCACCAATATTCATCATAGAATATGCAGCTGCAAACGCAGCCTTGTGCTGGTAGGGGCGCAGATGAGGCGGCATGGCTTAAAAGCGCTGGATCGACCAAACCCCAGCATTCTCAGCGTTGACCGGACATGAGATGGAGCAGTTTATAAACTCAGAGAAAGCCGATATGCACCTGATGTACGGTGTAGCTGAGGACAATGGTAGAAAAGCGCAAAGACTCTACCATGAGCGATATCCTATGTGTGGTGTGCCCGATCATAAAATGTTTGCATGACTGCACTGCCAGCTGTCTTCCTTCCACGTCAGTCGACATGATGCTGGATGAGCACAGACGGACATCTTGAGTATGGTGACAGATAACCCAAGTACAAGCATGCGAATCGCCGCTCGGAGCCTGGGTGTGCATCGGAACAGTGTCTGGTGAGTACTGCATGAAGAAGGGCTACACCCCTATCACTTGCAGCGAGTGCAGGCATTGACAGCTGTTATCCCCTGTGCATGGATTTTGTCCAGTGGTTCATGCAGCAAAGTGCCGCACATCCCGATTTCCCCACGCACGTGCTCTTTACGGATGAATCAACATTCTCACGTGAAGGTGTAGTGAATGTCCATAATGCGCATTTGTGGGCAGCCCATAACCCCCATGGTACACATCCAAATTCGAACCAGCAACAGTTCATCATCAATGTCAGCGGGGATCGTGCATGACCGTATTTTTCTGCAACAGGTTTTGCTGGAATTGCTTCAGGATGTTCCAGCCACAATCTGCGCCTGTATATGGTTCCAGCTATGTGATTCCAGCACGATGGGGCACCCACCCATTTCATCATGGACGTGCGTCAGCATCTTCATACCACATTTGGGAACCGATAGATTGGGCGCTGTGGTCCCATCCCATGGCCCCCCAGATTGCCTGATCTTTCTTCTATTGATTTCTTTCTGTGGGAACATTTGAAGAGTGTCATGCAATCTGCGGAGGATCTGGTAGCCTGACTGTTCGCCGATGTGCGCGACAATCCCGGTGTTTATGAGCAGGTACGTCGATCACTACTCCGCCGTTATGCCGCCTGTATCAACGTTGGTGGGTGGACGTTTGAGTATTTGTTGTAATGATCTCCAATAAATGTCACTCTGGAAACCTCTGTATCTGTCCTTCATTTCCGACTCCTCACTGCGTTTGGCCTCACGTTTGGGCCATGAATTCAGGGACACCCTGTATATTTTTAGTTTTAATTAATACTTGAGGTAAATTGTTATGGCTGACATTACTGCTGCTAAATATTAATACTTCTATAACTTTAACTACTGAAGAATATTTTTGAGAATCGATATTTAGATAAAATTGATTGAGATCTATAATTATGTGAAAATATTTAATTATCATTTTTTATATAGGCAGTGTGTAAGAAAATGCATTTTGTTATAAAGACACTCTAGACTCCGCTATGTGTAGGGGGGAGTTCTCAATCATCGTCAATTCCTATTATATTTTTGTCACCTATTGTTATACTGTCATTTTATTGATGAGGTAAAGATATAATTGTTCGATTTAATTTTTTTATGCATAACTACTGATATAAGTTTGTAATTAGCATAGCTGAATTTTATGTTTCGTTTATTGCAGATGTAGTTTTATGTACAGCATGCCACCCAACAGAAAACATAATAGCTTCTGCTGCATTAGAAAATGACAAAACCATCAAACTTTGGAAAAGTGACAGCTAATCTTTCGTTTCTTCCGTCTTACAGTAAAGTTCTTCATCTACCATTAATATCATCTGTTCATATCATGATATGTCAATTTCAAAAATATGCCTGACCTGTAAAAAATAAAAGTATTTTATAAAATCTTTATTTTTCTGTTTCTCCACTCGTTGAATATTAATGAGAAATCTGCTTCTTGATTCACCAGAGTAATGATAATTTATTTTCTTCCAGGCATAAGCACAAAATGTTCATCGGAAGAGGGAGTAGGGGAACAGGCTAAATTTTGGGAGATGCCCGAAAATTTTAAAATGATGAAAGATAAAACTTCATGAAAAATTAGCAAATTTAAAGGAATAAGTGATCACAGAAAATTCGCATCGTAAAACTCAATTTTTTATACGGTTTTAGATTTCTGCCTTTTTTTAAGACAAAATATCTAAGTTTCAAAAATTTATACATATGGTGTAGTAGTTTATTTTTTAACTGGACCTGAAAAGATCTAAAATTTCAGAATTCTAGCATGATGCCTGAGAATTCTAGGACACTGTTTTTTAGCTTGTTTTCGGGAAAAATGAGCTAATGTTTTCATTTCGACATCTGTCTGTAGACATCGAACTTTTTTATTTTTAAAGATAAATTCTTTTTGGGTTAGGTAGGTATTGATGAAATATTACGATTCGCTATTTCGGAATCCTCCTATAGCTCTACGCCTTCTAACGGTGGGAAAAGTTGAACATTACAGAATTTTCACAATCCAGATAAAAAAAATTAACGTAATTAGGTTGCGTGCATTGTCAATACAATGATTTTCACCTTTACACCCAGAGGGGTTGGAAAAACGCACTTTTTGTGTTTTAAGCAAAAATTGTTTTTAGAGATAAATTGAAAATTCTCTGGGTTGGATAGATGTGATTCATGCTTTTTGAATCTCAAAAAACTTTAATTGCCCCCACTGATGGTAGAAAATTTTAAAATTTCACAACTTTAAGCAAATATTGCAAGCGATCGATTTTGGGCTAGAAATTTGATATTTTGTAGTGGAGTACGATGATCAAGGAGTTTATACTGGCAGCAACAATTTGTTCACCCCAGGGTGGGTAGATGGGAAAATGCAACTATTTTTTGAGAAATTAATTAAAATTCTTTTTGAGTTGAATAGGTTGGTTGATTGTTTTACCTCTGAGTGGCACTTTTTTTTGCACACAATGGGCTAAATGGCCAGGTCGCAAGGACCCCGAAGGTTGGGGGAGGAGACACTTATACAGCTGTTGGGAGACAGATGGTAGCCTTCCGTCAAGGCCATCCAGCGTGTTCTTTAACGTGTTCAGGGTATGGCTCTCCCGCACACAGGGCAATGGCTGAATATCCTATCCGACAGATGGCGACCTTTCCAAGCCCATCGGTGTACCCTACTGACTGTGGGTGGGGAGAGTTGAATAGGTACTAACGAAATATAGTTTTCATATCCTAATGCCTTTAGGCGGAACTAGTGGGTCTTGTCATTTAGTATCCTTCAAATGGCCTACATTTAACATCGTTTGAGGGCGTTAAATGTAGAAAATATAAAAGTAATTATTGCAAACGTTATATTCATGCTAGAAATTTAAGTAATGGAATGGTTGATAATAATTGATAATCACGTTTTTAAATTACAATTGATTAAAATTCGACAGGTTTGTTTTTATTTTTATAAATTTAATACTCATTTTAGAATTCTCAATATAATTTCCAGCCAATTTAGTAGTAAACACTGAGTCGTCCTATGGCTGAGTGGTTAGCACGCTTGGCTACTAATCTAAGGGACCAGGTAAGGCATGGACGTTTCTGTTGTTTTTCTGCTGAGGTCCCGCCAGCCTCTCAGACCTACTATGGCGTTATAAATAACTTATAAACTGACAGACTCCTATCAGACCTCTGGCAAGCAGCTGCTTAAGGGGGTATATATTTTTATTTTTTAATTAATAAACACTTGATGATTTGTGTCTTAAACCTAGGGGATAGGAAAATAGAGAATTTTAAGGGGGACAATACATACATGCTCTTTGCGTTTTATGTAGCTAATAATATATTTTCCAATCACCCATTAGTACAAATATGCTATTGTTAAAGGGTGCAAAATTCTGAAAATGAGCATCGTGTAACGACCAGAGGTGATGTTATCCTAGTTTCATTTTTGATTTCTCACACTGCTTTTATTTTTATGCTGAGAACAAAATACTCATTGCAGAAAATAGAAATTCTTTGAAAACTTTAAATTAAAGACCGCATTAAATCCAGATCCATTATTCTTTATATAGGGTATGAATGTTTGGGTTATTTTTCGGTGAGCTCTCTCCTTTACCACAGACGTACTATGGCATAAAAAACTGACAGGCTACTATCGGACATCTGTGGCAAGCAGCTGCTTGAGGGGATATTTATTTTTACTTATTATTAGCTCTAATGGGTGGCAGTATATCCATCGAAAGTTTTTATTCAAAAAGATATTAATTTTTCCGACTATATAAAAAAATTGTAATAGTCCCTCATTCTACGATTAAATAAATACACTACACTTTTTCCATTGTTTCATGTTTTTAATTCGTATCCATTATAAAGTTGCGTAGTTCGGAAATGTGCAAATCGAGAACATAGAACAAAGGTGGGCAAACTGCGACTCCCGAAGCTACTCTATGCGGTTCCCGAGAAAATATTGGGTTTCATTGCCAGTTTTCCTAAAATTTTAAATTAACCCTTTGAGATCCGGGAGAGGAAACATAGCCTTCCCATAGACACGAAAGGTATAAAATTCAGAAGTATACCATTGAAATCACCATAAATTACGAAGAAAACGTAACCGAAACTTGTTTTAAACAAGTACGGATGATGCAACTGGACTCTGCTTCATCACTCTTCATGCAGTACACACAAGTTACGCGCTTGCTGCGGTAGTGGAACATAACTAGTAACTGACTTTTGGAAACAAATTCCAGAAGCAAAGTATCCCAATCTTCAGAAAACTGGCTTCCGACTACTCTCTGTTTTTGGGACAACTTACTGCTGTGAATCTCTCTTCTCTGTAATGAAATTTGTCAAGTCAAAACATCGTGCTATTATCACCAGCCAGATTTTAAAATATTAACTGCAGAAATGAAGACTTAAACTCAATAAAAGTCTTCATCGAGCAGAGATTAAATATATTCTGCTTTGGTGAGTAGGACTAGAGGCCCTATATAGGTAGAGGTTGGCCATCTCAAAATTGGACGCCATGTTTTGTCGTCGCTCGGATTGTTCAGCGTGCATAGCTAAATGGTATTGCACGGTACTTATGGATTCCGGAAAAGAGTAGGGTAATATTTGATACAGATTTAAGTGTTCATGATTGGAAGTACTTTAGAAAACGGCTAAAAATGAAAAAGTAAATTTTAGGACTTTTTTTAAGAAAAACGAAAAAAAAGGACAGACAACAAAGCGAATTACGACCTGTAATTTCGCTTTGTTGTCTGTCCTTCTGTAGATATCGAACTTTTTTGTTTAATATCTAATAAATATGATAAATAAATACCCCCTCAATCAGCTGCTTGCCACAGAGGTTTGACAGGAGCCTGTCAGTTTATACGCCATAGTAGAAGGTCTGAGAGGATGGCAGGACATATAAATAAAAAATTAAGATAAATAAAAATTCTTTTTGTGTTAGCTATTAATGATATATTACAAATTGCGTTTTTCGAATCTCCCACAAGTTATAACTGCACCCTCTAACGGTAGAAAAAGTTGACGATTCCAAAATATCAAACGAATATTCCAAACGATGTAGATATATTAGAATTTGAAATTTTGGTGTTGAAATGTGAAGGTTACGAAGTTACCATTGCAACAATCACTTGACCCTTTAGACCCAGGGAGGGATGTGATTGCAACTTTTTTTTTTCTTTTAACAGAAAAGTGTATGTTTTTAGAGATAAATCAAAAATTCTCTTTTGTGTTAGACAGATATTGATGAAATATTACAATTTGCATTTTGCGAATTTCTCAATAGCTAAAATTGCGCCATCTAACAGTGAGGAAAAATTGCAAAATTTAAAACGAATATTGCAAACGATATAGTTATGCCAGAAATTTGAAATTTTGGTGGGGGAATGTGACAGTCTTGAAAATTCCGTTGATAACAATGAGTTGACCCTAAGCCCAAAGTAGGTAAGAAACGGAACGGTTTTGTTTTAAGAGATAATTAGAAATCACTTTTTCAGTTGGTTACTAATGAAATATTCGCATTTTCAAAGGCAGTTTTAAATTATATCATTAGAGATTGCTAAATATCGAAACTGCAAAAATTTTAACAAATGTTTCAAGTGATCTGTTTTTGGTTGAAATTTCGGCGAGAGAAAAGCAACTTTTTAAATTTAAGAACTAAATGACAAATACTTTTTATGTTCTATAATTACTAATAAAATACTGCTATGTGCATTTCCCCCATCATATATTAAAAAAACCCCTCAAGTAGCTGCTTGTACAGAGGTTTGACAGGAGCCTGTCAATTTATATGCCATAGTCGAAGGTCCGTGAGGATGGCAGGACCTCAGAAGAAAAACAACACGAACATCGTTAATTAAAACTTTTAATGAGTGAAAAAGTAGGCAAAGGAAGAACATTCTCTTTAAAATTAAGATTCCCATGTGCGTCAAAGGCGATATGCGTTCTTCTAGTTATTTTACATTTTCAATACCCTTTGACAATAGAAATTCGAAAACCTATATAATTGAGAAAATAAATTATTAATATTTTATTAGTACCTGTAATGTGCAAAAAAATTTTTTCATTTATCTCTTAAATCAGAAAAGTTGCATTTTACCAACAGGACAAATCATTACTATTAGGGTAAACCACTTGACCATCACACTCTATGACCAAAAGTTTAAGTTTGTAGCAAATAGATCTTTCGCAATATTTATTTAAAGATTTGGTATTTTCCACCTTTTTTCCGCCGCTAGAGGTCGCCTTTTGAGTTTTTATATACCCCTTTAGCACTCTCTAACACTGGAAATTTCTGAACATAACACTCTACTACCAAAATTTCAAATTTCCAGTGTAAATAGTTTGTAATATTTGTTTAAATTTTAGCATTTTCCATCTTTTTCCACAGCCAGAGGACGCTATTAAAGCTATTGAAAATTTTCAAAATTGCGAATCGCAATATTTGTTCGACAGCTATCCAACTCAAAAAGAATTTTTAATTTGCTTTAAAAATAAAAAAAAAATGTTTATAGATGGACAGACAGGTAACAGTTAACAGAGAGACGGACAGACAGACAAACAAATATTGGCATAGGAAGACAATAAAGTGGAAGCTTAGCTCGTTTTTCAAACGAACCTTAAGAGAAATATTTTGTTGGTTATCAGTTAGCTCATTTCACTTTTGCAGCCGATTGCAGTCTTCTGATGGCGTTTCTCGGGAAAAAATATTCTTTATTTCTTTGAGTGAAATTTTTATGCCAAAATGCAGCTCAGTGAGACATTCATTAAATGTGACAGCTTTTATATAAAATAAAAGTGGTAGAAATATATAAAACTATAACAACTGAGAAGTTTTAACTTGGTATACACACTATCTCACAGACTTTTGTCTAACGGTACGACAAAACATGGCGTCCATAAACCACGTGATTCGATCAACCAATGGCAGTGAATCACCGAGATGTCCAACCTCTAACTATACACTACACCCCTTCCACCAAATTCTCTTATGTTATAAAATTAAATCATGCTGAAAATAGCACCTCTTCAGAGCTAGCAGCAATTCATATGGCATTAGGCTGGGCCACCCACCTCAGCAAACAACACATTAACATAATCACAGACTCAAGGCCCGCATTACAACTCATTAACACACTAACAGTAGATCCATCACAGAACCATTCCCTTTTCCACATACAAAACATAGCACACATTATAGACAAGGGAAACACCCTAACATTTTACTGGATTCCCTCCCATTGCAACATCATCCATAAGGAGACTGTTGACTCACTTGCTAAACAAGGCCTCACACTCACAACTCCAAATTACCACACTGTCACTACTTGCAAACATCACATAAGAGAATACACAATTTTTTTTATCACACATGGACCCAGAATTGGGTACAACACACTACAGATAAAAACACATTCAGAGCCACAATAGCACCCTTTCCAAACACACTACATCTTAACTACCTATCCAGAAGGACTCAAACAGCAATTCACAGACTCCGAACTGGCAGAGCGAACATCAACAAAGACTTTTTATGATTAGAAAAATACATTCTGCACTCTGCCCAAACTGCCAAGTGATAGAGGATATCCCCCACTACCTACTACGCTGTCAAATATACAACACACAAAGACACACCCTCTATCACAAACTTGCTACACTTGGAGTCACCACATTCACCTTACAGACAATCCTAAACCCCACCCATACAAAAGCAAAATCACATTTCAGGGCCCTGACCCATTTCATACAAAGTATTGGCAAAATCCTTTAACCTTCCAACTTCCTGCAGACTCTCCATCTCAATATGTGAAATATGACTCTCCTCCCTGCAGACACCTCCTACTCAAAAGATCCATTGGACACCAAAAGATCCAGATGCCAAAAAGATCCAAAGGGACAAAAAAGAAGCATTTTGGACACATTACTGCACCACCTTATTTCCTTAGTGCAATTGTATTGATGTTTTCAAAAATATATATATATACATAATCACACTCTGTAACAATAGACTACAACTCCCAAAGTACCCTTATTCAAAAATGATTTCTAGTGGTGGCAAACCATCTGCCTGACCAATTTTCATCACTTTAGTTTTCTCTCTGTTTATAACCAAATCTACTATACTACCAGTCTCATCAACAGCTCGAAAGAAAGAATTCATCTCATGAACATCATTTGCCAAAAGAGCTAAATCATCAGCATATTCTAAATCAGAAATTTTAAGATCTGCAGACCATTTTAGGCCATCCTTAAGGGCAATTTAGTTAGGGGCAATTTTGAATATTTACCTTGCACCCTTCTTACCAACTTCCGTCCTTATTTCCCTAGTGCATTTGTATTGATGTTTTCAAAAAAAATATATATGTATACTCTGTACCATAGACTACAACTTCCAAAGTACCCTTTTTCAAAAATGGTTACAACTAGTGGTGGCAAATTTAAATATTCACACCCTAAATCACTAAAATACACCCCTCTTAACATTTCTGGCATCATACACTAACACCTACAGACATAAGACAACACTCTTCAATGAAATCACAGACACTGAATTACAGCCGAATGTACAATTATAAGTACATACCTTATAAAAAAAAAATAATAATAAATACCCCCTTTATGTTTAACATAAAATAAATAAATACCCCCTCAAGCAGCTGCTTGCCACAGAGGTCTGACAGGAGCCTGTCAGTTTATATGCCAGAGTAGAAGGTCTGAGAGGATGGCAGGACCTCAGCAGAAAAACAACATGAACATCCATGCCTTACCCGGGGCTCGAACCCAGGTCCCGTATATCAGTAGCCAAACGCGTTAACCACTTGGCATACACACTTATTTTGAACACCAAAAACCCTCCAACTCCTATCGCGCATTCCAAAATACGCATTATTGGTTAATTTACCAAAAACATAGCTCACCTCACCCTTTAAAACTAAATTTAAATTTTAAATTGATCAGTAGCTCTCATTCTTGCTAAGCCTTTTGAGGCTCCAGTCCCTGCGCGAGACTTCACTGCATCACACACTATCTCATAAGGTTAACCTACCAGATTACTTTCCCCTCCCCACCCCAGATTTGTTCACCGAATTTTATCAATTTTTCCATGAAGATATCCCCCCCCCCTCACACCAATTTACTAAGTCCCCTGAATTTTCCCTGACACAAGAGGGCAGATTTAGAGAAGAAAAAATTATTTTCTCTCGGCCCCCCCTCAAGGGAAATTAACCCCGGCCCCCTAATTTTTCACCTATTTCAACCCCCTTTACCTCACCCATCTCAAAAATTTTCCTCCTTTCGCCGCTTAAAATGGGGCGATTTTGAATTTTTACATTTGACCTTGCATACTTCTTACCAACCCCCGGCCAAATGGGCCACACAGTGATCACACACTCTACAATTTTCACTCCCAGCAGAATTTTAACTCTAAATCTCTCCCGTCCCCACCGCCTTGCCACAACACTACGACGCAGCACTTTCTTGGCACAGAACTTCAACTACCTCCTTCATGATTAGGCGGCCTGCCGCCAAAAGCCTATGGCCAACATGTAGGGTCGCTAGCACTTCACTGTACTGGTCCCTACATTTTGACGCATACTGTCCCCACAGAAAATTTTTTCTCATGAACCAGATTATAAAGGGCCAAGGTCCTTTTTACAAAATTGTCTAGTTTTTAAAGATGGACTCTAACTATAATAATAAAATAATAATAAATACCCCCTCAAGCAGCTGCTTGCCACATAGGTCTGACAGGAGCCTGTACAGGACATCTATTTAGGGTAAAAGGCCAGCGCCATCTAGCGTTGGTAGAAGCTACTACCTTGGTAATATCGTATTCAAGTGGTTTTAAAGGATTACTATAAATATATTTATTACTCATTTACATTGTGAAAAACAATGATATATGTGTCAAAATAGATATATATATATTTGATAATAATCCTACTGAGAAGCCGCAATTTTAGCGTGGTATTTTCTATACATTCAAATTTTGAAAGCCTAAATAGCAGATTTCAGAATGGGCTATAAATTAATTCAGATTAAAACTACCCACTGGAGAATTTTAACATCTGGAATGGTAGCAGGGGAAAAAGTCATTTAGCACTCGGTCCTCCTTACCTTTTTCCCCTGGGATGATCCTATCTCTGAAAAATTCATGTTTAATTTTCTCATAATACCTACCTGACAATGACAATATAAAATAATGTTTCTTAGCTTTCACTAATTCCAAATTTTTGCCACTGTGAACATTTTTATTTAAAAATATATTAATTTAAACAGTGCACAATACTTTAATGCCCAAGAATTATGAATTGGAAGAATCAGTAGACATGCTCAGAACTAGATTTTTTTTTATCTTTTAAAAGTTCAATAAAGCATATTTCTTGAATGTAAAAAATGACATGATACTGAGGAATGATCATTGTATTATGATCATCCCACTCCATGTTATATTGTCATAGAGCTTCAAAAATCGCTTCCCATGAACTTCTAACATAAATCTTTTATAGGAAAATATGGCTGAAAAGAAATTAACTTTCAAAATCAAATCAATTTAAATATCAGTTTTTAGCAATATTCATTCAATATTTATATGGCTATAATATTTAAAACTTTTACCAGAAAAAGCATTTTAAGAAGATTATAAAAACAGTGATGACTATTGAAATTATCCCACAATCCTGTGGCCTCAAGGATTATGAGGACCTTTATACATATTGCTTCTCTTAATTAAAATGACATTGGTTAAAGACTGTAATTCAAAGGAGAAATGAGCATTTCATATGACATTTATTAAACCAACATTATTTCATTTGCAATTTTTTCATTTCATACTGAATGCTCTAACTATACTAAAAATTATGAATTTTACATTTTTAATTCGCTGTTTAAACTATCTACAGATCTATTATACCATTTTATGATTATTAATATTATGTAAAACAGTCATGTTTAAAATGCACAGAACAAATTTTTGTGTTTTCTTTCAGTGTCCAATTCAATCTTCTTACTTGATGTATCCATTTGTTACACAGCTCTCTATTTCGCAATAGAAATCTATGCATCTGGCCAATGCATCTCAATTCTAACAAAGGTCCTGTTTGACATTGTCTGCCCTTCTTTCTGAGGCCTTTAGGCACATTTTTCACGACCCTATTTGCTAATCTATAATTATCCATACTTATTTCCATATTTACCAACAGAGTCTCTTTCTGCACAATATACTGCTCAGAGGAGTTTGCCAACTCCATTACCTAACCTCGTCATTACTTACAAAGTTGAACCACCAAATGCCCAAGATACTGCATAAGCATCTAGAATCAAAAGTACCTGGTTTCCTGTTATCTTGTTTACACAGCGTCCAAGTTTCACTACCATAACTGCCCTAGAAAGAACCAACTATTATACACCCTAATTTTAGTCTTTTGGTGTATATGCCTATTTCTTCACAATCTCCAAATGTTGTTAAAAGTCCCGTCGGCAATCCCTATTCGTCTGTTAATCTCATGCTGCACATACCAATATCTGTTAAATAGCTCCCAAGGTAAGTAAACTGTGACACCTACTCAAGGCTGCAACCATTCAGATTAACTGAATCACAGCCTGCCTGACCAATCTTCACTTTAGTTTTCTCTCTGTTTATAACCAAATCTACTCTATTACTAATCTCATCAACAGCTCGAATGAAAGAGTTCATCTCATCAAAATCATTTGCCCAAAGGGCTAAATCTTCAAAATATATATATATACTCTCAAGTAGCTGCTTGACACAGAGGTCTGACAGATCTGTCAGTTTATATGCCATAGTAGAAGGTCTGAGAGGATGGCAGGACCTCAGCAGAAAAACGATACATACATCAGCATTATATAAATCAGAAATTTTCGTATCTATAGACCATTTAAGGCCAAAATCTTTCCCTTGTAGTGAATTTCACGTAACATAATCAAAAATAAAACTAAAGAGAAAAGGAGACAAAATTCACCCTTGTCGAACACTAGAAGCAATGCTAAATCAATTACTACAAGTCTTACCAACTCTCACACACGACTCAGTGTTATTATAGAGAGCTTTCATTAGGTTAACTAACTTTATATCAAATGACACTTTATCTTTTATAGAAGCTTAATTATGCAAAACTAATTTAAATTATGTAACAAATAGACCAATGATAAAACGTGTGCTTGATATAGAATACGTTAAATCCCCCCCCCCCCTTATAATATTTTAAAGTATCATTGTTTAATCAAAAGTTTCTAATACTGAAAGTGGATATTTAAATAGGTTTGATTATGATCTTTAATTTATCTTCAGTCATATTTTTCCATAAAATGCATATTTTGGAAGTTATAGAGTTTCCAAGTTTGGTTCTCACTGGCATAACATGGAAGATTATTATTAAATATTCCAGCTTCCACAACTGTTTAAATACTAAACGAATATTATTGAAAATCGATATTTAAATAGATCTGATTATGATCTTTAATTTATCTTCAGTCACAATGTTCTATTAAATGCATATTTTAGAAGTTATAGAGCTTATCCAGCATAACATGGAAGATTATTATTAAATATTCCAGCTTCCACAACTATTTAAATACTAAACGAATATTATTGAAAATCGATATTTAAATAGATCTGATTATGATCTTTAATTTATCTTCAGTCACAATGTTCTATTAAATGCATATTTTAGAAGTTATAGAGCTTATCCAGCATAACATGGAAGATTATTATTAAATATTCCAGCTTCCACAACTATTTAAATACTAAACGAATATTATTGAAAATCGATATTTAAATAGATCTGATTATGATCTTTAATTTATCTTCAGTCACAATGTTCTATTAAATGCATATTTTAGAAGTTATAGAGCTTATCCAGCATAACATGGAAGATTATTATTAAATATTCCAGCTTCCACAACTATTTAAATACTAAACGAATATTATTGAAAATCGATATTTAAATAGATCTGATTATGATCTTTAATTTATCTTCAGTCACAATGTTCTATGAAATGCATATTTTAGAAGTTATAGAGCTTATCCAGCATAACATGGAAGATTATTATTAAATATTCCAGCTTCCACAACTATTTAAATACTAAACGAATATTATTGAAAATCGATATTTAAATAGATCTGATTATGATCTTTAATTTATCTTCAGTCACAATGTTCTATTAAATGCATATTTTAGAAGTTATAGAGCTTATCCAGCATAACATGGAAGATTATTATTAAATATTCCAGCTTCCACAACTATTTAAATACTAAACGAATATTATTGAAAATCGATATTTAAATAGATCTGATTATGATCGTTAATTTATCTTCAGTCACAATGTTCTATTAAATGCATATTTTAGAAGTTATAGAGCTTATCCAGCATAACATGGAAGATTATTATTAAATATTCCAGCTTCCACAACTATTTAAATACTAAACGAATATTATTGAAAATCGATATTTAAATAGATCTGATTATGATCTTTAATTTATCTTCAGTCACAATGTTCTATTAAATGCATATTTTAGAAGTTATAGAGCTTATCCAGCATAACATGGAAGATTATTATTAAATATTCCAGCTTCCACAACTATTTAAATACTAAACGAATATTATTGAAAATCGATATTTAAATAGATCTGATTATGATCTTTAATTTATCTTCAGTCACAATGTTCTATTAAATGCATATTTTAGAAGTTATAGAGCTTATCCAGCATAACATGGAAGATTATTATTAAATATTCCAGCTTCCACAACTATTTAAATACTAAACGAATATTATTGAAAATCGATATTTAAATAGATCTGATTATGATCTTTAATTTATCTTCAGTCACAATGTTCTATTAAATGCATATTTTAGAAGTTATAGAGCTTATCCAGCATGACATGGAAGATTATTATTAAATATTCCAGCTTCCACAACTATTTAAATACTAAACGAATATTATTGAAAATCGATATTTAAATAGATCTGATTATGATCTTTAATTTATCTTCAGTCACAATGTTCTATTAAATGCATATTTTAGAAGTTATAGGGCTTATCCAGCATAACATGGAAGATTATTATTATGATTCCAGCTTCCACAACTATTTAAATACTAAACGAATATTATTGAAAATCGATATTTAAATAGATCTGATTATGATCTTTAATTTATCTTCAGTCACAATGTTCTATTAAATGCATATTTTAGAAGTTATAGGGCTTATCCAGCATAACATGGAAGATTATTATTAAATATTCCAGCTTCCACAACTATTTAAATACTAAACGAATATTATTGAAAATCGATATTTAAATAGATCTGATTATGATCTTTAATTTATCTTCAGTCACAATGTTCTATTAAATGCATATTTTAGAAGTTATAGAGCTTATCCAGCATAACATGGAAGATTATTATTAAACATTCCAGCTTCCACAACTATTTAAATACTAAACGAATATTATTGAAAATCGATATTTAAATAGATCTGATTATGATCTTTAATTTATCTTCAGTCACAATGTTCTATTAAATGCATATTTTAGAAGTTATAGAGCTTATCCAGCATAACATGGAAGATTGTTATTAAATATTCCAGCTTCCACAACTATTCAAATACTAAACGAATATTATTGAAAATCGATATTTAAATAGATCTGATTATGATCTTTAATTTATCTTCAGTCACAATGTTCTATTAAATGCATATTTTAGAAGTTATAGAGCTTATCCAGCATAACATGGAAGATTGTTATTAAATATTCCAGCTTCCACAACTATTTAAATACTAAACGAATATTATTGAAAATCGATATTTAAATAGATCTGATTATGATCTTTAATTTATCTTCAGTCACAATGTTCTATTAAATGCATATTTTAGAAGTTATAGAGCTTATCCAGCATAACATGGAAGATTATTATTAAACATTCCAGCTTCCACAACTATTTAAATACTAAACGAATATTATTGAAAATCGATATTTAAATAGATCTGATTATGATCTTTAATTTATCTTCAGTCACAATGTTCTATTAAATGCATATTTTAGAAGTTATAGAGCTTATCCAGCATAACATGGAAGATTGTTATTAAATATTCCAGCTTCCGCAACTATTCAAATACTAAACGAATATTGTTAAAAATCAATATTTAAATAAGATCTTATTATGATCTTTAATTTATATTCAGTCACAATGTTCTATTAAATGCATATTTTGGAAGTTATAGAGCTTCCAATTTAGGTTCTCACTGGCATATCCGAAATTCTGTAGCCTTTCGATAGAGAACATCAAAAGCATAGGAAATGAATAATGTGCGTATTACAGTCTCTCCCATTTCTTGATTTATTATTTCTTTCTATAATTTATAATACACCTTTATTTAATCAGTTTACATTTAAAATGCTGGGAAATTTTCGCAACCCCTTTCGGAAAATTTTTACTATTCCCCCTCTCCCAAGTCCTAACTACGCTACTGCTATAAATAGTCAACAAAAAAGTTCTCAATTTACAAAGCAGAACTTTAGCATTACGTATGAAATGTTATCCCTTTGTTCGCTTACGCAGGCTTATTGAGGCATCCACATACTATGCAGGTACCCATTTTTAAACACATTCTGTCGTTTGTTAAGCACAGTGTTCAAGCGCCTTTATCCCTTCTTACCTCCATGATGTAACCATGGCAACCTAGCACGACAAACGCATTTTAATTTTGCACGCATGCGTGACTTTCTTTTCTTCCTAAATTTAAATAAAAATAATAAATAAATATTTACCCCTAAAATAACATCTCATAAATTCTGTGTGGAAACAGAAATTTTTATGGGTTTGTTAGCTCTTACTTGAAGAAGCTTAAAATAAATGCGTAGAGATGATAAATGCGTGATAGTTGCCAGATGTGACCAAAGGTGACTGCAATAACATAACGAAACACGTGCTAGGAACTGTAACGCGTTGTCTCTAATTTGTCGTCCTTGTGTACTTTGATTGGGGTGCTCAATTTTTCTGAAAGTGAATTCTAAGATTCTCTGATTCCATAGCTGCGAAATATTTTTCTGAATCTGCGTTCGGTTGTTTGCTTATTATTTAATGGTCGAGGAAAAGGTAAGCAAAACTTTATACATGTTTAAAGGCGCGAACTTTAAATTGTTGATCTGTGCTCTCTGCATTTCTTAAGAATGAAAACCTTTAAAAACTTTCCTTTTTTAACCACAAATAAATAATAATACACAATATTATCGAATAATCTTCGTTTACCTTGTAATATTTCAGAGTAATTTCATCCATAATTTTGAGAAAATTATACATTAAATGCCCATGATACCACGTGGTGATACGGTTGTTTTGACTGCAGAAAGAAATTGATACACAATTTTTTACAAAATCAACATGCCTTGTAATTCGTGATATAAAATTAATGATGCAATAACTAAATTATCCATGAATTTTTCTAGTTTTATGGAATTTTTGTACATTTAAATAAAATGATTGCTTAAAAAGTATACAAGCAGTTGGATTTGCCGTGTTTAGACACAGGAAAAATTTCTGTGAAAATAAGTTGAGGCTGATGTATTTTTAAAGGCACTGCTTTATTATTCTGAAAAATGTTGGAAACCTGCAGAAACTTACATTATTCTTAGGATACCCTCACTGATCCTAACCATGGCTTCATTCTGCAACTGTTATGAGTTAAAAGTTATTTAATTTCAGGCCACAATCTAGGGAAAAAATATGAGGGAAGGGGGTGCAACTCTGAGCCAGAAATGCATTCTGATACAAATTTTTAACACTGCCTTTTACTGCATTTTTTGAAAATTATATGTGATATTTTTTCAGCCTCCTTTTCATTTACTAGCTTTCTTAAAGGGGAGCCATGCCAAGAGTTCTCATTAGCAAGCCCTTCAGCCTGTTTGAATTTTCGTAACTTTTAACTTTTGCTACTTTACAAAAATTCACTAATGGTAGGGATGCTGACTGCCAGGCCTCATGTGCTGTTACACATTTGTTCATGGACATGAATGTGCAAAAGTTGAGATGGCTTGTTGAGAGTCCCAATTTGAACCCATTGAAGATATATGGGATAAACTGGAATGTTGGTTAAAGGCCAGAACAACACATCCACATTGGCAGCTGAACTGGCCATTGTTTCGCAGGAGAAATGACTTACTATACCTGCTGCAGACTATTGTTCACTGGTGGAAAGCCTACCCAGGAGACTGGAGTGTGATAACCAAAAGGGAATAGACCTCTGAGCGGCACTTTTTTTTGCACACTATGGGCTAAATGACTAGGTCACAAGGACCCTGAAGGTTGGGGGAGGGGACCCACTGGAAGGCCTGTCAAGGCCATCCAGTGTGTTCTTTACCATGCACAGGGCATGGCTCTCCCACACATGGGTCCATGGCTTAATGTCCCATCCAATGGACAGCAGCCTTTCCAAGCCCATCGGTGTCCCCTACTAACCATGGGCAGGGTGGGGAGTTTTGCAGAGATAATTCTCGATGCTGACCCAGCAGGGACTCGAACTTGGGAACTGCAGATTATGAGTCTGGAGCGCTACCGACTGAGCCATCACCGCCTGATGTCCATTTTTTTGGGGTTAGTGTATGTTATCAAAGGCCATGTTAAATTTACTAGGCTTTATCTTCTAGAGTAGGGATTCTCAACATGGGATACAGAGTAAAATTTTTTGGGGTATGCCATGAGAGCTCAAAAGTCTCTAGATCTAGTAACAAAGTCAGTGTTTTATTTTATACCCATTGTTATACTATAACTACAGTTTTATCTATACAAGGGGTATGCCAGTTACATACACATTTCCAGGGGGTATGTGAAGCATAAAAGGTTGAAAATCACTGTTCTAGAGTTAAAATAATTTTTCTGAAAATTATGATATCAGTTTTTATTTATTATGCTAAATTATG
Source organism: Ryuthela nishihirai (assembly GCA_038380435.1). Taxonomy (NCBI): domain Eukaryota; kingdom Metazoa; phylum Arthropoda; class Arachnida; order Araneae; family Heptathelidae; genus Ryuthela; species Ryuthela nishihirai. Next base: position 80,666,286 of record JAWZYU010000002.1, read on the forward strand.
AACATGATTTTATAGACTATAGATATAAATGTAAATTAAATGCTTATATTTAAATTGTTACAGGTGTAATGTAAAATATATTACAATCCTGACTTTGAACATAATGCTTAAACTACATCTGTTCATAAAGTAGAAAAAAATATTTGTCTACCTACATATCCAATGGGATAATGCACTATTAACCTTTAAAATATTAGAAGTTGATTGATCAGTTTCAAAAATCACAACAAATGAACTTGCAACACATTTTTATGCTTACTTCTTATACTTACTTTTTATGCTCTTTCTTTTATTATGTAAACTATTTAATTCATTAGTTGTTCATAATAAAGCTCAGAATTTGAGTTGCATTTTTGGAGAAAAAACTTACCACTGTAAGGGTTAAAAATAGCACTATATATTTGAACTGCTAGTTACCATGAACAAATTCTATGATAGCTATAATCTTTGAAATATAATTAAAAGTAGTAACTACTTACTAAAAACTTGCAAAGATTTTATATATGTTACTTTATATACCATGTATTCATATCTATGGAAATAAATGATTGATTGATTGAGATTAAAAGAGCAAAAACAGTAAGATGGTATCTACAAGTAATGGACAGAAAAATGGAAACAATTCCATTAAAAGTTCCATTTAAATAAAAAATCATATTCAAAGCTCAATAACTTATTCAATATGATTTTCAATGAAAAATATGTCTAAAGATAAATTAAAGATCTCAATGAAATCTATCTAACTTTTGATTTCAACAATATTTGTTCGGAATTCAAAGAGTCATAAACACTGGAATATTTAACAGGCTACAAAAAATTGACCCCAAAATTTAATTAACCATTGCACTCAAAGGTTTTTTTGCTATAGGGAAGTAGCAACTCTAAGTTTTTTGCTAAAAAGTTGATGAAATATTTTACAACTAACATAAAAATAAATCATACATAAAAAAAAATAAAAAAAAAACAACCCTCAAGTAGCTGCTTGCCACAGAGGTCTGACAGGAGCCTGTCAGTTTATATGTCACAGTAGGAGATCTGAGAGGATGGCAGGACCTCAGCAGAAAAATGACACATACATCCATGCCTTACCCGGGGCTCGAACCCAGGTCCCTTAGATCAGTAGCCAAGCGCGCTAACCACTCAGCCATGGGACGGCTCGCTATATAAACAATGTGAAATCAAACCCATCTTCACTGCTACTAATTTCATCAATTTGGCTCCATTTTTATAACCACTGAAAACAGACTAAGTTTAAAATAATTTTTACTTAAACACAGACTAGATTTACAAATCTAAAATGTAAAGAGGAAAGATATCTGCAAAAAATAGACAGACCTATTTATTGTGAATAACCATGCTAGTTATTGTGAAGTGGAAACGTCTAGGAGCAACAACAGCGCAATTGTGACCTGGTAGGCTAAGTAAAATAAGAGAGCTGGAATGTTGAAGTGGGTGGTGTGACAAAATCACCCTCATCTTCACTGCTACTAATTTCATCATTTGGCTCCATTTTTATAACCACTGAAAACAGATTAAGTTTAAAATAATAATTTTTACTTAAACACAGACCAGATTTACAAATCTAAAATGTAAAGAGGAAAGATATCTGCAAAAAATAGACAGACCTATTTATTGTGAATAACCATGCTAGTTATTGTGAAGTGGAAACGTCTAGGAGCAACAACAGCGCAATTGTGACCTGGTAGGCTAAGTAAAATAAGAGAGCTGGAATGTTGAAGTGGGTGGTGTGACAAAATCACCCTCATCTTCACTGCTACTAATTTCATCATTTGGCTCCATTTTTATAACCACTGAAAACAGATTAAGTTTAAAATAATAATTTTTACTTAAACACAGACTAGATTTACAAATCTAAAATGTAAAGAGGAAAGATATCTGTTTATAAAACAGTTGTTGCCTCTCAGTCGCCATTTGAGTTGCTGCATTAAACCAAGTGGTAACTGAGAGTTGCCTCTCAAGTGCAAAGGATCTCTGTTTATAAACCAGTTACTGTTACCTCTCAGTCACCATTCGAGTTACTTCATCAAACCAGGTGGCAACTGAGGAGGTCTCCTCTTGAGTGCAAAGGGTTAAAACATTAAATCAGGCTTAAAAAGATCTGAGATCATAGTTATCTCTAATAGAGTACTGACAGAGTCAGCTATGATCTATGATCTCTTACCCTGTTTCAATGAAATTTTGGGAGTGTTTTTATAGCCTGTTAAATATTCCAGCATTCATAACTCTTTGAATACTGAACAAATATTGTTTAAAATTGAGATTTAGATAGATTTTATTAAGGGCTTTAATTTATCTTTAGACATATTTTTCATTACAAATCATATTGAAGCTGTTATTGAGCTCTGAAGTGATTTTCTTTTGAGATAACATATTCCATTTTTCTGTCCTGTATGTACTTAAATTTTTTTATATGGATATGTTTTACTGTTTTTAGAACATTCTTTTTAGAATTATCTAAAGTTTGTTTGTGCTTTAAATATTATGGAGTTTAGAGTGAGGTACTGAAAATAAATTTATGATTATAGTACCCAAGAACATTTTATGCATCTTATGTACTATATAAATATTTCTAATTGGAATTTTGTTTTCAGAAACCAAACTATTTACTTCAATTTACATTAAAAGGTCACAAAGAGGCTGTTTCTGCAGTTAAGTTCAGCCCCGATGGAGAATTACTGGCCAGTTCATGTAAGTGCTGATTTATGTATATATATGCGCACATGCACACACACACACACACACACAGTTACTATGCAAAAAATAGACAGATCTATTTATTGTGAATAACCATGCTAGTTATTGTGAAGTGGAAACGTCTAGGAGCAACATCAGCGCAATTGCGACCTGGTGACCTGGTAGGCTAAGTAAAATAAGAGAGCAGGAATGCTGAAGTGGGTGGTGCGACAAAATCACCTGTTCTCAGTTGCAACATTCACCACTGAGTTCCAAAATGCCTCTGGAAGCAATGACAGTTCATCGTGAGCTGCAGGAAATTAGTTTCCATGGCTGAGCAGCTGCACACAAGCCTAACATCAACAAGATCAATGCCAAGTGTTGGTTCGAGTAGTGTAAAGCACGGTGCCAATGGACTCTTGAGCAGTGGAACTGTGTGATTATCACACAGTTCCCCTGCTCAAGTCCACAGCAAACACTATCATTTTGTAATGCCATCTGACAGTCTGATGGATGAGTCTGGATTTGGAGGATGCCAGGTGAACGCTAACTGCCTGACTGTGTTGTGTCAACTGTGAAGTTTGGTGGAGGACGCATAATGCTCTGGGACTGTTTTTCATGGTGTGGGCTGGCCCCCTAGTTCCAGTGAACGGGACTCTGAATGCCACTGCTTATAATGACATTCTTGACAATTCTGTGCTCCCAACTTTATGGCAACAGTTTGTTGAAGACCCTTTCCTGTACCAGCATACAATGCACCCATCCACAAAATGAGGACTGTGCAAGAATTGTTTGATGAGATGGGTGTGGAAGAACTTGACTGGCCTGTACAGAATCCTGATCTCAACCCCATGGAACACCTTTGGAATGAATTGGAATGGTAACTGCGAGCCAGGTCGAACTGCCTGACATCATTGACTGGCCTTGTTAATGCTCTTGTGACAGAATGGCAGGCAATTCCCACAGCAAAGTAACCAAAACTAGTGGAAAGCCTTCGCTGCAGAGTGGAGGCTATGATAGCAGCAAAGGGTGGACCAATGCGATATTAATTCCTTTCTTATTACCGGGAGATTATGGATGAGTGAGAGTCCAGATACTTTTGATCATATGGTGTCCTTTAGACCTAAAAAAAAAAAATAAACCAGGCCACACAAAACAATCCAATAAACCTTGCAAACACACTATGACACTGGTATACTAAATTATGCATCTGTAGCAGCAGCTGCTTGGTTGCTCACCAGGCTCATAATCTGTAGTTCCCAGGTTTGAGCCCCACTTGGGTGAGAGTTGAGATTTATCTCTGCAAAACTCCCCACCATACCTTTGGTCAGTAGAGGGCTAATGGGCTTGGAAAGGCTGCCATACATCAGATGAGATGTAATCCATGTGCTGGAGAGCCATACCCTGTACATGTTAAAGAACACACTGGATGGCCTTGATGGGAGGCTACCATCCTAACAGGTGTCCAGTGGGTCCCCTTCAACCTTCTTTAGGTCCCTGTGACTTGGACATTTAGCCTGTTGTGTACAAAAAAATGTGTAAAGGGTTAGGTTGTTTTACCTCTGAACATCTTACGTTCTGTTATGATAACTCATGGTGCTATCTAGTGAGCTGAGCAATTTAAACTACAGAAGTAACAAAAAATGCTTAGCTTTAATTTGCATTTTGGAGCTAAAGTTAATTGAGTGAGTATTATTCTTTTTTATATAGACATTAATATGTAAATTTATGATATAATAAATCAGTGGTTCCCAATTTTAAGGCAGCAATTTTGTAAGTTGTGATTTTTAATGATATCTCTAAAACATTATTCTAAGCCATAAAATACAAGGGAATCGTCAAACATAGTGCACTGTTTTCTTACAACAAGAATTCTCTGGAAATCAGTTGCCATACCAGCACTATCATTTTGTAATGTCATCCTCAGTCTGTCTGAATCCACATGATTAAATCTTGAGAAAATATAGATATAAATATTCAGATTTGCCTTTGGAGCTAGGGTGACTTTGTCTGTAGCGTGCCAGGCTCATAATCTGCAGTTCCCAGGATCGAGTCCCAGCTGGGTCAGTGTTGAGATTTATCTCGCAAAACTCCCCACCCTTCTCACTGTCAATAGGGTACACTGATGATCTAGAAAGGCCGCTGTCTGTCAGGTTGGACAATAAGTCATTGCGCCATGCATGGGTAAGCCATATCCTGCATGTTGAACACACTGGATGGCCTTTACGGGAGACTATCATCTGTCTCTCAACAGTTGTTTCAGTGGGTCCCCTCTCCTAACCTTCTTTTAGTCTTTGGGGCCCTTGTGACCTGGCCATTTAGCCCATGGTGTGCAAAAAAAGTGCTGCTCAGAGGTAAAACAACCCAACCCTCAGAGCCTCCCCTTTCACAGCTACATGTGCAATGCAAGGAGAAGTTGAGGTTTCAAGTTCAAAAACTATGAAACTACAATACGTGGTGGGGACTTATCGACCTGAATGATAAATAGCTTTATAAGAAAATCTTCGTTTAATGTTTCAGTGCAAGTTGGGAACTCTGGTTGTGAAGAATGGCGTATCTCAACAGAAAATACTTGCAGAGTTATGTTAAGGTGATTGCACATAAAAGTGGAAATGTAAAAAGCTAAATAAATTCTGAAGTAAAAGAGAAAGAAAATTTGCTATGCAGAAGGGATTTAAGCACAAAATCAAGCCTTGAGTTATATAGGTCCAAAATTGTTTACAAGTGTGAAAATTTTTATGATGGCATTCTGAGGAGTAGTTTGCTGTTCAAGCCCAAAACCTGGTCATTGGAAACCAGATATCGGCTTTAAAAATTTCTGTCCCTAGATTCAGTTTGTTCTCTATGTTCTCCGGGAGAAGAAATGATCATTCATATAGTTTGAGTGTCCTAAAATATTTAGAACCAATTGTTATTCTGGGGAACCAAGCACGGCTGTGGACAAACTTAGGTTTTGGTTGGGATTTTTGTTGTCAGACCTACAAGTCATCAAAGATACAAAAGAGACTCTCTGGGATTGGTTTCTTAAGGTCGAGGAGATTGTGAAGCTGAGAGATTCATGGAATGCTTTGAGGAATGTTTTGTCAATGCAACAATAGTTTTGTAAAATGTCAAGCATGGTGAGGAGATCTCCCATATGAGCCTTAATAAAGGCTAAAACCATATCCATATTGCATTTCTTACATATTTATATTTTGATGTATATATATTTGAAGTATAATATTTATTAAAAAGCATAGTTTCATTCTTTCAATTCCATAGCTGTATTTAATGTACCCATTGCAGTAGTCATCATTTAATTTAGGTGTTAACTTTGTGAGCTATACAAATTTATTATGATTATGGAATACAAAAGAAATTAAGTTATTAATCAGACTTGAAATGTTAGAGATTTGTATGTGTGTATGTGTGTATATATATATTTGCATGAAAATATTTTTTAAAGAAATAATTAAATACTCAATTTTGTTTTTAGCTTTTGATGCATTGATCAAAATATGGGGTGCATATGATGGAAAGCTTATAAAGATATTAGCTGGCCATACACTAGTAAGTAGCTCCTAAGCATTCTGATTTAAATTTTAAAATTTTGTACATCTATTTTTGAGTTTTTTTTAATTAGTTTCTAATTTTAGATTTTTTCTTAATTCAACTTAGCCATTAATTGAACAGTTGTGTAAAGGAATAGTTCAATAGGGAATACACTTAATTTTTCAGCTAACCTTTCATTTGTTTCAACTTAAGGACTGTATTTTCCTATCTAATACAATGGTTATGCATTCAATAGTTATGCATTTTATATATTATAGTTCCATATCTTCTGACCTTGGTCTTCAGTCATCTGAAGACAAAAAGAAATGGTTACGATAAGAAGTGGAGATAAATTATTGAGTTCATATGTTAGGAAATGGCACATTTTGATTAACACTAAATGCTGTTATTTACTTTGTAAAGCTTACAAAAATACGTACAGTGGACCCCTGATATAACGTGCATGTCGGGCGGGAAACAACACCCGCATTATAAGGTGAACCGCGTTATACCGAGCGGCGCGGTGGCGACACAATAAATTTACTCAGAACGATTTGAGCTATATACTGAAACATCCCATCAACTATATATATATTGTGTATTTTAATAAAAAAACCAATTTATTTATTAAGTGTTTTATTAAAATTCACATAACATAGTTATACATCTTAATAAGTATGACCTATACAAACATGTTTGAACTTATCGCGAACATCGCCCGCGCTATAACCGAGTGCGCGGTTTAGCGAGCAGCGCTATAACGAAGGTCCACTGTATTTGCATCTGTAAAGAGTGTTTTTCAAAAATGTACATTATTGTAGTTGGCTTATTTTCCCAATGTTCAATGAAAACTGAATGACAGAAAAGTAGGAGAAAGGTATTAGAGAACCTTACAGTATGCTTTATCAATTATAAAATGCAATCATCAAGGGAAGGTCTAAACTTCATCATTATATACTTCTCAGTGCTGTTATTTATTCATTTAACCATATCTTTATGAGTTGTGGAGTATCTTCAGGCTTCATCCTAAATATCTCATCTGTCATACATCCTTAAAAGTAAAAATCTGATCCTGGGATTCATGGGAACTATGTAATGTTACCTTGTTTGTAAATAATACAGCCAAGGAATTTGTTTTGCAGTTACTTTACACAAAAGGTTGAAGTGTTCTTTTATTGTTTTGCTTATATTTATAAATGAGAAAATCTTGGAAACTCAACAGCTAAAAAATTACACATTGGCAACTAACGGATTTTTGATTTTTAACCCTTCCAGGTCCAAGATGAATATAGACATCGACAGAATTCAAAAAGGGAGCCAAACATGTCTGTGTTTGTTTTTAAAACAAAAAAAAATCCCTTTTCAAAAACAAATTGTCATTTTAAATTTTTTATATACATATATATATCTTATAAAAATGCATAATTTGAGCATGAAAACTAATATTTTATTTTTTCATTTGATGCCTATTTTATTAAACTGCAATATAAATAATTTGTTAAAACCATCTGATTGTCATTTCTTAGAAGCGTTATTCTGTATTGCCTATTTATTTGTCAACATTACTCTGTGTTGAAGTAACCTCCTGATTTAAGCTCACAAGTTTGATTTGAACTGTCATCAACAAATATGTAATCTGTAATTTGTACAGCCATGGCTAGGTTTACTAAAACATATTAATGACATTGGTTAAATCATTGTTAGTAACAGTAGTATGTTGCATTTTGTTTCTTAATATATATATAATTTGCATTCAAATTTAATATTTGGTTTATGTGTAGTGATTATTTAACTCTAAGCTGAAATAGTCAAGGAAATTCAGTGATATTTAAATTTGGAATAAGTTATACCTGAAGCAAATGACAATTTTCTGCACAGCAACCCTCATCCAATGCAGAATTGTCCAACACAGATTCAATTGTGTATGTGAAAATAAATGTGGAAGGTTAGATTATATGTGGTCTGGCAAATATTCTAGTAGCATCTTACATATGCTATCTATGTTGTAATGTTTTCTCGAATATTCTTGAACATCCTACGATTTCTTCCTCCCACATCACTTTAGTTAATATAAAGAATGTCTTAAAAATGTATTACATATTTCATAAAGCAATATTTTATTATCTTAATAAAGAAATATAATTTAGTGAAACAATGATTTGGTTTCTTAATTTAATATGACTTTCAGAGTGATTGCTATTAAAACCAAAATCACCTATTCCTGCTCACGTTGATTCTGAACCATCAATATCTGCATCCAATATGACGGAGTTTGATGCCTTACTCTGTGCTAATGTTTTATTTTAATCTCTAACATTCTATTGATATTTTATTTTAAAGTTTAGCTTTCTATTGATATTTTAATGCTTAACTTTATTAAATTACTAGAAGACTTGCCTGACATTGCTAGAGTCTTGATATATATAGTAGACTCAAAGTAACAAGTTTTCATTTTGAATAAAACTCAATAAAATTGACTCAGTGAGAGATGTTTCTTCATCTCTTTTCTGAGGCAGAAACGTAGGGGACTACATGAAATAATAAACTGGAAAAAATTGGTTTTCCTCTGAGTGGGATTCGAACCCACATCTCCCAGTAACCAGACTAATTTGAGCTAGACCATAATATTCCCCCCATAAGTAGCTTTCATTTCAGATATAACTCATTAGGCTCTGTGATTCTCCCAACAGCTGTTCCAGTGGGTCCCCTCCCCCAACCTTCTCTGAGCCTTCGGGGTCCATATGACCTGGCCATTTAGCCCATGGTGTGCAAAAAAAGTGCCGCTCAGAGGTAAAACAACCCAAAGCTCTGTGATTGTTTATGTAATTCACCTTGTTTAGGGGTGAGGAAGTTTAGAGCATTCTTTGAACCCTAGTCAAGTTTTAGTTAAAGAACCACAAGACATAATAACACTGTCAAGAGCATTAAAGTCGGCTTGATCGACGCATCAACATAGGCAACTTAATCTGTTAACAATTATGGCTAATATTTATATAGATTTGTAGCAAAAAGAACCATTTTTGAAATTGACTTCTATTAAAAGTAAGAGCTGTTTTTTGTTAATGCAATTAATGCAACATGGAGTGTCAAGGGGGAAATCCCTATTTGAAATTTGAGGCTATGCATTCAAGAATTTAGTAGTTATGAATAATTCAAAAGCATCAAATTAAAAGTCAAAATATGAACTATTCTAAAGCAATTAAAATTGCATCTATCTTTACTAAATATGTCGCTAAATGCGAGTTTTCGTGAACATAATTGTTAAATCAATGTGCATTATAATCTGTTGCATGTAACAAGTATTATTAGGAGCTCACTACATTTGCTTATCATTACATATTAATCCATATTTTTTTATGGGGACTAAACCCTTATGTTGCACTAAGTTACAATGAGATGAAACCATATACCAAATTTGGTGGTTCTAGCTCTTATTGTTTAGGAATTCTTAAACAACAGACAGGTTCTAAAATATATAATAGATGCATACAGTTTGTTCATAAATAAATATCATTGCATTATATTTATGATTTTATTGTTCATTTACTTTAACTTTCTGGGGTACTAATAGGTATTAATAAATATACTTAATAGGTATTTTTAGTGAAAAAAAATAAATTAAAAATTTTCATAAATACTTATCTTCCTATATATGCTCTAAAAATTGGAAAATAAACCTAAAGCATATCTATGGTCAATCAGTCTCTGATTCATATTCACTTCAAAGGAACTTCATGGATTTACCTACTCAACAAGATTGTTGATGTCCCATCTTCCCTTGAAGTGAATACAAATTCAGTGACTGATTGCAGCACTGATATTCCTTAAATTTATTTTCTACTTTTTAAGGCATATATAAGAAGAGATGTCATTTTTTAATTTTATATGTGTAGTAAACTTTCCTACTGTTAGGTAGATGTGCATTTGGTTCTTGTGTTCCAGGATGAATGCTTGAAGACATTGAAAGGGCATACAGAAAAGGTATTTTGCTGCAATTTCAACCCACAATCTGATCTTATTGCATCGGGCTCAGTAAGTAACCTTTTCTCTATTTCACTGATACTGAATTTCTCTAGTTAGTGTTTGCATTGTTATTTCTAATTTGAATATTCCACTTTTTTATATAACACTCACAAAGATTTGTATTTGCAGGTTACACATTTAAAAATGAACTGGAAGAATAGCATATCTTCCAGTTTATTTATTTCATATTCTTTGAGTTGTTGTTTTACCTCTGAGCGGCACTTTTTTGCACACCATGGGCTAAACGGCCAGGTCACATGGACCCCGAAGGCTCAGAGAAAGTTGGGGGAGGGGACCCACTGGAACAGCTGTTGGGAGACAGATGGTAGCCTCCCGTCAAGGCCATCCAGCGTGTTCTTTAACGTCCACAGGGTATGGCTCTCCCGCACACGGGACCACGGCTTAATGTCCCATCCGACGGATGGCGGCCTTTCCAAGCCCATCGGTGTCCCCTACTGACTGTGGGCAAGGTGGGGAATTTTGCGGAGATAAATCTCAATGCTGACCCAGCTGGGACTCGAACCTGGGAACTACAGATTACGAGCCTGGTGCGCTACTGACTGAGCCACCCCCGCCTCGCCATATTCTTTGAAAGCAAGCATTATTCCAGTATATAAAGGATGCTTGTTTTCAAAGAGAATAATTTTTTTGTTTTCCACGTTTAACATTCTTCAACAGTGGAAATTTGAACTAAAGAATGATTGGGAAAATGCAAAAAGTAATATGTTGTTATTATTAGTACCTATGAAACAAAGAATTTTTCATTTATATCTTAAAGCAAGAAAAGTTGCATTTTACCATACCCATTAGTAGTAATGGGACAAATCATTGCTGCCAATGTTTAACCTCTTGACATTGATACTCTACCACAAAATTCCAAATTTCTAGCCTAAATAGATCGTTTACAATATTCGTTTGAAATTTTGGCATTTTTTTCACTGTTAGAGGAGGCTATAAAGTTTTTGGGAGATTTGGAATATGTGAATATTTCATCAATACCTATCCAATCCAAAAGGCATTTTAACAGTTTTAAATTATCTCTAAAAGCAAAAAAGTTGAATGCCTGCAGACATTGGTGGCATGGTTGGCTCAGTTGGTAATGCGCCAAGCTTGTAATTACAAGCTTGGCGCATACCCGTTTTGCAGTACCCGTTTTGAGTCCCACCAGGGCCAGCTTTGAGATTTATCTCCACAAAACTCCCCACCCTGCCACCCTCCCCACCCACACATCAGTAATGGACACTGATGCACTCGGAAATGCTGCCACCCATTGGATGGGATGTTAAACTGTGGCCTCATTGTAGGAGAGCCATACTCTGCACATTAAAGAATACCCTGGATGGCCATGACAAGAGGCTACCAACAACTGCCCAGTGGGCAGTTGTTGGGAGACAACTCTGAGCTCTCAGGGTAAGCCCATCCAACTGACTGAGTTTTAAATTTTTTTTTAAAGTTTGACTGACCTCCAGCCTCTAAGCCCTCAGGGTCTTTGTGACATGGCCATTTAGCACATTGTGTGCAAAGAAAAAGGTGCTGCTCAGAGGTAAAACAACCCAACTCTGCAGACATTTAACTCCGTGATTCAAAACACATTGTTGATGAATAGACAGACAGATGACAAAGCAATAATATTAACCCACTTTTTTCCTTAAAAAAAAAAAGTACTTTCTAAACATTACAGAAAAAAAATGCTACCTCTGGTAAACTAAAGTTAAAACACTTGGAATTGGAAGCAAAAGAAACTAAAAAATTGTTTAAAATAAAAAAATTAGACCAGTGTTTGGAATATTTGGTGTTCTTTTTGAATTTGAATTCATTAATAAATCATCCAATTTTTTACAACTTTATTATTAGACTAAGAAATTTTTGTGTATATCTAATGTTTTAAATAAATAAAAAATAAATAAATACCCCCTCAAGCAGCTGCTTGCCACAGAGGTCTGACAGGAGCCTGTCAGTTTATATGCCAGAGTAGAAGGTCTGAGAGGATGGCAGGACCTCAGCAGAAAAACAACACGAACATCCATGCCTTACCCGGGACTCGAACCCGGGTCCCTTAGATCAGTAGCCAAGCACGCTAACCACTCGGCCATGGGACGGCATATTTTAAATAAGGGTTTGCTTATTGTGAAAGTAATGAGAAAGGTAAATTGCTAAGAATGAAATTAAAATTGCATTATAAAAGATTATATCCCCCTACATTAAGTGGGGGCAAGGGTGACTCAGTTGGTAGCGTGCCAGGCTCATAATCTGCCATTCTCAGGTTCGAGTCCCAGCTGGGTCAGCATTGAGGTTTATCTCCACAAAACTCCCCTCCCTACCCCCACAGTCAGTAGAATACACCGATGGCTTGGAAAGGCCACTGTCCTGTCGGATAGGACATTAAGCCATGGCCCCATGTGTGAGAGGCTACCATCTGTCTCCCAACAGCTGTTCCAGTGGGTTCTCTCCCCCAACCTTCTCTGAGCCTTTGGGGGCCTGGAGATCTAGCCCATTGTGTACAAAAAAGTGACATCAGAGAGAAAACAATCCAACCTGTATTAAGCAAGAGTTTTTGTTAATAAATGTTAAAAAACTAAAAGGAAAATTTTAATAATGCTTAAAAAACAGTTGTGTTATTTTACCAGATTAATAAGTAATATGATTTCCACATTTTTTATTCTTTGCATTAATATTTACACATTCTACAGTCATATATCATTAACATTAGGGCGATAGCCTATGTTCATTTAAGTAAACTCAAATGACAAGGTGATTTTGTGGTAAACATTAAAAATGGAGTAATTGCTCCAAATTGCTACTTTTAATTATACTTACCAATTAACATCATGAATGGCATTATGTTCCTGTAAAATATTTTATAATCTGCTCTGTGCAATGTAGTTAGCCAATGAATCACACTAGCGCTTGGTGTTACTTGAAAATACACCAAAAAAACCAGCTAGAAAAATAACTAACTGCAATAATTGCCTTTGTAGTGATGAGAAAAAATTGCTTATAAAATAACAAGTTTACAGGAAGAAATCTTGATTTGTGACTTGTGTATCTGATATTGACAAAAGTCATCCTTTTGCTGTTCTTTGTTCTCAATTTTTAGGGTGGAGGTTTGCACAGTTGGTAGCAGTGCATGCTTATAATCTGCAGTTCTCAGGTTTGAGACCCAATTGTGCGTGCTTTCATAATTTTTTTTTGCTAATCCCAGTTCTGCCCTTGGAGAGAAAGGGAAAACTGGATGAGCTTGGAAAGGCTGCTGTTCACTGGATGGAACGTTAATCCATGCCCTGATCTGCATGAGAGAACCATACCTTGTGCACATTAAAGAACATGCTGGATGGCCTTGACTGGCCATCCAGCATGTTCTTTAATGTGCATGATTACCATCTGTCCCATAACAGCTGTGCAGTGGATCCTTTACCTCAACATTTTTTGTGTCCTTGTCATTTAGTCCATTATGTGCAAAAAAATGTCACTCAGAGGTAAAACAACTCAAATCTTCTCTAAAAATAAAAATAACTTAAAGTTCTCTGTCATTGAACAATAAATTTTTTCAACCTATATCATTAAAAAGTATTTAGTAGCAAACTCAGAAGCTTTTTGGAGCAAGGACTGTGCTCTGTCTTCAGTGAAGTGACACTATGTGGCAACATTACCTTGCCCATCTCCACCTGCAACTGAGATACTGGAATCACTCTTCACAAAATGCGGAAAGAAGTTCTTAATAGTTCTAACATCACCATATAGTGTCACTTCACTGAAGATGAAGTGCTGTCCTTGCTCCGAAAAGCTTCCAAGTTTGCTCCTAAAAAATTTTCAATATGCAAATAGTTTGAAGGAAAAGTTTTGAAAAGTTTCGTTGCCCAACAACAGGGAACTTTAAATTATTTTTATTACTTTCTAAGCAAGAAGGTTTTATTAATTATGTTTTGAAATCTTCTCTATTTCAAGTCTTGGAAATATTGCAGTTTTGCATTATTTTTTGTCATTCTTTTCATATTTACATTTTGGTCTCACAGATCCAATTCGCGTTCATTTTCACAGATGTTGCAAATGCAAAATTTCTGTACTTATAGAAAATATCCTTAAATTGCATATTTTCAGATCCTTCTATACATATATAGAGTGAATAATGTAAAATTTGTGATTTTACGTCATATTAATTAAGATTTGTCAATAATCTCATTTTTAATTTTTTTTTTCCAGTTTGATCATACTATTAAGTTATGGAGTGTGGAAAGAGGAGAATGTGTAAAAACCATTTCATCACATACAGATTTTGTTACTGCTGTGAGTAAACTGGCATACCATATCTTATATTTAACAAAAAGTGTTTTATGTTTCAGTAGTAAAGTATCACAGGAGATGTCCTATAGACATTGGACTCATGAAATAATAAACTGAAAAAATTCCTACTCACAGCAAAACTAGATTTTTTCAGTTTATTATTTCATGAGTTTGTATGTATGTTGTATGTCTTGTTTGATTTCCCTAAAGAGCTAGATGCACTAAACTTTGCATAACATTTTATTCTAGGGGAAGATTATATATATGGATAAACCTGTTCAGATAAACCAAAACCAGTGTGTTACTAGATTTAATTCCTCTGCTCCTAAACAGTAAGAACTAATACCACCAAATTTGGTATACAGTTTCCTCTCATATAACTTAGAGTAACATAAGGATTTGGATCTCAAAGATTTATTCCTCTCAGCACCCTTTCCCGCCACACAACACTCTCTACCCTCCAAAAATTAAAAAAAAAATGGGTTAACAACTGCTTTTAAACAGCAAAACTTATAGGGGTGGGGGTGGCTCAGTCGGTAGCGTGCCAGGCTTGTAATCTGTAGTTCCCAGGTTCGAGTCCCAGCTGGGTCAGCGTTGAGATTTATCTCCGCAAAATTCCCGGCCCTGCCCACGGTCAGTAGGGGACACCGATGGGCTTGGAAAGGCCGCCGTCCGTCGGATGGGACGTTAAGCCGTGGCCCCGTGTGTTGGAGAGCCATACCCTGTGCACGTTAAAGAACACACTGGATGGCCTTGACGGGAGACTACCATCTGTCTCCCAACAGCTGTTCCAGTGGGTCCCCTCCCACAACCTTCTCTGAGCCTTCGGGGTCCATGTGACCTGGCCATTTAGCCCATGGTGTGCAAAAAAGTGCCACTCAGAGGTAAAACAACCCAACAGCAAAACTTAGAAATCAAAGCATAAACAATATGCAGAATCAAATGAAGATTAAAATAACTCTATATAAACACTAAGTGCTGTACTAGTCATGTGTTATCAGGAAAAACAGTCAGCTCATTAGCAACTGATGGATTAACTGATAGTTGTATATTGGTGCTGTGAAGTTCAGGTTAATTAGTCCACCTGCAGTGGCTTTGTTACTGCATTCTTGAGACAGCCTGTTCAGATGTAATACTGATAAATAATGTAATGGTTGCAAGGTTCTTAATGTTTCAAGGGAAAAAAATTATGAGATTTTATGATGTTTTTACATTTTTTGAACACATATCTTAATCTGATGATGAAATTTAAGAGATTCTGAAATCGTGATAATTGTTTATTTATACCTATCTTGTGGTGAGTTGCTGTTCAAAGTGACAGTGTATCTTTAGTATTCTGTGTGTATATTAATATCTGTGCTAAAAAATTGAATGATAATGAAAACCAACCAAGTTCTACCAAAGAGTATTCTACCATTGAACTAATGCCAGCTCTGTCTTTTTCCCACTGATTTAAGACTTAATGCACCACCAAATTCTTCACATTATGCCATTTGGCAATATGTGAGGAATTTTTATCATGATAATTGTATTGGACTTTTATTCAGCAATTTTAGCATTTTGTACACCATTCACTTCTTTTGAATAATCATTTGAATTATTCTAAAAAATATATAAAAAATATATAAAAAAATGTATATAACTATTACATTTTTTTATCATGCTAAAGTGTCAAATATTTCAGTGTTATTGCTGAGTTAAGTTAATATATGTTGGACCAGTATATCACAATGAGATTGTGCAATGAAGGATTCAGAAGAGATCTAGATTTTTTTTATTGTAGGATCCTAAAGGCTTAAAATGTCAGTGAAAGACTGCCCTTGGCACTACTGCAGCATAATTAAGTTTTACACACTTTGATATTTAACTGAATTGTATTACTGAAAAATAAATTGTTAGATACTCACTATTGACTAGTTTGATAAAACAGGAAACCTTTTTGGAGACCACGAGGGT
This sequence comes from Ryuthela nishihirai, assembly GCA_038380435.1. Taxonomy (NCBI): domain Eukaryota; kingdom Metazoa; phylum Arthropoda; class Arachnida; order Araneae; family Heptathelidae; genus Ryuthela; species Ryuthela nishihirai. The sequence goes on from JAWZYU010000002.1 coordinate 80,682,771, forward strand.
TACATGTCCTTGAAAAAACCTTAATTGGTGAAAGCATGATCCACAAATCCAATGCCATAAGGAAATGTTAAAAATGTGGATGTAACCTGAAAATTTTTTGTTTATTTTTTTTCAATTAAAGTCAGAGTAAATACCTATACCATATATAAGGGTATAAACAAATATGTATTATCAAAGTCAAATTCATATGCTGTATGATAAATTCTGTAGTAAAATAAGAACTACTCATGCCAATGGATACCTTAATGCCTTTGTTCCTAGGGGCGGGGGTGGCTCAGTCGGTAGCGCGCCAGGCTTGTAATCTGTAGTTTCCAGATTCGAGTCCCAGCTGGGTCAGCGTTGAGATTTATCTCCGCAAAATTCCCCGCCCTGCCCACGGTCAGTAGGGGACACCGATGGGCTTGGAAAGGCCGCCGTCTGTCGGATGGGACGTTAAGCCGTGGCCCTGTGTGTGGGAGAGCCATACCTGTGCACGTTAAAGAACATGCTGGATGGCCTTGACGGGAGGCTACCATCTGTCTCCCAACAGCTGTTCCAGTGGGTCCCCTTCCCAAACCTTCTCTAAGCCTTCGGGGTTCTTGTGACCTGGCCATTTAGCCCATGGTGTGCAAAAAAGTGCCGCTCAGAGGTAAAACAACCCAACCCTTTGTTCCTATAGGCACAGATGCTGTATGCTAGCATGAATTTGTTCATATGCAAAACTATATATTGGTATTTTTTTTTAACTTGATATTCTTTCCAATATAAACTAGAAGCTTTAATTTGTAAGATAAGCTTTTTATAAAACAAAAGTGACCAGATAAAGAAATTCAATCTCAATGAAATCCAGTGCTGGGCTTTGGATTGTTTTACCTCTGAGTGGCACTTTTTTTCACACCATGGGCTAAATGGCCAGGCCACAAGGACCCCAAAGGCTCAGAGAAGGTTGGGGGAGGGGACCCACTAGAACAGCTGTTGGGAGACAGATGGTAGCCTCCCGTCAAGGCCATCCAGCGTGTTCTTTAACGCGCACAGGGTATGGCTCTCCAGCACACGGGACCACGGCTTAACGTCCCATCCGACGGATGGCTGCCTTTTCAAGCCCATCGATGTCCCCTACTGACCGTGGGCAGGGCGGGGAAATTTTGCAGAGATAAATCTCAACGCTGACCCAGCTGGGACTTGAACCTGGGAACTACAGATTATGAGCCTGGCGCGCTACCGACTGAGCCCCCCCCCGCCCCCCCAGTGCTGGACCTAGGATAGCAAGGGATTATGCTCCTCCACAGAACTTCAAATAACCATCCAAGAATGGCCTCTTTAAAAGAGTAATTTCTTATGATAGTTTCTCCTGCAATAGTTTGCTAATAAAATACACTGGTTTCCATATATTAAGGAACAAATAAAAAAATGCGATATCCTAAAACTCCAATGATAGAAATGTACAAAAGTCGACACATGTAAAATACGACACAGGATTGAGGTGAAAATAAATTCATTCATGATTCATGTGAAAATAAATGGCACTGGCAACAAAATATGCAAATGTGTCCAGCATTAAAAGTAGGCATTTTGAAGCTGTTCTCCTGTGAAGTGCAAAGTTTCAAGATTGCAGATTTATTGGAAGTGCAATAGTGAGCTAGGTCAGCTTGACACAGACCAAAGGGAGGGGGGGCTCAGTCGGTAGCGCGCCAGGCTCGTAATCTGTAGTTCCCAGGTTCGAGTCCCAGCTGGGTGAGCGTTGAGATTTATCTCCGCAAAATTCCCCGCCCTGCCCACGGTCAGTAGGGGACACCGATGGGCTTGGAAAGGCCGCTGTCCGTCGGATGGGACGTTAAGCCATGGCCCCCGTGTGTGGGAGAGCCATACCCTGTGCACGTTAAAAAACACGCTGGATGGCCTTGACGGGAGGCTACCATCTGTCTGCCAACAGCTGTTCCAGTGGGTCCCCTCCCCCAACCTTCTCTGAGCCTTCGGGGTCCATGTGACCTGGCCATTTAGCCCATGGTGTGCAAAAAAGTGCTGCTCAGAGGTAAAACAACCGAACGTTAAAGAACACGCTGGATGGCCTTGACGGGAGGCTACCATCTGTCTCCCAACAGCTGTTCTAGTGAGATCCCAAACCAACCTTCTCTGAGCCTTCGGGGTCCATGTGACCTGGCCATTTAGCCCATGGTGTGCAAAAAAGTGCCACTCAGAGGTAAAACAACCCAACCCACAGACCAAAGTTCCGTAGATATTGCCAAATGGCATAATGTGAGGAATTTGGTGGTGCATTAAAGTCTTAAATTAGTGGGAAAAAGACAGAGCTGGCATTAGTTCAATGGTAGAATACTCTGCTGTTATAAATAAAAAATAAATACCCCCTCAAGCAGCTGCTTGCCACAGAGGTCTGACAGTAGCCTGTCAGTTTAATATGCCACAGTAAAAGATCTGAGAGGATGGCAGGACCTCAGCAGAAAAACGAAACACACATCCATGCCTAATCTGGGGCTCGAACCCAGGTCCCTTAGATCAGTAGCCAAGCGTGCTATCTGTTACCACCATATAATGAAGACTTCATGAGATGTGCCTGTACACTGCACAGCTAGTAGTGTGCCTGCCCCTGACCCGATACCACAGGAAAAACCGTCTAAACTAGTGCAGACATGTCAACTGCACCCAGGAACAATGACAGTGAATCCACGGATGAATCCAGAGTTGCCCTCCACAGCAATTCATGGTATCAGTTGATATGGACGGATCATGCCACAAATATCCATGAACAGAACACCTATGGTGGTAGTAGGTCATGGTTTGAGGAGGGATATCTTTGGATGACAGCACAGATCAGTATATGCTTCCAAAATGCTACATTACCAGTCGGAGGTACAGACATGAAATACTGGATCCCTTTATGCAACCTTATGTAGGTATAATAGGTATACCTTCCTCCTACCTAGAAAATAATTCCCACTCACACCACTGTTGCCTTGTTGATCACTATCTAGAGAATAGTACTATTAACCATATTGAGTGGCCAGTCTCCCAAATTAAATCAAATAGAACATGCATATAAGATGCACTTGAGAGACTGGTTGCTCCCCTGAATCCCACTCCTGCAAGTTTCCCAGAGCTGCGACATGCTTTGAATGAAGCTACTCACAGAGCTGATGGACAGCATTATCAACAGCATGAGACACTACTGCAAAGTTTGTGGGGGCGGGGGTGGCTCAGTCGGTAGCGCGCCAGGCTCGTAATCTGTAGTTCCCAGGTTCGAGTCCCAGCTGGGTCAGCGTTGAGATTTATCTCCGCAAAATTCCCCGCCCTGCCCACGGTCAGTAGGGGACACCGATGGGCTTGGAAAGGCCGCCGTCCGTCGGATGGGACGTTAAGCCGTGGCCCCGTGTGCGGGAGAGCCATACCCTGTGCACGTTAAAGAACACGCTGGATGGCCTTGACGGGAGGCTACCATCTGTCTCCCAACAGCTGTTCCAGTGGGTCCCCTCCCCCAACCTTCTCTGAGCCTTCGGGGTCCACGTGACCTGGCCATTTAGCCCATGGTGTGCAAAAAAGTGCCGCTCAGAGGTAAAACAACCCAACCCAACTGCAAAGTTTGCATTAGCAGTAAGAGGTGATCATATTGAACTAGTTGGATTATTTCAGTTGACCTTCACCTTTTTATCATGTGTCTAAATTCATATACAGGGTGTTTCAGAACTCTACATATTTTAATGGGAGATAGGGAACACCAAGACAAACCTTTTTCATCTATGAATGTGTATCCACTAACGTAACCCTTCAGTGCTACAGGGTGCTGTTTGGTAGCATTGCAATTGGCTAGAGGGGCGAAGTGGGAATGGAGAACAGACTTGTGTTTGCTGTTGGCATTCGTAAAATCAGACACATTACGTGTAACATGGAGTGTTTCATGACTGCTGAGATAGCTGACATGCATATGGGGCTGCCAATGGGGACAAAGAGCTGCTATGAGGTTGTATTAACAGTGTTTCCCAAACAGATGTGTGCCAAACCATCAAGCATTTGTGTGTTTGAACCGGCAACTGCAAGAAACTGCAACATTCCATTTTCACGCAGTTTCCTGACATGGAAGAGGATCCTATGGCAGACATGGATGCACACTCCTGACATGAAAGAAGAGATCTTACAGTGGTTTGAGGACAATCCAGGCATAAGCACACAAGCTGTTGCATGTAGTCTCTGTGTGAACCACACCCTCGTGTGGAGAGTGTTGTATGAGCACCAGTTACATCCGTTTCATCGTCAAGAGAATCCAGACATTGCAACCTCAGGATTACCCTCTTCGTGTGGAATTCGTGCGCTGGTTTCTGCAGCAGACTGGTGCAGTCTGATTTTCTGGCTCATGTACTCTTCTCAGATGAGGTCTCTTTCACACGTGAAGATTATTTGATGTGCACAATTCTTATGTTTGGGTGCACGAAAATTCACATGTCACAATGGTGCATAATCATCAACAATGGTTCACCATCAATGTTTGGGTGGGTATCGTCCATGACATTTTGATTGGGCCATACCTGCTGCCTCCCCATCTCGATGGGCAGATTTATCAGGTATTTCTTGAAGAAATGTTGCCGGGATTGCTGGAAGATGTTCCCATGGCTATTGCAGATGAATTTGGTTTCAACACAATATGGCGCCAGCACACTTCAGCAATGATGTGTGGGGTTATGTGAATGCCACTTTTGGGGGCTGATGCATAAGCCGGGATGGACCTGTGGCCTGGCCACCAAGATCACTCAATTTAACATGTATCAATTTTTTCCTCTGAAGACACATGAAGAACCTTGTGTACAAGACTCCCATTGACTCAGATGAAGGCCTCATCACAAGAATCGCTGTCACTGCTGCAACTGATCGTGAAATTCTGGGAATCTTTCAACATGTATGGCAATCGATGCTTCAACGCTGTCATGCATGCAATGCTCTTGCCAGTCACAACTTTGAGCACCTTCTTTAAATAAACATGTTGTTCATGCTTGTTTCCATTTATTTATGTACCAGCTCCACCAATATATCTGTCTAGCACCAAAGGATTACATCAGTGGACATACATTCATAGACAAAAAAGGGTTGTTTTGGTGTTCCCTATCTCCCACTGAAATTTTTACAGAGAGTTTTGAAACACCCTGTATAATTTTGGAAATTAAAAGTGTTATTCCATTTTTTGATAGTTATTCTTACAGTTTTTATTGATACACCTGTCTTCCAATTCACATGCCACAGATCCAATGCATTTTCGAGAAAAACCATGTTTCCAGGCTGCAATTTATGGAAGCCAGTATAATTATGAAATAATTTTTTTAGTTTTTACTTCATTTAAAATAGTTTTGACATTTAAAGATTTTGAGAAAATGACATTTTGATTTGCGTATAATTTGAGCAACAGTGTCTGCAATGAAAAGCAAAAATATTTGAAGCTTTTATTGTATATTTATTATACTTCAGCTTATTTTTTTTCTCTAACATTTAATGTTAAAAGGATGGACCTGTGACCTGTGGCCTAAGGTTAAAAGGATGGACCTGTGGCCAAAACTCATTCAGACCAATTTATCTGTTAGGTTGATTTTAACAGAGATGGAACTTTGCTAACCTCTGCTAGCTACGATGGAAAGTGGTAAGTATTTATTTCTTGTTTCAGCCACATAGATACAATAGCAAGGTTTTTTTGTGTCAGTTATTTATTTATATATAAATAATTTTCATTTTGAATTATGAAAACATTTAAAACTATATAAACTGAAATACAATATGATAAAAACATTATATCAACAATATTAGAATTGTTGTCCTTATTTAAGAATATATAAAAATAGTTTATTAAACTCTACATCTCCAGGTTTTGAAAAAAATATTTAGAATTCCATCCCGGAATAACAATGACAGAAATAAGTTGTATTATATACCAAAATAATGAGCATTTAATTTATTTCAGTGGAATCAAATGTATAAATAAAATCAGAAATAAAAAGATAAGTACAGAAAATATAGTGAGGACTAATTTATAGTATTTAAAAATGGATATATCTGCAGGGGACATTGGAAAGGTTAAGGAAATAACAAGTTACTCATTTTTGTATTTTTTTTTTCTTAAGTATCTAAAATACAGATATGTTCCTGTTAAGTATTTTTATTTATGTACAATCATTATAAAATCTGCATTCCAATTAATGGTATATTGTTTAGTTGCTTTTAATGGGTCTTAAACATCCATCCATGGAGTTGTGTGGACCCATCACCCTTGGAAAAGAAAAATCTTGTACTAGAGAGGAAATACTTCTTGGCCCAAGGTGCAGTTGGTTTAGTCAATATCATACAGGGCTTGCAGCTCCATATTCTCATGTTGAAGTCCCCATTGTGCCTGTATTGAGGTTTTCTCTGCTGTCAGTGAGGAAAACGACACCAATGGGCTTGAAAAGGCCCACTGTCTATTAGCAGGTATATTAAGCTGTGGCCCAGTTTGTAGGAAAGTTTCACCCTGTTCACAGCAAGTGAATGTTGGATATCTTTGACAGAAGACTTCCATCTGTCTCCTAAGAGCTCTTTAGTGGATCCTCTTCCATACCTTCGAGCCTTTGGAGTCCTTATGACATATCCATTTAGCTCATTATGTGCACAAAAGTGCCAATCAGGGGTAAAAAATGACTCTTCCTGGTTTTGCCAATACTAACTTCTGAGGTCTCCTGCCTCTGCAGTTAAGAACAGGGCTGTAATGCACCACTTTGACTGCTTCAGGGAACTAGGCAGTCCTAAGGTGGCATAGAAATCCCTGAACAGGATTCCTATGCCAATGTGGAGTTGAGGAAACCTCATTTGCACTTCAGACAATCATAAAAGATTCATTGGGAATTTCTGAGGTATAAAATGTTTTAAACATTGTATAGCAAGGTATCGATTTCATTAAACCAGGGATTGAGAATTGGTGGTTCTAAGCACTCTCATATCAATCAATAACATATTCAAAAATGATGGGATTGGTAACTTATTAAAATTGATACTGAAACTGAAACATATGTATACAGGGTGAATCTGAAAAAGTGGGCAAAACTTTACGGGGTGGTAGAACGCAGCTATACAAGCAATATTCGTCATAAAAAGTATGGGCGGAATGCAAACGGCGAGCTGCTAGGTGGCGTTGGAAATGGTATAAAAGGGTCGGTCCTCGCACCCAATGGCATTTCTACCGTGGATTGCCGAGAGGATGGCTGGTTATACTAACCACGAAATGGCGGATATGCACTTTGTGTACGGTTACCTCAATTACATTCCTGTTAATAAAATGTTTTCTGAAGTATCTCCTCTCCTTCTTGTGTTCATTCTTTAAATGTGACAGTGGAAAACTACCTTTTAACTTCTCACCGCTTGCGCTCCGACCATACATTCTATGACGAATATTGCTCATATAGCTGCGTTCTACTACCCCGTAAAGTTTTGCCCACTTTTTCAGATTCACCCTGTATATCTATATTACCTAACATATTTGTAGGTATCACAAAAGCTATAGTATATTTTACAGATATACACTGAAAGCATAATTTGTTATATACACTGCATCCATCCACAAATCTGCCCTACTCTACCCAATAATGTGGTCAGCCAGAACCCCTTGTGTGCCACAAATAGATCAGATACCTATTTGTTATGTAGCGTACCTATGACTGTTATGTTTAAAAGAAAAACATGGAACCCTGAGCAAGTTCGATCGTGAACAGATGGTGTGAGAAGATGGGGCCGATCCGCAATTCCAGAACATCTCGGATTTCCACTTGTGTACCAAGACTACATGAAAACTGGGGAAAATGGGTTTGTAACTGGGCCATTGATATTTCGAGGTGAGCGCCACCTCTCCCATATTGTAACTTGTAGAATATTACATTACTAAGCAAATTTGAAGGATTGCTGCCTTAGTTCAACTGTTAAAAAAACTGATTTATTACCAGGAAGCTGAAGTTCAAATTTGGGAAATGGCTTAGGTATCTATTTAATGTTTGTGAATTTCCTTATTGTTGTTCACTAGAAATATCAAAGTTAGAACTCTGAATACTATGTTTGTTTTTTGTAATGTTAAGTATTTTGAGTAGTTGATTTGGAAATGAAAGTGACAATGTATATTGTAATACTAAAGTTTGATAAATGTTCATATGCATATTATGTAACACATTGTGCACCAGATAATTATTTTTACATTATACATCCAACAAACAGCAAATTAAGTAAGACAACTTTCTGTATAGGGGGTTAGCAACTCATGAGTTTATTATTCCCAATACCAATAAGAAAATTTACATTTATCATTATCAGAATAATAATACTAATAACATTTTTTAAAGATTTAATGAAGTGTTGACTCTAAAAGTATTGTTAAAAAAAACTTCGTGTGGAGCAAGGACAATGCTATAAGTGACATTTTCATGGCCTTTCAGACTCTCTCAGTCTTTTGTAAGCAATTGTTTTCCTGACTTTAATTTTGATAAAATAAATTGAGAGAACCAACTGAAATATACTAATCTCAAGTCCTAGCTGGAAATGAAAGTGGCAATGTATTCACCCAAAAGCAAACAATATTTGAACAAATCCAACAACATAATATGTGATACAAATTCAATGTATCTTTATCATTAAACATTCAGTGCCAGATGACCACTTTCAACTATGGGCTAGAGAGTTTTGCTTAGGGTATGTTGTAGCATCATAAGCAGACAAAAGGAGGATAAGGGAAGTTGAACTAATTTATTATGGTTACAATGGATTTGGATTAAAAAAAATATATATCAGATACAATTTACATAACTAAGCATAAAGTAAGAATTTTTATGATCTTTTATTAATTAATGAATTTATATTTCCTTTTCATAGTTAACTATATCACTGACTGAATAATTATAGTGCTTAGCATCAAATCAAAGTCACCCAAGTTTGAGGGCTGAGTAAAGCAGAGATTGCTTCAGGCCCAGCTTTGTTGGGCCCAAAGTAGCATAGACAACTTCAATCTTCAATTGGCTCATGTCATATTTTAAATACCTAATTTTCCTCATAATTGCAAAAGAAAAATAAAGTAAAAAAAAATTAATCATTTCTTTTTGTTATAATATTAGCATTTTGTAATTAAAAATAAGGACCAATTCAACCTCTTTTTTTTAGATACACTCTTTTTCATTAATGATTTGTTAGTATTTATAATGATGTTATTTGAGAATTTTCAGTTTCTACAAATTATTTTTAAGAACAAATTAAAAAATTTAATTTGGGCCTCAAATAATTATATTAATGCTTATAATAGCCTATAATGTGAAGAAATGAAAAAAAAATGTTCAATGGCATTTATGTATAAGAGTATTACAATGTGCCAGAAAAATATCTTTACCCTAACTAGGCTCAGTAATGGTTGAAATGGTTCTGGACCAGAACAAGGTTGCCAACCATAGAGAAAATGTTTTATAGGTAAGAAGGAAAAGATATGTGAGGAACTGAGCATTTTTATAGACATATTTTTATCTTTAACAAAATGGCTGTGTAGGGCAAAGCTGAACAATACTCAGTTTTCTTTATTCACAAATTCGACAAAAATGATGCATAATTTTGCACTCTGGTTACTCTTTTTTTTTTTTAATTTCTGCCTAGCTTAATTAGGTAAATATCTTATTAGAGAAATATTTTAAAATTGCCAGATTTTGACTTGTAGTTAATAAACTTGTACTCTGTTAATAAAATTCAGTTAAAATTTTTTCAAAAACAGTTGTGTTGTATCATCATAATCTGTCAAGGCATCATCATCATCATCATCAAGATGATCTTGTTTGTGTGTGTGTGTGTATATGTGTGTAATAAAATTTTCTGTATCTGCAGTGAATTTATAAAGATTATCTCCATTTTAATTATATTTCTTAGTCATGTTGAGTTATGAAAAATATTTCAATATTTGAGAAAAATATTGAAATATTTTGCAGACATAATTGTATTTTAACACTACAAACTCTTTGTTTGGTAAATAATATTCAATTAATATGTATTAATGAGAACTTTTGCCAAGTTTAACACTGACAGTGATTAAGAGGAAACATAATTTTTAAAGCCAGTTTTTTTATAATCTACTATGCTGCCAAGTTTCACAAATTAAAATTGCAAAAGACAAAGACAGAAGATTTTGTTCAGAAGATAAAACATTTTTATCAACCATTTGAATAACGAAAACACTAAATTTTTGAATGTAAAAGCTTCATAGTACAATAATTGTTCTTTGTAATTTGATGTAATTTTGTGTTTATTTGCTTATTTCTATATTTTCTTTTGTAATTCTAGCAAAACATGGGAAATGGCAACAGGAGATTGCATGAAAACATTACTAAGTGAGAACTTGTTAAGCTTCTTAGATTAATTTGAATATATTACATATATGCATATATTGTTACAATTAATGAGAGTATCATTTAGTGCTTAAAAGCTACAAAGTGGAAAATCTAATCCACTATATTTAGTTAAAAATGGCTTAAAACTTCCAGAATCTCTTTGAAGTAGAAATATCTGGTTTTTGATTTTAATATATATATGTTACAGTTAAAACCTAATTTCAGTTAATTCTGGTTTTACCTAGTCAATACTAGAAATGACAAAAGCTGTTTGGGAAAAACCCAAACTCTCTTTAGGAATTTTAGTGTTCAGTAAAATTTTAGTTAAAATTACAGGCATTATTAGTCAATATTAATTTAAGTTAAAATAAATTAGATTTAGAAATAAATTTGGATTTTTATTAATCAAAATTTCAAAAATACATGAAACTACAAGAACTATAACAAAAATAACAGGTCAATTACTAATCATAGGAGGTTACCGACTCCTTTGCCTAACTTCATCATTACTTACAAAGTTGAACCACCCAGGCATCCAAGATACTGTGTAAGCATCTAAAATCAAAAGCATCAAGTTTCCTGTTATCTTGCTTACAAAGTATCTAAGTTTCACTACTATAATAAACAATGACGAATCAGGAGGTCATGGGTTCGAATCCCATCCGGCTCAAGACAATTTTTCCTCTAAAATTTAAATTGACGTTAGAGTGCTGATTTATTAGTTGATTCACTACTATAACTAACCCTAGAAAGGACCAAACTATTATACAGTCTAATTTTAGTCTTTAGATGTATACGGCTATTTCTCCACACTCTCCATAGATTCTTAAAAGTCCCGGCAGCAATACCTATTCGTCTGTTAATCTCATGCCGCACATCACCAGTATCAGTTACGTAGCTCCCAAGGTAATTAAACTGTGACACCTGCTCAAGACTGAAACCATTCAGATTAACTGAATCACAACCTGCCTGACCAATTTTCATCACTTTAGTTTTCTCTCTGTTTATAACCAAACCTACTCTACTACCAGTCTCATCAACAGCTCGAATGAAAGAGTTCATCTCATCAACATCATTTGCCAAAAGGGCTAAATCATCAGCATAATCTAAATCAGAAATTTTCGTATCTCCAGCCCATTTAAGGCCAAAATCTTTCCCTTGAAGTGAATTTCGCATAACATAATCAATAACCAAGCTAAAGAGAAAAGGAGACAAAATGCACCCTTGTCGAACACCAGACGTAATGCTAAACCAATTGTTACAAGCCTCACCAACTCTCACACATGACTCAGTGTTATTATAGAGATCTTTCATTATGTTAACTAACTTGTCTGGTATACCATATGACCTCACAATCAACCACAAATTATGCCAATCAACAAAGTCAAAAGCCTTTTTGAAATCAACAAAGCTAGCAACCAAAGGTTTCTGAAACACTAAACATTTCTCAAGAATCTGCCTGAGTGAAAATATCTAATCTACATATCCCCTACCATTTCTGAATCCACATTGCTCATCACACAATTGACTGTCAACCACATTTTTAATTCTATTAAGCACAATCATGCAAAGAACTTTACCTGGAACAGAAAGTAGGCTGATAACCCTATAGTTATCAGAAGAAAAAAGCGATCACCCTTTTTAAAAATAGGGATAATAATAGCTTTGGTAAAATCCTTAGGAACCATGCCTTTATCATAAAAGATATTCAAAATTGCAGTCATCCATGTTCCCAGTTCTAAGCATTTCTGTAGTAATTTCATCTAATCCTGGGGATTTATGTAGTTTAAGTTTAGAAAAAGCTAAAATAACCAGACTGTGTTAATGGGCCAACATTAAAGCCAGTAATGCATCTATCATCATTACAAACAATGGGAGTAGATTGTTTAGAACATAGTTAAATTCTCAGCTGACTTAGCCATTACAGGATCCTCACCTTCTATAACTTACGTTGTTTATCCTTCAATCCTTGTATGCCTGTCCATTTTCTATCACACAAAACATTAACGATCTGGTACATCTCTCTGTTGTGCTGTCTAACTGCTTCCTTGGCTTTGTCAGCCAAGCCATCAAGTCAAAGATTCTTATCAGCAGCTGAGTGATCCTTTACACGTTTATTAAGCTCTCTGTAAATGCTTTCTATTAGGGCTAGTAGGGTATTGATTAAGGACATTCCTGCAGTTCTTTCTTTCTGAAATAAGCTCAAGTGCCTTATCACTCAGATAATTTTCCTTCCTCTGCTCATTTTTTCCTAAAAGAGTATTGTTAGTTTCAAGAAAAGCCTGTTTAAAATAGTTCCATTCTTCCTCAACTTCAGTAGTAAGCAAAACATGACTGTCATTAGATCATTTAAATACTTAGAAAAAGTATTCCATCCAACCATTTATTGGCAACCCATCACAATAGTGGCTGATATTTCCTTTTTATTGTTACTCTGTCTATAAATAAATACTATTCTTGAGGAATCATGACTTATTATTTGTATTTCCTTTACTATTAGCTTAGAATTTTCCTGAGGTTGCTGAAGCATACCTATAGTTTTTATGTTATATTTCTTAAACTTTTTTTTTTTTGGGGGGGGGGGGGGCCTCAGTCGGTGGCGCACTAGGCTTGTGATCTGTAGTTCCCATGTTCGAGTCCCAGCTGGGTCAGCGTTGAGATTTATCTCCGCAAAACTCCCCACCCTGCCCACAGTCAGTAGGGAACACCGATGGGCTTGGAAAGGCTGCCGTCCTTCGGATGGGACGTTAAGCCGTGGCCCCATGTGTGGGAGAGCCATACCCTGTGCACGTTAAAGAACACGCTGGATGGCCTTGACGGGAGACTACCATCTGTCTCCCAACAGCTGTTCCAGTGGGTCCCCTCCCCCAACCTTCTCTGAGCCTTTGGGGTCCTTGTGACCTGGCCATTTAGCCCATGGTGTGCAAAAAAGTCCGCTCAGAGGTAAAACAACCCAACTTAAACTTTTTTGCATTAAATCAATTAATTTATCTTCAGGATCCATAACCTTTTTTCAGCAAAGACAAAATGGTATTATTGGCTATTTTTTGTTCTTGTTTGTAGTCATGTACTTCAGATCTTACTTATGATTAACATCAAAAACTGCTGATTTTTAGCAGCGAAGAAGGCAGCCAACTCCATTTCCAGTGCTTCTCGGTTTCAAAATTGTGAGTTGCGCATATGATTGTCCAATGCTAAGAAAAGATGATAGTCAGATGGCATGATGTCTGGGGAATATGGAGGGTGGGATAGAATTTCCCATCCAAGGCTGTGGAGCTTGTCTCAGGTCATGTGCTGTGTGAGGGCGAGCATTATCCTAAAGGACCACAATACCTTTGTGATGAACAAGTGCAGGCTGTTTTTGGAGCAGTGCATCTGCAATCTGTTTATAGCTGTGCCGAGTAGACATCTGTGGTGATTGTTTGACCAGTGACTAGAAGCTAATAATGGACGATACCAGCTGTAGTCCACCAGACATACAACAGAATTTTCTATTGGTGGATCCTGGGCTTTGATGCTCACAGAATGACAACCAATAATACAAATGTTTGATGTTCCTACAGACAATCCATTTTTCATCACACATCAATAACTGTCCAAAAATTTATCATTCTTGTGGCATGAAAGCTGAGATGAGCAGATTGTAAGCCGCTGAAGTTTGTTGTCAGCAGTCAGGTGGAACCCATTTGCCCAGCTTCCAAACTTTTCTTAGGCAGTGTAAATGCAAACGAATGGTTTTGTCACTTATTTGGACCCTTTCTTTGCCAGGCTCGTGATCTGTAGTTCCCAGGTTCGAGTCCCAGCTGGGTCAGCGTTGAGATTTATCTCCGCAAAATTCCCAGCCCTGCCCACGGTCAGTAGGGGACACCGATGGGCTTGGAAAGGCCACCGTCCGTCGGATGGGACGTTAAGCCTTGGCCCCGTGTGCGGGAGAGTCATACCCTGTGCACGTTAAAGAACACACCGGATGGCCTTGACGGGAGGCTACCATCTGTCTCTCAACAGCTGTTCCAGTGGGTCCCCTCCCCCAACCTTCTGAGCCTTCGGGGTCCATGTGACCTGGCCATTTAGCCCATGGTGTGCAAAAAAGTGCCGCTCAGAGGTAAACCAACCCAATGGACCCTTTCTTCAAGCTCTTGGCACCTTTGACATGAATCCAACTTGATGCTGGTCTTCATTGTCATCAATGATTGTTGGTCTTCCCTCACGAGGTGCATTTTTAAGTGTCTCATTGCCTGACGAAAATTTTCTAACCACTTTTGGGCTGTCTGTTCACTCACTGTTCTTTCTAAATGCCATACATATATTGGGAGCTGCTTGCACTGCTTTACTTCCCAGTTTAAACTCGTAAAGTAAACAAGCTCAAATAACTGTATTTGATGCAGACATGTTTTCGTCCCCTTTCCAATTTCACTGAACCATTTTTCACACTTGCTACACATCAACTGACTCAACATGCCACATGTTTTCGACTGTGTATTGACGCATGTGCACCACTTGCAATTGTGCTTATGTATTGAAATGAAACATTGAAAAACCACATGAACTTATTTGGTTACCTGATATTTAATGTAGGTGTTAAATGCTCTTCATAGAACTGGAAAAGTTTACAGAATAATATAGATAATTTTCATGTTATCTTCTAAATAAATTTCTAAGTTATGTTACATATTAATAATGTAATCATTACCTCTTTTACAGAAACTGAGGAAGAAGTTTCTTTTGCTCATTTTTCCCCAAATGGAAAGTACATATTGGTAGCAACTTTAGATAAGTAAGTATTGCTTGATCTTTATATATATAAGCATTCCACTTTTCCCTTTTTAATGTTTTAATTTCCAGTTGATCCAGCTTGCTTTTGTCCAGTCAAATAGTGTTATAATTTTAGTTTCAAAAAACCCAATATGTTCTCTTTTTGGAAATTTGAAAATCCATAATGTTTCTCTCTTTTATTCATAGTGATAACAACTTATAATACAGCTTAATTAAACTTCTTTTTACTGTTTCCTTTTTGGGGGTAGGTATTTTCTTGTTTGGTATAGACAGAAATACCTAGAGAGGAAGGCCATGCCACTCATTTGTGATGCCATCACTAGTGGACCACACTGCCAACAGAATAGACTGAGGAGCAGCTCATTGTTGCTAATAAAACTTTCATACATTTCTTTAACTTTCTGAAGATTCACTCATAAACTTTTAACACCAACTAGTAATTAAATATTTTTAGCTCGTTTTCATAAAAAAAAAAGAGCAGCACTTTCACTTTCTCCTTTATAAGCATTCAATTGTTTAGAGATAAATTGAACATTATTTTTGGCTTTGATATGTATTGATAAACTATTAAGATTCACAGTTTTGATTTATCCAACTAGCTTCAATAGCACCTTCTAATTTATTTGCATTGCCAGATGCATTTTTTACTACATGACTCTAAAAATGTCCTATACAAGTCGTCTTTTTTTGTAAAATATTCTATTTTCAGAAAATCCAGAATTAAATGCTTATTAATTAGGCATTATACCATACCGTAATTCTTTTCATTACTTATTTAGCAAAAAAGTTCTAAAGTAATTTTTTTTGGCTGATCAGAGTAAAAAAAATAGCTGGGCATCTGGATGTAAACCAGTTTTTCTGATGGGACCCTGGAAGGGTTAAGTGGTCCAACTGCTCACAGTAGACATCTGAATTGAGGGTTTGGGGCTGGTTTTAAAAGCTCATACGGGATGATATCCCTGCAATCCCACCAACAACAGATCATCACAAGAATGCAGTTCTGGTTTTGCCATAGCTTGGGAAAATTCTCTTGCCTGACACTAATTTTTTATGGACAACATTATTAATAAACAATCCACTTTTCATTCCCTGTAATCATTCTGCCAAGAAAACCAGGGGCAGGGGTGGCTCAGTTGGTATATATCGCCAGGCTTGTAATCTGTAGTTCCCAGGTTCGAGTCCCAGCTGGGTAAGCATTGAGATTTATCTCCGAAAAATTCCTCACCCTGCCCATGGTCAGTAGAGGGCTTGGAAATGCCCATGGTCACTGATGGGCTTGGAAAGGCCGCCGTCCATTGGATGGGACATTAAGCCATGGCCCCGTGTGCAGGAGAGCCATACCCTGTGCACATTAAAGAACACACTGGATGGCCTTGACAGGAGGCTGCTATTCTAGTGTGTCCCCTCACCCAACCTTCTCTGAGCCTTCAGAGTCCATGTGACCTGGCCATTTAGCCCATGGTGTGCAAAAAAATGCTGCTCAGAAGTTAAACAACCCAACCCAAGAAGACCATTAGCCTTTTGCTGAACAAGCGATCAAATACATGCAGTATAGCAAACTACCTTATTCTGCAGTAGCAACTGATATGGGATTGAGATATCCAGTTTTCACACATAACCTGGCTTTTGCAGATTTCAAATGACAGAGGACTAGTTGGTGTTCAGTAGCTGTGCCAATTCCCTGTATGTCCAATGTAGATTTTTGTTCCACAGGACCTTTAAACAGTCATCATTCAACTCCACCAGCTGTCCTATTTGAAGTTAATTTCTGAGCTGAAAGTCAACTGACTGGAACATGTCAGACTACCAGTAACAGGTGCTTTTAGAGCTAACTTTGAGTAAACTGTGCAAAGCTTATGGGAACAAATACTTTTGGACACTAACACCATCTCTGAATTTGTACATCATGATTGAACAAATACATGCATCTTGCAATTCTGTTGTGAAATGCCTGTTGCCACATGTATGGACTAAATGTAGGTACAGAATGTGATTAGATACTGGAACTATGCATGCACTGTCTTTTACAATGTTTACAAGACCGCTGGACATATCCTGATAATGGCAAACATATGGTTCACATTATTTCACATTACTTTTGCATCAACCCAATGTGTAATCAAGAAGTATGTAAGGTAGTTGTTAAATTTGAAGTTGTTAAATAGATTTGCAAAGTCAGTTTTTAGGATTGTAAATAGGTATAATCCCTATCTACTATTTTGGTTAGCAAACTTGACCACTGAGCTAGTGATCATGTTGTGTATAGGTGTTTTTGTTATATGAGAAACCAGGACATACTTAGATAAAGTTTCTGAGATTTATGCCCCATGCAAGTAGCTTGTTGTCTTAATTCTTAAAGATATGCTAAACACAAAAATGAACTTATCTTTAATGTTCATGAGAGGGTGTTGTGTGGTGGCTTAGTTATAATGCTCATCTTTATTAATTATCATAAATTTTTCTTTTATAAATGTGCAAAGGACAGAGAAAACTTGCAGCTTGTGTTGGTTTCTCATGCAACATATGTAGCAAATCTGATTATTAAACCAATGGGCATGTCCTTGTATTCAGATTTGCTAACCACTATACCAATAAGGCTATTGTTTTAGAGAATAAATTCAAAAGTAGCTTAAATGGCAAATAATATATTAAGATGATCCTGTTAATTCTTGCATTCTGAGAGTGTGACAGCACAGAATATATGATGTTACATCATTATATATTTAATTCTGTAACCACAAAAATATACATATGTTACTATTTACCACAAAGGAATATCATCTAGTGAAAAGTGACTCACACTTTACACTGACAGCAGTTGTTAATGTGCTATTATATTCTCTGTGAGACATTGCAAATTGAAACAGAGTGATGTGATCAGAGCCAGCTTGAGGTAAAAATGGAACCCAGGGTGAAATCTACTTTCATTATCCTACTGTTTTAAAAGATTTATAAATTACACATTAAAATTTGCAGAAATATTCAAATTCTGACTCTTGAGTGAGTTAAATTTATTAAGAACATAAATATTAAGAGAGAAATAAGCAAAACATAGTTTGCTTCTTTACAGCGTAAGTACAATGATAACTTCAAAGCTCGAAATACATAGGGCTGGAAATGACTCAGTAGTATACCAGTCTTGTAATCTAATGTTCTTAGCTTTGAGAATTTGGCAACTTGATAGGATATAGCTAATTAGTAGCTAAAAATGGAATAACATACTTGTGCATGCACTATTCTTCCAAATCGGGACTGTTACATATTGTTGAATGAAAAACAACATTCAAAGTTCCCTAACTCTGAAAATAAGCTTTGTGTTGAAATATACAATTGGAGATAAAGATTCAGTCAGATTTACCCAGATCTCAAGATATTGAATATTTGACATTTGAAGAGCTATGGAAGCTGAAATGCTTAACAGGAACTGTGTCTTAAGAATAACCACAAAGTTATTTAAAATGTAAACAATAGTTCTTGCAGCAAATTGTTTACTAAAATAAATGTAATTTTAGAACTTTGGGTAACAATTCTTTCAGTTTTCATGTTCTGAAGAAAAGTGTTTAGGACTATCACAAGACCAGTGTCTGCTGGTAATCAATCCAGCTTCAATAACTCTTTAAATATTAAATGAATATTTTTGAAAATCGAGATTTGGGTGAGATTTTTCCATTTAAATCCAGTGATAGTTTTCTGTAAAAAAGTTGGTTTCAGATTTAGGGGGTCTCCAATAGTGTCTTTTCATCTATGAAACTTGGAAGTGTCTCATGTTCAAAAACAGTGTATGTTTATAGTATAATGAATTATAATATTGTAAATTTACATCACTAGTAAACACTTTATATTCTGTTATTAAGTAAATCTGGTATCAAAACATAGTATAAATAATTTAATTTTCTGAAATTAAATTTTTATTAAGCTGCAGTTTATAAAAAACATTTATTTAATGTTTGAATACTCAGTCTATATTTTCTACAAATCTTTTTTCTGGAAATTAAATGGCATAGTCATTATGCCTAATTTTTATTGCCTCCTGAACTCAAAAGACCCATCCCATTCAATGGTATTTTTGCATCTTCCTCACTCCCCACATTATACTAAAGACCCTGTCCACTCCTTCTATGGTAATTAATTTGTATAAATCTATGCTGTAAAGTGATATGTTATAGTTTGTCACTAAACCATTTATCATCATCATCATCATAATAATCATCATCAAGCAGTGTCCCGGCAGCAATCCCTATCCGTCTGTTAATCTCATGCCGCACATCACCAGTATCTGTTACATAGCTCCCAATATAATTAAACTGTGACACCTGTTCAAGACTGCAACCATTAAGATTAACTGAATCACAGCCTGCCTGACCAATTTTCATCATTTTAGTTTTCTCTCTGTTTATAACCAAACCTACTCTACTACCAGTCACATCAACAGCTCGAATGAAAGAGTTCATCTCATCAACATCATTTGCCAAAAGGGCTAAATCATCAGCATAATCTAAATCAGAAATTTTAGTATATCCAGTCCATTTAAGGACAAAATCTTTCCCTTGAAGTGAATTTCGCATAACATAATCAATAACCAAGCTAAAGAGAAAAGGAGACAAAATGCACCCTTGTCGAACACCAGAAGTAATGCTAAACCAATTGCTACAAACCTTACCAATCTCTCACACATGACTCAGTGTTATTATAGACAGCTTTCATTATGTTAGCTAACTTGTCAGGTATACCATATGATCTCACAATCAACCACAAATTATGAAGATCAACAGAGTTGAAAGCCTTTTTGAAATCAACAAAGCTAGCAACCAAAGGTTTCTGAAACTCTGAACATTTCTCAAGAATCTGCCTAAGTGAAAATATCTGATCCACACATCCCCTACCACTTCTGAATCCACATTGCTCATCACACAATTGACTGTCAACCAGATTCTTAATTCCATTAAGCACAATCATGGAAAGAACTTTACCTGGAACAGAGAGTAGGCTGATACCCCTATAGTTATCACAAGAACTGCGATCACCTTTTTTGAAAATAGGGATAACAATAGCTCTGGTAAAATTCTTAGGAACCATGCCTTTATCATAAAAGATATTCAGAATTTCAGTCATCCAAGTGGTAACCGAAACATTCCCAGCTCTAAGCATTTCCGTAGTAATTTCATCTACACCTGGGGATTTATGAAGTTTAAGTTTAGAAACAGCCAAAATAACTTCAGATTGTGTTATATGGCCAACGTTAAAGCCAGTCATCATTGCAAACAATGGGAGTAGAACTAACCACATAGTTTAGAACATCACTGAAATGCTGAGCCCACCTAGCCATGACAGAATCCTCACCTTCTCTAACCTTACCTTGTTTATCCTTCAATCCCTGTATGCCTGTCCGTTTTCTACCACACAAAACATTAACTATCTGGTACAGTTCTCTGCTATTGTGCTGTCTAACTGCTTCCTCGGCTTTGTCAGCCAAACCATCAACCCAAAGATTCTTATCAGCAGCTAAGTGATCCTTTACACGTTTATTAAGCTCTCTGCAATGCTTTCTATTAGGTCTAGTAGGGTATTGATTAAGGACATTCCTGCAGTTCTTTCTTTCTGAAATAAGCTCAAGTGCCTTATCACTCAAATAATTCTTCCTCCTCCATTCCTTTTTCCCTAAAAGAGTACTGTTAGTTTCCAAAAAAGCCTGTTTAAAATGGTTCCATTCTTCCTCAACTTCAGTAGTAAGCAAACCATGACTGTCACAATGACTAAGTAACCTATCATGGTAATTGTTGTTGTTTAACGTTACGTGGTATTGAGAGGTCCTTCTACAGGCTTTCTCAGAATGATAATTTTGGATGTATGTGGGTATTATGTTTTTTATTTTAAATTTAGGGTTCGCGTATATATTAATATTTTGGTTATCAAAATTATATTTGATATCGTGCAAAGCAGTAAGAGATAGTCGCCCAGTGAAAATTGATATTTTAGGATTTTGAGTGTTTATGTTTGTATATGCTTTCAGGGAAGCATTCAGAGTTGTTTGGAGAATTAATTTTTCTTTTTAGTTTTTTGAATGCTTTTTTTTAGTTATTATTCTTTTAGTTTTTTGTTTTATTTATTTTTTTTATTTTTTATGCTTTTTTTATATAATATATTTATTTATTTTTATCATTTTTTAAATATTTTTTATATAATTTTCCTTTTTATTTTTTTGTTAATTATGTATTATTTTATATATAAAGATATTTTTTATTATTATTTATTTTATTTTTTTATTTCATTATTTAATATTTTTTTTAATTATTATTATTGTGCATTTTTTTAATTATTATTCTTATATTTACAATTTAATAATTTTTCTTTATTCCCTGAGTGGTTTTAATTTATTCTTGGGTTATGGAGATAGGTTGAAGACTATTGATCCCCTGTTTTGTGGTTATTTGGGCCAGTAAGACCTGAGTTAAAGGATTTGAGCCACTTTAGATATGTATATATTTGTTCCCTTATTTCTATAGTCCCTCCATTATTTTTCTTTTTTTTTTATTTATATTTTATGGAATTTTTGGTGTGAGTCTGGATAGAGAACAGAATGAGGGTCCCTTCGGGAACATGTATGCGAGAGGTAAGTTGAGAATTGAAGAAAAATCTTTATGAAGGACATGAAGAGACGAGATAGTAGAGGGTAAAGGAAAGGTAGACTAAATTCTGTTCCAAAGTGAGGTGGAAAGAAGGAAAGAAAAGAGAGATTCATAAATTTTGTTTTTGTTTAGAGGGGGGGAGGGGTCCAGAATTACATTCGTTTGAATATCCAAAATGTTTAGGTCAATGAGTGATTTGAAGAAAGTTTGTCTCTGTGAGGCAGTATTATCACAGTTAAGTAGGATGTGATGAACCGTCTCCGGAACTTTACAATGTCTACAGTTAGGAGAATGTGTGGGTTTGAATTTATGTAGAGTAGGATTAAGAATTGTGGAGTTGGTTCTTAATCTGTGTAGTAATTTGATGTGTTTTCTAGGGAAGGGGAGGTTATCAATTGTTGATATATTATGGTTAAGATTAAATCGAAAGTTGTTTTGGACAGAGGCCTGGACCTGAAAGTATTTATTGGTGAGATGTGCTTCAAGTTGTTTTATCTCCTGAGAAGTATTAATATGAAAGTGATAGGTAGGTGATACTATGTGGAGGTTGTGTGCCAGTTTAGCGAGATTATCAACAGTTTCATTATGGTGAATTCCTACGTGGCTGGGAATCCATTGTAAAATAATTGTATTATTATTTGTATGGAGGTTATATGTTGTAAGAGTGAGGATTTTATGTATGTAGTAGTTATATGAGGTGTATAGAAATTCCTGTGAGAGGGTTTGTATGGCTCCTTTGGAATCTATAAAAATGATAATGTTTTTGTTGTGTACATATTTAAGGGTCCATTCCAAGGCCTCAATAATGGCAAAGATTTCAGTATGTAGTATGGTGCAGATTGGGGATAATTTGAAAGATAATGAAGTATTGTATTGTGGGATATGAATAGCAGCACTGGCTGATGGTGGGTTTTGAATGACAGAGCCATCAGTATAAATTTTAATATTTTCATTGTATTGTGCGTCAAAGTATGTTTCAGCGAGAGTTTTTACTGCATCATGTGGTAAGTTATGTTTATGTGTGAGAGTGGGTATGTGGGTGGAGAATGTAGGACTAATGAAGCTCCAGTCTGCTATAAGTGGGGGAATATCCCCAAAGTTTTTGATCTGTAGGTGTTTCTTCATTAAAGTGTGGAGGTCAGGAGTGGATTTAATGTGCTTGTAGTAGGGGCTTCTTATAAAATGGGTGTGGAAAGGGTGATTTGGAAGTTTGTAGTGTAGTCTAATATAATATTTAATTAGAAGGATTTTTTGTCTAATTTGGAGGGGGGGAAGGGAAGTCTCTGCAATGATAGAGAGAGTGGGTGTGAAGGAGGGGAGGCCAATTGCAATTTTGATGCATTTGTTTTGGATTACATTAAGTTTTTGTATTTTGGTATCTGATATGCCACATAAAAATTCCATACCATATTCTAGTTTTGCTCTAATGAGATTTGTATATAGTTTGATCATATGATATTGTGGTGTGCCATTATTAATAAATGTGAAGTATTTAAGTGTATTTGTTAGGCTTTAGCTATAACAGCTTCAGAATTAAAGGTAAAATTATTAACCCTAGCACAACACTTTTTAAGTTTAAGTTGCAAGACACTTTTAACAAGGTAATGGTCAGATCCAATTTCAGATCCCCTATATGCCCTGGTATTCCTAACAGAACTACCCATTTGCTGTTAATTAATATATAATCAATTATATTCTTATGCAGCCCATCAGGTGAAACCCATGTGTACTTATGTATGTCACGGTGTTTGTAATAAGTGTTAGTTATTCTGAAACCATTGAGTTTACTTACCTGTAGGAGATGTTGCCCATTGTCATTGCAGCTACCAATACCAAAAGGGCCAATCACCCCTCCTCAAAGGTCAGAGTCAGTACCAACTTTGGCATTGAAGTCACCAAGAACAAGGGTAATATCTCCTTTCTTGACAGAATTCAAAATATCCTGAAGTTGTTCATAAAACCTATCCTTCTCATCCTCATCGGCATCCTCAGTGGGGGCATAACAGCAGATAACATTCAGGTCTTTAACGCTTGTCTGAAATTTTGCTGTAAGAAACCTTTCATTAATGCACTCATATCCTAGAAGAGCATCACTAGCGTGTCTGCTGAGAAGCAGACCCACGCCTTGGTGATGCTTATTGTTGTCCCTCCCTGAAAAGAGAAATTTAAGATTATTTTTAAGAATCTGACTTTTATCTGTCCATCTGGTCTCATGCTAGCAGAGAATATCTAAATTATAATGGTGGAATTCTTGTGTGAGGACATCAAGAGAAAAAGCTCTGTGCAGAGTCCTCACATTCCAACTACCTATGGAGAGAAAATGGTTAGTGGGATGTTTAAAGAAACTATGTTTGTTGAGAGAGGGAATGCCGACAATATCAAACAGCCCCCTAATCGCAGACATGGGGCAAAGACCCGTTCGCCCACCACTAAAGGCTGAAGCCATCTACACTGGAAGACTTCCTCCAATGTAGAATTTGATGATGCCAATAGAAACAGAGAGTTCAGGTGCCTGCGATGACCTCTGCTCGGGATTATCCTGAGCAGAGTTTATATTTACACAGGATATATTTACAGTATATGATAAATATATCCTGTGAACCTATTCACTTGAGTCTGTCAACTCACAAACAGAAAACACAGCAGAAGATTTTCCCTCCACAGAAGCCCATTTATATATATATATTACCTTTGTTCACGTTTTTTAGTAGCTTTAGCAAAAAACAATACTTGAAATTGCTTTTTCTGTAAATGTTATTCAGTTTCCCATTTACACAGTCGTATCAGAATAATATGACCACCTACCATAGTATATGTATGGTAGGTGGTCATATTATTCTGATATGACTGTGTATATTTCAATATAGAGATGTTAGCAGTATAGCATAAACCGTAAAATTAATAAGAATTAGTAAAGTATGAAATGTAACATTCTTTTTTTGATCTTTTACAGCAAACTTGCACTATGGGATTATGATAATAAAAAGGTAAATCATTAATTTCGCTGACTTGTACAATGTTTATCAGTACTAAGCATCATAAATCAAAATTCCAGCTAAGAATGTTGGACATAAAAATCTCACATTATTGTTTCATTGATCAGTATTGATATTTATTATTTATACATATAATAGGTCTTGTCTGGTATTTTGTAATGAGGAACACTGCTTATTGACATTGCTGTCAATATGTATTTAAATCCATTGGAAAATCAAGTAGTAGCCAAGTTAAATTTAGTTTGCACACATATTTGCAGGCAGTACTGTACATAGTTGGTTATTGAGTCCAAGTTTAATTATTTTTGATAGAAATTCTGTTGAAAAAGGCAAACATTAGGATATTGAAGAACACTTTAAATACTATTAAAATGTCTGTAATAGTGTACACTCTTATAAAGTTCATAAATAGGAAGTTGTAAATTGTATGCCAAAAGTCTCGAAGTTATTTTACTGATAAATAGAGTTACACATTATCCTAGATGAAAGCAGAACTGGCATTTACTCAGCTTTATCTTCAGGTGTATAGCAGAAGAGACTGAATAATAACTTGTAAAGCTGCAAATGCATAGTGCAGGAAATGACTCTGTAGTATACCATGCTTATAATCAATGTTTTTAGCTTTGAGAATTTTCTCCAGTAGCCCTCTTCTGCCCACAATGAAAAAGAGAACAACAATGGGCTTTGAAAGACCAATGTTTGTTTTACAGGACATTAAGCCATGGCACTGTGTAGGAGAACTAGATCCTGTGCTTATGTAAAGAACATATTGTGTGTCCTTGATAGTAAGCTTCTATCTGTCCCCTAACAGCTAGCCAGTAGCATAAGGATGACAAAGAAGTATAATTCATAAGACAATGATATAATTTACCTAATCTCCTAAATCAGAACTTGCCAAAATAATGATGGTGCAATAAGAAATCCACAAAAATTACAAAGTTGTCATCAGATAAATAAAATGAGATCAAGCAGATGTAGAATTACCTCTGAGTCGCACTTTTTTGACACAATGGGCTAAATGGCCAGGTCACGGACCATGAGGTTTCAAAAAAGGTTGGGTGCAAGGGACTCACTGGACAGGAGACAGATGATAGCCTTTGGTCAAGGCCACCAAGCAGTGGTGAAGTGTCCATGGAAGCAAGGAAAGCAGTGGTTCCCTAAAATTATCATAAAAAAATTATAAATTAAATATATATAAGCATTTTAACATAAAAGTATTTTCTTAACTTCAATGTTTATTCTAACATAAATTTTATATTTATATAATATTCTTTGAGTTTCTTTGTTATATTGTATAATAACTGGCTCTTTGTAATCTCCTCTTATACCACTTCCAGGGGGTGTTACTGTCACACATGATGTGCATATGTGCTGTGCTTTGAATCATTTGCATGTTTTGTGACAATCTGATGAGTTATTCCTGTGTTGCACTTTTAATGGCCAGCAGTGTATATATATATATACACAGATACGCAAATAGCTAACCTGAAATATCACAGAGGTGAAACAGAACTGTATTACAAAAGTGTTGCCAGATTAGGAATTTTACTCATAAATCTCTAGTGGGGTCATTTACCCTGGGGTGTTAAGAGGAATATTTATTAATAGAATGTTAAGTGCAATTCTTGCAGCAAAGATAAATAAGACTAATTGTGATGTTAAAATTAGTGAACAATTAAAGACCAATTGTGATTCTAAAGCAGTAATTGCAACTGCCTTTTGATTAAATCAGATCAAAATCGGAATAAAATCAAAAATTGGATGCCACCTTGTGCAGGTGGTACTTGGGAATTGGATGTACAGTTGAATTTGCTTGAGGCTCATTTATTCATTATGATCAAGATGGTGCACCATTTCACACAGTTATAATTTACAAAGTTTAGTTTGATAACTGCAGCATGGAATGACCTGGAAACAGTCTAGATTTTGATGATATTCAAAATCTTTAGCTTTGTTGAAACAACTTGCAATACTTATCAATCTAGCAACAATAAAAACTGTTTCCTTTTCGTCATTGTTAGTTCATATTATCCTTTTTGAATGCTTAACTGTATAGAATTTAGTAAGTAAACTCATTGTGATTTGCTTTCCTATATATTCTACCACTTCTACACTTTTTAACTAAGCATTAGATTTTATCGATGTAAACAATTTTAATGAAACAAAAAAGATTATATATTTTTAACTATATTTTTCACTGATAATTTTGTATATTATTAATTGATATTTATTGCAGCGTGTGAAGATATATAGAGGACATCAAAATAGTATATACTGTATTGTTGGGAACTTCTCATTAACAGGAGGAAAGGTATGTTTAAATGTCAACTAGGAAAAGAGAAAACTTCTAATTATCTATTATTAAGTTGCCCAACAAAGAGTTATGTTTCATACTGTCTTTATATATATATATTTATACAGTGGTTTAAAAAAGTTGCAAAATGTGTTGCATACTTAATGTGATAATTTGGTTATTTGTACAGTGGGTGGTGTCTGGCTCAGAAGACAATAAGGTGTATATATGGAGTTTACAAAGCAAAAACATTGTACAGACACTTGAAGGACATTCGGGTAAAGTATTTTATTAATAAAAGCACTATCACACTAATTTTTTTTAAACCAAAAATTAAAATGTGCTTTTAGTAACATCAGTAACTGTATTTTTTTTAATCATAATGTATGAACATAAACTAAAATTAGCAGTAATGTGGATGCAGTGGATTCTGACATTCACCAGCTATGTAGATGGCAGTCGTAACATACAAACCATCTTGCATTTGTGCAGAGTGAACTGGGCTTTTGTGTATGTGTGTGACTATCGGTGCCTATGTGATATACATGTCTGCCATATTTCATGAAAAACTGGAAGCAACTATTTCCTTCCTATTTATTCCACCAGGGGTAATATTGCCTATATTTTGACATTAGTTTATGATTTTTCTAGCACATCTTAAAAAAATCATACACTAGCACCAAAATATATATAGTAAATCTCCCTGATGGAACAAATAGTAAACATTCTGAATGTTGCAGTCTGTCACATAGACTTTTGTTGCAATCAGCAGACGTATATCATTTAGGCATTGGTAACTATAAAGTACATGGGATGGTAAAAAAAAATTATGGTTTCCTAGGTTATATTTTTTTGTCATACAGATGTTATCCTTTTGTAGTAATATTGATGCTAGTGAATGTTTTAAAAGGAATAGGTACAATTCAATCAGTGCTGATTTGATTACTTTTCATCACATCAAATGGTGATGTAGCTAGAAATCGAATCATGTGAAGAAATGCACAAATGATAATTCGTTTGCTATTCCTGATTCACAGACAATTGTTAGAGGTATACAGTAATGGTATAATGGTGGTGGCAGCATGTCAGGAAGTGATGCAGAGAATTTGATATCAGATATTCATGATGAGAATTGCAGCAGAAGGCCAAGCACATCCACAAAACTAATATGAACACTGTGCAAGTTGAAGAGCTGGTTTGGAAAACCAAATATAATTATTAACCATTTGTGTGTCCAAGTTTGGTATATTTTCACCTATTTTAGTAATACATAGAATGTACACCATTTTGTAGTCCAACATTAGATATTTTTTTGGGGTGGGGGTGGCTCAGTCGGTAGCGCGCCAGGCTCGTAATCTGTATTTCCCAGGTTCGAGTCCCAGCTGGGTCAGCGTTGAAATTTATCTCTGCAAAATTTCTCCACCCTGCCCACGGTCAGTAGGCTTGAAAAGGCTGCCGTTCGTTGGATGGGACATTAAGCCGTGGCCCCGTGTGCGTGAGAGCCATACCCTGTGCACGTTAAAGAACACGCTGGATGGCCTTGACAGGAGGCTACCATCTGTCTTCCAACAGCTGTTCCAGTGGGTCCCCTCCCCGAACCTTCGGGGTCCTTGTGGCTTGGCCATTTAGCCCATGGTGTGCAAAAAAGTGCCGCTCAGAGGTAAAACAATCCAATCCAATTGGATATATATTTTTTTCAAAAAAGAAGTTTTTTTAATAATATATTAATATTTAAAATATACTTTAAAATGATAACTTTTTTACTTGTTGATTCCATTTGAAAAAAGCAATAGTTTATCCATTTGGTGCCTGTAACAATTGTACTTGCATGCTAGAGTCACTAAGTAGTATCAATATATTAGTTTACTGCTTTCCTTTACTATGCCATACATAGATTATTGATCAGTTTTCGTTTCAAAGCTAATAATATCGTTTCCCATCTTGCAAAGTTGCAATGCTTTAAAAGTTTTAATTTTTTTTTATTTTTATTTCTAGTAGAAGTTGCATCAGCCAGCAACTAAACACATTGTTTTCAGTTGATATTTTAGTAGACATTATTGCTCTATGAATATATATATTGTGATTAGAAAGGATAATTAATCTGAAACTTGACTAAAAAATGAAATTATAAGCAACTTTAAATGGTGGCTGCCTCATGCAATAGCAGATTAGCTATTAAATCGAAACACTCGATTTTTAAAGGGTGGGCCATAGTTATGAAATTAATCTCAATTAAAAATAGCACTAACATTAAGAAATTGAAAATTTTAAATGAATGACCTTTCCATAGTACTAAGGAACTTTAGCCAGAAGTGATTCAATCTCAATTTGAATGCTCAAACTTTGTATGCTTTAAGATATTTTTAATTTTTTTTTTTATTTTTTATTTAAATATCTAAGGGGAAATTTTTTTGGTAGTACTTCCTTAATCTTAGAGTTGGCAATAACTAAAACCCTAACCATAGACATTATTTGAATAAATAGAAAAATAAAAAAAAACTGAATAAATGAAAGGCTTAAGTAATAGTTCATAATATTTTTCTATTATCAAAATAATTTAGGAAAGACAATTATTTTTTTTAAACTTTTATCATTTAAAAAACTTGCTACTGAATTACAAGGGCGTTTATTTGGCATGTAACACGATCTATTTCTGTTTGTATATTCGTTCAAGATACAGTTCTAATGTTTTTAAATTTGGTTACCAGAATGAGATGTTCAGAAACCTGACACTTGAATGATTAATACAGGTATTAGAAAACATTTTTATATGTTGCATATTTGGTCACCCGTAATCATTTTAATCCTTTCCACTCATTTGTCTGGCTAGACCTAACATTTCAGTTCTCTATTTCCAGTTGTAGTTTACCTTCCCTTGCAAAGCAAAAGGAAGTCTGTTGTTAAGAAGAACTGAATATAACAAGTAGAATGTGATTGAACTTTTTTTTTTTATAAGTAAATTGAGTTCATTAATTCCATTGTCCAAAGCAATCAATACCTCAACAAATGAGATGAAAGGGTTAATCTATGTACTATTTGTTTTTGTCACTATTTCATGTTAATGAGCTAAAGTGCAATACTATTCCTTTACTGAATATCTACTTTAATCATATTGAAATGTTTTTCAAGAACTGAATTTTAAATTTATTTATTACAGATGTAGTCTTATGTACATCATGCCACCCTAAAAGTAACATAATAGCTTCTGCTTCACTAAGAAATGGTGATAACATCAAAATTTGGAAAAGTTATACTTAATCTGCTACTTCAGCCATCTCGACTCAGGCTTATCATGTATCCCAGATGAATAATTGTTTGTGTACCATAAACTCTTAACTCTGTCTCTCTGTTATCATGTGGATTTGTAAAATAAAGTAATTTTGTATAAAAACAATTCAGAATTTTTGGTATTTTAATAATGTATTAATACCAGAGGCATTAGTTTCTTTTAAAGGCCCTGGCAAATTCATGTCATAATATCTAGGGCTTGATGTAGACCTGGTTGTCGAGGCTATAGTTCATGATTCTATGATTAGTTTGAGCATCATTGTTGGACTTTGTTCATTACAGTTAATAGTTTGAGCATCAAATTATGTCATTAGGGTTTTCTGTAGTTATTGCTGATCTTTGAAGTGTCAAACAAAGGGACCTGTAATTTTGGGTGTTAGGGTGAGGTACAAAATATGGTGTAAATGGATAAGATTTACAAATTTTGCACGAGGTACAAAAATGTCTAGTAATATGTAGAACTAATTGCATTTAGTTTCATCTGCAGAGAACTGGGAATGACTATTCTTAAAGTTGGTTAATGTCAAGATAAATGTGATTGAATGCATCATGAAAGACCAAAATCTAAATCAAAATGAATGTAGAGCATTTATATGATGCACGTTTCTAACTTCCTCACCTAATAAACTTTAAATGTTTCCAAGCTGCCTTAAAAGAATAATTAGGAACCACAGCTAATTTGCAATGTCCATTTCTTTTGCCGACAGAAAGCAACTCCGGGATGCTTCAAACAGAATTCTAAAAAGAAGCATCAGTTGAATTACTATATAAATCTTATAATTGTCTTAGCATACTGTCAAACAAAATATGAAAATAGATTTTCTAACACTTCCTTCGTACGTTTTATGTTTGAGAAACTAGGACAAGCTACATAAAGCTTCTAGGATATGTCGTTTTTCCTTATGTTTATTAACCGTTTACCTCAAAATAGTTGCATAGTAAAAATACACATTGCACCATTGATATAAGCTCCAAAAATATTTAACTCATCTACTTTGATGATAATCAGTTCTCCAGTCATTCTTATATTATTGACCATATCAAATCAGTTTCCTTTAAGTCTCAACATTGGAAACAAAAGTCTGCTGGTGCCAGGTTAGTGGAAAGGGGGGGGGGGGAATTTAGCACTCCAATTTCTTTTGGATAGAAATCATGCAAAGAGTGGCACAAATTTTTCCCTTATCCAAATCTGTGGTAATTACAGATCTTATGAATTCCTTATTCAAATTTAGTTTACTTGCCATCATTCAGAGTGCCAATGATCTCATGGAAGTAAATTGTGCACTTTGTCCTCTAGTTCAGAGTTGGTTATCTTCCATATCCTCTGCCCACTTGAAAATGTTTAAACCAAAGTTATGTCTGGACAGCGTCATCCACAGAAGCTGTTGTAACATTTCAGTGGGGCTTTTCCCCCTAACTTTACACAAAACTTCATTTGAATGCATTGTTCCATTCATGGATTTTAGACTAATATTATGCATAATGCAATCCCAGCTGGTTACAGCTAGTGGGACTGCAAAGGTCACTGGGAAATCCATTTCTGACTATTATGTGCCAAAAATACCCCTCAAGCAAGCTAGTCCTGATAAGAGTCTACTGTCAAGTCTACAGGCAAGTTAAGTTGCTGCTGAAAGTGATATTTCTAGGGTCAAATTTTTAGTTTCCCTTTTATCAACTGTAATAATTATACCCATTCCTGTGAAAGGTATTTACCTAGTTTACCATATTTTCTGGAAAGATCAAGTTTTATTTAAAATGCGAAGACTACCGTAAACTGCTTTTTAGTGATCAATTTAGGAAAATTTCCAACCTTTTGAGCCCAATGCCCTTTTATCAAATATTTTCTAACAACCCTACATGGAAATAGTTAAATTGACCAGCCCCATTAGTAATCACTGATTTAACAAATTTTCGCTAGTATATAAATTTAAATGAAAAAGTTTCTAATCTTACAATAAGCTAAATTTGCCAGTGGTTCATTGATAGTCTGTGTATGGTAATTTTACATGGGGTCGTGGCCGAGTGGTTAGCACGCGTGGCTACTGATCTAAGGGACCTGGGTTTGAGCCCCGGATTAGGCATGGATGTGTGCGTCGTTTTTCTGCTGAGGTCCTGCCATCCTCTCAGATCTCCTACTGTGGCATATAAACTGACAGGCTCCTGTCAGACCTCTGTGGCCAGCAGCTGCTTGAGGGGGTATTGATTTTTATTTTTATTTATTAATGATAGAAACTACTCTAGATTAAAAACTAAAGTTTAATGTTACAAAATTAATATAAATATTACACAAAATTGAAAATTTAAAGAATTTGAAAATTAGCATTCCATAATAAAGAGCTCAAAAAGTTTAATATTCTTCTCCATCATCATCATCTGCATCATGCGAGTCAGTTCCAACTTCTTCGTAATCTTTTTCCAAGGCTGCCATATCTTCTCGGGCTTCTGAGAATTCTCCTTCTTCCATTCCTTCTCCTACATACCAATGTACAAAAGCTCTCTTAGCATACATAAGATCAAACTTGTGATTTAGACGGGCCCAAGCTTCAGCAATAGCTGTGGTGTTGGATAACATACACACAGCTCGTGGTACTTTAGCCACATCTCCACCCGGAACCACAGTGGGAGGTTGGTAATTAATTCCAACCTAAAAAGCAAAAAATGAAATTTATATTCACAATATAGAAACTATCTGCTAGTCAAAATCAATATTACCATTTTCCAGGTTGCAGCACGAAACAATTTTGCAAATATTTGTCAGTAGCTTCAGAAGTTTGAAATTTAAATATTAGAGTACCTGAAAATATGTGCCAAATATCTTGCATATTTTTTCTACATGTGAAATGCAAGATTTTCCTTCCTAATGAGATTCTGAACAACTCTGAATACAGAATAGTTTATTTTTGAAATATTTTATTGTTTCAAAAATTTGTTTTATTACAATTGGGCAATTATTTAAACACTTTATAATGGTGAGGGAGATAACTAGATGTGGTATTTGAACAATATAAAACAATAGTTACATGCCAATTGTTCTGTGAAAAGCCGAAATTAAGAATTACTGTGGCCCTGGTATTTTTTCACAGGTTGAATTTTTGGTATAAAATTATAAAGATTATAAAAGAGAAGGTACATACTCCTACACAAAGGACAGATAATCCAAAAGCTTTTATGTGGCTTGTCCTGGTTTCTCGTATAAACACAAGGACATTCCCATTGGTCTTAGTAGTCAGATATGCTAACCACTAGAACAGGTGGTCAAGTGCTTAGCATAATCAATTAATATTTTGTAGAATTGGCCGAGTGGTTAGCGTGCTTGGCTACTGATCTAAGGGACCTGGGTTCGAGCCCCGGGTAAGGCATGGATGTATGTGTCGTTTTTCTGCTGAGGTCCTGCCATCCTCTCAGACCTACTCTGGCATATAAACTGACAGGCTCCTGTCAGACCTCTGTGGCAAGCAGCTGCTTGAGGGGGTATTTATTTTTTATACTAAATACATTTTTAGTACATATATTAGAATGTAAAAAGAATAAATACCCCCTCAAGCAGCTGCTTGCCACAAAGGTCTGACAGGAGCTTGTCAGTTTATATACCATAGTAGAAGGTCAGAGGATGGCAGGACTTCAGCAGGAAAACGACACATACATCCATGCCTTACCCGGGGCTCGAACCCAGTTCCCTTAGATCAGTAGCCAAGCGCGCTAACCACTCGGCCATGGTAAGCTGTACATTAAAAGCAGCATGTAACTAATTTTAATGCTCATTAATCCTATAGGAAAAATATGAACTTTGCATTACTATAATGTAACTTAGATTACCAATGCAATATGATCTTAGGTTGTCAACGTTTAAACTTTGTATTTTTTTTTCCTTTTTGCACATTAGTATTCACTGGGGCATAGGTGTTAACTCTGGCAGGGATCGACCATGGCCTACAACAATGGTTTCCAAACATTTTAGTTTCATGGCACCCTTAATGTATAAAGATTTTTTCACAGTGCCCTAAAAAAATACCAATTAACGAGATAGGTGAGCCTATTCACCACACAGTTTCTCAAATCTTGGAATTAAACTAGCCACAGCCTCACCTCACACCTCATTTCCCACTCGAGTTTTGAGTTGTTTTGGGTTTACCTCTGAGCGGCACTTTTTGCACACCATGGGCTAAATGGCCAGGTCACATGGACCCCGAAGGCTCAGAGATGGTTGGGGGAGGGGACCCACCGGAACAGCTGTTGGGAGACAGATGGTAGCCTCCTGTCAAGGCCATCCAGCGTGTTCTTTAATGTGCACAGGGTATATCTCTCCCGCACACGGGGCCACGGCTTAACGTCCCATCCGACGGACGGTGGCCTTTCCAAGCCCATCGGTGTCCCCCACTGACCGTGGACAGGGCGGGGAATTTTTGCGGAGATAAATCTCAACGCTGACCCAGCTGGGACTCGAACCTAGGAACTACAGATTACAAGCCTGGCGCGCTACCGACTGAGCCACCCCCGCCCTATTTGAGTTTTGAGCGATATTTGGAGCATGCATAATGTCTGCAATAAGGGAAGAGTGCTGCATTGAAGTTTTGTTATTGCTTGAAGAAAACAGCCACCAAAGCATATGAATCCATCATTGTTACTGTGCATCAGCACATTGAATCAAGACTGCCCAGAACTAAAATTTTCAAATATCCTGTCGTGCCCCTGGGAATTTATCGCGGTGCCGAGGCGCACACTTTGAAAACCTACAAGATTGAAGTTTGTGTATTAAGCACAAAAATTTAGTACAGAATAAAAAGCGTTTTTGAAGATTCTTGAGCAATATTTAATAGAGTAGAAGTTACAAATATACATTGTCATTCCACAAACATTTTTTGCTAAAAGATTATTTTCAGTCTCAATTTAAGGTTTTTGTTGCATCTTTCAATATGCAAAACAATCCTGTAATTGATAGCTCAGATTAATGGAGATTATTCTTGTAATCAAATTATGGATAATAGGTGGTATTTTTCGTTGAAAAAAAGAGTGCTGGTCATTTCAGATTGAAAGATCCATGATCTGTTGTATGTGCTCCATTTGCTTTTTGTGCAATGTATTTCTTTTTGACAAACCAGATTTTGGCTGTAATATAACTACGATCAGCTAGTATATACCCTATATATGGTTCCACTAACAAATTCCCATAGCCATAAAAGGTCTACAGCCACAGTAACTTGTTTTAGTTACAATTTCCTGTGGCCCCACTGAAAACTTCCTATATGGCCCACCATGTAAAAGATTTGCCCACTCCTGCTCTATAGGTTGTTTTACCTCTGAATTGCACTTCTTTGCCCACAATGGACAGGTCACAAGGACCCCGAAGGCTCAGAGAAGGTTGGGGAAGCGGACCCACTAAAACAGCTGTTGGGAGACAGATGGCAGCCTGTCAAGGCCATCCAGCGTGTTCTTTAATGTGCACAGGGTATGGCTCTCCCGCACACAGGGCACTGCTTAACATCCCATCCGACGGCCTTTCCAAGCCCATCAGTGTCCCCTACTGACTGTGAGCATGGTGGGGAGTTTTGCAGAGATAAATCTCAATGCTGACCCAGCTGGGACTAACCTGGGAACTGCAGATTATGAGCCTGGTGCACTACCAACTGAGCCACCCCTCATGAACAGGGTACAGCTCTCCTGCACATGGGGTTGGGTTGTTGGGTTGTTTTACCTCTGAGCAGCACTTTTTTGCACATCATGGGCTAAATGGCCTGGTCACATGGACCCCGAAGGCTCAGAGAAGGTTGGGGGAGGGGACCCACTGGAACAGCTGTTGCGAGACAGATGGTAGCCTCCCGTCAAGGCCATCCAGCGTGTTCTTTAACGTGCACAGGGTATGGCTCTCCCACACACGGGGCCACGGCTTAACATCCCATCCGACTGACGGTGACCTTTCCAAGCCCATCGGTGTCCCCTACTGACCGTGGGCAGGGCGGGGGAATTTTGCAGAGATAAATCTCAACGCTGACCCAGCTGGGACTTGAACCTGGGAACTACAGATTACGAGCCTGGCGCACTACCGACTGAGCCACTCCCGCCCCTCATGAACAGGGTATGGCTCTCCTGCACATGGGGAAAAGGCTTCCTAGCCCATTGGTTCCCCTACTGACCAATGTGTTGAGCACATTAGGAAATTGTTTTACCATGCCCTATGGATTGAAGCAGGGAGATATTGTTGGGGGGGGGAAGACATGCCACTCCCTTTCAGAATGCAAGTAAGGGTAGAGGCAAAAATAGTTAAACTTCTATTTCATGAATTTTTTGAAGATCTATAAAACGGATTAGTAAATGTTATACTGCATTGTAAATCCAGTCTCTTGCCTCCCCTTTACATTTTTCAGGTTTGATTGTAACTGCACTGGGGTGTGGCTTAAAGACCAAGGAATGACCACTTCCAGGTTAAACTAGAAGGCAAAATGTACGATTTCTATAAATAAAGCAAGTTTGATTTGTACGGTTAATGCATTCCTGAAAATAGTGTAAAATTTAGACAAAACAAAAAACTTGAATGATTTTCACATAAACTACTGAATGGTCCAGGTTGAGGGAGTACATTCCTGCAATATAAATGCATGTGAAAAAGAAAAACCAAACATTATACAAGTGCATTAAAAAAAATGCATCGAAATAAACTTAATTATAAATATTTCAGATTTGATTAGTATTCTCTAAAATTTTCTCACCAGCATTAATTGAATTCCCAGATACATAGGTGTATTATAAGGAAAAGACCCATGCCAATAGGGTGACAAAATTCAGAGCTCAGTAACTTAATTTTTTTTGGGAAATTACTTAAGGTAATGATCTCAACAAAATCTGTATTTTCAACAATAGTCTTTGTATTTATAGTTTTGGACCTCAAATGGTAACTAGACATAACTGGAAGGAGAGCTATGCACTGTTCCCCTGTGATAATGCTAGAAGCAACCAAGCATAACACCTGAAGTCCAACCCTGACTTCTCATGGTGCAAACTCTTAGATGAGTTATGAACAGTGTTCCTAAAGGCTTCAGAGACAAAAAAGGTTAAGATGCAGTGAGAGTTGGGTTGTACCTCTGAGCAGCAAGTTTTTTGTACACAATGGGCTAGTTGGTCAGGTCACACGAACTTGAAGGTTGGGGAAAGGGATTCACTTGACAGTAGTATGTTCTTTAATGCCCAGGGAACTGACCTCTTCTAAAGGCAGGAAATTTTGGCTATTATGGGTAAAGGGTCCCTTTACCCTTGCTGCGTTGGGTTGTTTTACCTCTGAGCGGCACTTTTTTGCACACCACGGACTAAATGGCCAGGTCACATGGACCCCGAAGGCTCGGAGAAGGTTGGGGGAGGGGACCCACTGGAACAGCTGTTGGGAGACAGATGGTAGCCTCCCGTCAAGGCCATCCAGCGTGTTCTTTAACGTGCACAGGGTATGGCTCTCCCACACACGGGGCCACGGCTTAACGTCCCATCCGACGGACGGCGGCCTTTCCAAGCCCATCGGTGTCCCCTACTGACCGTGGGCAGGACGGGGAATTTTGCGGAGATAAATCTCAACGCTGACCCAGCTGGGACTCGAACCTGGGAACTACAGATTACGAGCCTGGTGCGCTACCGACTGAGCCACCCCCGCCCCACCCTTGCTGCACTGCGACGTCACTACCATTCCGCAAATGATTGGTATGGTCTGCAACGAAGAACCGAGCTCATTGGTTCTAGCTGAAAATAACTTGGAACACAAGTTGTTTATTCCATCTCTACCACACTTTGATATATCTTTCACTTAAGCATTGTTGGATAAGTACTAATGAAATATTATGATTCACAGTTTTCAATTCTCCTCAGGTAATTTTAATTTGCATGCTAAATGTGGAAAATGCAAAACTTTAGATGAATATTGCAGATGACCTATTTATGTAAAAATCTGAAATTTTGGTGGTAGAGTGTCAAAAGATTACATTAACAGCAACAATTAGCAACTTCTTTGGAATTAAGTAATCCATCAGATCATTTGGAGTAAAGATTAATTTTATGGAAAAGTGTTCTTGTTTGATCATTAATCTTTAGCACTTTAAAAAGCCATTACAATAATGTAGAGGATAAATAGGATTAGTGTAATATACATAAAATATGGGGAATTTACTTCCTTTATCAAAATTTTCTAAAGATCCACACCAGCTGCCTAATGTGTTGCACATTATTTGTTACATTAAAAATTAATATTTTGACAGGCCTATACTTTCAGTGCAGTATATGGCATTATTTGGACTATCTCACCTTTATGATTAAATAAATTTATAAATATTTGTGCAGAGTTCCAGATCTTCCACATAGGTAATCAGGAAAACAGTGATTAGAATCAATGTCAAAAGTACTGATGATTAGGTGATATTGAACTGTTGTTTATCTTATTATTTATCATCATTAGCATACTTGCAAGATATGCTTTTTATCTATATGGCAAATAGAAAGCCACTTGGGCTAAAATTGCCGAATAGCGCATATATGTGACATAAAAGGAATGTTCATAGCGTTAGAGGAGATCTTGATCGGCGGCCGGTAGCTCAGTGGTCCAGAGCACCTGACATGTTATCAGGAGGTCGTGGGTTCGTATCCCACCTGGCTCAAGACAATTTTTCCTCCAAAATTAGAATCGATGTCAAAAGTGCCGATTTATTTAATTAAATAATGCAAGATACGAAAACATTACTGAGATATATTAATGGAATGCATTCTGTTCTGTGTTATCCTTTCTTTAAATAATCAATCTCCTTATGATCAAATGGTACAGTTGAAGTTAAAAACTTTGGCTTTATGCTCAGCAGTGTGTTTAAAGGAGGAGAGGGATTTTATGTGCATTTTTACAATATTTAGCTACTCCCAAACATATTTTCAAAATTGTGGTTACAAAAGTAAAACTCTTAAGATTTATATATGTAGTGCTAACTGAGGTTTACTTCCATAGCAGGCAAGTTGATGGCCAAAAGTTGAATTAACCATTACACCTACTAAAAATATGCTTAAAATAGTAATTCAAAAAGGTTTAAACTTTTTACACAATTTAACAGCATTGTTGTGTTGATTATTAGTTTCTGTAGCTTTTAAAAATGTGAACAATCATTGCTGAGAAACATTTAAATTTGAAATATTTATCTTTGTATACCATTTCCTATAAGAATGTTTTAAAAAAAGTTACTGTGCTCTGAATCAGACTGCCTGTTGACATAAAATGAGTGTCTTAATAAAACGATCACCAAGTATACCATATGATCAATAATGCAAATACAGTTCACTTAGAATAGTTTAAAATACATACCTTAAACCCTGTTGGACACCAGTCTACAAACTGTATAGTTCTTTTTGCCTTAATAGCAGCAATAGCTTGATTTACATCTTTTGGCACGACATCTCCTCTATACAACATGCAACATGCCATGTACTTCCCTGCACGTGGATCACACTTCACCATTTGATTAGCTGGCTCAAAGCATGCATTAGTTATTTCAGAAACACTTAATTGCTCATGACATGCTTTCTCAGCTGATATAACAGGGGCATAAGTCACCAGAGGAAAATGGATTCTATAAAGGAAAAGGGAGAAAAAATTATAACTAAATTTCTTATTGTTTCATGTGTTTAAATTCACATTAAGTGGTGCAATTTAAATTTTTTTTTTTTACAGATCTTCCATTATTAAAATTGTAAGATCAATTCTAAACCATTACATCTCAGTGCAATATGCAATTAAACATCAGCTTTTTGATTCACACTAGCAAGATCACATGTAGGTTTTCCATTTATAGTTTGTTGTATCACAAAGAAATGACCATCTTTATGCGCATTTCCTTTCTTACATATATCAATATTTATTTGTAAAATGTTTGTCCTTTTGAACCTTTAGCTAAGTCATTGCCCTGTTCTAAACTGCAAGTTAAACATTTGCCGAATAGAAAATGCCTCGTTTGGACAAATTAAAATCAAAAACATTAATGACTAATAAAATTAGCTTTATGTATTTAACAATTGTTATTATTGCTTACAATTTTTTATTATAAGTATTCATGAAAATGCTATACGCAAACCTGTTTCCAGGTAGATCCTACAAATGGAGCCATATATCACTAGGTTTCAATGGACTTTCTGGGTTAAGCCTGTACATCACCGATTTTTTTTGTGATATTTAATTTTATTTACTGTAATTTTAACAAAGAGTGGGATAAAATAATGAAGTACCTATTTTATATTTGAAACTTTCAACAATGAATGATAGCAACATTATTTTGAATTAGAAAGCTCAAAATAATTGATTTGTAAAAAAATACCCTATAGTGAGAGGTGAAGGAGAATAAACTTTATCAAGTTTTATGTATTGGTAGAAATGATAAAACAGGATGGCAACTTTAAAAGTAATAAAGATAAATGAGAATATAGTAAGCATCAACAGTTCTTAAATCTCTGATTTAGCTGTCAGTCAACTAATGATCTAGGAGACTACTGGTTGACAAAAAAATCTTAATGACCTGTGAAATCCATTGATGCATCAATTGCATTATCCCTCATCTCAACTGCTTCAACAGTTACAGTACCTTGCAATTGGATGGTTAGTATAAAACAGTGATGTAGCCAGGATTTTTAGAAGGGGGGAGAAAGCGAAGAATTTTGTTAAAATTGAGTTAATGAATTCTTAAAATAAGCTCTAGCTTCATTGTCTTCACTTGTCTTATATACCCCCTCCAGAAAATCTTGTCTTATACTCAAACTTGTCTACCTGCTTTGAAATCCAAAACTATCTTTGTATAATTTTATTTTAGCCCCATATTTTATGTCCAACACTAAAAATATTTTTTAATCTAACTAAAATCTCATTCCATATAGAATCATTGTAACCTTTTCCATTTGGTGGCATATTTTAATAATTGGGAAACCCTACTCAAATCTATTCTCAGCATTCTTCAAAAAATTATATTTTAAAGCAGTGTAATATGAAGAATAGAAAAATGTTTTACAGCATGCATTTCTGCATATATAATTTAAGTGCCAGAAAATCCCCTCCCCCAACTGGTTCAGAAGGGTCCCTGATCTCAATTATCGAAATTGGTGTGTGCCCCGTTTCAATTTTCCATATTCTCAGATCCCCAAAATTAAATTCTCGGAACCCCCCAAACTAAAACCTGGGTATGTGTCTGGCACTGATGTCCCCTTTCTCACCAAGGGCTGAGCAAGGGTGGAGAAAATCTCAATTTAGTATTGCCAATTCATTGGGAACTGAATTTGGGGACACAAGTTATGGAGCCTAGTGCACTACATAATAAACTCATCCTGAAGGTTATGGAAGTGTCATGGCAAAACTCGTTACAGTGAAGCTAGATTTTTAATGTAATCACTGACAATTGATTGCATTATACCTGGACACTCATGACACAAAGCGAGTGTCCAGGTCATCCATGCAACCAATTTGATTTCAGCTTGGGTTGGGTTGTTTTATCTGAGCGGCACTTTTTGCACACCATGGGCTAAATGGCCAGGTCACAAGGACCCCGAAGGCTCAGAGAAGGTTGGGGGAGGGGACCCACTGGAACAGCTGTTGGGAGACAGATGGTAGCCTCCCATCAAGGCCCTCCAGCGTGTTCTTTAACGTGCACAGGGTATGGCTCTCCCGCACACGGGGCCACGGCTTAACGTCCCATCCGACGGACGGCGGCCTTTCCAAGCCCATCGGTGTCCCCTACTGACCGTGGGCAGGGCGGGGAATTTTGCGGAGATAAATCTCAACGCTGACCCAGTTGGGACTCGAACCTGGGAACTGCAGATTACGAGCCTGGCACGCTACCGACTGAGCCACCCTCGCCCGATTTCAGCTTGAAAACAGCTTAATATTATATCTAAAGTTTACCTAGGGTAAGGAACCAAATTGGTTTGGAATTCTGTAAGATCTACATTAAGAGCACCATCAAATCGAAGCGAAGCAGTTATGGATGAGACAATCTGGCTGACCAGACGATTCAGATTAGTATAGCTGGGTCTCTCAATATCGAGTTTTCTGTGGCAGATGTCAAAGATTGCTTCATTGTCTACCATGAAAGCACAGTCAGAATGTTCCAGTGTAGTATGTGTAGTCAATATGGAATTGTATGGCTCCACTACTGCTGTAGAAACCTATTAATGAAAGAAAAAATTTTTAGTGGAAAAAGCTTATACATTTATTTATATTGGTCAAAAAACTGTTTATAACATACACATTTCTTCCTATCAACCACCAAAATTTTGTGAATCAAATGATTAAGACTACTTTTTATACTATGTAGACCTT
This sequence comes from Ryuthela nishihirai, assembly GCA_038380435.1. Classification (NCBI taxonomy): domain Eukaryota; kingdom Metazoa; phylum Arthropoda; class Arachnida; order Araneae; family Heptathelidae; genus Ryuthela; species Ryuthela nishihirai. The sequence goes on from JAWZYU010000002.1 coordinate 80,725,400, forward strand.
GTTTAATAACAACATGTTCATCATTTAGCCAGGAATTTTGAAAAGATAATTCAGCTTTTAATTTAAACAAGAATTTTTTTTTTTTTTTTTTTTGCAAGATCTTTAGAGATATGCTCACAAAGAATCAAGGTAAGAATGAAGAATTTTTTTTTTTTTCTCCGAATATTTGACATTGGGAATTACCAGCTTATCATTCGCCATTGCTATTTATGAAATTTAAGGCTGGGTGAAAAACTGGTCAACTTTAGAATGAGTTTTTATCACTAGTAGCACTTTTATCACACGTTGGACTAAATGGCCAGGTCACAAGGGCTCATATAGCTCAGAAAAGGTTGGGGGAGGGGGACCCACTGGACAGCTGCTGGGAGACAAATGGTAGCATCAAGGCCATTCAGCAAGTTTTTTTAACATGCAAAGGGTATTTGGGTAGTTTTACCTTTTGTTTTACCCACTTTTTTGCACACCATGGGCTAAATGGCTAGGTCACATGGACCCCGAAGTCTCAGAGAAAGTTGGGGGAGGGGACCCACTGGAACAGCTGTTGGGAGACAGATGGTAGCCTCCCGTCAAGGCCATCCAGCGTGTTCTTTAACGTGCACAGGGTATGGCTCTCCTGCACATGGGACCACGGCTTAACGTCCCATCCGACGGACGGCAGCCTTTCCAAGCCCATCGGTGTCCCCTACTGACCGTGGGCAGGGCGGGGAATTTTGCGGAGATAAATCTCAACGCTGACCCAGCTGGGACTCGAACCTGGGAACTGCAAATTACGAGCCTGGCGTGCTACCGACTGAGCCACCCCCGCCCCTGCAAAGGGTATGGCTCTCCTGCACATAAGGATCATCAGTGTCCCCTACTGACAGAGGGCAGGGAGTTTTACAGAGATAACCTCAATGCTGGCCCAGGCAGTACTTAGCCTGGTGCACTACTGACCCTACTTTAGAATGAAGTAAAATTTTACACAGATGTTTATGCTTTAAGTACAACCTTAAATATCACAAAATTTGCACAAATACTTTGCAAAATAAAATTTCTGAAATTACGATATTCATTTAACATACTTTTGGAGATGGGTAAACTGAGAATTCAAGCTTTGATTTCTTTCCATAATCCAGTGATAACCGTTCCATCAATAAAGATGCAAAACCAGACCCAGTCCCACCTCCAAAACTGTGAAAGATAAGGAAACCTTGAAGCCCTGAACAATGATCAACTATCTTTCTGATGCAATCCAATACAACATCTACAATCTCCTTGCCAATAGTGTAATGGCCTCTTGCATAATTGTTTGCAGCATCTTCTTTTCCTGTGATCAGCTGATTTGGGTGGTACAAATGCCTATATGTACCAGTACGTACTGCATCTACAAATAGTTAATATAAAAATATTATACTTTCGATAGGAATTATGAATTGTTTGCTAACAAAGTACATAATATTTACTAGCATATATTTAGTTAATACAACTGTATTTCTCTACACAACTAAGACAGAGGCTTACAAAAGGCATTTTCTGCTATCAACACATAAATACACCTAAGAGCTGTATTAATAAGTAAAGAGCCAAGTTTTTTTTTTTTAAATATGCTCGAGCACTTAACATTACTTGAAAATCTGATATTCTGTCAGTATAATACACCATATAATAAAATCTATCAGGAAGGTAGAAAGTCAATAGAAAATGTTTATCTTATCCAGATCCCTTACTGAGTTGTTCTGCAGAGCACACTAACAACTCAGCCACTGGAAGTCGCATGAAAACTTTAAACCACAGTAAAACCCACTTAAAATAGTCTTTTAGTCAGCTTCTGGAGAAGCTATGTAGGGAAACTTCAGAGGGAAATAAAACAGTTTAATATATTGTACTTTGTTTTGAGAGAAAAATATAAATGTCTTTTTGTTCATGAGCTAGTAATTCATTATATACATATTTAGGTCAAAATGTATTTTATGAAACATTTGATGACATTGTGTATAGTTCTGATAACAGGTCTGTGTCCAGTACAAAGCAGAAAAATAGAGTTCTGGCAGGAGTGAATATGATCTCACAATCTACTGATAGCATAGCCGAGATGTTATTAGATGTTGTGCACGACATCAAATCTTTTGCTAATGCAGTTTTGTTAAAAGCAAAAATATCTAGAAATATAAATTATAATATATGCAAATCTACAAAAAATGCCAAATCTTATTTTTAAAAAGCAGTGTTTATTGCACTTTAGAAGAAAACACAAATTTTCACCATAATCAAGCAGTACTAGTCAGAAAATACATTAATTCATCTGCTCTGATAATTTTATTTTAATAGCACAAAGACTTTGCATATTGTTTTCTAATGTATATGAAAATAAAAATAAACAGATTTTAGACCTTTAAGCTATTGGCTCATTTAGGAGGCCAAATTGAATTCTTTTAAAACCAGATGTCTTTAGTGGCAAATAAAAATGGTGTTTGGTTACATTGGAAACAAAAATTATGGTATAACTGTAGTCATCAATATTTGAAATAGTAACATTTTTCACTTTCATTTTAAAAATACTTATTAGCATTCATCTCCAATATCAATAGGTAAGGAATTAAATATTCTAGGTGCTAAATCATAAATAAAAAGTGCTTATGAACTATTTCTTTCTGTACTTTAGAAGTTACAAATAAAAACCAGATTGACAAGTAACAGTTTCTTTATATTTAATTGGGGTTTTAAAAATAAAAATGGTTGTAGTGTATATATAGTAATCTCAAATTAAGAATTTTATAATCACAAATAATTGTATTTAGACTTTATTATGGAGTGATACAACCTTTAAGAATTTATGTTGTATCTCAGTAACATTTAATAATATTCATAAAAGTCCCCCCCCCCCCTTCCAGGTAGTCAAATTTTTTTTTATAAAATATGAAATTTGGATTTAATATAAATGAAACTATTAGCTACATTTTTTGATACACTATGTTTCAATTTAATTGAGCCCACTAAAACTAGATCTATCCGACTCCAAGTGATTGGGGGGGGGGACACCAAAAATTTTTTTTATCTTTAAAATTATCATGTACTCACAAGTGAGCACTTGTCGTATTCTCAGCTTCTCAAATTCTACTGGTGGCAGTTATTTCATTTTTTGTTGTATTTTTCCCCCACTTGAGAAGCACTTGGGCACACAATGAACTCAAATGGCCAGGTCAAACACCAAAAGATTGGGTTGTTTTACCTCTGAGCAGCACTTTTGCACACAATGGGCTAAATAGCCAGGTCACAAGGACCCCAAGGGCTCAGAAGGATTGGGGGAGAGAATCCACTGGACAGCAGTTAGGAGACAGATGGTAGCCTCTCATCAAGTGTGTCCCATCAAGTGTGTCCCATCAAGTGTGTTCCTTTCCTCTTCATCAAGTGTAACCTTAACGTGCACAGGGCATGGCTCTCCTGCACATGGGGCCATGGTTTAATGTCCCATCCAATACGTGGTGGCTTTTCCAAGCCCATTGGTGTCCCCTACCGACAGAGGCCAGGGTGGAGAGTTTGCAGAGATAAATTTCAATGCTGGCCCAGGTGGGACTCGAACCTGGGAATTGCAGATTATAAGCCTGGCATGCTACTGACTCAGCCACCTCTGCCCCAATACTACAAGAAGCTGGGATTGGGTTGTTTTACCTCCGAGTGGCACTTTTTTGCACACCATGGGCTAAATGGCCAGGTCACATGGACCCAAAGGCTCAGAGAAGGTGGGGGGAGGAGACCCACTGGAACAGCTGTTGGGAGACAGATGGTAGCCTCCCGTCAAGGCCATGCAGCGTGTTCTTTAACGTGCACAGGGTATGGCTCTCCCACACACGGGGCCACGGCTTAATGTCCCATCCGACGGACGGCGGCCTTTCCAAGCCCATCGGTGTCCCCTACTGACCGTGGGCAGGGCGGGGAATTTTGCGGAGATAAATCTCAACGCTGACCCAGATGGGACTCAAACCTGGGAACTATAGATTACGAGCCTGGCACGCTACCGACTGAGCCACCCCCGCCCCTACAAGAAGCTGGGGAGGCAGATGGAAGCCTTCCATCAAAACCATCTAGTATGTTCATAACATTACACAAGGTACGATTCTCCTTCATGTCGGATCATGACTTAATACCCATCCAATGGATGGAAGGTCTTTCCAAGTCCATTAGTTCCTTTCCTCACATTGGAGAAAAGTAGGATATAGAAAAATTTAAGAGTAGTTACAGTGGGGATTCAGATTTAGGAAGTTCAAGTTAAGAGTTTGCACTACTAAATCACAATCCCCACTTATCACATTTGGTAGTCTGAAGTTTGGCATTAAACTGCTTTGAGGACTATATCTTATCAAATTTACCTTGTGACCAAAAAAGCGATTTTAACTTAGGCAAATTTAGGGTTACCATACGTCCTCCAAAAGGAGGGCATGTCCTCTTTTTTATACAAAAAGGACATTTCATGTTCAAAATTCTGGGAGGACATTGTATAAACTTAAAACATGTGTCAAATTAAAATTAAAGTTTTTTTTATACTTTCCTTTTTCAAATTTCTTAAACCCATGATTATAACATAATTTACTATTAACCGTAAAATAATTTACTGTAAATGCAAATAGTCAATGCTAAATTAGGTCCATTAATATTGTAAAAGTAACATTCCGTAATATAAATATGTACAATTTACATGCCAGATTGAAGAAAGTATGCACTTCAGAAAACTGCAAATAATTTCGCTTCTGATGGAACTATGAAAATTGAAAGCAGGCGTTTTTTTCAACCTAAAAGACGGTGAAAAAAATTAAGTACTACTCCTAGTTTGCAGGAGCCTTCTCATACAAGCATATGCCCTACCAAAATCACTACTGACCACTATCCCAGTCAGTGTTCATAGAGAAAGAAAGTTTACCTTCTGCAACAACAGATAGTTACTAACCACTATGCCACAGGCAAAATAACTCGCGATTCTTAATCAATTATGAACACAAATCAGCACTTTATATTTTGAAATATATTTAATAAGTATTATGCCTTTCTAAATCTACTGGTCAGTGTTGGGTTGTTTTACCTCTGAGCGGCACTTTTTTGCACACCATGGGCTAAATGGCCAGGGCACATGGACCCCGTAGGCTCAGAGAAGGTTGGGGAGGGGACCCACTGGAACAGCTGTTGGGAGACAGATGGTAGCCTCCCGTCAAGGCCATCCAGTGTGTTCTTTAACGTTGGGTTGTTTTACCTCTGAGCGGCACTTTTTTGCACACCATGGGCTAAATGGCCAGGGCACATGGACCCCGTAGGCTCAGAGAAGGTTGGGGGAGGGGACCCACTGGAACAGCTGTTGGGAGACAGATGGTAGTCTCCCGTCAAGGCCATCCAGCGTGTTCTTTAACGTGCACAGGGTATGGCTCTCCCACACACGAGGCCACGGCTTAACGTCCCATCCGACGGACGGCGGCCTTTCCAAGCCCATCGGTGTCCCCTACTGACCGTGGGCAGGGCGGGGAATTTTGCGGAGATAAATCTCAACGCTGACCCAGCTGGGACTCGAACCTGGGAAATACAGATTATGAGCCTGGCGCGCTACCGACTGAGCCACCCCTGCCCCCCTACTGGTTAGTACTTGACATAAAGCTTAATAGGAAAAACTTATTTTACAAATTGAAAACATGTCCTCCTTTGTCCTCCATTTCTAGCTTTTTTGTCTTCCTTTTAGGACACTGGCATCTAGTAACGCTAGGTAAACTTCACATAAATATCAACAAGTTTTTCAATGATATGTGCTTTTATTCATTTACAGGAGTACTGAAGGCATTTATTTTCAAACAAGTTGGAGTGCATTATTTATAAAAAAAAATATTCCATATATTAATAAAAAAAAAAAAAAATACTCACCAATAACTGATGGTTCCAAATCTATGAAAACAGCTCTTGGTACATGTTTGCCAGAACCAGTTTCACTAAAAAAGGTATTAAAGGATTTTTCATCATTTCCAATTTGGGGGTTGACACTTAAACATCCGTCAGCCTGGATTCCATGTTCCAAACAGTATAGTTCCCAACAAGCATTGCCTATTTGGGTTCCAGCCTGACCAATGTGAATACTGATACACTCTCGCTAGAAAAGAAGAAAGTTATAAAACTATGTAGCAAAAATTAGACTGACCTACACATATTATTACTGACACTGAATATTGATTTCACCTTTGCTTGCTTGCATATTCTAATCACACCTCATGTTTGATAATTGGCAACATTTGATTAGAGACCATTAGGCGATTGCCAATAATTGCATTCTGGAATTACCCTAAGTTTTGCCTTCATCTAAGCACATTAGAAAAATGGTGTTTTTAGGGCTGGGGTATTGATGTCAAAAAACAGAATTAGGGGGAGACAAGAAAAATTTACTTTTGTTTTACATTGTGCATGAAGAATGAATTATGTTCGTGAAGTTAACAATGTATGTTGTAATACACGGAGTCTTTCCTTTTCGGTCTTCAATCTATATAAGCAGTTGGAAATGGAAAAATCATTAGGAAATAAATTTCAGTTAACTGAATTAACAGGGAGTAGACATTTGTCATGTTTAATCTCGCAGCTGCTTAACTTATGTAGCCTTGTACGAAATCTCAAACTTATCTACCTGCTTTGAAATCCAAAACAGTTGTCTTTGTATAATATTTAGTCCATATTTTATGTCTCACACTAAATACAGATAAAAAAAATATATATAAAATCTTATTCCATACAGAATATAATTTTAACCTTTCCTGTTAGATGAAATATTTTAGTAATTGGGAAACCCAACAGGTCTTAATCCTTAGAAACCCCCCCACACCCCTCCACACCCCCAAGACAATTCTCAAACCCTCCCCAAAACTGGGTTGGGTTGTTTTACCTCTGAGCGGCACTTTTTTTGCACACCATGGGCTAAATGGCCAGGTCACATGGACCCCGAAGGCTCAGAGAAGGTTGGGGGAGGGAACCCACTGGAACAGCTATTGGGAGACAGATGGTAGCCTCCCGTCAAGGCCATCCAGAGTGTTCTTTGACGTGCACAGGGTATGGCTCTCCCGCACACGAGGCCATGGTTTAACGTCCCATCCGACGGACGGTGGCCTTTCCAAGCCCATCGGTGTCCCCTACTGATCGTGGGCAGGGCAGGGAATTTTGCGGAGATAAATCTCAACGCTGACCCAGCTGGGACTCGAACCTGGGAACTACAGATTACGAGCCTGGCGCGCTACCGACTAAGCCAACCCCCCCCCCCCCCCAAAAAAAAAAAAAAAAAAAAAAAAAGAAAAAAAAAAAGACTGAATTCTCCCCCAACCCCGAAAGATAAATTCTCGGAATAATTATTCTACTATGAACTAGTATAGCTCCTAGTGTTCGTAATTTTAATCTTAATTATTTTCAAAGATTTTGACTTCATCAATTATATCAGAATTTAAACAGGTTTAAGACACCTTGTGTCTTAACTTGCTGAAAAGCATGTGGTCCTTCCATGCTGTCATTCCTAAATCAGCTATTTCTGTCAGCTGGCTGTCATCATCTAAACTTAATAGAGTTTAGGAAAATAAGCCATTTTCTTTTCCATACGAAAAGTAAATATTCTATTTTGAAGAAATAGTGATATATTTTAAGTGAACATTCATTAAATTACTATAATAATAAGCCTATATAATACGCAAGTAGTATCGTCATCCGCTCGTGAAAATCAAACGTTCTTAAAACGAAGTTTGCGGCAAACTCACCATGATAAGTTAAAAACCTGGTAGACAGTACCTGAAAATAGTAAATTTCAAACAGTAGCGCCATTGCTCATGTATCCGTTTTTATCCTTTCTGTCCCATATTACGTAACTGGAAAAATGACGTAATAACATGTGATTTTGTAAATCAGCTGTTCCCAAAATATGGCGATCGGACGTGACATGTTTTAAACAGTGGTTGGGTTGTTTTACCTCTGAGCGGCACTTTTTTTTTGCACACCATGGGTTGGGTTTTACCTCTGAGCGTTACACCCAGAGGTTTTACCTCTGAGCTGCACTTTTTTGTCCACCATGGGCTAAATGGCCATGTCACATGCTCATCGAAGGCTCAGAGAAGGTTGGGTGAGGGGACCCACTGGAACAGCTGTTGGGAGACAGATGGTAACCTCCCGTCAAGGCCATCCAGCGTGTTCTTTAACGTGCACAGGGTATGTGCTCTCCCGCACACGGGGCCACGGCTTAACGTCCCATCAGACGGATGGTGGCCTTTCCAAGCCCATCGGTGTCCCCTACTGACCGTGGGCAGGGCGGGGAATTTTGCGGAGATAAATCTCAACGCTGACCCAGCTGGGACTCGAACCTGGGAACTACAGATTACGAGCCTGAGCCACCCCCGCCCCGTTTTAAACAGTGATATAAGCTGAGTATCAATTGTTGTCTACCCAACACTATGAAACTGCTCAGCCTATGCTGCAACAGTTCTCATATCTCATTGATTGGCACTTCTATCGATCCCTTAATTAATTATATTCTACAATGCAAGGAATCGGCTGGTTTTCGTCAGAAAATGAAAGGCGCTAATTTCCAGAAATAAGTATACTAATTGATGCAACATACCACAATTGCTAACCTATTCCACTAAAGAGTTACGTAATTTATGGAGAACTGATATCTAAGGAGGCAAGGGATCAACCCCCACCCGACAATGCTAATAACAGTAATGGTGGCCAAAAAATTTTAAACTTGTGCATTTTTCAAGAAATTTCTTAAAAACCTCCAAAACGGAGGGGGAAATGTTATACCGCAATGAAAATCCAGTCTCTTGCCCCCCTCACATTTTACCCCACCATGATTGCATAACTTGTCTGCCCCACCCCCCCTCCCCACCTCTATTCTAGATCTCGGCCGGCACAAGTATTTGCTTTCACACGCTTGGGTAATGAATGGATGGACATTTTTAGAGTAATAAAGGTAAAGTTATCTGAAATTTTTAGACATTTGTGTATTTGAAAGAATAACTTGTTTTATTTAAATTTTCATTGGGAAGTTGTTTTTTTTTCCATTAATGAATTAACGCGTAAAAATACTAATTTGCAGATTAGCCACAACAAATTATTGGAGTTTTAAACTGATAATTATGTTATTTGAAACAATTACTAGTTTATGGTGTATTTAAAGTGCAGTTTGGTTGTTGATTTATCTCTGAGCGGCACTTTTTTGCACACCATGGGCTAAATGGCCAGGTCACAAGGACCCCGAAGGCTCAGAGAAAATTGGGTGAGAGGACCCACTGGAACACCTGTTGGGATACAGATGGTAGCCTCCTGTCAAGGTCATCCAGCGTGTTCTTTAACCGGCATAGGGTGTGTGCTCTCCCATACACTGTGCCACGGCTTAACGTCCCATCCGACGGATGGAGGCTTTTCCAAGTCCATCGGCGTCACTTAATGACTGATGGGTAGGGAGTTTTGAGGAGATAAATCTCAACGTTGGCCCAGCTGGGACTCGAACCTGGGAACTGCAGATTACGAACCTGGTGCGCTACCGACTGAGCCACCCCTGCCCCCTTAAAGTGCAGTAAACAGAATCCTATTATTTAATACTATATGATAGAGTGATTTCAATAGAGATGAGGGGGTGGGGTTGGCTCAGTCGGTAGTGCGCCAGGCTCGTAATCTGCAGTTCCCAGGTTCGAGTCCCAGCTGGGTCAGCGTTGAGATTTATCTCCGCAAAAATTCCCCGCCCTGCCCACGGTCAGTAGGGGACACCGATGGGTTTGGAAAGCCGCCGTCCGTCGGATGAGACGTTAAGCCGTGCCCCGTGTGCGGGAGAGCCATACCTTATGCACTTTAAAGAACACGCTGGATGGCCTTGACGGGAGGCTACCATCTGTCTCCCAACAGCTGTTCCAGTGGGTCCCCTCCCCCAACCTTCTCTGAGCCTTCGGGGTCTATGTGACCTGGCCATTTAGCCCATGGTGTGCAAAAAAGTGCCGCTCAGAGGTAAAACAACCCAACGTTAAAGAACACGCTGGATGGTCTTGACGGGAGGCTACCATCTGTCTCCCAACAGCTGTTCCAGTGGGTCCCCTCCCCCAACCTTCTCTGAGCCTTCGGGGTGCATGTGACCTGGCCATTTAGCCCATGGTGTGCAAAAAAGTGCCGCTCAGAGGTAAAACAACCCAACGTTAAAGAACACAGTGGATGGCCTTGACGGGAGGCTACCATCTGTCTCCCAACAGCTGTTCCAGTGGGTCCCCTCCCCCGACCTTCTCTAAGCCTTTGGGGTCCTTATGGACTGGCCATTTAGCCCAATGTGAGCATAAAAGTACCACTCAGAGGTAAAACAACCCAAATATTCTGCAAATAGAATATTAAAGCAGTTTCTAAATAATATCTGCATTATTATTAGGGGCGGGGGTGTCTCAGTCGGTAGCGCGCCAGGCTCGTAATCCGTAGTTCCCAGGTTCGAGTCCCAGCTGGGTCAGCGTTGAGATTTATCTCCGCATAACTCCCCGCCCTGCCCACGGTCAGTAGGGGACACCGATGGGCTTGGAAAGGCCGCCGTCCGTCGGATGGGACGTTAATCCGTGGCCCCGTGTGTGGGAGAGCCATACCCTGTGCACGTTAAAGAACACGCTGGATGGCCTTGACGGGAGGCTACCATCTGTCTCCCAACAGCTGTTCCAGTGGGTCCCCTCCCCCAACCTTCTCTGAGCCTTCGGGGTCCATGTGACCTGGCCATTTAGCCCATGGTGTGCAAAAAAGTGCCGCTCAGAGGTAAAACAACTCAACCCAACCCAATAGAGATGATTAAGAGAGACGATTGATAACTGAGGGACTGAAGGGTTGAGTTGTTTTACCTCTAAGCGGCACGTTTTTTGCACACAATGTACTAACTGGACATCACAAGGACCCTAATGGCTCAGAGAAGTTTGGGGAAAGGGGATCCATTGGATAGCAGTTAGGAGACAGATATAACCTTCCCTGTCAATGAGCGAGGGTGGTTCAATCGGTAGTGCGCCAGGCTCGTAATCTGCAGTTCCCAGGTTCGAGGGTTTGGAAAGGCCGCTGTCCGTCAGATGGGACGTTAAGTAGTGTGCTGGAGAGCCATACTCTGTACACATTAAAGAACACACTGGATGGTCTTAATGGGAGGCTACCATCTATCTCCCAACAGCTGTTCCAGTGGGTCCCCTCCCCAATTTTATATGAGCCTTCTGGGTCCTTGTGACCTGGCCATTTAGCTATTGTGTGCAAAAAAGTGCTGCTCAGAGGAAAAACAACCCAACCCTTCCCTGTCAAAGTTATCCAGCATGTTCTTTAATGTGCAGAGCGTATGGCTCTCCCACACACGAGGCCATGGCTTTACATCTCATCCAATTTTCCTGCCCCTTTTTCCCAGTCTGATTTTAGATATTAATGATTAATTTAGCTAAAGTTAATGCCATTTTTAAATGCAATTGAAGATCATCTGTTGAAAAATCGGTCATACTCTTGTCAACCTTCCTTCAGCTGTGGTCGTTAGTTGGTTTGAAAATTTGTCGTACTTGTGTTAATACTGCCTGTGCTCCGACAGAGGGGGCGGGGGTGGCTCAGTCGGTAGCGCACCAGGCTCGTAATCTGTAGTTCCTAGGTTCGAGTCCCAGCTGGGTCAGCGTTGAGATTTATCTCCGCAAAAATTCCTCGCCCTGCCCACGGTCAGTAGGGGACACCGATGGGCTTCGAAAGGCCGCCGTCCGTCGGATGGGTCGTTAAGCTGTGGCCCCGTGTGCGGGAGAGCCATACCCTGTGCACGTTAAAGAACACGCTGGATGACCTTGAGGGGAGGCTACCATCTGTCTCCCAACAGCTGTTCCAGTGGGTCCCCTCCCCCTACCTTTACCGATGGGCTTGGAAAGGCCGCCATCCGTCGGATGGGACGTTAAGCCGTGGCCCGTGTGCGGGAGAGCCATACCCTGTGCACGTTAAAGAACACGCTGGATAGCCTTGACGGAAGGCTACCATCTGTCTCCCAACAGCTGTTAAAGTGGGTCCCTTCCCCCAACCTTCTCTGAGCCTTCGGGGTCCGTGTGACCTGGCCATTTAGCCCATGGTGTGCAAAAAAGTGGCGCTCAGAGGTAAAACAACCCAACCCAACCCCCTACCTTCTCTGAGCCTTCGGGGTCCTTGTGACCTGGCCATCTAACCCATGGTGTGCAAAAAAGTGCCGCTCAGACGTAAAACAACACAACCCAAAAGCTCCGACAGACACAGGAACCTTTCCAAGCCCTTTGATGTTTGCTACTGATAGAAGTTTTCTGAAGATAAATCTAAAAGCTGGCCCAGTTGGGACTCAAACCTGGGAAATGAAGATTACGAGATTTACACACTACTTACTGACACCCTCCCCACCTACCCACACCACCACCACCACAAGCTGAGAGGTGATTACGCTAATTCTGTGATGCAGAAATTTTAAAGGTTTGAAAATTCGTACCTAGGGGCAGGAGCGGATTGGGCCCCCGGGATACAGGGCAATATCCCTGTGGGCCGATCAAATTTGGGCCGCTTGAGGTAACATAATTTCCGTCTTATAAAGACTTCTCCTAATGCTTTTACTTATTACTATTCTTACACTATTTCTTTTTTTTTTTTATCTTGATGAAACAGATGCATATTTTAAGGTTTCCTTCAACAAAACAATGCAGCCCAGAGTTTCTTTTCAAGAAACATTAAGAAGAACCCACTTAGTAATTAAAGTTCGGGGGTATGGAGACGTGAAAGCAATAAAGCAGCTGCGAACTATAGAAGAACAAATTTGGCAACCAGAAGGGATGTTGGGTTGTTTTACCTCTGAGCGGCACTTTTTTGCACACCATGGGCTAAATGGCCAGGTCACATGGACTCCGAAGGCTCAGAGAAGGTTTGGGGAGGGGACCCACTGGAACAGCTGTTGGGAGACAGATGGTAGCCTCCCGTCAAGGCCATCCAGCGTGTTCTTTAACGTTGGGTTGTTTTACCTCTGAGCAGCACTTTTTTGCACACCATGGGCTAAATGGCCAGGTCACATGGACTCCGAAGGCTCAGAGAAGGTTTGGGGAGGGGACCCACTGGAACAGCTGTTGGGAGACAGATGGTAGCCTCCCGTCAAGGCCATCCAGCGTGTTCTTTAACGTTGGGTTGTTTTACCTCTGAGCAGCACTTTTTTGCACACCATGGGCTAAATGGCCAGGTCACATGGACTCCGAAAGCTCAGAGAAGGTTTGGGGAGGGGACCCACTGGAACAGCTGTTGGGAGACAGATGGTAGCCTCCCGTCAAGGCCATCCAGCGTGTTCTTTAACGTTGGGTTGTTTTACCTCTGAGCAGCACTTTTTTGCACACCATGGGCTAAATGGCCAGGTCACATGGACTCCGAAGGCTCAGAGAAGGTTTGGGGAGGGGACCCACTGGAACAGCTGTTGGGAGACAGATGGTAGCCTCCCGTCAAGGCCATCCAGCGTGTTCTTTAACGTGCACAGGGTATGGCTCTCCCGCACACGGGCCACGGCTTAACGTCCCATCCGACGGACGGCGGCCTTTCCAAGCCCATCGGTGTCCCCTACTGACCGTGGGCAGGGCGTGGAATTTTTGCGGAGTTAAATCTCAACGCTGACCCAGCTGGGACGCGAACCTGGGAACTACAGATTACGAGCCTGGTGCGCTACCGGCTGAGCCACCCCTGCCCGTGGTTACCAGACGTAGATTGAAAATGAGCGAACTGAGCGGATAAATTTCACTGGTTTCAAATGCCAGATGTTTTGCAATTACCCCTCGGAAATCATTTAAATACGCAGAGAAGGGCTGGGATACGTGGAGAATGAACTTAGTAGATTGTTTTATGACTGGATGCATCCATGTTGTTTAGTGAAGCCACCTCCGTGAGTGAAGCACACTGATTGTTGCCAGGGGTCGTTGTTTAGTGAAGCACACTGATTGTTGCCAGGTGTCGTTGTTTACTGAAGCACACTGATTGTTGCCAGGGGTCGTTGTTTAGTGAAGCACACTGATTGTGGCCAGGGGTCGTTGTTTAGTGAAGCACACTGATTGTGGCCAGGTGTCGTGGTTTTGTGAACCACAGTGATTGTTGCCAGGTGTCGTTGTTTAGTGAAGCACACTGATTATTGCCAGGTGTCTGGTTTTGTGAAGCACAGTGATTGTGGCCAGGTGTCGTTGTTTAGTGAAGCACACTGATTGTTGCCAGGGGTCGTTGTTTAGTGAAGCACATTGATTGTTGCCAGGTGTCGTTGTTTAGTGAAGCACACTGATTGTTGCCAGGTGTTGTTTAGTGAAGCACACTGATTATTGCCTGGTGTCGTGGTTTAGTGAAGCACAGTGATTGTGTGGCCAGGTGTCGTTGTTTAGTGAAGCACACTGATTGTTGCCAGGTGTCATTGTTTAGTGAAGCACACTGATTGTTGCCAGGTGTCGTTGTTTTGTGAACCACAGTGATTGTTGCCAGGTGTCGTTGTTTAGTGAAGCACACTGATTATTGCCAGGTGTCGTTGTTTAGTGAAGCACACTGATTGTTGCCAGGTGTCGTTGTTTAGTGAAGAACACTGATTGTTGCCAGGTGTCGTTGTTTAGTGAAGCACACTGATTATTGCCAGGTGTCATGGTTTTGTGAACCACAGTGATTGTTGCCAGGTGTTGTTGTTTAGTGAAGCACACTGATTATTGCCAGGTGTCTGGTTTTGTGAAGCACAGTGATTGTGGCCAGATAGCGGTTTCCTTTAATCTTGAATGACAAGGTGATCTCACTAAATGGCAGAGTTCGGTTTCCAGAAATTGGTTTCTTTGATAGGGGACGTTTGCTCAACAGATAGCAAATGACAGACATTACTACGATGACTTTCGGCGAATGATTATTTATGGCGCATGAGAGAAATTATGGGGTGAGTTGGGGCGGGGATGGCTCAGTCGGTAGCATGCCAGGCTCGTAATCTGTAGTTCCCAGATTCGAGTCCCAGCTGTGTCAGCGTTGAGATTTATCTCCGCAAAATTTCCCCGCCCTGTCCACAGTCAGTAGGGGACACCGATGGGCTTGAAAAGGCCGCCGTCCGTCGGATGGGATGTTAAGACGTGGCCCCGTGTGCGGGAGAGCCATACCCTGTGCACGTTAAAGAACACGCTGGATGGCCTTGACGGGAGGCTACCATCTGTCTCCCAACAGC
Organism: Ryuthela nishihirai; assembly: GCA_038380435.1. Classification (NCBI taxonomy): domain Eukaryota; kingdom Metazoa; phylum Arthropoda; class Arachnida; order Araneae; family Heptathelidae; genus Ryuthela; species Ryuthela nishihirai. The sequence goes on from JAWZYU010000002.1 coordinate 80,740,566, forward strand.
TGTTCCAGTGGGTCCCCTCCCCCAACATTCTCTGAGCCTTCGGGGTCCTTGGGCCTGGCCATTTAGCCCATGGTGTGCAAAAAAGTGCCGCTCAGAGGTAAAACAACCCAAAAACAACCCAAATGGGGTGAGTTGAGAGGTGCGGAAGACGGCGTGGGAGTGAATCATTAACCCTTAAGACATTTGAAATACGATAAACACTCAGTTGCAGTAGCTGTTAAATCTGTCAGCAGAGTAAGATATAAATTCGAGGTGGTGATGATTTTAGTTTAGGGTGTTTTTTCTTCTCACATACTGAACCGATATTCAGTCAACATTATGCAGAAGAATCTGTATGGTGGAATCAGACAACCAGAATTACATAAGCATCATAACAGTGCATTGATTACTAACCCTCAGAGGGTGAAAGGCAACATTTTGTGTTTAAAGAAATAATTATTTACTTTTAGAGATGAATTGAATTTTATTTTTTAAGTTGGATAAGTTTTGAAATATACAGGGTGAATCTGAAAAAGTGGGCAAAACTTTACTGGGTGGTAGAACGCAGCTGTACGAGCAATATTCGTCATAGAAAGTATGGTCGGAACGCAAACGGCGAGCCGCTAGGTGGCGTTGGAAATGGTATAAAAGGGTCGGTCCTCGCATCCGACGGAATTTCTACCGTGGATTGCCGAGAGGATGGCTGGTTATACTAACCACGAAATGGCGGATATGCACTTGAAAAGCCTAATCTACGAGTGCCGCATTGAAACCGATATGGACCTAGTCGCCAGGATCGCCGTTGTTGCCGGCGATATTCGGGAAATGCCTGGTGTCTTCGCAAATGTGCGTCGGTCCCTATCCCGCAGGTGTGAAGCCTGCATTACAGCTGGCGGCAGCTCTTTTGAGCAATTTCTTTGAGCATGTACCTCAATTACATTCCTGTTAATAAAATATTTTCTGAAGTATCTCCTCTCCTTCTTGTGTTCATTCTTTAAATGTGACAGTGGAAAACTACCTTTTAACTTCTCACCGCTTGCGTTCCGACCATACATTCTATGACGAATATTGCTCGTATAGCTGCGTTCTACCACCCCGTAAAGTTTTGCCCACTTTTCAGATTCACCCTGTATATTACAATTCACATTTTACGAATCGCAAAAAAATTAAAGTTCGCCTTCTTACAGAGAAAAAGGTTGAAAATTGCAAACTTTTAAACAGATATTGCAAGCAATGCAGTGCTCCAAATAGAATAATCCAAAATTTTACTTCCATCTCACCTGAATTTTGCCAGGTCACTCAAAACCAATCCCAATTTTCAAAACTCACCTGTATTTTACCAAGTGGCTTCGAATTTTCTCAACTGTCCTAGATTTTGCAAAGTTGTCTAGATTTCGCTAACTCCTTAATTTTGCAAAAACAATCCCAATTTTCAGAATTCACCTGGATTTTACAAAGTTGATTCGAATTTTTCCCAACTCCGATTAACTTTGGGGGTGGAACCTCCCTCCTATGCCCCCATATATATATATTTCATATAAAAAGAAAATGAACTAAAAACAAAATATTTACTACTTTTTAGTTAGTGAGAAGCACAGTTGGATAAAATACTTTAATTTCGCACGAATAATTACTGTACAATAAAGTAATCCTATATGTCTCTATAACCTAGGAGAGCACAATGAGTATCACATAACTTAACAACTGAATTGCGACCTTTTTTTTGTCTACACCTGCATGGTTAATATGGAGAGGTGCCTGAGATAAAAGGTATATGCCATACGTTATCCATCTATGCCAACCCAGCAAGAGTGTGTAACAACTATTCTGCAATATGTATTATGTTGAAATCTGAGTAAACGGGTTCAACTAAGCTTCATTACATCTATAAGCATAAAGACTGGTCGCATGGACTGTTCTGGAGCCATTATATCTGCCCTTGGACCACTGGTCGACGATAACAACCGATGCAGTTTTACCAGCCTTCTATGCAAATTTGGTAACTAAACCTTTGTTATATACTCCACTAAGATCCTTTAAGTGTATGAGTTAAAGGTTATATCTTAGTTGGTAGATTTAACTGTGTAACATCAAGATAGCCGTCCCATGGCCGAGTGGTTAGCGCGCTTGGCTACCGCTCTACGGGACCTGGGTTCGAGCCCCGGTTAAGGCATGGCTGTTTGTGTCGTTTTTCTGCTGAGGTCCTGCCATCCTCTCAGACCTTCTACTGTGGCATATAAACTGACAGGCTCCTGTCAGACCTCTATGGCAAGCAGCTGCTTGTGGGGGTATTTATTTTTTATTTATTTTAACATCAAGATAAGTGTACATACTAACTACTATATTGTGATTGTTAAAATAGGAGTCTCAACCCTCATACACGGGTAGACAAAAAAAATGGTCGCAATTAGGTTGCTAAGTTATGTATATTATGTGATACTCAACGCGCTCTCCTAGGTTATAGAGGCATATCATACAGGATTATTTTATTGTACAGTAATTATTCTTGAGAAATTAAAGTATTTACTACTATGTATTCTTAACTTTCATTATAAATTTTACATAAGTAGTCATAAAATGCAAAAAAAAATTACGTAAAATTTAAACAATATGCAAAACATACACTTACAAAATTCAAGCAATTTTTTTCTGTCTTTGACTAGCAAACACATAAATTTAATGTTCGAAATTTAAATTTTAAATAGCATTATTTTTAGTAAATATTAAAGATAAAAGTCACCCGGTGCAATTGCATGCGTGATAGCACCGCCTCTGTCTATCCTATAAATAAATAAATAATAAATACCCCCTCAAGCAGCTGCTTGCCACAGAGGTCTGACAGGAGCCTGTCAGTTTATATGCCACAGTAGGAGATCTGAGAGGATGGCAGGACCTCAGCAGAAAAACGACACACACATCCATGCCTAATCCGGGGCTCGAACCCAGGTCCCTTAGATCAGTAGCCAAGCGTGCTAACCACTTGGCCACGGGACGGCTGTCTATCCTAAATAATAAATAAAACAAAAATAAATACCCCCTCAAGCATCTGCTTGCCACAGAGGTCTGACAGGAGCCTGTCAGTTTATATGCCACAGTAGAAGGTCTGAGAGGATGGCAGGACCTCAGCAGAAAAATGACACAAACAGCCATGCCTTACCCGGGGCTCGAACCCAGGTCCCTTAGATCAGTAGCCAAGCGTGCTAACCACTCGGCCACAGGACAGCTGTCTATCCTACTTTAAAGAAATTTTCAATTTATTTATAAAAACCAAAATATTGATTTTCTACAGATGGACAGACTGTTGTACATGCTGGGTATCACAATTTTTCTCCGTTTTTCGTACTCACTGCCCTGCACTGGTCGCTGTGGCACTATCATAAGCAGACTTCCAACTTCCAACAACGGCCATTAAAACTTTAAAAACCATTAAAAAACTAACATATTTGGTCTAATTCAACTCTACAACTACGAGTTATACTTTAAATCCCCATTATTATACAGAGCGACGCGTTTTGCACGCCTTAAACAGCAGTTTAATATTGATCCACTACGAAGAGAGCAGATAATGGCAAAATGATTGTATCATTATTGCGACGGACATTAACAACGCGATTCCGATGAATCCTCTGTTAAGAGCTAGTGGAAATCTGCTATATGAATATTTATCGTCACTGTTGTTGAAATAACAGGACTGGTAATACAAATCAAGATCTGCAGTAGAAATCTGGTGTACGTTTATCCATCATTGCTGATATCTCGGATGTAACAGGACTGGTAGCACGAGTTAGAAACCACGAAAGTGTTGTCGGGACTAACAGGTTAACATCAAACGATGCAGTTGTTCCAGCCTTTTACAAATTTGCGGTAATATTAAAAAATAAAATAAATAAATACCCCCTCAAGCAGCTGCTTGCCACAGAGGTCTGACAGGAGCCTGTCAGTTTATATGCCATAGTAGAAGGTCTGAGAGGATGGCAGGACCTCAGCAGAAAAACGACACATACATCCATGCCTTACCCGGGGCTCGAACCCAGGTCCCTTAGATCAGTAGCCAAGCACGCTAACCACTCGGCCATGGGACGTAATATTACCTTTTGTATTTGCTAACTAGTACTCTTTGAGATAAGTTAAAGAAGGTATTTAGTTGGTCGTACTAAGTGTATGGTATTGTATAAAGTAGGTATATCGACGTCTGAGATTTATGATAGTATATAAAATGTCCGCACCCTAAAATGGGCGAGCGACATATAATTGTCATGGTCAGATTTAGTTATAGGATATATGTAATACTCAATGCGGTGTGCTGGTAAATGGTGGCAGAATTAGACATAGACTTATTGTACAGTATTTATTCGTGTTTTATTTAAAGAGTTTTATCCTACTGTGCCTCATAATCCCCCCAATAGGGGACCACCTTGACGTGGTGGTGGGGGCTTTGGGCCCAGCAACCCGGTCGAAGGCTGTGCTGAACGGCTGACGGCACCAGTTGGACATAGCCAAAACCAACCGAGGCCGACAACATTGCTGGCTCATGCAGGATTGGATGGTGACGGTGTCTTAGGCCTCAACCTCAGGGCTCTGGGTTGAATGGTGATGGTGTCACCGGTTGGATGGTGACGGTGTCTTAGGCCTCAACCTCAGGGCTCTGGATTGAATGGTGATGGTGTCACCGGTTGGATGGTGACGGTGTCTTAGGCCTCAACCTCAGGGCTCTGGGTGAGCAAGTTTAAGGGTTCTGCCTAAACTTGCACCGCCTAGTAGGCACAAGCCCTATTAAAAGTCTGGGCCTTACTAAGAGTCTCCACCCTGGATGCCGAGCGAACTTGGATCTACATATCCTTGTTCATGGCTAACCGGGGAACAGATTAAAGTTAGGTTTCTTCCGGTGGTTAGTTTCCTTTTATAGGACTGCTGCCATGTGAGGCCGGGGTTGAGGTGCGTCTATATGGCGTATTCCTTGCCCCGGCTCTAGATAAACACGGCTTTTCATAACTGGTAGTCATATAGGCGGAATCGGGAATTGCCGTGGTTGCATAAGATCGTAACAAAAGAGAGGTGTGCCTCGTAATATTTAGTAAAGCTTATTAATATACTGTTCATTGGTTCGAAAATGAGAGCAACAATTGAAACTATGTGATATTCTCTTTTGCTTGTTAAGCCTTCATCGTGGTCTTTGTACAAAGAACTTTCTGCAGTTTTCTTTACAAGAGAACAATTTGAATATACTGCTGCATGAGCCCCCACTATGCATAGCGGTTGGCTCCAATGGGGTAACTACAGTGTCCCAGGGATGTTACAGCACTTTTTGTCCACGTAGGAATAACATTTAAAAAAATTATAATTCATATATTACATATTATATAATTTCTTTTTGGATGTAATTATGTAATGTAAGTATGACACCAGTATTCTTACTGAGGAACTTTTAATTAAAACCATAGAAACAAAACATAATATGAGAAATATATGCTAGAGTTCTTTTCAAGTAATATAAATACCAGAAATTAACTGGTGCCAAAGATCTCTATACAGTCATTCTGACCGCTATTTGACCTTGAATATGACTTTGATCTGAAACTTTTAATAATCCTGAATTCTGTCTAAAATAACTCTTTGTAACATTACATAGTAATTTGGCCTTTCACTTCGAAGGACACATTGCATCCAAATTTTCACAGTTTCTGAGATGTACGATTGGAAATTCGTAGAGGGACCAATTTTTAGCTCTTTAGCACTGGTAAATTTATATTTGACCATTGACCTTGAAAGACCCATTGTTTCAAAAATGTCCCATTGCTCAAAGTCTGTGACCAGAAACACCATCTAATACAAATTTTTAGCTCTATAGCAATGGCAGATCTAAATCTCACCTTGAAGGACTAATCGAATCCGAAATTTCGTAATGTTTCCAAGATCTAAAGGCCGAAACAGCCCCAGACATAATTTTCGCGTTTCTGGCAGTTGCAGATCGAGGTTTGACCTATGTGTGATGTCCATATGATATTTAAAGACACGTTGAAAGACAAATCTCGGATTTTTACCGAGTAATGTGACCCAAATTACCCATAGGTGCAAATTTTCATATCTCTACAACTTCTGCAAGTAGCTATAATTAGCGTGATCCCCTGTCAGCCACTTAGAATCGGGGATGGTTGTCAAAGAATTCAGAACACCCTGGTGATTAAAAATCGATCCATGGTAAATACACAGATTACCTGTAGAGATAAACTTCAAACATTAGTTAAAAACTTCTGAAAAAATTCATCGCCGACATGGCGGGAATCGAACCCGCAACTCTCCAGATGCCAGAGCGTGCTACCATTACACCACACATTGGACAAGAAAATTTTTCATAATAAGACCTTAGAAATCTTCACTGAGACGTGACTGACACAGCGCCATCTATACTCAAGGAGATGCAACTTTTTCCAATCGTTGCTATTGATTTTTAGTTGTTAATAAGAAAGTCGATAACGCTCAAGCGTATATATGATTTAAAATCGATCCATGGTAAATACACAGATTACCTGTAGAGATAGACTGGTCTTATTCTGAAAAATCACCCTGATGACATTTCCCTATAGAGTCGTCTATATACAGAATGTTTCGAAAAGATCTATTAAACATTGGGAACGTGTTCTACAGTGTATAGTGATGGAAAAAACCTATGAATATTGAGCTAGAATCTCTTCCCAGTTATAGTACATTTTGAGAGTGCGCGTAAGAAAGCCTGTAAAGTTAATTGGTTTTTATGCCAGTTATTACAGTATACTGTAAGAGTCGATGAGAACACTTATATAAGTCTACATCAGAGCAGGTGTTCGAAATGACCTCCTTCAGCAGCGTCTTCTCATTGAATGTGGAACACGTTTGAAATGTCCCGGAGTGTTCTGAATTCTTTAACAACCATCCCCGATCCATCCATGGAAAGCTTGCATATTAAGATCTGGGGTAGTCCCGATAAGAAGAAATCCAGTGGATTCAAATCGGGAGAGTGTGCAAGCCATGCAGCAGGTCCACTGCTATCAATCCAACAAACAAGAACATAACTATAGTCTCAATTTCTTTTGCTAATTTTTACATCTGTGCGAGCCATATCTTATAAGTAATCATGACAGCATACGTCACTGGGAGAAGTAAGGTTGAATGATTTTTAGCAGTGAAGTTAAAATGTGCTAAATCATGCATAAACCACATACAACGGCGTGTTGCTAATCAAATGTTTTCCAGTAATGCAGGTAGTTCCGACTCCAAGAAATGCTTGTATTGTCGACCATTTAGCATTGGTGTCAGAAAAATGGACCCATCAGGTAGTCATCAATGATGAAACAGACATTTACATGAAATCTCTGCTGATGCTGAGACTGGGTGATTTCGTAAGGATTTTCTTGTGCCCTGTAGTGAATGTTATGAAAATTCACAATGCCATCTTTTGTTAATTGCGATTTATCAGTGAAAAGCAGGCAATGGAGAAAACCAGATGCAAACACTATTGCAGAAACCATTACGAAAACGCGTACTCGTGGATGAAAATCAGGTGGTTAGTGGATCTGTACTTGCTGTTCTTGATATGGGTTGAGTTGGTCCTGATAAAAAATCTCTGTACAGCTGAATATGAAACACCTACTTCTGCTGCTACTCTCTCCGTGCCAATCCTGGGAAAGTCGTTGACAATATCCAGCTCTTGTTCCTCCAAAGAAGGTGTTTGGACACTTGTGGCCCAGTCCCAATCTGAAGTAACAAGCAAAAAGGATTCTGCCTCTCGAAGAAGCTGATGGATGGCTTCAGAATTTGATATTTGAACGTTGGAGTTGATTATTTATGGTCAACATCACAAATAACATGTGGATTGGCAATAACAAGACTACTGATTCCCTTACATGTAACTTCGGAACAGCTGATTAGCAGAACAACTGCCAACTCATTTTATGTAGCATTTCCTCACCCAGGAATGGTGGAATTTCGTCCAACATTTACATACATCTACTTTGCCATCAGACATGCAAATTTAGTTAGCGTCGCACCTTTTGACAAGCTTCCTTACTTGTACTCTCAAAATGATGCTATAACTCGGAAAGGAAACGTTTCTGACTCAAAGTTCAATTATTCATAGGAACTTTTTTTCATCACTATGTGCATTAGAACACATTTCCAAAGTTTGACTATACCTTTTGGCAACACTTTGTATATATAAAAAAACCATAGATGTATTACTGAAATGTTTCATTTCTTGATTTCGAACTGTAACACCTCTTTTTTGTTTCAGCAGTTTATTGTTCTCAAACTTTTGACATTTAAATTTTTTGTTTACATTTAATATTTTTTCTATCATGTCAGTAATATTAAGAAAGATTGTCGATAATGCAGATGTAGATTATTAAATTACATTTTGTTTTGTGATGTTCTGCAATGTCGATTGTTCAGAGCTAATGTAAATAATAGTGGTAGTTCATCCTAGATGGTTAGGTTTTGGTAGATTTATTTCTCACAAAGGATGTTTATATAAGGTTTAATAGCTTACATGGTAACGCCCAATAGTTCATGCTCTCTTTTTGATTAACTTTTAGAAGATTTCTATCTTTTTTAAACAGATGTGGACTTTTCTGTAATTTGCTAAATACTTAACTGTCCAATTCCAAATTTCGTACCCTGTTTTTCTGTCATACTCCATATTGGGTTAAAAATTCAAGCCTCTGCATATCGTAGAACGGAATTCCAAACATCTGATCACTTTTGCTCCCATCATATCGTTTAGTGTTTCAGATTTCAATTTAACAACTCGCAAATATCTCTTCTGTGGCAAATATTTGACTGCCCGTTCTCTAATTTCCTCTACGGGTGGCCCACCATGGCCACAGGGTATCGCACAAAAATTTCAGTCTTTACCTTAGATAGAATACAATATCTGGTTAAAGCTACTTTTATTTTTTACTTCAAGGTGCGATTTTGAATTTCAATGGGAAATTTTCTAATACTGTTATATATTTTCAAAACTTTTGGTGATAAGGTATCAGAACGAAATCCCTATTGCTTCGCGGTCCGCTAAGCAATAGTGGATTTCGTACAAACGCTCGTCTGGGCACTGGGGACACATGGGGGAGGGGTTTCAAAACATTTTAAATTCGTTATTTTATCTACATTTTATTCAAATAAAATGTTTTACCGTCAGTGTAATCTATTACTTACATATACATATCTTTTTTTTTACTTAGGTTAATACCAAATATAATGTGATTTTTGTTAGATACGCTGATGTTTAGCTACAACATCAATTGATGCAAAACTACAGATGTTTAGTTTTGCATATAATTTTTCCCATGCAACTACAACATCCAGAAAATATACAAGAGGAATCTAAGAAAACAAATAGTCATTTCTTCGTCTTAGATATCTTCTGGATATTGCGGTTGTGTAAGTTTTTGTTTATATTTAAGTATGTGGAAGATATTAAATTTCTATTTATGCATTTCTGTGATTCAATTTATTGTACCAGCTGGATACGTTTTTCATTCTTAAGTTGTGAATTTTTTTTTTCTTGATTGAATACTCCTCTTAATCCTCGACAGTTGAAACCTCTGTTATCTTTTTGATCCTGAGGCACAGCTGGATTCACAAATTAGTTCTGTGAGCTGGATTGGGGTCCGCCTGCACCATTGATGGCCTGAACCATGGAGGGCCTGTACCGCTAATGAACAATTACTTTTGGTCATGCTAGTGGCAACCAAGGTGGCAACATACATTATAATTTGGATTGTCATGGCTTCTGCAATTGTTCCAGATCTTCCAGTTGGAGGATTTTGTTTCGATAACTATTTAAGGTGAGTCTTTTAATACATAATATTGCTTTTCGAAGTAATTTTTGTAGTGTATAAATTGTATACAGAAGTGAAAATCTTTTTGCTGCTGCAATATCAGTTTCTTTTGCAAGTGACCAGTTCTGCAAGTCATTGTATAGGTTTATGTTTTTTGATAAAGCGTTAGAAAATGTTTTTAATTGTTTATTTGTAAATTGACTCAGTAACAAGTGCTAGAAAGAAAGAATTGTTATATTTTTTTATCTGAATTAATTGAAATTGAAGTAATTTTCAACGGTATAAAGCAGTGCTTTGGAAAATTCTTATATCGGTAGGAAACCGGGAAGTATGGCTGATCACGCACGGTAGGAAAAACGAAAGGAAAAAATACCCATATTTCATCGGTAGGAAAAACCGGGAACTACGACTGATCTCGCATGTGCCTGTACTTTTTTATTCCTAATTGCTGCTGATATGTTTTCCATGATGAATCTCATGTAAAATTATATACTTGCGGTTGGATAAAAATTGGACACAAATTAAGCTCTCATTGTGGGACTCCAATGCTGCAGACCTATAAGGACCCCACTAACTTCTTATATGGGAAAAACGAGTTTTGCCAATCGGGTGGACTGAACCCCCAGGTCTCTCTAGATACGTGCCACAGTGTTCTAGCCACTAAACTAATTGCCAACTCCAACCATTTTTTCAATGTGATCAGTCAGGAAAGGCAATTTATTTTTCAAATGTTGCTGTTGAATAAGATGTAAATAAAAAAGTTGCTCTTAGTTATGCATTATTAATGAAAATATCACTAACTTCTCAGCACAAGTTAATTTCTTTCCTTGTCAACTGTTACTGGACTGTGTTCCTGCTAATAAATTCTTCATTTTAACAATGAAATGTTTATTTTTGTGATTTTATATATCAATTAAAATCTTTACAAAAGAGCTACTGGAAGATGTGCTTTCTTACTAAAATATTAAAGGATATGGCACTACAATTAATGGAACATACATCAGGTAAGTAAAGGACAGTGACCACATTTACAGGAGAAGATTTGGGAATATTAGAAATTAAGTGATTTTCGTCAACTAGGATGCTGACTAGACGTCCTTGGAAAATGGGAGCATCTGGTCACTTTAGTTTGACAACTTGCAATTAGCGACTTTCATTTCAAAATTCTAGCTTTGATATTTCGGTCACCTGCATTAGTGACAGTTTTTTTTTTATAACAGTGTTGTCACTACTACTCTATTAGTAAAAGATCTACTCATGCAATACAGTTAATTTAATGTTTAAAATGGTATCTAAAATAGATTCTGGAAACATTTTTTCGTTGACATAGAGCTCTTCATTCAGAGACCATCTCCCGAAAATGGGGACTTCTGGTCACCCTGGCATGATGTTAACATATATCATTCATTTACAACATAATATATTTTCACCCCATTTAACAATTTTACCGGATTGTTTCATGTCGCTTCTAGTTCTGATTTCCCCCCCCCCCCTAGGTCTAAGGTGAAAAAAAGTTATGAAAGTTTATTTTCAGGGAAGTGGTGGTAATGGGGGGGGGGGGGGGTTGTATATTTTTCATGCAATTTGGATATTTTCCCGTAATAATTTCACATAATGGTATAAATTTTGCCTCATAGATAGGTACAGAATGTTGTGGATGATTTATGTTATTTAGTTCGTGAATGTTTATTTATTAAATATGGTGTAATAGGATTTCTAATATGCATATATGTGTTTTAGCTTTATTAGATTTTTTTGTGTGTGTTTGGGAGTTTGTAGACAGGGGAGTATTTTGATTCAAATTGTTTTAAATGTGTGGTAGGGCATTTTCTTGTTTAGCAATATGCTCTGATTAAAATGGTTTTCTCTGATGAGATTATCTTCTTTCTTTTTAATAATGTAGAGAGTAGTGCATTGTTTACAATATTTATGTGTTTTAGGCTTCTTGTGATTAAATTGATTGTCCTGAGTGGGATTCAAATCCATGCTTCTGAGAAGCATGCCAGATATCCTAACTGCTAGATCACCAGAAGCTAATCATTATATATTAATTAGTAGCAAATGGGCTAGTTTTGTTACGAATACCAGGTCATTTAGGGGAACTGAAATTGGATCTGACCATTACCTTGTTAAAAGTGTCTTGCAACTTAAATTTAAGAAGTGTTGTGCTAAGGTTAAAAATTTTACTTTTAATTCTGAAAGTCTGAAAGACCCAGTTATAGCTAAAGTTTACCATGATAGGTTACTTATCATTATGACAATTGTGGTTTTTGGAGGAAAGATGAAGTTGGGGAAGAATGGGATCATTTTAAACAGGCTTTTCTTGAAACTAACAGTACTCTTTTGGGAAAAAAGGAGCAGAGGAGATTTTGGCCTTTCAATACCCTACTACTCCTAATAAAAAAAAGCATTACAGAGAGCTTAATAAACATATAAAGGATTAGTTAGCTGCTGATAAGAATCTTTGACTTGATGGCTTGGCTGACAAAGCCGGGGTAGCAGTTAGACAGCACAATAGCAGAGAGGTGTACCAGATAGTTAATGTTTTGTGTGGTAGAAAATGGACAGGTGTACAGGGATTGAAAGATAAACAAGGAAGGTTATAGAAGATGAGGATTCTGTAATGGCAACTTCAGCTGAGCATTTCAGTGATGTTCTAAACAATGTGGTTAGTTTAAATCAAAGAGATATTTTTTGACATATTTAATGGATATTAAGGAAGATATCACTCTGAAGTTAATGTCAATCAATTTTAGAGGAAAAATTGACTTGATCCAGATGAGATACAAACCCATGACCTCCTTCGTGCATTCGTATCCCACCTGGCTCAAGACAATGTTTCCCCTAAAATTGTTCGATGTTAACTTCACAGTGATATTTAATGAATATTAAAGAAGATATGTCAAAAAATATCTCTTCAATTTAAACAATTGTACACTCAGATTGTAATTACCATCTTCATGACATGCTTGTCATTGTTTCTTGAGGCTGAGAGCAGCTGGGACAAATACCTTCCTGAGACACAGAGAATTGTGTACTGTTATAGAAAGTTCATAACATCAATTAGAGGAGATCGTGATCAGCGGTCGGTAGCTCAGTGGTCCAGAGCACTTGACATGTTATCAGGAGGTCGTGGGTTTGTATCCCGCCCTGCTCAAGACAATTTTTCCTCTAAAATTGATTGATGTTAACTTTAGAATGATATCAGCCTTAATGTGGTTAGTTCTACTTGCATTGTTTTTAATGACGATTACTGGCTTTAATGGAGTTATTTTGACTATTTATAAACTTAAACTACATAATCCCCAGGAGTAAATGAAATTACTGCAGAAATGCTTAGAGCTAGGAATGTTTCAGTTACCACATGGATGACTGAAATTTTTAATATCTTTTACAATAAAGGTATGGTTCCTAAGGATTTTACCAGAGCTATTATTATCCCTATTTTTTGAAAAAAGGTGATTGCAGTTCTTGTGATAACTTTATGGTTATCAGCCTACTTTCTGCCTCAGATAAAGTTCTTTGCATAATAGAATTAAGAATCTCAATAATGGGCAATTTCGTGATGAGCAATGTGGATTCTGAAGTTTTTGTATCCTTTTCTCTTTAGTTTAATTATTGATTATGTTATGCGAAATTTACTGCAAGGGAAAGATTTTGGCCTTAAATGGTCTGAAGATATGAAAATTTCTGATTTAGTTTATGCTGATTATTTAGCTCCTTTGGCAATTGATGTTGATGAGATGATCTCTTTCAATTGAGCTGTTGATGAGACTGGTAGAAGAGTAGGTTTGGTTATAAACAGAGAGAAAACTAAAATGATGTAAATTTGTCAGGCAGGCTGTGATTCAATTAATCTGAATGGTTGCAGTCTTGTGCAGGTGTCACAGTTTGATTATCTTGGTAGCTATGTAACAGTTACTGGTGATGTGTGGCATGAGATAAATATAAGAATAGGAATTGCACTGGGACTTTTAAGAATCAATGGAAAGTGTGGAGAAATAGGCATATACACCTAAAGACTAAAAATTATACTGTTTAATAGTTTGGTTCTTTGTTGGGTTACTTATGGTAGTGAAACTTGGATGTTGTGTAAACAAGATAACAGGAAACTAGATGCTTTTGATTCTAGATGCTTATGCAGTATCTTGGGCATTAGGTGGTTCAACTTTGTAAGTAATGATGAGGTTAGGCAAAGGAGTCGGCAACCTCCTTTAAGCAGTATATTGTGCAAAGAGACTGTTGGTTTGGTCATGTTGCCCATATGGATAATTATAGATTAGTGAGTAGGGTTATGAACAGTGTGCCTAAAGGCCTCAGAAAGAGGGAGAGGCCTAGGATGTAGTGGGCAGACAATGTCAAACAGGGACCTTGTTAGAATTGGCGTGCTGTGGCAAAGTGCAGTAGATATAGCTCAGAACAAACCACTACATCCATTTTGTCTGCTTGGAGAACTAAATTGCATGGTCTGGTTGGACTTCTGTAGCCCATGGCTGCTTGAGGATGTGATGATGATAAAAATATCACGAGAAAATGTCCTATAGACAGGAAAAACTTGAAATAATTAGTTGAAAAATATTGGTTGTCCTAAGTGGGATTTGAACTCACACCTCCCAGAAGATGCCGGGCATCCTAACTTTTTTCCTGTGACACTTTATTACTGAATTATTTATATAATGCTGTGAGTGTCAGTGACAAATATTACTGCCATCATATGTGGCAGCTTGACTGCCTGATTCCTGATAATAGAGGGCACCACTGGTGAACCAGCAAATATTGTGGGAATACTTATAAAAAAATAAATACTCCCTCAAGCAGCTGCTTGCCACAGAGGTCTGACAGGTATATATATGTTGAAGAAAAAAGGATTCTTCAACAGCCTGCTTCTTGTCTGCCTGGAGATCTATTGACCATCTGGGGTCAAGGTCAGTCCTTGTGGCTCGACCCTCTCTGCCCCATAGTGGGTACTACTGTTCTTTTGAGTTACAGATATCCTGTGGCTTTGTCCAAAGGAAGTTTTTCCTTAAAATGTTCAATGAGCTTCTGAATTCTTGAGTTCAAATAGCTTCTGGTGTCTAGTTCTTAAGATAACCTACATGAGTTCAAATCCCATTCAGAACAACCAATTTTTATCAACTAATTACTTCAGGTGTTTTTTTTTTCTCTACGGACATTTTCCTGTAATATTTTATTACTGAATCCTTGTGATTTAATTCCAGAGGCTTTTTTTACACTGTGAATTGGCAGAGAATTATTTAACATTTGTTTCCTTTGATGGGATTATTTTGTCTGCTTTTTTATACTGTTGATCAGTGGTGAATTATTTATGATTTTCCTATTTTTTTGGCTTTAAATGCACAATAGGACCTTCTTGCTCAGAAATTATTTAAAAATGACCTAAAATTATATGTCATTGAGCAGTAAAATTTTAAAGCTTATCCTTTAAACTATTTGCATGTTAAAAGTTTTTAGGAGAAAACTCGGAAGCTTTTTGGAGCAAGGACAGCAACCCATCTTCTTTTTTTTTTCTCTACGGACATTTTCCTGTAATATTTTATAGAGAAGTGAAGTCTGGTTCTGACAGACCTTATTTAATATAATGAAAATAATGATTAAAAGCTATAAATTATTTAGTCTCTTTTCAATGAAGCAACACTCTATGGTGATGTTAGGGCTGTTTAGAGCTTCTTTCCACATGTTTTGAAGGGCGATTCCAGTGTTTTGGTTGCAAGTGGGGATGGGTGAGGTCATTATTTCAGTAGCCTCGCAGACTATGGTTTTTTAGAAAGTGGTGCATGTGCAAGCAGTGTGGCATGCTCCCAGTCTATGGGTGCCGTTGTTGTACTGCTAGCTCGGCAGCGGTTGTCATTAACTTGTTTTGGTTGTTCTGTTTCATGCTCTCTCGTGCTTTCTCTATAAGAGAGGTTCACAGAGCATCAAACAGATGTCAGCCGAAACAAGCTAACAACGGCCGCTCCGAGCTAGCATTACAGCATGTACATCCACTTTTTATGGAACCATAGTCTGAGAAGCTATTGAAATGATGACCTTCCCCATCTACGACCAAGACACTGTAATCGCCCTTCACGACATATGGAAAGAAGCTTTAAACAGCCCTAGTGTCACCATATAGTGTGACTTCACTGAAGACGGAGTGCTGCCCTTGTTCCAAAAAGCTTCTGAGTCTTCTCCTGAAAACTTTTAACATGCAAATAGTTTTAAGGATAAAATTTAAAGTTTTAGGTCTCAACTTTAAAGTCTCAATGATAGAGAATTTTAGGTTTTTTTTTATTTTTAGGCTCCTTGTCTCTGATGGAATTTTTTAGTTTGTGAGGGCTTCTTTATACAGTGGATCAGCATTGAATTGTTTACAATTTTGTTTTTCAGGCTTGTTTGCTTTGATGAAATTACTTTAATTTGGGGGAAAGGGGAGTGAGTTAAAAGTGTAGAATAACGGTTCATTGTTTAGTAGTATGCATTTGTTAAAATAGCCATCTCCAATGAGATTATTGATTTTTGCTAAGGTTTTTAAATTATGGAATGTTTGTTGGGTAGTGATAATATGCTGTAGAAACAAGGAGCCTCGGGTGGTAATTATCTTAAATAATAATATTTCTGCTGGTTACCTTTTAGGTGTGGAAATAAAATTTTATACCTAGAAATAAGTGTTTATCATTATGTTCTTTATTCACTATATTATTTTACAATCTCTTTGCCATCCCATGGCCGAGTGGTTAGCGTGCTTGGCTACTGATCTAAGGGAACCTGGGTTCGAACCCCAGGTAAGGCATGGATGTTCGTGTTGTTTTCTGCTGAGGTCCTGCCATCCTTTCAGACTTCTACTGTGGCATATAAACTGACAGTCTCCTGTCAGACCTCTTACTTTGGCATATTAAACTGACAGGCTCTTGTCAGACCTTCTACTTTGGCATATTAAACTGACAGGCTCCTGTCAGACCTCTGTGGCAAGCAGCTGCTTGAGGGGGTATTTTTTTAAAATTTTTATTCACTGCTAGTAATAGGATTGTGTTGGTTATTATTGGTAGAAATTTCTAAGAATATGAATAAAGCAATATTCATTATTATTAGTTTAAATCATTTTTTATGTAAGTAATTTTAAGATTTTTTGTATGCTACTCAAGGAAATATTAAAAAAAATCATTGCTATCAGTTGCCATTAGGAGTCTGGAAGTTGAGCTGGTAACAGTGAAAATAAAAAGATTTTTTCTCATAATTATTATGTTAAATCCACTGTTTTTTGAACAGCAAAATAAATGCAAATTTGTAAATTAATGAAGTGAAAGAAATTATTGTATGAGTAACAAATTTTAAACAATATTCAACCCATTTCTTGCAATAATAGCTGAGAGCATTATATGACAAGCATAGCTGAACTGGAGACTAATAAATATTGCTAATTCTGAAACACAGAACAATGTTCACTTTTTAAAAGAAGGAAAATGGAACTAAATAATTTAAGACTGTATATTTAGGTTGCACATATCGCTAAATTCGTTCAGAATTGAATATTATCACACCCAGCAGACAAGTTTTTGAAAAACTTTTCAGAAAGGTTTAGCAGAAAGACTTTGGAAAGTAAGTCTTTCCAAAGTATTCAGTTCCTTGTGGCCTATTTTAAGGCAAAAGATTAATAAACATGTTAGCCTATGCATTGTTTATATTTTATTTCGGTCACATTACTTTCTTTCTCAATTGAAATGTTGTGAGTGTATTAATCTCTGTATGTATATATACACTCAACATTTGCTTTAGATTATGCTTATGACATGTACAACTAAATTGTCCTGTCTTTGTATATACATCTATGTTTATAATGAGTGAATGGACACAGTAATACAAGCTGCATTTTGATATCTTTGTAGATAATATAATTTGAGAAATAAAATCCATTTATTATTGAATGGAAACAAAGATGGTTGCATTATTTTTTAATCATTATTTCTATGCTTGCACTTGTTACATATTAATTATTCAGTATTGTAATCTGGTTAAAAATATCAAGAATTTTAATGGAAAATTGTTTTTCCTTTTGTGTTTAAATGATACAAATTAAGGAAAATGTATTTGTTGTTAATTGATACATTTGTACCAAATATATGGCTGCAGTATTCAGCAAATTGTTGAGTATTTGGCTGAATACTCAAAACTTAACTGAATAATCTTGAGTGTAAATATTTTTTAAACTAGGTACCAATACTCAATATTAAGCTAAATAAAAAATAAATTCCCCTTCAAACAGTTGCTTGCCACAGAGGTCTGACAAGGAGACTGTCAGTTTAATACGCCATAGTAGAAGGTCTGTGAGGATTGCATCACCTCAGCAGAAAGACACCACCAACATCCATGCCTTATCTGGGGCTCGAACCCAGGTCCCTTAGATCAGTAGTCAAGCACGCTAACCACTCGGCCATGGGAAGTTGTTGAATATTTGGTACACCCCTATTAACACACCAAGATAATAATAATGGATCTATTAAAATGTTTTGTCACCTGCTGTTAGCTTGTATACTGTATTGTTCTTGTGTCAATTTTTAATCTTTGTTAAATTAAGTAATTTCCTAAAGAAGTTTAAATTTTATTTATAGGAATGCTTTTTTGGCATCGAAAGGATTATCACTTCCAAAAGTGAAAAAGACTGGAACAACTATAGCTGGAATTCTTTTTAAAGTATGTAGTATTTAACAGATATATCTGCCAAATATTGTTTTATAACTTTTATATTGTTAAAAAAACTTGTAAGTTATTACTGTAATTGATAAAGCTGATTTTAATATAATCATTTTACCATGGCTATATTAAAACTCACTACATAGCACATATATCTATATGTAGCAAAAGTGAAGAGATAGGAGGTAATTTTTTTTTTACATATATATACTAACTGTGCCAAACTCTAATTGGCAAGCTACTATCGTTCTACAGACTTTGCACTTATAATTTCTTTCAAAATTAATTTTTGCTTTGTTAAATTTACTGAAAACATGCCCTCCAAACTTAAAATCTGATGTTTTTAAAACATTTCACTCTACTCTTCCAAAGATATTATAGATCTTTAGGAAAATTCAGGAAAAATTTTTATGCAGATTTTTTTTTAGCTATTGAGTAGAATTTGATCAAAGTATGATATCCAGTTACTCTAATATTAAATAAAGAATGCACTACAATAATTAATGGTATTTACCATAGAGGGATTTCACACAAATGGCTCTAACAATTTAAATTAAATTTTAGCCTTTTATAGGGAATGCTTAATTGTATGATAGTGCACCTTTTTTTAAATGATTAGTCATTTTTTCTTAGGGGGTGGCCCAGTTGGTAGCATGCCAGGCTCATAACTGCAGTTCCCAGGTTCGAGTTCCACCTGGGCCAGTGTTGAGATTTATCTCGACAAAAACCTCACCCTGCCCTCGGTCAGTAGGGGACACCAATGAGCCTTGGAAAGGCAGCCATCCAGCAGATGGTACATAAAGTTATGGCTCGTGTGTATGAGAGAGCCATACCCTGTGCAAAGTTTGTTAATACATTAAACATCAAGTTAATATTTTCTCTCATTTTTTGTATATTTAACTTTTAACACAACTTTTTGTATGCTTAGTTTTTCAACTTTAAAGTGTTAATTTTTTGAATTAACGTTAATGTTTTTTTTTAGATGTTAATCATTAATTTTCCAGTATTTTGATATTTTCTGAATTGTCAAACATCAAGTGAAATGTTGCAGAGCAAGTTAAGATGATTGAAATGAACTAGTTAAAATGAGCAAGACCAGTTAAGGTCATATCTCATAGCTGCAGTGGCTTTGTATGAAGCTCGAGGTTGGAATAAAGAGTGATAAGCCAAAGGATTTCTTTCAAATTGAAGAAGAGGAAATCTTGATTTCTGAAAAGTCAGTGAATCAATATTTGACTTTCTCAACTGGAGAGATGACAGTTGCTGTTAAGAAACTTTTTGTCAAGTGCAACAATAACCATTTGTTCTACACATGTTCAAAGGTTTAGTATTGGTGGTCGTATTCCTGATAAGTGGGAGGGGCTGAATCACATATACCAATTTAGAATGGCTCTTGAAATTTAATAGATCTCGTAAATAGAAAAATATTTAACATTATAATTTAATTATAATTTAATAGATCTCGTAAATAAAAAATCTCCTACATATTTGTCAAAGTTAGACAATATTGAATGCATGTTTACTGTGATTAAATAATATTCTGATAGCATTTATATAGGAACTGATATTTGGTAAAATTGCATACCCCACATCACTCACGATAGTTAATATTTCTTTTACTTTATTTTCTTTAACAAAAATCAATTAATTTTTTTATAACCTGGAAGAGCTCAAAAGCTCCTTGGTTGTGCACATATACCTATTGATGGTTTTACTTAGTTTTGTGCTTTTTATTATTTCTCTGTTCTTTGTAAAATGTTGTATTGATAATGTATTTGACAAAGTGTTGTGCATTGTGTGTTTATTGTTTTCATGTATTTCTTTGTTATAATAAATTTTAATTATTTCATTGTCTGTACTAAGAATTTACACATCTCACAAGTCTCACTTTATGGCCATGAGGTGATTCATATTCACCACAATTTTCTCCCTCTTTTCCAGTTTTTTCGAAAAGTTGATTTTTTTCTGAGATTTTTTTTAAAATTCTGATATTGTACATGTACTATTTTTTACTGGCTCCTTGGAGAGGAGAAAGAGAGAATACTTATACTAATGTTTAAATGAAAGTAATAATATGCATTCTTTGAGTGAATAAAACATTTCTAGGTAAAATAATTATGCTTAGGAAGTTAAATTTTCATTATTTCAAAAGTAAATTTTGAATAGTTTTATTTACTGTAGTTTTTTTTAACTTTACATTGCACTGACATTAAACCAGATGGAAATTCTTATTTTTGCTGGATGAAATTGCCAAATTTTATGTTTCAATAATTTTTATTTGTCAGGATGGTGTGATTTTGGGAGCAGACACAAGAGCCACAGAAGGTTCAACTGTTTCTGATAAGAACTGCTCAAAGATTCACTATTTGGCTCAAAACATATAGTAAGTAATGATTCAAATAAGCTTTTATTAATGTATTAATAATAGTTTAGTGCCTAAGTTAAAGATTTTTGTTATATAGAAATAATTTTCATTTATCTTTCTTGTATTTCATAAATATTTTTAGAGTCATGGCTACATTTCAAAATATTTCTACTGAGGAAGTCGTACAACTTGTTGCTCCTGAAGATAGGATTTTTTGTAGTTTATTTTAGAAAATCAAAACGATAGGAATATTTTTATTTGCTGGTTAAGAAATGCTGTTTTTTTTTCCTGAGTTGAGCATTTTGAAATGAAGATTTCCTTGACTTGGAGGGTGAACCATGGGCACTTTGCAACTCCCTGCCCCCTCCCCTTTTAAGGTGGTAGCAAAACACAGACATGTTTGCAATTATAATGTAATTCTTAGAGTAGAAAAATTTAAATTATCTTCCAGTAGGCTGTGCTATTTTTGTAAAATTTTCAGAAACAATTTTTTCATTGATATCTGAATAGCAATAATGTAATGATAGTCCACATCCATAATATAAGTAGTCCCAATCAGTTATCATGAATGAAAACCTATTTGTAGTTATTAATTGAGTACATATCGTAAGTATTTTATCAAGAACAACAGTTTTCTTTAATTAAATAGACATACAACTGAATTAGCCCATGCAATGCACTAAATGACCAATAGAATATGAACAACCATATGTTATATTAGTGAAAACCCAAATTCAAAGTTCTGCAACTTCTAAAATAAACTCTTTATGCGAAAGTGTGATAAGATGAGTTAAAGATCTAAATCCTAATCTATATAAATCATGATTATTAAACAATAATCTTTTAGTATTTAAAAAGGTGGAAGCTTAGATATTCAATAACAGCATAATGTTTTATCTAAAGTTGAAATAATAACTTTTTAAAAATTATTTACTAACCTAAGCATTTGCTTAAAAAATTTTGCAATTATTCTTGCAATTTTTTTTTTAAACAAGACAGTGTTGGGAAATATTTAAGCATCACAGCTATTTAAATACTGAAAAGATATTGTTGAAAGTTATTCTGATGGCTTTCATACTGAAGATGCTGTGCTGAGAGATCAGGTAGAGCAAACATTCAACTCTCCGTTGTGTATCTAAACTGGCCAGCACTTTGCCATGAAGATCCCCAAAATGTATAAAAAATGTAACGAAAGGGAAAGTCAAGCAGAAAATATGTGACATGCATTTAAAATAAAAACCCATCAAGTTAGTGCTTATGAATGCAAAAATTTTTGGTGACCTTGTGCATTAACAGACATTGTGTTGAGGTTTACCATACAAATAAAAAAAAAAGATACAGAGCAAATGATTGTTCAATTTCAGCTAAATTAATTGTAACGTTTTTATTCAGAATTAACAATGTTTCTTTTTAGTATACAACATGACATAGTTCTATTCATTTCATTATACCTATTCAACACAAAAATAATTTTTCACTTATGTCTTAAAATAAAAAAAAGCTGTGTTTTCTCCACACACCCTGACGTTGAAGTGGAGAGAGAAAATCATCATTGATTCCTCTGACTACACACTCTTACACTAAATTTTCTAAAATGAATAGATCATTTACAAAATTTAAAGTTTTGCATTTTCCATCTTTAGTGCCCTCTAATAGTCAAAATTAACACTAATTAGAAGATTCAGAATATCTGAATCCTTCATTAGTAGAGATTTTAATTCTCATTAGGCCTAACTAGCCCAAAAAGAATTATTCATTTACCTCTAAAAACAAAAAAGATTAATGTTTACAGAGAGATAGTGGCACAATAAAATGAAAACAATAACTAGTTGTTTTTTTTTAAATGAGCTAAAAAAGAAAAAAATGATTTGTAAAATATGTTGAGACTATTAGAGATAAAAAAAAGAATGTCTGAAATTCAGTCTAATTAAATAACATATTATAGAAGTTGAGCAGAAAACACACACACATATATATGGGGCGGGGGTGGCTCAGTCGGTAGCGCGCCAGGCTCGTAATCTGTAGTTCCCAGGTTCAAGTCCCAGCTGGGTCAGCGTTGAGATTTATCTCCGCAAAATTCCCCGCTCTGCCCACGGTCAGTAGGGGACACCGATGGGCTTGGAAAGGCTGCCGTCCGTCAGATGGGACGTTAAGCTGTGGTCCCGTGTGCGGGAGAGCCATACCCTGTGCACGTTAAAGAACACGCTGGATGGCCTTGACGGGCCCCCCTCGGTGTGAGCGCCTGTACGCGGTGAGGGGGACCACCCTGTGAAGGTTCCGCTGGCTCGGTTACCTTCGCAGGGTCCTAAACGCTCGCCCGCGTGTTTGCCGTGCGCGGAGACCCGTGTCCCGGGAAAGGAGGATCCTGGTAGTTGCTCGGGGGTCCCCGTCTTCTCTCCTCAGCTCATGACTGGCATGGTCCCCATTGGCCGTCTTGCCATTGGGGAGCCTGTCTGTCGCGGGGCTGGGCAGCGGATTCCGGGGCCTCTGCTATACACTGCTTTGGCCTCTGCTTCCGGTAAACGGGAGCTCCTGGGGTGGCCCCCCCAGGAGCAATCGGCTGGTGGGCAGGTCCTGCTAGGGTCAACCGTGCAGAGCAGTGAGTAACCTTGCCCACGGTCCGGGTACAGGTTTACAAGTTTCCTCACAGATTATTTTCCTTTCGTAGTTATTCTTTCTTTGTTAGGCCAGTTTGGCCATTCACAATTTTTCTTATTTTACGCTTTGTTCGATTTGTGTAGAATGTTTTGTTCTGCACATTTCTCTTTTTATTTTCCTTATATTTATTTGTGAGGGCTTGGCTCACTGTCTGTGTGGGTATAGTGCCTGCGTAGCCCTGGCGCCCGACTGGGCATCCCCTTGTTGGGCTCCGTGGAGGGTGGGGACAGCGGGCACTGAACCACACAAAAAAATCATGAGAGAGAGTGATGAAAATAATGCGATCGCCGCCAACAAGAGGGCTCGACATGAGCCCCCATCTTCCTCGTTGTCTCAGTTATCTCTGCCATCGTCTTCTATGTCTGTGTCTTCGTTCCCAAAGTTCCTGATCATCCACTCCACGGGTGATCAGGTACTTGGGGACATGTCCCCTTTTTTCGTTAACAAAGGTTTGAAAGGTCTTGCGGGAGAACCGAAATCCGTTAAGCGCCTACGATCTGGTGACTTACAAGTTGAGACCGCTTGTTCCAAACACTCGGAACTGCTCCTGAAAGTTAAAGCAATTGGTGGGGTGGCTGTCGAAGTCACTCCCCATAAAACTTTGAATTCCTCTCGGGGTGTGATCACCGAGTGGGGCCTCCTCAAAGTCACTGAGGAGGAAATCCTCTCGGAGCTCACACCTCAAGGAGTAACAGCGGTCCACCGGGTTTCGACACGCCGTGATGGGAAATTAACACCCACCCGGGTGTTAATTGTTACATTCAACACGCCACGCCTGCCTACTTCCATCAAGGCAGGTTATTTACATTGTGAGGTTCGGCCGTATATCCCAAACCCTCTGCGCTGTTTTCAGTGTCAGATATACGGTCATGCCCGCACAGCATGCAGGGGCAAGCCCACCTGTGCTTGCTGTGGCAGTAAGGATCATCTCGATCCTGACTGCACAGCAGAAAAGGCATGCTGTGTGAACTGCAGTGGCGAACATCCGGCGTACTCCCGCGACTGTCCGAAGTGGAAAGAGGAAAAGGAGGTACAACGCCTCAAAGTCGTGAATAACATCTCTTATGCTGAGGCGAGAAAGCTTGCTGCACCGCCCGCCCCGCCTGGCAAGGTTTCCTATGCCAGTGCAGTCATTGGAAAGCCCATCGTTCCAATGACTTCGGTTGCGGTGCAGACTGACATCAGTGTACCACCTACTGAGTCTTTCTCGCCAGCTGCGAAGTACCTCCTCACGCAGGCGAGACCGAGGGTGGTGTCAACTTCGACATCAACCCCGGTCTCCATTCCTGCAGCTCAGCCTTCTACCTCCACCTCAGACAGCAAGACCTTCCAAACCGAAGGGGCCCCCACCGGGGCCAAAAAAGAAAATAACAGCACCACAAAGGGCGGTCACCGATCCATGCCCCTCGGACGATTCCGAGGACATGGATACCGACCGCCCCCTATTCACTAAACCGTCCTCTGCGGCGGTTAAGTTGAATAGAAACACGTCGTCCGCCCACTCTTCTAAGTCCTGAGATGGCCACACTCCTACAATGGAATTGTCGTGGATTCCAGAGGAATCTTGACGACATCAAGGCCCTCCTTCAGGCACACCAGCCCATCTGTGTGTGCCTGCAGGAGACGTACTTGCAGCCAGTCACAGATCCCACGATCCGGGCACTTTTCACTAGTTCGCCGGGACCGGGATGGAGATGGTCCAGCTCGCGGGGGTGTCGCCATTCTCGTGAGCAACCATTCTCCATTCCAGGTCGTACCCCTCACCACCAACTTAGAGGCGGTAGCCATCCGTCTCTTTGTGGGGTTCTCGCTGACTGTCTGCTCTGTATATCTTCCACCTGGGAGCATCGTCTTCCAGGAAGACCTTGATGATCTCGTCTCGCAGCTGCCGTCCCCCTTCCTCATTATGGGGGACCTCAACGGACACAGTCCACTTTGGGGCAGTGCTGACACCAACGGGAGGGGCGGGGTCCTGGAGCAGTGGCTCCTGGATCCTTCTCTCTCCCTGTTGAACACCGGTGTCAGTACTTACTTTCACTCCTTAACCCGCTCTTTCACTGCCATTGACCTCACCATCTGCTCCTCCTCGATCCTTCCACTCTTTACATGGGAGGTCGAGGACAACCCTTATGGAAGCGATCACCTCCCCGTGGTGTGCACCATCTCGCGTGGGGGGCCTTGCAGCCCTTCACGCGTCTCGCGGTGGAGGCTGGATCGGGCTGACTGGAGTGGTTTCGAGCTGCTCTCTGAGCTCGATGACCACTCTGTCAGCCAGGAGCCAATCAATGTGGCAGTAGCGGAGATAACGGACTGTATCGTAGATGCAGCTGCATCAACAATTCCTCAAACTTCTACACGGTTTCCTCTCTTTCCGAAACCGTGGTGGAATCCAGATTGCACCGCAGCTCGTAAGGCTCAGAACAAGGCTTGGGGGGTGTTTCGGAGATATCCGACAACCCCCAACCTCGAAAATTTCAAACGCGCCAGGGCGAAAGCTCGTTTCGTCCGACGCCAGAGCCAGAAGGAATCTTGGATCAAGTATACATCGTCTATTACCCGCACGACTACTTCTAAGGTCGTGTGGGATAAAGTCCGGAAGATGAGTGGGAACTACACGTCCCACTCGTTATCGATCCTGGAGCACAATGGACAGGCAATTGCTGATCCCAAAGCAATTGCCGACACTCTGGGGGAGTCATTCTCTTCCATCTCTTCGTCTTCCTCTTACTCCCCCGAGTTTCTGGCCCAGAAGGGCAGGGCGGAGCGCTCTCCGCTGTCTTTCCACTCGAATGGCCTGGAGCCTTACAACAGGCCATTCACAGCGGAGGAGCTTCGCCTTGCTCTGCACTCTTCTCGTGCCTCTGCTGTAGGGTCGGACAATGTCCATTATGCCATGCTCCAACATCTTTCACCATCGAGTAAGGATCGGCTGCTCCATCTCTTCAATCGCATTTTTCTCGAGGAGCAGTTTCCGGACTCCTGGCGGGAGGCCATCATCTTGGCCTTCCCCAAGCCAGGCAAAGATCCCAAGATTCCTTCCAATTATCGTCCCATCGCATTGACGAGCTGCATGTGCAAGGTGTTGGAAAGAATGGTAAATGCCAGACTCATCTGGTATTTAGAACATCACAACCTTCTTTCCAACACCCAGTGTGGCTTTCGCAGGCAACGGTCAACTCTTGACCATCTGATACGCCTCGAATCGGCTATCAGAAATTCATTTTTAAGAAGAGAGCACCTGGTGTCAATTTTCTTCGACATCGAAAAAGCGTACGACACGGCTTGGAGATTCGGCATTCTTCGTGACCTCCACAGCTTCGGCTTGAGAGGTCACATGCCGATCTTCATCTCCAACTTCTTATCGACACGCTCTTTTCGTGTCCGTGTCGGTAACACTCTGTCGCAGCCGTACCCCCAAGAACAGGGAGTGCCACAAGGCTGCGTTCTGAGTGTTAAGCTTTTCGCTGTCAAGATTTATTCTATAACTAGACAACTTCCTCCATCAGTAGGCAATGCCCTCTATGTTGATGACTTTAGCATCTTTTGCTCTTCGTCCAGCATGAGGGTCATTGAAAGACAACTGCAAATTGCCCTGAACAATCTTTCGGTTTGGGCGACGGCAAACGGGTTTCGGTTCTCCCCACAGAAGACCGCTTGTGTGCACTTTTGCCACAAGCGTAATCTTCATCTGGATCCTGAGCTGCGGCTCGGGGGTAACATCATTCCAGTTGTGGCGGAGACCAAGTTTCTCGGTCTCATATTTGATCGGAAATTGACCTTTTTACCACACATACGTCATCTCAGGTCCAAGTGCACGCGAGCATTGAACATCGTCAAGGTCCTCTCCTCCCTTTCTTGGGGGGCAGACCGATGTTCTTTGCTCCGCCTCTACCGTGCACTTGTCCGATCGAAACTGGACTACGGATCCCAGGTGTACGACTCGGCCCGGGATTCGGTGGTGAAGGTGCTGGACCCCCTCCATCATCAGGCCCTCCGTGTTTGCACGGGAGCCTTCCGCACCTCACCGGTCCAGAGTCTTTACGTTGAGACCGACGAACCTTCTTTATCTCTTCGCCGTCAGCAGTTGTCCCTACAATATGCGTCTAAATTGCGATCCCTGCCTGGCCATCCCACTTGGGACTGCGTTTTCAGTCCGAAGTGGGAAATGCTTTACACTAATCGGCCGACTGCCATTCGTCCTTTTGGTTTGCGTGTCCGAGGCTACCTCAGAGATATCAACACCAGTCTCGATAGCGTTGCACAGTCGACAGCTGAGCCACTTCCACCTTGGCTCGCTGTTTCCCCTTCCTGCGATTTTTCCCTGTGCAGGACCGGGAAGGCCTTTACACCCGACTGTGTGTACCGGCAACTCTTTGCCAGCCATCGTGCTGAGCACCCGGACTTCTTGCCTGTCTTTACAGATGGCTCGAAGTCCGGCACTTCAGTGGGATCAGCCATGGTCTGCTGTGATGTAATCATTGCAGACCAGATCCCACTGCAGTTTTCCATCTTCACTGCAGAGTTGCACGCTATCAGCCTCGCCTTGGACCACATGGCGACTAAGCATCATCGTCGGTGTGTGCTTTACACCGACTCGCTTAGCTCGCTACAGGCTTTGATCTCAGTGAGGCATCGGCCTCACCCTGTTCTCTCCAAGATCCACCAGCAGCTCCATCGTCTGGCAGCCACCACCACCATCCATTTCTGTTGGGTGCCCGGTCACGTCGGAATCAGGGGTAATGATTTGGCAGATTCTGCTGCCAGGTCATCCACGCCCCTGTCCGACTCTCCGTTGCCGGTTCCCTATCTGGATTTCCGGCAACGTTTTACCACCGAGCTACGGGCACAGTGGCAGAGATCTTGGTCGGAACAGCTTACAAACAAGATCTTTGAGATCAAACCTATCATCAAACCATAGCAGTCTTGTTACCGCAGGAATCGCAAGGAGGAAGTTGTACTTGCTTGGCTCCGCTTAGGTCACTCGTATATTACTCATTCGTTTCTTCTTCGGGCGGACGACGTACCTAAGTGTGAGTTTTGTGACACCATTTTAACTATCAAACATATTTTAATTCTTTGCCCATGTTTTAATCTTGAACGACGTTTGTTTTTTAGATTTCATGATTTTACGTCCGAGCCCCTTACACTCGGACATCTTTTAACTGATCATTGCTTTTTACCTCCACTTTTTGCATTTTTGAAGTTTACAGGTTATTTTAACAGGTTATGATTTTACGGCTTTGTTATTTATTCAGCATCTGACCTAGGTCATTTACACCTAGGTTAGTTTTATCCATTGTATATACTGTATATATATATAAATATTTGTTCTTTTACACAAATTTTTATCATGGTTTTTTTTTTGTTATATGTATTTGTTGGTTTTGTCTTTACTTGTTTTACACTTGTTGCAATTTTTGTAATGTATTTTATCATCTTTATATGTTGCTTTTAACATTGGTTGTAGGTTTCCACGATTTTTATCTCTTATTTTTCTATTTGTCTTTGTCTGGCGCATTATGGCCTTAGTTGCCGATGCGCCAATAAACCTCAAACAACAACAACAACAGCCTTGACGGGAGGCTACCATCTGTCTCCCAACAGCTGTTCCAGTGGGTCCCCTCCCTCAACCTTCTCTGAGCCTTCAGGGTCCATGTGACCTGGCCATTTAGCCCATGGTGTGCAAAAAAGTGCCGCTCAGAGGTAAAACAACCCAACAACACATATATATATATATTCACACACACACACACACATCAATTTTCTTAGTTTTTTTTTAAATCTAAATTTAACTTACTCTGATACAAACTAAAATTAAAGCATGTTGAGTAAAAATATCTAGATATTTAAGTTTTACTTGTTTTTACATAAAATAATTATTTTAAAAGTTGCAGAGTATTGGATTTGGCTTTCCATTGTCCTGTGGCCTAGTGGTTAGCATGCTTGGCACTGATCTAAGGAACATGGGTGCAGCCCCCAAATAAGGCATGGATATTCATGTCATTTTTCTGCTGAGGTCCCACCATCCTCACAGAACTTCTGCTATGGTATATAAACTGACAGGCCTCTGTGGCAGACCTCTGTGGCAAGCAGCTACTTTAGGAGATATTTATTTTATTATTTTATTGTCCTGAGTTGGATCAGTTTGTATTTAATTAACTTTTGAGTATGCATTTACTGTTCGAAATAATTAAAGGATAAGTGAAAGCTAAATTCAAACTGCTAACTTTGAAAATAAGATTTACGTGGATTTGATGAAAATTACTAATGTCCATGAAGATTAAAAATCTGGACAAAATTCCTACATTTTGTTACTCAAAGAAATTTGTTCAGTATTTAAAGAGTTATGAAGATTGGAACATTAAACATTGTCACCACATATAATAAGAAATTTATGCTAAAACTGATGAAAATTGGAATCATTATGCCATTGAACCAGTGCACTTAATCCTCATTCTACAGACGGGGTTCATTATGGACTCCACTAATACATTCTCTAGAATTTCACCACATCTTTCTTCCTTTGATTGTGTTATTTTTATTATGTCTCATTAACTTATGGTTTTCATTTAAGTTTTAATTCACTTTTGAGATAAATATGTATATGATGATTGTCATTACTTAGTTTTCGAAACCTAAAAATTAATATGTTGAAAATCAAGATTTAGAATAGTTGAAACCCTTATATTCAGTGACATTTTCCAGTACATAGCTCTTTTCAAAGTTATGAAGTTTTGAACATTGCTCAATGATGGCAAAACACATATATACTTGTCTAATTGTTTTGAACAGTGTATTTGCTTATGAATTGTATGTCCTGTTTTCGAGAACTATGGTGAAGTCTGGAGTTTCAATCTGCCCTCCTTTCCCCATATGTGGTACCTCAATGTGTACATAGTAAGAAAATAAATTTGTGAAGCTTATTTTCAGCAAATAACATTCATTAACTATTAAGTGAGTTGAAGATAAGAATTAAGAACTTGTATGTGCAATATAGGATATATTTATTATATAGCTTTGAATCTGTAGGCATAGTGAAGCTCTTAACTATGATTGTATTTTAGTTCTTAGTTTCATTTTTCTGTTTTTTTTTTTTTTTTTTTTTTTTTTCAATGATAATAAAATGTTTTTCCATATATTTTTGTGAATCTAATGCTGTATTGCAAGTAATGATGATGATCTTTCACAGCTGTTGTGGTGCTGGAACAGCAGCAGATACAGAAATGACAACAAAGATGATTGCTTCACAATTGGAACTGCATCATCTTGCTACTGGCCGTACTGTTCCAGTATGTACTGCTAATCGACTGTTAAAACAGTATCTTTTTAGGTAAGCTCCAGTAAGGTGGTAAAAATTTTGCCAAATAATTAAGAATTATATATATAATGATAAAACCTATTATCTTAGTCTTTCCTGTATATTATTAATATTATTTATTTGTATGGAGGGCATTCAAAAAGTTCTTGGCATGTCTGTAGATTTGCACTTGTTCCTCCAAAGTTAATGAGCTAGGACTGGTTCGAAAGCTTGTCTAAACTTGTCATTATGTGTTAAAAACAAATGCCATATCATCGTTTCTCTCTTTGCTGGTGGTGCATAAAGTTTAGTCTGAAATCTGTGTGCTGTTGCTATGGAACCTACTAACGATGGGGGAAAATTTTACATTTTCAAAGGGATACAGCTTGGGGATAATGCAAAAAAAATTCATGCTGATAGAACAGCAAAAAAGGGGCCAGAGTCAACTCGTGAGGAGATGATGGCAATGTTTGAATCTAGTCACCCCAAACAGTTAATAGACATTGTCAGATGATGAGACGTGCCTTTATTACTATACAATTCCCAGAATGATCGACAACTATGTTTCGGTTATGGAAGATGAACTGCATCCCCAAGTCCTCCAAGACTTTTGCTCAAGGAAGAGGATTTCACAATTTTTTTCAGTTTCTAAGTAGTGGTGGTCCTGGATACCTTATCTGAAAAAATGACTATAAATGGCCAATACTACACTAACATTGTTTCTTCCAAAATGGTTAAGGAGATGAAGGAGCAGCATCCAACAAGAAGTATGTCGAGGATTCTTATTCAATGACAATGCCAGTGCTCACAAAACCCAGCAAGTTATGGCCTGTCTGGAGCTGGAAAAGAATCAAACAACTACCCCATCCTGCATATTCACCCAATCTTGCACCATGCAATATTAAAAAGGAACTTTCTAGGAAGTCTTATTCAAGTGTGCAAGACCTTGCAAAATGCATTCATTCAAAGTTGTGGAGTATTCTCCAATAGGAGTACCACCAGACTTTCTAGAATTCGCATAGATGTCTGCAACTTTGCATAGATGCTGGAGGGGAGTATTTTGAAGGACAACAAAAGTTTTATTGAGGAAAGTGCAATGGTTTCTGTTCTGCAGATACATATCAAGAACTTTTTGAATGTCCCTCATAGAAGCAGTGATCAAACCAATCAAATTCGTTTATTCATAGGTGTCTAGTAAGATTTCTGCACACATTTGAACAGTCTAGTTGTGTAAAGGTTATTCATATGAGTTACAAACTTGCCTGTAGATTAGTAAACTAATGCACAGATATATAAAATCTGTTTAACCTTCCAGATGACTTGAATGTGCTCTTGCCATAGCTAAGTTGTCTTCTAGTGGTAATGACATAGCAATGCTGTCACATAGCCATTGTTTAAGCTTTACTCTGGACCTTACAAAGTAGAGAGAAGGATAAATGTGTAGGAGGGGTAATATAATCAAGCCCTATATATAAATTGCATTACATTTTACCATTCCAAGGTTCCCATAATCTGCAAACATTGACAGATTCTGAAATAACAGTCTAGAATTTTTAGTGTCTCCATGGTCAAAGTCACTAGAGTGCATGGCATTGGTTGCTGGTTGTTCTATTTTAAACAACTGTCTATTTTTTTTAGCTTTATTTTTCTCGTGTTTTTAGAGTCAGAATTCTTTTTTGAGAAGTTTCGATGAAAAAAAATTAGTTTTGCCACAAGTAGGATACGGATACACATATCCTGATTACATGCCAGGTGTTCTAATCAGTAAAAAGTTATAGCTCACTCATTTTCTAGCAAATTGTGATTATAAATCTTCCTGATTTTTGTTAGTTGTGGCTCCAATGTTCAGGAAGAAGCAATGTAACTGCCACAATGAGGTTGAATAATTAACTTTTAGAGAATAACCTCTTAGTTCTAAGCTTACATGTAATTTATGTGCATCTCTACTATTGATTTTTGCATTAACAACACTAATAGTGTGATTACCTGTTTAATTATTAAGCATCATTGTGTCAGCTAATTGATCTGTCCTCAATCATAGATGGTGCCATGAATGACCAAAATTGGGAAGGTTTCTAGTCACTGTTTGCTGGAAATGAGCAGCTTCAATAGCTTAGTGATTAGAAAACCTGACGTAATCAGGAGACATGGGTTCATATGCCACTCACAGCAAAACTCAATTTTTTTGTAAAAATATTTCTTGAGTTCTTAGCTTACAGCTAACTTCTGTGCCTTTCTACTATTGATTCTTGTAGAAAGGCTATTTCTTTGTTAGTTGTTTTCTTATGAGGAAGTTATTGTTTCAGATTTTTTTTACCTCAACTTAGGTTTTTCCTAAATTTCATTATTTCTTTGTTTCCAAGTAAAAACACCTCCAATAATTTATTATTTCTTAAAATTGAATATTGTCTCAGAAACAAAAATGAGGATGATTCCTTTGGCTTGGAGATCAGCACCCGTTTCTTCCTCCAGTGATGGGAGATGATGATGCAATTTCATTAAGGTACATCTTTGCCTCTAAGCTGCCTTTTGCTGCATAATTTTATGTAAAAAAATTATTCATTAATTTACATGGAATGGTTAAAAAAAAGCTTAACCCTTTCCTCTAAGTGTTTTAATTGTTCATTCTGAGGATATTAGGAATTTTATAGCCTTGGCATATCTAACTTGTAAGCTTTTTGCTAGGATGATTCCCAAAGTGCAGCAGCCAAACATAATGTGTGGTGATCATTGTGGGGATAAAACACCAGCTAAGAAGCAATTGTACAGTTGTCTTGTGCAATATTGACTCTTATATTGACTGTACCAAACAGAAAAATTGCTAAAAACAATGTTCCTCCTGTTTGAGGTTTATTATTTTTATTATATCATTTAGAAAGAAATTTTTCTTCTATTGATACATTATTTTTGTAATCAATATATAGTAAATACACTCACAGCAAAGCAAATTTTTTTCAGTTAAATTATTCAACAATTTTTTATCCTTAAAATTTTCCGAATTAGGCTTTCATTGTCTTGCCAGATACTTTTTTTTTGCTATATCACCAGAAAAATGTTTATTAAAATTAATTTGGCATTTTACTTAAATATTTTCATGCAATTAGGGATTATTGGTTGCAATAGTGAACAGTTCAAGCAGCAGCTCTCATGCAACAGCATTTTGCACGTACCACATGCAAAATGTATCATCAATTCTATGTCAGTGATAGTTAGTGCCAATGAGATAGTTTTCTGCATCTGTTTCCAGTAGGATGATGGTATAATTGAAACCTCCTGCACACTTCTGAACTTTTTGAACTTTTATCTTTCTAACTCAGGACCCTAATTCGCTGGGCAGGATGGCCAAAACCAACTACTATAGAATCATCAAGAAGATCCTCCAGAATGAGAACTGGCGCTGAAGTCTACAGTTTTGATAGGTAGTATATTTCATTATGGTCATCACTAGACGAAAACAAGTATAACTGACAAGCCTTGAAGAGGAAGAAGACGAGGCCCATATCTTTCAAATTCGAATTCTCTGAACCTCCCTCACCTATGTCCCCCCCCCCCCACACACACACACACATCTAATTCAGACCTGAACACTGATTCTTGCGAATTTGCAAACAAATACTATCCCTTATTAATTTTTCCAATCCCAGCAAAAATAACCTAAAGGTTTTCAGTCAAATCATAGAAGCTTATCCCCATCCCTTTCCACCCTACTCATATGTAGTGACTTTAATGCTCACCATCTTGTGGGGTAAATCACATATTTAAACATGAGGCACCACACTAATACACCTGATTAACAAATGTAATCTAGTAATATTAAATGATAGCTTGACTGCATGCTACAAACCACACCTAAAACCCTTGGCACTGGAACTTACATTTACCCTCCCTTCCCTCAACACATCTCTTGAAACATGTTTTTTCATGATCAGTTATGCAGTGATCATTTGCCGATAGTACTTTTAGACTTTCCTCCTCTTCCCCTTAACACTATAAAAACACATATTATCAACTGGACAACTTTCGAAGAAGAAAAAATTCAAGCAGTCAACTGTGAAGAAAAACGTTGCACATTTCTTAAATAACTTGACTGACACTGCTGAAACACCATGAAAGACAGCAAAGTAAATATACGTAAAACACACTTCTCCAGTTGTCACACCTTTTACATAACAGAACTAATAATCATATGCAGAAGATCAGAAAAGAGACCAAATGCACACAAAAAAAAAAAATTGAAGACATTTTGACCTTAAATGCATTATATCCTCCACAAGGAAAAAAAAATGAATATGCTAGAAAACTTGAATGATCCAGCATCTGCAACAGCATCAACATCTTTATCTCCCCATCACTAACACCTGGAACAATAAAAAAAAAAATAGCAAACCTGTTATACAACAGAACAAACCCTGGCAATCCATGATTTTCAAACATGATCTCACTTAGCAAGAACTGGCAGAATCCTTTGCTACACAATTTATTCTCTGTCAATCATCTCTCACACATCCCCTACCAAAGGCTAAGGACATTCACATTGACAAACAGAACACAAGATGCAAAATCACAACCACAAAATGTGAAGAATGCTTCAACAGGGACTTCACACTGCAAGTATTTCAAAAGTCCATACAAACAGCTAATGCCAAATCTGCAGCAGGACTTGATAACATATAAAACACTAAAAAAAAAACTCCCTACACCAGCTTTTGAAAAGACTCTTAAACATCATTAATCATTACTGGCAATCTCACACCTTTCCTGAAGCTTAAAAAAAATAGTACCCAGAAAAAAAAAAAAACTGACATTACCTCATACAGACCTCTCTAATAATACAACACTCAAAAGAGCAGAAAAGATGGTAAAAACAAGACTGGCATCTAGAAAAATGCCACTCCCCCACCCATTACTGCTGAACAAACATACCCATTTATCATTACTTGCATTGCAAGCATCCCAGCAAACTTAAAGGAAGAGAAAATCCACCCCACCCCCCCACAAAAATGCACTCAATTACTACAACAACAAAATAAATAAATAAATCACCCAAACTACTGCTTTGATCAGAGGAAATTTTTCTCAAATAACCTTAAACTACATATCAATTTCATTGGAAGATTACCTTTAAAGAAATAAATTCAGCAAATTCTTTTGCCTCCCACCCTTCTCTATTTCAAAAGAAAATAATATCATTTCAAAAGGATGGACACCCATGATATATATATTAATTTATTAGATGCAAAGGAAATTTATTTTTCCCTTTGTTACTTTTGTCATTAAAACTTAATCCCATCACAAAATCTCTCCAAAATAAAATCTTTCTGAAAATAAATAACAGGATAAAAACCACCATTCTCCAGAAAATGTTAATAATTTTCAAAGAATAGCATACAGTCTAACAGGACTTCTAAATATATAAAAAAAAAACACACTATAAATGCATGAAAGGGGAAACCACTCCTTTCCAGAAATCAACTTGTCCTCTTTTACAACTAACAAAAACAGTCCTAATCAGGATTAAGACAATACAGACTAGCATTCCAAAAAGAAAAAAAAAATTATACATACTGCTTCTCAGGACTATGTCCTGGAGACATCTCCAGAATTCACACACTATAAAAGTCCTTTTCAGGACTAGTACCAGCAGAATACTGCCATATAAAACATTCTTCTACATGGCAACAAAAAGTCCACAGAACCCCTATCACAACAGAATATGAAAAGCTTTTTTTTCTTGTCCTCTTTCCTCTCAACCTGCTTTAACTTTTCATCTGGGCCAGGAGAACACCACCACAGCAGAAAAATCTCCATATCAGAATATTGACTACTGGCACAAATACTAAAAGAATACTGCTAGCAAAAAAATACTACTAGCACAAAACATATCAGCAATGCTGGAATCAGATCGACTGCAAGAGCCAAAATCATCTGAATTGCTATCTCCTACAATCAGTTATGAAAATGGGATCCTGAATCTATATCAATCATTCAGAAGAAACATCTACAACATCAATTGCAACTTACAACTTTTTTTTTTATGAAATTCAAGCAGATTACTCAACAAGCCAAAAAGCTGAAATAATTATGAAGATGGAAAAAAAATGTATATAACA
Source organism: Ryuthela nishihirai (assembly GCA_038380435.1). NCBI lineage: Eukaryota > Metazoa > Arthropoda > Arachnida > Araneae > Heptathelidae > Ryuthela > Ryuthela nishihirai. Next base: position 80,777,475 of record JAWZYU010000002.1, read on the forward strand.
TGATCTTTTTTGTTAATCGATTTTTTTTTGGCAAAAAAATTCTCAAGTTCACTGTTTTATTTTTTATACCCTACTTTCCTCAATTGGAATGCACTTACATTTCAGCATTCAAACATCAAATGAATGAATTGTACAGTGTAGATGAAGGTGGGTTTATGAATACATTCATAAATTGTATTCATAAACTCACCTTCATCTACACTGAACTTAGCTTTACTTTAACTTTTCATTCATTCATTTGATGTTTGTCTGTATAACCTAACATACCCATGTGGATATAGAAATGACTTAAATTTAAAATGATCCTAGATCAATAGGTCTGTGGTCCCTGAATACTTCCTTCAGATGGGACATAAGGCTATGGTCCCATTGTGCAGGAGAACCATACCTTGTGCACATTAAAGAGCATGCTGGATGGCCTTGGTGGGAGGCTACTGTCTTGTCTGTCTCCTAACAGCTGTCCAGTGGGTCCCCTTCCCCGAACCTACTTTGAGTCCTCAGGGTCCACGTGACCTGGCCACTTAGCCCATTGTGTGCAAAAAAGTGCCTCTCAGAGGTAAAGTAACCTAACCCATAATAAAAAAAATATTCCAGTGGAGGAAAGTAATGGTTTCAACTGAATGGTCCTATATTCAGTCAAGTATGAAATATTAATGCTAAAGTTTTTATACTTATTAACTTAAAATTTTGTATTTTGATGTTTGCAACAGTTATATTGTAAGAGCAAGTTTGTTAAAAAAAAGTTTCTTAGTGTTGAAATTATTTTCTAGTTCTTTAAGACTTTATTAATTTTATTTCACTTCAAAATTTTAATACTTAGCAACATGGCATAACTAGGCCTAATTACAGTAACTGGCTTTTATTGTATATTGCTTAGGATATAATATTGGAATGAATATTATATCCTAAGCAACATTGGAATATTGCTAAGCAATATCATAATATTGGAAATGAAGACTTGTCGAAATAAAAAATTAAAAGAAAATTGATAGGTTATTAAGTATGTTGGAATTATAAAATAAGAAATGTCAAAATAGGCCCATAGAAATAAGGTAAAAAAAAAATACCTATACTGTATTGATTAACTCAGTTTGAAGTTTGACTCATGAGAAAAATGTTGATATGCAGATCTCCAATATTTTGATAAGTGCATTTTACAATCAATTATTTTTATATTTTAGGTATCAAGGATATATAGGAGCTGCTCTGGTTCTTGGAGGAGTTGACTTGAGTGGTCCTAGCATATATTGCATCCATCCTCATGGTTCTACAGCAAAACTACCTTATGTTTCTATGGGCTCTGGATCCCTTGCAGCAATGGCTGTATTTGAAAGGAGTTGGAAGCAAAACATGACTGTAAGTTGACTCTTTTTTAAAAATGTAATATCACATTTCTTCCATTCTTAATGCTTTCAATTTTCAGAAAAATATCATTGCCAAAACTGTTATGGATAATGTTACTATAATGGCTTACAAACAATTTATCAAATTTCGAACTTTTCAATTCTCTACACACAGTTCTCATTGAAATGTTTTTTTTTTCTTTTGTTGCTAGCAGTCCTCTCTCTTAGCTGAGGAACTGTAGCAGATCTCTTTTGCGGTTCAGTTTGTGCCAGCAAATGTATTGTCCCTATTCGTCACAACCTTTTTCCTCTTGCATTTGCCGTGATTGGCAGATGTTTTTGAAACTGTTGCTATTCTCCATACACACTTGGATATTGTGCCTCATGATTTTTCACTTAGGTTATACAAGGTGACTTTGGACGGTGCGTCATAAAATCAGGAAACATTACCAGAGCAGGAAACAGCTATAAAGGTCTAGTAAACATGGTGCCTAAAATGCATCATTATGGAGTTACAGATCTGTTAATATTTGGGGGTGTACACTACTTATCCCATGTGGATTCCTTCCACAGTGGCTTGTTTAGCAACATGGAACCCAATGCTAATTCTGTAGGGAGGTCTGATATCTTGCAAAAGAAAACTGCAGATTCGTACTGTACAATGAACAGGACATAGGTAGTTGTAGTGATACATAAAACATGCATTTCCAAGGGACAGAATGGGTTTTATTGGCATCCATTGCTAGAATATCCTGTACATCATAATATATTCTCTAGTGTTCTCTGCTGGCATGTCAACATAAGGACTGTCAAATGCTTTCAAACACTCCTCAGCATCTTGCATGCAATGTCAAAATCATGTTCACATGTCAGGCATAAATGGTGGCTTTGATGATCAAAGAATAAAAAGTCAATGGAGTTCAGGTCTGCCATCAAGCAAGCCAGTCCACAGAAACCTCATTACCCCACTCAATCCAATGTCAAGGATAGGGGACTGTCACACACATTGACGGAAATGTGGTGTACCATCATGTATTAACCACATACATCAACATATGGCCAAAAGTTCATATTGGCAGCCACAGTTGTAGGTCCTTGGTCCAAAGCATCCACATTCCTGCAACTGACAATCAATATCTAATATTGTCTGGCAATCATTTGCATTTTTGATGCAGATTCTGTATTCTGTGTAAGCATACAGCTGTCATAACATTCCAAAGATCCCCCCAATACCAGATGCATATGGGGCGGGAGTGGCTCAGTCGGTAGCGCGCCAGGCTCGTAATCTGTAGTTCCCAGGTTCGAGTCCCAGCTGGGTCAGCGTTGAGATTTATCTCCGCAAAATTCCCCGCCCTGCCCACGGTCAGTAGGGGACACCGATGGGCTTGGAAAGGCCGCCGTCTGTCGGATGGGACGTTAAGCCGTGGTCCCGTGTGCAGGAGAGCCATACCCTGTGCACGTTAAAGAACACGCTGGATGGCCTTGACGGGAGGCTACCATCTGTCTCCCAACAGCTGTTCCAGTGGGTCCCCTCCCCCAACCTTCTCTGAGCCTTCGGGGTCCATGTGACCTGGCCATTTAGCCCATGGTGTGCAAAAAAGTGCCGCTCAGAGGTAAAACAACCCACAACAACCCAGATGCATATCTTCATAGCAGACTTGTAATAGTAAACTTGTAGACTGCATAGATCCATTGTATCATGTGCATCACAGTTGGCTAAACTTGTGATGCTGGGTAACCCATGTACTTTTATTCAGGCCATTACACCACAATGTGCACAGTAAGAAAAGTGTTGCCTCTGCTGACCACTGGGTGGCTGACTGGTGGCACACATAGGTATATTCCATGAGGAATCACTTGATATCACAACAGACCTCCCTACTTCTGGAATTAACATTAGGCCAGTGTGAGAAGCCCTCCATACAGATAGGGTAGTGTACTCTCCTAAATATTAACTGAGCTGTAACTCTAATGATGCATTTTAGCTACCATGTTTATTGGATCTTTTTGACCCAGTTTCATGCCCTGATTTAGACATGTTCAAGTCACTAGGTATATAGGAGCATAGATATTTTGCATTTAACAGTTAAATGTATTGCAGGATGCACTTTTGTAGCTCATTATGAAAAAATGAGCTATTAATTCCATTTTGTCATTTATAAACATTAAGCTTTTTATTTTAAGAGATAAAGAAAAAAATCTTTTATGGTTGACAGGTATCAAAAAATTACTATTCAAATTTTCCAAATCTTCCAGTGGTTTCACCATTAGAGAGCACTAAAGTAGGAAATTGACAAAACTTTGCTATTCTGAACAGTCTGCGCTAAAATTTTGATATTTTTATGTGATAGTAGTGACCTTCTTGGATACTTTTTTTTGTCTTAAGAGATATGTTAAAAATTTGCTTTGTATTGGGTAGGTACAACCCCAACTTTCAAATATTGTCATTAGTTTAATACAATTTGTTTACATAATTTCTGTATTATATATGTTTATAAGAAAACCTTTAAAAATATTAAATCTTTTATCATTAGATTACAATTTTATTTAAATGTGTTTGATTATAAATATTAATGTAAGATTTCATAACTGGCAGTATTTTTTTTTTCTAGTTGGAAGAAGGCAAAAAGCTTGTTCGGGATGCCATAGCTGCAGGTATATTTAATGACTTGGGATCAGGTAGCAATATTGATCTGTGTGTTATAACAAAAGATGGAGCCCAGCATTTAAGGCCTTTTGAGATAGCCAATGTTAAGGGAAATATGTAAGCTGATTTCTTGCTTAATTGTTTCAAATATTTAATTTTTATTTAGTTTTGTATGCAATGCATTGATTTAAAGCATTAGTGCCAAATTGTTACCTTGATTTCTTACATGTGGTTGGGGTTAGATGTAGATGTAGATGTAGAGGGGGAGGGGCCATAGTCTTTCTAGCATAATATCCCCATTCATTCTTTGAGAATGCTAGTAAGGGTAATGGAGGCAAAGTATATTAAACTTGTATGTATTTCATGCACTTTTTCAAGAAAATTTTAAGACCTCTAAAACAAAGGGGGAAATGTTATAGTACAATGCAAGTCCAGTCTCTTGCCCCCCCCCCCCCCAATTTTTTTTTTCTGGATTCAACCCTGCGTGTTGGTACACATATTATCTCAGTAATTTTATTCTTTGGGTTTTTTTTTCTCGTTCTTAAATTCTTATTAAAAGCAACTTTGTTTTTATTCAGGTTGTGAACATGATTATAGTTAAAGAGTTTGGGTACAATTGCTTCGAAGTGATTCATATTCATAGTTTGTCAAGTTGTGATGAGAATTGTTTTGAGGAACTCAAATGACACTTGTATTTCCAAGGTTCATAGAATTTAGTATTTATCCATTAGAACCTGTAGCTAATATATCAATATAAAACATTTATTAGCATAACAATTGTCACATTTGGAGTCCCAGTGCATATTTATAATGTTCACATGTGGTTATTTTTGTTATGACAGTGTTTTAAAACATCTGTATAGGTTTAAAGAAAATGATTATCTATAAATTATGAACAAAGTAAATGGAAATAAAATTATTCAATTTTTCATAGTAAAAAATAATAAAAAAAGATAAATTCCCCCTCAAGCAGCTGCTTGCCACAGAGGTCTGACAGGAGCCTGTCAGTTTATATGCCATAGTAGAAGGTCTGTGAGGATGGCAGGACCTCAGCAGAAAAACAACACGAACATCCATGCCTTACCCGGGGCTCAAACCCAGGTCCCTTAGATCAGTAGCCAAGCGTGCTAACCACTCAGCCACGGGGCGGCTTATTGGATGATTTTATTTCAGCTTAGTTTTAAAATTAATTGTGATGTAAAAATATTTTAAAGTAAAATTGTTGATGAAATAATTGAACACATCAGTGTTAATGGTAAACTAATTCAAAACTCTCTTAACTTGTGAAAGAATAATAGCATATAATTAAAGTTAATGTAATGAGTATTAATTTTATATATATATTATACATAAATCATAGAAAAAGTCACTAAAATGTTAGAGATTTCAGTCAACTATATCAGGAAACCTTTTTTTCCCCAATGTTTGCAAAGTTATAAAGCTGGAAAATTAGCTGCATTTTCTTCAAAAAAACTGTTAAAACTTGACAATCTTTATGCAAATCAATAAAAAACTTCATTTATAAAGTAAACCATTTGACAAAAGAACTATTATTTGTGTTTTAATTAGTTTTAAAGAAGTTGTAAGATGAGAGATATGTTTAATTCTTTACTTTTTCTACATTTGTAAATGTGAAAAAATACTCAAACTTTAGGTGATAATTTTCATTAAAATAATTTAATCATTTGATTATTAGAATTCAAATTTGCCTTTTCATAAAGTTGTTTTTCTCTCATACATGTGCAAAGTTGTTTTCTTAAATCTCCCAAAATCTCTGAAAATTTCTTACTGACAACTTTAAATAATTTTCAGTACTATGTGGACCTTAAAAAATGTTTGGGTCAGTTGACAAAGAACTGCCATATATTCCAAGGGACTGGGTAGTAAAAAAAAAATCTAAAACATTTTCTTAATGTTTGTTTATTAAAAGAAAAACTATTTTATCTGACAAAGTTAATTTGGATATCCTGTTGTGTGGAAAACAAGAAAGAAACTGTAAAAATGTGCAATATTCGTTATGTGTTTTAACTCTGCATTTCTATTTACATGGTTTGCTTTTCTCTTCCACAGACAAGGTACTTATCGTTATAAACGTGGAACTACAGCAATTTTATCCTCTCAAGTAATACCTCTGGAAATTGAAGAGACCATTGTCAGACCTATTGTAGAACCCATGGATATATCTGGCTAAGTTACATCTGAGTTATTTAAAAATTCCTTGAAAAACAGTTTAGCTATATCTTGTATTATTCATCTTGTCATGGTACAGGTTATGGTGTGAATTCTTAATTAAAGATGAAAGAATACTTGCAATATCATTCTATTGTGTTGTTTTTGATTAATTGTTAAAACTTTTATAAAGAATTGGCCTCAAACATTTTCTATGAGGATTTAGAAATTGAGTCAACATTAATTTAGAAATTACCCAAATGTAACTTAATATCTGAAGGGAAGGGCAAAAATGGTTACAGCTCTTGTTGAACTCTGGTTTATTTCTATAAATCAACCATTTAACAAACCTTGATAAGATAATTCCCGTGAGGTGCATATCAGCATTTAAAATGAATCCTTGATAGAGGAGAGTGAAATGTGTGGGTTATAATTTTATTAAAGTTAATTTTATTAAAGTCTGGGTCAGAGATGGCTTAAAAGCAAAGCTGTAGTAATATATCAATGTAAACTACTATCTTTTCTAAAAATACCCTCTATAACAGTTTAACGTAATTAAAAGCCCTTAAAAGTTCCATGGGTGAATATCCATACCCCTTTTTTTTGTAGGATGGCAGGTCTTGTTGCAAAGACTTCATTCTGTGGGAACGTTATCCATTCATAGTTGTAAGCTACTTTTTTTTTTAATGCATTGTATACCACAAGATTGTATTAAGCCATTCACTCCCACCCATCTCTTTTAGGAATTGGAGAAACTTTACTATTCTGAATATTTGACAAGTAGAGGTGAGGTGAATGATAAAGATCTATTTTTTGGAAGGACATATGCTTATTTTCTGCATTTCCATCAGAAAAGAGCTATGACCTTATACGAGTTCTTTGTGACATATTGAATACTCCTGGTATTAATGTGAACTAGGATTGGCTCAGTTGGTAGAGTGCCAGTTCATAATCTGCAGTTCCCAGGTTAAGTTACTTTTGAGTCCCACCTGGACCAGCATTATCTTCAGTAAACTCCCACCTTGCCCTGGATCAGAAAGGGAAACACTGATGGGCTTGGAAAGGCCATCCAACAGATTATACATAAAGCCATGTGTGCAGGATAGCCACACTCTGTGCATCTTAAAGAACAGCTGGATGGCCTTGACAGGGGGCTTCCATTTGTGTCCTAACATGTCCAGTGGGTTCACTTTCCCAATTCCCCAACCTTCTCTGAGCCTTTTGGGTCCTTTTTGTTTGGCTATTTAGTCCATTGTGTGCAAAAAAAGTTCTAGTCAAAGATAAAACCACCCAACCTGGTATTAACTAGTCTTGGGATAACATTCATCCTTCCAAAAGCAAAAATTTGTAGCTAATACACTATATATTTATCATACACATAAATATGTTTGTGAGAATTATTAATGTTGATTCAGAGATTTTGTTTAAAGACATTTTAGACATTTCTTAAACTCTATCACAGCTGTCATCTTATTTTGATGAAATAAATATACTTGATTGGAATCATCTCAAGCTGACTGACTTGTTTTTTATTGAAGAAATAGCAAATTCAAAAAATGCTAACTAAAAGAAGATAAAAACTGTTCATCATGCAAATCTTTTTTACCAAACCAGAATGTAACATGCTGAAAATCATTTTTAATAACACTTCAGTACTATTACAAATTGCATAGTACAGGATCTTATTTCTTGATAGTGTAAAAGGATGGTGTGATTCATTTTGAATTAAACGAAATTGATAAGTTTATAACTTATCATGAAAAAAATATCTTCTATTATTCATCTTGAACAAATTTAGAACTTAAATTGAAATTAGAATAGAATTAGAGGTAAAACAATCCAACCTTGTCAAGGCCATTTATCACGTTCTTTAACGTACATAAGTTATGGCTCATGTGGCCGTGGTTTAACATCCCATCCAATATATGTGAACTGGCCTATAAATTGCTTACAAATGCATTGTTTCAGGATTTTCAATGTTTTTCCCATTAAAATTATTCCACACATTGAAATATTTAACTATCAGATGGACCTCTATGTTACACAGGAGAGCCTTATTTTGTTTACATTAAAGGATGTGCTGTGTAACTATGTGGTGTTCCTCTTTTGTGGTAATAAGCTTGTAGTCCTGTCAGACCTCTGTGGCAAGCAGCTGCTTGAGGGGGAATTTATTTTATTTTTTAGGTGCCAAAAGACTGCTATGCCTAAGAATTGGAATTCATTTGACCTGGTTGTATAGCCATTAAAAATACTTCTCAGTAGTAACATCTAACCCATGTAATTTCCCTTAAGCTTTTAGCACCAGCAGGTAATATGATTAATGACAAGATCCAGATGTTCCGCAATAATGCACTACATCTATTGGGATAATGCCATATTTTACCACTATCCACCATTGCAGCTGAACAGTACTATAGAAGTAAAGTCCAGCTTTTGACAAAACCTAACTGTAATATTCTTCCTGGGTCACAACAAACAAGGATATTGAGAATCCAAGTTGATTCGGCACCCATGACGGGGAAAGTATTTCTAAGCAGTAATGCAGTCATTTGAGAGAAAAATTGTTGGGAGACAAAAATATTGTGAGATATTGGTGTTTGCAAATGCTGCCAATAACTTAATTTGTTTTACATTTTTCATAAGCCATACCAGTGGGAGAAAGGAAGCAAGTTGGATCTTGTGATACATTGAATAGCATACATCTTTTCTGTGAACAATATTCATCTAGAGTTGCAGTAAAATATAGACGAGGGTAAATCAGAAAGTAAGATTTCCAGTTTGTTCCTTGTCAAACTAATAAACATCTGTACTGTCATACCTAGTATCAAATAGTGTTACATAGTAGTCATCACTGTAACACATCCATTGCATGAGGCACAGAGTAAGGCGAAAGCACTACACGTGTATACAGAGTTTGAGATCTGAGCAGTAATTCTGTTTCTGAGGGTATAGAAGACCCAACTGGTGGTAATCCAACAGCTTGTTGGATTACCACTGTGTATGCTTCAGACATCTTGTGAGTGCAACATGAGACAAAATGGTGCTATAAATTCGAAAAAAAAAATCGTAACTGTTGTCGATGAGGATCTCATTTGACAATGGGCTACCATTCACCATCAATTAGGGGTAGGAGTGGCTCAGTAAGTAACGCACCAGGCTCGTAATCGGCAGTTCGCAGGTTCGAGTCCCTGCTGGGTCAGCGTTGAGATTTATCTCTGCAAAACTCTCCACCCTGCCCACAGTCAGTGGGGGGACACCAATGGGCTTGGAAAGGCCGCCGCAGCCCTGTATGCGGGAGAGCCATACCCTCTGCACGTTAAAGAACACGCTGGGTGGCCTTGACTGGAGGCTATCATCTGTCTCCCAACAGCTGTTCCAGTGGGTCCCCTCCACCAACCTTCTCTGAGCCTTCGGGGTCCTTGTGACCTGGCCATTTAGCCCATGATCTGCAAAAAAGGGTGGCTCAGAGGTAAAACAACCCAACCAATTATACAATCCAGACCTAGTGTTGTTGGATTTTCACTTGTTTGGGAATCTAAAGAAACATCTCTGAGGATGATACCTTCTTTATAAAGATGCCATCAAAAAGAAAGACACAAAACAGCTTCAGGCGTCCTATTGGCTGATAAGCTGATCGATCTTTACAACAACACTGATTAAACAAGTCTGGTGACTATGCAAAAATAATATATGAATGGGAACATTTCACATATTTTGTTTTCAGTGTTAAATAAGGAACCTTACTCTTTTAACTTCGGGGAATATGAGCATTTTAGTCTAAAAAGCAGTGGCAGCTCGTGACAAAAAAATTTTGGTGAGACACTTTGACTATTACAGGTAAGGCCAGGATGTAGGAAAAATATGGAAGGCAACTTCCAATATTGTTCTGAATTTCTTATTTGGAGCAACATTGGAATTTTCCTTCTCCAATCACAGATGGCACCAGGAGCAACATGTTCAAGGAGGCAACATGTCTCATTAGTGGACGAATAACAGTCAATTGTAGTTTAGTGGTTAGAATACTGGCATGACTCTGGAGAGACATGGGTTCGAGTCCCACGGATTGTCAAAATTCATTTTTTTCCACAAAAATTATATAAAACTTGGATTGCGTTTAAATTGAAGGATCACTGATCTTGAGCACTGAAGAAATATGAGATAAGTTTGGGCTCAGAATAATTTAAGTTTCAAATAATTCTTATAATTGTGAAGAAAATAAGTAAAAAATATTTTAAAAAATTATAATTTTTAAACAATATTTAGTAAAAATAAACATCATTTGGCTTTTGATTATTTTTTATTTATTATCTAACTTTAATAAATGAATGCTCTTTACATTTATAATGAGTTACCCATAAGCTTGTCTCTACTAGAGGTCCATCTCGGTGATCACTGCCATTGGTTGATTGAGTCACATGGTTTATGTACTCCATGTTTTGTCGTACCGTGAGACGAAAGCCTATGAGTTAGTGTATGTACCAATTTAGAACTTCTCAGTTGTTATATTTTTATATATTTCTATCACTTTTTTTTTTGTCTATTAAAGCTGTTATATTTTATTAATGCCTCACTGCGCTGCATTTGGGTGTAAAAATTTCACTCAAAGAAACTGAATATTTTCCCCCGAGAAACTGAGAAACTATCAGAAGACGGCAAACAGCTGCAAAAGTGAACTAACTGAAAATCAAGAAATAATTTCTTTTAAGGTTCGTTTGAAAAACGAGCTAATGTTTTCACTTCGTCTGCCTAAGCCCCAGTATTTGTATATCTGTCTGTCCGTTTCTCTGTTAACTGATTTCTGTCCATCTATCTTTCCACCTGTCTGTCCGTCTATAGACAATTTTTTTTTTACTTTTAGAGCTAAATGAAAAATTCTTTTTGGGTTGGATAGGTGTCGAACAAATATTGTGATTAGCAACTTTGAAAATTTCAATAGCTTTAATGGCGCACTCTAGCGGTGGGAAAAGTGGAAAATGCTAAAATTTCAAACGAATATTGCAAGCAAACTATTTACACTGCAAATCTGAAATTTTGGTAGTAGAGTATTATGGTCGGAAGGTTTACAACGGCAACAAGGTTTTGCCATCTTTGCCAAAAGGGTGGGTGGGTGCGAAAATGAAACTTTTTTAAGAGATAAACGAAACAATTTTTTTTTACATACACTAACAAAATATTAATGATTTAAACAATATTTGATAATTTCAGCATTACCTGTAGACGTTCAAACGTTTATAAATCAAAAAATGTGTTTTGTGAAAAAAGCCAGCATTAGTTTAACAGGTTACAATGTTCTGGCATATTTCTGGAGAGCTGCGGGTTCCAATCCCGTATGTCGGCGAATTTTTTTTCCACAAAAATAATATTTACGTTTTTCGAATCCCTATCAGCTGCAATTACCAGTGTTAGAGAGTGCTAAAGGCGATAAATAAAAACTCGAAAGGCGACCTCTAGCGGCGGAAAAAAGCAGGAAAATACCAAATCTTTAAATAAATATTGCAAACGATCTATTTTTGCTAGAAACTTAGAATTTTGGTCATAGAGTGTAATGATCAAGTGGTTTATCCTAATAGTAATGATTTTCTGCTTTAAGAGATAAATGAAAAGTTTTTTTTTGCACATTACTGGTAATAATAAAATATTAATAGTTTATTTTCTCTATTATACAGTAGTCCGAATTTCCACTGTCAGTGGGTACTGAAAGTGTAAAACAACTAGAAGAACGCATATCGCCTCTGGCGAATATGGAAATCTCATCTTCAAAGAGAATGTTCTTCGCTTGCCTACTTTTTCACTCCTTAAAAGTTTTAATTATGGATGCTCATGTTTTTCTGTTGAGGACCCGCCATCCTCATGGACCTTCTGCTATGACGTATAAACTGACAGGTTCCTGTCAGACCTTTGCTTAAGGGTTATTTATTTATTTTTCAATATATGATGGGGGAAATGCACATATTAGCATTTTATTAGTAATTATAAAACAGGAAAAATATTCTTTTAGTTCTTAAATTTAGAATGTTGCTTTTCTCTCGCTCCTCTGAAAATAGTGAGCAGATCATTGCTGTCAGTGGAATTTTTACCATAACAGAAGTCTACTGCCGAAATTTCTACCATAAAGAGATCACTTGAAAAATTCGTTAAAAGTTTTGCAGTTTTAATATTTAGTGATCTCTAATGACATAAATTAAAATTACCTTTGAAAATGCGAATTACATTTCATTAGTAACGAACTAAAAAAGAGATTTCCAATTATCCCTTAAAACCGTTCCGTTTATTCCCTACCTTGGGGGGGGGGGGGGGGGCTCAGTCGGTAGCGCACCAGGCTCGTAATCTAGTTCCCAGGTTCGAGTCCCAGCTGGGTCAGCGTTGAGATTTATCTCCGCAAAATTCCCCGCCCTGCCCACGGTCAGTAGGGGACACCGATGGGCTTGGAAAGGCCGCCGCCCGTCGGATGGATGTTAAGCCATGGCCCCGTGTGCCATACCCTGTGTACGTTAAAGAACACGCTGGATGGCCTTGACGGGAGGCTACCATCTGTCTCCCAACAGTTGTTCCAGTGGGTCCCCTCCCCCAACCTTCTCTGAGCCTTCGGGGTCCATGTGACCTGGCCATTTAGCCCATGGTGTGCAAAAAAGTGCCGCTCAGAGGTAAAACAACACAACCCAATTGGTTTTTATACCCTATAATACAGCACGGCTGGATTTAGACGATGAGGCTCTAAGTCAGTGATTTTCAAAGTTCTTTTGCTCAAGGCACACTAAAAGTTTAAGTTTGCAACACTACAGGAGCTTGCTTTCAATAATCCCCCTTCCTCTGTGCAGTCGTTTGTAAACGCAGTTTATTTTGTTTAAGTTCTAATGTGTATTGTGGTTAGTACGTGCGTTGTACAGATTACAGGGTGTTTTGTTTTAATTTTGGTTTTAACATTAAGATTTAATATGGGAAAAATTTTTGATTAAACGAAAAAAGTTAAATGAAGGATCCGTGGCGGAAACCTTTTATATGTAATATCCGAAATTTCGCGACATACCCGAAGAACCACTGCTCTCTAAGTTATGCAATCAATTTGAGTTTTTTTTTACCATTTTTTAATTTGAGGTCTTAATCCATGCACAGGATTGATAGGACGACTGTTTGTTAATATCAGTACCTCGGCCCACACTATTTTTCCGTGATCATGAGATTGCTGGGTTTTTAAAAGCTAAGCCAAAATTAATAACATAACATGCAAGACTGAAAGTTGATGATAGATGGCGCTGGGTGTCTTGTAAACTATTGCTTGGCTAGTGGTGGGCGAATGTTTTTATTTTCGGACCAGTAGCGATGTGGAATATTATTAGGTGGGCCGGATTAAACGCTATTAAAAGCCATAGTTCGCCCATTACTAGCCTTGGCCAAAAGTGAAAGAAGATAAGTATTTTGAAAGACAAGAAAAAAGTTTGGTAGTCTATGATATAAAAACTCGCTAGAAAGCGCGCAAACATCTGTGGTCCCGACATGATTATGAGTACCAAAACAATATTTAAATTTCATTTACTGTAACTTCATGAAACTCTTATTTGGATAAAATTCTACAGTATTCTAGCAGTATATGTCCATTATATTTTGTTGATCAGAAATCTTGGTTTCATACTAATTTACGCAGATCAAAAACTTGCGCACAAAACAGTTTCAGTTGTAAAGTCTACACATGAATGAAGCATGAAAAAAGTATCCGAACACTATGGTTGATTATAGAATTCAGAAAAAAATATCTGGAACGTGTACAGCAACTGTACACGCTCCAGTTACCGTTCACAGCAAACTGGAGCGTGTGCAGTTACTGCACACGCTCCAGTTTGCTGTGAACGGTAACTGCACACGCTCAATATTTCTGTGAGTGGGCCCACACGTTTCCAGGTTTTTGTGAGTTTACACGATTCAATGTGCTGTGAACATTAACCGCAACCGCTCCAGTTTGCTGTGAACGGTAACTGCACACGCTCAATATTTCTGTGAGTTGGCCCATACGATCCAGGTTTTTGTGGGTTCACACGATTCAATGTGCTGTGAACATTAACAGCAACCGCTCCAGTTTGCTGTGAACGGTAACTGCACACGCTCAATATTTCTGTGAGTGGGCCCATACGATCCAGGTTTTTGTGAGTTTACACGATTCAATGTGCTGTGAACATTAACCGCAACCGCTCCAGTTTGCTGTGAACGGTAACTGCACACGCTCAATATTTCTGTGAGTGGGCCCACACGATCCAGATTTTTGTGAGTTCACACGATTCAATGTGCTGTGAACATTAACCGCAACCGCTGCAGTTTGCTGTGACCGGTAAATGCATGAAGCTCAAGGTGATTAATAATAGCTCATCTTAGAGGGTAAAACCGTATTGTTAATAATGGTCTAAAACAGGCAGTAACGTTTTTGGGAGTGAGTCGTTTTGCAAAAGATTAAAACGAAGGTAATAAGTAAGTAAAAACCATTTGTACATTTTGCAGCAATGCTTAATACAGTAATCCCGCGTTATAATGCGGTTCGATGAGCGCTAATTCGCTAAAACGCTCTCATTGTATTATACTATACATCACGATAGCGTTGTCTCAATAAACGCTGTTTTAAAACTCGTGATATACAGGGGCGTGCAGAAGTAGGTATAAATAATAAATAAATAAATACCCCCTCAAGCAGCTGCTTGCCACAGAGGTCTGACAGGAGCCTGTCAGTTTATATGCCAGAGTAGAAGATCTGATAGGATGGCAGGACCTCAGCAGAAAAACGACACAAACAGCCATGCCTTAAACGGGGCTCGAACCCAGGTCCCGTAGATCAGTAGCCAAGCGCTCTAACCACTCGGCCACGGGACGGCATAATACAGTTTAAATAATCTTTTATTCAATAACAAAATCCGTTGTTCATCTGTTAAATTACCAGCCATACTTAATATCTGAAAAAATAATAAAAATATAATCAATATACGATAATAGAATAGAAACTATACCTACTTCTGCACCCCTCTCTCTATATATAAAAATTGCTATAATAAATAATCTGGCAAAAGAATTGAAGCCTAATTTCATAAAAGCTGATCTGGCATGTATCTCGAACGTTAAGTTGTGACAATGGGTGTAAGATTATAAGAGCATCAACTCCTAGAGTCGGTTTACGTCTGATCGGTGGGGCGGGGGTGGCTCAGTCGGTAGCGCGCCAAGCTCGTATTCTGTAGTTCCCAGGTTCGAGTCGCAGCTGGGTCAGCGTTGAGATTTTTCTCCGCAAAATTCCCTGGGGACACCGATGGGTTCGGAAAGGCCGCCGTCCGTCGGATGGTACGTTAAGCCGTGGTCCCGTGTGCGGGAGAGCCATACCCTGTGCACGTTAAAGAACACGCTGGATGGCCTTGACGGGAGGCTACCATCTGTCTCCCAACAGCTGTTCCAGTGGGTCCCCTCCCCCAATCTTCTCTGAGCCTTCGGGGTCCATGTGACCTGGCCATTTAGCCCATGGTGTGCAAAAAAGTGCCGCTCAGAGGTAAAACAACCCAACGTTAAAGAACACGCTGGATGGCCTTGACGGGAGGCTACCATCTGTCTCCCAACAGCTGTTCCAGTGGGTCCCCTCCCCCAACCTTCTCTGAGCCTTCGGGGTCCATGTGACCTGGTCATTTAGCCCATGCTGTGCAAAAAAGTGCCGCTCAGAGGTAAAACAACCCAACGTTAAAGAACACGCTGGATGGCCTTGACGGGAGGCTACCATCTGTCTCCCAACAGCTGTTCCAGTGGGTCCCCTC
The DNA here is from genome assembly GCA_038380435.1 of Ryuthela nishihirai. Lineage (NCBI taxonomy): Eukaryota > Metazoa > Arthropoda > Arachnida > Araneae > Heptathelidae > Ryuthela > Ryuthela nishihirai. Next base: position 80,793,407 of record JAWZYU010000002.1, read on the forward strand.
CCCCAACCTTCTCTGAGACTTCGGGGTCCATGTGACCTGGCCATTTAGCCCATGGTGTGCAAAAAAGTGCCGCTCAGAGGTAAAACAACCCAACGTTAAAGAACACGCTGGATGGCCTTGACGGGAGGCTACCATCTGTCTCCCAACAGCTGTTCCAGTGGGTCCCCTCCCCCAACCTTCTCTGAGCCTTCGGGGTCCATGTGACCTGGCCATTTAGCCCATGGTGTGCAAAAAAGTGCCGCTCAGAGGTAAAACAACCCAACGTTAAAGAACACGCTGGATGGCCTTGACGGGAGGCTACCATCTGTCTCCCAACAGCTGTTCCAGTGGGTCCCCTCCCCCAACCTTCTCTGAGCCTTCGGGGTTCATGTGACCTGGCCATTTAGCCCATGGTGTGCAAAAAAGTCGCTCAGAGGTAAAACAACCCAACCTCTGAGCGGCACTTTTTTACACATTATGGGCTAAATGGCCCCTAGTGTCGGTAGAAAAGTCTTGAATTAGAAGCTGAATTAGACTTTTTGAAATGAATTGATTCTGTATATGTGCAATTGCAATGATTTGCTAATTTAAACCAGTAAGAACAATTTAAAAGAAAGAGTATTTTAGCAGCGGAAAAAGTTAATTATTCCACTGCAGACAACAAAATTAATTGCATAAAATTATTACTATTACGATTGAAATGGAGAGACTTCTGAATATTTTATTACTGGCAAAACCCAACTAAAATTCCATTAAATTTAACTATTATTCAAGAAAAGGGTTATATGAAGATCTGGAAAAAGCTCAGCCTGAAATATCTGTCGAACCATTTACTACTAGTAATGTGTGGTTCGATAGATTAAAACACGCTCTAATCTTCGTAGGATAATCTCGCAGCCTTTTTTTTGGAGGGGGGGGGGGCAGGGAAACATAGTCTCAGTCTGTACAGTCGCGCAAAAAAGTATCCGAACACTATGGTTGATTATAGAATTCAGAAAAAAGAAAAAATATCTGGCAACGATTTTTTTAGAAATTAGTGATCTGGCAACCTTCGTGTCACGTGACTATGATATATCACGTGACACGAAGGTTGCCAGAACACTAATTTCTAAAAAAAATCGTTGCCAGCTATTTTTTCTGAATTCTGTAATCAATCATGGTGTTCGGATTTTTTTAAATATATATATATAATGCGTATGAATATATAATGCAATGAATAGGGAGCGTGTGCAGTTACAGTTCACAGCAAACTGCAGCGGTTGCGGTTAATGTTCACAGCACATTGATTCGTGTGAGCTCACAAATACCTGGATCGTGCGTGCCCACTCACAGAAATATTGAGCGTGTGCAGTTACTGTTCACAGCAAACTGGAGCGGTTGCGGTTAATGTTCAGAGCACATGGAATCGTGTGAGCTCACAAAAACCTGGTTCGTGTGGGCCCACTCACAGAAATATTGAGCGTGTGCAGTTACCGTTCACAGCAAACTGGAGCGGTTGCGGTTCATGTTCACAGCACATTGAATCGTGTGAGCTCACAAAAACCTGGATCGTGTGGGCCCACTCACAGAAATATTGCAGCGTGTGCAGTAACTGCACACGCTGCAATATTCAAACTGCAGCGTGTGCAGTAACTGCACACGCTGCAGTTTGCTGTGAACGGTAACTGGAGCGTGTACAGTTGCTGTACACGCTCTAGATATTTTTTATGAATTCTATAATCAACCATAGTGTTCGGATACTTTTTTGAGCGACTGTACAGACTGAGACTAACTATGTCTCCGGAAAGTCGAAATTTTTGAAAAGGTAGTGGTGGTGGGTGGTTAACTGCTCAAAAAGTTTTTAACCACCCTACTAATATAACTCGAAACAGCCTATCGCAATGATCGGAAGAATAATAACGCTTATTTTTTATAATTAACGCATATTTTTTATGGAAATACGGCGCTCATTAGAGCTGATTCACTAGCGCTTTCTTTTGCTGGAACCGATTAACAGCCTCAAGAGAGGGATTCTGTAGTTGCCAAATGTTTCAAAACCATAAAAATTCAAAACAATTTTTTTTTAAATATATATATAGTATATATATTTCGGTTGATTTAAGGGACCTGGATTCGAGCTCCAGTTAAGATGGATGTGTGTGTCGTTTTGCTGCTGAGATCCTGCCATCCTCTCAGACCTTTACTATCGCATACAATCTGACAGGTTCCTGTCAGACCTCTGTGGCAAGCTGCTGCTTGAGGGGGTATTATTTATTTTTATATATTTCGGGGAGGGACTTCAGACTTTCCCTTTAAATATGATCTTGCAACCGGCACGTCCAGGCCATGGACATTGCAAAATAACTTGTGTGTGTGTGTGTGTGTGGGGGGGGGGTGATTTTGTTCTTGGTCTTTGAGGTGTGTATGAAAGAACCAAAAACTTTTGATCTTGGCCTTTGCGCGCGGGGGGGGGGGGGGGGGGCGGTCACTTTCAAAAATGAAACTATCAAAAACGGAAATTTTGGTTGGTTGTTTTACCTCTGAGCGGCACTTTTTTTGCACACCATGGGCTAAATGGTCAGGTCACTAGGACCCCGAAGGCTCAGAGAAGGTTGAGGGAGGGGACCCACTGCAACAGCTGTTGGGAGACAGATGGTAGCCTCCCGTCAAGGCCATCCAGCGTGTTCTTTAACGTTGGGTTGTTTTACCTCTGAGTGGCACTTTTTTGCACACCATGGGCTAAATGGCCAGGTCACATGGACCCCGAAGGCTCAGAGAAGGTTGGGGGAGGGGACCCACTGGAACAGCTGTTGGGAGACAGATGGTAGTCTCCCGTCAAGGCCATCCATCGTGTTCTTTAACGTGCACAGGTTATGGCTCTCCCGCACACGGGGCCACGGCTTAACGTCCCATCCGACGGACCGAGGCCTTTCCAAGCCCATCGGTGTCCCCTACTGACCGTGGGCAGGGCGGGAAGTTTAGGGGAGATAAATCTCAACACTGACCCAGCTGGGACTCGAACCTGGGAACTGCAGATTACGAGTCTGGCGTGCTACCGATTGCGAGCCTACCGGTGTTCCGATTACGAGCCTGGCGTGCACATGGTCAGTAGGTGCGGTCAGTAAGGTGCGATGAGCTTGGAAAGGCCGCCGTCCGTCGGATGGGACGTTAAGCCGTGGTTCCGTGTGCGGGAGAGTCATACCGTATGCACGTTAAAGAACACACTGGATGGCCTTGACCGAGGCATCTGTCTCCCAACAGCTCTTCCAGTGGGTCCCCTCTCCCAACCTTCTCTGAACCTTCGAGGTCCTTGTGACCTGGCCATTTAGCCCATGGTGTGCAAAAAAGTGCCGCTCAGAGGTAAAACAACCCAACCTAACCCTTGCCCCCGGCTCTAGATAAGCACGGCTTTTCATAACCAGGTAGTGTCGTGAGACGGAACCGGGAATTGTCGCAGTTGCATAAGATCGCAACAAAAGAGAGGTGGCCTTGGCGGAAGGCTAAATAGATTGTTTTACCTCTGAGCGGCACTTTTTTGCACACCATGGGCTAAATGGCCAGGTCACATGGACCCCGAAGGCTTAGAGAAGGTAGTGGGAGGGGACCCACTGGAACGGCTGTTGGATCTCTAGTTCCCAGGTTTGAGTCCCAGCTGGGTCAGCGTTGAGATTTATCTCCGCAAAATTCTCAGTCCTGCCCACAGTCAGTAGCGGACACCGATAGGCTTGGAAAAGCCGCCGTCCGTCGGATGGGACGTTAAGCCGTAGCCCCGTGTGCGGTAGAGCCATACCATGTGCACATTAAAGAACACGCTGGATGTCCTTGACGGGAGGCTACCATCTGTCTCCCAACAGCTGTTCCAGTGGGTCCCCTCCCCCAACCTTCTCTGAGCTTTCGGGGTCCTTGTGACTCTGGCCATTTAGCCCATGGTGTGCAAAAAAGTGCCGCTCAGAGGTGAAACAACCCAACAACCCGGACGAGAATGTTCGTAATCTGCAGTTCCCAGGTTCGAGTCCCAGCTGGGTCAGCGTTGAGATTTATCTCCGCAAAATTCCCCGCCCTGCCCACGGTCAGTAGGGGACACCGATGATGGGCTTGGAAGGCCGCCGTTCGTCAGATGGGACGTTGGGCCGTGACTCTGTGTGTGGGAGAGCTGTGCACGTTAAAGAACACGCTGGATGTCCTTGACGGGAGGCTACCATCTGTCTCCCATCAGCTGTTCCAGTGGGTCCCCTCCCCCAACCTTCTCTGAGCTTTCGGGGTCCTTGTGACTCTGGCCATTTAGCCCATGGTGTGCAAAAAAGTGCCGCTCAGAGGTAAAACAATCCAACTCAACTATTTTTTAAAGACAATTTTTTTATCAGCATCCAACGTGAATCTATGTGCAATCCAATATCTCTGCTAGAAAAACAATATAAAACCATGCATAAGAATCTAAAAAAATTCTTTATATAGAACCCTATAACTGAAACGAGAAAATCCGACATTTTTTAGTTGAAGACCTTCCCCCCCCCCCTGCCGATCTCCCCGTCCCGATTGCCCCAGTGGAGGAAGGGAGGTGCCGCAATGTGGATGAGCCTCACCGGCCAAGGGCAGGTGTTCGTCGGTAACGGCCGTGCGAAGAATTCGGTGTCAAGGTTCCGCGTTCTTCGCCGTGGCGAGCCGTTCGGCATCGCTGCATTTTAGTGGGTTTTCAGTGCTCTACGCTTAGCGGTTGACCCAGCTTGCAAGTCTCGCCCAATGCGCAGACGCAGTAGATGTCCGCTCAAAGAAACGGAAATTGTGCTAGGTGCGGCCTGGGAAGTCGGAAAGGCATGGAAGGTCAGGGTGCCGACGAGAGGGGTCTTGGTGACTGTGACAAATTCGAGACACTTTTAGAATGACAGTAAAAAAAAGGCATTTAGAATTCAACATTAGTTAATACTTCTGAAAAAAAATTTATCGCCGACACGGCGGGAATCGAACCCACAACTCTCTATATTGATACCAGAGCGCGCTACCATTACACCACGCATTGGACGAGAAAATCTTTCACTGAGATGTGGCTTTTGGGTTGGGTTATTTTACCTCTGAGCGGCACTTTTTTGCACACAATGGGCTAAATGGCCAGGTCACATGGACCCCGAAGGCTCAGAGAAGGTTGGGGGAGGGGACCCACTGGAATAGCTGTTGGGAGACAGATGGTAGCCTCCCGTCAAGGCCATCCAGCGTGTTCTTTAACGTGCACATTGTAAGGCTCTCCCACACACGGGGCCACGGCTTAACGTCCCATCCGACGGACGACGGCCTTCCCAAGCCCATCGGTATCTCCTACTACCGTGGGCAGGGCGGTAAGTTTTGCGGAGATAAATCTCAACGCTGACCCAGCTGGGACTCGAACCTGGGAACTACAGATTACGAGCCTGGCGTGCTACCGACTGAGCCACCCACGCCCCTAGCTGTGCCAGCGTTGAGATTTATCTCCGCAAAACTGCCCGCCCTGCCCACGGTCAGCAGGAAACACCGATGGGCTTGGAAAGGCCGCCGTCCGTCGGATGGGACGTTAAGCCGTGGCCTCGTGTGCGGTAGACCCAAACCCTGTGCAAATTAAAGAACACGCTGGATGGCTTTGACCATCTGTCTCCCAACAGCTGTTGCAGTGGGTCTCCTTCCCCAACCTTCTCTGAGCCTTCGGGGTCCATATGACCTAGGTACAACATGGGCTAAAAATGTAGCCCATGGTGTGCGAAAAAGTGCCGCTCAGAGGTAAAACAACCCAACCCAGGGCTAACCACTTGGCCAACAGGCAAAAAAATTGTTAAAAAAATACTTTGGTTGCATTTTTCGGGAAAGTATCAATGCAATGACCTTAAGAGAGGAAATGCTACACGGAAATGGAAACCTTATCTCTTGGCTCCGCCTCCCCCTTTTTCTTCTGACTCCATTTAATCCGTCCTCTCCCCCCCCCCCCCCCCCCCCCCCTCCCAGCCCGGCACCTCCTACCTTTATATTTTCAGGGTCCTGGCATGAGGGTTAGATTGTTTACTACCAGACCTGGATCTGGGATGAAAAAAATTCGGGGGAGGGTGGGACAAGAAATTTTAAAAAGGTTTAATGTAAGGGGTGGGGTGTAAATTGAATCCAAGAGAATGGAAATATTTGCCCCGCCATTTTGTAAAAAAAATATCCCCTCAAGCAGCTGCTTGCCACAGAGGTCTTTAAAAAATTTCTTGAAAAAAAAAAATAAATGCATGAAATATAGATAAGTTTATTAATTATTTGGCTCTATTACCCTTACTAGCATTCTGAAAGGGGGAAGAGCGTGACTTCCATCCCCTCTAGATAAGATCCTGCTCATTACCAGGATTATGCATACCCCCCCCCCCACACACACACACAAAAAGAAAAACCCCAAAAAGGCAGCATTTTCAAGAATAAATAATACCTCCTCAAGCAGCTGCTTGCCACAGAGGTCTGACAGGAGCCTGTCAGTTTTTATGCCACAGTAGGAGATCTGAGAGGATGTCAGGACCTCAGCAGGAAAACGACACACACATCCATGCCTAATCCGGGGCTCGAACCCAGGTCCCTTAGATCAGTAGCCAAGCGTGCTAACCACTCGGCCACAGAATAACAGAAAAGTCTTCCCCATTTACTTTTATGTGCAGTGGCTAAAAATAACCAGTATAAGTAAAAGCAGATCTAACCGTTTGTGAAAAGCATTAACTCTCCCCAATGATGCGCTTAATTTGACCCGTGATTGCTGCTAATAGTAAACAGAGCAACTAGGCCCGGGTCCGAAGAATATCAGCGTCTTCCGCGGCGAATAGCACCTAACGTGCGACCTACAAGTTGGCTAATTCATGAGACAGCATTTTTACGGTTAACGGTCTTGCACAGCGGGAGACAAAACCGCCAAGCGAACAGAGCGATGGACAAATAACTCGACTTTGGTCACGCGCTGCCTTGCAGTGGCCTCTGTGTTGCGTCGAGTGGAACAAGAACATTGTAGCGCCCTCTAACGTACACAGCCGTTCGTTCGGTGAGACCACTACGACGAATGTCCGTAGCAGTTACTCTTGTCGCTTTACTTCCCTGGAGTCCCCATGCTTGGCCAGTTGTTGACAGACAAAGACTGAAAATGGTTTTGCTTTTGCTATTTCGTAAGCAAAAGGGAAGTCAACTGCTTTCGGGACGGTTACGGACGACCTGTGAAGTTAGGTAAAGAGGCGGGAGAAATGGAATGCTTATTGATAATTTTCTTTCACGAGCGGACGGTTTCCTTTTGTACAATATAGGGGCGAGGGTGGCTCAGTCGGTAGCGCGCCAGGCTTGTAATCTGTAGATCCCAGGTTCAAGTCCCAGCTGGGTCAGCTTTGAGATTTATCTCCGCAAAATTCCCCGCCCTGCCCACGGTCAGTAGGGGACACCGATAGGCTTGGAAAGGCCGCCGTCCGTCGGATGGGATGTTAAGCAGTGGCCCCGTGTGCGGGAGAGCCATACCCTGTGCACGTTAAAGAACACGCTGGATGGCCTTGACGGGAGGATACCATCTGTCTCCCAACAGCTGTTCCAGTGGGTCCCCTCGCCCAACCTTCTCTGAGCCTTCGGGGTCTATGTGACCTGGCAATTTAGCCCATGGTGTGCAAAAAAGTGCCGCTCAGAGGTAAAACAACCCAACCCAAATTTTGTACAATATAAGTTATGTTTCCCGTATTATAAGTTTAAGTTGTTTGTTATATTAATATCTCACGACTTAAGCGAATTTCTTGTTAACGCGATTTCATTTCAACGTTAATACATTACCTGCCAAGATCAGGGACGACTCGGGAACGGGGGAACCAAGAGAACTGCAAAGATTTGGTTGTTTTACTTCTGAGCGGCACTTTTTTGCATACATGGGCTAAATGACCAGGTCACATGGACCCGAAGGCTCAGAGAAGGTTGGGGGAGGGGAACCACCGGAACAGCTGTTGGGAGACAGATGGTAGCCTCCCGTCATGGCCATCCAGCGTGTTCTTTAATGTTGGGTTGTTTTACCTCTGAGCGGCACTTTTATGCACACCATGGGCTAAATGACCAGGTCACAAGGACCCTGAAAGCTCAGAGAAGGTTGGGGGAGGGGACACACTGGAATAGCTGTTGGGTGACAGATGGTAGCCTCCCGTCAAGGCCATCCAGCGTATTCTATAATGTTGGGTTGTTTTACCTCTGAGCGGCACTTTTTTGCACACCATGGGCTAAATGACCATGTCACTAGGACACCGAAAGCTCAGAGAAGGTTGGGGGAGGGGACCCACTGGAATAGCTGTTGGGAGGCAGATGGTAGCCTTCCGTCAAAGCCATCCAGCGTGCTCTTTAATGTTGGGTTGTTTTACCTCTGAGCGGCACTTTTTTGCACACCATGGGCTAAATGACCAGGTCACAAGGACCCTGAAAGCTCAGAGAAGGTTGGGGGAGGGGACCCACTGGAACAGCTGTTGGGAGACAGATGGTAGCCTCCCGTCAAGGCCATCCAGCATGTTCTTTAATGTTGGGTTGTTTTTCCTCTGAGCAGCAGTTTTTTGCACACCATGGGCTAAATGACCAGGTCACAAGTACCCTGAAATCTCAGAGGTTGGGGAGGGGACCCACTGGAATAGCTGTTGGGAGACAGATGGTAGTCTCCCGTCAAGGCCATCCAGTGTGTTCTTTAACATGCACAGGGTATGGCTCTCCCGCACACGGGGCCATGGCGTAACGTCCCATATGAGGGATGGAGGCCTTTCCAAGCCGATCGATGTCCCCTAGTGACCGTGGGCAGGGCGGGGAATTTTGCGGATATAAATCTCAACGCTTACCCAGCTGGGACTCGAACCTGGGAACTGCAGATTATGAGCCTGGCGCGCTACCGACTGAGCCACCCCCTCCCGTGGACGTACTCGGGAAGGGGGTGGGGGACCAAGGGGACTGCCCAGAGATAATAATATATTTATTCCTCATCATCGTCATCTCACAAAGCACAGATGAAGAGAGGTTTTATACATTTGACCCGCAAAGCTAATAGCTTATCTGCAGGAAATATTGATGAGCATTTGTTTTCATACATAAGTGAACATAGTAAAAAAAGAACACAAAAGTCACATGGATACCGATTTTCACAGGATTACAGTTGGGTTGGGTTATTTTACCTCTGAGCGACACTTTTTTGCACACCATGGGCTAAATGGCCAGGTCACATGGACCCCGAAGGCTCAGAGAAGGTTGGGGGAGGGGACCCACTGGAGCAGCTGTTGGGAGACAGATGGTAGCCTTCCGTCAAGGCCATCCAGCGTGTTCTTTAATGTTGGGTTGTTTTACCTCTGAGCGACACTTTTTTGCACACCATGGGCTAAATGGCCAGGTCACATGGACCCCGAAGGCTCAGAGAAGGTTGGGGGGGGGAGGGGACCCACTGGAACAGCTGTTGGGAGACAGATGGTAGCCTCCCGTCAAGGCCATCCAGCGTGTTCTTTAACGTGCACAGGGTATGGCTCTCCCGCACACGGGGCCACGGCTTAACGTTCCATCCGACGGACGGCGGCCTTTCCAAGCCCATCGGTGTCCCCTACTGACCGTGGGCAGGGCGGGGAATTTTGCGGAGATAAATCTCAACGCTCACCCAGCTGGGACTCGAACCTGGGAACTACAGATTACGAGCCTGGCGCGCTACGGGCTGACCCCCCCCCCCCCACAGGGAATGAGTAAACGCAACTTTTTCTTTTTAAGACAAAAAATGAGAAATTACTTATTCGTTGCATAGGACTAATAAAATATTACTAATTAAATTTTCGAATCACCCATCAGCGAATTGCTACTATTAAAAGGTGAAAAATTCGAAAAAAAAAGAACAACTTTATTTTCTCTGAAAAAGAGCATATTTTATTCGCCAAAGGTGATATGTGATTCGTCTAGTTATATATATATAAAGATGACAATAGAAGAATAAATAAAAATGAAGAAAACATCTCCAAAATTGTTTCAACATTGTTTGTAGAACGTTAAAAGAAAACTATTAACCCACGACACTAAACAACAAACATCCAAGAGTGCATATATTTGTCTTTCTCAACCGTAACCGTGGCTACGTGAAAGAAAATTTGAATACGCCCTAGTCTTTGCGAAGAGACAGTGACCTTTCATATCGTGCAGAAGTTCTTACAACCTGTAGTCCTGTCTCTGAGACGAGGAAAATGTTTTACCTTTCTATTACTTATGCCATTTCTTTTTCAACAGGTAGTACAGTTGGTGTTCTGCTGCTCTCTCGTGCGCATGAGGCCCTCTATTGCTTTCTGCAATGCACGCGTGCATCATAAGTGACAGACATATTATGAACATCCGTTTTATTTCCAAGGTGATCAATGAAGCATTGAAATGACATTCCAGCAAAAGTTGTTTTCTTCCCTCTTTTTACAAATGATATGAACGCCGGACCAACGTTCTGAGGAAATGAATTTTTATTGGATTCAGTTGATTGGAATAAACTTAATATCATAAAGAGAAAACTTTAGCACTAATTTTTTTTTCTGTTTTTAATGCTTTTATAAAGTTTTTCTATTTTCGATAGCTTAAGTTTGAAAAACGGGTGTGCTTCTCTTGTAGGAGATGGTAAGGATTTAAGGAAAGGACTTGCACGCCCAGCTCTTAACTTTATATTTCCAGGATTGAGAGGTGGGGGAACTAGGTATTCTAACGCGGGGGGTAAAAATTCTAAATTATCCTCCCAACAGTTAATGATTATGAATTAATGTGCTAATAAAATTGTACAATACGTATATAAGATGAGCACGCTTGGCTACTGATCTAAGGGACCTGGGTTCGAGCCCCGGGTAAGGCATGGATGTATGTGTCGTTTTTCTGCAGAGGTCCTGCCATCCTCTCAGACCTTCTACTATGGCATATAAACTGATAGGCTCCTGTCAGATCTCTGTGGCAAGCAGCTGCTTGAGGTGGTATTTATTTTTCTTTATTTATTCTCGGAAAGTAAGTGGCTGGATTTGGGATATCGAAGATATAGAAAAATTGCTTTAAGGTTGGAGAGACTGCCCCTATATCCAGATTGTTAAATTCTATTCGTTCGTTCTTTTGGTCTTCGGGAGGTTAAAATTTTGAATAAAAAATTGGTGTATTTACAGTTTATTTACTGATTTTGTTATTTTGTTGTTGATGTGAGCATCACGGAGAGTATTAATATTGTAATATATTTAAAATGTTGTTCTTTAATGTTTATGTATGTGTTTTTTTAACTTCATACTCCACGTACGAGTCTTTGAACTCTTGTGGTGTGGTAAATTTCCAAAATTATTGTAAATAATTGTACTGTATCATAAATAATATAAATGGAAATAAAGGCTACTACTTTATTTTAAAAATAACGTAAGACAGAAGCATATAATACACACAAGAAAAAAATTATTTATATAATGAAATGGAAATGATTTAATAATAATATTATATTAAATAAATACAAAACGAACAAAGGAAACAATGTACCAAGATAATATACAATAAATGAAAAAGAAACAATATATATACACTCAGTACTCACTGATTTATGACCACCTCTCTAAATGTTATCTCAGTGGAAGCTAATTCGAAGCTCTATATTTTAAAAAAAAAGAGTTTTGAGACAGAATGGGACAGAAGATAAAGATCTGAATCAAATCTATTTTAATCTCGATTTTCGACAGTATTCCATTAGTATTTAAAGAATTAGGGAAGTTTGAACATTTAACATTTTTCTAACACTTGAAGCGAACATTATCGAAAATCGAGATTTAATTCAGATCTTTATCTTCCGTTTCATTTTCTTATAAAACACTTAGTTCAGAAGTTATAGAGCTTCGAAATTAGCTTCCACTTATATAACTTGAAGGGACGTGGTCATGATTCAGGATTGGGTTGTTTTACCTCTGAGCGGCACGTTTTTTGCACACCATGGGCTAAATGGTCAGGTCGCAAGAACCCCGAAGGCTCAGAGAATGTTGGGGGAGGGGACCCACTGGAACAGCTGTTGGGAGACAGATAGTAGCCTCCCGTCAAGGCCATCCAACGTGTTCTTTAACGTGCACAGGGTACGGCTCTCCCGCACACGGGGCCACGGCTTAACGTCCCATCCGACGGATGGTGACCATTCCACCATCATTGGTGTCCCCTACTGACCGTGGGAGTTTTGTGGAGATAAATCTCAACGCTGATCCAGCTGGGACTCGAACCTGAGAACTACAGATTACGAGCCTGGCGCGCTACCGACTGAGCCACCCAGCCCTCCTCAGGTATAATCGCTCCAGTCGAGAACCAAGAGGCGATTACTCATTCAGATTCTGCTGAACATTACAAATGAAAATAGCAAAAAAGGAAATCTTGATTACAGTTATTACATACAATATGATTTTATTTAGAATTTGCATAGATATATATTTAAAAAGGAAACAAATTTGCAATACTTTTAACCTATTACAGATATCTTGAAGAGTTTAAAAGACATAATTTTTAAGTAATTAGTTTTTTCCCTAAAAATAATATAGCTCGTGCGTCTCCCTTTCAGATTTGCACCTGAGGCAAGTGCCTCTGTTGCATTCACTCTATTTGGTGCTGGGTTCGTGTCACTATCTCGCATGTGCTGAGATTTCATATTCTCCGATAGCCAACGCCAGACCCGGATCTAGAAAAATATAAAGTGTGTGAGTGTTGCTCATTTATGATTTGTACGTGTGTGTGTACCCACACCCACACATAAAAATCATACACACCCACCCATGATTTATGTGTGTGCCAACGCCAGACCCCGATCTAGAAAAATATAAAGTGTGTGAGTGTTGCTCATTAATGATTTGTACGTGTGTGTGTACCCCCACTCACACATAAAAATCATACACCCACCCATGATTTATGTGTGTGCCAACGCCAGACCCGGATCTAGAAAAATATAAAGTGTGTGAATGTTGCTCATTTATGATTTGTACGCGTGTGTGTACCACCACCCACACATAAAAATCATACCCACCCACCCAATATTTGTGTGTGTGCCAACGCCAGACCCGGATCTAGAAAACTATAAAGTGTGTGAATGTTGCTCATTTATGATTTGTACGTGTGTGTGTACCCCCACCCACACATAAAAATCACACCCACCCACCCATGATTTGTGTGTGTGCCAACGCCAGACCCGGATCTAGAAAAATATAAAGTGTGTGAGTGTTGCTCATTTATAATTTGTACGTGTGTGTGTACCCCCACCCACACATAAAAATCATACCTACCCACTCATGATTTGTGTGTGTGCCAAAGCCAGACCCGGATGTAGAAAAATTTAAAGTGTGTGAGTGTTGCTCATTTATGATTTGTACGTGTGTGTGTACCACCACCCACACATAAAAATCATACCCACCCACCCAATATTTGTGTGTGTGCCAACGCCAGACCCTGATCTAGAAAAATTTGAAGTGTGTGAGTGTTGCTCATTTATGATTTGTACGTGTGTGTGTACCCCCACCCACACATAAAAATCATACACACCGACCCATGATTTATGTGTGTGCCAACGCCAGACCCGGATCTAGAAAAATGTAAAATGTGTGAGTGTTGCTCACTTACGAATTATGTGCCCCGCCCCCACACACAAATCATGGTCGGAGGTAGAGAGTAAATTTTATTGGTAAAGTTTTCCTCTCCGTTTTAGAGATCTTTAAAATATTTGTTGAAAAATACGTGAAATATATTCAAGTTTGATCATTTTTGCCCCTCACTGCCCATATTAGCATTCTCAAAGGTCACATTGCCCCCTAGATTCGGCCCTGATACCCTCTCTGTGGGGCGGGGGTGGCTCAGTCGGTAGCGCGCCAGGCTCGTAATCTGTAGTTCCCAGGTTCGAGTCCCAGCTGGGTCAGCGTTGAGATTTATCTCCGCAAAATTCCCCGCCCTGCCCACGGTCACTAGGGGACACCGATGGGCTTGGAAAGGCCACCGTCCGTCGTATGGGACATTAAGCCTTGGCCCCGTTTGCGGGAAAGACATAGACTGTGTACGTTAAAGAAAACGCTGGATGGCCTTGACGGGAGGCTACCATCTGTCTCCCAACAGCTGTTCCAGTGGTCTCCTCCCCCAACCTTCTCTGAGCCTTCGGGGTCCATGTGACCTGGCCATTTAGCCCATGGTGTGCAAAAAAGTGCCGCTCAGAGGTAAAACAACCCGACATTAAAGAACACGCTGGATGGCCTTGACGGGAGGCTACCATCTGTCTCCCAACAGCTGTTCCAGTGGGTCCCCTCCCCCAACCTTCTCTGAGCCTTCGGGGTCCATGTGACCTAGCCATTTAACCCATGGTGTGCAAAAAAGTGCCGCTCAGAGGTAAAACAACCCGACATTAAAGAACACGCTGGATGGCCTTGACGAGAGGCTACCATCTGTCTCCCAACAGCTGTTCCAGTGGGTCCCCTCCCCCAACCTTCTCTGAGCCTTCGGGGTCCATGTGACCTAGCCTTTAACCCATGGTGTGCAAAAAAGTGCCGCTCAGAGGTAAAACAACCCAACATTAAAGAACACGCTGGATGGCCTTGACGGGAGGCTACCATCTGTCTCCCAACAGCTGTTCCAGTGGATCCCCTCCCCCAACCTTCTCTGAGCCTTCGGGGGTCCTTGTGACCTGGCCATTTAGTCCATGGTGTGCAAAAAAGGGCCGCTCAGAGGTAAAACAACCCAACCCTCTCTGCTGTTAGTGAGAAAAGAGATTGTGGGTCTTTCATCTGACTGTTAGGAGACATATGAGAGACACATCGGTCGAAACCATCCAGTCAGATTGTTGTTTAATGTGCACAGGGTATGGTTGTCCCGAACATAGGAGTGGCTCAGTTGGTAGCAGGTTAGACTCGTAATCTGCGGTTCCCAGGTTCAAGTCCCAGCTGGGCCAGCAGTGAGATTTATTTCTTCAAAACTCCCTGCCCTGACCACAGTCAGCAGCGGACACCGATGGGCCTGAAAGGCTGCCATCCGTCAGATGGGACATTAAGCCTTGGCCCCGTTTGCGGGAAAGACATATTATGGCTTCGTGGACGTAAGACATGGAAGAGCCTTTGCACGTTAAAGAACTTGCTGGATGGCCTTGACGGGAGGCTACCATCTGTCTCCCAACAGCTGTTCCAGTGGGTCCCCTCCCTCAACCTTCTTTGAGCCTTCGGAGTCCTTGTGGCCTGCCCATTTAGAGCATGGTGTGCAGAAAAGTGCCGCTCAGAGGTAAAACAACCCAACCCTACGTGTCTCGCTAAGTGCCTCGAAGATTTACAAAGGAATAAAAGAATGGTAGCAAAACCTGTCTCAGCGATTATGTTTTATCGGTGGCTAGGCTGGTTGAACAGCACAATTACTTTCTGCAGTGTAACGGCAGAGGAATTCTGCGAACAATAAGTGTCATGAATCGTCTGCTTATCTTTGACCGCTAACCGATTACAAAGGTTGCTGAGACGGAAGTCTCGAGACCAAAGAAGTTTCACTTATGACACGAGCATTTCGGAACTCTCTGACTAGCGATATAACTTCCCAATGATTGTGAAGAAACGATTAACTAATTATCGTTTTTTTATGTGGTTGAATGTCTCAGATATCACTGGATGTTTTGATATTTGATTTCATTGATTAATGCTTTGGTTGTTCTGCGTTGGGTTGGGTTGTTTTACCTCTGAGCGGCACTTTTTTGCACACTAAGGGCTAAATGGCCAGGTCACATGGACCCCGAAGGCTCAGAGAAGGTTAGGGGAGGGGACCCACTGGAGCAGCTGTTGGGAGACAGATGGTAGCCTCCCGTCAAGGCCATCCAGCGTGTTCTTTAACGTTGGGTTGTTTCACCTCTGAGCGGCACTTTTTTGCACACCATGGGCTAAATGGCCAGGTCACATGGACCCCGAAGGCTCAGAGAAGGTTGGGGAGAGGACCCACTGGAACAGCTGTTGGAAGACAGGTGGTAGCCTCCCATCAAGGCCATCCAGCGTGTTCTTTAACGTGCACAGGGTATGGCTCTCCCGCACACGGGGCCACGGCTTAACGTCCCATCCGATGGACGGCGGCCTTTCCAAGCCCATCGGTGTCCCCTACTGACCGTGGGCAGGGCGGAGAATTTTGCGGAGATAAATCTCAACGCTGACCCAGCTGGGACTCGAACCTGGGAACTACAGATTGCGAGCCTGGCGCGCTACCGACTGAGCCACCCCTGCCCCAATTGTTCTGCAATAACTTACTAATATTTACACGGAATGTTCTGATTTTAAACAAATACACTAGCCTACCAAAATATAACACTATTTCCATTTTACGTCGATGCGATGCATGTTACGTCCCCCCCTCACCTCATCCTTCATTTTTTTTCCAGATCAGGGATTGCGTGTAGCTGTTTAAACAGACTGATTAGTATAGGCAAATGTAAAAAATCTTTTTTTTTTTGGAAGTGCTGAAATTATGAACAGCGACAGTGTGGATGCTTCCCGCTTTATAAGGAGGGGGTGGTTCAGTCGTTAGCGCGGCAGGCTCGTAATCTGCAGTTCTCAGGTTCTGTCAGTAGGGGACACCGATGGACTTCGAAAGGCCGCCGTCCGTCGGATGGGACATTAAACGGTGGCCCCGTCAGCAATAGAGCCATACCCTGTGCACGTTAAAAAACCTAAAGATAATAAAAGGATATATTTGTCTCTGTGTTTGACAGACATAACTCATCGATAAATCATGATAAACGCTTTTAATTTTCATAGTATTTCTGGTTGTCGTCCGGGTTGTTGGGTTGTTTTACCTCTGAGCGGCCCTTTTTTGCACACCATGGGCTAAAAGGCCAGGTCACATGGACCCCGAAGGCTCAGAGAAGGTTGGGGGAGGGGACCCACTGGAACAGCTATTGGGAGACAGATAGTAGCCTCCCGTCAAGGCCATCCAGCGTGTTCTTTAACGTGCAGAGGGTATGGCTCTTCTGCACACGGGGCCACGGCTTAACATCCCATCCGACGTCTACCAACAGCTATTCCAATGGGTCCCATCCCCCAACCTTCTCTGAGCCTTCTGGGTCCATGTGACCTGGCCATTTAGCCCATGATGTGCAAAAAAGTGCCGCTCAGAGGTAAAACAACCCAACCCAACAACTCTGAGACATCAATATTTAACCCTCTAACACTTGTATTTAATAATTATATTTATTTGTTCCTCATATAAAGTGACAGGCTCCTGTCAGACCTCTGTGGCAAGCAGCTGCTTGAGGGGGTATTTATTTTATTTATTTATTTAAAATCATATTACACAACTGCTATACATCGTATTTTAGGAAACAAATATAGTTAAAAAGAACAAAATATTAACAATAAAGCCAATTTCCAATAAAAAAAGAAAATAGTAAAGATAAAAAGGAAAACATAGAAAAGAAAGAAAGAAAATTTTTTTTTTACTTATCAATTCCAACCTGCACCTTATGCTCGTCCAGGTTTCGATAATAGTAAAATATTATAATATATGGCAACACATCCATTAATTTATCTCTAGTAATGAATAAATGTTTCGAATTTACAAATCATATGCCATTAAATATTTAATTCAAAATCTTAAAGGCAAATAACTATTTTAAAGGACACCCAACAAAATAAGAGTAACAAAAGGAAATAGATATTCAAAATTTCCAAAAAGTTTCGAATGTTTTACCTCAAGGAACCCAGCATATCCAAAATTTGGCCTAATTTTTGAGATCTACGACACGAAATATCCCCAGACACCAATTTTCACTTCTCTGGTACAGTCGCTCAAAAAAGTATCCGAACATTATGGTTGATTACAGAATTCAGAAAAAATATCTGGCAACAAGTTTTTTTTTAGAAATTGGTGATCTGGCAACCTTTGTGTCACGTGACACTAAGGTTGCCAGATTACCAATTTCTAAAAAAATTGTTGCCAGATATTTTTTCTGAATTCTGTAATCAACCATAGTGTTCGGATACTTTTTTTGAGCGACTGTACCAGTATACCTAAATTTGACTTTTGGCCTCAAAGGCGGGCGGGGGTGGCTCAGTCGGTAGCGCGCCAGGCTCGTAATCTGTAGTTCCCAGGTTCGAGTCCCAGCTGGGTCAGCGTTGAGATTCATCTCCGCAAAACTCCCCGCCCTGCCCACGATCAGTAGGGGACACCGATGGGCTTGGAAAGGCCGGCGTCCGTCGGATGGGACGTTAAGCCGCGTCCCCGTGTGCGGGAGAGCCATACCCTGTGCACGTTAAAGAACACGCTGGATGGCCTTGACGGGAGGCTACCATCTGTCTCCCAACAGCTGTTCCAGTGGGTCCCCTCCCCCAACCTTCTCTGAGCTTTCGTGGTCCATGTGACCTGGCCATTTAGCCCATGGTGTGCAAAAAAGTGCCGCTCAGAACTAAAACAACCCAACGTTAAAGAACACGCTGGATGGCCTTGACGGGAGGCTACCATCTGTCTCCCAACAGCTGTTTCAGTGGGTCCCCTCCCCTAACCTTCTCTTAGCCTTCGGGGTCCATGTGACCTGGCCATTTAGCCCATGGTGTGCAAAAAGTACCGCTCAGAGGTAAAACAACCCAACGTTAAAGAACACACTGGATGGCCTTGACGGGAGGCTACCATCTGTCTCCCAACAGCTGTCCCAGTGGGTCCCCTCCCCCAGCCTTCTCTGAGCCTTCGGGGTCCATGTGACCTGGCCATTTAGCCCATGGTGTGCAAAAAAGTGCCTCTCAGAGGTAAAACAACCCAACCCAACTCGTTAGTGCTCGAACTAAATCTTTCTAACTTGAAACACTATTATTTTTGGCCTTTCCGAAACTCCTGAGAAATTTCCTGCCGACGCTCATTTATGTTATATGTTATAATCATTTTACACATTCCTGTTACATTTATACATTCCTACAATGAGCAAGCACAATTTATACCTATGGCTATTATTTTAATTTTAGTTATCAACAATTTTGATTTGCAGAAAATACAGCACCAAAAAATTGTACCATATCTTCTTCCAGACCAGCCATAATAGCTGTATATGAAATCTCGAATAAATTGCCTGATTAAAAACAACATAAGAATAACTAAGACCAAAACCTAAATAGCTTGATAAAGTAATTTTTAAAAGAGAATCAAGTTTCAAAACTAAGACTTGAAATTTAGACGTCAACTCGTATTTTTTACTTTTCTTTTAAACCTGTACATCCACTTTTCTCATTTACTTTACTTACACTCTCTGGCAACGATATTAATGGTTCTGAAACAATTCACTTCTCGTCTCGAACAGTTTAAAAGTAGACGAAGAAGTTTCTTTTTATCATCAACATCAACCATTTGTGCATTTGAGGAAAAAGGAAGTACTGCCGGCGACGATTCGATTAAGATTACAGCGATTACTATCACGGATGTGCTAACGTCGTGAGAGGCTAAATTCCCTTTCTTTCGTACGGATCCTGTTTATCTACTTATGCGGAAACCAAAAATGAAAAGATTAAACACAAGAGTTTGTGCGGAAGCTAGTCTGGGTGAACGCAGCCGATGAAAGCAGGTCAGGCCTCACAAAGACGAAAGGGCGACAAGGCGATGGCAGCGCCACCTCACTTAATTCTAGGACTATTTGTAGATTTACGAGGGCACGCCAGTTATGACTAGTAGCGACCTAGCGGTTTGTTGTTATGTGCACCTTGGTTGGGATTTATGAGCTTAAGCTTGTAGGCTTTAGTGGTGGGATTTTCCCTTCTGAAATGCGAGAGGCATCAGTGCATTGAAGTTGAGGAAAAATATAGAATAAATTTTTCTAACTCGCCTTGAAATTTCGTATGGGAATCTTACGGTACAATTATTGTTATAGCTTTGACCTTTTTATGTTTGCAATATTGGTTTTAAACAACTTCCCTTTTTGTTGTTATTTTGCTTTTCTTATTTTATCAATAATTATCGCTATTTAAAGAAGTCGAAAAAGTAATAATTTAGAATTAATAGTAAGAATAATATTAATAATTAGGAGGTAATAATTATAAGGAAGTAATAATTAGAAAAGATTCCATGGAAATATTACTGAAAACGATGTACTAAAAGTTATTTGTACACTCACTATGGAACAAATTCTTAGTATAAAGCATACCAGAACCTATAAAAAAAAATATGGCGGCGGGGGGGGGGGGGCAAGCGATTGGGTTGAGCTGTAAAAGTACAAAGGAGTGGGTATATTCGTATCACGTGACACGAAGGTTGCCAGATAACTAATTTCTAAAAAAAATTGTTGCGAGATATTTTTTTTGAATTCTGTAATCAATCATGGTGTTCGGATTTTTTTTAAAATATATATAATGCGTATGAATATATAATGCAATGAATAGGGGGCGTGTGCAGTTACCGTTAACAGCAAGCTGGAGCGGTTGCGGTTAATGTTCACAGCACATTGAATCGTGTGAGCTCACAAAGACCTGGATCGTGTGGGCCCACTCACAGAAATATTGAGCGTGTGCAGTTACCGTTCACAGCAAACTGGAGCGGTTGCGGTTAATGTTCACAGCACATTGAATCGTGTGAGCTCACAAAAACCTGGATCGTGTGAGCCCACTCACAGAAATATTGAGCGTGTGCAGTTACCGTTCACAGCAAACTGGAGCGGTTGCGGTTAATGTTCACAACACATTGAATCGTGTGAGCTCACAAAAACCTGGATCGTGTGGGCCCACTCACAGAAATATTGAGCGTGTGCAGTTACCGTTCACAGCAAACTGGAGCGGTTGCGGTTAATGTTCACAGCACATTGAATCGTGTGAGCTCACAAAAACCTGGATCGTGTGTGCCCACTCACAGAAATATTGAGCACAGAAATATGAGTTTGCTGTGAAGTTACCGTTCACAGCAAACTGGAGCGGTTGCGGTTAATGTTCACAGCACATTGAATCGTGTGAGCTCACAAAAACCTGGATCGTGTGGGCCCACTCACAGAAATATTGAGCGTGTACAGTTACCGTTCACAGCAAACTGGAGCGTGTGCAGTTACTGCACACGCTCTAGTTTGCTGTGAACGGTAACTGGGATTTTTTCTGAATTCTGTAATCAACCATAGCGTTTGGATATTATTTTTAGCGACTGTACATAGATCAGTAGGAGTCGTCCTGCTCCTCTCGAAAACTGTTGTTCTCTCTCCTGAGTTTAAAAACGTTCTGACCACTCTCCAAGACTGTTGAGTTTTCTCTCCAGCCTCTCTGCTCCTCGCTCTCTAAAATACAAAAGGCAGATATCTTGAGTCTGATTGGCTCTGCAATTCTTTCTGCAAAGGGGGGGGGGGGAGATGGTAGTGGTAAGGGATGATAATCTGGATAGTTGTTTCCACAATATCCTTGTCCCAAAACTACGTGGCTGTCCATTCGTGGGAACCATTGGGTTGGGTTGTTTTACCTCTGAGCGGCACGTTTTCTGCACACCATGGGGTAAAAGGCTAGGTCGCAAGAACCCCGAAGGCTCAGAGAAGGTTGGAAGAGGGGACCCACTGGAACAGCTGATGGGAGACGGACGGTAGCCTCCCGTCAAGGCCATCCAGCGTGTTCTTTAACGTGCACAGGGTATGGCTCTCCCGCACACGGGGCCACGGCTTAACGTTCCATCCGACGGACGGCGGCATTTCGAAGCCCATCGGTGTCCCCTACTGACAGTGGGCAGGGCGGGGAGTTTTGCGGAGATAAATCTCAACGCTGACCCAGTTGGGACTCGAACCTGGGAACTACAGATTACGAGCCTGGCGCGCTACCGACTGAGCCACCTCCGCCCCCCTCGTATTGGGAGAGCCATACCCTGTACACGTTAAAAAACATGCTGGATGATCTTGACGGGAGGCTACCATCTGTTTCCCCACTATTTTTCCAGTGGGTCCCCTCTCCCAACCTTCTCTGAGTCTTCTGAACGCCTGTGACCATTGTGTGCAAAAAAAAGTGCCGCTCAGAGGTAAAACAACCCAAACCAATCCCATAGTTAAAATGAGGCGATCGCAACGCCTCTGAGAACGAGGCCCGAAAGCTCCAAGGGGGAAAAAAAAACTGCAGAGAAGGGTGGTTTCGAAGCTTTTGTTAAAGTACTGTATTAATATTTAATTGTAAATCAAATGTCGAATGCATTGTTATATTTTCGTATTCACTTTGTTTTAGTATTACAGTAAGACTCAGATTGTAGGAGCGAATGTGAAAAAAAATGATAAACTTATTTGGCAAGACGTATCTGCTACTATTTCAACACTGAACACCTTTTCAGTATTTCGCCTAGGTTGGGTTGTTGGGTTGTTTTACCTCTGAGCGGCACTTTTTTGCACACCATGGGCTAAATGGCCAGGTCACATGGACCCCGAAGGCTCAGAGAAGGTTGGGGAGGGGACTCGCTGGAACAGCTGTTGGGAGACAGATGGTAGCCTCCCGTCAAGGCAATCCAGCGTGTTCTTTAACGTTGGGTTGTTTTACCTCTGAGCGGCACTTTTTTTTTTGTCACACCATGGGCTAAATGGCCAGGTCACATGGACCCCGAAGGCTCAGAGAAGGTTGGGGGAGGAGACCCGCTGGAACAGCTGTTGGGAGACAGATGGTAGCCTCCCGTCAAGGCCATCCAGCGTGTTCTTTAACGTTGGGTTATTTTATCTCTGAGCGGCATTTTTTTGTCACACCATGGGCTAAATGGCCAGGTCACATGGACCCCGAAGGCTCAGAGAAAACCTTCTCTTCGGAGGGGACCCACTGGAACAGCTGTTGGGAGACAGATGGTAGTCTCCCGTCAAGGCCATCCAGCGTGTTCTTAACGTGCACAGGGTATGGCTCTCCCACACACGGGGCCACCGCTTAACATCCCATCCGACGGACAACTTGCCTTTCAAAGCCCATCGGTGTCCCCTATTGACCGTGGGCAGGGCGGGGAATTGTTTCGCCTAGTGTAGTAAGATTGTGATTCGAATATTCATTTGTACAGATTCCTGAAGTAACTAGATTAAAACTTTCTTTCCTGATATTTTACGCCATATCAATGCACCTTTATATATTCTGTTGAAAACTACGAGACAGATTAATGGTGGGCTTAAGAAGACGAGAACAGAGAGAAAATGAGCAATTAGGGCCTTACGTTAGATGGCGCTGCACTACAATTTGAATTAGTTACCTATCTGTCTTCTCCTTTATCAGAGGTGGGTTGGGTTGTTTTTCCTCTGAGCGGTTGGGTTGTTTCACCTCCCCAACCTTCTCTGAGCCTTCGGAGTCACAAGGACCCCGAAGGCTCAGAGAAGCCCATGGTGCTCTCATTTGCCCATGGGTGCCACACATTTAGCCCATGGTGCCCACATTTAGCCCATGGTGCCCACATTTAGCCCATGGTGCCCACATTTAGCCACATTTAGCACACACCACAGTGCCCACATTTAGCCCATGGTGTGCAAAAAAGGTGCCTCTCAGAGATAAAATAATCTAACGTTAAAGAACACACTGGATGGCCTTGACGGGAGGCTACCATCTGTCTTCCAATAGCTGTTCCAGTGGGTCCCCTCCCCCCATCTTCTCTGAGCCTTCGGGTTCCTTGTGACTCTGGCCATTTAGCCCATGGTGTGCCAAAAAAGTGCCGCTCAGAGATAAAATAATCCAACGTTAAAGAACACACTGGATGGCCTTGACGATAGGCTACCATCTGTCTCCCAACAGCTGTTCTAGTGGATCCCCTCCTCCAACATTTTCTGAGCCTTCGGGGTCCTTGTGACTCTGGCCATTTAGCCCATGATGTGCAAAAAAGTGCCGCTCAGAGATAAAATAATCCAACGTTAAAGAACACGCTGGATGGCCTTGACGGGAGGCTACCATCTGTCTCCCAACAGCTGTTCCAATGGGTCCCCTCCCCCCATCTTCTCTGAGCTTTCGGGTTCCTTGTGACTCTGGCCATTTAGTACATGGTGTACAAAAAAAGTGCCGCTCAGAGATAAAATAATCGAACGTTAAAGAACACATTGGATGGCCTTGACGGGAGGCTACCATCTGTCTCCCACTAGCTGTTCCAGTGGGTGCCCTCCCCCCACCTTCTCTGAGTCTTCGGGGTCCTTGTGACTCTGGCCATTTAGCCCATGGTGTGCCAAAAAAGTGCCGCTCAGAGATAAAATAATCCAACGTTAAAGAACACACTGGATGGCCTTGACGGGAGGCTACCATGTGTCTCCCAATAGCTGTTCTAGTGGGTCCCCTCTCCCAACCTTCTCTGAGCCTTCGGGGTCCTTGTGACTCTGGCCATTTAGCCCATGATGTGCAAAAAAAGTGCCGCTCAGAGATAAAATAATCGAACGTTAAAGAACACACTGGATGGCCTTGACGGGAGGCTACCATCTGTCTCCCAACAGCTGCTCCAGTGGGTCCGCTCCCCCAACCTTTTCTGAGCCTTCGGGGTCCATGTGACCTGGCCATTTAGCCGATGGTGTGCAAAAAAAGTGCCGCTCAGACGTAAAACAACCCAACCTACTACCTAAAAGTCGATAAAAATTGCATTAGAATTTAAAAAATAACATCGAGAAAAAAAAGAAGGAAATTTCCAGGTACGTCCTCGGACTCGATTGACCATACCATAGTCTGCCTATATCTTAAGGTAGCGAGATAGCACGCTTCGTTTATGGCAGTGGGTTTTCAGCGACCATTAACTGATATCAGCGACACTAGCGGTATGATGAGAAATTAAATAGGAGTAAAGTTTAAGTGATTTAATTTATAAAAATTAAACTTCAAATTTAAAAGCTATGTAAATGATATGGTTTTACTATTCATTGACTATACTAGTGATTATTAAAAGTTAAGTGTTATTTTTTTCAAAAATAAATAGGGGCGGGGGTGGCTTAGTCGGTAGCGCGCCAAATTCGTAATCTGTAGTTCCCAGGTTCGAGTCCCAACTGGGTGAGCGTTGAGATTTATCTCCGTAAAATCCCTGCTCTGCCCACGGTCAGTAGGGACACTGACGGGTTTGGAAAGGCCGCCGTCCGTCGGATGGGACCGTGGCCCATTATGCGGGAGAGCCATACCCTGTGCACGTTAAAGAACGCGCTTGATGGTCTTGACTAGAGGCTACCAACAGCTGTTCCAGTGGGTCCCCTCCCCCAACCTTCTCTGAGCTTTCGGAATCCATGTGACCAAAATGGTGTGCAAAATAGTTCCACTCAGAGGTAAAACAACCGAACCAAATAAAGAAATAACCAAACCAGAAATAAATATTAACCGTTTCAATTTAATACCTAGAATTTCCGTCTTTACATATAATTAAACTTTAGTATTTATATTATTGAATATTAATCGTAGGAGGGTTTTGGTTGTTTTACCTCTGAGCGGCACTTTTTTGCACACCATGGGCTAAATGGACAGGTCACATTGACCCCGAAGGCTCAGAGAAGGTTGGGGGAGGGGACCCACTGGAAGAGCTGTTGGGAGACAGATGGTAGCCTCCCGTCAAGGCCATCCAGCGTGTTCTTTAACGTGCACAGGGTATGGCTCTCCCGATCACGGGGCCACGGCTTAACGTCCCATCCGACGGACGGCGGCCTTTCCAAGCCCATCGGTGTCCCCTATTGACCGTGGGCAGGGCAGGGAATTTTGCGGAGATAAATCTCAATGCTAACCCAGCTGGGACTCGAACCTGGGAACCACAGATTACGAGCCTGGCGCGCTACCGACTGAGCCACCCTCGCCCCTCGTAGGAGGCGAAAATGAAATGAGCAGTACATACTCATGACGATAGAGGCGCTGAAATCGATCAAAGGTTCCATTTTTAATGTTAGTGTCCTATCTGTACAGATTTTCATTAATCTGTGAGAATGCCGATCTGGTAACATTGAAGATCACATTCGATTCCCAATGTCGTTGCCAACTCGTAAAAAAAAAGTCAACACACTGCACTGGTAAAGAAACGAGATTTCCTCACTTTCCAAAGAAACTTACCACAATTCAACTGGATGAAAATTATTAAATACACAGCAGGGCGAAAAATCCACTGGCAATTCGTCAACGGCTGCTGAATTACCTGGGCTGGGTTGTCTTACCTCTGAACGACACTTTTTTGCACACCATGGGCCAAATGGCCAGATCACAAGGGCACCATGGGCCAAATGGCCAGGCCCGAAGGCTCAGAGAAGGTTGGAGGAGGGGACCCACTGAAATAGCTGTTGGGAGACAGATGGTAGCCTCCCGTTAAGGCCATCCAGCGTGTTCTTTAACGTGCACAGGATATGGCTCTCCCACACACGGAGCCACGGCTTAACGTCCCATCCGACGGACGGCGGCCTTTCCAAGACCATCGATGTCCCCTACTGACCGTGGGCAGGGTGGGGAATTTTGTGGAGATAAATCTCAACGCTGACCTAGCTGGGACTGGAACTTAGGAACTACAGATTACGAGCCTGGCGCGCTACCGACTGAGCCACCCCGCCCCTGAATTTCTTGGCGTGACTTGTTACGTTCAAAACTATATAAAATTACAATATCAAAATATTTCATGGGTAAACAATATTAATTTCCTCCTTTGAACGTAATATCGTTAATTTCGTTGGATCATTTTTTTTAATGCATATTAAATCAGGTAAACGTTCTGCTCCTTCCTACAAAAGTGGTACAGTCTCTCAAAGAAGTGTCCGAACGCTATGGGTGATTACAGAATTCAGGAAAAAATATCTGGCAACGATTTCTTTTTAGAAATTAGTGATCTGAATTAGAAATATCTGATCACTAATTTCTAAAAAAAAATCGTTGCCAGATATTTTTTTCTGAATTTTGTAATCAACCATAGCATTCCTATACTTTTTTGAACGACTGTATATACCTTATTTTCCTAGCTTATAAAACTGCTAGAAGTTCAGTTATTTACCCATTACTCCACTCCTGAAAATAGTGGCCACATAAAATCAGATCAATGGGTCAATCAACTTATGCTTCCCTTCAAAAGAAATATCTCATTTTTAGGCAATAACAGTATTGCAATAAGCAGCACATAAAACCAGTTTTAAAAAGCAAAAAAAAAACAGTTTAAACCTTCCCCATTTGTCTTTATCGAGTTTACTAAGTGGTCTGAGCCTTTGAACGCGTACGGAAATGTCAACAAAACTAAGCCAGCCACATTTTCACCTCCAGAGTACGTCACAGTTCATTTCCTTCTCTTCGCTAATGGGAAGGCAAACCTATCCTAGTCCCTTTCCTTTGTGTAGCGAACTGTGGCGAAAATGTTCACTCACGTAAGGGCAAACACACAAATCGGCACATCTCTCGGTCACTGCGCAAGCGCTGGTTAACGGTTGGGGGGTGGGAAGGTTAAGAAAGGGGCAAAAGTGCAGTTAGTTCGATGAACTTAACCTTCACCCACAGAGGTTTTGAAGTGTGCGAATTCGGACTTTGTCAGATTTAACCGTTTTCTTTTAAACTCTTAGGCCTAACTCCACTTACAAATACATCTTAAGCCAATATTTACATGAAAGGCTTTTAATAAGCTCCTGACTGCGACCTTGAGGTATTTTCTCGTCATTTTGAAGGATTAACCTTGCTCCCTTTTCGTATCAATTCACACGTCCTGTGATCCGTTTGCTTTCTTCGTTTATGGCCTTCGTCTGCCCTACCTCCCACGTAAATTCTCTACAGATCCCTCAGAAGAATCGTGAACGAGATAGTGAAGGTAGCACAAAGGAACATGAATTCCCTTGGACAATTACTAGAGCATTTTAAGCTAGTTGATCGACCGGTTCTCATTTATGGCCCTCCAACCTGACTTCTGTAAAGGAATATAGAAGTTAACGTTAAGCTTGTGGACGCTTTTTAACTCAATAAAAACCCTGTGGTAACGTTCATATGTTAACCTATGTACCGATGAATATAAGCGATGATCCAAGATGTCGTTCATTGCTGGGGTCAAGTACTGAATGAAGAAACGATTGAAGAATGTTGTGATGCCAGTTGACTTTTCTTTCATTTGTTTCTGAGGGTTTGATGAGAAACCGTGACCGTGAAGGAGATTATTACTTGTACAGCAATTATCTTACCGACTTGTAACTTTTTATTTTGACAATGGAAAGTCATCATCAATCATCGTATCATCAAAAGCAAGTGTATTTTTTGGTATAAAATTTAGATTGAAAGTAAGTTTTTGATCTAAATTTAACGTATTTAAGATTTGGTTTTGCACGGAATTTGTTTCGTGTTTAAAGAGTTGTGGAAACTAAAATAACCAAAATTCGCAAATCCTAGCTTCTTTAAAGTTGACGAAAATATATAGATTCAAAGTATTATATATTCAGTCATTTTAACAAGTGATTTTACGTAAGTGTATATTGTTATGAGTGAGTCGTAATCTGCAGTTCCCAGGTTCGAGTCCCAGCTGGGTCAGCGTTGAGATTTATCTCCGCAAAAATTCCCCGCCCTGCCCACGGTCAGTAGGGGACACCGATGGGCTTGGAAATGCCGCCGTGCGTCGGATGGGACGTTAAGCCGTGGCCCCGTCTGCGGGAGAGCCATACCCTGTGCACGTTAAAGAACACGCTGGATGGCCTTGACGGGAGGCTACCATCTGTCTCCCAACAGCTGTTCCAGTGGGTCCCCTCCTCCAACCTTCTCTGAGCCTTCGGGGTTAATGTGACCTGACCATTTCGCCCATGGTGTGCAAAAAAGTGCCGCTCAGAGGTAAACCAACCCAACCGACTGATTATTCACTGAACGTCATCGATTCTGCAAAGTAAGATCCTTTACTTGGAATCATAATGAGGCCGTTGGCAGGAGACCATTTTTACTATGTGTTGTGCCTTACAACAACAACCAAGTTGGTAATTGGACCGGAAGTAATCGCAAAGACATTAGATGCTAAAAAATGTGTTACATCGCAGTCGAAGGTCACCTTTGTGATCTCGTTTGCACTTAGGTAACATTTGGCTGATGTTGACAAAGTTTTCTCAATTCATATGTTGTTCTAAAGATTATTGCCGCGTGTTTATGAAAAGAGGGTTGGGTTGTTTTACCTCTGAGCGGCACTTTTTTGCACACCATGGGCTAAATGGCCAGGTCACATGGACCCCGAAGGCTCAGAGAAGGTTGGGGCAGTGGACCCACTGGAACAGCTGTTGGGAGACAGATGGTAGCCTTCCGTCAAGGCCATCCAGCGTGTTCTTTAACGTTGGATTATTTTACATCTGAGCGGCACTTTATTGCACACCATGGGTCAAATGGCCAGGTCACAAGGACCCAGAAAGCTCAGAGAAGGTTGGGGGAGGGGACCCACTGGAATAGCTGTTGGGAGACAGATGGTAGCCTCCCGTCAAGGCCATCCAGCATGTTCTTTAACGTTGGGTTGTTTTACCTCCGAGCGGCACTTTTTTGCACACCATGGGCCAAATGGCCAGGTCACAAGGACCCCGAAGTCTCAGAGAAGGTTGGGGGAGGGGACCCACTGGAACAGCTGTTGGGAAACAGATGGTAGCCTCCCGTCAAGGCCATCCAGCGTGTTCTTTAACGTGCACAGGGTATGGCTCTCCCGCACACGGGGCCACGGCTTAACGTCCCATCCGACGGACGGCGGCCTTTCCAAGCCCATTGTGCGGAGATAACTCTCAACGCTGACCCAGCTGTGACTGGAACCTGGGAACTGCAGATTACGAGCCTGGCGCGCTACCGACTAAGCCATCCCCGCCCACATGAAAAGAACATTCTTCGTCAAGCTTGTAATAAAGACCTTTTCAATCATGAGCGGCAGGAACCGGTTTTCTTTTAATACATGACCACAATATGTAAGATATAGAAGGGTAGGAAAGGAGCAACTGGGCATTCGTTTGAATTTGAAGATGAAAAATTTTCTCTCCGTCCCGCTCTGCCGTCGAACAGGAAGGGAACTCCGTTGGACTTCGAAAGGAATCAGCGGCGCCGTAACCAGGAGAGCCACTCCCCCTGCAAGTTAACGAATACGCTGGATGGTCTTGACGGGAGGTTATCATTTGTAACTTCCCAGTGGATCCCCTTTCCCCAACCTTCTCTGAGTCATTGTGACCTGATGGGAGACTACCATCTGTATCTGTCCAGTGGGTCACCCTTTCCACAACATTCTCTGACTCCTTGGAGTCATTGTGACCTGATCTGAGGCTACCATCTGTATCTGTCCAGTGGGTCCTCCTTCCCACAACCTTCTCTGACTCAGAGTCAATGTGACCTGATGGGAGGCTACCATCTGTATCTGTCCAGTGGGTCCCCCTTCCCACAACCTTCTCTGACTCCTTGGAGTCATTGTGACCTGATGGGAGGCTACCATCTGTATCTGTCCAGTGGGTCCCCCTTCCCACAACCTTCTCTGACTCGGAGTCATTGTGACCTGATGGGAGGCTACCATCTTTATCTGTCCAGTGGGTCCTCCTTCCCACAACGTTCTCTGACTCAGAGTCAATTTGACCTGATGGGAGGCTACCATCTGTATCTGTCCAGTGGGTCCCCCTTCCCACAACCTTCTCTGACTCCTTGGAGTCATTGTGACCTGATGGGAGGCTAACATCTGTATCTGTCCAGTGGGTCCCCCTTCCCACAACCTTCTCTGACTCGGAGTCAATGTGACCTGATGGGAGGCTACCATCTTTATCTGTCCAGTGGGTCCCCCTTCCCACAACCTTCTCTGACTCGGAGTCATTGTGACCTGATGGGAGGCTACCATCTGTATCTGTACAGTGGGTCCCCCTTCCCACAACCTTCTCTGACTCGGAGTCATTGTGACCTGATGGGAGGCTACCATCTGTATCTATCCAGTGGGTCCCTCTTCCCACAACCTTCTCTGACTCCTTGGAGTCATTGTGACCTAATGGGAGGCTACCATCTGTATCTGTCCAGTGGGTCCCCCTTCCCACAACCTCTGATTTCTTGGAGTCATTATGACCTAATGGGAAGCTACCATCTGTATCTGTCCAGTGGGTCCCCCTTCCCACAACCTTCTCTGTCTCCTTGGAGTCATTGTGACCTAATGGGAGGCTACCATCTGTATCTGTCCAGTGGGTCCCTCTTCCCACAACCTTGTCTGACTCGGAGTCATTGTGAATTAATGGGAGGCTGCCATCTGTATCTGTCCAGTGGGTCCCCCTTGACACAACCTTCTCTGACTCCTTGGAGTCATTGTGACCTAATGGGAGGCTTATCATCTGTATCTGTCCAGTGGGTCCCCCTTCCCACAACCTTCTCTGACTCGGAGTCATTGTGACCTCTGGGGCGGGGGTGGCTCAGTCGGTAACGCGCCAGTCTTGTAATCTGTAGTTCCCAGGTTCGAGTCCCAGCTGGGTCAGCGTTGAGATTTATCTCCGCAAAATTCCCCGCCCTGCCCACGGTCAGTAGGGGGCACCGATGGGCTTGGAAAGGCCGCCGTCCGTCGGATGGGACGTTAAGCCGTGGCCCAGTGTGCGGGAGAGCCATACCCTGTGCACGTTAAAGAACACGCTGGATGGCCTTGACGGGAGGCTACCATCTGTCTCCCAACAGCTGTTCCAGTGGGTCCCCTCCCCCAACCTTCTCTGAGCCTTCGGGGTCCATGTGACCTGGCCATTTAGCCCATGGTGTGCAAAAAAAGTGCCGCTCAGAGGTAGAACAACCCAACAACCCAACCATTGTGACCTGATGGGAGGCTACCATCTGTATCTGTCCAGTGGGTCCCCCTTCCCACAACCTTGTCTGACTCCTTGGAGTCAATGTGACCTGATGCGAGGCTACCATCTGTATCTGTCTAGTGGGTCCCCCTTCCCACAACCTTCTCTGACTCCTTGGAGTCAATGTGACCTGATGGGAGGCTACCCTCTGTATCTGTCCAGTGGGTCCCCCTTCCCACAACCTTATCTGACTCCTTGGAGTCAATGTGACCTGATGGGAGGCTACCATCTATATCTGTCCAGTGGGTCCCCCTTCCCACAACCTTCTCTGACTCCTTGGAGTCAATGTGACCTGATGGGAGGCTACCATCTGTATCTGTCCAGTGGGTCCCCCTTCCCACAACCTTCTCTGACTCCTTGGAGTCAATGTGACCTGATGGGAGGCTACCATCTGTATCTGTCCAGTGGGTCCCCCTTCCCACAACCTTCTCTGACTCGGAGTCATTGTGACCTGATGGGAGGCTACCATCTTTATCTGTCCAGTGGGTCCCCCTTCCCACAACCTTCTCTGACTCGGAGTCATTGTGACCTGATGGGAGGCTACCATCTGTATCTGTCCAGTGGGTCCCCCTTCCCACAACCTTCTCTGACTCGGAGTCAATGTGACCTGATGGGAGGCTATCCTCTGTATCTGTCCAGTGGGTCCCCCTTCCCACAACTTTCTATGACTCTTTTCAGTCATTGTGTGCCATTTATACTGAGTCATTTATACTGAGTAATATCATAATATCAGAAATTAACGTCGTTTTTCCGTTAACGAAATCTAATCTTCATTTCTCATTTTCATTCATTCTTCATTCATGATTCTTCATCATGAAATCTAATCTTCATTTCTCAAATCATTCTTCATTCATGATTGTTTTTAGTCTCATGTCATTTGTTTAGTTAATACGGAAAAAACATTCCGAGTTCATTTTCCGGTGCAGAAAATAATGATGCCAATAATAATTCCATTCAATATCAGTAACATTTTGCCCCTGAAAAATTTCCTGCCAAGCCCATGCGATACCTCGATATATTTAGTGAATAATCATTTTCGATGATTATTTTAGAAAGGACTCGTTTTCAATGATGACATCATGGAGATGCCACTTAATAATAATAATTTTGTTTCATGCAGGGGGTTACAGTAAAGCTAAGTACAGGTAATTTTGGATATTAATTTAAACAAATTAATTTAAAAAAATTTAAACAATTTAAAACAATTTAATTTGTTAAACAATTTAAAACAATTTAAAACAATTTAATTTAAAAAATTTAATTTCCAGTGGCTTGATGCCGCAGTACATTTGAGGAATTAAAAAGAAATATTGAGGATAGTATAAAAACACAAACATATTTATAGGAATTCCATAATTATTTGATACATATAAACAAAATGAATAGTTGCACAGACAAAAACAAATATATAATATGAAATATGATAAAAAGTGTAATAAACTTATTGGGAAGAAAAAGAAGGTGAAGGTTTAAGACAACATAGAGTAATATTAAATGAATGAACGGGAGGGGGAGGGTTGGGTTGTTTTACCTCTGAGCGGCAATTTTTTGCACACCATGGGCTAAATGGCCAGGTCACAGGGACCCCGAAAGCTCAGAGAAGGTTGGGGGAGGGTACCCACTGGAACAGCTGTTGGGAGACAGATGGTAGCCTCCCGTCAAGGCCATCCAGCGTGTTCTTTAACGTTGGGTTGTTTTACCTCTGAGCGGCACTTTTTTGCACACCATGGGCTAAATGGCCAGGTCACATGGACCCCGAAGGCTCAGAGAAGGTTGGGGGAGGGGACCCACTGGAACAGCTGTTGGGAGACAGATGGTAGCCTCCCGTCAAGGTCATCCAGCGTTTTCTTTAACGTGCACAGGATATGGCTCTCCCGCACACGGGGCCAAGGCTTAACGTCCCATCCGACGGACGACGGCCTTTCCAAGCCCATCGGTGTCCCCTACTGACCGTGGGCAGGGTGGGGGAATTTTTACGGAGATAAATCTCAACGCTGACCCAGCTGGGACTCGAACCTGGAAACTACAGATTACGAGCCTGGCGCGCAACCGACTGAGCCATCCCCGCCCTGGAGTGGGAGGGATTACGGATAATCCAGACAAAGGGCAAATGGATGGGAAGGGGGAACAGGGGTGAGAAGATATCGTTGGTCGAACTTTTCAATATTCTAATAGGAGTGGGGTAATATAATTTTTGAATTTTGTTTCAAAAACTATATTTACAATTATGACGTCAGATGGACCCCATTTCCAACGATGACGTCAGGTAGATACCCTTTTCAACGATTACGCCTGAGACGCCATTTTTAATTATGATATCATAGGGACGCCATATGATGATGACCTTTGAGACAACATTTTTCGTTGACGTCAGAAATGCTATATTTGAATTATGATAACAGAGGGACACTATTTCCAACGATGACGTCAAAATGAAGTCGTTTTCAATGATGACATCAGCGGTGCTTTTATTTTTTTTAGATTTCGTCTGACACGCTATTTTCAATTATGACATCGGAGGGACGCCATTTCACGTTAGAGACGTTGGACGTCATGTCAAAGACGTATGACATCGGAGGGACGCCATTTCACGTCAGAGAGGTTGGACGTCCCTGACGTCAGAGACATGCCACTTTATATGATGGCATTTCGTCTCAGACGCCATTTTCGATTTAGATGTCAGAGACACTATTTTCTGTTATGACAGGGATGCCATTTCCAACGATCACGTCAAGAGAGACGCCATTTTCAATGATGACGACAGAAACGCTATTTTCAGCTATCACAGGGACACTATTTGCAACGATGATGATATCAGAGACATAATTTTCAATGATGACGTCAGAGAGACGCCATTTTCAATGATGACGACAGAAACGCTATTTTCAGCTATCACAAGGACACTATTTACAACGATGATGATATCAGAGACATAATTTTCAATGATGACGTCAGAGAGACACCATTTTCAATGATGACGACAGAAACGCTATTTTCAGCTATCACAGGGACACTATTTACAACGATGATGATATCAGAGACATAATTTTCAATGATGACGTCAGAGAGACGCCATTTTCAATGATGACGACAGAAACGCTATTTTCAACTATCACAAGGACACTATTTGCAACGATTATGATATCAGAGACATAATTTTCAATGATGACGTCAGAGAGACACCATTTTCAATGATGATGACAGAAACGCTATTTTCAACTATCACAGGGACACTATTTGCAACGATGATGATATCAGAGACATAATTTTCAATGATGACGTCAGAGAGACGCCATTTTCAATGATGACGACAGAAACGCTATTTTCAGCTATCACAGGGACACTATTTACAACGATGATGATATCAGATACATAATTTTCAATGATGACGTCAGAGAGACACCATTTTCAATGATGACGACAGAAACGCTATTTCCAGCTGTCACAGGGACACTATTTGCAACGATGATGATATCAGAGACATAAGTTTCAATGATGACGTCACAGAGACACCATTTTCAATAATGACGACAGAAACGCTATTTTCAACTATCACAGGGACACTAGTTACAACGATGATGATATCAGAGACATAATTTTCAATGATGACGTCAGAGAGACACCATTTTCAATGATGACAGAAACGCTATTTTCAGCTATCACAGGGACACTATTTGCAACGATGATGATAACAGAGACATAATTTTCAATGATGACGTCAGAGAGACACCATTTTCAATAATGACGTCAGAGAGACACCATTTTCAATGATGACAGAAACGCTATTTTCAGCTATCACAGGGACATTATTTGCAACGATGATGATATCAGAGACATAATTTTCAATGATGACGTCAGAGAGACATAATTTTCAATGATGAAGACAGAAACGCTACTTTCAGCTATCACAGGGACACTATTTGCAACGATGATATCAGAGACATAATTTTCAATGATGACGTCAGAGAGACACCATTTTCAATGACGACGACAGAAACGCTACTTTCAGCTATCACAGGGACACTATTTACAACGATGATGATATCAGAGACATAATTTTCAATGATGACGTCAGATTGACATAATTTTCAATGATGACGACAGAAACGCTATTTTCAGCTATCACAGGGACACTATTTACAACGATGATGATATCAGAGACATAATTTTCAATGATGACGTCAGAGAGACGCCATTTTCAATGATGACGACAGAAACGCTATTTTCAGGTATCACAGGGACACTATTTGCAACGATGATGATATCAGAGACATAATTTTCAAAGATGACGTCAGAGAGACACCATTTTAAATGATGACGAGAGAAACGCTATTTTCAGCTATCACAGGGACACTATTTGCAACGATGATGATATCAGAGACATAATTTTCAATGATGACGTCAGAGAGACGCCATTTTCAATGATGACGACAGAAACGCTATTTTCAGTTATCACAGGGACACTATTTACAACGATGATGATATCAGAGACATAATTTTCAATGATGACGTCAGAGAGACGCCATTTTCAATGATGACGACAGAAACGCTATTTTCAGCTATCACAGGGACACTATTTGCAACGATGATGATATCAGAGACATAATTTTCAATGATGACGTCAGAGAGACGCCATTTTCAATGATGACGACAGAAACTCTATTTTCAGCTATCACAGGGACACTATTTACAGCGATGATGATATCAGAGACATAATTTTCAATGATGACGTCAGAGAGACGCCATTTTCAATGATGACGACAGAAACGCTATTTTCAGCTATCACAGGGACACTATTTACAACGATGATGATATCAGAGACATAATTTTCAATGATGACTCAGAGAGACGCCATTTTCAATGATGACGACAGAAACGCTATTTTCAGCTATCACAGGGACACTATTTGCAACGATGATGATATCAGAGACATAATTTTCAATGATGACGTCAGAGAGACACCATTTTCAATGATGACGACAGAAACGCTATTTTCAGCTATCACTGGGACACTATTTACAACGATGATGATATCAGAGACATAATTTTCAATGATGACGTCAGAGAGACGCCATTTTCAATGATGACGACAGAAACGCTATTTTCAGCTATCACAGGGACACTATTTGCAACGATGATGATATCAGAGACATAATTTTCAATGATGACGTCAGAGAGACACCATTTTCAATGATGACAGAAACGCTATTTTCAGCTATCACAGGGACACTATTTGCAACGATGATGATATCAGAGACATAATTTTCAATGATGACGTCAGAGAGACACCATTTTCAATGATGACAGAAACGCTACTTTCAGCTATCACAGGGACACTATTTGCAACGATGATGATATCAGAGACATAATTTTCAATGATGACGTCAGAGAGACATAATTTTCAATGATGAAGACAGAAACGCTACTTTCAGCTATCAGAGGGACACTATTTGCAACGATTATGACATCAGAGACATAATTTTCAATGATGACGTCAGAGAGACGCCATTTTCAATGATGACGACAGAAACGCTATTTTCCACTATCACAGGGACACTATTTGCAACGATGATGATATCAGAGACATAATATTCAATGATGACGTCAGAGAGACGCCATTTTCAATGATGACGACAGAAGCGCTATTTTCAGCTATCACAGGGACACTATTTGCAACGATGATGATATCAGAGACATAATTTTCAATGATGACGTCAGAGAGACACCATTTTCAATGATGACAGAAACGCTATTTTCAGCTATCACAGGGACACTATTTGCAACGATGATGATATCAGAGACATAATTTTCAATGATGACGTCAGAGAGACACCATTTTCAATGATGACGTCAGAGAGACACCATTTTCAATGATGACAGAAACGCTACTTTCAGCTATCACAGGGACACTATTTGCAACGATGATGATATCAGAGACATAATTTTCAATGATGACGTCAGAGAGACATAATTTTCAATGATGACGACAGAAACGCTATTTTCAGCTATCACAGGGACACTATTTACAACGATGATGATATCAGAGACATAATTTTCAATGATGACGTCAGAGAGACGCTATTTTCAATGATGACGACAGAAACGCTATTTTCAGCTATCACAGGGACACTATTTACAAAGATGATGATATCAGAGACATAATTTTCAATGATGACGTCAGAGAGACGCCATTTTCAATGATGACGACAGAAACGTTATTTCCAGCTGTCAGAGGGACACTATTTGCAACGATGATGATATCAGAGACATAATTTTCAATGATGACGTCACAGAGACACCATTTTCAATAATGACGACAGAAACGCTATTTTCAACTATCACAGGGACACTATATACAACGATGATGATATCAGAGACATAATTTTCAATGATGACGTCAGAGAGACCATTTTCAATGATGACAGAAACGCTATTTTCAGCTATCACAGGGACACTATTTGCAACGATGATGATATCAGAGACATAATTTTCAATGATGACGTCAGAGAGACACCATTTTCAATGATGACGTCAGAGAGACACCATTTTCAATGATGACAGAAACGCTACTTTCAGCTCTCACAGGGACACTATTTGCAACGATGATGATATCAGAGACATAATTTTCAATGATGATGTCAGAGAGACACCATTTTCAATGATGACAGAAACGCTACTTTCAGCTATCACAGGGACACTATTTGCAACGATGATGATATCAGAGACATAATTTTCAATGATGACGTCAGAGAGACGCCATTTTCAATGATGACGACAGAAACGCTATTTTCAGCAATCACAGGGACACTATTTCCAACGATGATGACATCAGAGACATAATTTTCAATGATGACCTCAGAGAGACGCCATTTTCAATGATGACGACAGAAACGCTATTTTCCACTATCAATGGGACACTATTTGCAACGATGATGATATCAGAGACATAATATTCAATGATGACGTCAGAGAGACGCCATTTTCAATGATGACGACAGAAGCGTTATTTTCAGCTCTCACAGGGACACTATTTGCAACGATGATGATATCAGAGACATAATTTTCAATGATGACGTCAGAGAGACACCATTTTCAATGATGACAGAAACGCTATTTTCAGCTATCACAGGGACACTATTTGCAACGATGATGATATCAGAGACATAATTTTCAATGATGACGTCAGAGAGACACCATTTTCAATGATGACAGAAACGCTACTTTCAGCTATCATAGGGACACTATTTGCAACGATGATGATATCAGAGACATAATTTTCAATGATGATGTCAGAGAGACATAATTTTCAATGATGACGACAGAAACGCTATTTTCAGCTATCACAGGGACACTATTTGCAACGATGATGATATCAGAGACATAATTTTCAATGATGACGTCAGAGAGACGCTATTTTCAATGATGACGACAGAAACGCTATTTTCAGCTATCACAGGGACACTATTTACAACGATGATGATATCAGAGACATAATTTTCAATGATGACGTCAGAGAGACGCCATTTTCAATGACGACGACAGAAACGCTATTTTCAACTATCACAGGAACACTATTTGCAACGATAATGAAATCAGAGACATAATTTTCAATGATGACGTCAGAGAGACGCCATTTTCAATGATGACGACAGAAACGCTATTTTCAGCTATCACAGGGACACTATTTACAAAGATGATGATATCAGATACATAATTTTCAATGATGACGTCAGAGAGACACCATTTTCAATGATGACGACAGAAACGTTATTTCCAGCTGTCACAGGGACACTATTTGCAACGATGATGATATCAGAGACATAATTTACAATGATGACGTCACAGAGACACCATTTTCAATAATGACGACAGAAACGCTATTTTCAACTATCACAGGGACACTATTTACAACGATGATGATATCAGAGACATAATTTTCAATGATGACGTCAGAGAGACCATTTTCAATGTTGACAGAAACGCTATTTTCAGCTATCACAGGGACACTATTTGCAACGATGATGATATCAGAGACATAATTTTCAATGATGACGTCAGAGAGACACCATTTTCAATGATGACGTCAGAGAGACACCATTTTCAATGATGACAGAAACGCTACTTTCAGCTATCACAGGGACACTATTTGCAACGATGATGATATCAGAGACATAATTTTCAATGATGACGTCAGAGAGACATAATTTTCAATGATGAAGACAGAAACGCTACTTTCAGCTATCAGAGGGACAATATTTGCAACGATGATATCAGAGACATAATTTTCAATGATGACGTCAGAGGGACGCCATTTTCAATGATAACGACAGAAACGCTATTTTCAGTTATCACAGGGACACTATTTACAACGATGATGATATCAGAGACATAATTTTCAATGATGGCTCAGAGAGACACTATTTTCAATGATGACGACAGAAACGCTATTTTCAGCTATCACAATGACACTATTTGCAACGATGATGATATCAGAGACATAATTTTCAATGATGACGTCAGTGAGCACCATTTTCAATGATGACGACAGAAACGCTATTTTCAGCTATCACAGGGACACTATTTACAACGATGATGATATCAGAGGCATAATTATCAATGATGACGTTAGAGAGACGCCATTTTCAATGATGACGACAGAAACGCTATTTTCAGCTATCACAGGGACACTATTTGCAACGATGATGATATCAGAGACATAATTTTCAATGATGACGTCACAGAGACACCATTTTCAATGATGACGTCAGAGAGACACCATTTTCAATGATGACAGAAACGCTACTTTCAGCTCTCACAGGGACACTATTTGCAACGATGATGATATCAGAGACATAATTTTCCATGATGACGTCAGAGAGACATAATTTTCAATGATGACTACAGAAACGCTACTTTCAGCTATCACAGGGACACTATTTGCAACGATGATATCAGAGACATAATTTTCCATGATGACGTCAGAGAGACATAATTTTCAATGATGACGTCAGAGAGACACCATTTTCAATGATGACGTCAGAGAGACACCATTTTCAATGATGACAGAAACGCTACTTTCAGCTATCACAGGGACACTATTTGCAACGATGATGATATCAGAGACATAATTTTCAATGATGACGTCAGAGAGACGCCATTTTCAATGATGACGACAGAAACGCTATTTTCAGCTATCACAGGGACACTATTTACAACGATGATGATATCAGAGACATAATTTTCAATGATGACGTCAGAGAGACACCATTTTGAATGATGAGGACAGAAACGCTATTTTCAGCTATCACAGGGACACTATTTACAACGATGATGATATCAGAGACATAATTTTCAATGATGACGTCAGAGAGACGCCATTTTCAATGATGACGACATAAACGCTATTTTCAGCTATCACAGGGACACTATTTGCAACGATGGTGATATCAGAGACATAATTTTCAATGATAACGTCAGAGAGACACCATTTTCAATGATGACAGAAACGCTTTTTTCAGCTATCACAGGGACACTATTTGCAACGATGATGATATCAGAGACATAATTTTCAATGATGACGTCAGAGAGACACCATTTTCAATGATGACGTCAGAGAGACACCATTTTCAATGATGACAGAAACGCTACTTTGAGCTATCACAGGGACACTATTTGCAACGATGATGATATCAGAGACATAATTTTCAATGATGACGTCAGAGAGACATAATTTTCAATGATGACGACAGAAACGCTACTTTCATCTATCACAGGGACACTATTTGCAACGATGATATCAGAGACATAATTTTCAATGATGACGTCAGAGAGACACCATTTTCAATGCTGACGACAGAAACGCTATTTTCAGCTATCACAGGGACACTATTTACAACGATGATGATATCAGAGACATAAATTTCAATGATGACGTCAGAGAGACACCATTTTCAATGATGACAGAAACGCTATTTTCCGCTATCACAGGGACGTTATTTGCAACGGTGATGATATCAGAGACATAATTTTCAATGATGACGTCAGAGAGACACCATTTTCAATGATGACGTCAGAGAGACACCATTTTCAATGATGACAGAAACGCTACTTTCAGCTATCACAGGGACACTATTTACAACGATGATGATATCAGAGACATAATTTTCAATGATGACGTCAGACAGACATAATTTTCAATGATGACGACAGAAACGCTACTTTCAGCTATCACAGGGACAATATTTGCAACGATGATATCAGAGACATAATTTTCAATGATGACGACAGAAACGCTATTTTCAGCTATCACAGGGACACTATTTACAACGATGATGATATCAGACACATAATTTTCAATGATGATGTCAGAGAGACGCCATTTTCAATGATGACGACAGAAACGCTATTTTCAGCTATCACAGGGACACTATTTACAACGATGATGATATCAGAGACATAATTTTCAATGATGACGTCAGAGAGACACCATTTTCAATGATGACGACAGAAACGCTATTTTCAGCTATCACAGGGACACTATTTGCAACGATGATGATATCAGAGACATAATTTTCAATGATGACGTCAGAGAGACGCCATTTTCAATGATGACGACAGAAACGCTATTTTCAGCTATCACAGGGACACTATTTACAACGATGATGATATCAGATACATAATTTTCAATGATGACGTCAGAGAGACACCATTTTCAATGATGACGACAGAAACGCTATTTCCAGCTGTCACAGGGACACTATTTGCAACGATGATGATATCAGAGACATAAGTTTCAATGATGACGTCACAGAGACACCATTTTCAATAATGACGACAGAAACGCTATTTTCAACTATCACAGGGACACTATTTACAACGATGATGATATCAGAGACATAATTTTCAATGATGACGTCAGAGAGACACCATTTTCAATGATGACAGAAACGCTATTTTCAGCTATCACAGGGACACTATTTGCAACGATGATGATAACAGAGACATAATTTTCAATGATGACATCAGAGAGACACCATTTTCAATAATGACGTCAGAGAGACACCATTTTCAATGATGACAGAAACGCTATTTTCAGCTATCACAGGGACATTATTTGCAACGATGATGATATCAGAGACATAATTTTCAATGATGACGTCAGAGAGACATAATTTTCAATGATGAAGACAGAAACGCTACTTTCAGCTATCACAGGGACACTATTTGCAACGATGATATCAGAGACATAATTTTCAATGATGACGTCAGAGAGACACCATTTTCAATGACGACGACAGAAACGCTACTTTCAGCTATCACAGGGACACTATTTACAACGATGATGATATCAGAGACATAATTTTCAATGATGACGTCAGATTGACATAATTTTCAATGATGACGACAGAAACGCTATTTTCAGCTATCACAGGGACACTATTTACAATGATGATGATATCAGAGACATAATTTTCAATGATGACGTCAGAGAGACGCCATTTTCAATGATGACGACAGAAACGCTATTTTGAGGTATCACAGGGACACTATTTGCAACGATGATGATATCAGAGACATAATTTTCAATGATGACGTCAGAGAGACGCCATTTTCAATGATGACGACAGAAACGCTATTTTCAGCTATCACAGGGACACTATTTGCAACGATGATGATATCAGAGACATAATTTTCAATGATGACGTCAGAGAGACACCATTTTCAATGATGACAGAAACGCTATTTTCAGCTATCACAGGGACACTATTTGCAACGATGATGATATCACAGACATAATTTTCAATGATGACGTCAGAGAGACACCATTTTCAATGATGACGTCAGAGAGACACCATTTTCAATGATGAGAGAAACGCTACTTTCAGCTATCACAGGGACACTATTTGCAACGATGATGATATCAGAGACATAATTTTCAATGATGACGTCAGAGAGACACCATTTTCAATGATGACAGAAACGCTACTTTCAGCTATCACAGGGACACTATTTGCAACGATGATGATATCAGAGACATAATTTTCAATGATGACGTCAGAGAGACACCATTTTCAATGATGAGAGAAACGCTACTTTCAGCTATCACAGGGACACTATTTGCAACGATGATGATATCAGAGACATAATTTTCAATGATGACGTCAGAGAGACACCATTTTGAATGATGACAGAAACGCTACTTTCAGCTATCACAGGGACACTATTTGCAACGATGATGATATCAGAGACATAATTTTCAATGATGACGTCAGAGAGACGCCATTTTCAATGATGACGACAGAAACGCTATTTTCAGCAATCACAGGGACACTATTTCCAACGATTATGACATCAGAGACATAATTCTCAATGATGACGTCAGAGAGACGCCATTTTCAATGATGACGACAGAAACGCTATTTTCCACTATCACAGGGACACTATTTGCAACGATGATGATATCAGAGACATAATATTCAATGATGACGTCAGAGAGACGCCATTTTCAATGATGACGACAGAAGCGCTATTTTCAGCTATCACAGGGACACTATTTGCAACGATGATGATATCAGAGACATAATTTTCAATGATGACGTCAGAGAGACACCATTTTCAATGATGACAGAAACGCTATTTTCAGCTATCACAGGGACACTATTTGCAACGATGATGATATCAGAGACATAATTTTCAATGATGACGTCAGAGAGACACCATTTTCAATGATGACGTCAGAGAGACACCATTTTCAATGATGACAGAAACGCTACTTTCAGCTATCACAGGGACACTATTTGCAACGATGATGATATCAGAGACATAATTTTCAATGATGACGTGAGAGAGACATAATTTTCAATGATGATGACAGAAACGCTATTTTCAGCTATCACAGGGACACTATTTACAACGATGATGATATCAGAGACATAATTTTCAATGATGACGTCAGAGAGACG
Source organism: Ryuthela nishihirai (assembly GCA_038380435.1). Lineage (NCBI taxonomy): Eukaryota > Metazoa > Arthropoda > Arachnida > Araneae > Heptathelidae > Ryuthela > Ryuthela nishihirai. The sequence continues at coordinate 80,837,945 of JAWZYU010000002.1, forward strand.
CTATTTTCAATGATGACGACAGAAACGCTATTTTCAGCTATCACAGGGACACTATTTACAAAGATGATGATATCAGAGACATAATTTTCAATGATGATGTCAGAGAGACGCCATTTTCAATGATGACGACAGAAACGTTATTTCCAGCTGTCAGAGGGACACTATTTGCAACGATGATGATATCAGAGACATAATTTTCAATGATGACGTCACAGAGACACCATTTTCAATAATGACGACAGAAACGCTATTTTCAACTATCACAGGGACACTATTTACAACGATGATGATATCAGAGACATAATTTTCAATGATGACGTCAGAGAGACCATTTTCAATGATGACAGAAACGCTATTTTCAGCTATCACAGGGACACTATTTGCAACGATGATGATATCAGAGACATAATTTTCAATGATGACGTCAGAGAGACACCATTTTCAATGATGACAGAAACGCTACTTTCAGCTATCACAGGGACACTATTTGCAACGATGATGATATCAGAGACATAATTTTCAATGATGACGTCAGAGAGACATAATTTTCAATGATGAAGACAGAAACGCTACTTTCAGCTATCAGAGGGACACTATTTGCAACGATGATATCAGAGACATAATTTTCAATGATGACGTCAGAGAGACGCCATTTTCAATGATAACGACAGAAACGCTATTTTCAGCTATCACAGGGACACTATTTGCAACGATGATGATATCAGAGACATAATTTTCAATGATGACGTCAGTGAGCACCATTTTCAATGATGACGACAGAAACGCTATTTTCAGCTATCACAGGGACACTATTTACAACGATGATGATATCAGAGGCATAATTTTCAATGATGACGTTAGAGAGACGCCATTTTCAATGATGACGACAGAAACGCTATTTTCAGCTATCACAGGGACACTATTTGCAACGATGATGATATCAGAGACATAATTTTCAATGATGACGTCAGAGAGACACCATTTTCAATGATGACACAAACGCTATTTTCAGCTATCACAGGGACACTATTTGCAACGATGATGATATCAGAGACATAATTTTCAATGATGACGTCAGAGAGACACCATTTTCAATGATGACGTCAGAGAGACACCATTTTCAATGATGACAGAAACGCTACTTTCAGCTCTCACAGGGACACTATTTGCAACGATGATGATATCAGAGACATAATTTTCCATGATGACGTCAGAGAGACATAATTTTCAATGATGACGACAGAAACGCTACTTTCAGCTATCACAGGGACACTATTTGCAACGATGATATCAGAGACATAATTTTCAATGATGACGTCAGAGAGACACCATTTTCAATGATGACGACAGAAACGCTACTTTCAGCTATCACAGGGACACTATTTACAACGATGATGATATCAGAGACATAATTTTCAATGATGACGTCAGAGAGACATAATTTTCAATGATGACGACAGAAACGCTATTTTCAGCTATCACAGGGACACTATTTGCAACGATGATATCAGAGACATAATTTTCAATGATGACGACAGAAACGCTATTTTCAGCTATCACAGGGACACTATTTTCAAGGATGATGATATCAGAGACATAATTTTCAATGATGACGTCAGAGAGACACCATTTTCAATGATGACGACAGAAACGCTATTTTCAGCTATCACAGGGACACTATTTACAACGATGATGATATCAGAGACATAATTTTCAATGATGACGTCAGAGAGACGCCATTTTCAATGATGACGACAGAAACGCTATTTTCAGCTATCACAGGGACACTATTTGCAACGATGATGATATCAGAGACATAATTTTCAATGATGACGTCAGAGAGACACCATTTTCAATGATGACAGAAACGCTATTTTCAGCTATCACAGGGACACTATTTGCAACGATGATGATATCAGAGACATAATTTTCAATGATGACGTCAGAGAGACACCATTTTCAATGATGACGTCAGAGAGACATTATTTTCAATGATGACAGAAACGCTACTTTCAGCTCTCACAGGGACACTATTTGCAACGATGATGATATCAGAGACATAATTTTCAATGATGATGTCAGAGAGACACCATTTTCAATGATGACAGAAACGCCACTTTCAGCTATCACAGGGACACTATTTGCAACGATGATGATATCAGAGACATAATTTTCAATGATGACGTCAGAGAGACGCCATTTTTAATGATGACGACAGAAACGCTATTTTCAGCAATCACAGGGACACTATTTCCAACGATGATGACATCAGAGACATAATTTTCAATGATGACGTCAGAGAGACGCCATTTTCAATGATGACGACAGAAACGCTATTTTCCACTATCACAGGGACACTATTTGCAACGATGATGATATCAGAGACATAATATTCAATGATGACGTCAGAGAGACGCCATTTTCAATGATGACGACAGAAGCGTTATTTTCAGCTATCACAGGGACACTGTTTGCAACGATGATGATATCAGAGACATAATTTTCAATGATGACGTCAGAGAGACACCATTTTCAATGATGACAGAAACGCTATTTTCAGCTATCACAGGGACACTATTTGCAACGATGATGATATCAGAGACATAATTTTCAATGATGACGTCAGAGAGACACCATTTTCAATGATGACGTCAGAGAGACACCATTTTCAATGATGACAGAAACGCTACTTTCAGCTATCATAGGGACACTATTTGCAACGATGATGATATCAGAGACATAATTTTCAATGATGATGTCAGAGAGACATAATTTTCAATGATGACGACAGAAACGCTATTTTCAGCTATCACAGGGACACTATTTGCAACGATGATGATATCAGAGACATAATTTTCAATGATGACGTCAGAGAGACGCTATTTTCAATGATGACGACAGAAACGCTATTTTCAGCTATCACAGGGACACTATTTACAACGATGATGATATCAGAGACATAATTTTCAATGATGACGTCAGAGAGACGCCATTTTCAATGACGACGACAGAAACGCTATTTTCAACTATCACAGGAACACTATTTGCAACGATAATGAAATCAGAGACATAATTTTCAATGATGACGTCAGAGAGACGCCATTTTCAATGATGACGACAGAAACGCTATTTTCAGCTATCACAGGGACACTATTTACAAAGATGATGATATCAGATACATAATTTTCAATGATGACGTCAGAGAGACACCATTTTCAATGATGACGACAGAAACGTTATTTCCAGCTGTCACAGGGACACTATTTGCAACGATGATGATATCAGAGACATAATTTACAATGATGACGTCACAGAGACACCATTTTCAATAATGACGACAGAAACGCTATTTTCAACTATCACAGGGACACTATTTACAACGATGATGATATCAGAGACATAATTTTCAATGATGACGTCAGAGAGACCATTTTCAATGATGACAGAAACGCTATTTTCAGCTATCACAGGGACACTATTTGCAACGATGATGATATCAGAGACATCATTTTCAATGATGACGTCAGAGAGACACCATTTTCAATGATGACGTCAGAGAGACACCATTTTCAATGATGACAGAAACGCTACTTTCAGCTATCACAGGGACACTATTTGCAACGATGATGATATCAGAGACATAATTTTCAATGATGAAGTCAGAGAGACATAATTTTCAATGATGAAGACAGAAACGCTACTTTCAGCTATCAGAGGGACAATATTTGCAACGATGATATCAGAGACATAATTTTCAATGATGACGTCAGAGAGACGCCATTTTCAATGATAACGACAGAAACGCTATTTTCAGTTATCACAGGGACACTATTTACAACGATGATGATATCAGAGACATAATTTTCAATGATGGCTCAGAGAGACACTATTTTCAATGATGACGACAGAAACGCTATTTTCAGCTATCACAGGGACACTATTTGCAACGATGATGATATCAGAGACATAATTTTCAATGATGACGTCAGTGAGCACCATTTTCAATGATGACGACAGAAACGCTATTTTCAGCTATCACAGGGACACTATTTACAACGATGATGATATCAGAGGCATAATTATCAATGATGACGTTAGAGATACGCCATTTTCAATGATGACGACAGAAACGCTATTTTCAGCTATCACAGGGACACTATTTGCAACGATGATGATATCAGAGACATAATTTTCAATGATGACGTCAGAGAGACACCATTTTCAATGATGACGTCGGAGAGACACCATTTTCAATGATGACAGAAACGCTACTTTCAGCTCTCACAGGGACACTATTTGCAACGATGATGATATCAGAGACATAATTTTCCATGATGACGTCAGAGAGACATAATTTTCAATGATGACGACAGAAACGCTACTTTCAGCTATCACAGGGACACTATTTGCAACGATGATATCAGAGACATAAATTTCCATGATGACGTCAGAGAGACATAATTTTCAATGATGACGTCAGAGAGACACCATTTTCAATGATGACGTCAGAGAGACACCATTTTCAATGATGACAGAAACGCTACTTTCAGCTATCACAGGGACACTATTTGCAACGATGATGATATCAGAGACATAATTTTCAATGATGACGTCAGAGAGACGCCATTTTCAATGATGACGACAGAAACGCTATTTTCAGCTATCACAGGGACACTATTTACAACGATGATGATATCAGAGACATAATTTTCAATGGTGACATCAGAGAGACACCATTTTGAATGATGAGGACAGAAACGCTATTTTCAGCTATCACAGGGACACTATTTACAACGATGATGATATCAGAGACATAATTTTCAATGATGACGTCAGAGAGACGCCATTTTCAATGATGACGACAGAAACGCTATTTTCAGCTATCACAGGGACACTATTTGCAACGATGGTGATATCAGAGACATAATTTTCAATGATGACGTCAGAGAGACACCATTTTCAATGATGACAGAAACGCTTTTTTCAGCTATCACAGGGACACTATTTGCAACGATGATGATATCAGAGACATAATTTTCAATGATGACGTCAGAGAGACACCATTTTCAATGATGACGTCAGAGAGACACCATTTTCAATGATGACAGAAACGCTACTTTGAGCTATCACAGGGACACTATTTGCAACGATGATGATATCAGAGACATTATTTTCAATGATGACGTCAGAGAGACATAATTTTCAATGATGACGACAGAAACGCTACTTTCAGCTATCACAGGGACACTATTTGCAACGATGATATCAGAGACATAATTTTCAATGATGACGTCAGAGAGACACCATTTTCAATGCTGACGACAGAAACGCTATTTTCAGCTATCACAGGGACACTATTTACAACGATGATGATATCAGAGACATAATTTTCAATGATGACGTCAGAGAGACACCATTTTCAATGATGACGTCAGAGAGACACCATTTTCAATGATGACAGAAACGCTACTTTCAGCTATCACAGGGACACTATTTACAACGATGATGATATCAGAGACATAATTTTCAATGATGACGTCAGACAGACATAATTTTCAATGATGACGACAGAAACGCTACTTTCAGCTATCACAGGGACACTATTTGCAACGATGATATCAGAGACATAATTTTCAATGATGACGACAGAAACGCTATTTACAACGATGATGATATCAGACACATAATTTTCAATGATGATGTCAGAGAGACGCCATTTTCAATGATGACGACAGAAACGCTATTTTCAGCTATCACAGGGACACTATTTACAACGATGATGATATCAGAGACATAATTTTCAATGATGACGTCAGAGAGACACCATTTTCAATGATGACGACAGAAACGCTATTTTCAGCTATCACAGGGACACTATTTGCAACGATGATGATATCAGAGACATAATTTTCAATGATGACGTCAGAGAGACGCCATTTTCAATGATGACGACAGAAACGCTATTTTCAGCTATCACAGGGACACTATTTACAATGATGATGATATCAGATACATAATTTTCAATGATGACGTCAGAGAGACACCATTTTCAATGATGACGACAGAAACGCTATTTCCAGCTGTCACAGGGACACTATTTGCAACGATGATGATATCAGAGACATAAGTTTCAATGATGACGTCACAGAGACACCATTTTCAATAATGACGACAGAAACGCTATTTTCAACTATCACAGGGACACTATTTGCAACGATGATGATATCAGAGACATAATTTTCAATGATGACGTCAGAGAGACACCATTTTCAATGATGACAGAAACGCTATTTTCAGCTATCACAGGGACACTATTTGCAACGATGATGATAACAGAGACATAATTTTCAATGATGACGTCAGAGAGACACCATTTTCAATAATGACGTCAGAGAGACACCATTTTCAATGATGACAGAAACGCTATTTTCAGCTATCACAGGGACATTATTTGCAACGATGATGATATGAGAGACATAATTTTCAATGATGACGTCAGAGAGACATAATTTTCAATGATGAAGACAGAAACGCTACTTTCAGCTATCACAGGGACACTATTTGCAACGATGATATCAGAGACATAATTTTCAATGATGACGTCAGAGAGACACCATTTTCAATGACGACGACAGAAACGCTACTTTCAGCTATCACAGGGACACTATTTACAACGATGATGATATCAGAGACATAATTTTCAATGATGACGTCAGATTGACATAATTTTCAATGATGACGACAGAAACGCTATTTTCAGCTATCACAGGGACACTATTTACAACGATGATGATATTAGAGACATAATTTTCAATGATGACGTCAGAGAGACGCCATTTTCAATGATGACGACAGAAACGCTATTTTCAGGTATCACAGGGACACTATTTCCAGCGATGATGATATCAGAGACATAATTTTCAATGATGATGTCAGAGAGACACCATTTTAAATGATGACGAGAGAAACGCTATTTTCAGCTATCACAGGGACACTATTTACAACGATGATGATATCAGAGACATAATTTTCAATGATGACGTCAGAGAGACACCATTTTCAATGATGACGACAGAAACGCTATCTTCAGTTATCACAGGGACACTATTTACAACGATGATGATATCAGAGACATAATTTTCAATGATGACGTCAGAGAGACGCCATTTTCAATGATGACGACAGAAACGCTATTTTCAGCTATCACAGGGACACTATTTGCAACGATGATGATATCAGAGACATAATTTTCAATGATGACGTCAGAGAGACGCCATTTTCAATGATGACGACAGAAACTCTATTTTCAGCTATCACAGGGACACTATTTACAGCGATGATGATATCAGAGACATAATTTTCAATGATGACGTCAGAGAGACGCCATTTTCAATGATGACGACAGAAACGCTATTTTCAGCTATCACAGGGACACTATTTACAACGATGATGATATCAGAGACATAATTTTCAATGATGACTCAGAGAGACGCCATTTTCAATGATGACGACAGAAACGCTATTTTCAGCTATCACAGGGACACTATTTGCAACGATGATGATATCAGAGACATAATTTTCAATGATGACGTCAGAGAGACACCATTTTCAATGATGACGACAGAAACGCTATTTTCAGCTATCACTGGGACACTATTTACAACGATGATGATATCAGAGACATAATTTTCAATGATGACGTCAGAGAGACGCCATTTTCAATGATGACGACAGAAACGCTATTTTCAGCTATCACAGGGACACTATTTGCAACGATGATGATATCAGAGACATAATTTTCAATGATGACGTCAGAGAGACACCATTTTCAATGATGACAGAAACGCTATTTTCAGCTATCACAGGGACACTATTTGCAACGATGATGATATCAGAGACATAATTTTCAATGATGACGTCAGAGAGACACCATTTTCAATGATGACGTCAGAGAGACACCATTTTCAATGATGACAGAAACGCTACTTTCAGCTATCACAGGGACACTATTTGTAACGATGATGATATCAGAGACATAATTTTCAATGATGACGTCAGAGAGACACCATTTTCAATGATGACAGAAACGCTACTTTCAGCTATCACAGGGACACTATTTGCAACGATGATGATATCAGAGATATAATTTTCAATGATGACGTCAGAGAGACGCCATTTTCAATGATGACGACAGAAACGCTATTTTCAGCAATCACAGGGACACTATTTCCAACGATTATGACATCAGAGACATAATTTTCAATGATGACGTCAGAGAGACGCCATTTTCAATGATGACGACAGAAACGCTATTTTCCACTATCACAGGGACACTATTTGCAACGATGATGATATCAGAGACATAATATTCAATGATGACGTCAGAGAGACGCCATTTTCAATGATGACGACAGAAGCGCTATTTTCAGCTATCACAGGGACACTATTTGCAACGATGATGATATCAGAGACATAATTTTCAATGATGACGTCAGTGAGCACCATTTTCAATGATGACGACAGAAACGCTATTTTCAGCTATCACAGGGACACTATTTACAACGATGATGATATCAGAGGCATAATTTTCAATGATGACGTTAGAGAGACGCCATTTTCAATGATGACGACAGAAACGCTATTTTCAGCTATCACAGGGACACTATTTGCAACGATGATGATATCAGAGACATAATTTTCAATGATGACGTCAGAGAGACACCATTTTCAATGATGACAGAAACGCTATTTTCAGCTATCACAGGGACACTATTTGCAACGATGATGATATCAGAGACATAATTTTCAATGATGACGTCAGAGAGACACCATTTTCAATGATGACGTCAGAGAGACACCATTTTCAATGATGACAGAAACGCTACTTTCAGCTCTCACAGGGACACTATTTGCAACGATGATGATATCAGAGACATAATTTTCCATGATGACGTCAGAGAGACATAATTTTCAATGATGACGACAGAAACGCTACTTTCAGCTATCACAGGGACACTATTTGCAACGATGATATCAGAGACATAATTTTCAATGATGACGTCAGAGAGACACCATTTTCAATGATGACGACAGAAACGCTACTTTCAGCTATCACAGGGACACTATTTACAACGATGATGATATCAGAGACATAATTTTCAATGATGACGTCAGAGAGACATAATTTTCAATGATGACGACAGAAACGCTATTTTCAGCTATCACAGGGACACTATTTGTAACGATGATATCAGAGACATAATTTTCAATGATGACGACAGAAACGCTATTTTCAGCTATCACAGGGACACTATTTTCAACGATGATGATATCAGAGACATAATTTTCAATGATGACGTCAGAGAGACACCATTTTCAATGATGACGACAGAAACGCTATTTTCAGCTATCACAGGGACACTATTTACAACGATGATGATATCAGAGACATAATTTTCAATGATGACGTCAGAGAGACGCCATTTTCAATGATGACGACAGAAACGCTATTTTCAGCTATCACAGGGACACTATTTGCAACGATGATGATATCAGAGACATAATTTTCAATGATGACGTCAGAGAGACACCATTTTCAATGATGACAGAAACGCTATTTTCAGCTATCACAGGGACACTATTTGCAACGATGATGATATCAGAGACATAATTTTCAATGATGACGTCAGAGAGACACCATTTTCAATGATGACGTCAGAGAGACACCATTTTCAATGATGACAGAAACGCTACTTTCAGCTCTCACAGGGACACTATTTGCAACGATGATGATATCAGAGACATAATTTTCAATGATGATGTCAGAGAGACACCATTTTCAATGATGACAGAAACGCCACTTTCAGCTATCACAGGGACACTATTTGCAACGATGATGATATCAGAGACATAATTTTCAATGATGACGTCAGAGAGACGCCATTTTTAATGATGACGACAGAAACGCTATTTTCAGCAATCACAGGGACACTATTTCCAACGATGATGACATCAGAGACATAATTTTCAATGATGACGTCAGAGAGACGCCATTTTCAATGATGACGACAGAAACGCTATTTTCCACTATCACAGGGACACTATTTGCAACGATGATGATATCAGAGACATAATATTCAATGATGACGTCAGAGAGACGCCATTTTCAATGATGACGACAGAAGCGTTATTTTCAGCTATCACAGGGACACTGTTTGCAACGATGATGATATCAGAGACATAATTTTCAATGATGACGTCAGAGAGACACCATTTTCAATGATGACAGAAACGCTATTTTCAGCTATCACAGGGACACTATTTGCAACGATGATGATATCAGAGACATAATTTTCAATGATGACGTCAGAGAGACACCATTTTCAATGATGACGTCAGAGAGACACCATTTTCAATGATGACAGAAACGCTACTTTCAGCTATCATAGGGACACTATTTGCAACGATGATGATATCAGAGACATAATTTTCAATGATGATGTCAGAGAGACATAATTTTCAATGATGACGACAGAAACGCTATTTTCAGCTATCACAGGGACACTATTTGCAACGATGATGATATCAGAGACATAATTTTCAATGATGACGTCAGAGAGACGCTATTTTCAATGATGACGACAGAAACTCTATTTTCAGCTATCACAGGGACACTATTTACAACGATGATGATATCAGAGACATAATTTTCAATGATGACGTCAGAGAGACGCCATTTTCAATGACGACGACAGAAACGCTATTTTCAACTATCACAGGAACACTATTTGCAACGATAATGAAATCAGAGACATAATTTTCAATGATGACGTCAGAGAGACGCCATTTTCAATGATGACGACAGAAACGCTATTTTCAGCTATCACAGGGACACTATTTACAAAGATGATGATATCAGATACATAATTTTCAATGATGACGTCAGAGAGACACCATTTTCAATGATGACGACAGAAACGTTATTTCCAGCTGTCACAGGGACACTATTTGCAACGATGATGATATCAGAGACATAATTTACAATGATGACGTCACAGAGACACCATTTTCAATAATGACGACAGAAACGCTATTTTCAACTATCACAGGGACACTATTTACAACGATGATGATATCAGAGACATAATTTTCAATGATGACGTCAGAGAGACCATTTTCAATGATGACAGAAACGCTATTTTCAGCTATCACAGGGACACTATTTGCAACGATGATGATATCAGAGACATCATTTTCAATGATGACGTCAGAGAGACACCATTTTCAATGATGACGTCAGAGAGACACCATTTTCAATGATGACAGAAACGCTACTTTCAGCTATCACAGGGACACTATTTGCAACGATGATGATATCAGAGACATAATTTTCAATGATGAAGTCAGAGAGACATAATTTTCAATGATGAAGACAGAAACGCTACTTTCAGCTATCAGAGGGACAATATTTGCAACGATGATATCAGAGACATAATTTTCAATGATGACGTCAGAGAGACGCCATTTTCAATGATAACGACAGAAACGCTATTTTCAGTTATCACAGGGACACTATTTACAACGATGATGATATCAGAGACATAATTTTCAATGATGGCTCAGAGAGACACTATTTTCAATGATGACGACAGAAACGCTATTTTCAGCTATCACAGGGACACTATTTGCAACGATGATGATATCAGAGACATAATTTTCAATGATGACGTCAGTGAGCACCATTTTCAATGATGACGACAGAAACGCTATTTTCAGCTATCACAGGGACACTATTTACAACGATGATGATATCAGAGGCATAATTATCAATGATGACGTTAGAGATACGCCATTTTCAATGATGACGACAGAAACGCTATTTTCAGCTATCACAGGGACACTATTTGCAACGATGATGATATCAGACATAATTTTCAATGATGACGTCAGAGAGACACCATTTTCAATGATGACGTCGGAGAGACACCATTTTCAATGATGACAGAAACGCTACTTTCAGCTCTCACAGGGACACTATTTGCAACGATGATGATATCAGAGACATAATTTTCCATGATGACGTCAGAGAGACATAATTTTCAATGATGACGACAGAAACGCTACTTTCAGCTATCACAGGGACACTATTTGCAACGATGATATCAGAGACATAATTTTCCATGATGACGTCAGAGAGACATAATTTTCAATGATGACGTCAGAGAGACACCATTTTCAATGATGACGTCAGAGAGACACCATTTTCAATGATGACAGAAACGCTACTTTCAGCTATCACAGGGACCCTATTTGCAACGATGATGATATCAGAGACATAATTTTCAATGATGACGTCAGAGAGACGCCATTTTCAATGATGACGACAGAAACGCTATTTTCAGCTATCACAGGGACACTATTTACAACGATGATGATATCAGAGACATAATTTTCAATGGTGACATCAGAGAGACACCATTTTGAATGATGAGGACAGAAACGCTATTTTCAGCTATCACAGGGACACTATTTACAACGATGATGATATCAGAGACATAATTTTCAATGATGACGTCAGAGAGACGCCATTTTCAATGATGACGACAGAAACGCTATTTTCAGCTATCACAGGGACACTATTTGCAACGATGGTGATATCAGAGACATAATTTTCAATGATGACGTCAGAGAGACACCATTTTCAATGATGACAGAAACGCTTTTTTCAGCTATCACAGGGACACTATTTGCAACGATGATGATATCAGAGACATAATTTTCAATGATGACGTCAGAGAGACACCATTTTCAATGATGACGTCAGAGAGACACCATTTTCAATGATGACAGAAACGCTACTTTCAGCTATCACAGGGACACTATTTACAACGATGATGATATCAGAGACATAATTTTCAATGATGACGTCAGACAGACATAATTTTCAATGATGACGACAGAAACGCTACTTTCAGCTATCACAGGGACACTATTTGCAACGATGATGATATCAGAGACATAATTTTCAATGATGACGTCAGAGAGACATAATTTTCAATGATGACGACAGAAACGCTACTTTCAGCTATCACAGGGACACTATTTGCAACGATGATATCAGAGACATAATTTTCAATGATGACGTCAGAGAGACACCATTTTCAATGCTGACGACAGAAACGCTATTTTCAGCTATCACAGGGACACTATTTACAACGATGATGATATCAGAGACATAATTTTCAATGATGACGTCAGAGAGACACCATTTTCAATGATGACATCAGAGAGACACCATTTTCAATGATGACAGAAACGCTACTTTCAGCTATCACAGGGACACTATTTACAACGATGATGATATCAGAGACATAATTTTCAATGATGACGTCAGACAGACATAATTTTCAATGATGACGACAGAAACGCTACTTTCAGCTATCACAGGGACACTATTTGCAACGATGATATCAGAGACATAATTTTCAATGATGACGACAGAAACGCTATTTTCAGCTATCACAGGGACACTATTTACAACGATGATGATATCAGACACATAATTTTCAATGATGATGTCAGAGAGACGCCATTTTCAATGATGACGACAGAAACGCTATTTTCAGCTATCACAGGGACACTATTTACAACGATGATGATATCAGAGACATAATTTTCAATGATGACGTCAGAGAGACACCATTTTCAATGATGACGACAGAAACGCTATTTTCAGCTATCACAGGGACACTATTTGCAACGATGATGATATCAGAGACATAATTTTCAATGATGACGTCAGAGAGACGCCATTTTCAATGATGACGACAGAAACGCTATTTTCAGCTATCACAGGGACACTATTTACAATGATGATGATATCAGATACATAATTTTCAATGATGACGTCAGAGAGACACCATTTTCAATGATGACGACAGAAACGCTATTTCCAGCTGTCACAGGGACACTATTTGCAACGATGATGATATCAGAGACATAAGTTTCAATGATGACGTCACAGAGACACCATTTTCAATAATGACGACAGAAACGCTATTTTCAACTATCACAGGGACACTATTTACAACGATGATGATATCAGAGACATAATTTTCAATGATGACGTCAGAGAGACACCATTTTCAATGATGACAGAAACGCTATTTTCAGCTATCACAGGGACACTATTTGCAACGATGATGATAACAGAGACATAATTTTCAATGATGACGTCAGAGAGACACCATTTTCAATAATGACGTCAGAGAGACACCATTTTCAATGATGACAGAAACGCTATTTTCAGCTATCACAGGGACATTATTTGCAACGATGATGATATGAGAGACATAATTTTCAATGATGACGTCAGAGAGACATAATTTTCAATGATGAAGACAGAAACGCTACTTTCAGCTATCACAGGGACACTATTTGCAACGATGATATCAGAGACATAATTTTCAATGATGACGTCAGAGACACACCATTTTCAATGACGACGACAGAAACGCTACTTTCAGCTATCACAGGGACACTATTTACAACGATGATGATATCAGAGACATAATTTTCAATGATGACGTCAGATTGACATAATTTTCAATGATGACGACAGAAACGCTATTTTCAGCTATCACAGGGACACTATTTACAACGATGATGATATCAGAGACATAATTTTCAATGATGACGTCAGAGAGACGCCATTTTCAATGATGACGACAGAAACGCTATTTTCAGGTATCACAGGGACACTATTTGCAGCGATGATGATATCAGAGACATAATTTTCAATGATGATGTCAGAGAGACACCATTTTAAATGATGACGAGAGAAACGCTATTTTCAGCTATCACAGGGACACTATTTACAACGATGATGATATCAGAGACATAATTTTCAATGATGACGTCAGAGAGACACCATTTTCAATGATGACGACAGAAACGCTATTTTCAGTTATCACAGGGACACTATTTACAACGATGATGATATCAGAGACATAATTTTCAATGATGACGTCAGAGAGACGCCATTTTCAATGATGACGACAGAAACGCTATTTTCAGCTATCACACGGACACTATTTGCAACGATGATGATATCAGAGACATAATTTTCAATGATGACGTCAGAGAGACGCCATTTTCAATGATGACGACAGAAACTCTATTTTCAGCTATCACAGGGACACTATTTACAGCGATGATGATATCAGAGACATAATTTTCAATGATGACGTCAGAGAGACGCCATTTTCAATGATGACGACAGAAACGCTATTTTCAGCTATCACAGGGACACTATTTACAACGATGATGATATCAGAGACATAATTTTCAATGATGACTCAGAGAGACGCCATTTTCAATGATGACGACAGAAACGCTATTTTCAGCTATCACAGGGACACTATTTGCAACGATGATGATATCAGAGACATAATTTTCAATGATGACGTCAGAGAGACACCATTTTCAATGATGACGACAGAAACGCTATTTTCAGCTATCACTGGGACACTATTTACAACGATGATGATATCAGAGACATAATTTTCAATGATGACGTCAGAGAGACGCCATTTTCAATGATGACGACAGAAACGCTATTTTCAGCTATCACAGGGACACTATTTGCAACGATGATGATATCAGAGACATAATTTTCAATGATGACGTCAGAGAGACACCATTTTCAATGATGACAGAAACGCTATTTTCAGCTATCACAGGGACACTATTTGCAACGATGATGATATCAGAGACATAATTTTCAATGATGACGTCAGAGAGACACCATTTTCAATGATGACGTCAGAGAGACACCATTTTCAATAATGACAGAAACGCTACTTTCAGCTATCACAGGGACACTATTTGTAACGATGATGATATCAGAGACATAATTTTCAATGATGACGTCAGAGAGACACCATTTTCAATGATGACAGAAACGCTACTTTCAGCTATCACAGGGACACTATTTGCAACGATGATGATATCAGAGACATAATTTTCAATGATGACGTCAGAGAGACGCCATTTTCAATGATGACGACAGAAACGCTATTTTCAGCAATCACAGGGACACTATTTCCAACGATTATGACATCAGAGACATAATTTTCAATGATGACGTCAGAGAGACGCCATTTTCAATGATGACGACAGAAACGCTATTTTCCACTATCACAGGGACACTATTTGCAACGATGATGATATCAGAGACATAATATTCAATGATGACGTCAGAGAGACGCCATTTTCAATGATGACGACAGAAGCGCTATTTTCAGCTATCACAGGGACACTATTTGCAACGATGATGATATCAGAGACATAATTTTCAATGATGACGTCAGAGAGACACCATTTTCAATGATGACAGAAACGCTATTTTCAGCTATCACAGGGACACTATTTGCAACGATGATGATATCAGAGACATAATTTTCAATGATGACGTCAGAGAGACACCATTTTCAATGATGACAGAAAGGCTACTTTCAGCTATCACAGGGACACTATTTGCAACGATGATGATATCAGAGACATAATTTTCAATGATGACGTCAGAGAGACATAATTTTCAATGATGACGACAGAAATGCTATTTTCAGCTATCACAGGGACACTATTTACAACGATGATGATATCAGAGACATAATTTTCAATGATGACGTCAGAGAGACGCTATTTTCAATGATGACGACAGAAACGCTATTTTCAGCTATCACAGGGACACTATTTTCAAAGATGATGATATCAGAGACATAATTTTCAATGATGACGTCAGAGAGACGCCATTTTCAATGATGACGACAGAAACGTTATTTCCAGCTGTCAGAGGGACACTATTTGCAACGATGATGATATCAGAGACATAATTTTCAATGATGACGTCAGAGAGACACCATTTTCAATAATGACGACAGAAACGCTATTTTCAACTATCACAGGGACACTATTTACAACGAT
The DNA here is from genome assembly GCA_038380435.1 of Ryuthela nishihirai. NCBI lineage: Eukaryota > Metazoa > Arthropoda > Arachnida > Araneae > Heptathelidae > Ryuthela > Ryuthela nishihirai. Next base: position 80,854,931 of record JAWZYU010000002.1, read on the forward strand.
GATGATATCAGAGACATAATTTTCAATGATGACGTCAGAGAGACCATTTTCAATGATGACAGAAACGCTATTTTCAGCTATCACAGGGACACTATTTGCAACGATGATGATATCAGAGACATAATTTTCAATGATGACGTCAGAGAGACACCATTTTCAATGATGACGTCAGAGAGACACCATTTTCAATGATGACAGAAACGCTACTTTCAGCTATCACAGGTACACTATTTGCAACGATGATGATATCAGAGACATAATTTTCAATGATGACGTCAGAGAGATATAATTTTCAATGATGAAGACAGAAACGCTACTTTCATCTATCAGAGGGACACTATTTGCAACGATGATATCAGAGACATCATTTTCAATGATGACGTCAGAGAGACGCCATTTTCAATGATAACGACAGAAACGCTATTTTCAGCTATCACAGGGACACTATTTACAACGATGATGATATCAGAGACATAATTTTCAATGTTGGCTCAGAGAGACGCTATTTTCAATGATGAAGACAGAAACGCTATTTTCAACTATCACAGGGACACTATTTGCAACGATGATGATATCAGAGACATAATTTTCAATGATGACGTCAGTGAGCACCATTTTCAATGATGACGACAGAAACGCTATTTTCAGCTATCACAGGGACACTATTTACAACGATGATGATATCAGAGGCATAATTTTCAATGATGACGTTAGAGAGACGCCATTTTCAATGATGACGACAGAAACGCTATTTTCAGCTATCACAGGGACACTATTTGCAACGATGATGATATCAGAGACATAATTTTCAATGATGACGTCAGAGAGACACCATTTTCAATGATGACAGAAACGCTATTTTCAGCTATCACAGGGACACTATTTGCAACGATGATGATATCAGAGACATAATTTTCAATGATGACGTCAGAGAGACACCATTTTCAATGATGACGTCAGAGAGACACCATTTTCAATGATGACAGAAACGCTACTTTCAGCTCTCACAGGGACACTATTTGTAACGATGATGATATCAGAGACATAATTTTCCATGATGACGTCAGAGAGACATAATTTTCAATGATGACGACAGAAACGCTACTTTCAGCTATCACAGGGACACTATTTGCAACGATGATATCAGAGACATAATTTTCAATGATGACGTCAGAGAGACACCATTTTCAATGATGACGACAGAAACGCTACTTTCAGCTATCACAGGGACACTATTTACAACGATGATGATATCAGAGACATAATTTTCAATGATGACGTCAGAGAGACATAATTTTCAATGATGACGACAGAAACGCTATTTTCAGCTATCACAGGGACACTATTTGCAACGATGATATCAGAGACATAATTTTCAATGATGACGACAGAAACGCTATTTTCAGCTATCACAGGGACACTATTTTCAACGATGATGATATCAGAGACATAATTTTCAATGATGACGTCAGAGAGACACCATTTTCAATGATGACGACAGAAACGCTATTTTCAGCTATCACAGGGACACTATTTACAACGATGATGATATCAGAGACATAATTTTCAATGATGACGTCAGAGAGACGCCATTTTCAATGATGACGACAGAAACGCTATTTTCAGCTATCACAGGGACACCATTTGCAACGATGATGATATCAGAGACATAATTTTCAATGATGACGTCAGAGAGACACCATTTTCAATGATGACAGAAACGCTATTTTCAGCTATCACAGGGACACTATTTGCAACGATGATGATATCAGAGACATAATTTTCAATGATGACGTCAGAGAGACACCATTTTCAATGATGACGTCAGAGAGACACCATTTTCAATGATGACAGAAACGCTACTTTCAGCTCTCACAGGGACACTATTTGCAACGATGATGATATCAGAGACATAATTTTCAATGATGATGTCAGAGAGACACCATTTTCAATGATGACAGAAACGCTACTTTCAGCTATCACAGGGACACTATTTGCAACGATGATGATATCAGAGACATAATTTTCAATGATGACGTCAGAGAGACGCCATTTTCAATGATGACGACAGAAACGCTATTTTCAGCAATCACAGGGACACTATTTCCAACGATTATGACATCAGAGACATAATTTTCAATGATGACGTCAGAGAGACGCCATTTTCAATGATGACGACAGAAACGCTATTTTCCACTATCACAGGGACACTATTTGCAACGATGATGATATCAGAGACATAATATTCAATGATGACGTCAGAGAGACGCCATTTTCAATGATGACGACAGAAGCGTTATTTTCAGCTATCACAGGGACACTATTTGCAACGATGATGATATCAGAGACATAATTTTCAATGATGACGTCATAGAGACACCATTTTCAATGATGACAGAAACGCTATTTTCAGCTATCACAGGGACACTATTTGCAACGATGATGATATCAGAGACATAATTTTCAATGATGACGTCAGAGAGACACCATTTTCAATGATGACGTCAGAGAGACACCATTTTCAATGATGACAGAAACGCTACTTTCAGCTATCATAGGGACACTATTTGCAACGATGATGATATCAGAGACATAATTTTCAATGATGATGTCAGAGAGACATAATTTTCAATGATGACGACAGAAACGCTATTTTCAGCTATCACAGGGACACTATTTGCAACGATGATGATATCAGAGACATAATTTTCAATGATGACGTCAGAGAGACGCTATTTTCAATGATGACGACAGAAACGCTATTTTCAGCTATCACAGGGACACTATTTACAACGATGATGATATCAGAGACATAATTTTCAATGATGACGTCAGAGAGACGCCATTTTCAATGTCGACGACAGAAACGCTATTTTCAACTATCACAGGAACACTATTTGCAACGATAATGAAATCAGAGACATAATTTTCAATGATGACGTCAGAGAGACGCCATTTTCAATGATGACGACAGAAACGCTATTTTCAGCTATCACAGGGACACTATTTACAAAGATGATGATATCAGATACATAATTTTCAATGATGACGTCAGAGAGACACCATTTTCAATGATGACGACAGAAACGTTATTTCCAGCTGTCACAGGGACACTATTTGCAACGATGATGATATCAGAGACATAATTTACAATGATGACGTCACAGAGACACCATTTTCAATAATGACGACAGAAACGCTATTTTCAACTATCACAGGGACACTATTTACAACGATGATGATATCAGAGACATAATTTTCAATGATGACGTCAGAGAGACCATTTTCAATGATGACAGAAACGCTATTTTCAGCTATCACAGGGACACTATTTGCAACGATGATGATATCAGAGACATAATTTTCAATGATGACGTCAGAGAGACACCATTTTCAATGATGACGTCAGAGAGACACCATTTTCAATGATGACAGAAACGCTACTTTCAGCTATCACAGGGACACTATTTGCAACGATGATGATATCAGAGACATAATTTTCAATGATGACGTCAGAGAGACATAATTTTCAATGATGGAGACAGAAACGCTACTTTCAGCTATCAGAGGGACAATATTTGCAACGATGATATAAGAGACATAATTTTCAATGATGACGTCAGAGAGACGCCATTTTCAATGATAACGACAGAAACGCTATTTTCAGTTATCACAGGGACACTATTTACAACGATGATGATATCAGAGACATAATTTTCAATGATGGCTCAGAGAGACACTATTTTCAATGATGACGACAGAAACGCTATTTTCAGCTATCACAGGAACACTATTTGCAACGATGATGATATCAGAGACATAATTTTCAATGATGACGTCAGTGAGCACCATTTTCAATGATGACGACAGAAACGCTATTTTCAGGTATCACAGGGACACTATTTACAACGATGATGATATCAGAGGCATAATTATCAATGATGACGTTAGAGAGACGCCATTTTCAATGATGACGACAGAAACGCTATTTTCAGCTATCACAGGGACACTATTTGCAACGATGATGATATCAGAGACATAATTTTCAATGATGACGTCAGAGAGACACCATTTTCAATGATGACGTCAGAGAGACACCATTTTCAATGATGACAGAAACGCTACTTTCAGCTCTCACAGGGACACTATTTGCAACGATGATATCAGAGACATAATTTTCAATGATGACGTCAGTGAGACACCATTTTCAATGATGACGACAGAAACGCTACTTTCAGCTATCACAGGGACACTATTTACAACGATGATGATATCAGAGACATAATTTTCAATGATGACGTCAGAGAGACATAATTTTCAATGATGACGACAGAAACGCTATTTTCAGCTATCACAGGGACACTATTTGCAACGATGATATCAGAGACATAATTTTCAATGATGACGACAGAAACGCTATTTTCAGCTATCACAGGGACACTATTTTCAACGATGATGATATCAGAGACATAATTTTCAATGATGACGTCAGAGAGACACCATTTTCAATGATGACGACAGAAACGCTATTTTCAGCTATCACAGGGACACTATTTACAACGATGATGATATCAGAGACATAATTTTCAATGATGACGTCAGAGAGACGCCATTTTCAATGATGACGACAGAAACGCTATTTTCAACTATCACAGGGACACTATTTGCAACGATTATGATATCAGAGACATAATTTTCAATGATGACGTCAGAGAGACGCCATTTTCAATGATGACGACAGAAACGCTATTTTGAACTATCACAGGGACACTATTTGCAACGATGATGATATCAGATACATAATTTTCAATGATGACGTCAGAGAGACACCATTTTCAATGATGACGACAGAAACGCTATTTCCAGCTGTCACAAGGACACTATTTGCAACGATGATGATATCAGACACATAATTTTCAATGATGACGTCAGAGACACGCCATTTTCAATGATGACGACAGAAACGCTATTTTCAGCTATCACAGGGACACTATTTACAACGATGATGATATCAGATACATAATTTTCAACGATGACGTCAGAGAGACACCATTTTCAATGATGACGACAGAAACGCTATATCCAGCTGTCACAGGGACACTATTTTCAACGATGATGATATCAGAGACATAATTTTCAATGATGACGTCACAGAGACACCATTTTCAATAATGACGACAGAAACTCTATTTTCAACTATCACAGGGACACTATTTGCAACGATGATGATATCAGAGACATAATTTTCAATGATGACGTCAGAGAGACACCATTTTCAATGATGACGTCAGAGAGACACCATTTTCAATGATAACGTCAGAGAGACACCATTTTCAATGATGACAGAAACGCTACTTTCAGGTATCACAGGGACACTATTTGCAACGATGATGATATCAGAGACATAATTTTCAATGATGACGTCAGAGAGACGCCATTTTGAATGATGACGACAGAAACGCTATTTTCAGCTATCACAGGGACACTATTTACAACGATGATGATATCAGAGACATAATTTTCAATGATGACGTCAGAGAGACACCATTTTCAATGATGAGGACAGAAACGGTATTTTCAGCTATCACAGGGACACTATTTACAACGATGATGATATCAGAGACATAATTTTCAATGATGACGTCAGAGAGACGCCATTTTCAATGATGACGACAGAAACGCTATTTTCAGCTATCACAGGGACACTATTTGCAACGATGATGATATCAGAGACATAATTTTCAATGATGACGTCAGAGAGACACCATTTTCAATGATGACAGAAACGCTATTTTCAGCTATCACAGGGACACTATTTGCAACGATGATGATATCAGAGACATAATTTTCAATGATGACGTCAGAGAGACACCATTTTCAATGGTGACAGAAACGCTACTTTCAGCTATCACAGAGACACTATTTGCAACGATGATGATATCAGAGACATAATTTTCAATGATGACGTCAGAGAGACATAATTTTCAATGATGACGACAGAAACGCTACTTTCAGCTATCACAAGGACACTATTTGCAACGATGATATCAGAGACATAATTTTCAATGATGACGTCAGAGAGACACCATTACAATGATGACGACAGAAACGCTATTTTCAGCTATCACAGGGACACTATTTACAACGATGATGATATCAGAGACATAATTTTCAATGATGACGTCAGAGAGACACCATTTTCAATGATGACAGAAACGCTATTTTCAGCTATCACAGGGACATTATTCGCAACGATGATGATATCAGAGACATAATTTTCAATGATGACGTCAGAGAGACACCATTTTCAATGATGACGTCAGAGAGACCATTTTCAATGATGACAGAAACGCTACTTTCAGCTATCACAGGGACACTATTTACAACGATGATGATATCAGAGACATAATTTTCAATGATGACGTCAGAGAGACATAATTTTCAATGATGACAACAGAAACGCTACTTTCAGCTATCACAGGGACACTATTTGCAACGATGGTATCAGAGATATAATTTTCAATGATGACGACAGAAACGCTATTTTCAGCTATCACAGGGACACTATTTACAACGATGATGATATCAGAGACATAATTTTCAATGATGACGTCAGAGAGACGCCATTTTCAATGATGACGACAGAAACGCTATTTTCAACTATCACAGGGACACTATTTGCAACGATTATAATATCAGAGACATAATTTTCAATGATGACGTCAGAGAGACGCCATTTTCAATCATGACGACAGAAACGCTATTTTCAACTATCACAGGGACACTATTTGCAACGATGATGATATCAGAGACATAATTTTCAATGATGACGTCAGAGAGACGCCATTTTCAATGATGACGACAGAAACGCCATTTTCAATGATGACGACAGAAACGCCATTTTCAGCTATCACAGGGACACTATTTACAACGATGATGATATCAGATACATAATTTTCAATGATGACGTGAGAGAGACACCATTTTCAACACTATTTGCAACGATGATGATATCAGAGACATAATTTTCAATGATGACGTCACAGAGACACCATTTTCAATAATGACGACAGAAACGCTATTTTCAACTATCACAGGGACACTATTTACAACGATGATGATATCAGAGACATAATTTTCAATGATGACGTCAGAGAGACACCATTTTCAATGATGACAGAAACGCTATTTTCAGCTATCACAGGGACACTATTTGCAACGATGATGATATCAGAGACATAATTTTCAATGATGACGTCAGAGAGACACCATTTTCAATGATGACGTCAGAGAGACACCATTTTCAATGATGACGTCAGGGAGACACCATTTTCAATGATGACAGAAACGCTACTTTCAGCTATCACAGGGACACTATTTGCAACGATGATGATATCAGAGACATAATTTTCAATGATGACGTCAAAGAGACGCCATTTTCAATGATGACGACAGAAACGCTATTTTCAGCTATCACAGGGATACTATTTACAACGATGATGATATCAGAGGCATAATTTTCAATGATGACGTCAGAGAGACGCCATGTTCAATGATGACGACAGAAACGCTATTTTCCACTATCACAGGGACACAATTTACAACGATGATGATATCAGAGACATAATTTTCAATGATGACTCAGAGAGACGCCATTTTCAATGATGACGACAGAAACGCTACTTTCAGCTATCACAGGGACACTATTTACAACGATGATGATATCAGAGACATAATTTTCAATGATGACGTCAGAGAGACATAATTTTCAATGATGACGACAGAAACGCTATTTTCAGCTATCACTGGGACACTATTTACAACGATGATGATATCAGAGACATAATTTTCAATGATGACGTCAGAGAGACGCCATTTTCAATGATGACGACAGAAACGCTATATCCAGCTGTCACAGGGACACTATTTTCAACGATGATGATATCAGAGACATAATTTTCAATGATGACGTCACAGAGACACCATTTTCAATAATGACGACAGAAACTCTATTTTCAACTATCACAGGGACACTATTTGCAACGATGATGATATCAGAGACATAATTTTCAATGATGACGTCAGAGAGACACCATTTTCAATGATGACAGAAACGCTACTTTCAGGTATCACAGGGACACTATTTGCAACGATGATGATATCAGAGACATAATTTTCAATGATGACGTCAGAGAGACGCCATTTTGAATGATGACGACAGAAACGCTATTTTCAGCTATCACAGGGACACTATTTACAACGATGATGATATCAGAGACATAATTTTCAATGATGACGTCAGAGAGACACCATTTTCAATGATGAGGACAGAAACGGTATTTTCAGCTATCACAGGGACACTATTTACAACGATGATGATATCAGAGACATAATTTTCAATGATGACGTCAGAGAGACGCCATTTTCAATGATGACGACAGAAACGCTATTTTCAGCTATCACAGGGACACTATTTGCAACGATGATGATATCAGAGACATAATTTTCAATGATGACGTCAGAGAGACACCATTTTCAATGATGACAGAAACGCTATTTTCAGCTATCACAGGGACACTATTTGCAACGATGATGATATCAGAGACATAATTTTCAATGATGACGTCAGAGAGACACCATTTTCAATGGTGACAGAAACGCTACTTTCAGCTATCACAGAGACACTATTTGCAACGATGATGATATCAGAGACATAATTTTCAATGATGACGTCAGAGAGACATAATTTTCAATGATGACGACAGAAACGCTACTTTCAGCTATCACAGGGACACTATTTGCAACGATGATATCAGAGACATAATTTTCAATGATGACGTCAGAGAGACACCATTTTCAATGATGACGACAGAAACGCTATTTTCAGCTATCACAGGGACACTATTTACAACGATGATGATATCAGAGACATAATTTTCAATGATGACGTCAGAGAGACACCATTTTCAATGATGACAGAAACGCTATTTTCAGCTATCACAGGGACATTATTCGCAACGATGATGATATCAGAGACATAATTTTCAATGATGACGTCAGAGAGACACCATTTTCAATGATGACGTCAGAGAGACCATTTTCAATGATGACAGAAACGCTACTTTCAGCTATCACAGGGACACTATTTACAACGATGATGATATCAGAGACATAATTTTCAATGATGACGTCAGAGAGACATAATTTTCAATGATGACGACAGAAACGCTACTTTCAGCTATCACAGGGACACTATTTGCAACGATGGTATCAGAGATATAATTTTCAATGATGACGACAGAAACGCTATTTTCAGCTATCACAGGGACACTATTTACAACGATGATGATATCAGAGACATAATTTTCAATGATGACGTCAGAGAGACGCCATTTTCAATGATGACGACAGAAACGCTATTTTCAACTATCACAGGGACACTATTTGCAACGATTATAATATCAGAGACATAATTTTCAATGATGACGTCAGAGAGACGCCATTTTCAATCATGACGACAGAAACGCTATTTTCAACTATCACAGGGACACTATTTGCAACGATGATGATATCAGAGACATAATTTTCAATGATGACGTCAGAGAGACGCCATTTTCAATGATGACGACAGAAACGCCATTTTCAATGATGACGACAGAAACGCCATTTTCAGCTATCACAGGGACACTATTTACAACGATGATGATATCAGATACATAATTTTCAATGATGACGTGAGAGAGACACCATTTTCAACACTATTTGCAACGATGATGATATCAGAGACATAATTTTCAATGATGACGTCACAGAGACACCATTTTCAATAATGACGACAGAAACGCTATTTTCAACTATCACAGGGACACTATTTACAACGATGATGATATCAGAGACATAATTTTCAATGATGACGTCAGAGAGACACCATTTTCAATGATGACAGAAACGCTATTTTCAGCTATCACAGGGACACTATTTGCAACGATGATGATATCAGAGACATAATTTTCAATGATGACGTCAGAGAGACACCATTTTCAATGATGACGTCAGAGAGACACCATTTTCAATGATGACGTCAGGGAGACACCATTTTCAATGATGACAGAAACGCTACTTTCAGCTATCACAGGGACACTATTTGCAACGATGATGATATCAGAGACATAATTTTCAATGATGACGTCAAAGAGACGCCATTTTCAATGATGACGACAGAAACGCTATTTTCAGCTATCACAGGGATACTATTTACAACGATGATGATATCAGAGACATAATTTTCAATGATGACGTCAGAGAGACGCCATGTTCAATGATGACGACAGAAACGCTATTTTCCACTATCACAGGGACACAATTTACAACGATGATGATATCAGAGACATAATTTTCAATGATGACTCAGAGAGACGCCATTTTCAATGATGACGACAGAAACGCTACTTTCAGCTATCACAGGGACACTATTTACAACGATGATGATATCAGAGACATAATTTTCAATGATGACGTCAGAGAGACATAATTTTCAATGATGACGACAGAAACGCTACTTTCAGCTATCACAGGGACACTATTTGCAACGATGGTATCAGAGATATAATTTTCAATGATGACGACAGAAACGCTATTTTCAGCTATCACAGGGACACTATTTACAACGATGATGATATCAGAGACATAATTTTCAATGATGACTCAGAGAGACGCCATTTTCAATGATGACGACAGAAACGCTATTTTCAGCTATCACAGGGACACTATTTGCAACGATGATGATATCAGAGACATAATTTTCAATGATGACGTCAGAGAGACACCATTTTCAATGATGATGACAGAAACTCTCTTCTCAGCTATCACAGGGACACTATTTGCAACGATGATGATATCAGAGACACCATTTTCAATGATGACGTCAGAGAGATAATTTTCAATGATGGCGTCAGAGAGAAGCCATCTTCAACAATGACTTCAGAAACGTTATTTTCAATTATGACGCTATTTTCAATGATGACGATAGAAACGCTACTTTCAGCTATCACAGGGACATTATTTGCAACGATGATATCAGAGACATAATTTTCAATGATGACGTCAGAGAGACGCCATTTTCAATGATGACAGAAACGCTATTTTCAGCTATCACAGGGACACTATTTACAACGATGATGATATCAGACACATAATTTTCAATGATGACGTCAGAGAGACGCCATTTTCGATGATGACGACAGAAACGCTATTTTCAGCTATCACAGGGACACTATTTACAACGATGATGATATCAGAGACATAATTTTCAATGATGACGTCAGAGAGACGCCATTTTCAACGATACCGACAGAAACGCTATTTTCAGCTATCACAGGGAGACGCCATTTTCAACAATGACGCCATTTTCAATGATGACAGAAACGCTATTTTCAGCTGACATCACAGAAACACTATTTGGAACGATGACGTCAGAGAGACACCATTTTCAATGATGACGTCAGAGAGACGCAATTTCCAACGATGACTCCAGAAACGTTATTTTCAATTATGACGCCATTTTCAATGATGACGCAGAAACGCTATTTTTAGCTGACATCACAGAAACACTGTTTGCAACGATGATGATGTCAGAGAGACACCATTTTTAATGATGACGTCAAAGAGACGCCATTTGCAACGATGACTTCAGAAACGTTATTTTCAATTATGATGCCATTTTCACTGATGACGTCAGATAGACACCACCTCCAGCGATGAAATTAGGGATTCGCCATTTATAACGATTTATTTAGCGAGTGCTACTTTTGCACGAGAGTCACCATTTTGGACAGTGTAACTGAGACTCAACTGCCTTAAACTCTTTTAAAACTCAAAACAGAAAACTTCCCTCTCCTCGTTTCCCGCAAAAAGAAACGAAACGTTTTTCGGCGAACAAATCTCTCTCGCGTCATTTTCCAATTCCGCCTTCCTCCTTTTTCCTTCAAAATGCCCCCACGTCGACTCAGCTCCTTCTCGATATCATTGGTTCGGTTGTTTTACCTCTGAGCGGCACTTTTTTTGCACACCATGGGTAAATGGCTAGGTCACAAAGACCTCGAAGGCTAAGAGAAGGTTGGGGGAGGGGACCCACTGGAACAGCTATTGGAAGACAGATAGTAGCCTCCCGTCAAGGCCATCCAGCGTGTTCTTTAATGTTGGATTATTTTACATCTGAGCGACACTTTTTTGCACACCATGGGCTAAATGGGCAGGTCACAAGGACCCCGAAGGCTCAGAGAAGGTTGGGGGAGGGGACCCACTGGAACAGTTGTTGAGAGACAGATGGTAGCCTCACGTCAAGGCCTTCCAGCGTGTTCTTTAACGTTGGGTTGTTTTACCTCTGAGTGGCACTTTTTTTGCACACCATGGGCTAAATGACAGGTCACAAGGACCCCGAAGACTCAGAGAAAGTTGGGGGAGGGGACCCACTGGAACAGCTGTTGGGAGACAGATGGTACCCTCCCGTCAAAGCAATTCAGTGTGTTCTTTAACGTGCATAGGGTATGACTCTCCCGCACACGGAGCCACGACTTAACGTCCCATCCGACGGACGGCGGCATTTCCAAGCCCATCGGTGTCCCCCTCGAACAGTTGTTGGAAGACAGACGGTTAGCTCCCTATCAAGGCCATCCAGCGTGTTCTTAAATGTTGAATTATTTTACCTCTGAACGGCACTTTTTTGCACACCATGGGCTAAATGGCCAGGTCACAAGGACCCGTGGTCAGGGCGGGGAATTAAGTGATAAAAGAAACGTAATCACTGTTGTAGAAAGTAAAGGTGATTGTTATTAGATTTAATGTTTTTGCGGAGATAAATCTCAACGCTGACCCAGCTGGGACTGGAACCTGAGAATTACAGATTACGAGCCTGGCGCGCTACCGACTCAGCCACCCCCTTCTCAATATCAATTCATCTTCGTATGGGAAACTCGCTGAACCATGGCTAATACTGACCGGCATGTTTTCAGCACCAGACTCTCTTGAGCTAAGAATAACAAGAGAGACTGAGATCGCCTTTCTCCTTAAAGGGTTGGGTTGTTTTACCTCTGAGCGGCACTTTTTTGCATAAAATGGGCTAAATGGCCAGGTCACATGGACCCCGAAGGCTCAGAGAAGGTTGCGGGAGGGGACCCACTGGAACAGCTGTTAGGAAACAGATGGTAGCCTCCCGTCAAGGCCATCCAGCGTGTTCTTTAACGTGCACAGGGTATGACTCTCCCCCACACGGAGCCACGGCTTAACGTCCCATCCGACGGACGGCGGCCTTTCCAAGCCCATCGGTGTCCCCTACTGACCGAGTGCAGGGCGGGGAGTTATGCGGAGATAAATCTCAACGCTGACCCAGCTGGGACTCGAACCTGAGAACTACAGATTACGAGCCTGGCGCGCTACCGACTGAGCCACCCCCTCCTCGATATCAATTCATCTTCGTATGGGAAACTCGCTGAACCATGGCTAATACTGACCGGCATGTTTTCAGCACCAGACTCTCATCAGCTAAGAATAACAAGAGAAACTGAGATCACCTTTCTCCTTAAAGGGCCGACGCACGATAGCAAGCGGCCAGCAAACTAACCTCTCGCTGACGCTTGATGGACAGCTTCGAGTGTTCGTCGCCGTTTATGTAATCTGAGTGAGACGTGAGAAGAGATTTAAGTAAGTTACAGATATTACGTGAGCAGCGGTCGGGCCTTGGAAGGCAATGAATCCATCTTTTACACACACATGCAGCCAATGTCTGATGACGTCTCAGATAGAGAGGCATGAGAGTGTTTTTTATTTTTCACGGATGACCAAATGCCTCGGGAACGAATCATGTATTCTTTCCGCATCCGAAGGAGGATTGTTGGCGTCTCTTCCTTCACGAGGGTGCATCGGATGAATCGCCGTGAGCAGAAAAATATGCGCATGAGTCTCGCTGTTTTAGGTGACGTCTTTGGAATCTGGTGTCATGGTTACGGTTATGAAGTGGTCGGTCGTCGGATCGGACAGTTTTGTGTGACGAGTTAGTCTGTGTGGGATTGGGTTGGGTTATTTTACCTCTGAGCGGCACTTTTTTGCACACCATGGGTTAAATGGCCAGGTCACATGCATCCCGAAGGTTCAGAGAAGGTTGGGGGAGGGGACCCACAGATGGTAGCCTCCCCGTCAAGGCCATCCAGTGTGTTCCTTAATTAGATTGTTTTACCTCTGAGCGGCACTTTTTTGCACACCATGGGTTAAATGGCCAGATCACATGGACCCCGAAGGCTCAGAGAAGGTTGGGGGAGGGGACCCACTGGAACAGCTGTTGGGAGACAGATGGTAGCCTCCCGTCAAGGCCATCCAGCGTGTTCTTTAACGTGCACAGGGTATGGCTCTCCCGCACACGGTACCACGGCTTAACGTCCTATCCGACGGGCGGCGGCCTTATCCAAGCCCATCGGTGTCCCCTACTGACCGTGGGCAGGCGGGGAATTTTGCGGAGATAAATCTCAACGCTGACCCAGCTGGGACTCGAACCTGGGAACTGCAGATTACGAGCCTGGTGCGCTACCGACTGAGCCACCCCCGCCCCTTAGTCTGTATGGGAATAGTTGGGAATGTTGGATGTCTCGTGTGGGATTAAGGTAGGGATATTATGATGATTGTTGCGCTGGTGGTGTAAGTCTTTTGTTGGCAGTAAGATGTTGGTGATGTTTTGATCATAGAGATTTTTTGGTACTTCCTTTTTATAGCGGCCTTGATCTTCGTATCAAGTGAATCTGTCGTCCACATTATAAAAAACGCCCCGATTGAGCGGAGGTCAAGTGAGAACGAATCAGTGAAGTGTTTTTTATTCCTTAACCGAAAAGTACCAAAGAGAATAAAGGTCAAAAAACAGATTCCAAAAAGTCATCGAAAACTAGATATCTGTTAACTTCACTGAAATGGATTTGACAAGTAGTAAAATCTCTGGCATATAAACTGACAGGCTCCTGTCAGACTTTTGTGGCAAGCAGCTGCTTGAGGGGGTATTTATTTTTATTTTGTAAAGTGAAATACTAGTATTCTAAGTCGAATTGGACAACCTCGAATAAAAAATATTTTACTGATTCTCTCTCACTTGACCTCCGCTCAATCGGGGCGTTTTTTATAATGTGGACGACAGATTCACTGGATACGAAGATTGGCGCACAATTACTACTAGCGCCCCTCAAGGCCGATTTATAAAGGATTTGGGTTGTTTTGCCTCTGAGCGGCACTTTTTTGCACACTTGTGACATGGGCTAAATGGCCAGGTCACAAGGACCCCGAAGGCTCAGAGAAGGTTGGGGGAGGGGACCCACTGGAACAGTTGTTGGGAGGCAGATGGTAGCCTCCCGTCAAGGCCATCCAGTGTGTTCTTTAACGTGCACAGGGTACGGCTTTCCCGCACACGGAACCACGGCTTAACATCCCATTCGACGAGCGGCAGCCTTCTAAGTCCATCGTTGTCCCCTACTGACCGTGGGCGGAGAACCGTTTTGCGGAGATAAATCTCAACGCTGACCCAGCTGGGACTCGAACCTGGGAACTGCAGATTACGAGCCTTGCGCTCTACCAACTGAGCCACCCCCGCCCCATTCGTGGTCGTGGAATTCATGTTAATTGCGGACTGGGTGTTATTTGTGGGCTAAAAATCTGAATACAGTTTGAAAAACGCCTAATAATTAAGGAAAAAATCTTACCTTTGAAAGACTTACGGGGCGGGGGTGGCTCAGTCGGTAGCGCGCCAGGCTCGTAATCTGTAGTTCCCAGGTTCGAGTCCCATCTGGGTCTGCGTTGAGATTTATCTCCGCAAAATTTCCCCGCCCTGCCCACGGTCAGTAGGGGACATCGATGGGCTTGAAAAGGCCGCCGTCCGTCGGATGGGACGTTAAGCCGTGGCCCCTTGTGCGGGAGAGCCATACCCTGTGCACGTTAAAGAACACGCTGGATGGCCTTGACGGGAGGCTACCATCTGTCTCCCAACAGCTGTTCCAGTGGGTCCCCTCCCCCAACCTTCTCTGAGCCTTCGGGGTCCTTGTGGCCTGGCCATTTAGCCCATGGTGTGCAAAAAAGTGCCGCTCAGAGGTAAAACAACCCAACCCTTGAAAGACTTACTATTGAAGTCAAGAAGTGTTGCTTTGGGTTTTTTTTTTTCGTGATCGGCACTTTTTGCACACAATGGACTAAATTTTCGTTAACGGAAAAACGACGTTAATTTCTGATATTATGATATTACTCAGTGTAAATTGATATTTTGTCAATTTTTCTAGGGGCAACGAACGCCGATTTTTCCCCATCCAACGAAACTTTCCCAATCACTAAAATATTCCACGAGACAGGAGAGGGGGGACTGGATCGGGACTGTACCCCCCTCTTCCCTGCTATGTCCCTGATCAGTGATTTATAAATAAACAGGTGAAATAAAGAATCGCTATTGGCTACTGTTCTAAGGGACCTGGGTTCGAGCCCCGGGTTAAGGCATGGATATATGTATCGGTTTTCTGCTGAGGTCCTGCCATCCTCTCAGATCTCCTACTGTGGCATAAAAACTGACAGGCTCCTTGTCAGACCTCTGTGGCAAGCAGCTGCTTGAGGGAGTATTTATTATTTATTTTTTATTTATCATTCAAACATTGTGATTCGCATTATGAATTAACACCACCTGAAGATAGGGCAAGTAATATATGACACAGTGGCAGAAACACACATTACAGGTCCAACTGACAAAACACAGAAACTTTTAAAATTACTAGCAATCGTAACCGAAAGTTCAACTAAACAATACATTATAAATTCGTAAAGTGATATAATTATATCATATACCACCATGTTTCAGATGGAATGTCTAAAACGAGGACTAACACTTTCCATGACGAATATATCAATCAAATATCTTAAAAGACAAAATATAAAGTTGGGTTGTTGGGTTGTTTTACCTCTGAGCAGCACTTTTTTTGCACACCATGGGCTAAATGTCCAGGTCACATGGACCCCAAAGGCTCAGAGAAGGTTGGGGGAAGGGGCCCACTGGAACAGCTGTTGGGAGACAGATGGTAGCCTCCCGTCAAAGCCATCCAGCGTGTTCTTTAACGTTGGGTTGTTTTACCTCTGAGCGGCACTTTTTTGCACACCATGGGCTAAATGGCCAGGTCACATGGACCCCGAAGGCTCAGAGAAGGTTGGGGGAAGGGGCCCACTGGAACAGCTGTTGGGAGACAGATGGTAACCTCCCGTCAAAGCCATCCAGCGTGTTCTTTAACGTGCACAGGGTATGGCTCTCCCGCACACGGGCCAAGGCTTAACGTCCCATCCTACGGACGGCGGCTTTTCCAAGCCCGTCGGTGTCCCCTACTGACCGCGGACAGGGCGGGGAATTTTGCGGAGATAAATCTCAACGCTGACCCAGCTTGGACTCGAACCTGGGAACTGCAGCTTACGAGCCTCGCACAAAATATAAATTAAAACACGCTATTTAAGGCTATTAGAACTTGTGAAATCATATTTCAGCATTTTCCCCGCCGTTTTTACTCTTTTGCATCTCAAATGAATTTTAGTACTCTATTTGATCTCTAACAATAAAAACTCGAAAACACAAAACAGGGCAAAATTATGCGGTTAATAACAATTTTAGAAGTTAATCTACCTAAAAGGAAAACACGTTAGGTAAAAATAATCGTATTTTAATTCTGTTATTCTACATTAGATGCAACTGAATTACCGTGTACCCAAGGCTTTCACCTATGGGCTTCGAAAGGCCGCCGTCCGTCGGATGGGACGTTAAGCCGTGGCCCCGTGTGCGGGAGAGCCATACCCTGTGCACGTTAAAGAACACGCTGAATGGCCTTGACGGGAGTCTACCATCTGTCTCCCAACAGCTGTTCCAGTGGGTCCTCTCCCCCAACCTTCTCTGAACCTTCGGGGTCCATGTGACCTGGCCATTTAGCCCATGGTGTGCAAAAAAGTGCCGCTCAGAGGTAAAATAATCTAACGTTAAAGAACACGCTGGATGGCCTTGACGGGAGGCTACCATCTGTCTCCCAACAGCTGTTCCAGTGGGTCCCCTCCCCCAACCTTCTCCGAGCCTTCGGGGTCCATGTGACCTGGCCATTTAGCCCATGGTGTACAAAACAGTGCCACTCGGAAGCAAAACAATCCAACCCAAGGGTTAATTCAACGGACGAAGAGCTTAATTCCCTTTCCAAGCCCATCAGTAGTGTCCCCCTAGTGACCCAAAGGAATTTTTCGGAAATCTCCACGCTGACCCAGCTGAGTATCTAACCTGGGAACTAGAAGATTACGAACCTAGCGCGCTACCGAATGAGCCATTCTCGCCCTGCCACAGAAGTTCGACAAGAATCTGTCAGTATAATACGTCCTAGACAAGAAATAGAAACATCCATACCTTATCAGAGACCCGAACCTTTTTATCAGTAGCGAAGCGCACTAACCACTATGCCACGGCTGGCAGAAATATATTTTTAATCTGTTAGCTTCAATTCCCACATAAATAAAATCATCAAACCAATGAGTTTATACGAACAACTTTCTCATTGTTGATAAACATCAGGAACGGCTGACGAAGCAGAACTCGTCTGAACGGTCAGATATGTTTTAAAATTGAAAACCGCGACTCAAATATGAGCTCGCTTTTATTTTATTATTCATGCCGC
Organism: Ryuthela nishihirai; assembly: GCA_038380435.1. Classification (NCBI taxonomy): domain Eukaryota; kingdom Metazoa; phylum Arthropoda; class Arachnida; order Araneae; family Heptathelidae; genus Ryuthela; species Ryuthela nishihirai. The sequence goes on from JAWZYU010000002.1 coordinate 80,873,632, forward strand.
TGGTTTGGGACCGTTGCCAGATGCATGCCACCACGTACTGACCTTTTGAACTTCTCAGAGAGTTTCTTTTGTCTAATGATCTGTTAAGAAATATGTAATATTGGGACACAAGTGAACTTTGGCGCATTTCCGCTGGCTATACTTGAATTATGCATCTTTTGCCAGGTCGTCAAATCGCTCAGCCATGCAGCAAAAATCTGACCAATGCGCCATCTTTGAGGCAATTAGGAAATTGTCGTCAACTTTTTGCTCTTGCAGGTGATAAAACAACAGAATTCAGATTAGATGTAAATGAACTGAAGGGTGATTCTTTGGGTAGAACTTCCCTGTTGGTCTTCAAATGGCCAAAATATTTCAGAATTTCCTGTTTCACTTTCGTAACGTTATTTAGAAGAACAGGAGTGTTATTTGCATATCAAATATGCTCATTAAAATAGCTGTACTTTCGATTTCAGGAGAGAAATTGTGGTAGATTTATTATCAGGGCATTCACCTTTCTGGGTTGTAGATTTAAGAGAAAAAGAAGTATTATGTGGTTCAAAGGAGATATTGGACCACCAAGCCGACGATTCAAGATGGAAGTAATTAGGTTTCGGTTGTTTTATATGTGAGTGGCACTTTTTTGTACACAATGGGCTAAATGTCCAGATCACAAGGACCTCGAAGACTGAGAAGGTTGGGGGAGAGGAACCACTGGAACAGATGGTAGCCTCCCGTCAAGGTAATCCAGAGTGTTCTTTAACGTGTACAAGATACGGCTCTCCCAACACGGAGCCACAGCTTAATGTCCCATCCGACAGACGGCGGCCTTTCCAAGTCCATCGGTGTCCCTTATTGACCGTGGGAACGGGCAGGGCGGGGAGTTTTGCGGAGATAACTCTCAAAACTGGCCCAGCTGGGACTCGAACCTGGGAACTGCAGATTACGAGGGGGCTCAGTCGGTAGCGCGCCAGGCTCGTGATCTGCAGTTCCCAGGTCCGAATCCCATCTGGGTAAACGTTGAGATTTATCCCCGCAAAACTCCCCGCCCTGCCCACGGTCAGTATGGGACACGATGGGCTTGGAAATACCGCCATCCATAGGATGGGGCATTAAGCCATGGCCCCGTGTGTGAGAGAGCCGTATCCTGTGCACGTTAAAGAACACGCTGGATGGCCTTGACGGGAGACTACCATCTGTCTCCCAAAAGCTGTTCCAGTGGGTCCCCTGCCCCAACCTTCTCTCAGCCTTCGGGGTCCTTGTGACCTGGCCGTTTAGTCCATTGTGTGTAAAAAAGTATCATTCAGAGATAACCGTTTAAAATCTGTTTGGAAGCACATACCTAAGATTTTGCTTCAGGCGGGGTTGTGAATTTAATTTCCTAGTGGGGGGGGGAGTGTACTGATAATAAGAGTTTAGTAGGGTTTCCTAGCTTTTGAAATATTTCACTGAACGTGAAAGGTTAAAATGATATTCTGTATGGAATAAGATTTTAAATTTTTTTAAAATCTATATTTAGTGTCGTAAAAAATTTGACAGGCTCCTGTCAGACCTTTGGATTGTTTTACCTCTGAGCGGCACTTTTTTTGCACCCATGGGCTAAATGGCCAGGCCACAAGGACCCCGAAGGCTCAGAGAAGGTTGGGGGAGGGGATCCACTGGAACTGCTGTTGGGAGACAGATGGTAGCCTCCCGTCAAGGCCATCCAGCGTGTTCTTTAACGTGCACGGGGCCACGGCTTAACGTCCCATCCGACGGACGGCGGTCTTTCCAAGCCCATCGGTGTCCCCTACTGACCGTGGGCAGGGCGGGAAATTTTGCGGAGATAAATCTCAACGCTGACCCAGCTGGGACTCGAACCTGGGAACTACAGATTACGAGCCTGGCGCGCTACCGACTGAGCCACTCCCGCCCCCTGTCAGACCTCTGTGGCAAGCAGCTGCTTGAGGGGGTATTTATTTTATTTATTATAAAAAATTATATGAAGACAAATGTTTTGGATTTCGAAGAAAATTCCCCCTGGATATGTCCCTGTCTGCTACTATAGATTGGGGCTAAGCCACGTGATTTATAAATTGACGTGAAGCAAAAAAATTCCAAATCTAAATAAATGGCACAAGAATTTAAAATGTTGCGGATATTACTGGAATCTTAGTCCATTCAGAAAAATGCAGTAATTTGTTCAAAATATTCGTTTTGGAAATAAGAGTCAGCCTTTCGGACTTTCAATTCGATTTTCCTGATTTAAGAATTGCGTGAATCAAATTGCACATATCACTTTAACAGGGTGGCAACGGCAGCATCGCGCGACACAATGACACGTGCGTGGTTGCGTTGACATGTCACGGTTGGTTGCTTGTGAATGGCTGAGCCCCGCGGGAATTCAAATAATGATCCGTGGCGAAAAGGTGGATCTCGCAATTCTTCGCGTAGTAAATTCCGTCTGCAAAACCAACCTCGTTGTCGCTTCTGCGTGTTCGGCTGATCGGTGTGAAAAGCGACACACGTGCCAAGGGTAACAGAAAGCAAAAAAAAAACAGAAATGTTTTTCGGCAAGAAAAAAACCAGATCGAAACTTTTAAGTATACGTTTAACTTTTTTTTTCCGTTTCTGAGGTTAACACTAGTTAGAAGAAAATGCCATTTTACCGTTAGTATTCTTGCGCTCGTAAAAAAATAAATCCTTATACCTAGCGGAGTAATACTTTTGATAAAAAACGTTACAGAGAATGTCGATTGGTCTGCAAAAGAGGAATGCGGTTTTTTATTTGGGTGTATTTATAGGAGATGACTTTTGTTATATATATGTTACCGCTAAAGTGCAGAAATCAGTTATTCTAGAGATTATCTAGGTATTGTGCAGATTAACTAGGGTGATCCGTTAACGTGCCGAAAATTGTTTCATTTCTCAAATTACCTAGGTAATCTGCAAATTACCTGGATAATCTGCACATTACCTACTAGGCACTCGTTAAAGTGAAAATAAAATATGGCGTATCGGCTATTATCGGAATTGGTAATAGCCGGTACATTGTACTTTTTCGTTTTTTAACTATCCTATTATTCAGATAACGTATCTAGCTCTACACCGCCTGCCGCATTATAAAAAACGCCCCAAATGAGCGAAGGCCAAGTGAGAACGAATCTGTTAAGTGATGAATCTCTTGAGTATGAATCTTCGGTCACGTGACTCAGTGATCCGAATTATCATGAAACGCCCCGAATGAGCGGAGGCCAAGTGAGAACGAATCCGTCAAGTGGTGAATCTCTTGAGTATGAATCTTTAGCTCACGTGACACTACTTTGGACACTAGAAAGGGTCCGTGGTGCTTGCTTGCATAATGGGAGCTAAATTTATCTGCTTTAAAAAAAATCACGACGCAAATTCACGCGCTAACAGGCAGAAACGAATTTGAAAACAGAATTAGCTATGCTACGCACTAGCAGCCGACGCAAATTATGAGAAATAAAAACAACCGGCGACGATAAGACTGGCGAAACGAAACTAAAAGTGGAGGGAGAGGGGGGAAGGAGTAGGCAAAGGAAATGAGAGAAACAAACTTTTGAACTTTAACGATACGGAAGCCGTTAATGTGCACATTACCTAGGTAAAATGCGGAAAACTCTTGATTCCGCACGTTAACGGAGCAAATCAGTTAATCTGCAGATTAGCTAGGTAATGTGCACATTAACGGCTTTCGAGCTTTAGCGGTAACATATATAATAAGAAGTAAACCTTGTGATATCACAACCAAAGGATCTATTACAGATGACTTCCGGATCGCGAATTGTCGGATTTAGAATAATTTAATTTCGAATATTTTTCTCCATTATTTTTTTTAAATCATTAATTTATTCAGAGAAATTCAAATAAATCTTTCTATTTACAAATATTCCGTGGCGTTTTTCAACAGTTTATCAACAGGAGAAAATAATACATTGACATTATTTTAGTTGAAAATTTCGACATTAAATATAAATAAAATAATAAAAAATAAATACCCCCTCAAGCAGCTGCTTGCCACATAGGTCTGACAGGAGCCTGTCAGTTTATATGCCAAAGTAGAAGATCTGAGAGGATGGCAGGACCTCAGCAGAAAAACGACACGAACAGCCATGCCTGAACCCGGGGCTCGACCCAGGTCCCTTAGATCAGTAGGCAAGCGTGCTAACCACTCGGCCATGGGTAATATGCTTAAAATCCTAATATTATAAAAAAAACATATATCATCGTATTATATAAAAGGCGTAATTCCGAGCGGGACGTATGTCTGACGTCATCGGTGGGAGAAATTGTCAGTTGGGTTGTTTTACCTCTGAGCGGCACTTTTTTGCACACCATGGGCTAAATGGCCAGGTCACATGGACCCCGAAGGCTCAGAGAAGGTTGGGGGAGGGGACCCACTGGAACAGCTGTTGGGAGACAGATGGTAGCCTCCCGTCAAGGCCATCCAGCGTGTTCTTTAACGTGCACAGGTTATGGCTCTCCCGCACACGGGGCCACGGCTTAACGTCCCATTCGACGGACAGCAGCCTTTCTAAGTCAATCGTTGTCCCCCTACAGACCGTGGGCGGGGAGGGGAATTTTGCGGAGATAAGTCTCAACGCTGACCCAGCTGGGACTCGAACCTGGGAACTACAGATTACGAGCCTGGCGCACTACCGACTGAGCCACCCCCGCCCCAGAAATTGTCAGTTTCTCCGCAGTTCCGCTGCACCTTGAGCGATCGGTTCCCAATTTGGTGGACCCACTTAGTTCTTGCCCTGTTGGGGTTACAGATCGTGCCCTAGCTGCCGTTGAGTCGGGAGTGATTACACGAAATGCGTCCGAAATTTCTGGGGGCGCTGCCTACTTTGGGAATGGAGTTGTGAGTAGTATAGAGGAAAGCGCTGAAGGAAATTATCAATGGCCAGAAGTTTGACGCCAAACTTTTGGCGGGATTTAATTGTGACTGGAGTGTTGGAAAGCAGCTGAAGAACTTATCGATGGGAAGAGTTGTCATTACGTTTCGCGCCCAACTTTTGGCGGGATTTAATTGTGACTGGAGTGTTGGAAAGCAGCTGAAGAACTTATCGATGGGAAGAGTTGTCATTACGTTTCGCGCCCAACTTTTGGCGGGATTTAATTGTGACTGGAGTGTTGGAAAGCAGCTGAAGAACTTATCGATGGAAAGAGTTGTCATTACGTTTCGCGCCCAACTTTTGGCGGGATTTAATTGTGACTGGAGTGTTGGAAAGCAGCTGAAGAACTTGTCGATGGAAAGAGTTGTCATTACGTTTCGCGCCCAACTTTTGGCGGGATTTAATTGTGACTGGAGTGTTGGAAAGCAGGTGAAGAACTTATCGATGGGAAGAGTTGTCATTACGTTTCGCGCCAAACTTTTGGCGGGATTTAATTGTGACAGGAGTGTTGGAAAGCAGCTGAAGAACTTATCGATGGGAAGAGTTGTCATTACGTTTCGCACCAAACTTTTGGCGGGATTTAATTGTGACTGGAGTGTTGGAAAGCAGCTGAAGAACTTATCGATGGGAAGAGTTGTCATTACGTTTCGCACCAAACTTTTGGCGGGATTTAATTATGACTGGAGTGTTGGAAAGCAGCTGAAGAACTTATCGATGGGAAGAGTTGTCATTACGTTTCGCGCCCAACTTTTGGCGGGATTTAATTGTGACTGGAGTGTTGGAAAGCAGCTGAAGAACTTATCGATGGGAAGAGTTGTCATTACGTTTCGCACCAAACTTTTGGCGGGATTTAATTGTGACAGGAGTGTTGGAAAGCAGCTGAAGAACTTATCGATGGGAAGAGTTGTCATTACGTTTCGCGCCAAACTTTTGGCAGGATTTAATTGTGACTGGAGTGTTGGAAAGCAGGTGAAGAACTTATCGATGGGAAGAGTTGTCATTACGTTTCGCACCAAACTTTTGGCGGGATTTAATTGTGACTGGAGTGTTGGAAAGCAGCTGAAGAACTTATCGATGGGAAGAGTTGTCATTACGTTTCGCGCCCAACTTTTGGCGGGATTTAATTGTGACTGGAGTGTTGGAAAGCAGCTGAAGAACTTATCGATGGGAAGAGTTGTCATTACGTTTCGCACCAAACTTTTGGCGGGATTTAATTGTGACTGGAGTGTTGGAAAGCAGCTGAAGAACTTATCGATGGGAAGAGTTGTCATTACGTTTCGCGCCCAACTTTTGGCGGGATTTAATTGTGACTGGAGTGTTGGAAAGCAGGTGAAGAACTTATCGATGGGAAGAGTTGTCATTACGTTTCGCACCACTCTTTTGGCGGGATTTAATTGTGACTGGAGTGTTGGAAAGCAGGTGAAGAACTTATCGATGGGAAGAGTTGTCATTACGTTTCGCGCCAAACTTTTGGCGGGATTTAATTGTGACAGGAGTGTTGGAAAGCAGCTGAAGAACTTATCGATGGGAAGAGTTGTCATTACGTTTCGCACCAAACTTTTGGCGGGATTTAATTGTGACTGGAGTGTTGGAAAGCAGCTGAAGAACTTATCGATGGGAAGAGTTGTCATTACGTTTCGCGCCCAAGTTTTGGCGGGATTTAATTGTGACTGGAGTGTTGGAAAGCAGGTGAAGAACTTATCGATGGGAAGAGTTGTCATTACGTTTCGCACCAAACTTTTGGCGGGATTTAATTGTGACTGGAGTGTTGGAAAGCAGCTGAAGAACTTATCGATGGGAAGAGTTGTCATTACGTTTCGCGCCCAACTTTTGGCGGGATTTAATTGTGACTGGAGTGTTGGAAAGCAGCTGAAGAACTTATCGATGGGAAGAGTTGTCATTACGTTTCGCACCAAACTTTTGGCGGGATTTAATTGTGACTGGAGTGTTGGAAAGCAGCTGAAGAACTTATCGATGGGAAGAGTTGTCATTACGTTTCGCGCCCAACTTTTGGCGGGATTTAATTGTGACTGGAGTGTTGGAAAGCAGCTGAAGAACTTATCGATGGGAAGAGTTGTCATTACGTTTCGCACCAAACTTTTGGCGGGATTTAATTGTGACTGGAGTGTTGGAAAGCAGCTGAAGAACTTATCGATGGGAAGAGTTGTCATTACGTTTCGCGCCCAACTTTTGGCGGGATTTAATTGTGACTGGAGTGTTGGAAAGCAGCTGAAGAACTTATCGATGGGAAGAGTTGTCATTACGTTTCGCACCAAACTTTTGGCTGGATTTAATTGTGACTGGAGTGTTGGAAAGCAGGTGAAGAACTTATCGATGGGAAAAGTCATCATTACGTTTCGCGCCAAACTTTTGGCGGGATTTAATTGTGACTGGAGTGTTGGAAAGCAGGTGAAGAACTTATCGATGGGAAGAGTTGTCATTACGTTTCGCACCACTCTTTTGGCGGGATTTAATTGTGACTGGAGTGTTGGAAAGCAGCTGAAGAACTTATCGATGGGAAGAGTTGTCATTACGTTTCGCGCCCAACTTTTGGCGGGATTTAATTGTGACAGGAGTGTTGGAAAGCAGCTGAAGAACTTATCGATGGGAAGAGTTGTCATTACGTTTCGCACCAAACTTTTGGCGGGATTTAATTGTGACTGGAGTGTTGGAAAGCAGCTGAAGAACTTATCGATGGGAAGAGTTGTCATTACGTTTCGCGCCCAAGTTTTGGCGGGATTTAATTGTGACTGGAGTGTTGGAAAGCAGGTGAAGAACTTATCGATGGGAAGAGTTGTCATTACGTTTCGCACCAAACTTTTGGCGGGATTTAATTGTGACTGGAGTGTTGGAAAGCAGCTGAAGAACTTATCGATGGGAAGAGTTGTCATTACGTTTCGCGCCCAACTTTTGGCGGGATTTAATTGTGACTGGAGTGTTGGAAAGCAGCTGAAGAACTTATCGATGGGAAGAGTTGTCATTACGTTTCGCGCCCAACTTTTGGCGGGATTTAATTGTGACAGGAGTGTTGGAAAGCAGCTGAAGAACTTATCGATGGGAAGAGTTGTCATTACGTTTCGCACCAAACTTTTGGCGGGATTTAATTGTGACTGGAGTGTTGGAAAGCAGCTGAAGAACTTATCGATGGGAAGAGTTGTCATTACGTTTCGCGCCCAAGTTTTGGCGGGATTTAATTGTGACTGGAGTGTTGGAAAGCAGGTGAAGAACTTATCGATGGGAAGAGTTGTCATTACGTTTCGCACCAAACTTTTGGCGGGATTTAATTGTGACTGGAGTGTTGGAAAGCAGCTGAAGAACTTATCGATGGGAAGAGTTGTCATTACGTTTCGCGCCCAACTTTTGGCGGGATTTAATTGTGACTGGAGTGTTGGAAAGCAGCTGAAGAACTTATCGATGGGAAGAGTTGTCATTACGTTTCGCACCAAACGTTTGGCGGGATTTAATTGTGACTGGAGTGTTGGAAAGCAGCTGAAGAACTTATCGATGGGAAGAGTTGTCATTACGTTTCGCGCCCAACTTTTGGCGGGATTTAATTGTGACTGGAGTGTTGGAAAGCAGGTGAAGAACTTATCGATGGGAAGAGTTGTCATTACGTTTCGCACCAAACTTTTGGCGGGATTTAATTGTGACTGGAGTGTTGGAAAGCAGGTGAAGAACTTATCGATGGGAAGAGTTGTCATTACGTTTCGCGCCCAACTTTTGGCGGGATTTAATTGTGACTGGAGTGTTGGAAAGCAGCTGAAGAACTTATCGATGGGAAGAGTTGTCATTACGTTTCGCACCAAACTTTTGGCGGGATTTAATTGTGACTGGAGTGTTGGAAAGCAGCTGAAGAACTTATCGATGGAAAGAGTTGTCATTACGTTTCGCGCCCAACTTTTGGCGGGATTTAATTGTGACTGGAGTGTTGGAAAGCAGGTGAAGAACTTATCGATGGGAAAAGTCATCATTACGTTTCGCGCCCAACTTTTGGCGGGATTTAATTGTGACTGGAGTGTTGGAAAGCAGCTGAAGAACTTATCGATGGGAAGAGTTGTCATTACGTTTCGCGCCCAACTTTTGGCGGGATTTAATTGTGACTGAGGTGTTGGAAAGCAGTTAAAGAACTTATCGATTGGAAGAGTTATCATTACGTTTGACACCGAACTTTTGGCGGGACTTAAATGTGACTGAAGTGATGGGAAGAGTTATTCATTACGTTTCGCGCCAAATTATAGAATAGGCGCAATGCGAAGGGGAAGATACCCGCTTCTTATGCGTCTGCGCAGAGCCGGACTTATGCATAAGCTAACTAAGCTACAGCTTAGGGCCTCATGATTATGAGGGGCCTCAAAAATTAAGTTCAAATACTGTGTTACGAATTTTTTTTTTATGTTTAAAATAATCTATTGTCCAAACACTTAAGTACACAACTGTACACAGTCATCATTGTATACCAATGCTAGTATAATGTTTACACCATTCGTGTTCAGGGGCGGGGGTGGCTCAGTCGGTAGCGCGCCAAGCTCGTAATCTGTAGTTCCCAGGTTCGAGTCCCAGCTGGGTCAGCGTTGAGATTTATCTCCGCAAAATTCCCCGCCCTGCCCACGGTCAGTAGGGGACACCGATGAACTTGGAAAGGCCGCCGTCCGTCGTATGAGACATTAGCCGTGGCCCCGTGTGCGGGAGAGCCATACCCTGTGCACGTTAAAGAACACGCTGGATGGCCTTGACGGGAGGCTACCATCTGTCTCCCAACAGCTGTTTCAGTGTGTCTCCTCCCCCAACCTTCTCTGAGCCTTCGGGGTCCATGTGACCTGGCCATTTAGCCCATGGTGTGAAAAAAAAGGCCGCTTAGAGGTAAAACAACCCAACGACTATAGAATTTTTAGGGCCTCTTTAACTTACCATAGCATAGGGCCTCAGTAGGTCAATGTCCGGCCATGCGTCTGCGGTATGACGTCATCGGTGGCAGAAATTTTTGGTTCCTCGTAGTTCCGCGGGTCTTGACCGTCGATCTCAAATATCGTGTGATTTGTCTCAATTTGTTGTCGCCTGCTGGGTTAACAGATTTGGGTTCCTAGCTGCCGTGGACCGAAAATATATGAAAAACTTGTAAAGCAAAATATATCTTTTTTAGATAAAAATAGCATTATTTCTCCAAATTAGTTTGAGCGACTGTATCTTTCCTGAATCCAAAAAAAATTTCAAACTTAAAAAAAACCGATTTTTTTTAGAATTAGTGATCTGGCAACCTTCGTTGCCAGATCACTAACACCGCACTTCTTTGCACACCATGGGCTAAATGGCCAGGTCACATGGACCCCGAAGGCTCAGAGAAGGTTGGGGGAGGGGACCCAGTGGAACAGCTGTTAGGAAACAGATGTTAGTCTCCCGTCAAGACCATCCAGCATGTTGTTTAACGTGCACAGGGTATGGCTCTCCCGCACACGGGGCCACGGCTTAACGTCCCATCCGACGGACGGCGGCCTTTCCAAGCCCATCGGTGTCCCCTACTGACCGTGGGCAGGGCGGGGAATTTTGTGGAGATAAATCTCAACGCTGACCCAGCTGGGACTCGAACCTGGGAACTACAGATTACGAGCCTGGCGCGCTACCGACTGAGCCACCCGCGCCCCAGGAATGTACTTGTATGAGAAGGACAGGAGTAGCTTCTAGAATTCTTTTCCGTCCTTTGTGTTGTTGTAAATAATTTTATTATTATTTATTAATTACTTATTTATTATTCTTGTTCTTGTGACCTAGCCATTTAGCCCATATTACTAAAATGAAGAAATTGCATACAAAAAAAAAAAACTTTAGGTTTAAATCTAAGCCCAAACGTTTGGCGTAAAACTTCAGCCCATTCATAAATTTTCCAATGCACAACGTCCTCTTACTCCATTCATGTCTTCATCCATAGTGTACTATCCCATTCATAAGTAACCGGGGGGCGGGGAGGGCTCAGTTGGTAGCGCGCCAGTCTCGTAATCTGCAGTTCCTAGGTTCGAGTCCCAGCTGGGTCAGCATTGAGATTTATCTCCACAAAATTCCCCGCCCTGCCCAGGTCAGTAGGGTATAACGATGGGCTTGGAAAGGCCGCCGTTCGTCGGATGGGATGTTAAGCCGTGGCCCTGTGTGCGGGAGAGCCATACCCTGTATACGTTAAAGAATATGCTGGACAGCCTTGATTGGTCCTTGCGACCTGACATTTTAGCCCATAGTGTGCAAAAAAAAAGTGCCGCTCATAGGTAAAACAACCCATAAGTAAGGTGACTCCAGCACCCTCCAAAATTTCCGTCACTTTGAGAAGGACTCTCCGGACCCACTATAACCACTAACCCTGTCTCTGAACCCAACAAGGTTAGGCCTAACTGGGACCAGTCGACCAGTACATGAAATTTGCGATCGATGGCTCAAATGGAGGCTGAATCACAGGGAACGAAAAATTTCAACCTCTGATGACGTCACACATGGAATTACAGCTATTATATAATAAGATTATTTCATTGTATCTAAATTCAGTGGGGGCGGGGGTGGCTCAGTCGGTAGCGCGCCAGGCTCGTAATCTGTAGTTCCCAGGTTCGAGTCCCAGCTGGGTCAGCGTTGAGATTTATCTCTGCAAAATTTCCCCGCTCTGCCCACGGTCAGTAGGGGACACCGATGGGTTTGAAAAGGCCGCCGTCCGTCGGATGGGACGTTAAGCCGTGGCCCCGTGTGCGGGAGAGCCATACCCTGTGCACGTTAAAGAACACGCTGGGTGGCCTTGACGGGAGGCTACCATCTGTCTCCCAACAGCTGTTCCAGTGGGTCCCCTCCCCCAACCTTCTCTGAGCCTTCGGGGTCCTTGTGACCTGGCCATTTAGCCCATGGTGTGCAAAAAAGTGCCGATCAGAGGTAAAACAATCCAAAACAATCCAATCTAAATTCAGTTTCTAACAGTATTCGCTGCTTTGTATGGGTTTGCATATATCGCACATGTTTGACTGTAATTCATTTAAGTATTAGCAATTATGAATCTTATTACATATATTTGAAAAGTGCTGGTGATTTGCAATTTCAGATTTTTCGCTAATTTTAATAAATATCTATTTAAATAATTGAAATTTTTTTTTACCTTTTCCTTTGAACGTACATTTATTAAACGATAAAGAAAAATCTCATATTTCTGATGGGGCGGGGGTGGCTCAGTCGGTAGCGCGCCAGGCTCGTAATCTGTCCCAGGTTCCAGTCCCAGCTGGGTCAGCGTTGAGATTTATCTCCGCAAAAATTCCCCGCCCTGCCCACGGTCAGTAGGGGACACCGATGGGCTTGGAAAGGCCGCCGTCCGTCGGATGGGACGTTAAGCCGTGACCCCGTGTATGGGAGAGCCATACCCTGTGCACGTTAAAAACACGCTGGATGGCCTTGACGGGAGGCTACCATCTGTCTCGCAACAGCCGTTCCAGTGGGTCCCCTGCCCCAACCTTCTCTGAGCCTTCGGGGTCCATGTGACCTGGCCATTTAGCCCATGGTGTGCAAAAAAGTGCCGCTCAGAGGTAAAACAACCCTAAAACAACCCATATTTCTGATTCCTAGGGCCAAAATAGCCCTGTAAGTTAAAAAGAGAATGTCGATCCCAAGATCCTAACAAGGCCACCCCTGGTTTAGTGAATTAATTTTCACTTCTTGTTCAGTTCTTTGTATCTTATTACTTCGGTAGGTGGCGTTTGTGACGTTATCACTTCTTTCACATGGGAAACAATTCCAAATAACCCATAACCACATGCGTTCTTCAGTTCAGAAGTTTCCGTAAACTATGGTACGTTTTCAAAAACATTTTGGCATTTTAAACGGCTTAATTGCCAACCTGTATTGTGAAAGTGGTAAACAAGAACGTACTTTGCGTGTTTGCGTGTGATTTATCGCTGTTAAAGCATTTAACTTACCCCTTTTCGTGACTAAAAATGTTTATCGTTATTAACTTTAACACGAACTAACGAAGTGGAGGAAAAATCGAATGTTTTTAAACTTGAAGTATGCAATGGCGGAAAATTGTTTTACTTCTAAGGGACACTTTTTTTTGCACAAAATGGACTAAATGGCCAGGTCACCAGGACCCCGAAGGCTCAGAGAAGGTTGGGGCAGGGCGCCCACTGGAACAGCTGTTGGGAGACAGATGGTAGCCTCCCGTCAAGGCCATCCAGCGTGTTCTTTAACGTGCACAGGGTATGGCTCTCCCGCACTCGGGGTCACGGCTTAACGTCCCATCCGACGGACGGCGGCCTTTCCAAGCCCATCGGTGTCCCCTACTGACCGTGGGCAGGGCGGGAAATTTTGCGGAGATAAATCTCAACGCTGACCCAGCTGGGACTCGAACCTTTGAACTACAGATTATGCAATGGCGGAAAATTGTTTTACCTCTAAGGGACACTTTTTTTGCACACAATGGGCTAAATGGCCAGGTCACCAGGACCCCGAAGGCTGAGAGAAGGTAGGGGGAGGGGACCCACTGGAACAGCTATTGGAAGACAGATGGTATGGTCGCTCAAAAAAATATCCGAACACTATGGTTGATTACAGATTTCAGAGAAAATATCTGGCAACGGTTTTTTTAGAAATCAGTGATCTGGCAACCTTCTTGCCACGTCACACACAGATCACTGATTTCTAAAAAAAAAATCGTTTCCAGATATTTTTTCTGAATTCTGTAAGCAACCATAGTGTTCGGATATTTTTTGAGCGACTATAGCCTCTCGTCAAGGCCATCCAGCTTGTTTTTTTTAACCTGCACATGGTATGTTTCTCCCGTACGGTTTAACGTCCCATCCGACGGACGATGGCTGGGTTGGGTTGTTGGGTTGTTTTACCTCTGAGCGGCACTTTTTTGCACACCATGTGCTAAATGGCCAGGTCACATGGGCCCCGAAGGCTCAGAGAAGGTTGGGGGAGGGGACCCACTGGAACAGCTGTTGGGAGACAGATGGTAGCCTCCTGTCAAGGCCATCCAGCGTGTTCTTTAACGTGCACAGGGTATGGATCTCCCACACACGGGGCCACGGCATAACGTCCCATCCGACGGACGATGGTTGGGTTGTTTTACCTCTGAACGGCACTTTTTTGCACACCATGGTCTAAATGGCCAGGTCACATGGACCCCGCAGGCTCAGAGAAGGTTGGGGGAGGGGACCCACTGCAATAGCCGTTGGGAGACAGATGGTAGCCTCCTGTCAAGGCCATCCAGCGTGTTCTTTAACGGGCTCAGGGTTTGGCTCTCCCGCACACGGGACCACGGCTTAACGTCCCATCCGACGGACGGCGGCCTTTCCAAGCCCATCGGTGTCCCCTACTGACCATGGGCAGGGCGGGGAATTTTGCGGAGATATCTCTCAACACTGATCCAGCTGGAACTCAAACCTGTGAACTACAGATTACGAGCCTGACGCGCTACCGACTGAGCCACCCCCGCCCCAACGATGGCTGGGCTTTCCAAGCCCATCGGTGTCCCCCTACTGACCGCCGACAGGGCTGAGGGTTTTGCGCAGGTAAATCTCAACGCTGACCCAGTTGGGAACACGAACCTGGGAACTGCAGATTACGAGTCTGGCACGCTGCCGACTGAGCCCTGTCCCCGCCCCGTGAAAAAGAGAAGTGTTAAGAGGTAAAATAATAGCTAAAGTCACGTATCTTTTTGGTAGGGAACACCGATGGGCTTGGAATGGCTGCCGTCCGTACGATGGAACGTTAAGCCCGTGGCTTGAGAGCTATATCCTGTGTACGTTGAAAAGTTGGGTTGGGTTGAAAAGAAGGTTGGGGGAGGGGACCCACTGGAACAGCTGTTGAAAAGAAGGTTGGGGGAGGGGACCCACTGGAACAGCTGTTGGGAGACAGATGGTAGCCTCCCGTCAAGGCCATCCAGCGTGTTCTTTAACGTGCACAAGGTATGGCTCTCCCGCACACGGGGTCACGGCTTAACATCCCATTCGACGGACGGCGGCCTTTTCAAGCCCATCGGTGTCCCCTACTGACCGTGGGCAGGGCGGGGAATTTTGCGGAGATAAATCTCAACGCTGACCCAGCTGGGACTCGAACCTGGGAACTGCAGATTACGAACCTGGCGCGCTACCGACTGAGCCACCCCCGCCCCCGTACGTTAAAGAACATGGTGCACTTGACGGGAGTTACCATCTGTCTCCTAACAGTTGTGCAGTGGGTATTTACAAATTTCTTCCATAAACCGATCATTTGCAATTGGCTAAACGCTTTGCCCCGTTTCCATATTTAGTACCCTCTGTGGCCGAGTGGTTAGCGCGCTGGGCCATTGATCGAAGGGACCTGGGTTCGAATCCCGGGTAAGGCATGAATGCTCGTGCTGTTTTTCTGCTACGGTCCTGCCGTCATCACAGACCTTCTACTATGGCATATAAACTGATAGGTTCCTGTCAGACCTCTGTGGTGGGATGGGGTGGCTCAGTCGGTAGCGCGCCAGGCTCGTAATCTGTAGTTCCCAGGTTAGAGTCCCAGCTGGGTCAGCGTTGAGATTTATCTCCGCAAAATTCCCCGCCCTGCCCACGGTCAGTAGGGGACACCGATGGGCTTGGAAAGGCCGCCGTCCGTCGGATGGGACGTTAAGCCGTGGCCCGGGTGTGGGAGAGCCATACCCTGGCCACGGCTTGGATCCCCCATGTTAAAGAACACGCTGGATGATCTTGACAGGAGACCACCATCTGTCTCCCAACAGTTGTTCTAGTGAGTCCCCTCCCCCAACCTTCTCTGAGCCTTCGGGGTCCATGTGACCTGGCCATTTAGCCCATGGTGTGCAAAAAAGTGCCGCTCAGAGGTAAAACAACCCATCGTTAAAGAACACGCTGGATGGCCTTGACGGGAGGCTACCATCTGTCTCCCAACAGCTGTTCCAGTGGGTCCCTTCCCCCAACCTTCTCTGAGCCTTCCGGGGTCCATGTGACCTGGCCATTTAGCCCATGGTGTGCAAAAAAGTGCCGCTCAGAGGTAAAACAACCCAACCCAACCCATAATAGAATGTCTGTGATGATGGCGGGACCTCAGCAGGAATACAACACAAACAACCTTGCCTTAACCGGGGCTCGAACTAGTCTTTTATCATTTTTATTTCGTCCCTTTCATCACTAGCCAAGCACGTTAACCACTCGGCAACGGACGGCACTTTCCTCAGAAGGATGTGAGAAAAGCAACATTTTTAATTGAAGGAATGAAAGACAAATACTTTTTATGTTGTTAAAACACTAACGAAACATTACCATTTGCATTTTTTCCATCATCCGTTGGGGCGCGGGTGGCTCAGTCGGTAGCGCGCCAGGCTCGTAATCTGCAGTTCCCAGGTTCGAGTCCCAGCAGATTCAGCGTTGAGACTTATCTCCGCAAAATTCCCTGCCCTCGGTCAGTAGGGGACACCTGGGCTTGGAAA
Source organism: Ryuthela nishihirai (assembly GCA_038380435.1). NCBI lineage: Eukaryota > Metazoa > Arthropoda > Arachnida > Araneae > Heptathelidae > Ryuthela > Ryuthela nishihirai. The sequence goes on from JAWZYU010000002.1 coordinate 80,889,937, forward strand.
GGCCGCCGTCCGTCAGATGGGACTTTAAATCATGGCCCCGTGTGTGGGAGAGCCATACCCTGTGCACGTTAAAGAACACGTTGGATGGCCTTGACGGGAGGCTACCCTCTGTCTCCCAACATGTGTTCCAGTGGGTCCCCTCCTCCAACCTTCTCTAAAGCTTCGGGGTCCACGTGACCTGGCCATTTAGCCCATGGTGTGCAAAAAAGTGCCGCTCAGAGGTAAAACAACCAAACGTTAAAGAACACGCTGGATGGCCTTGACGGGAGGCTACAATCTGTCTCCCAACATCTGTTCCAGTGGGTCCCCTCCTCCAACCTTCTCTGAGCCTTCGGGTCCACGTAACCTGGCCATTTAGCCCATGGTGTTCAAAAAAGTGCCGCTCAGAGTTAAAACAACCAAACGTTAAAGAACACGCTGGATGGCCTTGACGGGAGGATACAATCTGTCTCCCAACATCTGTTCCAGTGGGTCCCCTCCTCCAACCATCTCTGAGCCTTCGGGGTCCACATGACCTGACCATTTAGCTCATGGTGTGGAAAAAAGTGCCGCTCAGAGGTAAAACAACCAAACGTTAAAGAACACGCTGGATGGCCTTGACGGGAGGATACAATCTGTCTCCCAACATCTGTTCCAGTGGGTCCCCTCCTCCAACCCTCTCTGAGCCTTCGGGGTCCACATGACCTGGCCATTTAGCTCATGGTGTGGAAAAAAGTGCCGCTCAGAGGTAAAACAACCAAACGTTAAAGAACACGCTGGATGGCCTTGACGGGAGGCTACAATCTGTCTCCCAACATCTGTTCCAGTGGGTCCCCTCCTCCAACCTTCTCTGAGCCTTCGGGTCCACGTAACCTGGCCATTTAGCCCATGGTGTTCAAAAAAGTGCCGCTCAGAGGTAAAACAACCAAACGTTAAAGAACACGCTGGATGGCCTTGACGGGAGGATACAATCTGTCTCCCAACATCTGTTCCAGTGGGTCCCCTCCTCCAACCATCTCTCTGGGGCGGGGGTGGCTCAGTCGGTAGCGCGCCAGGCTCGTAATCTGTAGTTCCCAGGTTCGAGTCCCAGCTGGGTCAGCGTTGAGATTTATCTCCGCAAAAATTCCCCGCCCTGCCCACGGTCAGTAGGGGACACCGATGGGCTTGGAAAGGCCGCCGTCCGTCGGATGGGACGTTAAGCCGTGGTCCCGTGTGCGGGAGAGTCATACCCTGTGCACGTTAAAGAACACGCTGGATGGCCTTGACGGGAGGCTACCATCTGTCTTCCAACAGCTGTTCCAGTGGGTCCCCTCCCCCAACCTTCTCTGAGCCTTCGAGGTCCATGTGACCTGGCCATTTAGCCCATGGTGTGCAAAAAAGTGCCGCTCAGAGGTAAAACAATCCAATCCAATACAATCCAACCATCTCTGAGCCTTCGGGGTCCGCATGACCTGGCCATTTAGCTCATGGTGTGCAGAAAAGTGACGCTCAGAGGTAAAACAACCCAACATTAGAGAACACGCTGGATGGCCTTGACGGGAGGCTACCATCTGTCTCCCAACAGCTCTTCCAGTGGGTCCCCTCCTCCAACCTTCTCTGAGCCTTCGGGGTCCACGTGACCTGGCCATTTAGCCCATGGTGTGCAAAAAAGTGCCGCTCAGAGGTAAAACAACCCAAATCCATCATCCGTTAGTTCGAATAAAACTTTTTTATAAAAGTGCAATAATCGGTAAATGGAAACCTTCGTTCTCTTTGAAAAGGAGATTCCAGCATTTGTCAGAAGCGATACATGTTCTTCCAGTTACTGTATGTGAGATTTGCATTTAATCGGTGTAGCTGTTGACAAGCCAATATTATCCCTACTGTAAGAACAGTAATTTGCTTACCAACAATATTAGCACTAGAAGACTCCTAAGTGATTCAATCTGTAAACGTAGTATCGACACAAACAGGGTTTTCCCAAGAATTATACTTCTGCCAAGAACTGTCAACCATGAAAAAATAAAACCCATATGGGTGATGATTAACTTTGACCGGTTCACTTAATTCCTTCTGATGTTTACCTGCCTGAAGGCAAATAAAGGTTAAGTTTTATTTTTTAAGCCTTCAGTTTGTCATCCGTCATTTGCCGGAATTCTAAACACGAAGCGAGCAAACGACTTGTCTCCCATATTTTCTTCTTTTCGTAATGGGTTTGACTTCCAAGTTCATTGTAGAAAATCGAAAGGACAAGCATCGATCGTTAATTAAGGACATCTATTGGGCACCGATCACAGACCCGTTACAGAGCATTTCTCCCGCCCTTGAATGGCCCGCGTGCCATTCGCAGCTTGTGCAAGGACGCACGGAGAGAGGTAACAGCAGTGACTAGCACGAGAGCTACTGCGCCTGCTCACCGTACTGTGAGGAGAAGTGAGCGGGAAAAGTTTAGGGGCCGTATAGTTTCTGCCTCTACGCCAGCCTGTCACTATTGTAGCTGGTGAAAGCTTCAGAAACGTCCGAGGCCTTGATCATGTCCACTGTAGCGTAAGAACCTCGACCCGTGAATGGAATGAGAGGAGTAGGTTTGTGCGCAACCCCTTATCGATGTAGAGGGTAGGCGTTGCACAGAAGCCTCACCAGAAGTTCCAGTCATTTTCCGCTTGAGAGATTCTTATATAGAGTCCGTATAAAAGCGGTGAAAGGCTCTTCGAGCGCTTTATTGACTTCCGTAGGCATAGCGGTCAAGTTCAAGGCTGCAGAGACTTGGTTCTGTAGTTTTACGTCTTCTCCTCCTTGGGTTGGTGTTTTATTGATATTTGCTGTCAGTATCTCGGAGTTAAAGTTAGATGCAGTGATCAAGAAGAAGCTGATGTAGGAGTCATTGAACTGATACAATTTCTTACCGATATTGGACTTACCTTCGATTCTAGAGCTGTAGATATTTGCATTACAACTTTATTTTTCGCCTGCTGCTGTAGCGAAGAATTGTGCCGAAAAGTGACTGTGGAAAGCAAGATCTGATTTAGCAGGTAAATAGAATTTATTTAAACTAAAAATTTATTTTTTTAATTTTAAAATTCAGTTTTGTAAATTGTAAGTTTTTTATCAGACAGGAAGCTTCGCATATTGAACTGCAAAAATTTCTAATAATGCTATAAAATAATTTAAGCCCAGTGATTTTTCAAACTTTTTGCACTCAAGCCATATTTGTAAATCATTTGTAACAACCTGGCCTCAATCGTTACTTAGTTTTCTATAAAAATCACTTCGCTAACTGAAAAACATATCTTTTGCTATTTCCATACTGTTAGTTTGTTAATTTGGTGTTGCCAGTTCTTAGTAATTTTTTTTTTGGTTGAATATGATAAGTTAAAGTGTTTTAGACAGGAAAAATAAGATATCGTTCGTTAAGATCTTAAGAATCTCATCATCATCTCTCAATTTCTTGATGATCATAATAATTTTACCTAATTCCAGAAAGATTCTAGTGTTTTACCGTAAATTAAAAGTGAGAAATGCAATGTAATCTCTTGTTATTTTCAAAACGAAAAGTATATTAATTTGGTGTTGGCAGTTCCTAATTTAATGATTATGATGTTTCTTGTGGAATTTGAAACTTGAAATTTTTTAATCTGGGAAAACTGTCTTATCGTTTATTAAGATTATGAGCCTTTCTTGATTTTTTTTTTTTCTATCTCTCAATTTCTTGGTAACCATAAGAGTACTTTGTGCATAATTCCAGGAAGATATAGGGTTTTACGATAAATTAAAAGTGAGAAATAAGAAATATGCATTATTAGGTCGTTCTTCATAATCTGAAGTATATTGATCTAGTCCAGGGGTTCTCAATGTGGGGTACGCGGTAAAAAGTTTTGGGGTATGCCATGAGAGCTCAAAAGTCGCTAGATATAATATATATATGTTTTATTTTATTCCCATTATTCCCATTATTTTATTCCCATTATTATACTGTAACTATAGTTTTTATCTATCCATACAAGGAGTACCCCAGTTACATACACATTTCCAGGGGGTACGTGAAGTATAAAAGGTTGAGAATCACTGATATAGACGTTTGAAAAAAGATTAAGGCAAATGATCAGTTTCTGTTTCATATTGCAGATGCAGAAATGCTAATTTTTCGAAATAAAGTCTAATTTAATCTATTTTGATGGGAGATTATTAAAAATAACATGAGACTTTTTTTTTTCTCTGCAAATTTACGTTTGCTATTCTTGGATGAAAAACACGAATTGGTTACATTTACTGTTTGGAAATAGTACAAAAATGTATGGAAAAACTTAAAAGATGATTACAGTAGGCGTAGAGTCTCAAAATATTTATTTCGATAATTATAAATTCACTAATGAAAAATAATGTTAACTTTACTTTTATGTTTTGACTATTATTATTTATTACTCTCTGTGATACTTCTTGCTGGCAGCATAGGATTACCGCTGATAAAACAGCTAAGTTTTTAAAGTAATTCTTATGCGACTTTTAATGCTTATTTAAATGTCCTTGATATCCTGTTCTAAAGACATTTTAAATGAAATTTATTCGAAATTTTTGCTTTTCGTAATTTATGTTACTTCTCTTGTTGTTTTACTGCCTTGATTTTCCCTCGAAAAATACGCACGTTGAACATTAATATCCGCTCATTTCAGTCATTTAGCAATCTTAATTTCTTCCTGTTAGAAAATATTTTCGATATTTTTTAGTGTTCACTAAAATATTTAAGGGGAAAAGCTTATGCTTTATTATGATGATGCCTTGCTCATCTGGGGGCGGGGGTGGCTCAGTCGGTAGCGCGCCAGGCTCGTAATCTGTAGTTCCCAGGTTCGAGTCCCAGCTGGATCAGCGTTGAGATTTATCTCCGCAAAAATTCCCCGCCCTGCCCACGGTCAGTAGGGGACACCGATGGGCTTGGAAAGGCCGCCGTCCGTCGGATGGGACGTTAAGCCGTGGTCCCGTGTGTGGGAGAGCCATACCCTGTGCACGTTAAAGAACACGCTGGATGGCCTTGACGGGAGGCTACCATCTGTCTCCCAACAGCTGTTCCAGTGGGTCCCCTCCTCCAACCTTCTCTGAGCCTTTGGGGTCTATGTGACCTGGCCATTTAGCCCATGGTGTGCAAAAAAGTGCCGCTCAGAGGTAAAACAACCCAACCCGCTCATATCAGTCATTTAGCAATCTTAATTTCTTCCTGTTAGAAAATATTTTCGATATTTTTTAGTGTTCACTAAAATATTTAAGGGGAAAAGCTTATGCTTTATTATGATGATGCCTTGCTCATCTGTGTTTATTTACAATGACGTGCATATGAAATCTTGTAAGTCGGGCGATACCTGTATTCAAAGGTGAAAAAAAAAAAATGCGAAAGCTTTTAATTTTCTTGCAGAAACTTTACTAATGCATATTCAAAATGGGTCATTTGCTGGCCTTTTTTAAATTTTAATCAGAGAGTTGACATACGAGCAATTACCTGTTTTCAGCATGCCTTTCTAATATTTCATGATTGTAATTATTAGGCTTTATTTCAAAAGACGTAAATTATCCCAAATATAAAATACTGGTAAAAGAAATTTTTTTTATAATACGCATTAAAGGAAAAAGAAATTTTCAGTTACTAATATCAATATTAATAAATTTCTGCGTACGTTTTTGTTGTCTTGTGCAGGATTTTATGTGAAAAGATCTAGTCAATTCTATCGTAGGATAATAATAAATAAATAAATACCCCCTCAAGCAGCTGCTTGCCATAGAGGTCTGACAGGAGCTTGTCAGTTTATATGCCACAGTAGAAGATCTGAGAACAAGGAATTAAATAACTTCCTTAAAATCCACGTAAAATTCACCTGAATACAGAAAATCGAGGTGTCACACGCGCCAGATATTTTCTTGATACACAGAGGGCGTTGAATGTACGTCCGCGGTCTGCTGTATGTCAATGAGCTTATTGGCATCTCTTGTAATAAGAAGTTAATGCTTTCTGCGTTGTTGCCAGATTCGGTAATATAACGCTTACTTTGCATATTATAATTTCAAAACGTTTTTAGCAGAGATAAATAGACACAGTGGTAATCTCTCACTTTTTGGTACGCCAAACGGTACGGAATTTATTTTACAGCTTGTGATCCTATCCACAACCACACACAGAAAGAATCGATGCAGTCTAAAAAGAATACGATATAAAATAACTTATTTATTGCTTGTATAAAAATGTCACAGAGTAATATTAGCTAATTGCTAGTATTTTAAAACAGTTAACAGTGGCTTTAAATGCAATATAAATTATCACATTAAATGTACCCGAAATTTAAAAGGGATAATCAGTCGGATACTTGCTTTGCGGAAGTTAGTTCATCGACTTCACACTGGTGCGCTGCTCTGTGAGAATTTTATGGAAATATTACATTATTGATATAGGAAGTTAACCTTTGTGTCTGTTGCTTTGAGATTTTTAGTATATCTTAATCTTGCAGCAGCCTCAGTTATTACTGTAACGTTCTTAAATTTAAAGAGCAAGAAATAAACGACTTGAATAAGTCTACTCTTTGGGAAAGTAAACTACAAACGAAAACTTAAAGATCATCCTCTTTGCAACTTGTGCAAGAGTACTTGGAACTGAAGACGCAAATTTGTGCAATCTCTTTGACTTTTGGAAGTATAACTGCAGAGAACAAAATAGAATGGTAAAAATATTTTATGAGTTTAGTATTCCTGTTGGAGGTCAACATTACGTTAATATGCTGCAGAGAATTCTCTAGATTTTGGCATCTTGAGAAATAAGATATTACTTCTTCCATAACTTTTAGAGTAACGGCTTTATTTTACTATTAGCTAAGAGAGACAAGCCGGTAAAAATGGCCAATCTTTCACTTGCAGAATGATGACTTGTATAAAATAAGTACAAATGAAGGTAATATAAAGGCTGTTTAAACCTTAACAACACACATAAGGTTAGAGATTTCAAACTAAATGAAATAAAACTGCTTTTATTCACGATATATATATTTCCTGCTGATCAACGTTGGTTTTGGGATTTCATCATCCTTTCATTTATGAGTAGCGGTCGTCAAAGTAATATCTGGGTCTGTGAGACCCAACTGTGTGTTTACGTTAGTTTTTCAGTAAAATCAGCGTTATTCTAGTAATATTTTCACATGTAAATATCAGTTTTTAAAAGTTTTTTTATATTATTTCAAATACCCGTTTTATTTTGCATGTGACATTTTAATTAAAAGTATAGATTATCGTCTGTTAATTTATAGGGTAATATTTCATTTTTTATAATATATTGTTTGGAGGGTTGGGTTGTTTTACTCTGAACTGAACTTTTTTGTCCACCGTGGGCTAAATGGCCAGGTCACAAGGACCCCGAAGGCTCAGAGAAGGTTGGAAGGAGGGAGACAGATGGTAGCCTCCCGTCAAGGCGATCTAACATGTTTATCAGGCATAGGGTTTGGCTCTCCCTCACACGGTGGCACGTCTTAATTTCCCGTCCGACGGACGGCGGCCTTTCCAAGCTCATCGGTGTCCCCTACTGATCGTGGCAGGGCGGGGAGTTTTGCGGAGATAAATCTCAACGCTGACCCAGCTGGGATTCGAACCTGGGAAATGAAAATTACTAGATTGGTAATAATTAATGTCTCCGATACCTAAGTCTGGGAGACTTTAAGGGCGTAGGAAGGTCACAAAAACTCACGTGTAGTTAACGGTTGAAAAGTCACATTTAAACAGATTTCAGTGCAACAAAATTTTATGGCTAGCATTCGTCGTGCTGTAATTTGGAACAAATTGGGTTGTTTTACCTCTGAGCGGCACTTTTTTGCACACCATGGGCTAAATGGCCAGGTCGCATGGACCCCGAAGGCTCAGAGTAGGTTGGGGGAGGGGACCCACTGGAACAGCTGTTGGGAGACAGATGGTAGCCTCCCGTCAAGGCCATCCAGCGTGTTCTTTAACGTGCACAGGGTATGGCTCTCCCGCACACGGGGCCACGGCTTAACGTCCCATCCGACGGACGGCGGCCTTTTCAAGCCCATCGGTGTCTCCTACTGACCGTGGGCAGGGCGGGGAATTTTGCGGAGATAAATCTCAACGCTGACCCAGCTGGGACTCGAACCTGGGAACTACAGATTACGAGCCTGGCGCGCTACCGACTGAGCCACCCCCGCCCCAATTTGGAACAAATCAAATCCCTTAAATCTGATTTTGTAATGTGGCTGAAGAGGAAGCGGCAAAGGATTCCTTTCGTCGCATCCATTGGTACTACCAATCGATTCTTTGTCGATTGTGGCTCCGTAAATCGGTCAAAAAAATATCCGAACACTGTAGTTAATTACAGATTTCAGAAAAAATATCTGGCAACAATTTTTTTTAGAAATTAGTGATCTGGCAACCTTCGTGTCACGTGATTACAGAATTCAGAAAAAATATCTGGAGCGTGTACAGCAACTGTACACGCTCCAGTTACCGTTCACAGCAAACTGGAGCGTGTGCAGTAACTTGGGTTGTTTGGGTTGTTTTACCTCTGAGCGGCACTTTTTTGCACACCATGGGCTAAATGGCCAGGTCACATGAACCCCGAAGGCTCAGAGAAGGTTGGGGGAGGGGACCCACTGGAACAGCTGTTGGGAGACAGATGGTAGCCTCCCGTCAAGGCCATCCAGCGTGTTCTTTAACGTGCACAGGGTATGGCTCTCCAGCACACGGGGCCACGGCTTAACGTCCCATCCGACGGACGGCGGCCTTTCCAAGCCCATCGGTGTCCCCTACTGACCATAGGCAGGGCGGGGTGTTTTGCGGAGATAAATCTCAACGCTGACCCAGCTGGGACTCGAACCTGGGAACTACAGATTACGAGCCTGGCGCGCTACCGACTGAGCCACCCCCGCCCCTGTGCAGTAACTGCTCACGCTTCAGTTTGCTGTGAACGGTAACTGCACACGCTCAATATTTCCGTGAGTGAACCCACACGATCTAGTATCAAAATAATATGACCACCTACAGTCGCTCAAAAAAGTATCCGAACACTGTGGTTGATTACAAAATTCAGAAAAAATATCTGGCAACGATTTTTTTTTTAGAAATGAGTGATCTGGCAACCTTCGTGTCACGTGACACGAAGGTTGCCAGATCACTCATTTCTAAAAAAAAAAAATCGTTGCCAGATATTTTTTTCTGAATTTTGTAATCAACCATAGTGTTCGGATATTTTTTTCAGCGACTGTACATCGGTCAAAAGTGTTTTCGTTTTTCCGCCTCTTAGCCGATGGCTGCTTGAGGATGATGATGATGAACAGAGACAGGAGACCATCGATCCCCGGCAGATTGAGATTCAAGTCGCGGATGTTCCGCAACATCACCGATGCATCGCTAAGTCTCGTCTCTTGCCCTATCGGTATGAATGCGCCATTGACCTATAAAACGTAACTTGTTCTCGTGCTTTCCGGGAAAAAGGATAAAAACAAAAAACAATAATTTCTTGCCTCGAAGTATCGAGTTATTGGAATCGTCAGTTTTTTTGTTTGTTTACAACTGACGTGCCCAAACTCCGGTTCATTTAACTATTTTATCCCGCCCCGTGAATATTGGACAATATTATCTTTTCAAATTGATTGTACTATAGTGAATGGTGCTTTAATAAGACGAAAATTTGATTTGCACTATACAACTAGTAGCGGTCACGTGGCCGAGCCAGGTTCGATTCCCAGCTGGACAAGCGTTGAGATTCTTGCTGTGTAAAAATTTCTTCATGTTTTTTTTTTATCTAAGATAAAACCTGATTTCTAAACGTGGAAAAGTTTTTTTCATTTCGAATTATCAGTTTTTGATTGTCGAGTTTCATCAGTCTGTACAGTCGCTCAAAAAATATCCGAACACTACGATTGATTACAGAATTCAGAAAAAATATCTGGCAACGACTTTTTTAGAAATTAGTGATCTGGCAACATTCGTGTAAGACGAAGGTTCCCTTCTGTTCGTGACGTAAGTATCAAGGTCACCTTGTCCTTGATATTTAAGGTGAAAACGTGTAACACGAAGGTTGCCAGATCGCTAATTTCTAAAAAATTCGTTGCCGGATATTTTTTCTGAATTCTGTAATCAACTGGAGGGTTCGGATATTTTTTTCAGCGACTGTACAGAAATAAGTATCTAATATCTTTTTTAAAAGTTTGAAGGGAAATTATTTAGTTGCAAATGACATCATCATAGCCATGAATTGTATTCATTGAATATTACCTGCAGTTCCAAACTAAGGGCTACAGATTAACTTTGCTACTTTGTTTCATTCAATGGGGGTGGCTGAGTCGGTAGCGCGCCAGGCTCGTAATCTGTTGTTCCCAGGTTCGAGTCCCAGCTGGGTCAGCGTTGAGATTTATCTCCGCAAAATTCCCCGCCCTGCCCACGGTCAGTAGGGGACACCGATGGGCTAGGAAAGGCCACCGTCCGTCGGATGGGACGTTAAGTCGTGGTCCAGTGTGCGGGAGAGCCATACCCTGTGCACGTTAAAGAACACGCTGGATGGCCTTGACGGGAGGCTACAATCTGTCTCCCAACAGCTGTTCCAGTGGGTCACCTCCCCCAACCTTCTCTGAACATTCGGGGTCCATGTGACCTGGTCATTTAGCCCATGGTGTGCAAAAAAGTGCCGCTCAGAGGTAAAACAACCCAACCCAGCCGATAGGCTTGAAAAGACCGCCGTCCGTCGGTTGGAATGTTAAGCCGTGTTAAGCATGTGCGGGAGACCTATACACATTAAAGAACAAGCTGGATGGCCTTGACGGGAGGCTACCATCTGTCTCCCAACAGCTGTTCCAGTGGGCCCCCTCCCTCAACCTTCTCTGAGCCTTCGTGGTCCATGTGACCTGGCCATTTAGCCCATGGTGTGCAAAAAAGTGTAGCTCAGAGGTAAAACAACCCAACGTTAAAGAACACGCTGGATGGCCTTGACGGGAGGCTACCATCTGTCTCCCAACAGCTGTTCCAGTGGGTCCCCTCCCCCAATCTTCTATGAGCCTTCGGGGTCCATGTGACCTGGCCATTTAGCCCATGGTGTGCAAAAAAGTGCCGCTCAGAAGTAAAACAACCCAACTTTTGGCGCGTATACCCAAAACTGCCTTGATAGATAAGGCCATGACAGCTATTTCAATGACATCACGAATGGTGTTAAAGCAACCTGATATTAAAATAAAATTCGTAAAAAGGAATCGTTCCGTTCGTGACGTCACCGAAGTAGTAGTCATGGCCTTAAGTATCAAGACCATAACAAATATTTCAATGACGTCACGAATGGAATTAAAGCAACCTGAAAAAATATTTAAATAAAATTCATAAAAAGAAGTCTTCTGTTCGTGATGTAAATATCAAGGTCACCTTGGTCCTTGCTATATAACTATATATATATAACGTTAAAGCTCTATAACTTCTAAAATAAGATTTTTTTTGTTTCTAAAATTGTGATTGCAGATAAAGATCTCAATCAAATAAATCAATATCTCGATTTTCAACAATATTCGTTCCGTATTTAATGAATTACGGAAGTTTGAATATTTAACAACAGCAATGCCAGTCTTAAGAAACACACAAAACTAAAGAATAGTGAAAGAATTCTTTAGACAAAGTTCTAAAATACAAACTTATTTTATTAAACACTTTGATACAATACTTATTACTAAGTTTTAATTAACTTCTGAAGTCAATTTTTGTGACTGGCATTGCTATTGTTAAATATTCAAACTTCCATAACTCATTAAATACTGAACGAATATTGTTGAAAATCGAGATATTGATTTATTTGATTGAGATCTTTATCTGCAATCACATTTTTCAAAACAAAAAAATCTTATTTTAGAAGTTATAGAGCTTTGACTTTAGCTTCCCATTGACTTAAAATAGCGATTTTCCTTATATTATGGAAACCAGTGTAATTATTTGACATAGAAATGTAGAAAATACTACTCAGAAAACTTACTTGCTGAGAGTACACTGTCAATATATAGAAATTTGTGAGGAAGGCATGACCTCAGTAGAAAGACAAGGTCATGGACTTGGACCCAATTTTCCACAGCTAAATATCCCAACAGCATTGTCAGTGGAATATAATTATTTCTCAAGATCATTATTTCCATCAGATTAATAAATTATCGCAATTTTCACTCAGGTATACAGTCGCTCAAAAAAATCCGAACACCATGGCTGATTACAGAATTCAGAAAAAATATCTGGCAACGATATCTATTGCCAGATACCTAATTTCTAAAAAAAAATCGTTGCCAGATATTTTTTCTGAATTCTGTAATCAGCTATAGTGCTCGGATATTTTTTTGAGCAACTGTGTGCCCGAGTCGTTAGCGCGCTTGGCTACTGATCTAAGGGACCTGGGTTCGAGCCCCGGGTAAGGCATGGATGTTTGTGTCGTTTTTCTGCTGAGGTCCTGCCATCCTCTCAGACCTTCTACTGTGGCATATAAACTGACAGGGTCCTGTCAGACCTCTATGGCAAGCAGCTGCTTGAGGGGGTATTTATTTTTTTTATTTATTACACTTATAGTCACTCAAAAAAAAGTAGTTAAAAAAGAAACGAGAATATTTAAAAAATTTCTTCAGTTTTATTAGAATTTGCCAACAAAATAATTCTTTTAACACATCTGACGACCCCACGTGCCCTGTCAGCGACTCTACAGAAAGGTGGTGACCCCTAGATTTCGGAAGTGTTGTGTTCAACAAGAGCATCAAACACCGTTGCCAACCAGCGTACATTAAATTCTGCTAATAATGTGGTTATAAAAGCAACGCTCAACAGGTCCCGTTCCAGACGACAATAGCGTGAGTTCGTCGACCCTTCGTTAAATAAATGTCGGCCGCTAATTGCATTGACAGATCATACAACTCAACAAGTAACGTCTCGATTGTTACTCTACCGTTCACTACTATCTTTGGACTAAACGCCGAAGTATGGAATCTTTGTTTAACCTGTTTCATGTTTCGCCTTCAGAATCTAAAGTACTTTTTAATGAAATGGGCCAGAGGTGGTCTAATGGTTAGTGAAGATGGCTTTCCAGGAATTTCCATTCATTATGCTAATGATACATGTCTGTACCAAACGCCAAACTATAGAAGCTTTACTTAACCAATTTTGGGCCGGGGGTGGCTCAGTCGGTAGCGCGCCAGGCTCGTAATCTGTAGTTCCCAGGTTCGAGTCGCAGCTGGGTCAGCTTGAGATTTATCTCCGCAAAATTCCCCGCCCTGCCCACGGTCAGTAGGGGACACCGATGGGCTTGGAAAGACCACCGTCCGTCGGATGGGATGTTAAGCCGTGGCCCCGTGTGCTGGGAGCCATCACCGTAACTAGTGCACTATCAGGTTTTCGACCCCAGAAAATCAGGCCCACCCCAAAAATAGGCAGTCCATTGATAATTGAGCGGATCCATAACGTACAGTTAACCAGCTGGATCAGTGTTGAGATTTATCTCCGCACGGTCACTAGCGAGCACCGATGGGCTTGGAAAGACCGCCGTCCGTCGGAAGGGACGTTAAGCCGTGGCCTATGTGCGGGAGAGCTATACCCTGTGCACGTTAAAGAACACGCTGGATGGCCTTGACGGGAGGCTACCTTCTGTCTCCCAACAGCTGTTCCAGTGGGTCCCCTCCCCCAACCTTCTCTGAGCCTTCGGGGTCCTTGTGACCTGGTCATTTAGCCCATGGTGTGCAAAAAGGTGCCGCTCAGAGGTAAAACAACCCAACGTTAAGGAACACGCTGGATGGCCTTGACGGGAGGCTACCTTCTGTCTCCCAACAGCTGTTCCAGTGGGTCCCCTCCCCCAACCTTCTCTGAGCCCTCGGGGGTCCTTGTGACCTGGTCATTTAGCCCATGGTGTGCAAAAAGGTGCCGCTCAGAGGTAAAACAACCCAACGTTAAGGAACACGCTGGATGGCCTTGACGGGAGGCTACCATCTGTCTCCCAACAGCTGTTCCAGTGGGTCCCTCCCCCAACCTTCTCTGAGCCTTCGGGGTCCATGTGGCCTGGCCATTTAGCCCATGGTGTGCAAAAAAGTGCCGCTCAGAGGTAAAACAACCTAACCCAAATGTACATATTAATGAAATGAGCCAGGGGTGGCTTCATGATTATCGAGAGTGACTTTCTAGCCATTGCAATTTGCCAATGCTTATAATATACGTCTTTGACAAATGCCGAAGTATTGAGATATCCCCTTAATTCACTCATTGTTTCACCTCCAGAGTCTCAAGTGCTTTTTAACGATGCAAGCCAGGAATGGCCTCATGGTTCCCGAAAGTGTCTTTCCAGTTCTTCGATTCGTCACGCCTATGACCCAAGTGTTTAACATTTTCCAAAGTGAAGCCATTATGAGAATGTTCTTCTTGATTGCTAGAGAGGGAAGGTGATGGCCAGGTCACAAGGACCCCGAAGGCTCACAGAAGGTTGGGGGAGGGGACCCACTGGAACACCTGTTGAGAGACAGATGGTAGCCTCCCATCAAGGCCATCCAGTGTGTTCTTTAACGTGTACAGAGTATGGCTCTCCCGCAACGAGGCCAGGACTTAACGTCCCATCCGATGGACGGTGGCCTTTCCAAGCCCATCGGTGTCCCCTACTGACCGTGGGCAGGGCGAGGAGTTTTGCGGAGATAAATCTCAACGTTGACCCAGCTGGGACTCGAACCTGAAAACTGAAGATTGCGAGCCTGGCCCGCTACCGACTGAGCCACCACCGCCTCCTCAAAGTAAGGCATTAAAATTATAATTCATTAGAGTACAATGAAAAAATGGCATTGATGCGTACTTTTTCTTTTTCTTTTTTCTCAGATAATAAAGAAGACGAACAGAACGATTTTGCTGACGAACCTTGAACCGGAGTCAGCATGCAAAGTCTCCGACAGTGTGTCATTCTCGTGATCTTTGCAGGAGTCATCCGCTATGGCGAAAGTAAGTAGACTATATGACATGATTTGTTCCATTAAAATTATTCCATACAAAAAAAAGTGTAATAGTTTTAGTAATCCACCGCCAGATGGTTATAATGCTTGATTGAAAGTTGAGTGTCTGGTAAATTCGGCCGAGGAATGGCCTAACGATTAAAAACCAGTAAAGGGCAGTTGTCAAAAATTTGGATCTAAACATTGCACACAGTTTTCAGGTTTTTCTTTTTAATATTTTATTAGAAGGGTTGGGTTGTTTTACCTCTGAGCGGCGCTTTTTTGCACACAATTTGCTAAATGGCCAGGTCACAAGGACCCCGAAGGATCAGAGAAGTTTGGGGGAGGGGACCCACTGGAACGGCTGTTGGGAGAAACGAATGGTAGCCTCCCGTCAAGGCCATCCAGCGTGTTCCTTAACGTTGGGTTGTTTTACCTATGAGCGGCACTTTTTCGCACACCATGGGCTAAATGTCCAGGTCACAAGGACCCGAAGGCTCAGAGAAGTTTGGGGGAGGGGACCCACTGGAACAGCTGTTGGGAGACAGATGGTAGACTCCCGTCAAGGCCATCCAGCGTGTTCTTTAACGTTGGGTTGTTTTACCTCTGAGCGGCACCTTTTGTACAGAATGGACAGGTCACAAGGACCCCGAAGGCTCAGAGAAGGTTGGGGGAGGGGACCCACTAGAACAGCTGTTGGGAGACAGATGGTAGCCTCCCGTCAAGGCCATCCAGCGTGTTCTTTAACGTGCACAGGTTGTGGCTCTCCCCCACACGGGTCACAGCTTAACGTCCCATCCGACGGACGTAATGCAGGGCGGTCACGATCCCTATTACCGTGGGCAGGGCGGGAAGTTTTGCGGAGATAAATCGCAACGCTGATCCAGCTTGGACGCGAACCTAGGAACTGCAGATTACGAGTCTGGCGCGCTGCCGACTGAGCCATCTCCGCCCCTTTATTAGAAGAAGAAAGAGAGAAGAAAATTCAAATAAAATTTGTTAAACCTGTTTTGATCGAAGATCAATCACGTTAACCACTTTGCCAGCATCATGGCGACCAAGTGGTTAACGTAAAGGAGTTAATTATGTGTTATATAAGAATTGTAAAAAACAGAGAATTAAGATGATTTCAAAAGAAACTAAAGTACGATACTTTTAGTAACCAACCGCCAGATGGCGATTACAACAGGGTAAGGCTAGAGGCCCTATATAGGTAGAGGTTGGCCATCTCAAAATTGGACGCCATGTTTTGTCGTGTCTCGGATTGTTTAGCTTGAATAAGCTGAATGGTATTGCACGAATACTTATGGGTTGGGTTGTTTTACCTCTGAGCGGCACTTTTTTGCACATCATGGGCTAAACGGCCAGGTCACAAGGACCCCGAAGACTCAGAGAAGGTTGGGGGAGGGGACCCACTGGAACAGCTGTTGGGAGACAGATGGTAGCTTCCCGTCAAGGCCATCCAGCGTGTTCTTTAATGTTGGGTTCTTTTACCTCTGAGCGGCACATTTTTGCACACAATGGGCTAAATGGCCAGGTCACAAGGACCCCGAAGGCTCACAGAAGGTTGGGGGAGGGGACCCACTGGAACAGCTATTGGGAGACAGATGGTCCAGCGTGTTCTTTAACGTGCACAGGGTATGGCTCTCTCCCGCACACGGGGCCACGGTTAACGTCCCATCCGACGGACGGCGGCCTTTCCAAGCCCATCGGTGTCCCCTACTGACCGTGGGCAGGGCGGGGAATTTTGCGGAGATAAATCTCAACGCTGACCCAGATGGGATATATTTTATATATTTGATATTATATTTTTTATTTATGTATTTGATACAGATTTCAGTGTTCATGATTGGAGGTACTTTAAAAAACGGCTAAAAAAACGAAAAGTAAATTTTAGGGCTTTTTTTATTTTATATAAAAAGATATAATTTTACTTCGTTGTCTGTCCGTCTGTAGAAATCAAACTTTTTTGTTTATATAGATAAATAAAAAATTCTTTTTCGTGTTAGATAGGTATTAATGATATATTATGATTTACATTTTTCGAATCTCCGAAAAGTTATAACTGCGCCCTCTAACGGTGGGTAAAGTTGAAAATTCCAAAATATCGACCGAATATTTCAAATGATGTAGTTATGTTAGAAGTTTGAAATTTTGGTGTTGAAATGTGAAGGTTACGAAGTTACCATTGGCAACATCACTTGACACTTTAGACCCAGGGGGGGAGGTGAATGCAACTTTTTTTTGTTTTAACAGAAAAGTGTATATTTTTAGAGTTAAATTAAAAATTCTTTTTGGGTTGGACAGGTATTGATGAAATATTACAATTTGCATTTTGAAAATTTCTGAAAGCTATAATTGCGCCCTGTACCGGTAGAAAAAAATCGAAAAATCGAAAAATTTAAAACGAATATTGCAAACGATGTAGTTATGTTAGAAATTTTGGGCGTGTAATGTGAGAAGTCTTGAAAATTCCATTGACAACAAAGAGTTGACCCTAAGTCCAATGTGGGGCGGGGGTGGCTCAGTCGGTAGCGCACCAGGCTCGTAATCTGTAGTTCCCAGGTTCGAGTCCCAGCTGGGTCAGCGTTGAGATTTATCTCCGCAAAATTCCCCGCCCTGCCCACGGTCAGTAGGGGACACCGATGGGCTTGGAAAGTCCGTCGGATGGGACGTTAAGCCGTGGCCCCGTGTGTGGGAGAGCCATATCCTGTGCACGTTAAAGAACACGCTAGATGGCCTTGACGGGAGGCTACCATCTGTCTCCCAACAGCTGTTCCAGTGGGTCCCTTCCCCCAACCTTCTCTGAGCCTTCGGGGTCCATGTGACCTGGCCATTTAGCCCATGGTGTGCAAAAAAGTGCCGCTCAGAGGTAAAACAACCCAACGTTAAAGAACACGCTGGATGGCCTTGACGAGAGACTACCATCTGTCTCCCAACAGCTGTTCCAGTGGGTCCCCTCCCCCAACCTTCTCTGAGCCTTCGGGGTCCATGTGACCTGGCCATTTAGCCCATGGTGTGCAAAAAAGTGCCGCTCAGAGGTAAAACAAACCCAACCTAAGCCCAATGTAGGTAAGAAACGGGACGGTTTTGTTTTAAGAGATAATTGGAAATCTCTTTTTTAGTTGGTTACTAATGAAATGTAATTCACATTTTCAAAGGTAGTTTTAATTTGTATCATTAGAGATCACTAAATATCGAAACTGCAAAACTTTTAACGAATCTGTTAAGTGATCTGTTTATGGTAGAAATTTTGACGTGTAGAGTTCTGTTATGGTAGAAATTTCACTGACAGCAATGATCTGCCCACTATTTTCGGAGGAGCGAGAGAAAAGCAACTTTTTAACTTTAAGAACTAAAACACAAATGCTTTTTATGTTTTATAATTACTAATAAAATACTACTATGTGCATTTCCTTTATCATACATTAAAAAATAAATAAATAACCCCTCAAGCAGCTGCTTGCCATAGCGGTCTGACAGGAGCCTGCCAATTTATATGCCATAGTAGAAGGCCCATGAGGATGGCGGGACCTCAGCAGAAAAACAACACGAACATCCATAATTAAAACTTTTAAGGACTGAAAAAGTAGGCAAAGGAAGAATTTAATTCTCTTTGAAAATGAGATTCCCATATGCGCCACAGGCGATATGCGTTCTTCTAGTTATTTTACACTTTCAGTACCCTCTGACAATGGAAATTCGAACTACTCTATAAGTGAGAAAATAAACTATTAATATTTTATTAGTACCTGTAATGTGCAAAATAATTTTCTCATTTGTCTCTTAAAGCAGAAAAGTTGCATTTTACCAACAGGACAAATCATTACTATTAGGGCAAACTACTTGACCATCACACTCTATGACCAAAAATTTAATTTTCTAGCAAAAAGCAGATCATTTGCAATATTTATTTAAAGATTTGGTATTTTCCAGGTTTTTTCCGCCGCTAGAGGTCGTCTTTTGAGTTTTTATTTACCGCCTTTAGCACTCTCTAACACTGGAAATTCCAACTGATGGGGATTCGAAAAATGTAAATATTAATATTTTTGTTGAAAAAAATCTCGCCGACATACGGTATTCGAACCTGCAACTCTCCAGAAACATACCAGAGTATTCTAACCTGTTGAACTAACGCCGGCTTTTTTTTCACAAAAAATTTATTGATTTATAGACGTTTAAACGTCTACAGGTAACGCTGAGATTATCAAATATTGTTTAAATCATTAACAGCACTAAATATTGTGTGACTTCATTATTTATTTCCATCGTACTAGGGCGGGGGTGGCTCAGTCGGTAGCGCGCCAGGCTCGTAATCTGTAGTTCCCAGGTTCGAGTCCCAGCTGGGTCAGCGTCGAGATTTATCTCCGCAAAAATTCCCCGCCTTGCCCACGGTCAGTAGTGGACACCGATGGGCTTGGAAAGGTTGCCGTCCGTCGGATGGGGAGTTAAGAACACGCTGTACACGTTAAAGAACACGCTGGATGGCCTCGACGGGAGGCTACCATCTGTCTCCCAACAGCTGTTCCAGTGGGTCCCCTCCCCCAACCTTCTCTGAGCCTTCGGGGTCCATGTGACCTGGCCATTTAGCCCATGGTGTGCAAAAAAGTGCCGCTAAGAGGTAAAACAACCCAACGTTAAAGAATACGCTGGATGGCCTTGACGGGAGGCTACCATCTGTCTCCCAACAGCTGTTCCAGTGGGTCCCCTCTCCTAACCTTCTCTGAGCCTTCGGGTTCCATGTGACCTTACCATTTAGCCCATGGTGTGCAAAAAAGTGCCGCTCAGAGGTAAAACAACCCAACGTTAAAGAACACGCTGAATGGCCTTGACGGGAGGCTACCATCTGTCTCCCAACAGCTGTTCCAGTGGGTCCCCTCCCCCAACCTTCTCTTAGCTTTCGGAATCCATGTGACCTGGCCATTTAGCCCATGGTGTGCAAAAAAGTGCCGCTCATAGGTAAAACAACCCAACGTTAAAGAACACACTCGATAGCCTTGACGGGAGGCTACCATCTGTCTCCCAACAGCTGTTCTAGTGGGTCCCCTCCCCCAACCTTCTCTGAGCCTTCGGGGTCCATGTGACCTGGCCATTTAGCCCATGGTGTGAAAAAAAGTGCCGCTCAGAGGTAAAACAACCCAATCCAATCCATCTTACTCAGAGCACTAAAAAAGGAAACAGTTGTCACCCGAGATCATAGATGGCGCCGAAAATTCACGGGAAGAGTGATAGTCATTATTAGTGGAAATAAAGATTGAGACAGCATAGTTCAACAGGTTAGAATACTCTGGCATGTTTCTGGAGAGATGCGGGTTCGAATCCCGTATGTTAGCGAAATATTTTCTACAAAAACATTTATTGATTTATAGATGTTTAAATGTCTACAGGTAACGCTGAGATTATCAAATATTGTTTAAATCATAAATATTTTGTTAGTGCCTGTAAAACAAAAATATATTTATATTGTTTCGTTTATCACTTAGAGAAAAGTTTAATTTTCGCACCCCTTTTGGCTAAGACGGTAAAGCCTTGTTGCCATTTTAAATCTTCTGACCATAACACTTTACTACCAAAATTTGAGATTTCCATCGCTAGAGGGCGCTATTAAAGCTATTGAATATTTTCAAAATTGCGAATCGCAATATTTGTTCGACACCTAACCAAAAAGAATTTTTTACTTAGCTCTAAAAGTAAAAAAATTGATTGTCTATAGACGAACAGACAGGTTGTTGTTTTACCTCAGAGCGGCACTTTTTTGCACACCATGGGCTAAATGGCCAGGTCACAAGGACCCCGAAGGCTCAGAGAAGGTTGAG
The DNA here is from genome assembly GCA_038380435.1 of Ryuthela nishihirai. Lineage (NCBI taxonomy): Eukaryota > Metazoa > Arthropoda > Arachnida > Araneae > Heptathelidae > Ryuthela > Ryuthela nishihirai. The sequence continues at coordinate 80,910,656 of JAWZYU010000002.1, forward strand.
GGAGGGGACCCACTGGAACAGCTGTTGGGAGACAGATGGTAGCCTCCCGTCAAGGCCATCGAGTGTGTTCTTTAACGTTGGGTTGTTTTACCTATGAGCGGCACTTTTTTGCACACCATGGGCTAAATGGCCAGGTCACAAGGACCCCGAAGGCTCAGAGAAGGTTGAGGGAGGGGACCCACTGGAACAGCTATTGGGAGACAGATGGTAGCCTCCTGTCAAGGCCATCCAGCGTGTTCTTTAACGTGCACACGGGGCCACGGCTTAACGTCCCATCCGACGGACAGCGGCCGTTCCAAGCCCATCGGTGTCCCCTACTGACCGTGGGCAGGGCGGGGAATTTTACGGAGATAAATCTCAACGCTGACCCAACTGGGACTCGAACCTGGGAACTGCAGATTACGAGCCTGGCGCGCTAATCGACTGAGCCCCCCCACGAACAGACAGGTGGAAAAACAACAGTTATCAGAGAGACAGACAGACAGACATACAGACAGACTAACAAATATTGGCAAAGGCAGACGACAAAGTGGAAACATTAGCTCGTTTTTCAAACGAACTTTAAAAGAAATTATTTGTTGCTTTTCAGTTAGCTCACTTTTGCAGCTGTTTGCTGTCTTCTGATGGAGTTTCTCGGAAAAAAATATTAATTAATTTATTTCTTTGAGTGAAAATTTTACACCCAAATGCAGTTCAATGAGGCATTGATAAAATATGACAGCGTTTAGAGGCAAAAAAAGTGGTAGAAATGTATAAACTATAACAACTGAGAAGTTCTAAATTGGCACATACACTAGCTCATAGGCTTTCGTCTCACGCTACGACAAAACATGGAGCCTATAAACCACGTGACTCAATCAACCAATAGCAGTGAATCACCGAGATGGCCAGCCTCTAACTATACAGGACCTCTAGGTAAGGCTAGTGGTCCTATGTAGGGCGGTCACGGTCCTATGATCCCTAGTGGTCCTATATAGGACTACTAGCCTTACCCTGTTGTAATCGCCATTTTGATGATGATGTTGATGATCTTGATCATGATGATGTTGATGGCGATTACAACAGATGACCCTGTTGTAATCGCCATCTTGGATGATGCAATGAATGGAAATAAATTTTTAAATAAATTTAAATATAAATATTAAAACAGATTTATTTAGGATATATCTAACAAATGAATAAAATATTGAATATACTACTTTTGCACCAATAGCACAAAATAAATAAATAGCAAAAACTCTTAGATAAATACTTATTTAATTATTGTTGTATTAATTATTGTTATATTGATTTATTAGTGATACTCTAAAGCAATCTGTAATAACATTATAATTAAATTAATAAAATATTTTCCTCTAGACAGAGGGTTTAACAGACCTAAACTTTCCCAAATAAATGCAGATTTAACTAATTAACTAACTAACTAACTTGATGGCGTTAAAATGTCTGTCTTCGCCTTTATTATAAAGGTGACCTTGAGCGTTGCCACTTATATTCCACGGGCTGGACCATTAGCGGATGGGCGGGGGTGGCTCAGTCGGTAGCGCGCCAGGCTCGTAATCTGTAGTTCCCAGGTTCGAGTCCCAGCTGGGTCAGCGTTGAGATTTATCTCCGCAAAAATTCCCCGCCCTGCCCACGGTCAGTAGGGGACACCGATGGGGTTGGAAAGGCCGCCGTCCGTAGGATGGGACGTTAAGCCGTACCCCGTGTGCGGGAAAGACATACCCTGTGCACGTTAAAGAACACACTGGATGGCCTTGACGGGAGGCTACCACCTGTCTCCCAACAGCTGTTCCAGTGGGTCCCCTCCCCCAACCTTCGGGGTCCATGTGACCTGGCCATTTAGCCCATGGTGTGCAAAAAAGTGCCGCTCAGAGGTAAAACAACCCAACCCGACCCATTAGCGGATTGGTAACGGGCGCTGTAGCGTCCCGAGCCCTTAGTGTCACGGGCCCCTGTGACCTCATAGGCGCAGGATATTTTTAATAATAATAGTTATTTTACAGAAATTCCACAGAATTGGGGGGAGGCGGGGACGATATTACAGCTTAACAAACGAACTCTCAAAAGAATAAATATTGAAATCTCGAAAAAGTAATCGAAATTTTTACCGAAGTCCGGTTTCTCCTTCTACAGCTGCGTCCCTGAAGGAAAAGTGTCAGTGGGCAAATAACCACGGGTAAAATTTTGCATGTTGTACCTTTTGTTCAAATTTAACTATAAGTTTTCAGTTATAAAATGTGAAAAGAAAAATATATTATTTATTAATACTACGTTAATGTATTGGTGAATAATTTAAAATAATTATTCAATTTTGAAAAAGAAAAGTCTATTTTAATTTTATTATCAAGAATTAGGTTAAACTAAAAGGTATATTTTGATACGAAAACGTAGGATTATTGTTAAATAGACCGGTAATTACTAATTTTTGCGGGGCGGGGGTGGCTCAGTCGGTAGCGCGCCAGGCTCGTAATCTGCAGTTCCCAGGTTCGAGTCCCAGCTGGTTCTGCGTTGAGATTTATCTCTGCAAAACTCCCCGCCCTGCCCACGGTCAGTAGGGGACACCGAAGGGCTTGGAAAGGCCGCCGTCCGTCGGATGGGACGTTGAGCCGTGGCCCCGTGTGCGGGAGAGCCATACCCTGTACACGTTAAAGAACACGCTGGATGGCCTTGACGGGAGGCTACCATCTGTCTTCCAACAGCTGTTCCAGTGGGTCCCCTGCCCCAACCTTCTCTGAGCCTTCGGGGTCCATGTGACCTGGCCATTTTGCCCATGGTGTGCAAAAAAGTGCCGCTCAGAGGTAAAACAACCCAAAAACTGATTTTTGCGGGGCAGGGATGACTCAGATGGTAGCTCGCCAGGCTCGTAATCTGCAGTTCCCAGGTTCGAGTCTCAACTGGTTCTGCGTTGAGATTTATCTCCGCAAAACTCCCCGCCCTGCCCACGGTCAGTAGGGGACACCGAGGGGTTTGGATGGGACGTTAAGCCGTAGTTTCGTGTGCGGGAGAGCCATACCCCATACCTATACCCCTGGGGCGGGGGTGGCTCACTCGGTAGCGCGCCAGACTCGTAATCTGTAATTCCCAGGTTCGAGTCCCAGCTGGGTCAGCGTTGAGATTTATCTCCGCAAAACTCTCCCGCCCTGCCCACGGTCAGTAGGGGACACCGATGGGCTTGGAAAGGCCGCCGTCCTTCGGATGGGACGTTAAGCCGTGGCCCTGTGTGCGGGACAGCCATACCCTGTACACGTTAAAGAACACGCTGGATGGCCTTGACGGGAGGCTACCATCTGTCTCCCAACAGCTGTTCCAGTGGGTCCCCTCCCCCAACCTTCTCTGAGCTTTCGGGGTCCATGTGACCTGGCCATTTAGCCCATGGTGTCCAAAAAAGTGCCGCTCAGAGGTAAAACAACCGAACCAACCAACCGAATACCCATACCCGCATACTACATAACTGTGCATGTTAAAGAACACGCTGAATGGCCTTGATGGGAGGCTACCATCTGTTTCCCAACAGCTGTTCCTGTGGGTCCCCTCCCCCAACCTTCTCTGAGCCATTGGGATCCTTGTGACCTGGCCATTTAGCCCATGGTGTGCAAAAAAGTGTCGCTGAGAAGTTAAACAACTCAACTTATTTTTGAAAAGTTAATTAGTTCAAATTATTTAATATCATATTTGCAAAATATAAATCATTTTACTTTGTACCCTTTTAAATTAGACACACACTATTAAATTTTAAGAAGGATTGACTCACTTAAAATTTTAATCATTGCTAAATTTGTCCCTTTTCGTTTGAAAGATGTAAGGACTTAAATATTTAAGTGGCACTGAATTCAGATGAAAGTTCATACTATCTAGGTGGTTCTGACTTGATCCGTTGAAAGTTCATAATATCTACACTGCTCACACTGTGGTTATCTTAAAGTTCATGGTATCTTGGTGGATCTGTGTTCGGCTGAAAGTTCATAATATCTAGGCGGATCTGACTATACTTGTCTGAAAGTTCATAGTATCCAGGCGACTTTCACTGTGCTTATCTGAAAGTTCATAGTATCCAAGCAGATCTGACTGTGCTTGTCTGAAAGTTCACAATATCTAGGCGGATCTCACTGTGCTCGGGTGAAAGTTCATGGTATCTAGGCGAATCTGACTGTGCTTGTCTGAAAGTTCATAGTATCTACATAGGCGGCTCTCATTGTGCTCGGTTAAAAGTTGTAGTGTCTAGGGGAGCTATAACTGTGCACGGCTAAAAGTTCGTAGTGTCTAGAGGAGCTCTAACTGTGCTCGGTTGGAGGTTCATGTCATCTAGGGGGCTCTGATTACGCTCGGCTAAAAGTTCGTAGTGTCTAGAGGAGCTCTAACTGTGCTCGGTTGGAGGTTCATGTCATCTAGGGGGCTCTGATTACGCTCGGCTGAAAATTCATACTATTTAGGAGATTCTGACTCCTCAGCTGAAAGCTCATAATATCTAGTCGGATCTGACTATGCTTGGTTGAAAGTTCATACTGTTTAGTCTGCTGTGGCTGTATTCTACTAACAGTTCATAGTACTTAGGTGGCTCTGACTGTGCTCAGCTAAAAGTTAATACTGTCTAGGTGGTTCTGACTGCTCGACTGACAGCTCATTGTATCTAGGTGGCTCTGACAGAACTTGACTGAAAGTTCATAGTATGTAGGTGGTTCTGAGTTAAATGTCTGGTAAAGTTAGTCGAGAAATGGCCAAACGGTGACACGCTAGAAAGGTCAGCTTCCAAAAAATTTGGTCCAAACATTGAATGAAGTTTTCATAAAGACTCGGGTTGAATAGTTTTCAGCCCAAACACATCTCCAGTTAATATATATCGAATGTTCTAAATTATATTTAAAAAGTGAAATGAAATAAACTACCTCTCAAGCAGCTGCTTGCTAGAGATCTGGCAATAGCCTTTCAGTATAGTAAATCTTTGTAGAAAAGATCTGTGACGAAAGGGAGACCTCAGCAGAAAGACAACACAAAGAAACTTTCATACCATTCCCGTGGCCTGAAACCAGGTCCTTTCATCAGCAACCAAGCACGATAACCACTAGGCTACATAAATTATATAATATATATAATATGAAATATATATAACAATGCCTTGATTTTTAAGGAATTTAATTAGGAAGATGTATTATTTATTTTCATTAAAAAAAAACCCATATCGATTTCGATTGCCTTTTTATTATTGTTAAATAAATCAAACAAATTAATATGTTTTTATAGAAAATCGGAAAACAATTACAGCTCGTAAGGATGAGATTCGTTTGCGTGTGCCTAGAGGATTTTTAAAATGTTAATCCAGCTCTATTTCCATAAAAAAAGTTCAGGCTTCAAGATAAGAGTTTCTAATTTGCTTTTGATAACAAGATAATATTCTGCATATTCAATAGGGCTTTGTAGATTCCTTAGTCTGCATGTTAATGGTATGTCCAATTTGATTCTGTCATAACCTCCAGAAAAGATACTAGATATTTGCGAGTCTGATCGCAAATGAAAAAAATTCGTAAAAGGGCTAAGTGAAAATTTGAATTATGCGAATGAATTTTGCTTTGAATAACCATTGAAGCTGAGCAGAAATGTTTGTGGAATATACGCTGTAACTCTTAAGTTTGGTGAATAGTTATTCATTGAACTAAACACAATATATTACGTAAATACGCATCCTAAAACCGTTACATCGTGAATGCAATAAACAATAGCAGTCAAACCATAACCGTAACGTAATTAATAAGTTTCAATTCACGACGCCTTCGTCGAAGCATTATTGTAATATTTTTAGCAAGGTGAAAGTGGCAATAGAGTTGTGCACAAGAAGCTACCTTGTTACACATTCTTGTAGCGTTAAAGTCGATAGGCTTAGTAGTTTGTCTTCTTCTTGCCCTTTGTCCACTGTCGACTTCCTGTTTTACAAGCAAACAGTGATTACGTTGTTCTGCCTTGTCTGTCACGCTATATGTGTCCGTTTGCATAAGCAAACAAAGTGACTGCGAATGCGGTGAATAGACTTCGAAGCATAATCACCTCTGGCACGGTCCACCGAACAACAGCTATCATTAGTTCGAATAAAAATCTCTTCGATGATACCGTTGAAAGAACAGGAAAAGGTTTTCCAGCGAACTGAGGGAAACTTATTAGTGACGAAAATAGGAACTAGATTTTGGCTATAAGAAATCAAGTGCCAAGTTTATTTTGTTGGGTAATTTTTTTTAATTATAGTAATATATTTGTTTTGTCGTGAATGGTTAATAATAATGGAAAGTTAAATAACGTAGGAGTATGTGTCGTTTTTCTGCTGAGGTCCTGCCATCCTCTCAGACCTTCTACTATGGCATATAAAGTGACAGGCTCCTGTCAGACCTCTGTGGCAAGCAGCTGCTTGAGGGGGTATATATTTTTTTATATGTAGCATTCAGCTACATACTCCAACGTTAGAATTGCCAACTTCCAAAAAGAGATACATTGTACTCATTGGCGGAAGTTGATATTCTGAAACCTAAGCTATGCAAATTGAAGAGACCATCCTCACAGACTATGGCGTATTAAACTGGCAGGTTCCTGTCAGACCTCTGTGGCAAGCAGCTGCTTGAGGGGGTATTTATTTATTATATTATAAGCCAGTGGTTCTCAACCTTTTATGCTTAACTTTTTATATTTTATGCTCAACCATAAATGCTTTTATGCTCAACCTTTTATGTATAAGTGGAAATGTGTATGTAACTAGCGTACCCCTTGTATAGATAGATAAAACTCTAGTTGTAGTATAACAAGGGGAATGAAATAAAACATATATATGTTACCGCTAAAGTGCAGAAATCAGTTAATGTGCACATTACCTAGCTAATCTGCAGATTAACTAGGGTGATCCGTTAAAGTGCGGAAAATTGTTTCATTTCTCAAATTACCTAGGTAATCTGCAAATTACCTAGATAATCTGCACATTACCTACTAGGCACTCGTTAAAGTGAAAATAAGATCTTTGCTGGAACAACAGCAGTATTTCTGTACGCTTAAATTAATATAATGTTATTTATTTATTTTTCGATATCTAAAGAATCAAGTTTATACAATCAAACAATCAACAAATTAGTTGATATGTTACCGTTAAAGTGTATAATTCAGTTATTTCATAGAATACCTAGTTATTTCATGAAATAACTGATCAAATCAGTTAAAGCGTGTAATAAATTAATAATTCCACACTTTAACTAGTTATTCTATGAAATAACTAGGTATTCTATGAAATAACTAATGATAGACAATTAAAGTGTAAAATAAACAATCTGACTGAATTATACAGCATACAAAATGTTATTTATATAGACGAAATAAAATCATTTGTTACAACAGGGATTACTAAAATGGCATTTGGAATTGCCCTAATGTGCGAAGGCCAAGTAAGAACGAATCCGTAAAGTGGTGAATCTCTTGAATATGAATCTTCGTGTCACGTGATTAAGTCGTCCGCATTATAAAAAACGCCCTGGATGAGCGGAGGCCAAGTGAGAACGAATCAGTAAAGTGATTCGTTCTCACTTGGCCTGCTCATTTTGGGGGCGTTTTTTATAATTCGGACGACTGATTCATGTTGACAGAGGGATGACCTGGTTTCAACTCTACTCTCCGACACTAGAAATAGTCTTTTTTTTTACTTTTGAACTTTAACGATACGGAAGACGTTAATGTGCACATTACCTAGGTAAAATGCGGAAAACTCTTGATTCCGCACTTTAACGGAGCAAATCAGTTAATCTGCAGATTAACTAGGTAATGTGCACATTAATGGCTTTCGAGCTTTAGCGGTAACATATATAACATGTATCCAGCGACTTTTGAGCTCTCACGGCGTACCCCAAAAAATTTTACCACTTACCCCACGTTGAGAACCCTTACCCTAAACTGTGGCAAAGTTTAAGATACCATTAATGTTCGAAAGTTGATATATATATTTACTATTCTGATTGAAGAAATAAATTAAAAATAAAATAATGTCCTCTCAAGCATCTGTTTGCCACAGAGGTCTGATCTGAAGGAGCCTGTCAGTTTATATACCAAATATGTAAATGACGGGGTAAAAACATTATTGTAAATATATCTACAGCTAGGATGAACAAGTTTTGCACAATACATTAATTTAAATGTTAAAATATTTTTCACATGGCTCAGTAAAATTTTAAACTCATTTTTTGAGCTCCCACTCACATGGCGAGGCCCTAAGTCAGTGTCTCGCAAACTTTTTTACTCTGCGGCACACTGAATCTAATTTTTTTTCCGCGGCACACTGAATCTAATTTTTTTTTCCGCGGCACACCTAAAAAAGAATAAAAGCAAACTCTATATAATCGTCATTATATTTGCGCTTTGTTGAAGTCATCAGCCTGGTTTTACTTGAAGATTTGCTCTCGTTCTTTTATTCATAACTCGGTGTTTGTTTCAAATATTTGTCCATTCTATGGCTTGAAATAATCAAAAATTAATACAAAAATTTGGAAAAAGCTTGATAAATACTTACAAGATCCCAGTTGATAAAATCTGAAAGATTTTTATTAAAGCACGTCGATAACACAAGTCAAGTCAAAATGAAATCTTTGGAATATCTAGTGTCAATTTGAAAATCTCTCGCGGCACACAGTTTGCGAGACACTGCCCTAAGCTGTAGCTTATGAGTAAGTATGGCCCTGAGATATAGTACAAGTCTGTCTAAATAATAATATGAAATAGCAAATGGCTGACAAAAAAACTTCCTTGTTCAGATGAAAAGTTAAATATTTATGCGCTTTGCAAATAGGTTAATTTATACTCTAGGTTTTATAAAAAAAAAAGTGAATTATATTGCATCTTAATATAAAAAAAGTTTTATGACATTTAGCTAGGTAAGTAAAATATAATGCGTGAAAAAATAGAATACAAAGTTATTCTATTGTAATAAATGGATAGTCTGACGATTTCGTTGCTATAATAATTTAAAAAATTAAAAGTGGAAAGGATTATATTTGATTGAACAAGATATACGATTTCTGACTGCAATACGTTACAATAAGAAAAAAAAATGATGAAATTTTTAAATTTAAATTTTAATAATTATGCTTGTGGAAATATTTATTAAATTTATTTTATATAAATATATATACAACGGCTTGTTGTTTATAGCACTAATAGACTATTGTACGTCGAAGCTATGATTTTACATAATTTTTGATTAGATGCAAAATTACTTTGGAAAATAACTAATACGTAAATTATTACAATAAACAGATAGTAATATTTAAAGGGACGAGGTTTTATCCAAAGATTTGGTAATTTTTCACGGAATTTGGGAACGGTTGCAAAATTTTATTTAATACGAAAATTTAATTTTTTTTGTTTTAAATATAAGGCAGGTAGCATTTCAAGGGCCTTATCTACAGTCGCTCAAAAAAATATCCGAACACTATGGTTGATTACAGAATTCAGAAAAAATATCTGGCAACGATTTTTTTAGAAATTAGTGATCTGGCAACCAACCACATATTAACTACTGCTATAGCCGTCCCGTGGCCGAGTGGTTAGCGCACTTGGTTGCTGATCTAAGGGACCTGGGTTCGAGTCCCGGGTAAGGCATGGATGTGTGTGTCGTTTTTCTGCTGAGGTCCTGCCATCCTCTCAGACCTACTGTGGCATATAAACTGACAGGCTCCTGTCAGACCTCTGTGGCAAGCAGCTGCTTGAGGGGGTATTTATTTATTTATTTATTGCAGTACAACCATCCAGTGATTGAGTGGTTAATGTGCTGTCTGCAGATCAAAGGATTATCTGAGTTGGACCCTTGGAAAAGGGGCGGGGGTGGCTCAGTCGGTAGCGCGCCAGGCTCGTAATCTATAGTTCCCAGATTCGAGTACCAGCTGGGTCAGCGTTGAGATTTATCTCAACGCTGTGTGTGCACGTTAAAGAACACGCTGGATGGCCTTGACGGGAGGCTACCATCTGTCTCCCAACAGCTGTTCCAGTGGGTCCCCTCCTCCAACCTTCTCTGAGCCTTCGGGGTCCATGTGACCTGGCTATTTAGCCCATGGTGTGCAAAAAGGTGCCGCTCAGAGGTAAAACAACCCAACCCTTGGAAAATATAGGGATTTTTTCCCCTTATCTCTCTGTTAAGATATTGCCTTCCTTACAGATATTTTCTTTGGCTTGAGGGGTAATCGATTTTTTTTCGTATCGTAAAACCAGGTTTATGGCCTAAAAAGTTGTTTTACCCCTGAGTGGCATTATTTTGAGCACAATGAACAAAATGACCAGATCACAAAGACTCCAAGGGCTCAGAGAAGTTTGGGGGAAGGAACCTAGTGGACAACTTCATGAAACAGATGGCAGTCTCCAGTCAAGGCCATCCAGTGTGTTCTTTATCTTCCACGTGGCTCTCCCACACACGAGGGGCGGGGGTGGCTCAGTCGGTAGCGCTCCAGGCTCGTAATCTGTAGTTCCCAGGTTCGAGTCCCAGCTGGGTCAGCGTTGAGATTTATGTCCGCAAAATTCCCCTCCCTGCCCACGGTCAGTAGGGGGACACCGATGGGCTTGGTAAGGCCGCCGTCCGTCGGATGGGACGTTAAGCCGTGGTCCCGTGTGTGGGAGAGCCATACGTGCATGTTAAAGAACACGCTGGATGGCCTTGACGGGAGGCTACCATCTGTCTCCCAACAGCTGTTCCAGTGGGTCCCCTCCCCCAACCTTCTCTGAGCCTTCGGGGTTTTTGTGACCTGGCCATTTAGTCCATGGTGTGCAAAAAAGTGCCGCTCAGAGGTAAAACAACCCAATCCGACACACGAGGCCACACTTAAAGTCCCAATCCCGACACAGACGGTAGCTTTTCCAAGCCCATTGGTGTCCTCTACTGTCCAGGGACAGGGCGGAGATAAATCAGTGCTGGAACAGTTGGGACTCGAATCTAGGAACTACAGATTACAGGTCTGATGTGTCACCGACTGAGAACTCCTACCCGCTAAATTTTAGACTACCTACCCTTACATCATAACTCAGTTGTAAAACCTTCTGTTAAAGTATGAAGATTAGAATTAAAATTTACCTGTAAATACCTGTAAATAAACGAAATAAATATTTCCTCAAGCAGCTGCTTGCCACAGAGGTCTGACAGGAGCCTGTCAATTTATATGCCATAGTAGAAGGTCTGAGAGGATGGCGGGACCTCAGCAGAAAGACAGCTCAAAAATCTTAGCCGGAACCCAGGTCCCTCAGATCAGTAGCCAAGCACGATTACCACTCGCCCACGGGTTGGGTTGTTTTACCTCTGAGCGGCATTTTTTTGCACACCATGTCAGATCACAAGGACCTCGAAGGCTCAGAGAAGGTTGGGGGAGGGGACCCACTGGAACAGCTCTTTGGAGACATGGCAACCTCCCGTCAAGGCCATCCACGTGTTCTTTAACTAGATTGTTTTACCTATGAGTAGCACTTTTTTGCATACCATGGGATAAATGGCCAGGTCACAAGGACTCCGAAGGCTCAGAGAAGGTTGGGGGAGGTGCTACAGTGGAAGATCTGTTGGGAGACAGATGGTAGCCTCCCGTGAAGACCATCCAGCGTGTTCTTTAACGTGCACTGAGTATGGCTCTCTCGCACACGGGGCCACAGCTTAACGTCCCATCCGACGGACGGCGGCCTTTTCAAGCCCATCGGTGTCCCCTACTGACCGCGGGCAGGGCGGGGAGTTTTGCGAAAACTCAACGCAGAACCAGGTGGGACTCGCCCACGAGATGTCTACCAGCAATAATGATAGAAATAAATGCATAAGAAGTGTTTATATTTTAGGATTACATCTGCTGACGTCATAACTGAATTGTATGGCCTTCTGTTATAAGAGGCGTTGGCCTAGCACTCTCCCGAAATCTCCGACACGGCTAATGCATTATATCGTGTTATAAAAGTTTAAAAAGTAATAAGGTTAGCCCTTAACACGGGCCAGCGCGCGATTTAACTAAAAGCACACGGAAACGTGCATCGGCGAACCATCATCGTGTTTAAGATGTAAACATCGGTGATTATATTGTCATCCGGTAAACCGGTAAGGTAGTAAAACTCTCGAAAGCAGACTAACCACCTGGAGGACTTCTGTGATAGCTTTCACCGTAGCTACAGCACGTTGACATGACGTAGAGAACTATTTACAACAGCAAATGCTCGCCTTTTACTTGACCCATAGCCGCTGCACCGACAACAATGGCGGATTGTCGGCAGAAAGTTCTTTTTTTTTTGCGGTGGGGTGGTTCTTCCTGTATCTCGGAGCACAGATGCATCACCATAGCAACCTAAGAAATCAAACCGTTGTTGCGGTAAGTGAGTGTGCACACACCACGATGGCGGCTTTGGATGTTTATCAGGGTCCGCGGTTGCGGTTCACGCACCCGTATCGTCTGCAGCCACTGGGAATACCGCCTACTGGCCTCTAATAGAACCGACTTGGGCCACGGAGTCTTTCTTCATTCATTACGTTTCGCGAAGGACGTTCGAGAGAGAAATGTGTTGCCAGGAACAGGAAATGACCTTTTGTGCAACGCATCGCTGGGAGGCCAAAGGAAACGTTTTTGATGCTGCTCTACGGAAATCATGCGTATAAACGGTTTTTTTTCGTTTGGTGTAAGTGAGCAACGCAAGCTTCAACTGTCCTCACTTTTGTTACGTGCAAAGATACATTTGAATGCGTTTTACTTTGGGTCACGAGACATATTTAAATATTTTTATTTAGGGAAAAAAAAGGAAGTCAAGGATTTTAACGCTTAAAATTTGTGTACCTCATGATCGGATTTTTTTCAATTCAGTGTTTGTTTTCGAGTGAGTGTAAATAATAATAGAGTGCGTCTGCAATTTCCTGGGGCGGGGGTGGCTCAGTCGGTAGCGCGCCAGGCTCGTAATCTGTAGTTCCCAGGTTCAACTCTGAGGGGTACTTTTTGCACACAGTGGGCTAAATGGCCAGCTTACAAGGACCCCAAAGGCAGTGTGAGAGTTTAACGAGAAGAAATCTTTATACTGGCATGGTTTAGAGTCAAACCCGTGGGGATAGAGACTTTACAGTTGTGTTGTTTCAATTCTGAGGGGAACTTTTTGCACAGAGTTGGCCGGGTCACAAGAACCCCCAAAGGCAGTGTGGGAGTTTAACGAGAAGAAATCTTTATACTGGCATGGTTTGGAGTCAAACCCGTGGGGATAGAGACTTTACAGTTGTGTTGTTTCAATTCTGAGGGGAACTTTTTGCACGCAGTGAGCTAAATGGCCAGGTCACAAGGACCCCCAATGGCTCAGAGAAGGTTCAGGAAGAATATAAATTGTATAACTGTTACGAGACAAATGGGGAGTCACTCGTCAAGTCCAGACAATATGCAGAGAGTATGACTCTCATGAAAATGTCTTAGTGCCCCATCCGACAGACTTTTTCAAACCTATGTCACCTTTCTCACCAAGGACAGAATGAAGGTTAGAAGAGATAATTCTCAATTCAGGCCCAGTTGGGATTCGAACCTGGAAACAGATTAGGAGCTTGGAGTACTATTGAAGGGGTGTGGGGATGGCACAATTGGTAGTGTGCCAGACTTGTAATCTGTAGTTCCGAGATTCGAGTATCAACTGTTCTGGGGGGGGAGGGAGGACTCAGTCGGTAGCGTGCCAGGCTCGTAATCTGCAGTTTCCAGGTTCGAGTCCCAGCTAGGTCAGTGTTGAGATTTATCTCCACAAAACTCTCCGCCCTGCCCACTGTCAGTAGGGGATAACGATGGGCTTGGAAAGACCGCTGTCTGTTGGATGGGACGTTAAGGTGTGGCCCCGAGTGCGGGAGCGCCATACCCTGTGCACATAAAAGAACACGCTGGATGGCCTAGATGTGAGGCTACCATCTGTCTCCCAACAACTGTTCCAGTAGGTCCCCTCACCCAACCTTCTCTGGGTCTTCGGGGTCCTTGTGACCTGGCCGTTTAGCCCATGGTGTGCAAAAAAGTGCCGCTCAGAGGTAAAACAACCCAACATTAAAGAACACACTGGATGGCCTTGACGGGAGGCTACCATCTGTCTCCCAACAGCTGTTCCAGTGGGTCCTCTCCCACAATCTTCTCTGAGCCTTCGCGGTCCTTCTGACCTGGCCATTTAGCCCATGGTGTGCAAAAAAGTGCTGCTCAGAGGTAAAACAACCCAATCTTGAATACTGAGGTCACAGTTTTACATCCCATTTGATGAAGGGAAGGGTGAGATGCCTCAGTCGGTAGCATGCCAGGCTCGTAATCTATAGTTCCCAGGTTCGAGTCCCATGAGATTTATTTCCGCAAAAACTTCCCTCCCAGCCTGTGATCAGTAGGGGATACCAATGGCTTGGAAAGGTTGCCGTCCGTCGGGTGGGACATTATGTCGGGTTTCGTGTGCGTGAGAGCCATACCCTGTGCATACAGAATGGCTTTGACGGGAGTCTACCATCCGTATCCTAACAGCTGTTCCGGTGGGTCATATATTGGATGGGACGTTAAGTTGTGGTCCCATGTGCGGGAGAGCCATACCCTGTGCACGTTAAAGGAACGCGCTGGATGGCCTTGACGGGAGGCTACCATCTATTTTCCAACAGCTGTTCCAGTGGGTCCCCTCCCCCAACCTTCTCTGAGCCTTCGGGGTCCATGTGACCTGGCCATTTAGCCCATGGTGTGCAAAAAAGTGCCGCTCAGAGGTAAATCAACCGAACCCAACCTTGAATACTTGAAGGCCTTTCATCTTGATTTTTTTTTATTCCATGTGTGCGAAAAAAATTAGCTTAGAACTAAAAATTTGCCGCCCCGTGGCCGAGTGGTTAGGGCACTTGGCTACTAATCTAAGGGACCTGGGTTCGAGCCCCGGGTAAGGCATGGTTGTGTGTATTGTTTTTCTGCTGAGGTCCTGTCATCCTCTCACACCTTCTAGTATGGCATATAAATTGAGAGGCTCCTGTCAGACCTCTGTGGCAAGCAGCTGCTTGCCGGGATATTTATTTTTTTTTAATTTTTTATTAAATGAACCAACTCGAGTACCAATTGTTCTCTGCCCTTGGTTAAAAATGGTGACACTGATGAGCTAGTATAAATTGCTCTCTATCAAGTGTTATGTTAGCTGTGGTCCTGTGTGCAGGAGATAAAAGGGTTGGGTTGGATTGTTTTACCTCTGAGCGGCACTTTTTTGCACACCATGGGCTAAATGGCCAGGTCACATGGACCCCGAAGGCTCAGAAAGGTTGGGGGAGGGGACCCACTGGAACAGCTGTTGGGAGACAGATGGTAGCCTCCCGTCAAGGCCATCCAGCGTGTTCTTTAACGTGCACAGGGTATGGCTCTCCCGTATACGGGGCCACGGCTTAACGTCCCATCCGACGGACGGCGGCCTTTCCAAGCCCATCGGGGGGACTCACTGGAACAGCTGTTGGGAGACAGATGGTAGCCTCCCGTAAAGGAGCTTGTTCTTTAACGTGCACAGGTTATGACTCTATCACATACGTAGCCACGGTTTAACGTCACATGCGACGGACGGCGACCTTTCCAAGCCCATAGGTATCCCCTACTGACCGTAGGCAGGGCGGGGAGTTTTGCGGAGATGAATCTCAACGCTGAGGAGATAAAAGGATGTTTAACCTTAATTTTCACAAAATTAATGCTTCATAAGCATTTACTTCAGATATCATTTAAAATAGTTAAATAAGTAATATTTCAAATAATACTTAAATAAGTATTATTTCAAATAATTTCTTAAAAATATATCTATTTTAAAAGTTTATATAATTATTTCAATATTAGAAAATTATGAATAATTTTTATAAAACAAAAAAAAAATATTGTTAAACATTGCACCTTCCATAACTCTGAAAACCGAACGAATATTGTTGAAAATTGAGATTTAAATAGTTTTCATTATGATTTTTAATTTAACTTCAGTTACATTTTTCATTAAATTAGGGTGACCAGACGTCCTCGTTTTCCGGGGACAGACCCTGGGGAATAAATATCCTCGGAAGTGTCCTCGGAATCTTTTTAGTTTGTTTTAAATTAACTGTATAGATTGAACAAATCTTTTATTAATAGAATAGTGGTGGCAACATATTATAAGAAATTTCAGTCAGTTTGGTTGTTTTACCTCTGAGCGGCACTTTTTTTCACACCATGGGCTAAATGGCCAGGTCACAAGGACCCCGAATGCTCAGAGAAGGTTGGGGGAGGAGGACATATTGTAGAAATTTTGGAGCTTGGACGTTAGATTTCCAATGACATAACACGGAAATTCTCGAATATTTTTTTAAACCAGTACTTTTACCAGGGCTATTACTTGGGAAATTTAGAATTGTGTACTTTTACCATGGCCGGTACTTGGAAAATTTAGAATCGTGCACCTTTACCAGGGCGGTTACTTGGAAAATTTAGAATCGTGCACCTTTACCAGGCCATTACTTGGGAAATTTAGAATTGTGTACTTTTACCATGGCCGGTACTTGGAAAATTTAGAATCATGCACCTTTACCAGGGCCGTTACTTGGGAAATTTAGAATCGTGCACCTTTACCAGGGCGGTTACTAGGAAAATTTAGAATCGTGCACCTTTACCAGGCCATTACTTGGGAAATTTAGAATTGTGTACTTTTACCATGGCCGGTACTTGGAAAATTTAGAATCGTGCACCTTTACCAGGGCCGTTACTTGGGAAATTTAGAATCGTGCACCTTTACCAGGGCGGTTACTTGGAAAATTTAGAATCGTGCACCTTTACCAGGCCATTACTTGGGAAATTTAGAATTGTGTACTTTTACCATGGCCAGTACTTGGAAAATTTAGAATCGTGCACCTTTACCAGGGCCGTTACTTGGGAAATTTAGAATCGTGCACCTTTACCAGGGCGGTTACTAGGAAAATTTAGAATCGTGCACCTTTACCAGGCCATTACTTGGGAAATTTAGAATTGTGTACTTTTACCATGGCCGGTACTTGGAAAATTTAGAATCGTGCACCTTTACCAGGGCCGTTACTTGGGAAATTTAGAATCGTGCACCTTTACCAGGGCGGTTACTTGGAAAATTTAGAATCGTGCACCTTTACCAGGCCATTACTTGGGAAATTTAGAATTGTGTACTTTTACCATGGCCGGTACTTGGAAAATTTAGAATCATGCACCTTTACCAGGGCCGTTACTTGGGAAATTTAGAATCGTGCACCTTTACCAGGGCGGTTACTTGGAAAATTTAGAATCGTGCACCTTTACCAGGCCATTACTTGGGAAATTTAGAATTGTGTACTTTTACCATGGCCGGTACTTGGAAAATTTAGAATCATGCACCTTTACCAGGGCCGTTACTTGGGAAATTTAGAATCGTGCACCTTTACCAGGGCGGTTACTAGGAAAATTTAGAATCGTGCACCTTTACCAGGCCATTACTTGGGAAATTTAGAATTGTGTACTTTTACCATGGCCGGTACTTGGAAAATTTAGAATCGTGCACCTTTACCAGGGCCGTTACTTGGGAAATTTAGAATCGTGCACCTTTACCAGGGCGGTTACTAGGAAAATTTAGAATCGTGCACCTTTACCAGGCCATTACTTGGGAAATTTAGAATTGTGTACTTTTACCATGGCCGGTACTTGGAAAATTTAGAATCGTGCACCTTTACCATGGCCGGTACTTGGAAAATTTAGAATCATGCACCTTTACCAGGGCCGTTACTTGGGAAATTTAGAATCGTGCACCTTTACCAGGGCGGTTACTTGGAAAATTTAGAATCGTGCACCTTTACCAGGCCATTACTTGGGAAATTTAGAATTGTGTACTTTTACCATGGCCGGTACTTGGAAAATTTAGAATTGTGCACCTTTACCATGGCCGGTACTTGGAAAATTTAGAATCGTGCACCTTTACCAGGGCCGTTACTTGGGAAATTTAGAATCGTGCACCTTTACCAGGGCGGTTACTAGGAAAATTTAGAATCGTGCACCTTTACCAGGCCATTACTTGGGAAATTTAGAATTGTGTACTTTTACCATGGCCGGTACTTGGAAAATTTAGAATTGTGCACCTTTACCATGGCCGGTACTTGGAAAATTTAGAATCGTGCACCTTTACCAGGGCCGTTACTTGGGAAATTTAGAATCGTGCACCTTTACCAGGGCGGTTACTAGGAAAATTTAGAATCGTGCACCTTTACCAGGCCATTACTTGGGAAATTTAGAATTGTGTACTTTTACCATGGCCGGTACTTGGAAAATTTAGAATCGTGCACCTTTACCATGGCCGGTACTTGGAAAATTTAGAATCGTGCACCTTTACCAGGGCCGTTACTTGGGAAATTTAGAATCGTGCACCTTTACCAGGCCATTACTTGGGAAATTTAGAATTGTGTACTTTTACCATGGCCGGTACTTGGAAAATTTAGAATTGTGCACCTTTACCATGGCCGGTACTTGGAAAATTTAGAATCGTGCACCTTTACCAGGGCCATTACTTGGGAAATTTAGAATCGTGCACCTTTACCAGGGCGGTTACTAGGAAAATTTAGAATCGTGCACCTTTACCAGGCCATTACTTGGGAAATTTAGAATTGTGTACTTTTACCATGGCCGGTACTTGGAAAATTTAGAATCGTGCACCTTTACCAGGGCCGTTACTTGGGAAATTTAGAATCGTGCACCTTTACCAGGGCGGTTACTTGGAAAATTTAGAATCGTGCACCTTTACCAGGCCATTACTTGGGAAATTTAGAATTGTGTACTTTTACCATGGCCAGTACTTGGAAAATTTAGAATCGTGCACCTTTACCAGGGCCGTTACTTGGGAAATTTAGAATCGTGCACCTTTACCAGGGCGGTTACTAGGAAAATTTAGAATCGTGCACCTTTACCAGGCCATTACTTGGGAAATTTAGAATTGTGTACTTTTACCATGGCCGGTACTTGGAAAATTTAGAATCGTGCACCTTTACCAGGGCCGTTACTTGGGAAATTTAGAATCGTGCACCTTTACCAGGGCGGTTACTTGGAAAATTTAGAATCGTGCACCTTTACCAGGCCATTACTTGGGAAATTTAGAATTGTGTACTTTTACCATGGCCGGTACTTGGAAAATTTAGAATCATGCACCTTTACCAGGGCCGTTACTTGGGAAATTTAGAATCGTGCACCTTTACCAGGGCGGTTACTAGGAAAATTTAGAATCGTGCACCTTTACCAGGCCATTACTTGGGAAATTTAGAATTGTGTACTTTTACCATGGCCGGTACTTGGAAAATTTAGAATTGTGCACCTTTACCATGGCCGGTACTTGGAAAATTTAGAATCGTGCACCTTTACCAGGGCCGTTACTTGGGAAATTTAGAATCGTGCACCTTTACCAGGGCGGTTACTAGGAAAATTTAGAATCGTGCACCTTTACCAGGCCATTACTTGGGAAATTTAGAATTGTGTACTTTTACCATGGCCGGTACTTGGAAAATTTAGAATCGTGCACCTTTACCATGGCCGGTACTTGGAAAATTTAGAATCGTGCACCTTTACCAGGGCCGTTACTTGGGAAATTTAGAATCGTGCACCTTTACCAGGGCGGTTACTTGGAAAATTTAGAATCGTGCACCTTTACCAGGCCATTACTTGGGAAATTTAGAATTGTGTACTTTTACCATGGCTGGTGCTTGGAAAATTTAGAATCATGCACCTTTACCAGGGCCGTTACTTGGGAAATTTAGAATCGTGCACCTTTACCAGGGCGGTTACTAGGAAAATTTAGAATCGTGCACCTTTACCAGGCCATTACTTGGGAAATTTAGAATTGTGTACTTTTACCATGGCCGGTACTTGGAAAATTTAGAATCGTGCACCTTTACCAGGGCCGTTACTTGGGAAATTTAGAATCGTGCACCTTTACCAGGGCGGTTACTTGGGAAATTTAGAATCGTGCACCTTTACCAGGGCGGTTACTAGGAAAATTTAGAATCGTGCACCTTTACCAGCGCGGTTACTTGGGAAATTTAGAATCGTGCACCTTTACCAGCGCGGTTACTTGGGAAATTTAGAATTGTGCAACTTTACCAGGGCCATTACTTGGGAAATTTAGAATCATGCATCTTTACCAGAGTGGTTACTTGGGAAATTTAGAATCGTGCACCTTTACCAGGGCCGTTACTTGGAAAATGTAGAATCGTGCACCTTTACTGTGGCGGTGACTTGGGAAATTTAGAATCGTGCACCTTTACCAGGGCTGTTACTTGGGAAATTTAGAATCGTGTGGCCCACTGGGCCCCTTATTTCCCGCCCAAGGGTTCCAAGATTCTAAATTTCCAAAAATTTTGTATTGATTAATCCTCGCTTTACATCTTTTTTTTTGTTTAAACATTGATGGCCGAGTGGTTAGCACGTTTGACTACTGATCTAAGGGACCTGGGTTCGAGTCCCGGGTAAGGCATGGCTGTTTGTGTTGTTTTTCTGCTGAGGTCCTGCCATCCTCTCAGACCTTCTACTATGGCATATAAACTGACAGGCTCCTGTGAGACCTCTGTGGCAAGCAGCAGCTTGAGGGGGTATTTATATTATTTTTTTTGTTAAAAGTACAAATAATTCTATAGGCTTAAATTTATTGACCGTTTACATTTTTATTCCCATGTGTAGGTGGGTCGGGGCCCCAATGCATTGCTTTGCCCAGGGACCTACAACACTGTTAAGACGACACTGGCCTTTACTGCACATAAATGGGGCGGGGATGGCTTAGTCGGTAGCGCGCCAGGCTCGTAATCTGTAGTTCCCAGGTTCGAGTCCCAGCTGGGTCAGCGTTGAGATTTATCTCGCAAAATTCCCCGCCGTGCCCACGGTCAGTAGGGGACACCGATGGGCTTGGAAAGGCCGCCGTCCGTCGGATGGGACGTTAAGCCGTGATCCCGTGTGCGGGAGAGACATACCCTGTGCACGTTAAAGAACACGCTGGATGGGCTTGACGGGAGGCTACCATCTGTCTCCCAACAGCTGTTCCAGTGGGTCCCCTCTTCCAACCTTCTCTGAACCTTCGGGGTCCATGTGACCTGGCCATTTAGCCCATGGTGTGCAAAAAAGTGCCGCTCAGAGGTAAAACAACCCAACTGCACATAAATAACGCAGTCAACAGTCTTACACATTCTAGTGTTGCCACTGAAGTTCTGCAAAATCTTGTCTGAGATTGATACATATCGTGATTGGGTGTAGACGGTTTGATGGTCTCGTGACCTCTCCACCCATTGTGTGCGATGTTGACTTCTGTTTAACGTCACGAGCATTCAACTTCCTTCTTTGTACTTTCCGCTCTTCCGTCATATTTCTGTCACTCCCCCATACGTAATTCTCCGTCTGCCAGTTCTCTGTTTTACCGGTTTCCAAGTCATAATGTGAGAACAATTGCTTCTGTTTCAACCATGTTTTTTTTTAACTTTTTTTAAGCTCGGCTTTTTGGAGGTAGTTTTTTTCTTCTTCTGCTGTCGTCTTGGGCATTGTTTTGCCATCAAAGCTTTCGAGATTCTAATGATTTCGAGGACAGACACAATTGAGTTGTTTCGTTATGATTGCCAAAAAAAATGGCTGACACCAAAGAGACCGGAAGCTGAGAATAAAACATTTCCGTTACTAAAAGGTAGAAGCGATTATAGAGGAGTTGGAAGCTATTTTTGGAAATCAGTGGGCTTTTATTTTTGGAGGTTGAAGTTTGTGTAATCCTCAGAAAATGACTGTATTGTTTCCTGGATATACGAGAACCAATTTTGGGTTGAATAATGAGTATTTAGAAAGGATTTACTTCAGAGAAAACAAAGACTCTAAAATCCTCCGTTACAGTCTGATTTTTTCAAAGCTTCTGTTTTCCCGAATATTTAATAACGATAGTAATGTAACTTTAAACTGAAACCTCAGATAATACTACACTGACGTTACTAAAATTAGAGAAATTCTTTCTGAAGCTGTGGCATCGTGTATAGAACAGTTATAACCCGTGCACGTTGAAGAACACGCTGGACGACCTTGACTACTGACAGTTGTCCTATTCTGCGAGTTGTGTTGTTTCACGTCTGAGCGTCACTTTTTTGCACACACGCTGGACGACCTTGACTACTGACAGTTGTCCTATCCTGCGAAGTTGGGTTGTTTTACCTTTGAGCGTCACTTTTTTGCACATTATGGGCTAAATGGCCAGGTCACGAGGACCCCGAAGGTCAGAGAAGATTGAGGGAGGGGACCCACTGGAACTGCTGTTGGGAGACAGATGGTAGCCTCCCGTCAAGGTCATCCAGTGTGTTCTATAACGTGCACAGGGTATGGCTCTCCCGCACACGGGGCCACGGCTTAACGTCCCATGCGACGGAAGACTACTTTCCAAGACTTCGGTGTAGGTACTGACTGTGGGCAGGGTGGGGAGTTTTGTGGAGATAAGTCTCAATGCTGGCCCAGGGGGGGGCTCGAACCTGGGAACTGCAGATTACGAGCCTGGCGCGCTACTGACTGAACCACCACCTATCCCCCGACCTTGTTGGGTTTTATCTGAAAGATAAAAGTCACAAGGACCACAAGGGCTCGCCAGGCTCATAGTCTGTAGTTCCCAGGTTCGAGTCCCAGCTGGGTCAGCGTTGAGATTTATCTCCACAAAAATTCCCCGCCTTGCCCACGGTCAGTAGTGGACACCGATGGGCTTGGAAAGACCGCCGTCCGCCGGATGGGACGTTAAGCCGTGGTCCCGGGTGTGTGGGAGAGCCGTACCCTGTGCACGTTAAAGAACACACCGGATGGCCTTGACGGGAGGCTACCATCTGTATCCCAACAGCTGTTCCAGTGGGTCCCCTCCCCCAACCTTCTCTGAGCCTTCGGGGTCCATGTGACCTGGCCATTTAGCCCATGGTGTGCAAAAAAGTGCCGCTCAGAGGTAAAACAACTCAACCCAATCCACAAGGGCTCAGAGAAGGTTGGAGGAAGAGGATCCACTGCGCAGCTGTTAGGAGACATGGTAGTGTTCCGTCAAGGCCATCCAGCGTGTTCTTTAACATGCAGAGGCTGTGGCTTAACATCCCATACGACGGACGGTAGCCTTGCTAAAAGCTCATGGATGTCCTCTACTGACCAAGGCAGGGTTTGAAGTTTTGCGGAGATAAATCTCAACAGTGGCACAGTTGGGACTCGAACCCGGGAACTGCAGATTACGAGCGTGGCGCATTACCGACTGAGCCATCCCCGTTCCTTCCTGTCAGGCATCTGTGGCAAGCAGCTGCTTGAGTGGATATATTTTTTCTTCCCAACCTCGGTTAGCTGATTTGGTAGTGCGCCAGGCTCGCAATCTGTAGTTCCCAAGTTCGAGTCCCAACTGTAGCAGCGTTTAGGTTTATCTCAGCTAAAGGTCCCACCCTACCCTTGGTCAGTAGGGGGACACCGATGAGCTTGGAGAGGCTGCCGTCCGTCGGATGGGATTTAAAACCATTGTTCCCTGTGCAGGAGAGCCATACCCTGTGAACGTTACAGAGCACATTGGATGGCCTTGACAGGAAGCTTCCATCTGTCTCCCAACAGCTGTTCCAGTGAGTCCCCTCCCCCAACCTCTAAGTCTTCGGGGTCCTTGTGACTCTGGCCATTTAGCCCATGGTGTGCAAAAAAGTGCCGCTCAGAGATAAAATAATCCACCGTTAAATAAAACACTGGATGGCTTTGACGGGAGGCTACCATCTGTCTCCCAACAGCTGTTCCAGTGGGTCCCCTCCCTCAACCTTCTCTGAGCCTTCGGGGTCCTTGTGACTCTGGCCATTTAGCCCATGGTGTGCAAAAAAGTGTCGCTCAGAGGTAAAAGTTCCCGACGTTAAATAACACACTGGATGGCCTTGACGGGAGGCTACCATCTGTCTCCCAACAGCTGTTGCAGTGGGTCCCCTCCCTCAACCTTCTCTGACTTTCGGGGTCCTTGTGACCTGGTCAGAGGGTGTCAGCCTCTCCCCCCCGGAAAATCCTGTCGTATACTAAATCTCAAACTTGTCTACTCGCTTTTTAATCCAAAGCAATTGTCTTTGCATAATTTCATTTTACCGCCATATTTTATGTCTCGCCGTCTCGTTGCCGAGTGATTAGCATACTTGACTACTGATCAAAGGGACCGGGGTTCGAGCCCCGGATAAAGCATGGATGTTTGTGTTGTCTTTCCACTGAGGTATCGCCATCCTCACAAACCTTCTACTATGACGTATTAAACTGAGTTGGGTTGGGTTGTTTTACCTCTGAGCGGCACTTTTTTGCACACCATGGGCTAAATGGCCAGGTCTCAAGGACCCCGAAGGCTCAGAGAAGGTTGTGGGAGGGGACCCACTGGAACAACTGTTGGGAGACAGATGGTATCCTCCCGTCAAGGCCATCCAGCGTGTTCTTTAACGTGCACAGGGTATGGATCTCCCGCACACGGGGCCACGGCTTAACGTCCCATCCGACGGAAGGCGGTCTTTCCAAGCCTAGTGGTGTCCCCTACTGACCGTGGGCAGGGAGGGGAATTTTGCGGAGATAAATCTCAACGCTGACCCAACTGGGACTCGAACCTGGGAACTACAGATTACGAGCCTGGCGCGCTACCGACTGAGCCACCCCCGCCCAATTAAACTGACAGGCACCTGTCAGACCTCTGTGGCAAGCAGATGATTGAGGGAATATTTATTTCTATTATTATTACTGGAAAATGAACACTAATCTTTATATACTCTAAACCAGGCATGTCAAACTCGTCAACCACCGAGGGCCATATTAAGTATTATATATTAAATCGCGGGCCGCAAAACAAAAAAACAAATGGAAATAAAGATGAAGCATAGCTTTTATTATAAACAAATCAATACTTACAAAATAATAATACACTGAATATAAGCATATTAAAAAAATACATATGTATGTAAGAAAGTTTCTTTTTTTCAATTTAACATTATTTAAATAAAATAATATCTTTTTTTTAAAGAAACTTGGCAACGTTTTTCATTAACCAAATCTTCAAAATTTGGTTGAATTTGTTGAGCTGTAGTTATTTTTAAAATTGCTTGCACATGCTTGTCTGCTAATCTTGATCTTTCCGCAGTTTTATTATTTTTTAAAGTGGAAAATAGTTGTTCGCACAAATATGTGCTACCGAACATAGATAAAATACGTTTAATTGCTAATAACACATTGGGAAATCGGTCCGGTGATAAATAATTATAGAAATGTGGAATCCCAACATTCATATATTTTTGTTTCAATACGGAATCGAACTGAATTTCGGGGGCGGGGGTGGCTCAGTCGGTAGCGCGCCAGGCTCGTAATCTGTAGTTCCCAGGTTCGAGTCCCAGTTGGGTCAGCGTTGAGATTTATCTCCGCAAAATTCCCCGCCCTGCCCACGGTCAGTAGGGGACACCGATGGGCTTGGAAAGGCCGCCGTCCGTCGGATGGGACGTTAAGCCGTGGCCCCGTGTGCGGGAGAGTCAACCTGTGCACGTTAAAGAACACGCTGGATGGCCTTGACGATAGGCTACCATCTGTCTCCCAACAGCTGTTCCAGTGGGTCCCCTCCCCCAACCTTCTCTGAGCCTTCGGGGTCCATGTGACCTGGCCATTTAGCCCATGGTGTGCAAAAAACTGCCGCTCAGAGGTAAAACAACCCAATCCAACTCAACCTTTTATGCCTCACATACCTCCTGGAAATGTGTATGTAACTGGCGTGCCCTTTATATAAATAGATAAACCTATAGTTATAGTATAAAAAGAAACAAATTTGTTTATATATACACATTAAATTTTCTATTCATAAATTACATATATCGATAAACACAAAATATAACATTTTTGCCCAGCAGTGTTGCCACTTAGCGACTTTGTTACTAGATCAAGCGACTTTTGAGCTCTCACAGCGCACCCCAAAAAATTTTACCGCGTACAGTCGCTCAAAAAAGTATCCTAGTTCAGACAGCGCTGTAGTGAAGTATAGTGGTGATGGGTTGTTTTGGGTTGTTTTACCTCTGAGCGGCACTTTTTTGCACACCATGGACTAAATGGCCAGATCACATGGATCCCGAAGGCTCAGAGAAGGTTGGGGGAGGGGATCCACTGGAACAGCTGTTAGGAAACAGATGGTAGCCTCCCGTCAAGGCCATCCAGCGTGTTCTTTAACGTTGGGTTGTTTTACCTCTGAGCGGCACTTTTTTGCACACCATAGGTAAATGGCCAGGTCACATGACCTACCCCGAAGACTCAGAGAAGGTTGGGGGAGGGTACCCACTGGAACAGCTGTTGGGAGACAGATGGTAGCCTCCCGTCAAGGCCATCCAGTGTGTTCTTTAACGTTGGGTTGTTTTACCTCTGAGCGGCACTTTTTTGCACACCATGGGCTAAATGGCCAGGTCACATGGACCCCGAAGGCTCAGAGAAGGTTGGGGGAGGGGACCCACTGGAACAGCTGTTGGGAGACAGATGGTATGATCTTTATGGGGGTTGTATAGTAATAAAACCACATCTCATCACCACTATCTCCGCAAAAATTCCTCGCCCTGCCCACGGTCAGTAGGGGACACCGATGGGCTTGGAAAAGCCGCCGTCCGTCGGATGGGACGTTAAGCCGTGGTCCGTGTGCGGGAGAGCCATACCCTCTGCACGTTAAAGAATACACTGGATGGCCTTGACGGGAGGCTACCCTCTGTCTCCCAACAGCTGTTCCAGTGGGTCCGCTCCCAAACCTTCTCTGAGCCTTCGGGGTCCTTGTGACCTGGCCATTTAGCCTATAGTGTGTAATAAAAGTTCTGCTCAGAAGTAAAACAAGTCCTCCCCACTGAACAAAAAATCCTGGGTGCAGCCTGTGTCAGATATCTCTGAATACGGTTGCTTTAGAGGTAATTTATATTTTATATGCAGTCTGCCGCTCTTCTAAAAACGAGATGGATTTGAATTTAAAATACAGGAGCGGCTTGAACATCGTCAAAATAAATTGCTACAAAAACAAAACAAAATTCGAGATGGACAACTTGTCACGTAGGCGTACCATGACCCTGGAAAAAAGAGAACAATCACGACAATTACGGTGTTTTTCTTGTTGATTTTGACTGGCAGGAGGCGCTTCAATTCAATTGTGGAAAGATGATGCCACCGGAAGTGCTTTCAAGAGAAACAGTACTCGAATATTTAATTGTCTTCGAATTATATGAGTAGGATGGAAATTGTTACAAGATAATAACTCAGACATTATGCTTCACTTCAACAATGCATGCATTTTCTGATATTTGTGGCCGGGAAGGGCCTAACGGTTAGGGAGTCGGCTTTCAGAAAGTATACGACACAATTTAGATATCAGTAGGGTTGGGTTGTTTTATCTCTGAGCGGCACTTTTTTGCACACCATGGGCTAAATGGCCAGGTCACATGGACCCGGAAGGCTCAGAGAAGGTTGGGGGAGGGGACCCACTGGAACAGCTTGTTGGGAGACAGATGGTAGCCTCCCGTCAAGGCCATCCAGCGTGTTCTTTAATGTGCACAGTGTATGGCTCTCCCACACACGGGGCCACGGCTTAACGTCCCATCCGACGGACGGCGGCCTTTCCAAGCCCATCGGTGTCCCCTACTGACCGTGGGCAGGGCGGGGAATTTTGCGGAGATAAATCTCAACGCTGACCCAGCTGGGACTCGAACCTGGGAACTACAGATTAGGAGCCTGGCGCGGTACCGACTGAGCCACCCCCGCCCATATCAGTAGGGTGAAATATAGACTATGTTACAAAAAGTAATCGCACATTTTCGTATGATGTGAATCTGAAACCACAATCAAAGCTTTCGAGCTTTGAAAATAAGTTTTTTTTAAAAAAAAAATGTTAGTGGATGATGAAGATCAAACTGATATCGGATGGGATTTGGGGGTGGGGGGCGGTGGAGTCGGTACCACGCCAACTCGTAATTTAAAGTTCCGAGGTTCGAGTCTCATCTGGGCCAGCCTTGAGATTTATCTCCGCAGAATTCCCCACCTTGACCTTGGTCAGAAGGGGACTCCAATGAACTTGGAAAGGTCACCGTCCGTCTGATGCGATGTAAAACCCATCAGATCTGGATTTTACCTCAGATCCCATGATGTAACCCATGATGAAATCCCATGTTTACCCCATGATGTAAAATCCACCGTTCAATGGTTGGGTTGTTTTACCTCTGATGTATGGGATGTAAAAATGGCCTGGCTATGTGTGCGTGGCGGGGAGGGTGGGTAATACCCTGTGCACGTTAAAGAACACACTGGGTTCACGGAACACCTTCATGGGAGACTTGCATATATCTCAAGTTGGGTTCTTTTACCTCTGAGCAGTGCGTTTTTTCCCACAATGGGCTAAATGGCCGCGTCACAAGGACCCCGAAGGTTCAGAGAAGGTTGAGGACACTGGGACAGCTGTTAGGAGACAGATGGTAGCCTCCCGTCAAGGCCATCCAGTGTGTTCTTTAACGTGCACAGGGTATGTCTTTCCCGCACACGGCGCCACGGGTTAAAGATTCATCAGACGGATGACAGCTTTTCTTTTAATATCAATTTGGAACAATATTACTTCAGTATTTAAAGAATTGTGTAAGTTTGAACGTTTAATAACAGCAATATAAATTTGAAATTTTATTTTTTTTTACAGTGATCTTTAGCCTTAACTGGCATAATGGTTAGGCAGCTAGCGACTGTTCCAGCAAGACAAATTCTTTGTGCTGTGTTAGCTCTAATTGAGGCCGTGGTCAGCAGTTGGATTGTTTTACCTTTGAGCGGCACTTTTTTGCACACCATGGCCTAATGGCCAAGTCACATGGGTTGGGTTGTTTTACCTCTGAGCGGCACTTTTTTGCACACCATGGGCTAAATGGCCAGGTCACATGGACCCCGAAGGCTCAGAGAAGGTTGGGGGAGGGGACCCACTGGAACAGCTGTTGGGAGACAGATGGTAGCCTCCCGTCAAGGCCATCCAGCGTGTTCTTGAACGTGCATAGGGTATGGCTCTCCCACACACGGGGCCACGGCTTAACGTCCCATCCGACGGATGGCGGCATTTCCAAGCCCATCGGTGTCCCCTACTGACCGTGGGCAGGGCCAGGTCACAAGGACCCCGAAGACTCAGAGAAGGTTGGGGGAGGGGACCCACTGGAACAGCTGTTGGGAGACAGATGGTAGCCTCCCATCAAGGCCATCCAGCGTATTTTTTAACATGGTGTGGCTCTCCCGCACACGGGGCCATGGCTTAACGTCCCATCCGACGGATGGTGACCATTGCACCACCATCGGTGTTCCCTACTGACCGTGGGAGTTTTGAGGAGATAAATCTCAATGCTGAACCAGCTGGGACTCGAACCTGGGAACTGCAGATTACGAGCCTGGCGCGCTACCGACTGAGACACCCCCCGCCCCAGTAATTTCGGTCTTAGTAGGGCATGTAATTGTATGAGAAGGCCTGCACAAGAAAGGAATAGTTTCTAGGATTCTTCTCTATGCTATACGCTAATTTAAAAAAATGAAACTAAAATATGAAGTATTATTTGAAACCATTTCATAATTAGATATTGTAAAGGTGTGTAAATAATTGTTCCACTATTCCTTTTAATTTTTGAAAAAAAAAAAAAATCTTAGAGTCCAGTGTTGCTTTGAAATGTGTAAACCACGATATATGTTTAAATATTGAAAGAATATTTTTGCAAAATCGAGATTTAGATTTGATTGAAATCTTTAAATCATCTTCAGCCACAATGGGCGGGGGTGGCTCAGTCGGTAGCGCGCCAGGCTCATAATCGGTAGTTCCCAGGTTTGAGTTCCAGCTGGGTCAGCATTGAGATTTAACTTCGCAAAATTCCCCGCCCTGCTCACGGTCAGTAGGGGACACCGATGGGTTTGGAAAGCCGCCGTCCGTCAGATGGGACGTTAAGCCGTGGCCCCGTGTGCGGGAGAGCCACACCATGTTAAAAAATACGCTGGATGGCCTTGATGGGAGGCTACCATCTGTCTCCCAACAGCTGTTCCAGTGGGTCCCCTCCCCCAACCTTCTCTGAGTCTTCGGGGTCCATGCGACCTGGCCATTTAGCCTATGGTGTGCAAAAAAGTGCCGCTCAGAGGTAAGACAACCGAAATATTTAGCGACATTTTCCCATAAAAACGCTTATTTCAGAAATTATAGATATTCCAAATTAACCTGCAATTCACAAAACGTCGAGTGAAGTGGTCATAATTGAATGACCACGGAGTGTATAATCTGATTCTAAAACATATCCTTATTAATCTTAATCCTAATCTTTGAACGTTTATTATTTTCTTTCAGCGAAAATAACCTTTGAGAAATTAACGAATCAGGATTATTCTGGGACCGTGTATTACACGGTTTGGAACGTCTCCCTCTACGAATGCCTCGGCTGGTGTCGGGAGGAATCGGAATGTGCCGCTGCCGCCTTCAGTTTCGTCGTCAACCCTCTGACCCCCACTCAAGAGACCACCTGTCAGCTGCAGAATGAGACCTTGGCCACGAAACCTTCGGCCTTACCCCAGAGGAGCGTCAACACCTACTTCTTGGTCAAGCTGCACGTGCGATCAGGTGAGAAAACAAATATATTAAAAATATGTTAAAATATATATTTCTTTCGTCATCTATAGGAGCGGAG
This sequence comes from Ryuthela nishihirai, assembly GCA_038380435.1. Lineage (NCBI taxonomy): Eukaryota > Metazoa > Arthropoda > Arachnida > Araneae > Heptathelidae > Ryuthela > Ryuthela nishihirai. Next base: position 80,941,284 of record JAWZYU010000002.1, read on the forward strand.
GTGGCTCAGTCGGTAGCGCGCCAGGCTCGTAATCTGTAGTTCCCAGGTTCGAGTCCCAGCTGGGTCAGCGTTTAGATTTATCTCCGCAAAATTCCCCGCCCTGCCCACGGTCAGTAGGGGACACCGATGGGCTTGGAAAGGCCGCCGTTCATCGGATGGGACGTTAAGCCGCGATCCCGTGTGCGGGAGAGACATACCCTGTGCACGTTAAAGAACACGCTGGATGGCCTTGACGGGAGGCTACCATCTGTCTCCCAACAGCTGTTCCAGTGGGTCCCCTCCCCCAACCTTCTCTGAGCCTTCGGGGTCCATGTGACCTGGCCATTTAGCCCATGGTGTGCAAAAAAGTGCCGCTCAGAGGTAAAGCAACCCAAACCCCAACCTTCTCTGAACCTTCGGGGTCCTTGTGACCTGACCATTTAGCCCATGGTGTGCAAAAAAGTACCGCTCAGAGGAAAATAACCCAACCCAAAACCTATCTGGTGCAGGAAAAATTCAATCAGCTACCCTAACCTGCATATTCACTCGATCTAGCAACATGCGAATTTTTGTTGTTTCAAAAAAAGTAGGCTGAAAGTGCTGGGAATCCTTTTCAAGTGTGCAAGTCCTTGCAAAATGTGTTCATTCAAATTTGCGAAGCATTCACCAAGCGTTCCAGAATTCGGGTAGACATCTGCAAGTTTTCGAAGATGCTGGAGGTTAGTACTCTGAAGGAGAGAAGTTTTGTTGAGGTAGGTTGGGTTGTTTTACCTCTGAGTGGCACTTTTCTGCACATCATGGGCTAAATGGCCAGGTCACAAGAACCATGAAGGCTCAGAGAGGGTTGGGGGAGGGGACCCACTGGAACAGCTGTTGGGAGACAGATGGTAGCCTCCCGTCAAGGCCATCCAGCGTGTTCTTTAAGGTGCACAAGGTATGGCTCTTCCGCGGGTGGGGGTGGCTCAGTCGGTAGCGTGCCAGGCTCGTAATCTGTAGTTCTCAGGTTCGAGTCCCAGCTGGGTCAGCGTTGAGATTTATCTCCGCAAAATTCCCCGCCCTGCCCACGGTGAGTAGGGGACACCGATGGGCTTGGAAAGGCCACCGTCCGTCGGATGGGACGTTAAGCCGTGGGCCCATGTGTTGGAGAGCCATACCCTGTGCACGTTAAAGAACACACTGGATGGCCTTGACGGGAGACTACCATCTGTCTCCCAACAGCTGTTCCAGTGGGTCCCCTCCCACAACCTTCTCTGAGCCTTCGGGGTCCATGTGACCTGGCCATTTAGCCCATGGTGTGCAAAAACGTACCGCTCAGAGGTAAAACAACCCAACCCAAAAGTATGGCTCTTCCGCACACGGAGCCACTGCTTAACGTCCCATCCGACCGACGGTGGTCTTTCCAAGCCCATCGGTGTCCCCTACTGACCATGGACAGGGCGGGGAATTTTGCGAAGATAAATCTCAACGCTGACCCAGCTGGACTGGAACCTGGGAACTACAGATTACGAGCCTGACTCGCTACCGACTGAGCCACCCCCGACCTCTTTGTTGAGGTAAGTGCAATGGTATTTGTTCTGTAGATGCATATCAAGAATTGTTTGAGTGCCCCATAGAGAATTACCTCTTAGCGAACCGCGTTATAACGCGATATTTAGTGTAGTAATAAAATACTACTATTTGGATTTTTCCCATCATCCATTATTTCGAATTAAAACTTTTAAAGAGTGAAAAGTATATAATCAAAATTTTTTATTCTCTTTGAAAACGAGATTCTCATATTTGCCAGAGGCGATAGGAGTTTTTCTGGTTAAATACTTATAGCATTTACTTGTATAAAGTCAGATACTTATAAATAAGTACTAAACTAAATTTTCTTCTTGACAACTTTCGTATGTCAGTAGTAGTTTTTCGTAGCATTCTTTTAATTCGATTTATTGAAATTCACAAAATGTTAGTTATAGTTTCATATATAATTAGTATTAAGAACCGAACCTTAAAATAGTGTATGTGGTGACGAATTCTTTTTACAGTACGTTGTAAACCTATGATTTAGGATTGTGTAATACAGAAGTTAAATATTCCCTTACAACGAAAGATGATATATTCAGTTTGTTCAAACTTTTATCAATTGAAAGTTTATATGTGTTTGTTTCTGTTATCAATAACTTCTTTGATGATACCTATAAGCAAAATATTTGCCACAATATGTTTACTAGAAAAAAGGCTATGGGTTTTTTGAAACAACCAAAATTATATAATAATTACGGACGAAATTCCAAAGAATATCAAATTCCCTACCTATTTAACTTGCTTCCGACAGAAATAGTTAACTTAAAAAAAATTTGTGATGTTAATTATAAATTATTTCACTGGTTGATGAAAAAGTGATGTTTTTATTTGGAAACTTTCATCATTTTGTCGGTTTTCTTTCTCATTTATTCCTTTTTTTCTCTCCTTCATTTTTTGTACTACTGATGAAATCTAGATCATATCTGTAAAAACATATATGTACATTCCCGCTGATAAGCTTAGGCTTAGTGGGATTTTTTATGTAATATAATTATAGATAATACTTATTGAAAATAAATTTGAAAGAGAAATTGAAAGTGCTTCTTAACAAATGCATCAAGTTTATTTATTATTATTCTTACATGTTGCCATTACCTTTGCAGAAAGTGTGTGCAACCGACTGTGGTCATTCGAACGAGTGCCAAACCAGAGTCTCCGTGGACTGGAAAATGCAATTATTTTCACATCAAATAAAGAATCGTGTCTGGCAGCTTGTTTGGCCGAAGTCCGTTTCGTCTGCCGTTCTGTCGAATTTAACTACGTCACTCTGGAGTGTCGGCTGAGTGAGTTCGATCGCCGATCGCCTGGTGTTTACGTTCACATGGTGGAATCGCAAGGTGTGGACTACTTCGAGAATTCCTGTCTTCAACGTAAGTATATTGGATGTTTATCGATCTGTATTAGATGATTATCGAATTTAGGGGCAAATTAGCCTCGTAGTATTAAAAACAAAACCACATATTTGAATGTATTTTGATTATTTCAGAGCTGCACTTTTTTGCCAAATGGCCTGGTCACGAAGAAGATTGGGGGTGGGGGCAGATGGTACAATCGCTCAAAAAAGTATCCGAACACTATGGTTGATTACAGAATTCAGAAAAAAATATCTCGCAAGGATTTTTTTAGAAATTAGTGATCTGGCAACCTTCGTGTCACGTGACACGAAGGTTGCCAGATCACTAATTTCTAAAAAAATCGTTGCCAGATATTTTTTCTGAATTCTGTAATCAATCATGGTGTTCGGATTTTTTTTAATATATATAATGCGTATGAATATATAATGGAATGAATAGGGTGCGTGTGCAGTTACCGTTCACAGCAAACTGGAGCGGTTGCGGTTAATGTTCGCAGCACATTGAATCGTGTGAGCTCACAAAAACCTGGATCGTGTGGGCCCACTCACAGAAATATTGAGCGTGTGCAGTTACCGTTCACAGCAAACTGGAGCGTGTGCAGTAACTGCACACGCTCCAGTTTGCTGTGAACGGTAACTGGAGCGTGTACAGTTGCTGTACACGCTCCAGATATTTTTCCTGAATTCTGTAATCACGTGACACGAAGGTTGCCAGATCACTAATTTCTAAAAAATCGTTGCCAGATATTTTTTTCTGAATTCTGTAATCAACCATAGCGTTTGGATACTTTTTTGAGCGACTGTAGGTGGTCATATTATTTTGATACTAGATCGTGTGGGCTCACTCACAGTAATGTTGAGCGTGTGCAGTTACCGTTCACAGCAAACTGGAGCGGTTGCGGTTAATGTTCACAGCACATTGAATCGTGTGAGCTCACAAAAACCTGGATCGTGTGGGCCCACTCACAGAAATATTGAGCGTGTGCAGTTACCGTTCACAGCAAACTGGAGCGTGTGCAGTAACTGCACACGCTCCAGTTTGCTGTGAACGGTAACTGGAGCGTGTACAGTTGCTGTACACGCTCCAGATATTTTTCTTGAATTCTGTAATCACGTGACACGAAGGTTGCCAGATCACTAATTTCTAAAAAATCGTTGCCAGATATTTTTTTCTGAATTCTGTAATCAACCATAGCGTTTGGATACTTTTTTGAGCGACTGTAGGTGGTCATATTATTTTGATACTAGATCGTGTGGGCTCACTCACAGTAATGTTGAGCGTGTGCAGTTACCGTTCACAGCAAACTGGAGCGGTTGCGGTTAATGTTCACAGCACGTTGAATCGTGTGAGCTCACAAAAACCTGGATCGTGTGGGCCCACTCACAGAAATATTGAGCGTCTGCAGTTACCGTTCACATCAAACTGGAGCGTGTGCAGTAACTGCACACGCTCCAATTTTCTGTGAACGGTAACTGGAGCGTGTACAGTTGCTGTACACGCTCCAGATATTTTTTCTGAATTCTGTATCAACCTTAGTGTTCGGAACTTTTTTGAGCGACTGTAGCCTCGCATCAAAGCCATCCAGCGTGTTCTTTAACGTGAATATTTATGGCTTTACCCGCACATGGGATCACGGCTCTACGTCCGATCCGTCGGACGGCCGACTTTTCCAAGCCCATTGGTATCCCTACTGACCACAGGTGGAGGGGAGTTTTGCGGAGATAAATCCCGATGCTGTCCCACCTGGGCCATTTGATTCCAAGCCCATTGGTGTTCCCTACTCACCGAGGGCAGGGCGGGGGTTTTGCGGAGATAAATCTCAACACTGGTTACTCTGCAGCAGTTGTGAAATTGTAACAGTAGTTATAAATAAAATTAGTAATTAAAAAAATTAGTAAAATTTTTTATGTTTTTTTAATCTTCGGTCAGAATAATATATGAATTTTTTGGGTCCTCAAAAAGTCAGCCTCTGGCCCTGGCTAAATAAATTTTTTGGGGTAGAGGTCCAAATTCGAAGGTAGCTATGTAATTTTGGGACCCTTTTTAGAGTTTTGATTCCGTTGTTGAATGTATTGTGTAATGCAGTGGTGTTCAAAATGTGATTCCGCCAGGCCAGTTTCAGGGGTTTCACAAACACCCACAAATGACGCAATAATTTTAAATAATAATCAATAAAATGAGGGATAATTTTGCGTAAATAAAAATAATAATCAGGCATAAATTTGTGTAAATTTAATAATTTTATGTTTGTAAATGAAAGGTTTTAGTTCATTTCTATACCTGAGAAGTATATTTTTACTATATTGTGGTTCCGCGATAAAATAGAGTTAGTCACAAGGGTTCTATAGCGATTAGGGGCGGGGGTGGCTCAGTCGGTAGCGCTCCAGGCTCGTAATCTGTAGTTCCCAGGTTCGAGTCCCAGCTGGGTCAGCGTTGAGATTTATCTCCGCAAAATTCCCCGCTCTGCCCACGGTCAGTAGGGGACACCGATGGGCTTGGAAAGGCCGCCGTTCATCGGATGGGACGTTAAGCCGTAACCCCATATGCGGGAGAGCCATACCCTGTGCATGTTAAAGAACACACTGGATGGCCTTAATGGGAGACTACCATTTGTCTCCTAACAGCTGTTCCAGTGGGTCCCCTCCCCCAACCGTCTCTGAGCCTTCGGGGTCTTTTTGACCTGGCCATTTAGCCCATGGTGTGCAAAAAAGTGCCGCTCAGAGGTAAAACAACCCAACTCTATAGCGATTAGGAGTTTCAAGATCACTGCTATAATGTAAAGTTTAGCATTTGAATTCAACCTAGCGAAAATTGCATTTTGGACGATTAGTGAATGTATATCCGATCTATACTTGGAATTCTGGACCATTTGCTCAGTAGATCTCTAATGTAAACTTTATATTTTGTGTCCTTTATTAAATCAACCTGTAATCTTCGTTTTTAATTCAAACTTTAAAATTTGGTCACTATTGATTCGCCTCCATATGTAAATTGATTTTGGACCATTTACTGATATAAACTTGGGTTTTGATATAAATGATTTCCCCAATATAAACTTGGGTTTTGCCCCCCCCCCCCCCCCCCTTCATGTACAGACTAAATTTATCGTTTTGGGTTCCTTTCCAGGACCATTTCAATATAAACTTGTATCCAATGTAATAGGGGGCGGGGGTGGCTCAGTCGGTAGCGCGCCAGGCTCGTAATCTGTAGTTCCCAGGTTCGAGTCCCAGCTGGGTCAGCGCTGAGATTTACCTCCGCAAAATTCACAGCCCTGCCCACGGTCAGTATGGGACACCGATGGGCTTGGAAAGGCCGCCGTCCGTCGGATGGGACGTTAAGCCGTGGCCCCGTGTGCGGGAGAGCCATACCCTGTGCACGTTAAAAACACGCTGGATGGCCTTGACGGGAGGCTACCATCTGTTTCCCAACAGCTGTTCTAGTGGGTCCCATCCCCCAACCTTCTCTGAGCCTTCGGGGTCCATGTGACCTGGCCATTTAGCCCATGGTGTGCAAAAAAGTGCCGCTCAAAGGTAAAACAACCCAACCCAATGTAATAAGATATTTCTGGTAAAAAAGATGTCCTCCATAAAAAGTTTGATCAACGAGAACGAATTTGAGGAAAATAATAAGTATTAAAACATACACTGATTAATTATTGAATAACTTTACAACTTTTAAAATAAGCGTTTTATGGAAAAATATGACTCAAGGCAAATTAAAGATATCAATCAATTCTACTTAAATATCTTTTTTTTCAACAATATTCCTTCGGTATTAAAAAGATATATAAGTTATATATATATTATATATATAATATATATTATAAGATTATTTAATTATTTAAGGTATTAAAAAGGTATTATGGAAGTATGAATATTAACAACAGCAGTGCTAAACAAATAATTTATCTTTCAAATTAATTGACGCTGAAATAAGAAATGTTATTTCAAATCATTTCATAAATAATTATATAATTTTAAAAGTTTAAATAATTCCTTTAAAAGTCGCTTGATTTTTTGATGAATTTTTGGAATACATTTCTGCTTTGAAATGTTAAAACTTCCATATCATTTTAAGTACTGAAATAATATTGTTTAAAATCGAGATTTAGATAGATTTGATTGAGATCTTCAAATTATTTTCAGTCACATTTTCTTAAAATGCTTATTTTAAAAATTAGAGATCTTCAAAATTAACTCAACATTTACAAAACATGAGATGGAATGACCATGTAATGATCACTAGGTGTAAGTAATAAATGAAAATATTTTATTTCTGAGAACGGTTTAAAATTTATATCAATTTGAAATTTGTTGCTTGAATAGTATAACACAGTTTAATATTTTCAGCTGACAAAGTTTGTCGAGGACCAAAGAACTACGGTTATGCTCCAGTTAATTTACCGCAGCCATCTCTGACTTACTACATTGACCTCAACTATTACCTAGACAAACAAATTCTGGTAAGTTTAGTTTATTTCGGTGGCAATACCACTTCTTTGCGTCGTTGCTATCAACAATAGACATTAATTTGTTGAAATCATGGAGGTAGGAAGATAAGAGGAGGAGCCCTAAGCACTTGAAAATGATGCTACGGCAGCCATGTTGTTCTATTCAAAACATTGATCAGTAGTTACTCACCTATACTAATTTTTGTCTACATTTGTATTTTGGCAGCCTGTTCAGCTTACGGCTGCACGAATCGCACAGTAAAACTGAGTGTAAGCAGGCTTGATTGCAGCGGCAGACGGTTTGTTTTGAATGCAACAACATGGCTACCGCAATGCTGCGTAAGCATCATTTTCCTTCCACAGGGAAAGCGCATTTGGGCGTCTCCTTATCTTCCTACCTCCATGTTTGAAATGCTAACATTGATGTTGCTATTGATGGTTTGTGAAATTTATCTCTACATGCATTCAACGGCTAATTTATTAAATACAGTTTTATGTTAAATCAGTAATAGTATTGTACACGTAAAGATGCAGAACTAATCAACTTCCTAAACAAGCTTTTTATGAAGAAATGTGATTGAAGATAAAGTTCTCAGTCAAACCTTTTTAAATCCCGATTTCCAACAATATGCTTTCAGTATTTAAAGAGTTATGGAAGCTGAAACATTTAGCAAGTTAGCTCGTTCTGAAAAAAGAAAAATGGCGAAAATTAAGATAATAATTACACGAAGTACTAAAAATATTCTAACACCTGCTAGTAAAGTTCAATACGAAGGTTATTATTTTCATTTTAACCATGGAGATAGGAATAGAGCGAGTCGCCCTTACCATTAGTTAGTATTAATGACTAGTGAAGCCATGACCGCCATGTCCCTCCTACCCTGAAAGTCAGTTGTCGTCGCATATATTGGGTTGGGTTGTTTTACCTCTGAGCGGCACTTTTTTGCACACCATGGGCTAAATGGCCAGGTCACATGGACCCCGAAGGTTCAGGGAAGGTTGGGGGAGGGGACCCACTGGAACAGCTGTTGGGAGACAGATGGTAGCCTCCCGTCAAGGCCATCCAGCGTGTTCTTTAACGTGCACAGGGTATGGCTCTCCCGCACACGGGGCCACGGCTTAACGTCCCATCCGACGGATGGCGGCCTTTCCAAGCCCATCGGTGTCTCCTACTGACCGTGGGCAAGGCGGGGAATTTTGCGGAGATAAATCTCAACGCTGACCCAGCTGGGACTCGAACCTGGGAACTACAGATTACGAGCCTGGCGCGCTACCGACTGAGCCACCCCCACCCCGTCGCATATGTAAAAGTTTAGTATGAATACTGGCATAAATAAATAACAATATTTCTTGCAGGTAAAGACACTATTATTAGGTACATAAGAATTTACTTTTTTCTTTTTATTCCTTTTCGTTTCTATTCTGTGTTTGCGAAAACAGTAATTGAACACCACGATCAAATTTGCTAATTATTTCTCCAAATATTGTCTAATAAAATCGAAAATTTTTTACGGTTGAAAAAATTCTATTTCAATACATTATTAAAAATTATTTTTTTTATTACCTTTATGCTTCGATTTTGCTTTTCTCTGCGATTTAAAAAACTTGCTGAGCTTGAAATTGGACACTTATCATAACGAATTACATATAAAAGTACTGCAACAAAAATCCCCCCAGAAAATAAGGGGAGGGGGGCTAGGATATTTTTAACCAGCAGTAATTTTAGTAATATATAGTAATAGTAGGAGTAGCTTACGCTACTTTCCAATAAAATTAAAATAACGAACAGTTAAAAAACTTCGGAAGAAAACTTTATCACAACTTCCTACTGATGAAATGTTCTTCTTTTAATCCAGCGGTTCCCAAACTTATTTGTCCTACCGCCCCCTTTTCAAAAAAAAAAAAATTACTCAGCGTCCCCCTGGAAATCTACCTTCTTTAAGCGAACAAATAGAAAGATGCAGTGACAAATTTGGGTTCTTTTATGTATCTATATTTCTACCTACGTCCTACAACATAGTAAAGAAAGATGTTGTAAATAAGACACCTTGAAGCTTGAAATTATAAAATTCTTTATTAAAATCAACCATAGTAACATTCGCATTACACACAGAAAATTAAGATAACGAAAGACAATTTTATGTGTTTATTTGGAAAATAAAGTAATCACTACGACTTTCACTCTATGTTACACAATAGATGAAACATGTACGAACGGTTTTTCAAAATTTTCTTATGTTCCCTTCTTTCTTTATGCTTCCACCGCCCTCCAATTGCACCCGAGGCACCCAATCGCACCAACCGACCCCCTGGATCGTTCCAGCGCAGCTAGGGAAAGGTTGGATTGGGTTGTTTTACCTCTGAGAGGCACTTTTTTGCACACCATGGGCTAAATGGCCAGGTCACATGGACCCTGAAGGCTCAGAGAGGGTTGGGAGAGAGGACCCACTGGAACAGCTGTTGCAAAATAGATGGTAGCCTCCCGTCAAGGCCATCCAGCGTGTTCTGTAATGTGCACAGGGTATGGCTCTCCGCACACGAGACCACGGCTTAACGTCCCATCCGACGGACGGCGGCCTTTCTAAGCCCATCGGTGTCCCTTACTGACCGTGGGCAGGGCGGGGAATTTTGCGGAGATAAATCTCAACGCTGACCCAGCTGGGACTCGAACCTGGGAACTACAGATTACGAGCCTGGCGCGCTACCGACTGAGCCACCCCCGCCCCCTAGGGAAAGGTATCGCCAGCTTTGGGAAACATTGCTGTAATCTATTTTGCAGGTTTATTTCTGCAGTAAAGTGCCTCACTATTCTGCACAATCTCACTTTCGTTAACACAGAGAACGCATACTTACGAGTAGGAGCAACATGGCGACGGTCGGTTATGGTTTTCACGCCTAAGGGCGCCTTCCTCTTTTCCTACCTTCATGGTATTAACTTGTTTTTATTTCCAGAGCAATTATTTACATATTAATTACCTAATTCTTTAAATATTGAACGAATATTGTTCAAAATCTAGATCAAAATAGTTTTGATTCAGATCTTTATATTATTTTCAGTCACATATTTTCAAAAAAGTTTATTTAATAAGTCACTGTTCTATATCTGCATTACTAATATTATTGCTATATTAATTATTAATTTGTTTTATTGGACTTTATTTTATAAACCAGAGCAGTGTTTCTCTTTCAGAAAAATATCAGAAGTAATTCCTAAAGCTAAAAATATTTGAGTAACAGCATGAATATACGAAATATAAAATCTATGAATTTACATAAATAAATAAAAAACAAAAAGTATTAACCCAAGAATACTGATAATAATGAAGCATAATTAAAAATACACCAAGTTAGGATTATGGAAAGCATCCCATCCAATTTACATTATTTCTTACGTTAGGTTCTTTGCCCAAAATGGACACAATAGCCAGGTCACAAGGACCCAAGGGCTCAGAGAAGGTGTTATCAAAGGAAACCCACTAGATAGCTGTTAGGAGACAGATATTGGCATCCCATTAATGCCTTCCAGCAAGTACTTTAACGTGCACAGGATATGACTGTCATTACACGGGACTCGGCTTAATGCCCCATCTGACGGACGGCGACTTTTACAAACCCGTTGGTGTTCCCTTTCTGACCGAGGGTTATTTCTTAAGAAATATTTCTGTCTGACATGCAATTTCACTCTACACGAATTGTTTAAAGGAAGCATCTATCGGGGCCGGAGGTGGCTCAGTCGGTAGCGCGCCAGGCTCGTAATCTGTAGTTCCCAGGTTCGAGTCCCAGCTTGGTCAGCGTTGAGATTTATCTTCACAAAATTTCCCACCCTGCCCACGGTCAGTAAGGGACACCGATGGGCTTGGAAAGACCGCCGTCCGTCGGATGGGACGTTAAGCCGTGGCCCCGTGTGCGGGAGAGCCATACCCTGTGCACGTTAAAGAACACGCTGGATGGCCTTGACGGGAGGCTACCATCTGTCTCCCAACAGCTGTTCTAGTGGGTCCCCTCCCTCAACCTTCTCTGAGACTTCGGGGTCCATGTGACCTAGCCATTTAGCCCATGGTGTGTAAAAAAGAGTGCCGCTCAGAGCTAAAACAACCCAACAACTGCAGACGGACAGACAGACCATAAAGTAAAAATCAACATTAAAATATCTCTTCTATTTATAATGAGCTGAAAATTGCTTCCCCTGTTTGAGAAGAACTTTAATATTTGATTATATTCACTCCCACAGCTGTCGGTAACTTTGAGCTTTCACTGTCAATGTAAATTGTGTGAAATAATAATACAAAGCAAAATATAAAATATTAATTTTATATTTTAAAGGTCAATACACGCCAGGAATGCCTTCAACAATGTTCTTTAGAAAGAGAATTCGTTTGCCGTTCGGTGCTGTTCAGGGCTGAGCCACGGACAGGCAAAGCCATCTGCAAGCTGTTCCATTTGGATCACATCACTTTCCCAGATGGGGCCGATACTTTCTCTACCCCAAATCCTTTTCCTCTCCTTGACACTGGAGATAGCTCAGGAGTGTACCTGGAAGCCATTTGCGCAAGTAAGTAATGATTTTCTACACTACCGCGGATTTACTTGCGAAAAATTTTATTAGATTTTCTTTCTAATAGGGGCCGGGGTGGCTCAGTCGGTAGCGCGCCAGGCTCGTAATCTGTAGTTCCCAGGTTCGAGTCCCAGCTTGGTCAGCGTTGAGATTTATCTCCGCAAAATTCCCCGCCCTGCCCACGGTCAGTAGGGGACACCGATGGGCTTGAAAAGGCCGCCGTCCGTCGGATGGGACGTTAAGCTGTGTCCCCGTGTGCGGGAGAGCCATACCCTGCGCACATTAAAGAACACGCTGGATGGCCTTGACAGAGGCTACCATCTGTCTCCCAATAGCTGTTCCAGTGGGTCCTCTCCCCCAACCTTCTCTGAGCCTTCGGGATCCCTGTGACCTGGCCATTTAGCCCATGGTGTGCAAAAAAGTGCCGCTCAGAGGTAAAACAACCCAACTTTCTTTCTAATAATGGGGTTGGCAGGCTTGTAAACTTCAGTTCCCGGGTTCGAGTTTGTCACTGTGCCAACATTGAGATTTATGTCTGATTTGTCTGTCCCCCACCCTGCCTTGTTGAGAAAAGAGACGCTGATGGACTTGTAAAGGCATCGTCCGTCGGATGCGATGTTAAGCCGTGGGCCGGTGTGTGGGAGATCTATACGCTGTGCACGTTAAAGAACACGCTGGATGGCCTTGACGGAAGGCTACTACCTGTCTCCCAACAGCTGTTCCAGTGGATGCCCTCTCCCAAACTTCTCTGAGCCCTCGGGTCCTTGTGACTTGACCATTCAGCCCATGGTGTGCAAAAAGTGTCGCTCAGAGATAAAGCAACCCAACATTAAAGAACATATTGGATGGCCTTGACGGGAGGCTACTGTCTCCCAACAGCTGTTCCAGTGGGTCCCCTCCCCCAACCTTCTCTGAACCATCGGGGTCCTTGTGACCTGGCCATTTAGCCCATGGTGTGCAAAAAAAGTGCCCCTCAGAGGTGTAACAACCCAACCTAAATCGCTCTCTTGGTAGAGGTGGACCAATCTTGTGGGCCCAAAAAGTCCCGATTTCACACCGTTGGACTTTTTGGGGGAATTCATTAAATATTTTTATTCGAAAAGAATCGTAATTTACAGCACTTAAAGAAAAGAAATACTGCAGCTGTGACAAATGTTACATCAGAATGGCGAGCAGAGTATGCACGTAAGTTGGATTGTTTTACCTCTGAGCGGCACTTTTTTGCACACCATGGGCTAAATGGCCAGGTTGGGTTGTTTTACCTCTGAGCGGCACTTTTTTGCACACCATGGGCTAAATGGCCAGGTCACACGGACCCCGAAGGCTCAGAGAAGGTTGGGGGAGGGGACCCACTGGAACAGCTGTTGGGAGACAGATGGTAGCCTCCCGTCAAGGCCATCCAGCGTGTTCTTTAACGTGCACAGGGTATGGCTCTCCCGCACACGGGGCCACGGCTTAACGTCCCATCCGACGGACGGCGGCCTTTCCAAGCCCATCGGTGTCCCCTACTGACCGTGGGCAGGGCGGGGAATTTTGCGGAGATAAATCTCAACGCTGACCCAGCTGGGACTCGAACCTGGGTAAATGGCCAGGTCACATGGACCCCAAAGGCTCAGAGAAGGTTGGGGGAGGGGACCCACTGGAACAGCTGTTGGGAGACAGATGGTAGCCTCCCGTCAAAGCCATCCAGCGTGCTCTTTAACGTGCACAGGGTATGGCTCTCCCGTACACGGGGCCACGGCTTAACGTCCCATCCGACGGACGGCGGCGTTTCCAAGCCCATCAGTGTCCCCTACTGACCATGGGCAGGACGGGGAATTGGCTACCATGGGCTAAATGGCTAGGTCACATGGACCCCGAAGGTTCAGAGAAGGTTGGGGGAGGGGACCAACTGGAACAGGTGTTCACACTATGGGCTAAATGGCCAGGTCTCATTGACCCCGAAGGCTCAGAGAAGGTTGGGGGAGGGGACCCACTGGAATAGCTGTTGGGAGACAGATGGTAGCCTCCCGTCAAGGCCATCCAGCGTGTTCTTTAACGTGCACAGGGTATGGCTTTCCCGTACACGGGACCACGGCTTAACGTCCCATCCGACGGACGGCGGCCTTTCCAAGCCCATCGGTGTCCCCTACTGACCGTGGGCAGGACGGGGAATTTTGCGGAGATAAATCTCAACGCTGACCCAGCTGGGACTCGAACCTGGGAACTACAGATTACGAGCCTGGCGCGCTACCGACTGAGCCACACCCGCCCCATGCACGTAAGTAAAACATTACTCCAGCAATAGCGCCCATACTGAAGTCTGTTGAACACAAAAAGGAATTTTGAGAATTTCTTGACAATTTAGATAGATAGATAGATTTCTTATTCATTACTCTCAACATCAGTACAGTTCAATACAAAAGTCCGCAACACAAAAAAAAACGTACTTAAAAATAAATTTTTCAAGTTCAAAAATTCATACACATGAAATGATTAAGACAAATTATATTGTAAAGTATAAATTATAATCTATTTTATAGATAGTATTTTTTAAATAAATAATTGAACAAACTGAAGAATATGAAAGTAGTAAATAGATGAGAGAATTCCACTTGAATCCGAGCTCGTGTGTGGAGAAGGTAACGAATATAACGTTTACAGAATTAGTTGCAACAGTGTTATAAAAATTAAATATTGAAGCTCAAGTTTTATCTCTATTGATATTTCTCTACATCATCACAATCCACTAACCATACTAGCCCATGGTGTGCAAAAAAATTCCGCTCAGAGGTAAAACAACCCAACTCAAATAGTAGAAGGAAAAAAGTAAATTTCAATTAATGCACTTTCATCTTTTTATGCAAATGATGATAATATTTTAATACCTTCATTGATTTTTCGCAGATGACACAGCGAAGCGAACTCCTGGCAAACCCTCCAAAGGAAATATTAACATCGCCCAGCAGCCGACAACATCTCCGTTTTTCCCCGAAGGACAAGATCCATCTTGCGATGCTTACGGCGTTTGTTACGATGGTAAGTCTTCTGGTGAAAAATATACATCATGGTTCATTTCTGTAATCGCTTTAAAGGAAATTCATAGATCGTCTGGCGAGTTTGAACGACCCGATGACGTCCATTTGCTTTTCAAAGTCGACTGAGTTGTTTTTGTCACGTTAATAAGTATCGTCTGTCTCACAATTGGCCACTAGGGGTGAAAAGTTGTAAATAAAGCGTGTTGCCACCAACATTAACCAAAATGTTTAGTGGAATATTAAGTTTAGATCGAACATGGAGGTAGGAAGATAAGGAGAGGCCCTAACGCGCTTTCCCTGTCCAAGGAAAATGATGCTTAGGCAGCAGGGCGGTAGCCATATTGTTGCATTCAAAACAAACCGTCTGCCGCTGCAATCAAGCCTACTTTTCACGTGCTATACTCAGTTTTACTGTGCGTTATATACGGGAAGATTTTTTTTTACGACTAAGAGAAAGCCCATTTAAGCTATTTGGAATTTATATTGCTTTTTTTTTAATGCAATGAATATTTCCATACAGAATTACTGTATAGCAGAACTATTTATGTATTTCGGTGAATACGACAATAACAATTACCAGATTTTGAAAGTTTATTTATACTGAACTGATAATAGCAGAAAACATTTTATGGATAAAACACTAAACATTATATGCAATAGCAGCATTTAAACTGCAAAAAAATCACATTTGTAAGATTCAGTAAAGCCTGCAGAAGGAATTCTCAAATAAGTTAATGTAAAATCAATCAATCAATCAATATAAGAAGTACATCTTCACATTTACCACTGAGTATAATCCGAAGAAAATAAAAAAAAAAATCTGGTGAAGAATCGAGGCTTGTAACTCGAAATAAAATCGATTTCATAGCGGCGTAATTTCAACACGAAGTTGCTTGTATCATTATATAATTATTTAAACTTTTATAAAAATGACAAACTTACCGATGAAAGGTAATTCCTGGTATCTTTTTTGAAGGGCGATTCGTGCAGCCGTAAGCTAAACAGGCTGCCGTAATACAAATGTCGAAAAAAATTAAATTTTTAAAGTGCAACACTTCGTTACTCACCTATACTACTGATCAATGTTTTGAATAGAACAACATGGCTGCCGCGCAGTCGCCAAGCATCATTTTCAAGTGCTTAGGGCTCCCCTCCTGTTATCTTCCTACCTCCATGGTTTTGTCACGTTAAAAAGTATCGTCTGTCTCACAATTTGCCGCTAGGGGTGAAAAGTTGTAAATAAAGCGTGTTGCCACCAACATTAACCAAAATGTTTAGTGGAATATTAAGTTTAGATCGAAGGATTGATATGGTCTAGTGGTTGATGAACAGTGTATGACTCTTTTTGGGTTTTACTCTCCGAAACAAAGAGTTAATATTTAGGTTGACCCGAAAAAAATTATGCATTTCATAATAATTTGTTGCTTTTGCTTGCAAAAACGAAAAGATTACGTTAAAATACTGTCGATTTGCATGAGTTTGTCTTTTGCCAACATTATTTAGGCTTAGCCAAAGAGAACGAATTATTATTATTAATTATTCTATGTTATGTGGCAGTGCATTGATGAAAGATGCGGGATTCTTGCTATAACGAATTAATTGGTTCTAGAATACCATTGTTCGACAAGGGTGCATTTTATCTCCTTTTCTCTTTAGTTGGTTATTGATTATGTTATGCGAAATTCACTTCAAGGGAAAGATTTTTGCCTTAAATGGGCTGGAGATACGAAAATTTCTGATTTAGATTATGCTGATGATTTAGCCCTTTTGGCAAATGATGTTGATGAGATGAACTCTTTCATTCGAGCTGTTGATGAGACTGGTAGTAGAGTAGGTTTGGTTATAAACAGAGAGAAAACTAAAGTGATGAAAATTGGTCAGGCAGGCTGTGATTCAGTTAATCTGAATGGTTGCAGTCTTGAGCAGGTGTCACAGTTTAATTATCTTGGGAGCTATGTAACAGATAATGGTGATGTGCGGCATGAGATTAACAGACGAATAGGGATTGCTGCTGGGACTTTTAAGAACCTATGGAGAGTGTGGAGAAATAGGCGTATACACCTGAAGACTAAAATTAGGCTGTATAATAGTTTGGTTCTTTCTAGGGTTAGTTATGGTAGTGAAACTTAGACACTTTGTAAACAAGATAACAGGAAACTAGATGCTTTTGATTCCAGATGCTTACGCAGTATCTTGGGCATTAGGTGGTTTAACTTTGTAACTAATGATGATGTTAGGCAAAGGAGTTTGCAACCTCCTTTAAGCAGCATATTTTGCAGAGAGAGACTCCGTTGGTTTGGCCATGTTGCCCATATGAATAATTATAGATTGGCGAATATGGTTATGAACAGTGTGCCTAAAGGCCTCAGAAAGAAGGGGAGACCTAGGATGCGGTGGGCAGACAATGTCAAATAGGACCTTGTTAGAATTGGTGTGCAGTGGCCAGATGCAGTAGACATAGCTCAGGATAGACTTGCTTGGAGAACTAAATTGCACGGTCTGGTTGGACCTCCGTAGCCCATGGCTGCTTGAGGATGATGATGATGATGAGAATACCATTCGTTAAGGGAAAATGAAAGCTTCATATTAATGCAAGAGAAAGTAGCTTATTCTTTTCTGACACACTGCATAATAACAAAATATCACATTAAGGAGATATTTATTAATATTCAAAACATTCTATATAAACTCATCATTTGTAGAAGAATATCTGCTGCGAATTTAAAAGAATTGGACTGAAGAACCTGCCCTAGTGTCGAGATTTTCTCAGCAAAATACCTACCCTGTCCTCCAAGCCCATTAGAGATTAAGCCATGGGTGTGGGGTAGCTCGGTAGCGCGCCAGGCTCGTAATCTGTAGTTCCCAGGTTCGAGTCCCAGCTGGGTCAGCGTTGAGATTTATCTCCGCAAAATTCCCTGCCCACGGTCAGTAGGGGACACCGATGGGCTTGGAAAGGCCGCCGTCCGTCGGATGAGACGTTAAGTCGTGGTCCCATGTTCCGGAGAGGCATACCCTGTGCACGTTAAAGAACACGCTGGATGGCCTTGATGGGAGGCTACTATCTGTCACCCAACAGCTGTTCCAGTGGGTCCCCTCCCCCAACCTTCTCTGAGCCTTTCGGGTCCATGTGACCTCGCCATTTAGCCCATGGTGTGCAAAAAAGTACCGCTCAGAGCTAAAACAACCCAACCCCCCAACCTTCCCTGAGCCTTCGGGGGTCCTTGTGACCTGGCCATTTACGAGCTGGGTGGCTCAGCCGGTAATGTACCAGGCGCACAATCTGCAGTTGCCAGGTCCGCCAGATGGGACATTAAGCCGTGGCCCCGTGTGCGGGAGAGTCATACCCTGTTCACGTTAAAGAACACGCTGGATGGCCTTAACAGATGGCCATCTGTCTCTCAACAGCTGTTCCAGTGGGTCCCCTCCCACAACCTTCTCTCCCAGCTGTGTCAGCGTTGAGATTTATCTCCGCAAAATTTCCCGCCGTGCCCACGGTCAGTAGGGGACACCGATGGGCTTGAAAAGGCCGCCGTCCGTTGAATGGGACGTAAAGACGTGGTCCCGTGTGCGGGAGAGCCATACCCTGTGCACGTTAAAGAACACGCTGGATGGCCTTGACGGGAGGCTACCATCCGTCTCCCAACAGCTGTTCCAGTGGTCCCCTCCCCAACCTTCTCTGAGCCTTCGGGGTCCTTGTGACCTGGCCATTTATCCCATTGTATGCAAAAAAGTGCCTCTCAGAGGTAAAACAACCCAACCTTTCCCTCATCCTCCTCTGAGCTTTCGGGATTCTTGTGACCTGGCCATTTATCCCATTGTATGCAAAAAAAGTGCCTCGCAGAGGTAAAACAACACAGCCGATAACAGTTTTCTCCATTTAGTGAAAGTTTAGGCTAATATTTACATATTAGTTTACGTCACTAGCTGTTAAAATGATAAAACCGAGCTTTTTTTTTCCCGCAGTCTCCATTCAGTGCACAGATTCCAGAATCGCAGTGTACGTGAGGACCAATCGACCTTTCCACGGCCGTATCTACGCTCTGGGTAGAAGTGAGACGTGCCACGCGAATGTGCTCAACAGTCAACAATTTCGTCTGGATTTGTCACTCAGCGGGCAGGACTGCAACACACAATCGCTGGTAAGTGGTTTGATCAATTTTTATAGAACTTTCTTCGAAGTTGGTCTCATATATTAAGAAATAATTAAATAATACGGCCTTAGAAAAAATGGTTTAAACGATTAGTATTATTATTTTAACTATATAAAATTTTTTTGGCGGGTGTAAAATTACATTTGTGTAGTCTCAAAGCAATATATATATTATATATTATATGTGTGTGTAGCATGGGCAGGGGCTGGGGTGGCTCAGTCGGTAGCGCGCCAGGCTCGTAATCTGCAGTTCCCAGGTTCGAGTCCCAGCTGGGTCAGCGTTGAGATTTATCTCCGCAAAATTCCCCGCCCTGCCCACTGTCAGTAGGGGACACCGATGGGCTTGGAAAGGCCGCCGTCCGTCGGATGGGACGTTAAGCCGTGGCCCGCGTGTGGGAGAGACATACCCTGTGCACGTTAAAGAACACGCTGGATGGCCTTGACGGGAGGCTACCATCTGTCTCCCAACAGCTGTTCCAGAGGGTCCCCTCCCCCAACCTTCTCTGAGCCTTCGGGGTCCGTGTGACCTGGCCATTTAGCCCATGGTGTGCAAAAAAGTGCCGCTCAGAGGTAAAACAACCCAACCCTATGGCATATAAACTGACAGACTCCTATCAGACCTCTGGGTTGGGTTGTTGGGTTGTTTTACCTCTTAGCGGCACTTTTTTGCACACTATGGGCTAAATGGACAGGTCACAAGGACCCCAAAGGCTCAGAGAAGGTTGGGGGAGGGGACCCTCTGGAACAGCTGTTGGGAGACAGATGGTAGCCTCCCGTCAAGGCCATCCAGCGTGTTCTTTAACGTGCACAGGGTATGGCTCTCCCGCACACGGGGCCACGGCTTAACGTCCCATCCAACGGACGGCGGCCTTTCCAAGCCCATCGGTGTCCCCTACTGACCGTGGGCAGGGCGGAGAATTTTTCGGAGATAAATCTCAACGCTGACCCAGCTGGGACTCGAACCTGGGAACTACAGATTACGAGCCTGGCGCGCTACCGACTGAGCCACCCCCGCCCCCATCAGACCTCTGTGACAAGCAGCTGCTTGAGGGGGTATTTATTTGTTTTTATTTTGTTCTTGAGCTTCTACATCAAACATGGGTGCACATTAAAGTCCAAAGTTGTTTTCCACCCCACAAAACAAAAGGAAAAAAAAAAACGCAAAAATTCACACAAATTCAAATCATCCAACTCACTGATCAACTTCGTAACATGGCTTGTTTACCGTATACGTAAAACAAATTGTTTCCATGGTAACCTGACCTTTTAGCTTACAGGTCGAATCCTAACAAGCCAGGTTACAATGGTAACACCAGCTGTTAAAGCGAGGAATAAGCAGCATGGAAGGAAGTTCCGTGGGAACTTAATTTTGACAGAATTCTTTCGATCGTCTTATAAGTGAATCGTCGTAAAAAGCGACCCACGTAGATGCGGTTACGGTTAATGAATAGGGACCACATCTGCTCTTAGGAGGCCCGGATCTAAAGAAAAAAATTATAAAAATAAAGGTGGAGAGTTAAGTGACGCAGTGGATTGGGTTGTTTTACCTCTGAGCGGCACTTTTTGCACACCACGGGCTAAATGGCCAGGTCACATGGACCCCGAAGGCTCAGAGAAGGCTGGGGGAGGGGACCCACTGGAACAGCTGTTGGGAGACAGATAGTAGCCTCCCGTCAAGGCCATCCAGCGTGTTCTTTAACGTGCACAGGGTATGGCTCTCCCGCATACGGGGCCACGGCTTAACGTCCCATCCGACGGACGGCGGCCTTTCCAAGCCCATCGGTGTCCCCTACTGACCGTGGGCAGGGCGAGGAATTTTGCGGAGATAAATCTCAACGCTGACCCAGCTGGGACTCGAACCTGGGAACTACAGATTACGAGCCTGGCGCGCTACCGATTGAGCCACCCCCGCCCCGACGCAGTCGAACTAGAAAGTAAGAGGAGTATTGGAGTACAGTCGCTCAAAAAAGTATCCGAACACTATGGTTGATTACAGAATTCAGAAAAAATATCTGGCAACAATTTTTTTTAGAAATTAGTGATCTGGCAACATGCGTGTACGTACACGAAGGTTGCCAGGTGATTAATTTCTTTTTTTAGAAGTTAGTGATCTGGCAACCTTCGTTGTACTGTACTCGAAGGTTGCCAGATCACTAATTCCTTTTTTAGAAATTAGTTTTTTAGAAATTAAAGTTTTAATTAAGAATTAAGTTTTTTAAATTAGTGATCTGGCAACCTTCGTGTACGTACAAAGGTTGCCAGATCTAAAAAATTTTAATTCTAAAAAAATTTCTAAAAAAAATCGTTACCAGATATTTTTTCTGAATTCTGTAATCAACCATAGGTGTTTGGATACTTTTTTGAGCGACTGTAGGTGGTCATATTATTTTGATACTAGATCGTGTGGGCTCACTCACGGAAATATTGAGCATGTGCAGTTACCGTTCACAGCAAACTAGAGCGTGTGCAGTAACTGCACACGCTCCACTTTGCTGTGAACGGTAACTGGAGCGTGTACAGCAACTGTACACGCTCCAGATATTTTTTATGAATTCTGTAATCAACCATAGTGTTTGGATACTTTTTTGAGCGACTGTACCCCTATTATTTCATGCATCAATGTACTGCTTTCACTTTTCAGAAACCTCTGTGGCAAGCAGCTGCTTGAGGGGGTATTTATTTTTTATTTTTATTTATATTTTATTTCAACAGTTTATTCTTTTAACACTAATGTTTGAATTTTTGAGCACCTGTGAAGACTTCCAGTGAAGACCACTTTAATGAGCATAATTGATATTCCAGGGCGGAGTTTACACCAACACGGTCGTTCTCCAGCATCATAATGTTGTGATGACAAGGACGGATAAAGTTTACAATGTCCGATGCACCTACGAAGTGGCCTCGAGGAATATCTCTTTTGGAATGATGCCGATTAGGTAAGTCAGATCCACTTCAAACATTTCTTTGGAGTCGTCAAAAGTATTTTATTATTGGGAAAAAAACTACTACTTCCTTTCAAAGCTCTTTACTTGGAGAAAATATTTATGATTCTAACAATGCATGTGATAATTTGATATGCAATGTTAGCACGTGATGTTTTATGCTAATTTTTAAATGATGCTTATACTTTTGTCGTCAATGTGTCTCATGGATCGATTTGTTGTGCCAATCAGAAATTGATTTCACTTGCAGGCCCATTCGAAATTTGTCAATTGAATGTTTCAGGTTTGGTTATTTTTTCCTCTGAGGAGTGTTTTTGTGCCTACAGTGGGTTAAGTGACCAGGTCACAAGGGTCCCAAGATTTGAGATTTAAGGAATAGAAGGGGTTTTATTTGAGAGGGTGTTAGGAGATGGAGACCCTTTGATAGGGCTGTCTAGGCATGTTCTTTAACATGCACAGAACACTGAATTATGACCACTGACCTACATCATTTGATGCTGAATTAAGACCACCGACCTATATCATTGGAAGCCGAATTAAGACCACCGACCTATATCATTGGAAGCTGAATTAAGACTACCGACCTATATCATTGAGTGTCGAATTATGACCACTAACCTATATCATTGGAAGTCGAATTATGACCACCGACCTATCATCATTGGAAGCTGAATATCATTGGAAGCTGAATTATGACCACCGACCTATATCATTGGAAGTCGAATTATGACCACCGACCTATATCATTGGAAGCAGAATTAAGACCACCGACCTATATCATTGAGTGTCGAATTATGACCACTAACCTATATCATTGGAAGTCGAATTATTACCACCGACCTATATCATTGGAAGCTGAATTATGACCACCGACCTATATCATTGGAAGTCGAATTTTGACCACCGACCTATATCATTGGAAGCTGAATTAAGACCACCGACCTATATCATTGGAAGCTGAATTAAGACCACTGACCTATATCATTGGAAGCCAAATAAAGACCACTGACCTATATCATTGGAAGCCGAATTAAGACCACCAACCTATATCATTGGAAGCTGAATGAAGACCACCGGCTTATATCATTGGAAGCCAAATTAAAACCACTGGCTTATATCGTTGAAAGCCAAATTAAGACCACCGACCTATATCATTGGAAACTGAATTAAGACCACCGACCTATATCATTGGAAGCCGAATTAAGACCACCGACCTATGTCATTGGAAGCCAAATTAAGACCACCGACCTATGTCATTGGAAGCCAAATTAAGACCACCGACCTATATCATTGGAAGCCCAATTAAGACCACCGACCTATATCATTGGAAGCCCAATTATGACCACCGACCTATATCATTGGAAGCCAAATTAAAATCACCAACCTATATCATTGGAAGCCGAATTAAGACCACCGACCTGCACCATTGTATCCTGAATTATGATCACTGACCTATATCATTTTACACCAAGTACCGCCTATATTATTGTACATCGAATTATTACTACCAATCTAAGCCATTGGATATCGAATTATGACCACCAGCGAAGCTCTTTTACACTCAGGACTACACTCAGGACTGCATTCCTTAATATTCCATCTGATGGACAGAAACCTCTATTTGGATTTGAAATATCTATGAATAGATATTTCAAAAATATCAGAGATAGAGAAGGTTCCTATAAATTACTAGTTTGTAGCACAGACAGGCGACTTCCTTATATGCGCATTGCAGCACAAAAGCGATGCTAGCGGTCCTACCGAGTAGCGGCGTAACTAATTTTCCTACGATTAGTAATAATATAGGTAATGGATAGGAAAATAGAACCTTCCTTGAAGATAGAAACCTTCCCATGTATAATAAATGAAGAATGAAATTCTAAAAACCGTAGTTTCTACAATAAGTATTTTACAAGAACATAGGACACATTTCTCATTTCCATACATGTCGTCGGGGCGGGGGTGGCTCAGTCGGTAGCGCGCCAGGCTCGTAATCTGTAGTTCCCAGGTTCTAGTCAGCGTTGAGATTTATCTCCGCAAAATTCCTCGCCCTGCCCACGGTCAGTAGGGGACACCGATGGGCTTGGAAAGACCACCGTCCATCGGATGGGACGTTAAGCCGTGGCCCCGTGTGCGGGAGAGCCATACCCTGTGCATGTTAAAGAACACGCTGGATGGCCTTGACGGGAGGCTACCATCTGTCTCCCAACAGCTGTTCCAGTGGGTCCCCTCCCCCAACCTTCTCTGAGCCTTCGGGGTCCATGTGACCTGGCCATTCAGCCCATGGTGTGCAAAAAAGTGCCGCTCAGAGGTAAAACAACCCAACAACCCAACCCTCAAATATTTTGATACGGCAATCTCCTATCCCCCAGATTCTTGTGAATCTTTGCCCAGATGATCATTATTGCTTATTTTATTCAGTTGGGTATGTTAGATAATTGAATGTTGTTGAAGCCATTAACCGAATACTTGATTGATTGTGAAGTTGGCTATCTGATTCTAGGGATCCGGACACCATGCAGGTCACTGCATCTCCTGAAGCTCCCCTGCCCAAGATCGTCATCCTGGGATCGGACAGCCGAGAAGCATCCACTGTCAGAATTGGAGACAAACTCACATTCCGAATCGAGATACCCAGCAACAGTAAGTGGGAAATTACCAGGATTTTTTAGTAAAAAGTTTCTAACTTTAGAACCTCGTGCTCCCATTCTCTATCAGACGGGGGATGGCAGATTTGCTCAGTTGGTAGCAGACCAAATTTGTAATTTGATGTTCCCAGGTTCGAGATCTCTTTTCTGGCCTAATAATGTGACTGATTATAAATGATGCACTGATGGGTTTTGGAATGCCGCTTGGTAATCCAGATAAAAATATCTGGCAACGATTTTTTTAGAAATTAGTGATCTGGCAACCTTCGTGTCACGTGACACGAAGGCTGTCAGATCACTGATTTCTAAAAAAAATCGTTGCCAGATATTTTTTCTGAATTCTGTAATCAATCATGGTGTTCGGATTTTTTTAAATATATATATAATGCGTATGAACATATAATGCAATGAATAGGGTGCGTGTGTAGTTACCGTTCACAGCAGACTGGAGCGGTTGCGGTTAATGTTCACAGCACATTGAATCGTGTGAGCTCACAAAAACCTGGATCGTGTGAGCCCACTCACAGAAATATTGAGCGTGTGCAGTACGGGTCACAGCAAACTGCAGCGGTTGCGGTTAATGTTCACAGCACATTGGATCGTGTGAGCTCACAAAAAACCTGGATCGTGTGGGCCCACTCACAGAAATATTGAGCGTGTGCAGTTACCGTTCACAGCAAACTGGAGCGGTTGCGGTTAATGTTCACAGCACATTGGATCGTGTGAGCTCACAAAAACCTGGATCGTGTGGGCCCACTCACAGAAATATTGAGCGTGTGCAGTTACCGTTCACAGCAAACTGGAGCGGTTGCGGTTAATGTTCACAGCACATTGAATCGTGTGAGCTCACAAAAACCTGGATCGCGTGGGCCCACTCACAGAAATATTATATAGAAAATATATAGAATAGAAAATATATAGAATATATATTCCCCAGAAAACCCTTGACCACAGACACGAAGGAATTCTATGCAGCATGCTCCTTCATCTACAGTTTTTCTTCGAAGACAGTATCATTCAGTAGCTTCCTGATCTGAGGACCAAAATTTGAGTTTCTTCTTTGAGTTTGGCATCACTTAGTTTCGGAAGTTTTTTCTTCAAGTGCAAAAATCTTTATCAGTTTTGGCCATAGCCTTTACAAAGTTTTTTTATAAACCCCAGTTTGACCTGTAATGGTGGGAGCAGAACATCAGAGGGCTCAACTAGAGGCTTATACTTCACATTACTCTTTTAAGGAATAAAAATATCTCTTATGGGCCAATCTTTTGTTTTGTAGTGTTCCTTTCTGGCTCTACTGTCCCACAAACACAGAAAACAGCAAAATTTTGTGAAACCTCCTTGAAGCTTTGGGTTGTGTTGTTTTACCTCTGAGCGGCACTTTTTTGCACACCATGGGCTAAATGGCCAGGTCACATGGACCCCGAAGGCTCAGAGAAGGTTGGGGGAGGGGACCCACTGGAACAGCTGTTGGGAGACAGATGGTAGCCTCCCGTCAAAGCCATCCAGCGTGTTCTTTAACGTGCACAGGGTATGGCACTTCCGCACACGGGGCCACAGCTTAACGTCCCTTACGACGGACGGCGGCCTTTCCAAGCCCATCTGTGTCCCCTACTGACCGTGGGCAGGGCGGGGAATTTTTGCGGAGATAAATCTCAACGCTGACCCAGCTGGGACTCGGACCTGGGAACTGCAGATTACGACTGACTGAGCCACCCCCGCCCCCCTCCTTGAAGCATGAGCAAGAGAGATACGACTTTTAGGTCACCACATATTGTCCACTTAAACTGGCAATATTTTAGAGCAGTAAATATTTTTTCATGCTTTCATAAGTTTCCTTCATCCCCACCGTGTGGGGCGGGGGTGGCTCAGTCGGTAGCGCGCCAGGCTCGTAATCTGTAGTTCCCAGGTTCGAGTCCCAGCTAGTTCAGCGTTGAAATTTATCTCCGCAAAATTCCCCGCCCTGCCCACGATCAATAGCGGACACCGATGGGCTGGAAAAGGCTACCGTCCGTCGGATGGGACGTCAAGCCATGGCCCCGTGTGCGGGAGAGCCATACCATGTGCATGTTAAAGGCATGGATGGTCTCGACGGGGTGTCATCTGTCTCTCAACAGTGGTCCCCTCCCCCAGCCTTCTCTGAGCCTTCGAGGTCCATGTGACCTGGCCATTTAGCCCATGGTGTGCGAAAAAGTGCTGCTCAGAGGTAAAACAACCCAACTGGTTTCCTGCATCAAACTTTGAAAAACGATCTTTAAACTGCAGCCTGCTGTTAAGACTTACAAATGTATACAACACATGTTACAATAAAGACAGTATGACCAGCACTAATTACACTGGTTTACGAGGTTTTTATAACATGACAAATGTAGCTGCCTCTAACTGTTTTTAACACACACCGCGCATGGTTCTCCTGTGCACGTTATAGAACACACTGGATGAACTTGATGGGGAGGCTGCCATCTGTCTCCTAACAGCTGTTTTAGTGGATCCCCTCCCCAAACCTTCTCTGAGCCTTTGGGGTCTTTGTGACCTGGCCATGTGGCCCATGGTGTGCAAAAAAGTGCCGCTCAGAGATAAAACAACACAACATTAAAGAACACGCTGGATGGCCTTGACGGGAGGCTACCATCTGTCTGCTAACAGCTGTTCCAGTGGGTCCCCTCCCTCAACATTCTCTGAGCCTTCGGGGTCCTTGTGACCTGGCCATTTGGCCCATGGTGTGCAAAAAAGTGTCGCTCAGAGGTAAAACAACCCAACGTTAAAGAACACGATGGATGGCCTAGACGGGATGCCCTCAACATTCTCTGAGCCTTCGGGGTCCTTGTGACTGGCCATTGGCCCATGGTGTGCAAAAAAGTGTCGCTCAGAGGTAAAACAACCCAACGTTAAAGAACACGCTGGATGGCCTTGACGGGAGGCTGCCATCTGTCTCCTAACAGCTGTTCCAGTGGGTCTCCTCCCCCAACCTTCTCTGAGCCTTCGGGGTCCTTGTGACCTGGCCATTTGGCCCATGGTGTGCAAAAAAGTGTCGCTCAGAGGTAAAACAACCCAACGTTAAAGAACACGATGGATGGCCTAGACGGGATGCCCTCAACATTCTCTGAGCCTTCGGGGTCCTTGTGACTGGCCATTGGCCCATGGTGTGCAAAAAAGTGTCGCTCAGAGGTAAAACAACCCAACGTTAAAGAACACGCTGGATGGCCTTGACGGGAGGCTGCCATCTGTCTCCTAACAGCTGTTCCAGTGGGTCTCCTCCCCCAACCTTCTCTGAGCCTTCGGGGTCCTTGTGACCTGGCCATTTGGCCCATGGTGTGCAAAAAAGTGCCGCTCAGAGGTAAAACAACCCAACCCGACAACATTAGAGGACGAAGATTTAAAAAAATGCTGCTCAGAGGTAAAACAATCCATCAAAGTTTTAAAAGAGTGATATGTCTTTTGAATAAAAGACGATCACCCCTTATGATAGAAAGAATATTTTAAAACTAGTTAAACCCACGTAACTAGTTTGGCAAAAATGTATGTCCATTGGTAACTATTCCCATCAGTAACTTCATCCACAGCTTTCAGTTGGGGGCGGGGGTGGCTCAGTCGGTAGCGCGCCAGGCTCGTAATCTGTAGTTCCCAGGTTCGAGTCCCAGCTGGGTCAGCGTTGAGATTTATCTCCGCAAAATTCTCCACCCTGCCCAGGTCAGTAGGGGACACCGATGGGCTTGGAAAGGCCGCCGTCCGTCGGATGGGACGTTAAGCCGTGGCCCCGTGTGCGTGAGAGCCATACCTTGTGCACGTTAAAGAACACGCTGGATGGCCTTGACGGGAGGCTACTATCTGTCTCCCAACAGCTGTTCCAATGTGCTCCCTCCCCCAACCTTCTCTGAGCCTTCGGGGTCCATGTGACCTGGCCATTTAGCCCATGGTGTGCAAAAAAAGTGCCTCTCAGAGGTAAAACAATCCAACCCAACCCAAAGCTTTCAGTTGCGTCAGATTCATTGTTAAATTGTTTTTTTATATTCAAATTTCAGTTTTTATAATAGTGTCATTAGAATATTAAGCTTAGACTTGGTAACCTCTGTTAATAACGGTTTGAATTTTCTTGTCTGCTTTCAGCTCCATACGGAATTTTCGCTCGTAGTTGCGTTGCCATGGCAAAGGATGCCAGAAGTGTATTCGAAGTAATCGACGACAGAGGGTAATAATGTTCGTGTTCTTACAATAAGTAATGTCATTATTTTCTATATGGTAAATATGCATAGTTGAGCTTCAAAACTAAGTTCCGCCTTTTACGACGGTTCACAAAGTTCACTACTCAAATAACAGCGCTTTTAATAATATATAATAATAATAATAATTTATTTCCATACTCATTTACAGAAACATTAAACACAAAAATTTGCCATCAAATTTGGCATATTTTTGCCCATGGTGTTCAAACCATGTACGTCGTATGCCGTGGACTTTATGCCGTGTCCCCGTGTGAGGGAGAGACATACCTGTGTATGTTAAAGAACACGTTGGATGGCTTTGACGGGAGGCTACCATCTGTCTCCTAACAGCTGTTCCACTGGGTCCCCTCCCTCAACCTTCACTGAGCCTTCGGGGTCCTTGTGACCTGGCCATTTTAGTCCATGGTGTGCAAAAGAAGTGCCTCTCAGAGGTAAAACAATCCAACGTTAAAGAACACGCTGGATGGCTTTGACGGGAGGCTACCATCTCTCTCCCAACAGCTGTTCCAGTGGGTCCCCTCCCCCAACCTTCTCTGAGCCTTCGGGGTCCTTGTGACCTGGCCATTTAGCCCATGGTGTGCAAAAAAGTGCCGCTCAGAGATAAAACAATCCAACCCTCAACTTTCTCTGAGCCTTCAGGATCCATGTGACCTGGCCATTTAGCCCATGGTGTGCAAAAAGGAAATAAAATAAACGACAAAAAATACAAAAAATGCAGAACTGACAGAAACATACACTTAGCAAGTATCTCTGTGTAATCTAGGAGTTACAAAGCATCACCATATTGCGTAATATCCGTAATTCAGGGCGGACGGAGAGTGTGTGACGTCATCGGTGGCAGAAATTCTCGATTTCTCTGTGGTTCCACGGCTACTTGAGCGATCGGCCCCGAATTTCGTGTGGTGGCCCCACTCAGTTCTAACCGGGCTTTTTAAGAGATCGGGTTCCTAGCTGCAGTGACTCCGGAGTGATCCTTCGAAAAGTGTCCGAAATTTCTGGGGGCGTTGTCGTCGCCTACCTTATGATTGGAGTAGTATGTTATTGAAGACCGTTTTGACTGTTGGGTTGTTTTACCTCTGAGCGGCACTTTTTTGTACACCATGGGCTAAATGGCCATGTCACATGGACCCCGAGTTGGGTTGTTTTACCTCTGAGCGGCACTTTTTTGCACACAATGGGCTAAATGGCCAGGTCACATGGACCCCGAAGGCTCAGAGAAGGTTGGGGGAGGGGACCCACTGGAATAGCTGTTGGGAGACGGATGGTAGGCCATCCAGCATGTTCTTTAACGTGCACAGGGTATGGCTCTTTCGCACACGGTGCCACGGCTTAACGTCCCATCCGACGGACGGCGGCCTTTCCAAGACCATCGGTGTCCCCTATTGACCGTGGGCAGGGCGGGGAATTTTGCGGAGATAAATCTCAATGCTGACCCAGCTGGGACTCGAACCTGGTAACTACAGATTACGAACCTGGTGCATTAGCCCATGGTGTGCAAAAAAAGTGCCACTCAGAGGTAAAACAACCCAACGTTAAAGAACACGCTGGATGGCCTTGACGTGATACTACCATCTGTCTCCCAACAGCTGTTCCAATGGGCTCCCTCCCCCAACCTTCTCTGAGCCTTCGGGGTCCATGTGACCTGGCCATTTAGCTCATGGTGTGCAAAAAAGTGTCGCTCAGAGGTAAAACAACCCAACGTTAAAGAACACGCTGGATGGCCTTGACGTGATACTACCATCTGTCTCCCAACAGCTGTTCCAATGTGCTCCCTCCCCCAACCTTCTCTGAGCCTTCGGGGTCCATGTGACCTGGCCATTTAGCCCACGGTGTGAAAATAAGTGCCGCTCAGAGGTAAAACAACCCAACGTTAAAGAACACGCTGAATGGCCTCGACGGGAGGCTACCATCTGTCTCCCAACAGCTGTTATAGTGGGTCTCTCCCTCAACTTTCTCTGAGCCTTCGGGCTCCTTGTGACATGGTCCTGTAGCCCATTGTGTGCAAAAAGATGGTGCTCAGAGGTAAAATAACCAACCAATCCTAGCTGTACCCCATTTTTTTTTGTTCTTATTTACATCTTTTGTTGCAGGTGCAGTTTCGGATATCTTGCTTTGATTTTAGTGACGTTAATCCTTCGTCTTTCAGATGCCCTGTTGATGCCAACATCTTTCCTCGATTCAGACAGATTGGCAGCTCTTTGGAGAGCAGTTATGAAGCCTTCAGATTTACAGAATCTTATGGAGTGATATTCCAGTGCAATGTCAAGTATTGTATCGGAAGGTGTGAACCCGTAAGTAGTGTTAAATCTGTATAAAAAAAAAACGAGAAATTTTAAGAAAATATATATATTTTTTTCTAATTAGGTTTAGTGGTTTACGTCATAATCTCTCGTTTTTAAAAATCATTAGTTCAGGGTTCCGTTGTTTTATCTCTGAGCGGCACTTTTTTGCACACCATGGGCCAAATGGCCAGGTCACAAGGACCCCGAAGGCTCAGAGAAAGTTGGGGGAGGGAACCCATTGGAACAACAGTTGGGAGACAAATGGTAGCCTCCCATCAAGGCCATCCAGTGTGTTCTTTAACGTTGGGTTGTTTTACCTCTGAGCGGTACTTTTTGCACACCATGGGCTAAATGGCCAGGTCACATGGACCCCGAAGGCTCAGAGAAGGTTGGGGGAGGTGGCCCACTGGAACAGCTGTTGGGAGACAGATGGTAGCCTCCCGTCAAGGCCACCCAGCGTGTTCTTTAACGTTGGGTTGTTTTACCTCTGAGCGATACTTTTTGCACAACATGGGCTAAATGACCAGGTCACATGGACCCCGAAGGCTCAGAGAAGTTTGGGGGAGGGGACCCACTGGAACAGCTGTTGGGGGACAGATGGTAGCCTCCCGTCAAGGCCATCCAGCATGTTGTTTAACATTGGGTTGTTTTACCTCTGAGCGGCACTTTTTTGCACACCATGGGCTAAATGACCAGGTCACAAGGACCCCAAAAGCTCAGA
This sequence comes from Ryuthela nishihirai, assembly GCA_038380435.1. Classification (NCBI taxonomy): domain Eukaryota; kingdom Metazoa; phylum Arthropoda; class Arachnida; order Araneae; family Heptathelidae; genus Ryuthela; species Ryuthela nishihirai. Next base: position 80,973,172 of record JAWZYU010000002.1, read on the forward strand.
GAAGGTTGGGGGAGGGGATCCACTGGAACAGCTGTTGGGAGACAGATGGCAGCCTCCCGTCAAGGCGATCCAGCGTGTTCTTTAACGTTGGGTTGTTTTACCTCTGAGCGACACTTTTTTGCACAACATGGGCCAAATGACCAGGTCGCATGGACCCCGAAGGCTCAGAGAAGGTTGGGGACCCACTGGAACAGCTGTTGGGGGACAGATGGCAGCCTCCCGTCAAGGCCATCCAGCGTGTTCTTTAAACGTTGGGTTTTTTTACCTCTGAGCGGTACTTTTTTGCTCACCATGGGCTAAATGGCCAGGTCACAAGGCCCCCGAAAGTTCAGAGAAGGTTGGGGGAGGGGACCCACTGGAACAGCTGTTGGGAGACAGATGGCAGCCTCCCGTCAAGGCCATCCAGCGTGTTCTTTAAACGTTGGGTTGTTTTACCTCTGAGCGGTACTTTTTTGCTCACCATGGGCTAAATGGCCAGGTCACAAGGCCCCCGAAAGTTCAGAGAAGGTTGGGGGAGGGGACCCACTGGAACAGCTGTTGGGAGACAGATGGCAGCCTCCCATCAAGGCCATCCGGCGTGTTTTTTAACGTTGGATTGTTTTACCTCTGAGCGGTACTTTTTTGCTCACCATGGGCTAAATGGCCAGGTCACAAGGCCCCCGAAAGTTCAGAGAAGTTTGGGGGAGGGGACCCACTAGAACAGCTGTTGGGAGATAAATGGTAGCTTCTCATCAACACCATCCTGCATGTTCTTTAATGTGCACAAGGTATGGCTCTCCCGCCCACGGGGCCACGGATTAACATCCCATCCGACGGACGGCGGCATTTCCAAGCCCTTCGGTGTCCCCTACTGTCCGTGGGCATGGCGGGGGAGTTTTAGCGGAGAGAAATCTCAACGCTGACAGAATACCATAACGAGAATATGTAATAATAAGAACATGAGGTTATGTTTTTATATATATATAGTACCTGGAGTGGGGCGGGGGTGGCTCAGTCGGTAGCGCGCCAGGCTCGTAATCTGTAGTTCCCAGGTTCGAGTTCCAGCTGGGTCAGCGTTAAGATTTATCTCCGCATAACTTCCCGCCCTGTCCACGGTCAGTAGGGGACACCGATGGGCTTGGAAAGGCCGCCGTCCGTCGGATGGGACGTTAAGCCGTGGCCCAGTGTGCGGGAGAGCCATACCCCGTGCACGTTAAAGAACACGCTGGATGGCCTTGACGGGAGGCTACCATCTGTCTCCCAACAGCTGTTCCAGTGGGTCCCCTCCCCCAACCTTCTCTGAGCCTTCGGGGTCCATGTGACCTGGCCATTTAGCCCATGGTGTGCAAAAAAGTGCCGCTCAGAGGTAAAACAACCCAACCCAACCTTCCTGGAGTATGAAAGTGCCACGAAACCAAAAAATAAAAATTAATGAATTTATTGGTACAAAAATTAGAGATATGTACAATATACAGGTACTGGATACAAAAATGGAAGCAGTTCCATGTTATCTCAAAAGAAAATCACATTCAGAGCTCAATGACTTCTTAAATATGATTTGTAATGAAAAATGTGCTAAAGATAAAAATCTCAATCCAATCTATCTAAAGCTCGATTTTAAACAATATTTCTTCAGATTTCGAAGAGATAGGAACGTTGGAATATTCCACAGGCTACAAGAAATTGATACCAAAATTTAATTGAAACAAGTTAAAAGCTCAGAGATAATAGTTGACTCTGAAGTTACTATGATCTCTTGTTTTAATTAAATTTTGGTGTCAATTTCTTGTAGCCTGTATATGCGGGGGTGGCTCAGTCGGTAGCGCGCCAGGATCGTAATCTGTAGTTCCCAGGTTCGAGTCCCAGCTGGGTCAGCGTTGAGATTTATCTCCGTAAAATTCCCCCGCCCTGCCCACAGTAAGTAGGGGTACACAGATGGGCTTGGAAAGGTCGCCGTCCGTCGTATTTGGACGTTAAGCCGTGGCGCAGTGTGCGAGAGCCGTACCATGGCGCACGTTAAAGAACACACTGGATTGGCCATGACGGGAGGCTACCATCTGTCTCCCAACAGCTGTTCCAGTGGGTCCCCTACCCCAACCTTCTCTGAACCTTCGGGGTCCATGTGACCTGGCCATTTAGCCCATGGTGTGCAAAAAAGTGCCGCTCAGAGGTAAAACACAACAACATCGTTGTAGCCTGTGGAATATTCCAGCGTTCCTGACTCTTCGAATACTGAAGAAATATTGTTTAAAATCGAGCTTTAGATAGATTCGATTGAAATTTTTATCTTTAGCATATTTTTCATTGCAAATCATATTTAAGAAGTTATCGAGCTCTAAATGTGATTTTCTTTTGAGATATCATGGAACTGTTTCTATATTTTTGTCCTGTACCTGAACTTCGTTATTATGAATGAAAATTTGTGTTTTTAAATAGCATTGATGGATGGGTATTTTGTGAAAAACCATTATCAGGTTCAGAATTTATGTTGATCCACGTTACTAAAATGCGAAAATAATAAAAATTTTCTATAATATATCACGACTCTCAACATTTCTGTAATAAGCGAACATAATTAGCTGCATCAGTCGGTTTTCTTTGCTTTAAAAGTATTCAGTTAAAATTAAATTTTTAAACTAAATTTCAAATTTTTCGAAAAAATTATTTTATATTACTTTAAGGTGATTTGCTTTTCAAGTGTTCTAAAGTATGAGGTAAATATTCCAAAGCTATCCCTTCCGTTTTTTTCACAAAAACGTTTAATAGGTAACTGAAAAAATTTAGTTTCACCATGAGTGGGATTCGAACCAACGTCCCCCAGTAACATGTCAGGCAGTGGCGGCTCGCGTATAGGCACTGTGCAACTGCAGCACCCCCAATTTCAACTTGATATTATCGATAACATTTAATATAATGAGTCCTTTTTTCTTTAAGTCTTTCTTTATACTAGCCTTCGGCATTTATAAAGATATGTATAAAAAGAAAATTTATTCACAAACTTGATAAAATCCTAAGAGAACAAAATCAAACATTGTTTACTTACTTTAACCTAAATTGTTACAGTTCAAGCTTAGTATTTGTATTAGGATATTTTTTGTACAATATATAATCCTTAAGCTTAATGTCAGTAGCCATCCCCCAGTTTATGAAAAAGATACAAAAATCTTTGCACGGAACTGTGCGCTTCACAGTACTAGCGGCGAGGTGTTTGACTGTTGTGCGCATGCGCACATAGGAAGCTACACGCGAAGCTGCAAGTGAGAGAGAGCACTGTCGTTCCCGCAGTGCCGACCCTGGCGTGCTGGTTGAAGGTAGTTTTTTTTACTCCGCGTGTGTTGTGCGTAAAAACCGTGTACCATATTCTTGAATGTGATAAAGTGTAGAATTAGATTATTATCCTGCTTCCAGCTATTCTATTTGATTCATTCTTTTTGCGCATATTAAAACAAGAAGAATGGATTTCATTTTTAAATGAATAGATTAAGCTTGAACTGTAACAATTTAGGTTAAAGTAAGTAAACAATGTTTGATTTTGTTCTCTTAGGATTTTATCAAGTTTGTGAATAAATTTTCTTTTTATACATGTTTGTTTTCTTTTACACAATTTTCAAACAAAGGGTAAAAATTTTTTGGAGCAGCACCCCCACTAATTTTAGCTCCGAGCCGCCACTGCACCCCCTTACAAGCCAATAAGCATCGATATGTCAGGCTGTTGCTTTTAATGCTCCAATTAAAGTGTAACAGTGCTTATAAAACAATCGTATTTAACTATAATTGAAAATTTTTGATGTGCTTAACCATTTAACGTATGATTGCCTTATAGATTCTCTGTGGCCACGGACTCGAAAAGGGCGAATCATGGGGCAGACGGAAAAGATCCCAACCCATTGAAAAAGAAGACACTGAAATGACATTAAGCCACGAGATCTTGGTGCTTGATTTTGGAGACGAATCCGTGAATAGTATGAGAGACACAAATACTGCGAATGGTAAGTTTAGTTACTTGAAGTAAATAGTCTTTACACAAATACTGCGAATGGTAAGTTAGTTACTTGAAGTAAATAGTCTTTACACAAATACTGCGAATGGTAAGTTTAGTTGCTTGAAGTAAATAGTCTTTACACAAACACTGCGAATGGTAAGTTTAGTTACTTGAAGTAAATAGTCTTTACACAAATACTGCGAATGGTAAGTTTAGTTACTTGAAGTAAATAGTCTTTACACAAACACTGTGAATGGTAAGTTTAGTTACTTGAAGTAAATAGTCTTTACACAAACACTGCGAATGGTAAGTTTAGTTACTTGAAGTAAATAGTCTTTACACAAATACTGCGAATGGTAAGTTTAGTTACTTGAAGTAAATAGTCTTTACACAAACACTGCGAATGGTAAGTTTAGTTACTTGAAGTATAGTCTTTACACAAAGACTCCGAATGGTAAGTTTAGTTACTTGAAGTAAATAGTCTTTACACAAACACTGCGAATGGTAAGTTTAGTTACTTGAAGTAAATAGTCTTTACACAAATACTGCGAATGGTAAGTTTAGTTACTTGAAGTAAATAGTCTTTACACAAACACTGCGAATGGTAAGTTTAGTTACTTGAAGTACAGTCTTTACACAAAGACTCCGAATGGTAAGTTTAGTTACTTGAAGTAAATAGTCTTTACACAAACACTGCGAATGGTAAGTTTAGTTACTTGAAGTAAATAGTCTTTACACAAACACTGCGAATGGTAAGTTTAGTTACTTGAAGTAAATAGTCTTTACACAAATACTGCGAATGGTAAGTTTAGTTACTTGAAGTAAATAGTCTTTACACAAACACTGCGAATGGTAAGTTTAGTTACTTGAAGTAAATAGTCTTTACACAAATACTGCGAATGGTAAGTTTAGTTACTTGAAGTAAATAGTCTTTACACAAATACTGCGAATGGTAAGTTTAGTTACTTGAAGTAAATAGTCTTTACACAAATACTGCGAATGGTAAGTTTAGTTACTTGAAGTAAATAGTCTTTACACAAAGACTCCGAATGGTAAGTTTAGTTACTTGAAGTAAATAGTCTTTACACAAACACTGCGAATGGTAAGTTTAGTTACTTGAAGAAAATAGTCTTTACACAAATACTGCGAATGGTAAGTTTAGTTACTTGAAGTAAATAGTCTTTACACAAATACTGCGAATGGTAAGTTTAGTTACTTGAAGTAAATAGTCTTTACACAAATACTGCGAATGGTAAGTTTAGTTACTTGAAGTAAATAGTCTTTACACAAACACTGCGAATGGTAGGTTTAGTTACTTGAAGTAAATAGTCTTTACACAAACACTGCGAATGGTAAGTTTAGTTACTTGAAGTAAATAGTCTTTACACAAACACTGCGAATGGTAAGTTTAGTTACTTGAAGTAAATAGTCTTTACACAAATACTGCGAATGGTAAGTTTAGTTACTTGAAGTAAATAGTCTTTACACAAACACTGCGAATGGTAGGTTTAGTTACTTGAAGTAAATAGTCTTTACACAAACACTGCGAATGGTAAGTTTAGTTACTTGAAGTAAATAGTCTTTACACAAATTACACCCCATGGCCATAAAGATATAAACTGGAAAACAAAATAATCACCATTTGAATCTGTTGCCAACATGGAATCAAAGCGCAGAATAACTAATTGGCGGAGATGGGTAACTCAATACCACCGCTTGCAGTGCCACCTATAGCAGGTGATTGTAATTCTCATCATCTCACCAACTTTCAAAGTGTCTTGTTTTAAAGTAATGTGTTGTATCTCACAATATTTGCTTTTGCCTTTTACAAAAATATGAAACATAAAAATTTATTAAGCTTATATATTATAGAATAATCTGTAAGTGCTGGCTTTAAAAAACTTGTATAATTTTAAAATCATATACACTGAAGAGACAAAACATTATGGCCAGAGTGTCTTTAAGCAAATCGAAGCAACTGCAGGTGAACAGTGGCGATTGTCGCCATGAAATTGTATAAATAACACCCGATACTGAGCTCTGTCAATCAGCGTTATTCTTGTTCTTCAGATGGGAAAGGCAGCGGACTTAAGTGAGTTTGACAAAGGCTAAATTGTAATCGCCAGATGACTGGGTCAGAGTATTCCCGAGACAGCAAGGCTTTGGTGTGGTTAGTTGGGTTGGGTTCTTTTACCTCTGAGCGGCACTTTTTTGAACACCATGGGCTAAATGGCCGGTCACATGGACCCCAAAGGCTCAGAGAAAGTTGAGGGAGGGGACCCACTTGAACAGCTGTTGGGAGACAGATGGTAGCCTCCCGTCAAGGCCATCCTGCATGTTAAACGTGCACAGGGTATGGCTCTCCCACACACGGGGCCACGACTTAATGTCCCATCCGACGGCCGGGGCCTTTCCAAGCCCATCGGTGTCCCCTACTGACAGTGGGCAGGGCGGGGAATTTTGCGGAGATAAATCTCAACGCTGACCCAGCTGGGACTCGAACCTGGAAACTACAGATTACGAGCCTGGTGCGCTACCGACTGAGCCACCCCCGCCCCCAGGGTGGTTAGTACTTTCAAAAAGTGGTCTGAGGGAAAAACCACAAAACTGAAGGCAAGGTGTGGATCGACCACAGTTCATCAATGCTAGAGGTGAGTGAAGGCTATCCTGTATGGTACGAGCCAACAGAAGGGATACTCTGGCGCAACTTGCCCGTAATTTGAATGCTGGTGATGGGAGTAATGTGTCACAACACAGTACATCGAATCCTGCTGAAAATGGGGCTGCATATCCGCAGGCTGCTCCGAGTGCCTATGCTAACCTCGGTTCATGGTCAAAAGCATCTACAATGGGCACGTGAGCATGAAAACTAGACCTGAACGATTGGAAGGTCATCTGGCCCATTGAATCTTGTTTCTTGTGTTGCACTATGTGGATGGAAGGGTACGTGTGTGTCATTTACCTGGGGAAGTGGGGGCATGGGTGGCTCAGTCAGTAGTGCGCCAGGCTCGTAATCTGTAGTTCCCAGGTTCGAGTCCTAGCTGGGTCAGCGTTGAGATTTATGTCCGAAAAAATTCCCCGCCCTGCCCACGGTCAGTAGGGGACACCGATGGGCTTGGAAAGGCCGCCGTCCGTCGGATGGGACGTTAAGCAGTTATCCCGTGTGCGGGAGAGAGCTATACCCTGTGCACGTTAAAGAACATGCTGGATGGCCTTGACGGGAGGCTACCATCTGTCTCCCAACAGCTGTTTCAGTGGGTCCCCTCCCCCAACCTTCTCTGAGCCTTCGGGGTCCATGTGACCTGGCCATTTAGCCCATGGTGTGCAAAAAAGTGCCGCTTAGAGGTAAAACAACCCGACATTAAAGAACACGCTGGATGGCCTTGACGGGAGGCTACCATCTGTCTCCCAACAGCTGTTTCAGTGGGTCCCCTCCCCCAACCTTCTCTAAGCCTTCGGGGTCCATGTGACCTGGCCATTTAGCCCATGGTGTGCAAAAAAGTGCCGCTCAGAGGTAAAACAACCCAACCCTGGGGAAGTGTTGGCACCAGGATGCACTGTGGAATGAAAACAAGCCAGTGGAGGAAGTGTAATGCTTTGGGCAATGTTCTGTTGGGAAACCCTGGACCAATCATTCATGTGCAGGAAACTATGACATCTACCACCTACCTAAACATCATTGCAGACCAGAAACTCCTTTAATGGCAAAAGTATCTCCCTCTAGTAATGCCATCTTTCAGCAGGGTAATGCGCCATGCCACACTGCCCAGACTGTTTGTGGAACATGAGGAAGACTTCCAGGTATTGCCCTGGCTTCCAGATTCCCCAGACATTAATCGAGCATCTGTGGTTTGTGCTGGAACAGCATATCCGATCTGTGGCGGCTCAACCACGTAACTTACAAGAGTTAAAGGATCTGCTGGTAACGTGTTGGTACCAGATACCACAAAACACCTTTAGAAATCTTTTAGCGTCCATGCCTTGTTGGGTAAGAACCGATTTGGTGACACGTGGAGGACCATCATCATATTAGGCAGGTGGTCATAGTGTTTTGGCTCTTCGGTGTATATTAACTGGAACAATTTTGTTTTGTTGTTGTTTTACCTCGGAGCGGCACTTTTTTTGCACACCATGGGCTAAATGGCCAGGTAACAAGGACCCCGAAGGCTCAGAGAAAGTTGGGAGAGGGGACCCACTGGAACAGCTGTTGGGAGACAGATGGTAGTCTCCCATCAAGCGTGTTCTTTAACTTGCACATGGTATGGTTCTCCCGCACACGGGACCACGGCTTAACGCCCCATCCGACGGACGGCGGCCTTTCCAAGCCCATCGGTGTCCCCTACTGACCGCGGGCAGGGAATTTTGCGGAGATAAATCTCAACGCTGACCCAGCTGGTACTCGAACCTGGGAAATGCAGATTACGAGCCTGACCCGCTACCCACTGAGCCACCCCTGCCCTTAACTGGAACAAAATTAGTTAAATCACTGCTTAGCATGAGCGCTGGCATCGCTTTTGTGCTACAACATATAAATGGAAGTCATCTATCTTCAAAGGCTTCAAAGTAATCTTGCAAGTCATTCTCTGAAAAACTCTTTAATACATGTCGTCATAGACTATTCCATAGATGTGCTTTTCATTGAAGTTTTCAGTTTGGGAAAAATTATAAGGAACCAAGCAAGGGTGTGCTGCTAATTTGTTAACTAGGGACTTGCTCGCAATATGTGGAGGTTTATGTAAATTAAGAGCAAATATTTCCACAAAATACTTTAAAAATAAACTTTTATCCGTAAACCATTCTCACAAATTAAAAAATAGATCACTGCATTGTGAAATATACGAACTGTGTTTTTGTTCGGAATTTTTTTAACAAGGAACTTAGACCTCCTTAGCCCATGGATTGGATTGTTTTACCTCTGAGCGGCACTTTTTTGCACACCATGGGCTAAATGGCCAGGTCACATGGACCCCGAAGGCTCAGAGAAGGTTGGGGGAGGGGACCCACTGGAACAGCTGTTGGGAGACAGTTGGTAGCCTCCCGTCAAGGCCATCCAGCGTGTTCTTTAACCTGCACAGGGTATGGCTCTCCCGCACACGGGGCCACGGCTTAACGTCCGATCCGACGGACGGCGGCCTTTCCAAGGCCATCGGTGTCCCCTACTGACCGTGGGCAGGGCGGGGAAATTTTACGGAGATAAATCTCAACGCTGACCCAGCTGGGACTCGAACCTGGGAACTACAGATTACGAGCCTGGCGCGCTACCGACTGAGCCACCCCCGCCCCCCTTAGCCCATGGCTGCTTGAGGAGGAGGATGATGATGTATGAGCCCTTTCCAGGACAGCTATGGAACGAAGTCAAAAGAACAGTGTGGATGTTCCAGCACAGTACACTTTTACTGTTAAGAATTGGCACCATCTTGGATAGACCTTTTTCAACTGAAATCAATCTAGCAGGCTCTTAATTTTAGTCTGCTAGATGTTGGTGAATCAGACCCAAGGTGAAAAGGTCATCTACCCCTTTTTTCATTTTCATCTGTTTTGGCAGTTGTTGGGCAATGCATCGTCTCTATAAATATGCTTCAACTAGACAAAAATGTCTTTGGCAGTTTCATTTTTCGCCACAACCTTAAAGTTCCCAGGTTCGAGTCCCAGCTGGGTCAGGGTTGAGATTTATCTCCGCAAAATTCCCCGCCCTGCCCACGGTCAGTAGGGGACACCGATGGGCTTGGAAAGACTGCCGTCCGTCGGATGGGACGTTAAGCCGTGGCCCCGTGTGTGGGAGAGCCATACCCTGTGCACGTTAAACATGCAGGATGGCCTTGACGGGAGGCTACCATCTGTCTCCCAACAGCTGTTCCAGTGGGTACCCTCCCCCAACCTTTGGGGTCCATGTGACCTGGTCATTTAGCCCATGGTGTGCAAAAAAGTGCCGCTCAGAGGTAAAACAACCCAACCCAACCTAGAGCAGCCTTTCCAACCTTTTTGGGAACTTCTGAGAATCCAGAATTATGCAGCACATCAGAAAAAAAATTTAAAAATATTTTATTAATATAATTTCTTATTTAATTATCTAATTAAGATAATTATACTAAATTTTTTATTAATATAATTGGCTATTATTTTACAATAAATTTTTAAATATTTTATATTACTTTCAGAAGGCTGACTTGCATAAACATACACAGTCGTATCAGAATAATATGACCACCTACCATCATATATAATTATAATATTATAAGATATAGATTATATAATTATAGATATCATATATTCTTATTGTAAGTGGTCATATTATTCTGATACAACTGTGTATATGGATTATTCAATGACATAAAGATGAAAAAAAAATAGTTTTAGATAAATGAATCCTCAGCTCATCATTGATTTACTAAATATTTAGTCACTATATTAAGCTGTTTAAAAGTAACAGGATCCACCCGACTCACACAACTCTTCATCATTAACAAATACTTAACCCTTTCACGACTAAGGGAAACATTTTTCCCATTTTAAAATTGGTGATTGTCGTATTTAATTATAACCTTATCTGCATTTTTTATACAGAATGTCAAAATAGAACGTATGCCGAACGCAATTACGTAAACGGGAACGTTTAGAAAACAAAAACAGAACTGTCAGGACGCATACTATATGTACTATGTGCAATGTCCATCTTTGCCTCACTTCCAAAAGATATTGCTTCGCAGAATATCATAATTAGCACATCATTTTGTATAGTAATTTTATTTCATAATTCTGTATTATTTTAGTTAACATTTTGTTCTAATAAACCAATAAATAAAAGACATTGCATAATAAGCCTAACTATAATTTGTGTTACCTTGGTTAGCACGCTTGGCTACTGATCTCAGGGACCTGGGTTCGAGCCCCGGGTAAGGCATGGATGTGTGTGTCGTTTTTCTGCTGAGGTCCTGCCATCCTCTCAGATCTTCTACTATGGCATATAAACTGACAGGCTCCTGTCAGACCTCTGTGGCAAGCAGCTGCTTGAGGGGGTATTTATTTATTATTTTTATAGTCCATTGGGAAAAATATTTCCCATAAAATTCCAAAAAATCTACACATTGTTATGTATTTTTCTTATGATTTTTATTTATTTTACGTCTAAACAAACTAAAATAAACAGTTGCATACTAATATTTACTCTTAGAAACCTTATGGTCCTGAAAGGATTAAACAGCTTTATAGAGATTAAACACAGTAAACAAAAGTTTTAATTTATCCATTTGTTTTTTTCAAATTTCAAAAGAATTTGCAAAGGAGTTAAATAAAATACTATAATTAATATGGCATTTTTTTTCCCTATAGAAACAATGAGTATCAGAGAATCTGTGACACTTATGGAGACCTGTGCATCGAAGACATCCCTAATGGCCCTCAGTGTAACTAGTGCATTGTTGCTTGTGTTTTACATCTGCACTGTAGCATATTTTGTGGCGCACAGGCGGGTAGCCAAAGAGTTCCGATAGTTAGATCCCTTCTCAACCCACTTCTTCTGCAGAGGAGGAATTTCTCTAAAAGCTTCTACCCAAAATGGAGAAGCCATACTTTTGCAACTAGTGAGTGATCTTTACTTCTAATAACTACTGTGATGTTTCAGAGTATCCTACTTCTTCAAACACACAAATAGGCCAGCGGCAATTTCATAAGCAATGTGAATGTGTAAATTATATTTCTGTCTTGTAGTATTTGTGTGTGTGTGTATCATTACGTTTATGTAACTGAAACAATATATAATTACATATGTTGATGGGGGCGGGGGTAGCTCAGTCGGTAGCGCGCCAGGCTCGTAATCTGTAGTTCCCAGGTTCGAGTCCCAGCTGGGTCAGCGTTGAGATTTATCTCCGCAAAATTCCCCGCCCTGCCCACGGTCAGTAGGGGACACCGATGGGCTTGGAAAGGCTGCCGTCCGTCGGATGGGACGTTAAGCCGTGGTCCGTGTATAGGAGAGTCATAACCTGTGCACGTTAAAGAACACGCTGGATGGCCTTGACGGGAGGCTACCATCTGTCTCCCAACAGTTGTTCCAGTGGATCCCCTCCCCCAACCTTCTCTGAGCCTTCGGGGTCCATGTGACCTGGCCATTTAGCCCATGGTGTGCAAAAAAGTGCCGTTCAGAGGTAAAACAACACAACCCATATGTTGATGTTAAATTTTAAATTAGTCATATTTGATGATAACAGAGGACATAGGTGGCAGTTTCGATGCGATCACTCGCTAGGAGTACAAAGTTATAATTCTTAACACAAACAATTTGGTATTTAGTTTTTAAAAAAATACAATTGGGTTGGGTTGTTTTACCTCTGAGCAGCACTTTTTTGCACACCATGGGCTAAATGGCCAGGTCACATGGATCCCGAAGGTTCAGAGAAGGTTGGGGGAGGGGACCCACTGGAACAGCTGTTGGGAGACAGATGGTAGCCTCCTGTCAAGGCCATCCAGCGTGTTATTTAACGTGCACAGGGTATGGCTCTCCTGCACACAGGACCACGGCTTAACGTCCCATCCGACGGACGGCGGCCTTTCCAAGCCCATCGGTGTCCCCTACTGACCGTGGGCAGGGCGGGGAATTTTGCGGAGATAAATCTCAACGCTGACGCAGCTGGGACTCGAACCTGGGATCTACAGATTACGAGCCTGGCGTGCTACCGACTGAGCCACCCCCGCCCCAAAAAATACAATTGGACTTCTACAGTGAATAGATCAGCAGGATTACTAGGTCATGTTTCAGCATGTTTTGGCTGCACTTCGTATAGTTAGTTACATAATTTTCATTAATGCTCAACTCGTAACTCACTGCCAAAAGAATTTATAAGCACAGTTACATTCTTACTTTTGGTGTGCTGATAAAATATTTTCTACAGTTTTAACATGGTATGCAAAAAAACACTGAAAATCTTACTCATATACATCTTATGCAAAAATATTTTAAAATGTATTAAATCTTGTGGTTTATCAAACCACACGAGGATGCCAGTATAAAATTGTGAAATTCCAGACATTTTAAAATGTTTAATTATGCTAACAATTTAAAAAAAAATCACTCAGGTGTAATGGGTTGTTTTACCTCTGAGTGGCACTTTTTTGCACACCATGGGCTAAATGGCCAGGTCACATGGACCCCGAAGGTTGGAGGAGGGGACCCACTGGAACAGCTGTTCACACTATGGGCTAAATGGCCAGGTCTCATGGACCCCGAAGGCTCAGAGAAGGTTGGGGGAGGGGACCAACTGGAACAGCTGTTCACACTATGGGCTAAATGGCCAGGTCTCATGGACCCCGAAGGTTCAGAGAAGGTTGGGGGAGGGGACCAACTGGAACAGCTGTTCACACTATGGGCTAAATGGGCAGGTCACAAGGACCCCGAAGGCTCAGAGAAGGTTGGGGGAGGGGACCCACTGGAATAGCTGTTGGGAGACAGATGGTAGTCTCCCGTCAAGGCCATCCAGCGTGTTCTTTAACATGCACAGGGTATGACTCTCCCGCACACGGAGAGTCATACCCTGTGCATCGGATGGGCTTAACGTCCCATCCGACGGACGGCGGCCTTTCCAAGCCCATCAGTGTCCCCTACTGACTGTGGGCAGGGCGGGGAATTTTGCGGAGATAAATCTCAACGCTGACCCAGCTGGGACTAGAACCTGGGATAAAATTGTGAAAAATTCCAGACATTTTAAAATGTTTAATTATGCTAACAATTTAAAAAAAGAAAATCACTCAGGTGTAAACTCAATGCCTAAATTTCGGGCTGCTCAGTTTGATGCTCTTATTTAAAGTTTTTATGTGTTTCATTAATTGTCATTCATCATTAATTTATTAAGTGAATCATTGATAACTTATATTAAGTGTTTCTATCTGACTTGTGTAGAGCATTTTTAGATATTTATTTATTTATTTATTTATTTGAATGTTAACTTATTTATTCAAGCTGGATGTGACATTAAATGATATAGGGTTGGGAGGGTATGGTGGGGAAAATGGATATTTTTATATTTACTATTTTGTAAATAATCTTTCAGCATGTCCGCTTTACACGGATGTTACTGTAGTATGCATAATTGTGTTAACATGAATAAAGTTTTTGATATAAGTGATGGTTTAATTTTCTCATATTGTCGTTGCTTATTAATATAGGTTTGCAAAAATAGGATTCATACGTGGTAATTTTTACATTACTACTTGATTTCAATTTCAGAGGAGATACATAGCAAATTTAGTTTAAAATATATGGAAGAATATCGTAGGCAACGGAAGGATTTTACTATCACATTTAACATATTAAATTTTTTACATGCCATATTGTACGGGCTAGATGGGGTACATTGTATTGCAATCCAAACTGAATGCACAATATCTTGCACTACATTTGCATATAGCAAAAGTTTAATTTACAAAGATATGAATATTACATTTTTTTTCAAATAACTTGTCCCGAGTTTTTGTTGGTTGGGTTGTTTTACCTCTGAGTGGCACTTTTTTGCACATCATGGGCTAAATGGCCAGGTCACATTGACCTCGAAGGCTCAGAGAAGGTTGGGGGAGGGAACCCACTGGAACAGCTGTTGGGAGACAGATGGTAGCCTCCCGTCAAGGCCATCCAGCGTGTTCTTTAATGTGCACAGGGTATGGCTCTCCCGCACACGGGGCCATGGCTTAATGTCCCATCCGACGGACGACGGACTTTCTAAGCCCATCGGTGTCCCCTACTGACCGTGGGCAGGGCGGGAAATTTTGTGGAGATAAATCTCAATGCTGACCCAGCTAGTTCCCAGGTTTGAGTCCCAGCTGGGTCAGCGTTGAGATTTATCTCCGCAAAATTCCCCATGTGCAAAAAAGTGCCGCTCAGAGGAAAAACAACCCAGCTCTCCCGCACACAGACTCCAAGCCCATCAGTGTCCCCTACTGACTGTAGGCAGGGCGGAGAGTTTTGCAAAGATAAATCTCAACGCTGATCCAGCTGGGACTCGAACCTGCGAGTTTTTGTCCAGATTAATAATCACCTGATAACATGTCAGGTGCTCTTACCAACTGAACTATCCCATCCAATCCTCAGTTACTAGAAATTCATTTACACAACTGGGAGGTGCTCACGGCGCCATCTATTGATCAAAAAAGGAAACATTACATTTGGTAGCTTCCTGTCAAGGCAATCCAGCGAGTTCTTTAATGTGCACAGGGTACGATGATTCTCCCACACATGGGACCACAGCTGAACATCCCATCTGACAGTGGTGACTTTTCCAAGCCCATTGGTGTCTTCTATGACCAGGGGTAGGGCGGGGAGTTTGTGGGGATAAATCTCATTGTTTATTCAGGTGGGGCTCGAACCAGAAACATGATGGGTTGAGGTTGTTGTTTTACCTCTGAGCGGCACTTTTTTGCACACCATGGGCTAAATGGCCAGGTCACATGGACCCCGAAGGCTCAAGAGAAGGTTGGGGGAGGGGACCCACTGGAACAGCTGTTGGGAGACAGATGGTAGCCTCCCGTCAAGGCCATCCAGCGTGTTCTTTAATGTACACAGGGTATGGCTCTTCCGCACAAGGGGCCACGGCTTAACGTCCCATCCGACGGACGGCGGCCTTTCCAAGCCCATCGGTGTCCCCTACTGACCATGGGCAGGGCGGGGAATTTTGCGGAGATAAATCTCAATGCTGACTCAGCTGGGACTCGAACCTGGGAACTACAGATTACGAGCCTGGCGCGCTACCGACTGAGACACCCCCGCCCCAGAAACATGATGACTATTGGACAAGTTTCACACAAAAAGTGCACCACCTATAGAATTGAAAACTTGCAAGAAATTAGATGCTTTAATTATTTCAGAAATAAAATGATTTCATTAAATGATGCACAATTACTGCTGATTAGGCCTTCAAGACAATGGTGCTAATCACATTTTTAGATCTGCAATGAGTTTATTTGGGAACTATACAAAAAGCGAACAATCAAGATTCACTCTTATTATGGTGACCACGAAAAAGGAAAAAATGAAGACATTATTCAGAGAATGGTGAAATACACATAATTCTAAAACTTAAGATAACAAGACTATTGTCTTTTTTAATTAGCAATTCAAAATAACATTAAAATCAATCCAAAGTGAATGCACAGTATCCCCTGTTAAGGACATTATTTAATAGATTCTGAAAAAAATTCATTGCCGCCACGGCGGGAATCGAACCCGCATCTCTCCAGACTCATGCCAGAGCGCGCCAACCATTGCACCATGCGTCGGACAACGAATATTTTCAGAATATGACCTTTTAAATCTTCTTCTTCCTGAGACATGACTGAGACAGCGCCATCTATACTCAAGGAGATGCAACTTTTTCAGTCGTTGCGCTCTGGCATGAGTCTGGAGAGATGCGGGTTCGATTACCGCCGTGGCGGCAATGAATTTTTTTCAGAATCTATTAACAAAATAACATTATTTCTGAATTACCAATTGTTTCTCTAAGTCAGCGTGTTTCATTTGATTTACTGTCCAGTTTTCTTATAATGAACAGTTGGTTTGGGTTGTTTTACCTCTGAGCACTTTTTTGCACACCATGGGCTAAATGGCCAGGTCACATGGACCCCGAAGGCTCAGAGAAGGTTGGGGGAGGGGACCCACTGGAACAGCTGTTGGGAGACAGATGGTAGCCTCCCGTCAAGGCCAGCCAGCGTGTTCTTTAACGTGCATAGGGTATGGCTCTCCCACACACGGGGCCACGGCTTAACTCCCCATCCGACGGACGGCGACCTTTCCAAGCCCATCGGTGTCCACTACTGACCGTGGGCAGGGCGGGGAATTTTTGCGGAGATAAATCTCAACGCTGACCCAGCTGGGACTCGAACTTGGGAACAACAGATTACGAGCCTGGCGCGCTACCGACTGAGCCACCCCGCCCCTCTTATAATGAACAGCTTTCACCATCCAATGCTTTTCACTTTATTATCTTACTAGTCTCATTATTTGCACAAAGAACTTACACACAGCAAACAAAACAATAACAAGAAATGACACTTGTATTTTAAATGCCAACTATTTATTTAATATTCTTTACATTTCACTTTCTTATCAAAACAATAATTTTTTGCTAAAAGTAAGAAACCATGTCTAGGCATTAAGTGATTTTAATTTGGAGCATATTTACACAAGTTTATTTACCTGCCCCATAAGATCCATTATACAGGGAAAGCATATATTACACAAACTGATGATAGTAGCCATATATATATATTAAATAAAGTAAATGTTTATTCTGCTAGGAGTGTTTTAAACAGGACAGATAGTGAAATAGGCTTATAAAGAAAAAACAATGTTACAAATAAAAGAAATAGAGCTTAAAAGTTCAAAATATTTTTTAGAGCAGTGTCTCGCAAACTGTGTGCCGCGAGAGATTCCAAGTGTGCCGCGAGAGATTTTCAAATTGACACTATATATTCCAAAGATTTCATTTTGACTTGACTTGTATTATCGACGTGCTTTGAAATCGACGTGCTTTAATAAAAATCTTTCAGATTTTATCAACTGGGATCTTGTAAGTATTTATCAAGCTTTTTCCAAATTTTAGTATTAATTTTTGATTATTTCAAGCCATAGAATGGACAAATATTTGAAACAAACACCGAGTTATGAATTAAAGAACGAGAGCAAATCTTCAAGTAAAACCAGGCTGATGACTTCAACAAAGCGCAAATATAATGACGATTATATAGAGTTTGCTTTTATTCTCTTTTAGGTATGCCGCGGAAAAAAATATTAGATTCAGTGTGCTGCGGAAAAAAAATTAGATTCAGTGTGCCGCAGAGTAAAAAAGTTTGCGAGACACTGCTTTAGAGAAAACAGGTAATTTCATGGACTTTTTGAGTATATATGAGTTACAAATAATTTATCCTTTTTTATTTTGCTATATGTGTAGCAGAGAAACAAATCTAAGTAGGAGTATTTTAAGTTTCATCATAAAGGTATTTTCCCTTCAGAACAGAAAACTAAATATATTAAAACTTCTATAAGACAAAAAAATGTATACATATCTGTTTTTTCTTTTTTGGATGGGGGAGGCATTCTTTTCTGAAAATTTTCTTATTAATTTCCAATGTATTAAAATTCACTATTTTCTATATTACAGGTAGTTCCTTCTTCATCTCTCTTCACAGAAATGACATTTTAATTTCCTAACTTTGCAACTCACGTATTCACTTAAAAACGTGCTAATTATGCAAATTTATTCTTGGAACTTGTGTTTTTGTAGTGCATTAAATAACAATGTACAATAAGATATGAACACACTAGGTACTACAATAGGTTTTACTGTCAGTACAAAAACTATATGAAGAAAACTTTACATATGTCATGGATGTTATTTCAAAACATGATTTTACATGGAATGTACAAGTTATATCAAAAGCAATAAGCAGCACTTTTCAATATACACAATGAATATACAAGCTAGTGCCGTTAAGTTCTGGATACCATAAGTACAATTTAAAACTTTAAAGAAGCGTTTGAAAATGACATTTTGTACCAGTGCTAGAATGTAAAAATCGAAGGAATTATCTTAAACTTTCCTTTTAAAAAGAGTATTTTAGCTAACATTCTCTTTGCCTTCACGAGGCCCTTGATTGTCTTTCTTAGCAGCATCACGGATGGAGGAGAGAGTTTTATGAAACCACGTGTTCTTGGAAGCCTGCAATTCAGCCACTGCTGCATTCAGCTGATGAGTTAGATCCTTAACGAAGAAAAAAAAAGTATTTCAACTAATTTCTTAATAAAAAAATAAATACCCCCTCAAGCAGCTGCTTGCCACAGAGGTCTGACAGGAGCCTGTCAGTTTCTATGCCAGAGTAAGAGATCTCAGAGGATGGCCGGATTAGGCATGGATGTGTGTGTGTCGTTTTTCTGCTGAGGAGCAGAAAAACGACACACACACATCCATGCCTAATCCGGGGCTCGAACCCAGGTCCCTTAGATCAGTAGCCAAGCGTGCTAACCACTATGCCACGGGACGAGCTATATATTATTACAAGTTTAAATATGTAGTTATAATTAGTTATAAACAAGAACAAAATAATTTTGTCCATGAACAAGTGGACAAATGGACCACTTTCTTCACTTGAATACAACTTTAATTATATATTAGTTGACATGCAAAGTTACTGTTAATATTTATTCTTTAGTAGTGCGCTTGGCTACTGATCTACGGGACCTGGGTTCGAGCCCTGGGTAAGGCATGGCTGTTTGTGTCGTTTTTCTGCTGGAGGTCCTGCCACCCTCTCAGACCTTCAGGTCTCAGACCATCCTCTCAGACTTCTCAGGTCCTGCCATCCTCTCAGGCAAGCAGCTGCTTGAGGGGGTATTTTTTTTTATTTTTTTATACAATAATCATTAATTAGCTGAAAAATACAGATATCTAACTAGAGTTCATTTTCTTTATCTTCTTCTGTGTTTTGGATAAAAAAAAGTTTAGGTTCTGTTATTAAATCCAGATTTTAGGAACAATTTCCAGACTTTTTTTCCCCTTTTACTTAAAAGGCAATTTGCTTGTAATTATCCTTTACACTGGTTTAACCAAATTCATGAAATAATCTATACCTTTAAGAGAACAAATTTTGAAAAGAAAAATTAACATTTATATTATTTTGAAAAATTTCACAACAAAGTTCCTACATGCTCTGTGGGTATTTTTACTAATCACAGCATCATATCCATTGATTATGCTTTTATTTACTCAAAGCTAAAACGTTTTAAATGAACAATGGACAAAACAGTAAACTAACACAATAGTGTATTACTTGAATTAGAAGTGGATATTTTTGTAAAAGGAGTTTAACATCGTCTATCATTTTCATAAATATTCATTACCATTTCTATTCTATAGAATGATTATCTGCACATCGTTGTGTCATTTCAATGGCTTTGGGTTGGGTTGTTTTACCTCTGAGCGGCACTTTTTTGCACACCATGGGCTAAATGGCCAGGTCACATGGACCCCGAAGGCTCAGAGAAGGTTGGGGGAGGGGACCCACTGGAATAGCTGTTGGGAGACTAATCGACAATATCTAGCGTGTTCTTTAACGTGCACAGGGTATGGCTCTTCCGCACACGGGGCCAAGGCTTAACGTCCCATCCGACAGACGGCGGCCTTTCCAAGCCCATCAGTGTCCCCTACTGACCGTGGGCAGGGCGGGGAATTTTGCGGAGATAAATCTCAACGCTGACCCAGCTGGGACTCGAACCTGGGAACTATAGATTATGAGCCTGGCGTGCTATTGATTGAGCCCTCCCGCCCCCATTTCAATGGCATACACACTTTTATTATGTGACTCTTTCCCACTGCAAGCTCAGAAAGTTCTATCGATATTTTTCATAAGATTGCGATAGTAAATTTTAGCTCAAAAATTGCATCTATTCATAATTTTTACATACATGTATTACAAAATGCATTTTTTTTTTCAATATTATGTTGCATTTACAAAGTTGCTTTCTACTTACCTGATTTTTACATTCAGCCTCTACAAGAGCCAGCTTGGTTTGGGCTAACTCTAGTTCTAACTCTCGAGCTTGTCTTTCTGCTTCTTGGATCTGAGAATCTTTGTCTTGTTCAGATACTTTTTTGGCAAAACTCAAGTCAGGTCTCAAACATCCTATAATTTCTGAACATTTGCTGCAAGATTCAAGTTTTTCCTAGAAGAGAAAAAAGGGTGTTATAGAACAAAGATAGCAATTACAGATAAAAAAAAATAAGTTTCCTTACACACAAAAATAAATAATGCTCGAATCTGAATCTAGTTGCCATATTTGTCCCTTTTTTGGATATATTTCAAAGATAAAGTCTTAAAAGAACTAATGATCTAAAAGATTAGAACATAACCTTATATCAGGGGTGGGCAATTGTTTTCGTGTCTACACTGCACATGCGTATTGACGTGGCTGTCCTAGTGTAAAATACGAGACGAATCTTCGGTCGCGCATGGGAAGGAAATCTCGGTTCAAGGTGGATTTTTCTGACTGTCTTGGCGGGCCACAAAAAACTCTTAGCAGGCCGAATGTGGCCCGGGTGCCGCTATTTGCCCACCCCTAGCTTATATTGTTAAAAACATCTGAAAAAAAAAATTATCGTTAATGTGGTGAGAATCGAAACTGCAACTCTCTAGATACATGTCATTAAGCGAGTTTTAATGGTTAGAGCACTCTGGCATGTATCTAGAGAGTTGCGGGTTCGATTCTTGTCACGTCAGTGATAATTTTTTTCAGAAGTTTTTAGCATTTGTTGGTCTATTTCTACAGTAATCTGTGAATTTACTATGGATGGATTTTTAATAATAAACACTTAAGCGTGATTGACTTACTCATTAACATCTAAATCATTAGCAACAATTGGAAAAGTTGCCTCTCCTAAAGTTACAGATGGTGCAAGGTCCACCACATCTCAGTGAAAGATTTATAGGTCTTATTCTGGAAGATTTTAGCGTCTGATGCATAGTTTAATGGTTAGAGCACTCTGGCATGTATCTACAGAGTTGCAGGTTCAATTCTTGCTGTGTCAGAGACAATTTTTTTCAGATGTTTCAAACAATTGTTGAAGTTTATTTCTACAGGTAATCTGTGAATTTACTATGGATGGATAATCTTATATATTTGGGTTGGGTTGTGTTGGGTTGTTTTACCTCTGAGCAACACTTTTTTGCACACCATGGGCTAAATGGCCAGGTCACATGGACCCCGAAGGCTCAGAGAAGGTTGGGGGAGGGGACCCACTGGAACAGCTGTTGGGAGACAGATGGTAGCCTCCCGTCAAAGCCATCCAGCGTGTTCTTTAATGTGCACAGGGTATGGCTCTCCCGCACACGGGCCACGGCTTAACGTCCCATCCGACGGACGGCGGCCTTTCCAAGCCCATCGGTGTCCCCTACTGACCGTGGGCAGGGTGGGGAATTTTGCGGAGATAAATCTCAACGCTGACCCAGCTGGGACTCGTATCTGGGAACTACAGATTACGAGCCTGGCGCGCTACCGACTGAGCAACCCCCGCCTCTCTTATATATTTGACTGTCCCCTGATTTAAAGTTGTTTTTTTTGGGTTGTTTTACTTCTGAGCGGCACTTTTTTGCACACCATGGGCTAAATGGCTAGGTCACATGGACCCCGAAGGCTCAGAGAAGGTTGGGGGAGGGGACCCACTGGAACAGCTGTTGGGAGACAGATGGTAGCCTCCTGTCAAGGCCATCCAGCATGTTCTTTAATGTGCACAGGGTATGGCTCTCCCGCACACGGGGCCACGGCTTAACGTCCCATCCGACGGACGGCGGCCTTTCCAAGCCCATCGGTGTCCCCTACTGACCGTGGGCAGGGCGGGGAATTTTGCGGAGATAAATCTCAACGCTGACCCAGCTGGGACTCGAACCTGGGAACTACAGATTATGAGCCTGGCGCGCTACCGACTGAGCCACCCCCGCCCCACCCCTGATTTAAAGAAATTTTAACTATTAACAGGAAAATTAATACATACCTTTAAAATTGATAAATTTTGTTTAGCTGCAGCTTGTTCCTTTTCAAGCCTTATGCTAAGTTGGCTACATATCTGAAATCAAATACACTGTGTTTCAGCATTATTTTGTTGAAAGAATAAAGAAAAATTCCTACAAAATAAACACTTTAGGTTAAACAATAATAACTTGGAAAGATCAGCAACTAACCATTCAAACACAATCCAAAATTCCATAGTGGTCATTTAGGTATCTTTGGATAATCTTTGAATTGCTGCTATGATAGATATCTGTCGTTCACATGATCAAAACAAGTAGGGTGGTTAAAGGTATAATGTGCATATGATTTTATATAATGCACTTTTTCTAGTAATATCTTTCTCCACAACAAAAGTAAATTATAGTTCAGAATAGACTTTTGATACTTTTCTTATGAAAAATTAAATTGAAATCATTAATATTTTATGTTTAGAACAGGTAATCTCCACTTAACATAATGGGTGCATTCTCGGAAAATCTGCATTAAATGAAATCAGTGTTCGCTGAGTCATGTATTTCAATGAGATAAGGAATAAGGTCCAACCCAAGAAAATAATCATAATTCTAAAATGTAAAAACAGACACACAGTAAAAAGGCTGTATAAAAAAAGATTAAAATTTTTACTTATAAATAAAAACTAAACATAAAAAAAAACCATGAAGTCTTTTGGAGCTCAAATTAATAGTCTAAGTGAGGATGGCTCTCACCTGAAAAAACGCGTCCAGGATCAACTATTTGGCCTTTTCTCTCTTGGTCAGGTTGTTTTACTTCTGAGTGACACTTTTCTGCACACAATGGGCTAAATGGTCAGTTCACAAGGAGCCTGAAGGATCAGAGAAGGTTGGGAGAGGGGACACACTGGGAGACAGATGGGAGCCTCCCATCAAGGCCCATCCAGTGTGTTCTTTAATATGCACAGTGTATGGCTCTCCCACATGTGGGGCCATGACATCCCATCAGACAGACAGTGGCCTTTCCAAGCCCATCAGTGTCCCCTACTGTCCGAGGGCAGGGAGTTTAGTGGTGATAAATCTCAACACTGGCCCAGCTGGGACTCGAACTTGGGAACTGCAGATTACGAGTGTGGCATACTACCAACTGAGCCACCTCCGCCCCACCTAGTCACAAGGACTCCGAGGGCTCAGAAAAGGTTGGGGGAGGGAACAGACTGGACACCTGTTGAGAAACAGATGGTAGTCTCCCGTCAAGGAGCCTGGTGCACTACCGATTGAGTCACCCCTGCCCCTTCTCTCTTGGTACTTTGTTAACAGTATATATATTGTCAACATTTTCATGAAACTTCTTGCTCAAAACAACAGTGCATTATGGATAGACTGCTTTATCAGCTATACTTTGTTCATGCTGTTCCTAATGAATTCTTTAGAAATTTTCATTTATAAAAAATTGACAGGGAATAAATATCAACATTGTGTTACAGTGAATGCATTGGTCAGGGGAGTGTTAAGTGGGGGTTGTCTTATACTTTTAATTTCTAATATGTCAACTATATATTATTTTTCATCGATTTTCATAACATATAACATTTTAGAAAATATTATATTTTGAAGAAACCCAGATTTCAGTTAATACATCCAGGTTATGTAAAATGTTTAGCACAATACCACACTTTGTGTGATTTGCAATTTCTTTCTCAACACATAGATTTATGAGATAATTTGCATCAAATAATTGCTTTCAATAACCATTTAGGGTTTGGCTAAGCAGGTAAATGTGTTTATCTATGTCAGTCAACTGAAAAAAATTAAATTAGCGAAGTGGACTGAGACGACTTCATCAACATGAATGTATATATGAATAGAAAAGCACGTGTTCGCTGGGCAATCATGTTTGGAAAAGAAAACTATCTTCTAATATGCAGTGTTATTTAAAATTCAATCATGATAAACAAAGATTTTTTACCAAAAATAGTGTACAGTGACCAAAATATTTATATATGTAAAATTACTAAAACTTTTTAATTACACTTACTTGTTTATAATCAGAAATAATAGATGTGTTGCGTGCATTTTCTGTTTCTGCAGTCTGAAGTTCACGTCTGCACATTTCTTTTAGCTGAATTCATAAAACAGAAAAATTATAATTTTAACCCTTAATATAGAATTAAACAAATTAAATACTTCTAAACTTACACTAAATTAAGACATAAGTGCTAAAAATATTGTGAGGCTAAATTCTATGCTTTGTTGAACTTATTCAAAATAAAATTAAACATCAAGACTAGCAAACTTCATTATATAAAACAAGAGTTAGTTTAAAGAACACATATCACCTATTGCAAAAATAAGATGCTCATTTTCAAAGAGAATGAAGGGTTGTTTTGAGTTGTTGTACCTCTGAGCGGCACTTTTTTGCACACCATGGGCTAAATGGCCAGGTCACATGGACCCCGAAGGCTCAGAGAAGGTTGGGGGAGGGGACCCACTGGAACAGCTGTTGGGAGACAGATGGTAACCTCCCGTCAAGGCCATCCAGCGTGTTCTTTAACGTGCACAGGGTATGGCTCTCCTGCACACGGGGCCACGGCTTCACGTCCCATCCGACGTCTGGTGGCCTTTCCAAGCCCATCGGTGTCCCCTACTGACCGTGGGCAGAGCGGGGGATTGTGCGGAGATAAAGAGAATGAAATGTTTTTTTTTTATCTTCCAACTTTTGCATCCTTTAATAGTGGTAATTCAAATTAATAGATGATCGGGAAAATACAAATAGTAATATTTTGTTAATACTCATATGACACAAAAAAAAATTCTCATTTATCCCTTAAAATTAAAAAGTTGCACTTCAACTATTAAATCAGCACTCTAGAGTCGATTTAAATATTAGAGGAAAAATTGTCTTGAGCCGGGTGGGATATGAACCCACGACCTCCTGATAACATGTCAGGTGCTCTAAACCACTGAGCTACCGGTCGCTGATCAAGATCTCCTCTAATTAGCGCTATGAACATTCCTTTCATGTTTCATATTGGCGCTATTCAGGCAATTTTTAGCCACAAACGGCAGTTATATTTGCCAATAGATGGAAGCATATACTACGAGTATGCAGATAATAAACAATGAAATAAGCACTTTCTCAACCCCTGTGAGAAAAGGGGCTTGGGTTGTTTTATCTCTGAGCAGCACTTTTTTGCACACAATGGACTAAATGGCCAGGTCACAAGAACCCTGAAGGCTCAGAGAAGGTTGGGGAGGAGACCCACTAGAACAGCTGTTGGAGATAGATGGTAGCCTCCCATCCAGCTGTTCGTTAACTTGAACAGGATATGTCTCTCCAGCACTCGGGGCCACGACTTAACATCCCATCTGATGGACAGTAATCTTTCCAAGCTAATTGGTGTCCCCTACTAACTGTGGACAGAGTGGGGAGTTTTGCAGAGATAAATCTCAATGCTGACCCAGCTGGTATTCGAACCTGGGAACTGCAGATTACGAGCATGGCGGCTACCAATTGAGCTACTCCGTAGAAAATGGGCAAATCATTGCTGCCAGTGAAAAACTTCATGACACTCTCACTCCATCACCAAAATTTCAAATTCCTAGCATAATCTTTTGCAATATTCATTAAAATTTTGCGATTATCAACCTTCCCTCCATTAGAAGATTCAATTAACACTTTTCGATGAACAGAAGGTGCATCAAAAGTTCATATAAAACATTCCTTTATTATAGTAATGACAGAATTACTCTGTATACTTCCTATGTAAATGATATTCTTCCAGGAAGAAGCACTTTGTATGACAGAACAAAGCAGCTGGAACACTATTTTTTTTATTTCAGGAATTTTTGTTACACAATGAACTTCTTATTTAAAAAGAGCAAAAATTCCACAATATGAACAATAAGATTTGACTGAATTGCAATTTTAAACTTAAAAGAAGATAGTTAAGATGACCTGATTATAGTTCTTTGATAAAGGTTATGCAAAAATTTTTTGTGAGGAATGACACATGCTGTACATGTCATAGGCATGATAATTGATGCAAGCTACTGTGAAAGTTGAGCTATAACATTCATGAGCATATTGTTAGAAAGCTGGAAGTTTTTTTTAGGGTTGGGTTGTTTTACCTCTGAGAAGCACTTTTTTGCACACCATGGGCTAAATGGCCAGGTCACATGGACCCCGAAGGCTCAGAGAAGGTTGGGGGAGGGGACCCACTGGAACAGCTGTTGGGAGACAGATGGTAGCCTCCCGTCAAGGCCATCCAGTGTGTTCTTTAACGTGCACAGGGTATGGCTCTCCCACACACGGGGCCATGGCTTAACATCCCATCCGATGGACGGTGGCCTTTCCAAGCCCATCGGTGTCCCCTACTGACCGTGGGAAGGGCGGGGAATTTTGCGGAGATAAATCTCAACGCTGACCCAGCTGGGACTTAAACCTGGGAACTACAGATTACGAGCCTAGCGCGCTACCGACTGAGCCACCCCCGCCCCTAATAATAATGCAGATATTATTTAGAAACTGTTTTAATATTCTATTTGCAGAATATTTGGGTTGTTTTACCTCTGAGTGGTACTTTTATGCTCACATTGGTCTAAATGGCCAGTCCATAAGGACCCCAAAGGCTTATTGAAGGTCGGGGGAGAGGACCCACTGGAAAAACTGTTGGATGGTAGCCTCCTGTCAAGGCCATCTAGTTCATTCTTGGTTGTTTTGGGTTTTATGGCGCATGGGCGACTAGGCCATAATGCGCCCCAGTGCATTCTTTAACATGCACAGGGTATGACTCTCCCACACACAGGGCCATTGCTTAACATCCTATCCGATGGATGGCAGCCTTTCCAAGCCCATTCCTAATGACCGAGGGCAAGGTGAGGAGTGTTGTGAAGATAAATCTCAAAGCTGACCCAGCTGGGACTTGAACCTGGGAAATGCAGATTACAAGCCTGGCATGGTACCGATCACCCCTCCTCCCCTATTTGCAGAATACCAAACTGGACATTTAGTACATGTATCATTCCTCACACAGTTAATGTTTAATGTTTCATACAACCTGCATTAAAGAACTATATTTTGATCACCATAGGTGAAGACAGTTTCATTGTGGTGAGTCTGAAACTTAATTCTGCTGAACCTTGAACTTTGCTTATATTTAGCCTTTTTGTTCTTTAAAATGATTGTTAAGAATAAAAAAAACCTTAGATTAAAAAAAACAAACTGATAAGTATTCTACTTTACAAGATGATCTCTTCCATCATTAAGGTGTTTCATCCCAAAAGAATATCATCTTTTTTATTGAAGTATATAGCACAAATTGCTAAATTACTTTTCAAATGGGGCGGAGGTGGCTCAGTCGGTGGCTTCTTTGCAATTTTTATATAAGAACAATAGAAAATACAGCTTAATGAATAATTTTGTCAGTGATGGTGCAAAATGAATGTATAAAATCTACCCCAATTCAGCATTTGACGGGGGGGCGGGGGGGGGGGGGGGGGGGGCTCAGTCGGTAGCACACCAGGCTTGTAATCTGTAGTTCCCAGGTTCGAGTCCCAGCTGGGTCAGCATTGAGATTTATCTCCGCAAAATTCCCTGCCCTGCCCACGGTCAGTAGGGGACACCGATGGGCTTGGAAAGGCCGCCGTCCGTCGGATGGGACGTTAAGCCGTGGTCCCGTGTGCGGGAGAGCCATACCCTGTGCACGTTAAAGAACACGCTGGATGGCCTTGACGGGAGGCTACCATCTGTCTCCCAACAGCTGTTCCAGTGGGTCCTCTCCCCCAACCTTCTCTGAGCCTTCGCGGTCCATGACTTGGCCATTTAGCCCATGGTGTGCAAAAAAGTGTCGCTCAGAGGTAAAACAACCCAACCCATACTTTTCATATTCAGCACTGTAAAAAAAAGACTTCATATGAACTTGGCACAATTTATTATTAAGTTTATTCTTACTAATTGAATACATGTTTGGGTCATGGAAAAGCTCCACAGTCCATCTGTAGAGATACCATTACAGTCATTAAAATGAATGGTGTGTTATTTTAATATCATGGGTATCTTTGGTTTCCTATAGTGGAGTGAATTTCAAATATTATGCTCACTGTGTAGTAGAATGAGTCACTGATAACTCAAGGTGAAGATGTTTGAATTCCATTTACTAGATGGAGTTAACCATTTTAAAGTTGATCTTTTGCAATATTGCATCATATGTGATGATGCACACAATGAAACACCTGCGACTCGTTCAGCAGAAAATGCTTCTTAAACTGCTACTGCTGCACAACAGTAAAACATGTTAAAATCAGTGATGCACAGTGGAAGATAAGCATGAGTCGCCGGTGACTCATGAAACACTGCAAACCAGACTCCAAATTTCTCTGCTGCAATGAATGTGTTGAGATTACCTGCCCAACTTCATTTTCTAATCTTCTTTTCTCTTCCTCCATTTCAGATAACGAAACTTGAGTTGCCTGCAACTCTTTGTTCAGTGTTTCTACTTTTTCTTCTGCCTAAAAGAGCATAAAATAATAAAAGTTCAAAGCACTGAGAGGAGGAAAATGTATGGTTACTAAAACAAGATACTAAACTTTTCTATTCAGTGAGATTATTCATGGCAAATAACAATAAAAAAAATCAAAATCTTCTAACCGCAAATCGTAATTAGCAATACTTTCACTGCTGAATTTACTTAACATGTACTAAAATAGAAATTTACATACACGGGTCTTCTGTTGTTGGGTTGTTTTACCTCTGAGCGGCACTTTTTTGCACGCCATGGGCTAAATGGCCAGGTCACATGGACCCCGAAGGCTCAGAGAAGGTTGGGGGAGGGGACCCACTGGAACAGCTGTTGGGAGACAGATGGTAGCCTCCCGTCAAGGCCATCCAGCATGATCTTTAACATGCACAGGGTATGGCTCTCCCGCACACGGGGCCATGGCTTAACATTCCATCCGACGGACAGCAGCCTTTCCAAGCCCATCGGTGTCCCCTACTGACCGTGGGCAGGCGGGGAATTTTGTGGAGATAAATCTCAACGCTGACCCAGCTGGGACTCGAACCTGGGAACTACAGATTACGAGCCTGGCGCGCTACTGACTGAGCCAACCCCGCCCCACGGGTCTTCTGTAAGAGCATGTTGATCATGCAATGAAAATTTTAACATGAAGGTAGAAGTCCAGGTATCTCATCTAATATTTTTTTTAGTAAATTTGTGCATATATTTATTAAAATAATTATTCTTTAAAAAACTTTTATAACAACTTATATCACTTTTGAAATATAATTTGAAACCAGACTTAACATATTTTGAGCAATATTATTAGATTTCCTGTTCTCAAAGCAAGACTCCCCTTAAAATTTATTTCCAGAAATCAATAATACTTGAAATACAAAAAACAGATGTCATTATTCAAGACAATAGTTGAAATACGAAAACTGCAGTATGCTGCATCATCGATACTTTTAACGATTTGAATTACATGCAGCATCATTTTAATGAATATAAGAAGACCTACGATTTTGAAGTTATTTACAACAAAGGTGTGCATCTTTGTTGAACTAAAGCTTGCAAAAATAAATCTTATGTTAGTTACATTATCTTATATATATAAACCGAAATTATATATATGTTATCTTATATATATAAACCGAAATTATACCCACTTAGGCCATAATTTTAGTGTGATTTTCTCTTGATATAGTCCATTTATAAGGAAGCAATAAAATATGTTAAACAAGAAGCACACACAAACACACACATAAATAGCAATGAAAAGCTTATATATATATTATTATAAAAAGCACATTGGGAAACCGAACTAAATTGCTACAATCTATAGCATTAACCTAAGAAATTACTATTCTAAACAGTATTGTTGTAATACCTAACAGCAATTATAAATAAAATATTAACTCATAAGCAATTACTTAACTTACTTTGACTAGGTCATTACGCAATTGCA